>OZ038359.1:13323566-14573566 GCA_964035985.1 Panagrolaimus superbus
CACGGTGACTCTGTAACTGAAAAAACTGTTGCATCTGGATTTGATATTATTGCTCGGAGTGGGCCTCTAGTGGCTGGGATTTCTCATAAAGAAAAGAAAATTTACGGGGTTCAATTTCATCCTGAAGTGGATTTAACAGAAAATGGGGCAGCAATGTTTGAAAATTTTCTCCGACGAATTGCTGAGTAGGTTTTTTTTAAAGATATAATTTTAAAAATTATTATTTTATTCAACCATTTTGCCACTTTTTCTAGATTAAAAGCGAATTATACAATGGATAATCGACAAGAAATGTGCATTAATGAAATTCAACGGGTTGTTGGTGATAAGTCTGTGCTTGTAATGGTTTCTGGTGGAGTTGATTCTGCTGTGTGTTGCGCATTATTAACAAAAGCTTTGGGCGCTGAAAGAATTGTTGCAATTCATATTGATAATGGATTCATGAGATTAAATGAAAGTACTGGAGTAATGGAAGCATTAAAGAAGGATCTTCATGTTCAAATTCATCGTAAGTCTTTATATTACTGTAATAAAGGTGTTAATAATTTTAGGTTTTAACTGTGTTGATGATTTTATGAATGGCAAATTTATTGATAAAAATGGAATTGAAACACCTCCATTGAGTAAAACAACTTCACCCGAAGATAAGCGAAGAATCATCGGTGATACATTTATTAATTGTAAAGATAAAATTATGAAAGAACTCAATTTGGATACTGATATGTTCTTTGCACAAGGAACATTACGGCCTGATTTGATTGAATCTGCCAGTTCACTTGCTTCTGGATTTGCTTCGGTTATTAAAACCCATCACAATGATACGGCCTTGGTACGCGAACTTAGAGCACTTGGAAAGGTGGTTGAACCATTAAAGTATGTTTTCAAAAACGTGATGCACTGTTATTTCAAATTATTTTTATTTTTAGAGATTTTCATAAAGACGAAGTTCGAGAGCTAGGAAAAAATCTGGGGCTTCGGTATGATATTGTCGATCGCCATCCTTTCCCCGGTCCTGGATTAGCTATTCGAGTTCTTTGTGCAAATGAACCATTCATTGATGCAGATTTTGAAATAACTTATAAAAAAGCTCAACAAATTGTCAATGATTTTGATGATCGTTTACGTGTTACAGTTCTTCCGATTCAATCTGTTGGAGGTAACATAATGTTTTTTGGGCATATTTGATTTTTTAATAAATATTTTTAGTACAAGGTGATTGTCGAAGTTATAGTTATGTTGCAGCACTTTCATCAGATGAAAGTCCCATTCCTTGGCCAATTTTGGATAAAATTGCGAAACGTTTGCCAAATTTATTACATAATATTAATCGGTAGGTTATTAAGATATACTGTATTTGTTAAAGGTTAATATTAATTTTAGTGTTGTTTACGCTTTTGGTCCAACTATTTCTGCACCAATTATTGATATTACTGAAACTTATTTAACGGAAGATACTGTAAATGAACTTCAACTTGCAGATCATACTGTAATATGAAGAAAAGGCAAAAGTTACTGTAATTAAAATAAAATATTTTAGGTATATAATGTTCTTGTTGGTCGAGATTTTCATGGAGAACCAAGTCGTCATTTAAGTTCTGTAATTGATTCTATTCAACAAATGCCAGTTGTTTCGATTCCTGTCCATTTTGATAGAAATGAAGGAGAAAAAAGTACTAAACGCTCATTTGTTTTACGACCATTTATTACAAGAGATTTTATGACCGGACATAACGCCCTTCCCGGAAAAGACATTCCAGAAAATGTAAGAAGTTTATTTATATTCATCTAATTATACGGTAATATTTTAGTCAATTCTTGAAATGGTTAAACAAATCAAAGAAAATGTTAAAAACTGTTCACGAGTTTTGTTGGATTTAACTTCAAAGCCCCCAGGAACCACTGAATGGGAATAAAAAAAACAGATGCTCAACGGTTTTCATAAATTCACAGTTAATCCGAGTAGATCTTTATCGCGTTTGCACTTATTAAATGTGATAAGGATGACGGCTTTTTAAGTGGACGTTTTATATATTAAACAAATTTTAATTTTTGTTGAAAAATATTTTTAAAACAAATATTCACTTGACACGCTTTTGTCCTTATTTCATTTTTAAAACGTGTTATTATTTTATTGCCAAATAGTATTGTTAATTTTTTAAAGTTTATAATAAAAGTTACTATGGTTAAATTAAGCAAAAATGTTTACAAAGTTAGCCTCTTCGTGTATGTGTCATCAACGACATGCACACGCTAGTAAAGCGGTGCTTTTAGCACGAAAATGAGAAATTGTAAATTTTTTGATGTTGCAGGTAGAGTTAATGGCTTTAAAGCGTGTAAAAATCTACTAAATGCTTTGTTTTTGCTGTTTTCCTTATTTTCATATTTTTAATCAGATAATTTTACGTATATATATGCTTTACTACACGTTTATTGACTTAAAATTTTTAATGAATTTTCTCTTTGAAAAAAATCTCTTTTTTTGTTTTGAATTTTGAAACGCATCATCTCCGTCGATATCTATAGATTATGCATTTTAATATTTTTATTATATAGAAAAACATGTTAGAATTATAGCTTCGTTGGTTTTTTTTAGATTCAAACGGTAGAATTTTCATACCAATGATTTTCAAGAAACGAAAGGCTGCAAAAGTTGCTGCTCAAGTATCACTTATCAAAAGATCAGACAGAAATGGTTTAATACTTAAAAAGGAAAGTTCTTCAACATCTCAAATATTAACTCAACAATTTAATATCAAAGCGTTAAAGAAATTGGAAACATGGAGTCAAATACTACTTTAAATTGTAAGTTGCTTATGTATATGTATTTGCAAATATTTTTTTTACAATTTTCAGCTTTTTAACGGGAGACTTGTGGTTTATTTGTACCGTACTTGGATGTCAAGGAGGAAATTCCTTAAAATTCTGCTGCTTTTGTAGATCAGATAAAAAATCGCGGATGGAAGAAGGAGAATGTCGAACAATAGAAAGTATTCAACAAGATTTTGCAAATTTAACAGAAATGAAGAAGAAATCTGCTTTAAAAGGGAATATATTAAGACAACGAAATAATTCAATTTGTGCAGAACCAGTTCTTCCATCAATTTCCTTACAGAATATTTCTCCACCGGCACTGTTGTATGGTACTGTGTAATAAACTCAGATTATTCAGTAAATCAGATAAGTAGGTTTTTAACTTTGGTAAAAAATTTATAATTTTATTTTTCAGATTTGAAGCATTCATTAAAGATCTGAATGTAAAACCGAGAAAGGGATGAATATACTGGAAATGCTTGCAGAAGTATATTACAAGAACTGAAGAATCAATTAGAAGAAATACCTGCCGTTTTATTTCGCCTTATACCTTTTATTATTAGAGAAAAAAGTTGGGGAATATTCTCAGAACAAGGTGTTGAAGCTATTCATGCTGAATTCATTGAAAGAAGAAGAATCTCGGACAAGTATGGAAAAAGCTTATATGCATTCTACGAAATGTTGAAGATGACATTTATCAAAGAAAAGTGGTTATGTTTGTATTTTACTTTTATATTTTTTGTTGTTTGATATAAAATATAATGTTTTAATAAAATAATAGCAGTAATATGGTTGTTATACTAGAAGATAAAGTTCAGCAGTGATTTTAGAAATTCCACCGTTCAAATCTTTAAAAAATCAACGAAGTTATAATCCTAACATGTTTTTTTATATAATAAGACAATACGGTTTTATAATCTATAGATATTGACTGAGATGATGCAAAAAGAAGATGATCAAAACAGTAGCAAAAAAGCAAACAACTTTTGTTAACCAAATGTTCAACACAAAAACGTTATTTATTTTGTGCCATCAATACATGATTTTTTTGCCCTTTTTTTCTAGTTTATGTTAAATTATTATTAAAAAATGTTAAGCATTATATGAGTTATATAATTTGTTGCAAAGATATACATCTAACTTTATACTCAAGCTTAAAAAAGCGTTTTATGCGAAAAGAACGCTTTGCCACAAAGTTGACTTTTTTACTAGCGTGCATGCAACAACAACATCAACAACAAAATATAAATTCTTAACACGAATGAAACATTCATTCAAAGTCGAACATTTTTTTTGCATCGCACTTTTTTATATTTTTTTTGGTCGTTCGTTCGTAACAGGCGCCGCGTACTTGGGCCATTTTGCTTGAGTATTGATTCTCAACGAAAAAGAAGAAGAGAAAAGCTTTTGATGAATAAAAAAATATGTTTAAAAAACGCTATTGTCTTGGGCCCAATGGGCTTGACTTTATCTCTTTTTTCCCCTTTTGAAGATGGGTCCCTAATATTTTAAATTAAATAACTAAGTTGGATTTTCAAAATGAGCGCGTTTCGGTTTATGAATGAATCATCATTTTTATTATTTTTTCTTGTGTATTTATTTATATAAATTTTTTCCAGGATCTCTTTCACTGCCAAATATTACCATCAAATTTAAAATATGTCTGAAGCTCGACTTGATTGTTTGTCTTTTTTCTCTTATTTTTTGCTGATGTAACATACATTTTTTTAGGTTCATTGGACTTAATGAGGCGCATGCCTCCCAGAATGACAGCTAAGAATCTTTCAGATATTAGTATGTTATGTCCAGACCTTACACCCGATTTATTAAGTATGGTTGATCAACCATTAAGAATTCAGAAAGATAAACAAAATGGCCGAGAATACATCCTTTGTGATTATAATCGTGATGGTGACAGTTATCGTTCTCCCTGGTATCATTTTTTTCTCATATTCCTTTAGTAACTAAAATAGGACTATAACATTGATCTAGTTATTCAACGGTTTATCCCGATATTTACGTTTACCTTTCTTTTAGGTCAAATTCTTATGATCCGCAACTTGAAGATGGAGTTGTAAGTTTTCTAATTAAGCAAATTTTATAAACAACAAGCAAAGAGTATTAATTTTTTGGATTTTATTTTAGCTTCCAACAGATAAAATTCGAAAACTTGAAATTGAAGCAAATGCCGCATTTGAAGCTTATCGTGATATGTATTATGAAGGTGGAATTTCAAGCGTATATTTATGGGATCTTGATAACTCCGGATTTGCGGGTGTTGTATGTATTAAGAAAGATGCTGATACACTCAGCGACGTTAAAGGCAGTTGGGAAGCAATGCATGTTATTGAAATTCGAGAAAAAACCTCTCGTCAATCACATTATAAATTAACTTCTACAGTAATGTTATGGCTTGAAACTAATGATATTGCTGGACATTGTGAACTTGGTGGTTCTTTAACACGACAGGTTTGTTGCTTTTTTAGATTAATTTTTGAGAGAAAAGTCGTTTCGTCAAAGTTTAGTAATTTGGTAATTCTTTTTAATATTTGATATTTTTAGCATGAGCAAGATTCTCCAGTATCTGATCAAACTCCTCATATCTCAAATATTGGAAAAATGATTGAAGATTTAGAAAGTAAAATGCGTTCAATGCTTAGTGATGTGTATTTTGGAAAAACTCGTCAAATTCTTGGCGATCTTCGAACTCTGGAAACTTCAACTGAATTAAAGAATCGAGAAGAGCTTACAAATGATCTTAAAGAAGCTGTTCGAAAACCATAAATTATATATTTTACATGAAAATGTGTGTGAAATGGTCACAATCGTTCCATCATCGCTTTTATTTTCAAGTCTTTGCTTAACAAAAAAAAAGACAAAAGTGCACTTTGTTTCTTCCTTCCATGTTTTTTATCTTATTTTTTTTATCTGCTGCTTTTTTTCTCAACTTTATTTTGTACTTCCATTTTTTTTCCTGTTAAATAATTTATTAATGATCTGATTTATTTTTATTTCTTTGCTTTTAAAAAATATAAATGTTTTAAAAAACAATTTTTTTTTATTGAATTTTCGAAAAAACAAAAAAATTTGAAACAACAAAAAACTGAAAGAAATCTTTTTTTTTCACTGACCGTTTCTAAAATAATATAAATTTTTGTAAGTAATATAAAAAAAATTAAAATCTGAGATTATTTTTTTAAGAAAGTATTATCCCGCTTTCGCGAATCTTGTTTTGTAAAAAAATTCGTTTTAAGACCATATAAAAAAGTTACTGTACAAGCGTTTAAAAAAAGATGTTTTTACTGTATAATTTTAATTAATAACGTGATGAAGATTGATTATTTAGGAAAGCTTGTTGTTGGGCTTGTAAAGTTGGAGGACCTGAATCTGAATCATCTAGAAGATAACCACCATAACATGGATATGATTGTGATCTGACAATTGAAGAATTATCATCATAAATCATTTGAGGGAGGGGTTGTCCATTAATTCCATTTCCATAACTTCCTGATGAATCATTATTTTGTTGAGATGAAGAAGAAGAATAATACATATCATTATATCCATTATTTGTTGATGAAGACGATGATGATGATTGTTGTTGTTGTTGTTGTTGTTGTTGTTGTTGTTGTTGGGGAAAACGATTTAGCAAACAATGGGCAGATTTTGAAGAGATTGAAGAGGGGGCATACATTGGATCATTATTTGTTTCAACAGTAAAAATATGTTGCCCCCCATTAATTACTTGTTGTTGATGTCCAATTTGTTGTTGTTGTTGTTGTTGGAGGGGTTGGAGGGGTTGCGGATTACCACTTTCAATAAAGAATCGTGGCTTTTGTTGTTGATAAAAATCTGGTGTTGTACCATCTGAACCAGACATAATTGAATTTCCACAACATGAATCAACGTCCATTGGTTGTGAGCCAATATTTTGTCGAATATCGGCATATCTTTGTTGGGTAAGGGTAACATTGTAATCGGGATCAGATTCTGAGACATGCAAATTTGCCGTTGATGGAATTCTATTGCATGATCCTGAAGCGGATGAAGAATATCCTTGCTCAAATGAACTCCCTGAACAATGGGAATTTAATGAACAAATTGATGAAGAAGATTGGGAACGAATAAATTGATCACTATTATCGGCCATTAAAAGAACTTCTTCAACATTTAAGCCATTACCATCATGAACAGGCTCCAAATTATCTAATAATTCACCAAGTAATGAATCAACTTGTTGCTTTCCAAATGTTTGAGCAAATTGTAAATTTTCATAGATTATTGTTCCAAGCATCTGTAAAAAATTTGAATATTTTGTAAAACAATCGTTGTGGGAATATCAAAATCTTGGGTTTTCATAATTTTAACAAAAGACACTTACCATAATAGTTGGCAAGAATAAAAGTAAATTTCCAAATCTTGAAGATGCCACTTCTTTTGGATGGGATTCCCGTACCACATTATAAAGAGTTTCTTGAACACGATCCCGTAAATCTGCAATTTGTTCTGCAGCTTCTGTGGAAAGAGTTTTAATATGTGGATTTAGGACTACAATGGCATTCATTAATGCCATTTCTTGATCTTTAAAATTGAAACTTCGAAATGGTTCAACCAATTCATCAATGGCACGATCAACAACCCGATTTCCCAAATGACTGTAATACAAATAACATATATCCCAAAAAAGAAGATATGTATATACTTACAATAAATCATCAATTGTATTTTGAATATCTCTTGGAACATACCCATAATTACAAAGGCACAAAATATCTCGTTGTTTTGTCATTTTTGCCGTGGCAGCAGAAAATGAAAAAATTGATAATGGAGCATATGAATTTTTAATAATTGCAATTTTATCTTGGGAATTATGTAAATCCATTAAACTAAATAAATGTTCGACGGTATCGATGCAAGCAATTAAACGACGATGTGCAATGGCATGAAGTTCATCAGCTTGAATTTGCCGAAATGTTTCATATCGAATCTTAAAAAATTGTAGAAAGTAATGTAGCAATTGTTTTGAAATAATTAGTTAGTAATAATAACAAACTTCAGTTCGTTTACCATCTAAAAGATGAGGTTCTTCTAAAATTTGCCGAATACTTGTATACGGCAATGGATATATCTTTTTGGCATCTTCTGTTGTATCTCCATGTGCAACAAGTAAATCCATATTCATAATTTGCATTAATAACGTTCTCATATCAACAGGTAATTTTCGAATCCAATCATCTGTCTCATCTTCAACTTCTAAAGCAATTTCTCCAAGAGAATTTCGAGATCTTCGATGCCGAATTGGATGACTTCGACCTGCTGCATCTCGATCAGGACGAACTGCTTTTGGATCCATTCCAACTTCGAGGCAACGCTTAAATCGGCAATATCGGCAAGAATTTCTTTCATCTAAAATATTTTTGGATATATAAAATTCCCATGTTTTTGAAGATGATAACATACATCTGTCAACAACACAATTACCATTATATCTACAACTGTATTCTTTTGTACGTTTTAATCTAAAATTTAACACTATTTTAATTCCAATCATATCATCAATCAACTAAAATTTTCCTGTTAACGCGCCCTTAAGCCATATTATGTAAAAATGTCCCAGAGTCATATAAAATACATTTTAGATGTTCCCCAATGTTTTTGAAAGGGTGCCGGCCAAATTTTTGTCTTGGTCCCCATTAGGGTTGCCGTCTCCCCCCCCCCCCCCTAAAGTCGGGGATCCCCGGGGAAATACCCGACGGGGACGTCCCCGGTTCCCCTTCCCCGACCAATTTTGGATTTCGGGGATCCCCGGTTTCCCGTCCCCGACATCTTTTTTCCCCGAAAATTTTTATAATGTTTTTCGACAATTGAAAATTCGCGAGAATTCCAACCATTCCCATTAAAAAACGATGCTTTATATCTCAAAGCGGAATAATAACAATAAAATCCGTCATTTGTAAGTTAATTTGTGGAATTTTATCAAAAATTTCAAAATCCCCGAGATTTTTTCGGGGAAATCGGATCCCCGTCTCCGACAAGTTTCATCCCCGGCCGGGGAAAACGGGGAGAGAAAAATCGAAATCGGGGATTTCCCCGTCCCCGACTTTTTCGATTTTCGGGGGGGGGGGGGGGACGGCAACCCTAGTCCCCATGTGAAAAAATCGAAAATTTTTTTGGGATTCTGATTCTGACTTCAGAATTCACATTCTTCTATGTTAATTTTAGTATCTTTGGAATCCTCTCTGTGAGACGAATCGAATGATACTACTTTTAATGCATTTTGAGGGAAAAATTTTTTGGATTCTGAATCTGACTTCAGAATCTGACTTCAGAATCCGCAAAAACAACCTACGTGCGTCTGAAAAAACCTTTACAACCGAAGCACGTAGGCACTCCGTAATGCATTCTCGCTGGACCATCTCCTATAAATTTTTACAGTATATTATCCAGTAATGTAAAAGTAAGAAAGAGATTTTACCACAAACTCGACAAACTTCAACAGATTTAACTCGAGTCAATTTTAGTCCTAATTCATGATGCCCATTTTGGTGATGTTGATGTGATGTTCCACCAGAATGTGTTGAAGGTGCTGTGGAAGAAGATGTATGTGGAATAATATTATTATGTTGTGGAGGAGATTCAACTTTTTGTTGATGACTCAAGGGTCCTCCATTTAATTGATGTGAATCAACCGATTGTGGAAATTCTGGTGGTGATGGCATTATTCCCCAAAAGTTTTGATAAAAACAATTAAATGTTAACCTTAAAAATTAATTAAATTAATTTTAAGAATTTATATCAGTGGTAAAAAAACTGTTTAATTAACGACAATGTCTCGAAGCGATTTTTAAACATTTTTTACCAAAAATATATATTTCTATTTTTAAAGCGTTTTTTGGACTTTAAAAGCATAAAAAATTGGAAAAGTTATTAAAAAAATGAGCAAAATTTAAGAGGTAAAAAAAGGCATATAAAATATGGAATTTTTTGACGATCTCATTAAACGGTGATTATCAGTTGTTAAAAAAAAGTCGGCAAATTTATTGAATGAAGAAAATCAAGGAAACCCGTGATTTTTTTCAAAAAATGGGAATAAAAAAAAGAGTAAAGATACCACAAAAAAAAGGTGGAAGTTTTGAAGAAATCTTTCTTTTCTCTTTTTCTATTGCGCAGAACCCTTAGGGCGGGTTTAAAGAGGTTTGATGGAAAAAAAAAACTAAAATGAATGACGATTGGTTTTTATGTTCAAAGAATATATTTTTAGACCCCTTAAAACTTTGATAGATACACACACAATGTTTTTTTTAAAAAAAAGATGTATGTCGGTGCTTATATTTGTGTGTATCTCAAAACTTACTCCCCCCAAGAAAATAGAAAAAAAACAGTGTTTTTTTTGTTGGGTGCAAATTTGTCCGACTTTTTCCCCCCCTTTATTTATTTTCGCTTTTTTGCGCAGCAAAAAACAAAAAGTGTCTGCGGGAATTTTAAAAACAACCCTAAATTTTGGACGCTGTTTTTTTAATACAAAAATAATAAAAGCGATTAATATTTAATATAGAGCTCAAAATATGTTAATTTTAAATTATTTAATTAAAAAATATACTGTAGTTTTTCAAATAGTTATATTGTTGAACCACCACTTTTTTTGGGAAGAATAGTTTAAACAGATACAGTATTTTTGTTGCTTAAGAAGCAAAGTAGCCAAAATAAAAGGCACATTTTATAACGAAAAAAAATCAAATGCAATTTCCGACAAAAAAATCTTTTTTCATGCAAGCATAATTGTTTGAAGCAAGGAAGGAGACAAAAAAATAACTGAAAATGAAAGGAATTTTGTTTTTTGTTTGTTTGGAAGAAAGAAAGAAAAAAAAAGGGGGGGGGGAACAAGTGCCTGCCATTTACACATAAAAAAATTTTTTAAACTACTTAAAAAACTGGGAAATAAGCAAAGCCCGAGGAGAAAAAGCAATACAATTTCATTGATTTTTTTATTATATTTTATCATTCCCCTCCGCTGGAGGATTTTTTTCTGCCATTTGAGTGACTGATTATCTTGGAAATTGATAAATTTGATTTTTGAAAGATATAAAAAATCAGATTTTTTTGTGGGTTTTTTACAAAAACTTTCCAAAAATAGTTTTAAAAAAATTTGGTTAAAATCAATGTCAAGCGAAAGTAAAATGTGACACAAAAATGGCAAAAAAAATAACTTAAAAATTTAAACAAACTTTATGAAAAAAAGAGGCTTAAAAAGTATATATAAGAGAAATGAATGTAATTTGTTTTTAGAGCTTTTTAGAAACATACAAAAAAAAAGAAATGAAAAAGGGTTTCTGTCTGTCGTCTGAAAATTTCTTGGAAACACAAAAAAGGGAGTTTGCGCAAAATGAAAAAAAGGGCAAAAATAAATATAAACTTTGCTCTCGTTTTATCTCCCATATTTTTCTCCCATATTCATCGTCTACCTCTTTATGTGATAAATATAATTTTATTAATAAATGAGAAAAGAGAAAAACAGAGAGAGAGAGATAACAAAGAGATGAATGAAGATGATGAATAGGAATCATCAAAAAAATATATATATTTAAGCCTTTTTCAGTTTAATTTCTGATAAAACCATTTTGTGTAACATACATAAAAAGAATAATAGCGGCACATTTTTAGGAGAAAAAAACCACAAAAATAAATAATAACGGATTAAAGATAGCGAAAAAGAGATAACCCTTTTTATATATCATTAATATTTTTGGGTGGGAAAAAAATTGAGGTTAAAAGATAGCATCAAAAAAAAGCGTTTTTGCGCTGAAACAAAAAAAAGAATACATGTACAATGCATTTGGGACTTTTTTTTAATTTTTGGGGATAAAAACAAAGGAAAAAAATGAATCATCGGATTTTTCGGAAACTGAAACAATCAAAAATAAAATCAATGCAAAATAAAAAAAACGAAGCGATAATTCACGCTTCTTTTTTATCGCCTCCGATTTTTTACTTTTAAACCGAAGAATGATTGTTTAAGTTTTTTTGTTTAAAACTTTTTGATTTATCAAAATTTATAAAATCTTAAATATCAAAGGTGTGATACTTTAGACAGATTTATATCCAATGACAAATTTATGTTTTTAAAAGAAAAACAAAACTCGAAAGATGCACTTTTAAAATGTTTTAAAAAGCTCAAACATAAAGGCCAAAACACCATCATCAACTTTGTTTTTTCTAAAAACAGATTTTTTATGCCCTAAATTGCCTGACTATAAAGGTTCAAAGTAACTAACAATCCTATGATATTAATTGTTTACAATCCTCCTTCTTCTTTTTTTTTCTGTCTTCCAACGACTAACTTTTTTTTGTCAAATACATTTAATATTTTTTTTGTTGTTACTATTGTTAGTTCTGTGTATTTTTTTATTATATTTCTCCTCCTTTCCTTTCTTTTCCTTCCTTCCATCAACAACTTGTCACCCCCCCCCCCCCCCCCCCCCACCCGCACCTAGCAACATTGATCATTCACGTGAAATTACAAACGACAAAAACAACATAAAAATGGAATCAAAAAAAGGAAGAAAGAATTTGGTAGCCTGCTACTGCCTGTCTCTTTCTCCTCCTTTGTATTCCCACAGAATCATACATCATCAAAAATTCTCTCCCAACTTTTGTAACGTAACAATACCCAAAAAAAAATATATAAAAAACCTTATAAGTCAATGATCATTGATGGAACAGAAAGTTTTTTTTGGAATACAAAATAGGCATAAAATATACATTTTTTTTCTTGCAGCAAAAAAAGTGAAGAAAAAAAATGAGTTGATACAAATCAAGAAGAAAAAAAAGTTTTAAAAAAAAAGAAGATTATGAAAAGATAATCGGGAGAACAGAGTTGATCGAGTAAAAATCAATTAAAGTTTACAAAAAAAAAGATTAATGTCTCTCGTTTTTTTTGACAAAAATTTTTATTTATTTGGGGCGAATAAAAGTATGACGAACAAAGACAGGGGGTCTTCAAAAAAATGCATATTAAAAAATTGATAAAAGAAATAAATTGCCTAAATTTTGGAATAAAAAAATCAACCCGAAAAAAAGGGTACAAAGACCGATAAAACAATTAATATGGATTCTTAGAACAAAGTATACTGTACAAAATAACCTTTGCAAAAACACCCTGCGAAAATACAAGCTTTTTTAAACGTTTAACCAAAAAAGTAAAACTTCTCACAATTTTTTTCCCTCCTATAATTACATCCCTTCAACAAACAAATATTATTTTATATTCAAATTGTTTTACTTTTTTCAGCTGTTTCATGGGACAGCACAAAAAATCTATGAGGTAAATAACCATCCTTTTTTTTAGCCTTCATGTAATACAATTATTCCAGCAGCTAAAAATGTAAAAAAGTGACGTATTTAGTCTATTTTTAAAAAGAGAAAATTTCGAAAGATGGCCAAAATTATTAAAAAAATAGACGTTAGTAATTATGTCCATAAATAAGTGTATTACGTCTTTGAAACAATTTATACAAAAACAATTTTTGGTTAAAAATAAGGTAAATGTTTGGTTTTTTCCTTACAAATATTAACCTTATTCTCTTTTTTAAAAATTATTTTACCTGACTCAAAGAAAGAATGAAGAAAAAAAAGTTTGAAAGAAATAAAAAAAGAAAGGGCAAAAAAGTCGAAGATGGGCTTTTCGAGAGTAAAAATGTTGGAAAAAAAGTCGGGAGAAAAAAAAGGGAGAAAGATAAGAGAAAAACGTGAGAGCTTCTTTTTGGAGACAGACAAAGAAGTATTTCAGTGAAGTTACAGCTGCCACAGGCAACCAACCAGCTGGCATTAAAGTGCTGTTTGGTGGGGACTCACATTCACGTCAATTTTTTTCAGCAACAGCGGTGCTTCTTTTTTTTAACGGATGCAACTGGCGAGAGCATAATATTTTTTTTCACTTTTTTAAACAGGAGCTTTTCTTTCCCCCCGACTGTCTGCAACATGTTGGCAAGAAACACAAAGCTTTTTTCCCGAAAAAAAAACAAATGCAATAAAACTTTTTTTTGAGTCTTTGTTTTTTTTGTCGCAGGTTTCTTTTTTATTTCACGAGTTTTTTTTTCTGTTATTATTAAAAAGGTGATTTTTTTTTCAAAATAAGAATCCTTTTTATTTTTTTGAAGTCAGGCAATCACTTTTTGCAAATATATTCAAAAATACAGAAAAAATTGGTGATGTAAAAACATAAGATTAATGATCGATATTATATAGACACGTGCAAAGCAAGCAGATATTTTTGGGAAGATGTGAGCAGTGTTGTTTAACACCTTTTTTTATAAACATAAAAAAACAGATTTTTATAATAGTATAAAGGGAAAAAAATGCACTTTAGTCATCTCGGGGAGGAAACTGTACAGGAGGCGATCGAAGGGGTTGATTTCTTTGATCTTCGACATTAAGATTATCATTATTTTGAGCATTCGGGGGCAAAATGTTAACTTGCAAGGGAGCAGGCTAAAAATAAAGATTGACAATTACAGAAAGTTCTAATAAAATAAAGACATACTTGTGGTAATGGATCACTAGCAGCAGTGGCAAGAGATGGATTTGATTTTGATTTAACAATTGGACATGCAAAATCAACGTGACGAGAGCGCGCTTCTTCCTTCTCCCAGGAACAATGAACAAATGGACGTTGAACATAGTTGTAAATAACTTCAGCTCTATTATTCGATCTTCTTTTTACTTTTTCTTTATGGGTTGGATATCCTTCCATTCCAAGCCTAATCTTTTTTAATTCACGCTCTTTTAAAACCTAAAAATTACAGTATTTCAAAAGCAACAAATATAGAAAATAACAACCTGCTTTGCAACATCCCGATTTTCTGCATATCTGAAGAATTTACATAAGCTTGTACTATAAACTACCATAGTTGTATCTTCCCCCATTTGGGGTGGGAATTCTTCATCCCAGTCAATAACCTAGAAAAGTATTGTAATCACTCTTATAATACAAATTGCAACAAACTTACATCATCATCTTGAAGTACAATAATATGACTTTCACGATCTCCATTTTCAGCACTTAAAACAAGCTGTGGAAGCAAAATTTCTTCAAGAAAGACATTAAACTGTGCTCTCGCTCCTTCGTTGCTAATTTCATGTAACAATCCACGAAGATCGTGACATTTAACAGTTAATGCATTAAAAGGTATCATTAAATAGTCACACGCCTCTCTTAATTCTGCAACACTTAAACTCGACGGAATTCTCATTGAACCATGATGATAATATTCAAGAATTGATCGAAAATATTCCGCTGACATTCCTAAAAATAGGTATAATAAATATGTTCGGCATTTCTTTATTAGATTACCTTCAGCAACTTCATATTCATTATCTTCGTTGGGACGAACAATATCAATGCCACCAGTGGAAGCACGAATTTTAACTTGAAACATTCTTCCCAACATTGTATCAGGTTTTGCAGTCAACAAAGCAGGGTCAACAATAAATCTAGTATTTTCTACAAGCAAGACAACATGCTCACCTTAAATTGAAATTCTAAAGTACAACTGAAAGTTTATGTTTTAAACTAACCATTTTCAGCTCTGCTAAGTTCAATTGTTTGTGGTGGAGATTCTGCACGTCGATGCATAGAAAGTAACTGATCATGTACCGACCCTCCCAATGACATGCTGCGTTGAGAGCGGCACGAAATTGGAAGGTCTTTGGAGACTGCTTGAGAATGCTTGATGGCTGGTTGTAATGGAGTTGACGGTGCAGAAGATTTTGAAGAACCACTAGAATCACGTCTTAAACGACTGTGATGTAGTGGCGAACTTGAATTTGAGCTCGTGGCTCCTTCAAAAGGCTCACAGCCTTCGTTATTTGTAAACGACCGGATTATGACAGATGGCTTAAAACCTATAAAACTTGGTAAAATCTTCTGAACCGTTATTATTAATCACGTTAAGAAAAGTTTAAAGCCACAAATATATTATTTGTCAAAAGTATTCAAGATTGGATACATAGAAAAATAAGAATACTGGAAAGAGAAAGGCGGTCGCGCAAAACAACCAGAAGAAATTCTTTTAAAATGAACTTTGATTTTAGTTGAAGGGGAAACCAGCTGCCATCTAGAAAGAAAGAAACAATGCAAATATATTTATCCCATTCAATAAGTATAGCTTAATCCAAAGCTGTGAAACAGCATCAAAAACGTTAAAGCACACTCATTGAAGATTCGCTCTAAGATCCTTTTTTACAAATTTTATTTTATTTTTCACTGTCATATGAGTAATCACCAGCGCATTTTTTGTTATTGACGTCTGTATAACTTCCGCCGATGCTGGCTGCTGCAGAAATAAATAGATAAAAAATAAATATCTAATAAAATTTTACACAATCTTTTGCAAAACACTTACAAAAAACCTTTTTGTTTTGTCTATCAAAATAACAAAATTATTTTGAAAGAAGGGTCATACACAAACGAAGAAGAACAGAACAGAGATAGAAAGCCAGCCACAGGCGACAGTGGATTGCCGATGAATGACCTGTTTTATTCCGTTGAAGGAAGGAAGAAAGGCGCAGAAAAATGTGCGTGGATTAGAAAGAATGGAATCGCAATATAAAATTTAAAAAAAGGGGTTTCAATTTGATATTGATCACAAAAAAAAAGAAGGAAAAAAGCGATCGGCTCAAGTTTCCAATTTTTTTTCTTTGCTTATTTTAAAATTAAATGTGGTATTAAAAAACGGCAAATATATTTTTTTATTCATTGAAAATGTTTTGGGATTCTTACACTCTATTTCATATTACCCTTTCAATACTTTTACATATTGCTGGAGTTTCAACAGGTCTCTGGATTTGGTATATCTTTCCAAAGAATGTAAGTTATTATTATTAAATCTGATACCGTAATTATTTATTTAAATAGGTTAATCCCATATTTGGTAATAACTGTATTAACTACATTAAAAATATTTAAGACTCTTAAATTTTATCATTTTTTAGCCTTTGAAGCATGTTGTTCGAGTTCCAGTTGAAAGACAAAGCCTTCTGATGGAATACAAGGATCATGAAATTGAAAGACAGTTTGGATAATCTAATTTATTTTTGGATCTCAAATTTTATTTATTTATATCTGGTATAATTGCATTCCAATAAATTTTAAAATTTAATGATAAAAAAGAAAACAAACAAACAATTTTCTTACGCTACAGTAAGAAATAATCATTAAAACTTTTCTGCTCAAAAATATTACACCACCTAAAAAGTTGCGATATTTTTGTTCAGCATTGTAGTTATTTTTTAATTATTACAATTTGTGATACAGTAATACAAGCACTTTTCTTGGCTAAAAAAATTTGAAAATTTATTTTAATACAAACATTTGAAAAAAATTACTGTAACCCTATATTTTTTGTTTAGATGAAGTACTGCTACATTTTTACATGTAAAAATCCCCAAAAATAAATTTATAAAAAGAGCATTTCGTACAAATAAAGCTATAAAATAAATAATTTAAAAATGTTAAATATTTGGACAACAATTTTTTCATTGAATATATTTATTTATTATTAATTATTATTACTATTCGACAAAGAGAACGAAACACAATCAGCAGCAATAAACTCAATTCAAAGAGATATATAAGTGTTTTTTAAATATTATTTTTAGTATTCACCACCATAATGTTGTTGACGTTCTTTTGCAATTTGGGTCCGTTTATCAAGGCGTTTTTCCCAATGACAATCAAGATCATATGGTTTATCATCAACAAGATAATATTCACCATTTGGTAATGGACGATGACAACAATTACATGTAAAACAGCGTGGATGCCAATGCTTATCTAATGCCAATAAACAAGTATCAATGAGAATTTCATGACAGCCTAAAAAATTGAGAATGTCAGAAAAAAAGTATGTATTTTTTGATTTAGACTTAGAACAAAAAAAACTTACCAGCACATTTTGGATTGAACCGTTCAGCAAAGCAATGAACACAATAAGCATGATTGTCAGCAGCCTAAAAATATAGCAAATATCATAGATTACGGTAGATTTAAATATTTTACAATATCTCAACATTAATCAGTAATTTGATTCTTTGGATTTATGGATAATTCATAAATCCAAAGAATCAAAACTTGTTAAATCAATGAAAAGTTATCAAAAAAAACTTTGATAATTTCCATTTTTATGCAAATTTTGCATTTCCTATTCCAAAAAACTTTCTCAAATCTCATTTTTTCTCACTTTATCAAGCCTCCTCCAAAAAAATGTCGTCTCTGCTCTCTCAAAAAATCCTTCTTCCTCCTCCATAAAAAAAGAACTTACTTGAAAAGTTTGACGAATAGGTTTTTTGCAGCCATTACAAAGAAAATGATCAGGATGCCATAAACGATTCATTGCAACAACAGCTTCTTCACCAAGAGATGAATTACAAAGGGCACAATTTCGACGATCATCACTTCCACCACCACCACCAAATGTTGAAGCATACTTTTTTTGATGATGAGATGTTGAAGAAGATTGATTGGAATTGTTCTGATTGAAATTATTGTTGTTGCCAGAACCAGCTCCATTTCCCGTTGGAGGACCCATAATTTCCTCCTTTGAAGAAATGAAGAAGAGAAAAAAACCGCCTGAAAAAAGAGGCAATCAAGGTTTTCAGAATCCAACGGGGAAAACAAATGCCGAAGAAATTGTGATGAAAGAAAACTAACCGCCGTTCGTCAACGTAAAAAAGGACGTTGAATGCGGAGATTTAGAATGAAACCCCTAGTATACAGGATTTTGTACGACAAAATGCAAATTTTCCATGTGAATAAAAGATTTATTAGAATTACATATAATATATGTAAATCAATACAGTAAGTACATTATCAATCAATCAATTAATTAAAGGTTCCAAAATTAAGCATCAACAATTTTAATAATAAAATTCTTTGTTGGAATTTGTTGTTCTGTTGCACGTCGCCATTCAATACAAGCATTATCGCCACCAATTTCTCCCAAAAGTAAATACATTACACAGAGGCTATCTTCTTGATCACCATCATACTTTTTTCGCTTTATTTCAATCTAAAATTTAATTATATTATATAAATACTATATACGCACATATTTATCCCATCCATAACCCAAATCCAAAAATTTTTTAAATGCCACAGATAAAAAGTATCTAGTAATAATTAAGTAGTTTATCACCCAAAAACTTTGAATAAAAAATTATGAAAAATTAGGAGACCAAAAAAATCCTTCGAGAAAAAAATCGATTAATTGAGGAACAAAAAAAAGGTAAAAAAATGAAACTGCTCAATTACAAAAAAGTTTATGCTAATTTTACATTAATCATTGAATAAATTCTATGCGACAAATTTGATCATCTCCTTTTTAGGTTCAACATTTTCAGAATCTGGAATCCAGATTGTAAAAGTAGTAAAGTTTTGATCTTTGAAAGTTTAAAATTTTCATCACTTTTATACAGTATACTTTAAAACAAGTTTATGTCATTTTTTTTCAAGAAATGCTGTGATACAAATTCCAAAAAAAGGTTTCAAATGTATGTACGTTATTGGAAAAAAATACAATTGTATAATTTTTATATTATTTATCCGGATGAGTGATTTTACATTTAAGAGAGAGAAAGAATGGAATGGAATGGAATGACGTAAATGAAATTGAGCATTTAATAATAAACACATTTTTATTTGTTGTCTATTTTTAAAGCTGCTCATATACAGGATAGCTTGCTTATGAGATCCCAAAAATTAATTATCCACAAAAATCTATTGTATATCCTTAAACAATGCACGTATTTTGTGTGTATCTATAGAGCGTCAAAAAAATCTAACAAAATACGAACTGACTTCCAAGATTATATATTACCCTCCCCCCCCCCCCCCACAGAAATAATAAAAAAAACACTTACCGAAGCTTCTTTCTCAGATTCCAAAATTCCAGCACAATCAAGAATTGAAATTCGATTATTATTTGTACATTTAATTTTATATAAAACCGGAGCACCACCACGATTAAAAAGTAACAGCTTATTTGTTGTCCCAGGTTTTGATGAAAGTTTTATTTGATTATCCGGTTCACAAATAAATCCATTATAATTTTCTGGAAATGTCACAAATTCTTTTCCTTTTACGCTTGGACTGCTTGCACCACTGACCATTTTATCAGTTTATCAAAAAGTTAATCACACAGAAAATGATTGGTTTTATTTGTAACAAAAACTGTTGTTGTTTGTAGTTTTATTTTATGCAAATTTAGAATAATAATTCCACTCATTCATCATTTTTCTAGTTTGAATTTTTCAAAAAAGCTACAGTATGCTAATATTAAAATGTTATTAAAAAACTGATAATTGTGGTGTAAAAATTTTTCGAAGTAATAATATTTGTAAAATATTCTATGAATTTAATCCTCTTTTAAATTGCTGCTATTATTTAAAATGGAAAAAACAAGTTTGCTGCCAAGATTTTGTTTTTAAACAAAATTATTTTCGATTGCTGTCTTTAAACTGCCAAAAAAAACAACTGTTTTACAAAATTTAAAATTTTTATTTTTTATTGACACAATTCTGATATTATTTAAATTAGCGATATTTTTTTAATAAAAAAACACAAAAACTTTTGTAGCACAAAAAAAAACATTTTAAAACATAAAATAAAAAAAAGAAGAAGAATAAAAAGGAAAAGAAAATCCGCAGTTTTTTTACAGAGATCGGTAATAAATTCTTAAAAGAAAATTTAAAAAACAAAGAAAAAGAATTTTAAAAAACATTTTTGGTATTAATTAATTCATTATCACTTTTTTTGCATATTTTTTTCGATGATTTGTTTCTTGGCGCGAAAATTGGTGGATACAAACAAATAAATTACTGTATTTAAAGGTCAAAAACTAATATTTGATTTAAAACAAAAACAGAAGATTCATTTTTGAAAAGGTTATTAATAAAAAATTTATAAAAAAAGACAAGGAAAATTTTTGTTCCGTAAAAAAACTTTTTTATATTTAAAAAACATGCAAACTTTAAAAATAAAAATAAACACTAAACTTTTTTCTTTTGGGAAATAAATTATTAATTAATTGGAGAAAAAAAAGATATACAAACATTTTTAATACAAACTAAAATGAATTAATACAAAAAAAATGTAGCACAAAAGCTGTAGGCGTGAAAAAAGAAAAAGGTTTCCTAAATTTGTCTCAAAACGAAAACAAAAAAAAAGTATTATATCTTTAAATTAAAAATCCAGAGAATGATCCAAAAGATACTTTAATGCTATGAAGCACACTTATACATTTGCATGTTCCGGAGGTGGCATCCATGTCAAGTTGATTTGAAGTTCGCCAAGAATATATTACTGCATTTTCTACGGTGCTACAATATTCTGAACAGGCATCTCTTTCCATCTTTGGCTTTTCAGATGCAATTGTACCACCAAGTTCATGATCCCAAAATCTGTCTCTTTCATCATTATCTAAAAAAACAAAAAATAAATGAAGATACAAAAGGTTGAAATATATTTAACAATAATTGTCTAAAGTCCCTATGGAAAATATTAAATAAAAGAATTACAACCCCAATTTTAGAAACATAAAAAAAGTGGGTAATTATAGCAGCAGCAGCAGCCTTAAAAAGAAGGAATTAAATTTGAAAAAGAAACAAAAGTTTACAACCAAAAATTCGTCACTTTAAAGAGGAAAGATAAAAGTTTAAGTTTTATTTATTTGTAGCATAAAATTTAAATTTAAACAAAAAAAAAGTTGGTTTCGGAATCTACAAAATTCTTGGAATGTAGGCAAACAAAATGAAAAAATTAATTTGTCGCGACAAAACCAAATATACTATTTTTTTTGTTTTACCACGAAAAAAAACTTTTCTATTCTTTCCAACCCCCTCATTCCGTTACGGAACGAAATCATTAAACTTTAATCAAAACTTTCAAAGTACAGAATATGCTGTTTTAAAAATATGCACGGAAAAAGTTATTATTTAGTTTTTTTTGGATTAATAATGTTAGACGGGCGTGACGCAGAATTTTCAAATAGTATCCCTTTTTTTTTAAAGTTTTTTTTCTTTCGATTACGTAAAAAAAGTATTCAAAAAAGTGACCACAAATAAAAAACACCCAAAATTATATTATTGTTATTTTTTTTTGCACTCATCATTTTAAATTTAATTCTACATTTTTTTGTATGGTTAAACTCAATACCCCCAAAATGGAATTATTATTTACATGGAAATATAAAATGAACTTACCAAAATCAAGACATAACCCAAGGAAGGCATCATTCTTTGGCACAATTGTGCCATTAAGTGAACGAGATTTAAGTGTACATTCTCCTTCAACATATTCAAATGCCATACAACAGGAATCAGATTTACAGACGGTTGCACAATCACGTTGTGTTAAACCATAATCTCGACGATAATCTGCACCATTAATTGTCATACCAGGTCCAAAAAAGTAACATCGAGCTAAAACAAAAGGGGAAAATTGATTTTCGTTGTAAGAGTTCAAGGGGGACAAGGGAGACAAGGGAGACAAGGGAAATGACGTAATAGCAATGTTTTATGATGATGCCCAATCAAGCATTACCTTTTTTCTCTCCCTCTCAAAAATTTATATACTTTTTTATTTTTTGCAAATATGTTTCCCTCTTTTTTTGCTTTTGTAAAATCTATGACATTTTGGTTTTTAGAGCTT
Source organism: Panagrolaimus superbus (assembly GCA_964035985.1). Classification (NCBI taxonomy): domain Eukaryota; kingdom Metazoa; phylum Nematoda; class Chromadorea; order Rhabditida; family Panagrolaimidae; genus Panagrolaimus; species Panagrolaimus superbus. The sequence goes on from OZ038359.1 coordinate 13,346,080, forward strand.
CCAGAAAAATATGATGCCTTCTGAAGCGTAAAAGAAGAAAAAACGCCCTCGCAAGAAATGCCGTAGAAAAAAGAAACGGAAGTTTATTTTCTTACTTTCTGTCCTTTTTTTTCTTCTTCCATATTTGCCATTCTTCCATAAAATTGTTTAAAAACGTTTAAGGAAAACCATAAAAAAATAATGAATTTGCTTTGTTTTTTGGTGATTAAAAAAATTATAAATTTTGCTTTCCTTTTTTTGAAAGGTTATTTTTCTTTCCTGATTTTTTTTTGTTTTACGTCGAAGAAAAAATCTGTTTTTGACAGAATTTAAAAAAGGATTCTATCAAAAAAAAGAAAGAAATAAAATGAAAAAATGCAAAAAGTTTTGACAGAAGTTATTTTTGGGGCATTAATTTTACCAGAAATAGTTGTTTCACGCACGCAAGCAATCTGAAGGTGATAGCTTTCTTTTTTCTTCTTCCTCCTCTTTGGAAAAAATAAATATGCATTTAAAATTCTTTCATCAGAAAATTTTATTAAAAGAGTGAAAAAGATAGAGAAGTGATTTGGCATAAACATATATGTTTTGTAATACAAATGTAGCTATCAACTTTTTCGAAAAAAACAAAATTTTAAAATTTCAAACTTTAAAAGGTTATATAAAAAACAATATTTTTTGGCGGTTATTCGGGCAAAAAATTCAAAAGGTCATTTGCATTTTTAGAAAAAATTTACTTTTTAGAAAAACTACCAAAAAACAGCTACATAAATATTTTTTTGTATTTTGTATAGACTACTTCAATACAAAAAATGAAGAATAGAGTCTTAGAAAACGGGAATTCAGCTTTAAAAAATTGCATTTTTAATTCTACCATAAGCTTATCCTTTAAATCGAGAGAGAGAGATTAGAAGGCGAGGAATTTTTTTTACAAAAGAAGAAATTTTAAATATTTTATCAAAAAATTGATAAGATTCAAAAAATGTTTATAGATAGAATAAATTTTTGACAAAGGTATACGGTAACTTTTAACTTACCAGCAGTATCAGCTTTTACGCCATTTGGTATTAATAATAATAGTGTTAAAGCAGTTAATAAAATTTGATAAAATGTTGGTAGCGATATTACAGTAATGGATTTAGATGATAGCCTTTTAACAGTTTTAAATTCTGATTCAGAAGGCATTTTTATAGGGGAAGAAAAAGAAGTATTTTCAGAAGATATTGAATGAACGGTTGAAGAGGAAGAAGTTGAAGGATCACAATGTGCAGCACTGATCATATTATTTATTATCAACAACAATAAATATACTTAAATATACTTAAAAATTTAAATATAATAATTTTTTTAGATTTCACAAAAGAGAACAGGGAAGCTCGTCGGAGAAAAAAAACTGTGAAAAAAATATGTCCAAAAAAGGAAGTGCCTTTGAAGCGGACGGAGTAAAATAAATAAATATAAGCACTTTATTTCGTCAAAAAAAAGTAGGCGGAGTCTTCTCTTTTTTTTCTCTTTTGGCAAAAAAATGAAAGGGCAAAGCGAGGAAAAAGAGGATGTGCCGTTTTACGGTAATTCAAAAATACGGCGGCGTTAAAGAATTTGGATTTTATATTTTTTTGCAAAGAAAAGAAGGAAGGAAAAAAGGAAACCCGGAAATTACAAAAGCAAAAAAAAGGAGTTATATCCGATTTTAATCTTCTTTTCTTTTAATAATCTAAAAAAAAGATTTCAAAAAATCACAAAGTCTTGTCCTTGAGATTTTGCAATTCAATAATTCCCACTTTTTTGCTTCCAAAGACGCTTCTGTAGTTTTAAGAAAAACAAGGATATGCGTACATTCAGGACCGAATACAGAAAAAAAATTCGGGGGTACATCGATTGGGGAGGGGACGCCTTTGTTTTTTTTGCCGCTGGTGGCAAAAAATCAAAGGTTTACAAAGGAAATTCTCCAATTTCGGGGGGGGGGGGGCACGTGCCCCAAGTACCCCCCCCCCCCCCCGCTTTAAATACGACATTGCGTACATTCACCGATGGTGTACAGTGATGTGCCGGACATATTTTATCGACTCCGACTCCAACTCCGACTCCGGAGTCGACTCAAAATTCAGAATCTTCTTTAAAACACGTAAAAGTGGTTTCTAAATGTCTATATATCCTATTAAATTGTTTAAAATAATTACAAAAATTAATATTTGAAACCAAAAAAATTGTTTAAAAATTCAAAATAAATTTTTTTAAGGCAATTAAAACAATCTATTATAGCTTTTATGCCAAAAAAGATGTTTTAGAAACATTATTCTGCAGAATATTTAGTTTATTAGAGTTTATAAAAAAATTTCTTCCGGAGTCGATGAATCGACTCCACCTCATCGACTCCGTCTCCGGAATCGGAGTCGCAACACCGCTGTGTATCAGAGAATACTCATCGTTTAATACTTAATATATTCTGAAAACATACTTTATCAGTGAATAACAAAAATTAATCTTTTAAGTAAATTCTAACATTCCTTTTTACACTGGTATTAAACCCAGGAAAAAAGGAAGAAAAATTTTTGCATTTATTTTGTTTTTGCGAATCTTGTGATTTCTTTTGAAAAAATTTAATAATTTAATGGAAGCACTTTTTAGAGTTATGAGTGATTATTAAATGTGTGCGTGAATAAACGATAATCATTTTAAGGGAGGAAAAAGGCGGATTGAAGAGGATTTAGTTCAAAAATATTTATGTTTTTGTAAAAAGCAAAAGAAACTATAATGTCAAAATTTTATTAAAGAAGATTGATACTTTGTTACCAACTGTAACGAAGTGTCTTTAAACCCAGCTCACGTCAGTAACGAAATGTCATATATCCAAAATGAATCATATGAGCAATTAAATTCTTATTAGATTTTTAGTCGTTCAATAAATTTTTTTAAAAAATATTACATTTCCTGTTTTTACGTAATTTATTTTTTTTGAAAACGTGGAAGTTTAATTTATAAAAAATATTTATTTTTGCAGATATGCTATTTTAAATAATTATCCGATTCAAAAAACTGTCAAATTGCATGTGGAAATGATGTTATGTATTATATCTTTTTGCAATCTTTGCAGTAATTACAGTAATTTTAGGATTATGCAATTGCTTGGTTTTAATCTGAAAATTGCATTGATAATTGCAAAATTATTCTAGTCGTCGATGATGACAATGTAAATTATAATTTTAGAAGGTATTAATAGAATACCACGGTGCGTTGAACTTTAAGAAAAGGGTCCAGTGAACACTTTTCTGTACTATTTTTCCATACAAAATCTTAAAACCAAAATTCTGAGATAATAAATTAAAACAAATGCAGGGAAAAGTAAAAAAAGTGGATTCTGAATCCGGAAGTTCTTCAAATTCTGCAAAATTATTATCATTTGATTTGTCTCAATCAGTAGATTACAATAAACATAAACAATGGTGTTGTAAAGAATTCAGAAGTCGTAGAATGCACTAAATAATATTTTTTAAATTCCGGATCTTTTTTTCAGAATCCTTAACAACAACTGATTTTCCATTTGCTGTAATCTTTTCATTGAGACGAATCAAATGATAGTAATTTTGTAGAATTTTAAAATCATTTTTTTTATTAAGTTGGACATGTACTCTTGAACATTTCAATCAGTTGAAGTTTATGGCATCGTTCTCGTTTTTCACAAATTTGCATAAAATTAGTGACTTTTGTTTGCAATTTTAAAAGGGGGGGGGGCAAGTTGGTACAATGAGCGGTTGCTTTTGTGATTGAAACTTTGAAGGGTGGGCGTAAACGAGAACAGTACCCAAGTTTACTTCCTTAAAGATTTTTCCTTTTAAAAATATGATGTTTTTATTCTTCCCATGGCATTTTTCAGACAAAATTATGAAGGAACAAATTTATTGAAGAATAAACACTTCAAAATTTAAAAAATATTTTTCCCATTCTTGGAGTTTTTTTTTCAAATTTCATCATTTTTTTGTTAAAATGACGAAAGTTTTTTAATATATAAAAATTTTTTACAAACGGTCAAGTTTTACAACACCACATTCATTCATTGCTAAAAGCATTCATCTGCATAAAATCAGTTTCGAATATGAGGTTTCTCATTTTAAGAGATCTTTTTATGACGTTATCCCGGAAATATGCAAATTCACCTTTTAAAGTTTAATCGTAGTTCGTTTTTTTATAGAATTTTTTTTTGCAAAATGTTTAACGACGTAGTTGCAGCAGTTTACATTTTTTGAATTTAGTTCCCCCCAAAAAAAGAACATAAAAAAGTCATCAACTCTCAAAATATCTGTGTTTCCAAATTTTTTATATACGCATAAAAATTTAACGTCATACTTTTTTGGTTGTTTTTTGTGCCAAATTAGCACTGCCAATGCCACTCCTGACTACAAGCTCTTTTTAAACGGCAAATATCTCCCCAATTATCATCATTACCCAAAATAAATATCAGTAAATTGTGACAACAGATTTATCTGTTGTCACAATTTATTGATATTTAAACTTCCGCGTTTGTGCAAAATATTTTTCGAAATTAAAAAACAAATTTAAAAAGCCTCATTTTTGCAAAAATCCTTCAATGAAAAAAAAACGAATTCTTTAAGTTTCAAATTTTTTAATGCTTAAACTTTTTTTTTCTTTCTTTAAAAAGTTTAAAAGAATCATTGAAGCAAAAATGTAATTTTTTTTTCAAGAACTTCCTCAAAAGTTTTAATCACAAACATTTTGATTGTCACGTCAAAGTCGAAATCAAACAACAAAAAAGTACAACATTTTTTTTGCTAAAAAATTTTCTGTTCAAGAGAAAAAAAGAGAAGGCGACTGCTAAAAAGCGCAAATTTGACGTCAAAAAGTTTTTGGTGCAACAAAAAAAACTCTTAAAAATTTATTGAAGCAGAAAAACAGAAATACACTACATTGGAATTGTTTCTTTCTTTTTTCTTTGTCTCTTGACGCAATTAGGGGTTAATTTTTGTACAACATTTTGTGTATAAAAACTATAAATAATACAAGGATATAATAATTAACCCTCTTTCATTCATTCTTCCGTCCATTGAAATAAAATGCGTTATATTATACAAAATAACGTCGTATATATATTTTTGTTTCAATAAATAACCTACTAAAATATAAATAAATTAAGATATAATAAATAATATCCTAATTTTGGGGGGAAGAAAGAAGGAGATTGAATTCATACTTTGATCAAAGAAGAGGAATGTCTTTCGTAAAACAAAATATGTGTTAATTAAATTCTGAAGCATATCACAGAACCAAATTCAAAGTTTGCCGATTTATGTAATTACAAAAACGGGCACAGGCTTTAAACTACAGTATCCGAAAAAGCTGATATTAATAAATATTTTAATGAAATTTTAAATGTGGGACAAGAATACACAAATAGAAAAAAAAGAGGGAAGTACAAAAATTAAAATGCTACAAATAAATATAAAATAGTAATAAAAATAGTTCCTTAAAATTTATTTTTAAAATTGTTTATTTTCCCATCAAAAAAAGCCCTGTGCTTCAACTTCCGTATACAATTAACGAACGATACTCTCTACTTTTTTATACTTAAAAATAGTAGCGTCACAAAAAATTAGTTGTTTTGAAAAGTTTTTTAAAACATTTTTATTCTCATCCAGAAAAAGACACGAAAAATGAAGGGGTGCCAATGTCGAATAAAAAAAACAAAATCAAAAACATAATTTATTGAAGGATTTTGCTTATTACTCTTTACCAAAAATTAAATAATTTAAAATCTTGAAATTAAAGAAAAAATGTTTTGTTTTTTATTATTAGTTAAAATTTAACACTAATAATTTCAAAGTAATAAAAAGTTACGGTAATTAATATTTCATTTTTTTGATGTTAACATTAGTCAGAAATACTTTTTTTCATATTTGTATTTTAAACACAAAATATCATGTCTTTTTTTAACTATCTATAAAAATGAATGATGCAAATGAAATCAGACATTTTTAAATTAATTAATTATTTAAAATACACATTTTTAGGTCATTTTAAAGTGAGTGAATCAAAAAAATGCTTAAAATGTGTGCTAGAATCTTAAAAAAAGTTATTTTTAAAGCAATTTTAAAAACTTTGAAATGATGCTTTTAAAAATAAACATGCGTGAATTACATCATCTCAGATTTTTTTAAAAGTTGTATAATCTAGCCATCAAAAATGCAGTTTTATAAAATTTTGTTGCATTTATTTATGATTAATTATATACCGTAATCTCCTTCATTTCGCTCTCTAAAATGAAAAAGGTGAAAATCGTTCTCTGTAAATTTTGCTCCGAAAATAACAAAAAAAAATATTAAAAAGCAATTAAAAAATTTGTGGATTTTAACAAATGGTAAATACACTTTTATAGTATCACATTTTTACAATAATTTAAATTTTTCGGCATGATTACAATATACCTCAAATAAGTAATATCTTATATCTTTTTAAATTAGAATGACTCCACTTAATTTTTATAAAAAAACATGTTAAAAATAAAACACCTTCAAAAAATGCAACATTTTTAAAAATAAAAAAAAGTAAAAATGCGAATTTTAAAAAACCTATTTTTTGGATGCCCGAAATATCGTAGTAAGGAAGTAATTTAAAATGTATTTTTTCTTTACCTTGATAGAATATAATTGTATATATTTTTGAAAAAAATGAACATAATTATTATATGTTAAAATAACTATGAAATGTAATGGCTTTTTTTGTATTTCAGTTATTTAGTCATGTTTTTGACCCATTGCACAATACATTACATTTTTACATCCTTCCAAAAATGTGACTATTTTAAGCATACGGTAGTCCTCCCAAAAGTACAGGGTGTTTCAAGAAAAATGGCCGTTTTGTGACGCACATTTTATGCTTTAACACATGCAAATTATAAAAACGGCCATTTTTCTTGAAACACTCTGTATATATATTATTAAATTCTTTCATTCACTTTTTGCTTCTTTAAATTTATGAGGAGGAGCGAAATCAGTCATGTTTAAAATTTAGTTTTCTTCAATCACACGACTACAGTATGCTTTAAATATATGAATTTCTTTATTTATAAATTTTTGACAAAAAAAAGTCGAAAATTAAGAGTCCTTAAAAAAATGTTATAATCTTTAAGATTATTTATTTACCCCTAAATCCTTGATTAAGATCCTATTTACATTTATGTTTTTTGATTCCCGCATAAATTCTGACGACTTTAAAAGCTCAACTTTTAAAACCCGGAATTAAAAAACTACATTTTTTACCTCCCTCAAAAACAGTTTTTTCTTTTAATGTTCGTCATTTTGTAACAATTTTATCTCAATCGTCTTATCATAAATATATCCGTGAAAACATTCTAAATCCATACAGAATGTATTTATTTGTGTGTTTTTGTATTTGCTTACACAATAGAGATTTTTCATACAAATAAATTTTAAGAGCAAAAATAGAAGATTATGGAAGAGATTTTTTGTAGCTTTAAAAGTCATGGAATTCTTGTAACTTTTTAAAACATTCGTGTTTTGCTTCTTTATCGATAATCCGGATTACCATGATTTGTTGGTTCTCAAAAATAAAGATTTTTTTTTAAATTTTATAAAAGGATAAAACATTTTTAATAATAAAATTGTTAAGTGAAAAGATTTGTTTTTTTTGCACAACACATAAAACAGGCAAAATAAAAGATCACAAAAATTGCAATTCAAAAAAATTTAAATATTTAAATGCTGCCAAAAATATGTTTGAAAAAAGTTTGCAAATAATTTTAACGGATGAACAAAAATTATTTGCAAAAAAAGGTATTTTTTGAATAATAAAGTATTGTTTGATGAAGCCGTTTTACGTAGAACAGACAAAAAAAACACAAGAAGAACGTTATGAGTCATAAATAAAAAAGAAATGCAAAATAAATTATTTTTAATAAATTATTTTAATGCACAAAAAATGCTGTCAACAAATTTGTTCATAGATAAACAAAAGTAGCAGCAAAAAAATAGGGATGAATGCAAAATTTGCTGTAATTTAAAGCTTTACCTTCATCGAAATATTTAAATGCAAATATAATAATTTATACGCGAATTCTATCACGTACAGTACGTACAATTTGAGTAGTTTGAAAGATTAATTGATTGGCAGCAACAAAGACTTGAGTTTGATTTTGATCTCGGAAATATTCTTTTAGAGTATTACTGAATCTTTTGGAATAATGAACAAATTCACGTTTGCGCTTTTCAACAACTAAAAGGAAACTTGTTTACTGTAATAAATAAAGCAGAAAACATACTTGGTTGAGACTGTGGTGGAATAATTTGAAAAATAACATTCGTTGCATCAAGCAGCTTTTTAATTGATGAAGCAATTTCTTTAATCGTTTCCAAAAATGGCCGACGTTCTTTCATTTCATCTGGAACTCGAGCAAGAACTCTTCGAAGTGCAATTGCACGAAGAGATAATTCTTGAAATTCTGGACGATTTGTATATTGTGGCATTTCAAGATCATCAACCTAAAGCTAATCATTTTTGATGGATATAAAGATAATTTTAAAAAAATTAAGTGCAAAAAAGAAAAGTCAGCGGATAAATGTTAAATTGTTTTTGTTGGTTTTTGGTTACATGTACATATGTATATGTTATACCATTCCATATTAATTTTCCATTTCAAAAACTCAAACTCACAGGTGCAGTAGCATGCATTCGTAAATATGATTCCTAAATTATTTCCATAACAATTATTTAAATAAAGATTATACAAATCCAAACCTGAAGATTGACATTAAGTTTTGCGTCAGTCAGTAAAGTTTTTGCAAAATCAAATAAAAATGATGATGATGAATTATCAGCTTGAAGAAGATTACGTTGAAGTAACTGAAAAAATGAGTCATTAAAAATATAAGCAATCAATAATATCAAACGTACATTTAAAGCTGATGAAGCTTCTGGGTTATCAGAATGTGAAGTTCTTAATTTTTCAAATGCAGAACTATATATTGCTTGATATGTCATAGCACCAAGGTATCCACCTTCTTCACTCATTTTTGATTTAAATACTAAATAAATATATATATATATATTTAAATTAATGCACTAAAGAAAGAAAATTAAATCAATTTTTGCTTCGTGATTTTTTTTAAACGAAAGAAAAAATCAAAAAATTGGTTATCGCAAAATGTGAATAATGCAAATTTATGTTTCACCTTCAGCATTAGACGTCGCCATGCAAAATCAAAAAAAGTGATAGAATGATTTTCCTCAGTGCTCACAATAGGTCTCACAAAAATTAGACACTTCGTATCGAACATTGCATGTTCTAACTTAGAACTTCTAAGTTAGAACTAACATAGATTTATTTTACAAAAGAATCCCAAAGCTTTTAAACAACTCAAATTCAACCAAAAAAGCCGTAAATTAAATCATTTAACTTTCTTGCAAAATACAATAAAAAAATAATAGCTTTTTTTAGTTTCTTTTATGTTTGTTCGTCCTTAAGAAGATTAAATTAAATTAAAAGAAAAACTAATTATTTTAAACAAAAAGAATGTTGAAAGTGAGAGAAAAATTTTGAGGTTCAACTTTTCTAGTCATTTTTCACCACGATGAAAAAAACAGGTGTTTTTTATCCCAAAAACAATAAAACTGTTATTTAAGTTAACAGAAATTCTAATTTATTTAATTCTGTTAAAAAAGAAAAAAAAATTAATTAAATAAAAACGTTTTTTTCGAAAAAATTTTTTTTGGCGTTTTGTTAAAAATCAACGTTTAATTTCGCTGTGTTGATACTATACTTTTATCACCACGAAAGAGATCTCTATCAATAGGATCTCGAATTTAACGATAAAAAATGCAAGAACATAACTAATAAGTTGCGATAAAACCAAAAATATCTGCAAAAGAAAGCAATAAATGAAACACATATATTATGTTCCAAAACGAAGGACGAGGGATTGGCTTCAGTCCAAAATTCACGTGCTGCCTTTATGTACACTCACAAGTTCAATAAAATTATATATTTTTTTTCAGTGTTGTCTCCCGTTCTATTTTTCTTTCTTCCTTTTTCAAATTTTCGAATGATCTACTTCCAACTTGGCAAAATATATTTAATTTAAATACGGGAATCTTTTTTCAATAATAATAATGGGAACTGTAATATCCACAGAATCAAATCTTAAAGAAAATGAAATTTTAAATCGTTTATCCAGTAATCAAGTTATCTCAGATAATGATCCCTTTTGGAATAAACTCTTTTCTTTCAATTTTACCATTGATGAATCAAAAAGGTATGTGATTTGTTTTGGATTTGTTTGTATCAATTTTGACTGACTTTGTTGTGTGTCTTTAGACGTAATCAAAAAGAATTTTATGATAATTTAAATGAATTCTTCCAAGCATTTTTATATAATTCTTCAACAACTGGAAATTTTGCAACCTTAATTAAAGTCTTTCTTCGTCGGCATACTGAATTGGATCTTTCTGCTGCTTGTGATAAGTAAATATATATAATGAATGCATTTATGTTATAAAATACTGTTAAATTTCAGTAAAATTTTTGTTTGGCAAACAGCAAATTCCTTAATTATTCTTCGATATTTGTTTACTTTCTTTCTTCAAAGACTTTCACAAACAGAATTTGCTCATCAATTTGAACCTAAAAAAGCTGAAGAGGGAAGCGATGATGATTCAATTATTGAAGATGACGAAGAAGGAGAATATAAAACAACTGCTGAAAAATTTCTTGCTGCTTTAGTTGAAATTATAACAAATATTCCAGTATAGTTAGTTTATTTGATTATCTTATTAATATACATACATAATATGTACATTTTAGTGATTCAACAATTACAGTACACGCTGAAGCAATTCGATGTATTCTCGTTTTAATTAGTCCGCAAATGTTTGAAGAATCTGTTTCTGAAGATATTCTCTTTTTGAAATTTCTAATGTCAATGTTCGTTTTTTTTCTACAGTATTTATTTATGCACATTTAATTAATTTTAAGGAAATCAAAAGCCAATGAGTTTATGAAATCATTAATGACAAATATTATTGAACATCGAAAACAACTTCCTCGAGAAATTAAAGAGGAACAAGCGGAAAGCATTGTTTTAAGTATTGCTTGTACGTGTTTTTTTTATTAAAACTTTATTTGTTGTTTATTCCTATTTTTAGCATCACTTTGGTCATCATTTGCTCGATCCGTTTCCATTGATACTCCCCCAGAACAATCAGAAAATGAACTTGGATTTGAAATTTATCCAACACAAACTTTGGCAGCTTTAAGTAATTCTTTAATTTTGACACTTGTTTGTTACAATAAATTCTGCGATGAAATTAATGTGTATAAATTGGCACTTGAAAAATGTCAAAATAGTCAAGGTAAGAAATTAGGATTACTGTAAAATGCGATTACTGTATTCATTTTGGTTTCAGAGGTTTCATCGCTTGTTAATCCAGATGTATCGTTTCGAATTGATTTTTCTGAACTTTATTTAATTTTTTGTGAATCTGCCACAGAGCCTCTTTCAATGCTTCTTCTCTATATGTTAATCCATCGAAATATGGGATTTAAAAATTTTGTACTGGCTCGAATTAATATTGAAAATTTGGTAACTTTGTCCTTCGTTGAACAATTACAGTATACAATATTTTAGATTTTACCAATTACTAAAGCTCTTCATGACGGAATTAGTTCAGCGTCTTTCAAAGCTCATTGTCGCCGTAATAATTTAACTTATTTTAATTTTATAAAATTACTTTAATTTTAGATACATATCTTGCAATGATTGTTTTGCTCATTTTAAGTGAAGATAATTTCTTTTGTCGATTGGTGCATGAAACAACTGTAAAAAATATTGACTGGTATCAATCTGATCGCCCTTTACCAGAAATAACCCTCGGCGGATTAATTATTCTTGTTTGCGTTAAAACTGTACATTTAAATACTGTAAAAATGCGGGTAAGTTCTTGTAAATTTATTTAAATTAATTTTTATTTGATTTAATTTAAATTTAGGATCGTTATCTTCACCAAAATTGCCTTGCTGCTTTAGCAAACATGTCATCTGGATTCCGGGATTTATCAGCATTTGTTTGTCAAAAAATTGTTGGTTTGCTTGAAACAATGACTCGTCGGCATTCAAAATTAATTCAAATGATGCGGGAAAATGCCGAAGATTGTGATGTTGAAGATTCACAGGGATATGATTTAGTAAGTCTATATTTACGGTATTAAATTTCAATTTTTATTTTTGCCTTTTTAGCATCAAGATATCACAGCATTGGAAGAAGGAATTCGAACAGTTTTAGAAATGATTAATGCGTGTTTAATTCATAATTTACGAAATAATTCACATCTTGTCTACAGTATCTTATATAATCGAGAACTCTTTGAACAATTTCATAATCATCCAATGTTTCAAGATCTTGTTTGGAATGTTTATATGGTATGTTGGAAGAGATTACGGTATTCATTTAAGATACTACAGTATACATTATTATTTTTAAGGTAATAAATCATTTTTCCACAATAGTTCAAGACGCTAAAGTTACTTCCGTTGATGCCGTACATGAAACAATTGCAAAAGCAGCAATTCAATGGCCAACTGATAAACTAAAGAAATTTCCAGAACTTAAATTTAAATATGTCGAAGATGAAAATACTGTAGACTTTTTTGTTCCATACATTTGGAGATTAATCTCACAAAGTAATGGCACTTATTTTCCTTCAGAAACAATCAAATTATTTCAACCAAATAACTAATTATTTCAAAGTACTGTAATCCATGTTTAATTTTTTAATATTATTAATCCGTTTGCCTTTAATATATAAATGAAAAATGCACTTTTTTTTGAGAGTTTTTTTTAAAGAAAGACCAGACAAACGGAAATACAAAAGTAAAAGGTTGTAATAATTACGTGTATAATTTTTTACATCTTTTTTGGGGGGTTTTTAGTTTAATATTTTTTTCCCAAAACAAAAAATTCGTCAAACATGATTTTCACGCATTTTTCAAAAAATGAGAAAAAAAAGTAGCCCCCGTTTTTCATGAGGTCACTCTTTTTCTCTCTCTCTTTCTCTCTGTTATCGATGAAATGATAGAGGGCCGACAAATCGGATTCCGAGCTCAGATAAAATCAAAAAAGCAGTAAAAAGAGGATGGAGGGATAAATCACTTCCCTCTACGCAAATATATATATACATATTATTTAATATTATTTAATATTGATTCTTTCGTTTGTTTCCATTCAGCGGATTCCATTGTACGGAAAAAAGAGGTCATTTAAAAAAAGTTTTAAAAAAAAGTATTCCATTTTTTCATTTTCAGAGATTGGCTTTTTGAGTGTAAAATGTAATGTTTTTTCTTTCTTCATTTTTTTTCACGAGATTTCATGGTTGCTTTTTGATTTCTTAGATCAAAATTTTATAAAAATTGTTAAAGTCAAATATTTAGGCTTTTAAAATTTTAAAAAATTCTTTTTAAAAAATAAAATAAAAAACTTTTCGCGATTTTTTGTAGCAAATTTTTTTAGCGATTTTGTTTTTGCAAAAAAACGCAAAACTTTGATAACAAAAAATGTAGACGTTATGATTGCTTTTTGATCATCCATTATGGATCTATGTTTTTTTTAAATATTGAATTTGTTACAGAACTTTTTAAAAGAGAGATTAAAGCTTTCAGATTTAGAAAAAAATAAATTGTAAAACAAAATACACAAACGACGATGACGATTCATTTTTTTTTGTAGCAAATATCGAATTTTTTTAGTGATTGTATTTGCTATAAAAAAGTGGCAAAAAGTTATTTAACGATAAACAATCTTGTGTTTTTTTTTCTCTTTCAAAGAATTATTTTTTTGTCTCTTTGTATTTGGCCATTTCTCAGACCAGAAAAATAGATGCCTCCCAAAAATGACGCTCACCAAATTAACCATTCTTTTCTCGTGTTTACAAAAATGTATAATAAATATATTTATTTATTTTGTAATAATTTAATGTATTAACTTTTCAATCAACGTTAATTTTTATAAAAAAAAGCAGTGAAAAAATTAATGCCTTAATTTTTACGTTTTTTGATTCTTTCGGAAAAAGAAAAAAATCGAATGATTCATTTTATTATTTATTAATTTTTTTCACCAACCTTGCAATTTCCATGGCAAAATCCAGATAGAAAAAAAATAGTTTGGGAAATTTGATAAAAATCCATTACCAGTTAGTTAGTTATCTCTTCCCACATTTCAAAACATAGATTTTTTGCTTCATTAAATATTTAAGAAAAAAACAAGAAAATCCATAAACGTGTTCTAATTTTTTAAAGAGGGGGGTAATAAATAATTAATATCCATTCATTTGCAAAAAAACAGCAGCCTTTTTTGCATCCAACAATGATTACTTTTCATTTTTTAAAAAAACGTGCAAAGCAATACTTTTTGTTAACTGCCAAAAATCAGCAAGCAAAAAAGTTTCAGACTTTTTAGGGGGGTACAAAAAATGGAACCACCATTTTTGCATGCACATTTCCACGATTGGAAAAAAAGGAAGAGTTCAAAGTATTAAAACAAAAGAATTTCAAAATGGACATGTTTCTTTTTTAATTGCAAGAATACAAAAAATATGTCTAATTTTGAAAGTTTTTTTCCTTTCGTTCATACTTTGGTCCTATTTGTAATTTTTTCATTTTGATTACCTTGAATTTTCAATAATCACACGTTGTCCACTTTCTTTCCCCACTTTCTTCCCCCCCTTTCTTTGCCTTTCATCTATGGGGTCCAAAGAAAAGAAGGCGTTACAAAAAATAAATGTGATAAAATTTTGTCCAAAGAAATGTCCATAATCTTGTTGATGTATATAAAAGCGATAGATAAAATTTGTAAATCAAGAAAAAAAAGATATTTTTAAAAAAAATGGATTATTATAGCAGAATAATGTTGTGTGATGATTTGACGACCCCCTTGGGCATTGCATTTATCATTTTGAAATGTTATATTGGATATCGAATTTGTCGAACATTATTTGCATTTTTATCAGCTGTTTTGATTTATCTTATCATTCCATTATTCAGAAAACCTAATTTTAATCGATATAAACAACGATGGACTGGTAAATTATCTTTTTTTTTGTTAAAATTCTTGCCAGGAAAATTTTCGATTCGAAATTAGTTTTTGGACTTCGAAGTAAGAGAAAAAAAAAGTCCAAAATAATACTGTAGTAATTAATTAAATGTACCGTATTTATTTCATTTCACTCTACTATTTTAGTTGTCAGTGGTGGAACAGATGGCATCGGAAAAGCATACACTTTTGAGCTCGCAGAACGAGGACTTCGAAAATTTTTTCTGATTGGTCGAAGTGAAAAAAAGTTGGAAATTGTTAAAGAAGAATTGGGTACGTGTTTGAGTTTACAAAAATTAATTAATTTTTTCATTTCTTTTTTTATTACAGAAAAACAATATGAAGCAAAAGTTCAAACATATTTATTTGATTTCTTTGACGGAGATTACAAAAAATTACGAGCTGATCTTTCAAAGCTTGATATTGGATTTGTTGGTACGTTTTTTATGAAAACAAAAAAAAACAATTTCTTTAAATTATGTGATTTAAAGAAATTGTTCAATTAATCCCGTTTTTTTCGGGGGGAAAAAGTAATCTTTGATCAAATTTAAACTGTGGCATCTTTTTTTCAGTAAATAGCGTTGGTGTTGGTCGTGAATATTTGGAAAGATACGGGGATAATCCAGCTGCAGATTGGCAACTTTTAAAAGTTAATGCTTTGGGATCCGCGGAGGTTTGTTTTTTATTTTAATAAAAAACAGAATTTTTAAATTGAAACATTTTTAAAAAAATATTTTTGAGTAATTTCGATCTATTTGAGATTTATCAAATCTTTTTTTTTAGTTTATGTCCTGCGTTCTTGCACCAATGGAAGAACATGGGGGTGGACAAATTGTTTGCCTTTCATCATCCCAAGGTCTTCGCCCAATTCCTTTATTAGCTGCATATTCAGCTGCAAAAGCTTTGCTATGTTTTGTTAGTGATTGTATTGATCGAGAATATAAAACTATTCAAGTGCAATGTTTAACTCCGGCTTTAATCGCAACAAAAATGACATTTTACGAAGATGGCTCCCTTTTTGTTGTAACTCCAAAGAAATTTACCAAACAAGCGGTAAATTCTTTGGGTCTTGTCACGACAACCTCAGGCTGCTTTAATCATGAAATTCAACTTCTCATTAATCATCTCTTCCCTTGGACAATTTTAAAATATCTTATGCTCCCTGTTTATTGGCATCATCAAAAAAGAATGGTCAAATTATTGGGTCCAAAACAGGAAACTTTAACAAATTCAAATGCTAAACAACAACAACAACAACAACAAAGTATTATTATTAATAATAATAATTTACTCCAAACAGAAAATAATTTAATGCGACAAACTGCTTAAAATATTCAAGTATTATTTTAATATTGTGCAATTTCTTTTTTGTTTTTTTGCAATATTATTTTTTTGATTATCAACTTTTTCTTCTTTGTATGTATATAAATTTATTAATTTGATATTTTTAATTCTCTAAAATGTTTCAAAGCATAGAAAATTATCACTGAAATAATTAAAATTTAAAAAACACTGAAAAAAGTATTGCAAATTGTGAATTGAAGCTGTGACATTTATTTTGCTGCACCGTTCTTCTGCCATTGTGCCAAGGAAACTCAGTAATTGTTTAACTATTTTTTACAAATACTGTCCACAAATTAATTGTTAGTTTTTTTTAAAGAATCTAATAAACGAGAAAGACAAAAAAATACTTAAGGACAGACCAAAAATCACAAGAGGGGAAAAAAAGAGTCAAAGGACCGCCAAGATAAAGCACACAACGGGGGGAGATGAACCCTTTTGTAAACAATGTTTTTAACCCCTTACATTTTGTTTTGTTATTCTAAAATCAAAAAAAGAAACGAAAGAAAAGTATTCTTCCGCTTTTATGTCGTCGTCCATCGGAAGTTTTTGTTGGTCAAAACTCTTACAAACTTCATCATCTTAAGAAGCAAGCAGCTTTGTTTTAAAGTTTATAGAAGGGGAAAAAAATCAAATCAAATATTGCAGAATGGAAAAAGAATGGGAGTAATATTTTTAAAGTTGCTAAAAATTATGACTAAAATTTTAAAATATTTAGCAGGGATGAAAAATGCGGAGAGCTGGCTGTTGTGTTTTTGGTCGGCCAAATGTTTTTTTAGAAAACCTCCATGTTTTTTTGTACAAAAAATCAGCCGGCCGGCCGACCGAATAATTTAGGCTCAAAAGCTGGCCGCGCTTGGATTTTTCATCCTGGTTTTTTTTTGATTGCAGTTACCGTAATTCTTTTTCTTTAAAAAATTACCTTAATAGCTTTGAATTAATGGTTAACTACAGTGATATAAATTAAAAATAAACTATTTGCAAAAATAAAAACTTTAATTTACAAATTTTTGGCGTCAATTTATGTTTACTTAATTAACTATAAAAGCAAAAATGTTTATGTTCTTTGAATTTTTCAAGTCAAATTTTAAAAAAAACGGTTTTATTTAAGCCTGCTTAAAAATTAACTAAAACTAATATAATCCAAAAAGCATCACTCACTCATTCATAATCTCTCTCTCTCCTTTTAAATAAAAGGAAAAAATCTTCAGAAAATTAGTGAAACACAAAAAAAGTGTTCTTCAATTAAAGGTAAAGAAAAAAAGTAAATCAAAATCGGCACTCATTTCTTTTTCTTCTTCTTTTTTACTACACACGTTTAACATTCATCAACAAGATTCATCATCATCTTTAAAGTGAAGAATATTTGCACGAAAATTCTTTTCAATGTCTTTGTCCAAAACCAAAGTTGGGTTTTGCTTTTTTAGCTTCTTCTTTTTTTACTTTTTTTTTGCGCAGTAACAAACTAACGATCATCATCAGTACAATAATTTTTTCGTGTCTTTCTTTTTTTTTTCTTTGGCAAACAAAAATACACACGTTTACAACAATTGTAAAGGTAAAAATGAAGAAGAGTACTTCAAGAGAGGGAGATCCGCCCTCTTGTTATTTTTGTCGTCTTTTTTAACAACCCTAAACTAAATAACTAACTAACGAAGAAGAAGATGAAGCCGTTGTCGTCATTCAAATATAAAATGATTATTTGTTAGTGAACGCTTGCTTTTATTATTAATTGTTATTATTAATTAGCAACATAGTACTATCGTTTTACCTGAACAATATTAGAGTTAATTTTAAGGCTTTATCTAATACTGTCAGGTAATGACGATTGTCACATGAAGCTATCTTCCTCCTCTCTCTTTTTTTTCTATCAACAATTATTTAATAAAAACTTTTTTAACAACAAATAACCCATTTTTACATAAGCAAAGAAAAAATTTTGTATATAGATAAAAATGGAAGGCTACACAAAATATTAAAAACTGTAGCCTTAATTTTATGAAAAACCAGGAGGAGGATCAGTTGACCAGGCTGATGTTTGTTTAGATGACGATGGAGGATTTGATGATTGAGTTGATCTACCTTTCCAAATACCAGTTAAGCCGCTTGCAATCTGTAATTCGTCAAAATTATTGAAGTACAAATGTAATGTATAAAATATTACATCAGTTAAAGACGGAAATACCGAACCAGTACTACTTCCCAAAGCGGGAAAATCAGTAACTTCATTTGATGAAGACTTTGGGGATGTTGATGCTACTGTACCATTTTCTTTTGATTTAAATTCCTATAAAGATTACTGTAAGTATCATAATATATTCCAGAAAAACTACTTCAGTAGGTGATTTATTTTGCTTTTCTCCAATTGAATCTGCAACAGAACGCAAAGTTGGAGCAGGTTCCTAAAAAAAAGATAGTATAATGAATTAAAAAAATTCAAAAATAAATTACAATTTTAACCGTATTATCGCTGGTTAAAGCATAGTTAATTTTATTAACTTTGTTCTTTTTGGCACTTTTTGGCTCATCATCTTCTGCTAAAGCATCAAACTTCGATGGTTGAACAAAATCTTCAGGTTGTTCTCGATTTGCAAAAGCGGATACTGGAACTGTTTTTGATTTCTTTTTTGCTGCTTTTCTCTTTTCTTTCTTTGCAGCTTCAACACGGAAAAGAGGATCAATAGTTTCAGGCTCTTGTGGACCAGGATCTAAAAATGAACAATTACGTACACTCATCGATGCAGTAAACTAGCCTGGTAATCCTTGCATCTTAGAAATGACCTAAAATGAAAAAGAAAACTATATTTGCAACACATTTTTTTAATATCTGAAAAAAAAAACCAACCCTTTCACGCATTCCTTCAGGCCAAATATCTGAAAATTTTGGCAATAATTACATCACTTTTGTTAATACCGTATACTAACCTGGTAATGGAATGAATTGACGACGAGGAGTTTCAGGTGCTTTTGGTTTTGGTGGAGGAGGATTGTTGGGCGTGAACTATAATTAAGATATAACTAACTCACGGACAGAAGAAATATTATAAACCTACCAGTTGAATAGGCTTTCCTTTACCCCAAACAGAATTTGCAGCAGAATTATTATTTTTACTTTTACCACCAAGAGACGGAAAAGTTTCTGCAGCTGGTGCAGTACGAGAAGTTCCACCACCACCCAATGTTGGAAATTGCTCACCGGAGCTTATTTGAAGTCGAACTTGTGAAGACTGTTGGGGAGGACGTCGCAAACTTTGAACTTCTTGACGCCAGTTTGGCAATGAAGCTGTTGAAGAAGACGAAGGTGCAGAAGTAAGTGTGGGAAAGTCTTGTGTATTTATAACATTTGATGGAACAAGTTGCCTTTGTTGAGCTTGTGCAGATGGAACTATTCTTGATGGTAAAGAAGGTGGTGCAGCATCGCTAGGAATCACAGAAAGTCTTTCTTGTCGAACAGGAGTTGGGTAATCTCTTTCATTTTGTGCACCATTTCTTAGATTACGACTACCAAGATTTCTTCCAGAAAATTGAAAATCAATATTAACATTTCTTGAAGCATTTCCATGTTCAGAAGCTTTATGAACCCCAAGTTCAACATCATTGCGAAAAACTATGCCCATAGCCCTTAAATTGGTAGTAAATTAAATAAAGCTACAGTAATCAAAAAACCAACATGCAATCAGGTTCTGTGCAAGGGTGATGTTTTTTTCGATAATGGCTATAAAGTTCTTCATGTTTCGCATAAAAAATGTTATGTCCTCCTTCATTTTCACAAATTTGACAAAAGAAATGTTCTTGCCGAAGATGTCGATAAAGGTGATCATCATCGAAGAAACGTTCGGGACAAAACAAACTATAGAAAAAATTTAGGTAAGAAAAATATTAAAATAAAAATACCAGGGTGGATGTCCTTTCTGACCACTAACTTCATTCGATGTCCCTCTCATATGATTATCAAGTTCATTTTTCAAATATGCTTGACGATCTTTTGACAAAACATTCAAGTGTTCAATGCAAATGGAGCAAAATGTACGTTGATGCATTTGTGAAGTATGATGACGTAATGCTCCAAATGTTTTAAATTCAATTTTATCACCATTTTGTGCACAAATATGGCATGAATGAGCCAAATACGAATCATAACATTTAACAGTATAATCAGTTGTAAATCGAATATTATACTTTGCACTATCATCATGTGTAATATCCCCAGTAGGGATGGTAAAATCATCCCAAGATTCAGGAGCGGAAACAAAATATAACTTAAAAAAATCAAATATTATTATTGTATTTATGTAACTTGAATCAACGTACCAAAGTGATTGGACTTCGACATTGCGGACATGATTCAGAATTTCCGAGGATTCTCATTCGAATACAACATTCCATACATACCGGAAAACAAAAAGATTATATGATTTGCATAAACTGTGTACTTACTGGATGGCGGCATTCCCCAACTCCAAATACATCAGAAGGTTGACAACAAATTAAACAATCATGGATATTACCAGACATTGTTACACCGGCATGATCTTTTCGTGACTGCAGTAATATTTATCTTTTAAAAAAATTTGAGGTAATAAAGACTAACCTTAATCAAATGATCGAATCCACTTGCTGGTAAAGGTTGATTTTGGCGATAACTAGGATTAGGATTATTTCGATAATTTTGTTGATATCCACCTCCACGTCGAGGAGGCCTTGCACCATATTGTTGTTGTTGTTGGTGTGGTCTTCCTCGAGCTTGATGCTGT
Organism: Panagrolaimus superbus; assembly: GCA_964035985.1. Taxonomy (NCBI): domain Eukaryota; kingdom Metazoa; phylum Nematoda; class Chromadorea; order Rhabditida; family Panagrolaimidae; genus Panagrolaimus; species Panagrolaimus superbus. The sequence goes on from OZ038359.1 coordinate 13,367,261, forward strand.
CTTGGACCATCGTGTTGTTGCCTTGGACCATCTTGTTGTTGCCTTGGACCATCTTGTTGTTGCCTTGGACCATCGTGGTGTTGTCTGGGGCCATCGTGATGATGTCTTGGACCATCATGTTGTTGTCTTGCACGAGATTGATGCTGTCTTGATCCATCTTGTTGTTGTCTTGCACCATCTTGTTGTTGTTTCGGCTCATCGTGTTGTTGCTTTTCCATTATAAAATTATAAATTATACCACGAATGTTTGTTGAAAGTTCTTTCTTCAAAGATGACAAATAAAAAAGCTCAAAAAAGTTTGCTTGAGTTTAAAGGCTACACGTCGAATCAAACGTTTTTTTCACCCGCACTGTTTTTTGGCAAAAGCATCCGGATGACATTGAACCACTTTTTGCCAAAACTTCTATCTTTTTCGACAGACTTTTTTTTTGTCGAATGTTTATGTTCGTGTTGTCGGTAAAAATTACTAAAAATTGTATTCTAAAATATATCTCATTTTTCTGTTTATTGTTTGTTTTAAGCTCCTCCCCAACAATCCGAATACTGCTTACCGAATATTGGGATTTCCTTATTTTGCGAGTTTTACACCTTACAAAACTATAGCTTAAAACGAGAGCACTGCTGGTTTATATTATTGATTACTCGTGTTTTTCTCTCCTATATCTTTCTATTTTATTTTCGTATATTTTAGCTTTTCTCAACCTTGTTCAAAAATGTCGGACAGCAGTGATGTTGAAGTTAGTGATGCTGAAGAAGAAACAACTCACGAAGAACCTATAAACAGCAGTAATCAAGCTGAAGATGAAAGTGATGAAGAAATTACAATTAAAAGAAAACGAAGAGTATGCTTTACTTATTAAATACCCGTAAAACTAATAAAATATTTTCAGAATAAAAGTGAAAGTGACGGTTCTGATGAAGATGAAGACGATGAAGAGGACGATGATGATGAAGAAGAGGAAAGACCCAAGAAACGATCAAAGAAAGATAAACCAAAAAGAAAAAAGAGAAGATTAGTTGCACAGTTTATTAACGAAGATGTTGAAGTTGATGATGATGAAGAAGATGATTATGAATATGAAGAAGATGGAGACTTTGGTATTGATCCACACGAAAGAGAAGAAGCTGAAAAGATTATGCGTGATCAAGAAAGACAACATTCACAAAAGAATCGATTTGCGCAAATGTCTGAAGCACAATTGGCAGAATATTTTCAAACTCGTCATGAAGTTGATTCAGCTCCAATAAATGGTGTTAATGAAGAATATTATGATGCCATAACTCAAAATGGATTATTACCTGATGCTCGATCACCAAATCTTTATATAGTCAAGTGTCGAATGGGAGAAGAACAAATGCTTTGTGTTCAATTAATGAAGAAGTATTTGGCTTTTCTTAGAACAGATGAACCATTAGAAATTAAATCAGTTGTTGTTAAAGATGGCATAAAAGGAATGGTCTACATTGAAGCTTACAAAACTCCACATGTCCTTAAAGCTATTGATGGAATTCATTCATTCAATGCTTACAACATTAAAATGGTTCCAAAAACTGAAATGGTTGATACTTTAAAGATTGTAAAAGATATTCCTATTCTGAAAGCTGGATCATATGTTCGTGTAAAGCGTACAATGTTTAAAGATGATTTGGCGGTATGTGATTTGGCAGAAATTTTAAATCATAATAATTTTTTTAGCAAGTTGATGATATTGATCTTACAAGAAATGAAGTCATTTTAAAACTTGTTCCAAGAATTGATTATACAAAACTTCGTGGAGCTTTAAGAGGACAAGAAGGTGACCGTGGTCTGACTCGTCGAAAAGGTCGTGCTCCGTTAGCTTTATTTAATCCTGATAAAATTCGTAACATTGGTGGAGAATTTACAAAAGATGGTATTTAAATTTTTTTTAAAATTTTATTAATATCTAGAATTTTACAGGCGATTTTTATATATTTGAAAATAATCGATACCGTAACGGTTTCCTTTACAAATATTTTAATATTGAACATGTCGTACGTTTAAAAGTTTTGTACTATTTTTTTCTTAAACACTAATTTTTTAGGAAGTTGATGGTGTTAAACCTACCATTTCTGAACTCGAACTTTTCAATGAAGGGTCAAATGAATTTCAAGGAGAATGTTAGTTAATTTTTTATAGTATTTGATTTAATTGATAACATCTTTATATTACAGTATCTGTCGGGAAAGATTTTGCTAAATATCACTCATTTGCACCTGGTGATACCGTTGAAGTAACTGAAGGTGAATTGGTTAATCTTCAAGGTCGAATTCAATCCATCGAAAATGATCTTGCATATATCAAACCAGAAAATAGTGAATTAAAAGATATAGTTACTGTCAATATTCGTGAAATTAAAAAATCTTTTAAAATTGGTGATCATGTTCTTGTAACTGGTAAGTATATTTTTTTAGACTTTGGATTTTTTTGTTCAATTTTTTTTAGATGGACATTATAAAGGTGATACGGGAATGATTGTTCGAGTTGAAGAAAATTTGGTTATTCTTATTTCTGATATTAATAATGAAGAAATTAAAGTTCTTCCACGTGATCTGAAATTATCCCCACATGTTGCAACGGGTGTTGATTCACATGGACGCTTTCAACTTCATGATCTTGTTCAAATTGATAAAGATGCATTTGGTGTTATAACTGCTGTTCACACTGATAAGCTTACTTTATTAACAAATCGTGGAGCTGTTAGTCATTTGAAATCATCTCAAATTTTGCGAAAAATAGATAGCAAAAGAAGTTGCGGATTAGATGCAAATAAACAATCAATTGTTAATGGAAGTCAAATTAAAATGCTTGATGAGGTACTTACATACTGTAGTTTTGAAAATCAAATGATTATTCTTATTTTTTTAGAATAATAAGGAAGCAGAAGTTCTTCACATCTATCGTGGCGCCTGCTTCCTCAATTGTCGTACACATCGTGAAAATGGTGGTATTTTAGTTAAACCAGCTCGACAAGTAGCAGTTTTGGGATCACGCGTAAATGGAGCTGCACCTGCAGAACCACTTTTTAAAGTTCCACAAAGTCCTCGCCATTTTCTTCAATCACCTGCAAGAAATTCAAGTGCTGAAAGTAGTATTGGTGCAAGAAGTGATGGTAGTAGAACTCCCTTTAATGGTGAAAGTCGTGGGAATAATCGTAATGAAGGTGGTCGTGGAGGTGGAAGAATGAATGGATTCGGTGGTGGAGCAAATCAGCCTCGTCGAAAGTATAGTTTAAAAACAACTTTTATTTATTAATCTTCTTTTTAGCATGACAATGATAGGTAAAAATGTTCGAATTAAAGGTGGTCCATATAAAGGACATTATGGTATTGTTAAAGATGCTACAGAGTCTACCGCAAATGTTGAATTACACGCTAATTGCAAAGTAAGTCGTTTAACATTGTTACTAATTATTATCTTATTTTATATTTTAGACTCAACAATTTGATGTAAATCGTTTGGAAGTTGTTGAAGGTGAAGCAGGCGTTGGCGCAAATTACCGTAATCTTGCAAGAACTCCGTCTGCTTCAACTGCTCGCACTCCTGCTTATAGTGGTTATCAAACACCAATGTATGGTTCACAAACTCCCATGCATGAAGGATGTAAGTTTTGTTTTTAATCTGAGTACAAAGTCGTTTATAATTTTAAATTATAGTTGGTAATCGTACACCACATTATGGCGGTCAAACACCCGGTTACGATGGATCTCGAACTCCTTCACATTCATCTGCATGGGATCCTTCTGCACTTGCCACACCAGCACATTCATCATTTGGTGCACATGATGATGATAATGACAACGATGATATTAATTATATGGTCCCAACACCAGCTGTTGCCCAACTTGTTGATGAATCTGGAGATGATTTCTACGACACAGGTGATTAAAAAAAATCAAAAACCCTTAAACGCTCCCTTTTTTTAAGCTCCGATGTCTGTTAATCCTTTTACACCTGCCGGATTCTCAAATTATGAACCTGCAACTCCAAGAAATGATCATAGACAAATCGATTCTCCACCACCTCCTGCAAGAAATAGTTTTGGACAACAACGAGAATCGTCTCCACCACCAAGAAATCATTTTTCACAGCAAAGATCTCCACCAAGAAATGATTTTTCACAACGTCGAGCTTCACCTCCTCCTCCAGCAAGACAACAACCGTCCAGAACTTTTACTGAAATTCGTAAGCTTTTTAATTTTTTTAATAGTTTTACAATTTTAATTTTTAGCTGATACTCTTATCGATACTGGAGATTGGTGTGACATTGATATGTTAATCAATGTTCGAAGAAACTGTACCCAAGGTTCTTTACATGGAAAAACTTTACCAATTACTCGAATTGAAAAAGGCAAACGACAAGTAATTGTTAAAAATGGAAACGAAAAGGTTTCTGTTGATTTCAAAGATATTCTTCCTGCTCCCCCAGTAGAAGAAGGTTCAATAGCACAAATTATTTTTGATGCAACTGCTGGAAAACTTTTTACAAATGCTCCTCCTCCAGAACCTGTTGAAAGAATTGAAGGTAATACGGTAGTCTTTGAAAACGGTGATAGAGCATTACGTTCACATTGTGTTGCTATTAATTAATTCTTTTTGTTTACTGATTGTTTGTTTAAAATATTTTTTATTATTATTTGTTCCAAGTTCATTTTAATTTTTTTACTGAACGTTGTAAAGTGTATTGTTGCAATTTGTGCTTAAAATTGTGAAATACAAATTTTGACATTAGTAAAGTTTTTTTTCGAGTAAATTCATTTTGTGATATTTGTTTTTGTTGAAAACTCGATGCCCCCTTTTTCTTTCTGAAAAATTCCCTGAGGATATTAAAAGTAGCAAAAAGAGAAAAATGAAAAATTTTTCTCCTTTCTGTTTTGTTTCCATTTTAAAAATGCCATAATCATACATTAAATTTTTTTGTTTCGATCTTTGCTCCTTATTTGTCTCCAAAAACAACAAACACCAATAAAAATAAAGAGAAAAAAAACAATTTCAATTTCGGGTCCCCCGATGCCTTCAGATGAAGATTGGAAGCCGAAAAAGAAGACGAAGCAATGAAAGTTGCCCCATTTTATTCTTTTTCTGTTTTCTTTTTTGCTAAAAATTCCTAAAATGGCATCGGCATTTTTGGGAGAAGATAAATTGAGTTTGTTTCTGTGACATGCCGACATTCGGTTGCAAGCAGTTACTTCTTTTGGGGATATTCCTTCCCTCCATTTTTGAAAGGAAGGCAGTAAAGAAGAAGATTTTCCCCAAAAATATACAACAGTAAAAAAAAAATCCCAAAAAGAAGAAGAAGCAAAAATGACAATTGACTTTTTTGTTTGTTATACAAAGGGTCAACCATAAAAACATTTCTATGCAAAGCTTTAAAGCAAAATGAAATGCAACCAAATTTGGTGTCTTTAAAAAAAGAAGAATAAAATTTGAAAAAAGGAAATGGCTTTTGTGTGATCTTTTTTTATTGGATATAAATATGTCGGAGCTTTTACTTTTGCTAAGCTGCAGAAAAAAAGAAGCTTCCCTCAAAAAAGGAAGGCATTTTTTGATGCTTTATTTTTGGAAGAAGCAATTAATTGATTTTGAAATGTTTCGAAAAAAGAAAGAGAAATTTTTGTTTAAATTTAAAGTTTAGACAAAAAAAACAGCAGAAAAGGTCACTTAAAATTATTCAAAAGTACCCAAACAAAAGGGTTACGGTATTGATTATTTTTGAGCAACAAGTTTAACATAAATACAATGTAAAAAAATTCTAGCAGAGCTGTCTGTATTCGTTTCGAAAAGAAGCAAACCTCTTTGATTTATTATTTCGTAAATATCCCAAAAATTGAGGGATTTTTCAACTGTGCCATTTTTGGCATTTCCTTAAATATACTGTATTTTTTTAGCTTTTTTTATTGTCCAAAATAACAACAGTTTATTGATCAAAAAGGTAATACAACATTTTGGAATCAAATGTTTGATTTCTGATTTAATCGTGACTCAAGCTTTTATTCAAAAAAAACATCTTTTTTTCACATTTTTCTGCGTTGATCAATGTTGTTTATATGGAAATAAATAAAAATACCTTTGAATTGCAAAATCTATTTATCACACTCATTCCTGAGATTACTCATTTCCGTTTATTTTGATCATCTTCATTTTTTCTCTTCTTCTTCTTGATAGTCTAGCTTTATTCCTTTTTTTTTCAGAGGACAAATGATGAATGGTCAATCTAGGGACATTCAAAAAAAATAAATTATTTCACAACCTTTTTTTCCCCAATATTTTGCTTTAGCAATCTTTCGTCATCCAAAATAAAAAAGAAACCAAAGATTTCTGAATTCTTCTTCAAAATAACAAAAAACAACACCCCTTTTTTAAAAGAAAAAATGTGTATAAAATAGCCTATAATCCTGCCTTCTTTTTTTCATTTTTTAACGAAACCTCACTTTTTTGCCTCCTTCATTTTTGCGTTCCTTCTTTGCATGTTTCTTCCTTCATTCTTTCCTTTTCATTTCTTCTTCAATTATTTTGTTTATGGTGCAAACCAAAAAAATGACCCTTTCCCCTCCAAAAACAAAACTTTGGCTTCAAAAGAATTTTTTGATGAAAATCTATTTTTAAATGCTTCTCCAAAGAATCCGAAAAAGAAGGGCATCATCACCAAAGTCAACGACGGCACTGATGACTTCGGAAATGAGGAGCTCCTTCTTTTTTGAAAAAAAAAAAAGAATTGTACGACTTTGTTCCAAATTTATTTTTTTCATTTTTGATGATGCTGGTGCCGGCCGGTTTCACCGCCAGCCTATCCCAAAAAAAGAAATGGCAGAAAAAAAATAGTAATCATTTCTACTTTTTTTTGTGAGACTCTCTCTCTCTGTTTTTTTGTTTTGTTAAATGATTACTTTCTCATTTTTCTCCTTCCATTTTTATTCCATCTTTCTTTCTTTCTTTTTTCTTGTTTTGCATAAAACCCTTTTTTTTGTTGGAAAAAAAGTGTCCCAAAAATTGTTGTAAACAAGCTTACTGGCTAGCTTTTATATAAAGATAATGGAAAAATAATTTAGTGAAATTTGAAATCAATCATAAAAAAACTTGGCATTCTTTTGTTTTTGCCTTCAAAAAGCCAAAGAAGAAGAGAGAGGAAAGAGAGAGATAAAAGTGTAATGCTTCTTCCCTTCCCTTCCCTTTTCTTTAATTTTTGTTTTTGCCATCTATGTTTCTTTTGTCACATTTAAATTATTTAAAAATATTTTTTTTGATTGACAACAACAATTTTCTTTTGCTGCTGCTATTTTTAAATGCAAAAGAAAAAGGCAAAAATAAAAGCACAGCTGACCCTTTCTTTTTTTTTCACTTTAAATTTTGAAACATAAAAATATAAATTTTGTTTTAAACAACTTTTTGAAAAAAAATACATATTTTTGTTGACATTTTTCAAGTTTTTTAAGTTTTGAGGCGGCAAAAAATGATTAAAAAGTAAAATGTCATGGATGTAGTTGGGTTGATTAAACAATAAAAAAATGACGAAATGTGTGATAAAAGATATCACTTTTGGATTTATCTTTTTTCAACGATAATGGCATTTTATGATGATGATTAGATTCAACTCAAAGAATTTTTATTAGGGGATTTTAAGCAGCAAAAAACGAAATTATAGTAAACTTTTGAACAATGAAATTTTTAAAGGCAAATTTTAAAATTGCAAAATCCCAATTTTGAAAAAAATCTGATTTGGCATTTTTTGTTTTTCTTAAAATTCTTGAATTTTAATCTTTAAACTTAGAAATTATATATATATTTTTTGATAACAAAAAATAGAAAAACAACGTTCAATTTTTGTTATGATAAATTACGTACTTCAAAGAAAATAGTTTAAAAAAAAAACTATTATTTTCTTTGATGTTTTTTGAAAAATTAAAAAAAAGGAACCCATTAAATTTAAAAAAGTTATCACGGAACTTTTTGCGGACAAAAAAGAAAAATTGAATGCTTTTGTTTCAAAGGGTAATAAAAAAGTTGATGCAATTTAAGCCAGGTATTTTTTTATATTTAAAGTTGATTCTTGAACTGTTGGTTTTTTGACAAAACTCAAAAATGCTGATTTAACACTCTTTTTTGAGAGTCATACTGTAAAAAGAGACGTTTTAAAATGAATGAAACAATTTTTTGTATACTTGAACCATTTCTTTAATACATAATTTAAGACAAATACAATTTAATAAAATTCACTTGTAATTTTGTTTTTCTCTTTCCTCCCTTTTATTAAAAATACGTAGTTTAAAAATGTATAATTCATTCAAAAAATATTTTTAACCCTATTTTTTTTTATTGTTTTTCCGATTCCGTCGAAAAATAAATGTGAGTATTATTATTTTTAAATCCTCTCATTTTAATAACGCTTTTTTTTCACACTTTTTTGAACAATTTTTGGGATTGTATTTGATGGAGTGGAAATTGTAGAAAAAAATTTATATATTTCAAATAGGTGCAAAAATATATTTAGTGCCTTTTTTCTATTCTGTACTTTAATTTTTGAAACGGCAAAGTCTCCGCAAGCCTTCTCTGTTCATCACACAATTTTCTATCTACCTTAAAAACAATAAAAGTGTATTTAACGCATATATATATAAATATATATATATAAAATAGTTGAAATGTGACAGAAAAGTGATCGGTAAAAGATCGAAATTTTGGGTTGTGAAAAATATATGTTTGATATACTGTTTTTTGGCAAAAATAATAATTTCTTTTTTCTCCCCCTAAAATTCGCCTCTCTCACATTTTTTTCCGATGCAATAAATTTTATATAATTTTTATTTTATAATTTTTTCAATCAAATATAAAATTGTTATTTTTTTTGAAGTGTTTATTATGTGAAACGGGGGGGGGGGGGGGGAGAGATTTTTATGGGGAATTGAATTAATTGGGTTAAAAATATGGATGGCGAAAATTACTTTTTGGATCATCAAATTTTTCTTCCTTTTTTTTCCGACGTTGGCAATATTGCACCAAAATAAAATAATGTGTTCATCGTTGTTTTTCAATTTGCGCATTTCTTTGTTTCAAAAAATCTAAATCCAATGAAATAAAATAAAAAAAATTGCAATTGTTTCAACGAAAAAAAATATTTGATAATCTGGTTTTTGTTTCTTCTTCAATGGGGAGGGGGGACTTTTTTTATTTGGAGGGCACTTAAAAACATGCCGTCGTCTGTTTTGGATTAGTTTAAAAATTATTGCTTTTTTTCTGTTTCTGTTTTTGATGAGATGAAATTTATTTTGTAAAAGCGGCGGCATCGGCACATGGCGGATATAAAAGTTTACAAAAGGTTTTCTGTTTTTGTGGATTAAATACTTTATAAAAGAAGAAGGAGAGATTGGACCTCTGGTGAGAAAAAACAAAGGAATAAAAGCTGCTGCTTTGATCGGAATCGGATATTTTTTTCCTGGCTTAAAAAAAGCTCATTTAAATCAAAGCTGTACCAAATAAATAAACATTTTGATTATACATGCTTCCTGAACATGACCTCATTTTACCATTAATTTGACCACAATTGACCCCCCCCTCTCTTTTTTACTTGAAATTATGCGGCAATTTTATTATTATTATTATTATTTTTCTGTGCCCTATAATTAGTTGTTCGTTGACCTCCCCCCTCCCCCCTCTTTCTTCATTCTTCCTTCCGATATCCTCGGATAAATGAGGGAGGAAACGATGAAGATCCGAAAAAAATGCCATCCAAAAAAATTAATGATGATACGCACAAAATGCTTTTTCCCTTTTATTTTTAATTTATTCAATTCTTTCATCACCAATTTTTTTATTCTGTGATCATAAATTTTCTTTTCTTTCAAAACATTACTATTTTTTTCGGTGCCAAAAAACAATTTTTTGTTGTCGGCTTTTTTTCGTTGATGGAATTTTTGGTGGCTTTGCAATGCTGATGACCCTTGGCCAATGGCCACTTTTAAGAAAGAAAAAAAGGGCGGCTATAATTCTTTCGTTTTGCTCTTCTTCATTTTTTGTTTTTGGAGTGTTGATGATAGCTTTGCCCGGGTCTACAGAAAATAGCAGCAGAAGTAGCAGCAAAGGAAAGAAAAGAAAGAAGAAGAAGAGTACCACAAAACAGACGACAAAATGCCACATGTGGCAATATAAAAACCACAGAAATGGCATTGCTTAAACTGATATACGCATAAACTCCGCCCTTTATTTTTGTTTTCGTTTTTTTGGTAGCACTGGTGGTGGAATTGTCTTTGGGTGTTTGTTGTTGTTGTGTACGATTCTTCTCCCCCCTTTTTTCAACTAAAATCTATTTCAAAACTCTTTTTTTTGCGCTGTAAAGCTTTAAAATTTTAAAATTACTCTTTTTTTTCAAGAACAAGCTTAAACTAAATTTTTTTTCTGAAAAAACAATACATTTTTTGGCGGTGTAAAATTATAGATACTGCAGATAATATCTATATATATATATATTTATGTATGTGTATATAGTTGTTTAAAAAGTAGCTTAAAAAATAATTTGAGAAATGAGAGAGGTGTTAGCAATTAACGGCTTATAGCTCTTCAGTTTCCTCTTAGTTTTGGCAAATGTGAAACACTTTTTTAAAAGGGTTTTTTTTACTTCTGCCACTTCCTTGGCCGATCTTTAAAGGGAGAGGAAAGCCAGCAGCAGCAGTAATGAAGCAACTGCAGCAGCAGCAGCAGCCTCTTCATTGTTTCCATATATTTTTCACAAAAAAATGAGGCATTTGTTTCTCATTTTTTATCGCTGCCTTTTTTTTCTGCTAAAAATGAAGGGTTTTTTAGTACCCAAAAAAACCTATCCATCGGAGGCCCAAAAGGCCTGTTGTTCTTCCATTTTTCCCCCATTTTTTTACTTGCATTCAAAAATAAAGAATTTAGCAGGCGATGGTAGAGGTTGAATATTTTTTGGGGAGAAGAAGCACAGAAAAAGAGAATGAAAAAAAGGGGGGGGGGATAGAAAGGCAACTGCCCCCTTTCTTCATTCTGTGTTTTTGTTGGTGCAATTTCTACCATTTTCTTTTCGTTCGTTCGTTCTTTCTTTCATTTTCTGGAAGTCATTTCTTTCTTTCTTTCTTTCGTTTTTCTTGGATGAATGTCATTTTTTGGTTGTCATTTGGTAAAGTGGCAACAAAAAGAAAATATATTTAAGAAAACTAAAAAAACGATGGACCAAATCATCCAAGTCCGAATTAATGTCTGAATTGGAAAAAGAGGGGAGATCAAAATCATTCGAATACGCCAAAGACCTCCTTTAAATTTAGTCAACTAAGAAAGAAACGATAACAACAACAATGCCAACACCCTCCCTCCTCCTCCCTAAAATGCCTTGCTTCAAATTTTCTTATGTTTTTTTTCGAAGCATCCTTCCTTTTTTAGTTTTCTGGTGCGTTTTTGACTTAATAAATTTATATAAATAATATTTTGCTTCCAAAACAAAAATTTATAAATATAAATATATTTCCATGACAACCGTCTGTTTTTAGTATTTCTCTAAAATTAGGTGCCATTTTTGTTTATTAACCGTAAATATAGTAACTCAGGTTAACGGATAGAAAATTATATTATTAAAAAACGGAGGGGATACATTTTGTTTTTCCTTTCATAAAAAAATCCCTCTTCCATTATTTTGGCCTTAAAAAAGCCTTGAATGACCCTCCCCTCTTTCAAAAACATTTCATAATTGCTTTGCCGTTTCACCATAAATTAATAGCTTTCAATTCTTCCGTCTTTTTCTTCTTCTTTCTCTCTTTCTTTCTCTCTTTCAATCTTTGGCTCCAAACTCATTTGCTACATTTTTGAATGAATGTGGTTTTTTGCGCGTTGCTTTTTTGTGCTTACTGTAATCCCCCCCCTTTTTTTTTTGCTCACTTGCTCGCTCCTTCGTTCGTTCATTTCGTTTCGTCTTTTTACTATTCTTTTTTTTTCAAATTTTCCAAATGAACCAACCCTTTTGCTTCCTTTATTTTTCTAAATAAAATTGCAATTTTTGAATTAAAAAGTTTTAAAAATAAATAAATATATATATCCATTAACACTTATATTTTTCTTCCGTGAAAAATGAGGTGGCAAAAACTACTTTACTTTTGGGTTTTAAGAAAGTGATGTCCATTGTTATTTAGGAGGGGGAAAAGGGTACACAAAAAAGACTATCCATAAATTGCTTTCCGCGTCCAAACTCATTTCATTCATTCTTTCATTCATTCATTCATTGATGACAGTCAATGACTCTTTTGCAGAAAATGTTTCTTTGATCAAGGTCAATCTGAGGCAAAATTGGAGTGGCACCTTCTTTTCCTCCAAAAATAAATGTTTTATCCAAACTCTGTTTTCTTAAATCAAAAATTGACAAACTTTTTTGAGTAAAGTCAAAAAACTTTTGTATATTTAATTCCTTGTTTGATTACTCTTTGTGTATATTCTTTTTTGTTTAAACTAAAAATAATAGGTTCCATTAAATTCAAAAAAAAGGATATTTTGAAGGGGGGGAAGTTTATAGAAAAAAAATATTAATAATATTCTAATCACGCCTCTCCTCCCTTCCACTCATTCATATTATATTTGTTTCGGCAGTTATTTGCTGCATTTTTGATATTCAAGGTCAAAAACATGGGTTCCGGGAAACGCAAAAATTTAAATGAAAAAAGGCGAAAAATTTGGAACCAAAAACGAGAGATACTTTTATAATATTCCGAAAAAATTTGAATATCGCATAGTTTTTTTGGCGGTCATTGGCCTTGAAAAATTTTATATATTTTTCATAGTTTTGAATCAGAAAAAAAAGTATATACCATTCATTTATATATTTTTCCAAAAAAATATATATTTTTGACCACTCTCTTTCACTCTTTCTCTTTCTCTGGATTTTTGGATTTGTGTTCTAATTTTTTTTCCCGATCCCTTTCCAAAATCTGCTGCCCCTGCCACTTGGCTGTCAATTCATTACAATTCTTTTTGGCAGGTGCCCAAAAGAAGAAGACGACGACGAAGAAAAAGAATTTCTTTTTTTTTTATTTAACAAAAACATATGTGACCGATTCAACGACGACAATGTGATATTTCAATCCGGATCTATTTTGCATCGTTTTTTGTTTTTGTCAAAAAAGGGCACCTTCTGGCGCCATCGTCGTTTTTTTTTTGTACAAAAACAAAAGCCCCGCGCAAAAAGCGAAAGCATCAAAAAAAAGAACGATGGCAAAAAATCTCCGGAGTTTATGGCCCCAATCGCCAGCTGCTTGTGCAAAGGCTACGATCCTTTTCTTCTTCTTTCTGTTTTGAATAAAACAAAAAAAAACAGTGCCGCAAAGGACGATATTTTCATAAAATTTGTTTATTTTCATCTTCTTCTTCTTCTTTTTTGTCTGCCTTTGAGATATACAAAGATAAAAGTTTTGCCGTGATCGATGCTTTACAATTGCCGACTTCCTTTTCACCCATAATTTGAGCCACAAATATCACATATTTTGTTTCCTTTCCCTTTCATTCATCCACAACAAAAAAAAGAGACTGTTGCAACTTTTGTTTCATTTATTAAAAAGGGGGGTGATGATGATGAGTCAAACTTGTTTACGCTTATTTCCGGTGTTATGCCATCCATCAATTTTCTACTTCTTTTTTTTTCTCCAACAACTCTTTGTCTTTTTCTTTTTTGTTTCATTCAAAAACACAATTATTTCTTTCTTTTTAAATCTTCTAAATTGCCGAAATTTTTTTTTATTTTAATGCGTGCAAAAAAAGAAAGAGAGAAAAATGACCTTCAAAATATCTTTTTTTTTCCGAGACAAATTTCGATAAACAACTGTTTTAAATGAATAAAAATAAATATACTTGAAAAATATAATTTTTTGTGACTCATTTCATTTTCTGTTTTTTTTTTTCAGTAAACCTTTTTTCCATTTTTTGCTTTTGAAAATACTCAAGAAGCAAGCAAGTAAGTGTTAGAAGAACCATGGTGGAACAAGTTACATGGGTTGATCGAGTTCGTGTAAAGGCAACTTTGAAGCATGATATTGGCCGAACAGCTTTAGCTGAATTCTTTGGAACTTTAGTTTTAGTTCTTATTATTACATCTGTTGTTGCTCAAAATGTTCTTCCTAAAGCTGGATTAGGAAATGCCCTCATTGGTGTAAATGTTGGTGTTGCATGTGGTATGTTGACCTTATAATTACTGAAATAAAAGTAATTAAAGCATTTGATATTATTTAAGGTATTGCCTTTGGTATTGCATTATGTATTAGAATTAGTGGTGGACATATTAATCCTGCTGTCACCCTTGCCTTCCTTGTTCTTGGCGCCATTCGTCCCATCAAAGCTATTGCATACATGTTTGCACAGGTAAAACAAAAAAAAATAAATATTATTTAATCCGTATTATTCTTTAAGGTTGCTGGAGCCTTTGTTGGAGCAATGTTGACCTATTTCCTTTACAATGATGCCATCAATGTCTTTGATGCAGGAACCCGTCGAGTTGAAGGCCTTAAAGCTACTGCACACATCTTTGCATCATATCCTGGTGCACATCTTGGATGGGCTGGAGGTCTTTTTGATCAAATTATCGGCACTGCAGTCTTCGTTCTTATCATTGTTCATACCGTTGATCGTCGAAATGCTTATCCAATGTGGGTTCGTCCATTCATCATGGGGGTTGGATTCCTTATGATTGGTACCGCCTTTGCTTTCAATGCTGGATATCCACTTAATCCTGCACGTGACTTTGGACCACGTCTTTTTACACTTGTTTGGGGCTGGGGAAGCAAAACATTGTAAGTTCTTTTAAAACAAATAAAATACTTAATTGACAAAAATTGTTATTTTTTTTAAGCTCTTTCAATGATTTCGGATGGTTCTGGATTCCAATTGTTGGCCCCCTTATTGGTGGTGTCCTTGGAGCTCTTGCCTATAATTTCATCTTTGGCTTCCATACTCCCATTGAAGATCAATATGAAGTTGTTGCAACTCATGAACTTAAGCCAATCAGTGAAAAGTAAGTGAAATGCTACCTAATTAATATATATATATTTAAAATAATATGCAAATTACAGGATTGTCACCCATACCCATACTGAAGAACATACAGCATTGAATCCATAAACACAAAAATTTGCTGGCTTTTTTGCTGCTTTTGCTGGATTCAACTCTTTCTCTCCTGTTTTTTGTTGTTTTCCACACCTCAATTATCCTGCCGCTTATATCCCTCACATCGAAAATCTCGTGTTTATTTTTTCTTTGCAGTTTTATTTTTTTTTAATATTAAAAAAGTATCTTTTCTCTTTTTTTTGCTATTGTTTTTGTATTCTAAAACAACAACGCATAACAATTTCAACGATTTCTTTTTTTTGTAATTTGTAAAATTTAATTTAAAATTTTTAAAAAACAAAATTCGCGCATATTTTTTTTCCGTCCAGGACTGTTTTTAGTTTATATGTTTTAGATCTAATTATTATTGTTAGATTTATTAATTTACCACTTTTTTTTGTATCTTTGTTACTTTTGTTTTATTATTTTTAAAAGCTTGAAATAAATAAATTTAGCGCGAAATTTGTGATAAACAAAATATTCGAAATTTGTTTTTAAATGAATTAAAGTTTCCGGCTGTAACTCCGACCCCGGAGCCAGAGTCCTTTTTAACAAAAAACTGCAATTTTCATACAAAATATAATTAAAAAAAGGACTCCCATTTTTAAAAATTTTGCCGGAATCAACTCAAACTTTGTCACTCTTACTCCAACTCTAATAATGACTCCGATAACTCCGGAGTTGGAGTCGGAGTCGCAACAACATTGAATAAAAATTAAAGAGAATTTTGAAACTCGAAATACAGCGTAGAATATTGGCGATGAATCATCGCAGCCATAATTTGTAATTTTTTCTCTTTTTTTGATGATAAAAAAATCAAATGAACAAAAATATTGATGAAAAATATTTATAAACAAATTAATTAAATGACGGTTTTTTTCAAACTTTTGAGTTACTAAAAAACATATACTTTCCGGTTTTATCTTCTGATTCATGGCTCCGTTTTTTTTTGTTCTTTCCTTCTTCAATCTTTGTTCATTTATTTATTTAATTTTCATTTTTGTTGATTACAAAAAAAAATATGAAAGAATGTTTGAAAAATCGAAAAACAATAAACACTCAAAAAGGTCAAAATTTGATTCCCTCTCATTTTTTTTTAGTTGATGGAATTGCATTTTGGATTTTACACATTTTTTTTGAAAAAAGAAGAAGAATTGAATTGGAAACAAAGAACAAACTCTTTTTTTAGAAAAAAAAAACCCTTTGAAACTTTGGAATGTTTATTGCCGCTGTTTAACGATTGACGAAAAAAAACGAAGAAGAAGGAATTCTGTAGCCTTAATTTAGTCTTTTTTTTGAATTTTGAGAGCACAAAAATCAAATATTTTCGTTACTCTTTTTTTTAATGGTGATTCAGAAAAATAAAGTTTCTAAATTTAGTTTTTTAAAGAAAACCCTTTTTGTATGCAATTAATTAATCTTAATTTTTGAGTAATTAAAGTTTGAAAAATTCAACATTCAAATTAGTCATTTTTAAATAAAATTTAACAATTTTTTGAACGATTTTGGATTTATTATTGAATTTTATTATTGATTGGGAAAATTATAGTTTAATTTTATTGTGAAAGTTTAGGATTTTTAATGGATAATGATAAGCTGATAACAATAATAAAAGTCCACTGTTTTATGGGACAAACATTTAAAAATTTTTTTTTTGAATTTCCTGATTATTTAATAATTACAGTTACACTCAAAAAAATAAAATAAAAGTCAAAAATCTATTTTTAGCAAAGGCATTTTACTTCCAAAATATTACTGCCTTCATTGAAAAAAAAGAAAAAAAAGAACGACAAATTTAGATAATTAAAAAGTGTCAAAGAAATTAATTACATTTGGAAGTTTCTATTCTAAGAAAAAGGAAAAGAAACTTCTATCAAACTTTGTTCACTCTTTTACAATCATTTTTGGTATCACAAGTTTTAAAAAAAGGGGGTAAACAATCAGTCAAGTCAAGTCCGTCAATTTGTGCCCTTTTGAAAAAAAACCTTTTTTTTATTTTATGTTTTTTATTTGGAATTTGAAAGAGATCATTTTTTGGAGGACGATGAAAAAAACATTGAATGTACAATCATTTTCTTTATTATTATTTTGATTAAAAATAAATAATATGTATTTTTTTATATCAAAACATTTGACGTAATTTATTTTATTATTTTCAATAAATGGGCATTAATTTTTAAGTAACCAATAATTACGGTCAAATGAGCACAGATTATCTTTCTTTTTTTTGCAACAAAAAATGTTTTGAAACAGTAATAATAAAAAATACAAGTTTGAAAAAAGAAATTTAAAAATAACTCAAAAAAGTAAAATTTATTTTTCAATTTTTTTTTTCAAAAACGCCCTAAAATTTGGAATTTGCACTTAAAAATTATTTGAATAAACAAAAATTTTACGTTTAAAAAAGTAAATTTTTCTGCTAAAAACATTTGTTAATTTAAAAATGAATTTAATTAATTCCGGATTCAGGCAAAAATTGCGCTACCGTAATCCTCAAAGTTTTTCATCTTTTTTTGACTTTATTAAATACCTGCTATATTTTTTGTACTACCAAAAATGAGTAAAACTGCGTTAATTTTGTCTGAAATATTGCATTATTATTCAACAAGTGTATCAAAGGCAAGGATCACTTTTGTCATTCAAAAACATAAAGCAAATTATGATGGAATTCCAAAGCTTGCAAAAATTCACCTTCTTTCTTTTAAAAATTAGCACATTCATTGTTTCTGACCATTTGGACATGTAAGCAGGGCTCTTAAATGAAGCCAGTCTCGTCGGGATGAGCATTTTCGGAAAATTCTTTGTTTTTCGGGCACAAACCATTTTAAAACAAAAGGATTGTCACATTTTCAGCCTCGGGTCCCAGGAAGTCCGAGATTTTTGCCTCTAGGAAGTCCGAAATTTTTTTTAGCCCTGCATCATAGTACTGTCAACAGTTAAATCGTTAAATATTAATTTAACAATTAAGTATCTGAATTCTTTCTTGAATGATTATAACCGATGGATTACTGTAGCCATTTTATTCCTGGATTTTAACATAAAAAAATTCCGCTAAATTTTTGGAGAAAAAAAAGAGAAAGATTACCAGATCTCAAAAAAATATGTCTTTTTTGAAAATTAATCATTAAAATGTTTTAAAACAATGGAAAATGAACACAAAAAAAAGATAATTTCAGCAAAATTTTTTGTAGAACATTCTTAACAGATTAACGTATCTTTTTTCGACAAATTAAACAACTTTTTTTTGTGTTTAAAACAAAAGAATTTATCGACATCTTTTTTATTGATGGACGTCAAACTAATTGACCAAAGAGAAAGAAAGAAAGAAAGAAAGAGAGAAACTTCTTCGTTCAGTTTCTGCTGCTGATCGGTGACCATCTGACTTCATTTTTTTTTCATCGTCTTTCTTCTCCATGTTTTTTTCTTTTTTTTTGCGCATTCTTTCATGTTTTTTTTTCTATTTTTAATCAAATAATCAAAAAACCAAAATCATGATGACTTGCCTTTTTTTCTAACACAGAATTTTTTTTTGAATATAAAAAAACATTTCCAAAAAAAGTGTAAAACATATATTACTTTTTATCAGTATATCAGTATATCAATAACATTATCAGCAAATTCTGTATATGTATATGTGTATGTGACATGACATGATATGATATGATCAAAAGTAATCTATCATTATTTAAGAGTTTTTTTTGCTCGAAAATAATATTAAGGCATTTTTTGCGATATTTAAAAAAATAAATAATGACCCAAATCAGCTGCTACAGAAAAAAAAAATGAGAGCGATAACCGGAGAACGGCCTTTTAGGAATTCTTCAATTTTAATTTAGTTTAAAGGGTTTTTTTCTTTCTTTTGATGATTCAAACAAAAAAAAATTAAAAATTCTTTTTTCTTAATCATGAAAAAAAAGTAGGCGTGGTTGTTTTTCGTGATACACATATTTTTTTTGGCGTCAAAACGTCTTCCCTTCCTTTGGGGTCTTCGTTGTTTAAGTGCATCTTTCGATTCGTGATCATTCAAAAAAGGGAGTATAAATAGTTGAGAATTTTTATAAATTTTTTCAGATTACTCTTATTTACTTATTTACGTATATATTCGACTCTATCTGAAAGAAAATGATGTCAAAAATTGTTTTTCTTTTGGCATTTTCAATTGCCATTGTATATTCTGCTCCAATAATTGATCCAACCCTTCCATCATCAACTCCATCATCATCATCATCATCTGAAACTATTGAAGATGACCATGTAGATCATCCGGAACAAGTTATTATTCAAACTGAAACTCCCGCAGAATCTTTTGTTCGAGCTGATATCGATGAAGATATTCAACTATCATTTGATGAATTCCTTAAAACTGATTTATCATATGTTCAAGTAAAAAAAGCTGAATTTGATATGCTTGATTCAAATAGTGATGGCATTTTATCCCTTGATGAATTCTCCTCTTTCTATCGAAAACAGGAAGAAGAAAAAGATTCAACTGATAACAACAAAAAATATTATGTTGGTCTTTTCAAAGAATTTG
The DNA here is from genome assembly GCA_964035985.1 of Panagrolaimus superbus. NCBI lineage: Eukaryota > Metazoa > Nematoda > Chromadorea > Rhabditida > Panagrolaimidae > Panagrolaimus > Panagrolaimus superbus. The sequence goes on from OZ038359.1 coordinate 13,386,898, forward strand.
ATGAAAATAATGATAAACAATTGAGCCAGACAGAAGTTAAACGAATCCTTTCAAAACGTTTCCTTTTAAAACCTAAACAAAATTTTGGACAACTTTTTGAAAAATTTGATTCTGATGGAAATGGTTCATTAAATCTTGGAGAATATCAAAAATTTGATCAAACTTTCCCCTTCTATGAACTTGAACCTATTCGAATTGCTGTTTAAATGTTTAATTGGACACTTTTAACAAATTTTATTACACACATACATTTCCGGGTTGTACAAATACTGTATATTTTTTATGCAAATATTTTAGGGAAAGGTCTCAAAAGGAAATTTTTGCGAAGAAAAAAGCAATTTTTCCTTCCATTTTTGTTTATTGTACATTAATTTTTAGCAATATTTGATAATGTTTTTTTTCTCTTTGCAATTTGTTTTTTTCCCAAATAAAAGAAATACCTAATTAAATTAAATTATTGTTCTTTCAAACTTTATTACTTAAAAAACAAATAATAATTCATTTTTATTTGCAAACATGCAAACCAAAAATTAAAGATAAAATGTTAGGTTTGAAAAAAAAATTACAAAAATGAAAAACAAAGTTTTTTTGGTTAAAAATGTTTTTTTTACAAAATGCACGGAAAAAGGGCAAAAATTCAAGTTGTTTGTCAGAAAAAAAAGAGAGAACGAAGAAATCACGTTGAAATAGAATAGAGAGATGAAGAAGATGTTTGATCGAAAAACCTTAATTTTGAAAGGAATTTCAACAACAGCAAAAAAAGGGAGTGAGAATAATATCTAAACAAATAAAGAGTTCATTAAAGACCAATTAATTATTTGAAAAAATCCTTCTTTCTTTTTCTTCTCGAATTTAGATTAAATATACACGGTTTTAAAAGTGCAATTGATTCCGATGGAAATCCCACAATAAAAATGAAACAAAAATACAATTTTAAAAATATTATTAATGCAATAGATATTTTTAGGATACTAAAGATTAAATGATCTGCCTTTTGAAGCCGAAATTTTCCACCAAAAATATATCTACGACTTTTTGGCGTTTAAAAAATTATACAATTTGAAATGTTTTAATATTTTAATAATTCCAAACACCAAAGGGATCGTCCGGGATAGACATGGTTTTTCTTTTTTTGTCCATCGTTTTCATCAATGGGAAATGGCCATTTGTTTGTTACCCGCCATGAATATTTGACAAAAAAACACAAACAAATACATTCTCCATCATTTCAACTTTCGTGCTAAAAACACTGGTCATAGGCAAAAAACATTGTCTATCCCGGAGGTTCCTTTTAAATGTGATATTGTTATAATGTGGGCCAGCTGGCTTTGGCGGTGTTGTGAAAACTTAAACTATCATAAAATGGTTTAATAAAAATAAGCTCGTAACGAGCGTCCAAAAATTGCGTATGATACCCATATTTCAGAGATCATCGCGGGTAATTGGTGAAAGTTTTCAACCAGCAATAAACGCACCTCGGTTTCCCTCATTGGTCACGTTATCGCCTCTGCGCAAAGCTGACTTTTATTATTTTTAAACATCTTTTTCTATTATTTGCAAAAGAATTAAGATGACAAAGTCTTTCAGAGGACAGAGATGCAGAGATAAAATGCTCTCTCTCTCTGTCTTTTTTGACAAAAAATCTCAGGTTGTTTCTTTTTTGTTCACTTTCATTGAAACATTTTGTTGTAAACTTTTAATGGCTGGCTTTAATAAAAAAAGTTTTAAAAAATTTCCTATAGTAGTTACAGTAATCTTTATGTTAAATTCACCAAAACTTCAATTTGTTTGAAAACTAAGGCGAATAATTTTTTTATCTAATTCTGAGTTTTCGTAGGTTTTCGAGGTCAGGGAATCCGAATATCTACTTTTTGGAACTTCAAATACCATGGTAAAAATCGCGAAAAATTCAAAGCCTACTTTTTTTTATTAAAGTCAGCCATTAAAAGTTTACAACAAAATGTTTCAATGAAAGTGAACAAAAAAGAAACAACCTGAGATTTTTTGGCAAAAAAGACAGAGAGAGAGAGCGTTTTATCTCTGCATCTCTGTCCTCTGAAAGACTTTGTCATCTTATTTCTTTTGCAAATAATAGAAAAAGATGTTTAAAAATAATAAAAGTCAGCTTTGCGCAGAGGCGATAACGTGACCAATGAGGGAAACCGAGGTGCGTTTATTGCTGGTTGAAAACTTTCACCAATTACCCGCGATGATCTCTGAAATATGGGTATCATACGCAATTTTTGGACGCTCGTTAAGAGCTTATTTTTATTGAACCATTTTATGATAGTTTAAGTTTTCACAACACCGACTGGCTCACAATGAGCCTCACACTATTTTTGCTGTGGAAAATTTCATCTTCAAAAGTCCAAAAATATCAAAGATTAAATGATCTCGAAAATCACTTCAATACAATTTTTCTAAGATTTTTAATTTTGTTTTATTTTTCATGTGTTGTAATTTTTACTGTGTTTTGCTTTTTTAAGATTTGTTTTAGGTGTCATCGGCCTTGCAAATAAATTAAACTAATGATAATTTTTTAATAAAGTTTCAGTTTTAAGACATTTTATACAAAAATTAAACGATAAAAATATAATATTTTAAAATTTAAATAATACAAAACTTTAAAAAAGACTTTACAAGGGAACACCGCCAACTGTTTTTGGAAATTTTACTCGAAATTTGACTCAAATTGTAGGTATGGTATAGGAAATGAATGTGTAAAAGTATTAGCGGCCAATGGCCAGCCAAAAAATTATAATTCCAAATTAAAGTTCTAAAAATTCGATGATTATTTTTTTTTCACAGGGGGGACCACGTTAAAACAAAAAAAATTTTTTTAACGTTGGCCGTTAATACTTTTACAAATTCATTTCTTATACCATACCTACAATTTGAGTCAACTTTCGAGTAAAATTTCCAAAAACAGTTGGCGGTGTTCCCTTGTTAGTGAAACTTTTCTTTTTTTTAATTTTCTGTTTTATAACTTAAATAATCTGTAAAAAGCATTGATTCGTTTGATTTTAATTTTTCTGCACATTTTTCTCCATCAAAATCAATAATGAGCGTAAAATTTTCACGTTTAAATTCAGACGAAATTTGATGAAATTTTTCAATTAAGTGTTGCAGGATCATATCAATAACTAATAATCCTTTATCAACGTCATAACAATTTCCCGATGACTGAAATTTTACTTGATATTTTAATTGATCAATTGTATATTCTTCAAGTTCTTGAAGTTCATTATTTCCATGGAATCCATAAATAATTGTTTCAATATTTGTTAAAGCACTTTGGAGAGCAGTACAAAATGTGCGGTCGTAATTTAGTCTTTGATATCTAAAATTAAAAATATATATTATTATTTCCAAATTTTTCTTACGTATTCATATTTTGAAGCTTCATTTCTATCGCCTCATTTCCCCTCTTTTTCCATCCATCAATTTCAGCGCTGTAATAAACAAAGCAGTCTTTGTAAAATTCACGGGAACAAATACCAAAATAATTGATCACATTATTTTTCTCCGAAATACCCGTTAAAAATTCTTTAAAACTTTCGTAACGCTCCCAATTATCTGATTCCAATTTCTCAATCTCTTCATTACCGTACAGTTCTAAAATATAATAGTCTCCCCACTTCTTAAATCCCATTTTCCATTTATTTTCATTTTTGTGTTTTTGACATCGAAATAATTCAAGTTCTCCAAATTTTCGTAAGCAACTTCCTTTTGTGATAATACTTTGTTTTTTAAAACTTTTTATTATCTCTTTAAATTCATCTTTAATTAAAGGTGTCGAAATAAAAGATTCCTTTCTGAATTTAGATTTTTTAGTTTTCACATTTTTCATGGAAGAATTCTGTAACAAATTTCCCCATTCTTTCAATTCTTCTTTCGTAACAAATTCTTTGATGTAATTTTTGTCGAAATCCAAAATATATTTTTCCTTTTTATCAATGCCAAAATAACAGTTATTTTCTTCCATCTTTTATTTAAATCTTAAAAAATATCCAAATTTTTGAATAATACTATTTTTGATATTAAAAATATTTCAAGTGACAAAATTTATTGCCAAAAATAAAATGACATTAAAAAAGCTTATCAAAAAAGTATAAAAATTTTATGATAGCTTTAAAAGGGTTAAAAAAAAGTCGTGCTAAAATAAAACACACCTTTTAAAATATATTTTTGATGATTGTAAAAAAATCTTATCAATATTGATAAAAGATATTTTTTAAATTCAAACAAAAAAATTGTATTTTTTAAACATTAAGATGTAATTTTTTTGAGTAAACCGAGTTTTTTGCAATTTTTATGAAATAGAAATTCATGGCTGCACTTCTGATGAAATGTTGACGAAGCAGTAGTTAGCAATGAAGAATCCAGGAATACTGTAAAAGATTTCTCCTCATTTGTTGAAATCTAAAAATTAAAGAATTAAATATTCCAGACATTTTATGGAGTTAAAAGTAATCATGGACGTGGACAAAATTAGAATTTTCAATCAAAAAACATTATTTTCTAATTTGCATAAAACCTTTCTGCGATGAAAAGTTTAGCCACACAAAATACAAATACAAATTCATTTCATTTCATTTCATTTCATTTACACAAAGTTGGAACATAAATAAAAAAAGGTTATGCTTTTATTTTTATTGATTTTTTCAACACTTTTTTGGCTTCCAACATTTTGTTCACAAAAATGTGACAGTATTTATTTTGAAGAATATCTTGATCATAATAGTTATGATTACTTTTTTGATGTTGGAATTGGTGATAAATGTCCATTTGGGGAATTTCAAATAATGAATGGAAAATTGGATCAACAAAAACTTCAAGATGCTTTTAAATATTCCTCTAATCCGTAAGTGCTTTTATAAAACAATTGTAATATTTAAATATGTTTTTTATAGAAAATTGCTTCCACCAACTTCTCAAAATCTTTTTTCGAATTTTCGTCGAGCTCGTATAAATTGTAACTTTGATTTAATTCATCGAATTGTAAATCGACAACAAATAAATTTAACTTTAGCCGTTAATTATGATAATCAAAAAGATGGTATGTTTTTTATAGCTTAAAATCTCTAATTTTCTAGTTTTGAGAATATCAGATCTACAGTACTCTCCAAAGTTATAAAATTCTTCTCTGTTTTAAAAATATATTTTAGAATTAAAACTTTACATGTTTCAACAAATGGAAAATACAACAATGGCACAATTTGAACTTTTTACAATCAAAACAAATTTTAGTCAATATTTAACAAGCATGGAAGATTTGAAAGCTGTTTTTGATTATTCTGATGCCGTAATGTATGTTTATGCCGTTGATCGAAAAATTAAGAAAACTGTAAGCGTTTTTTTTCTTTGAAAAAGTTTATTTTAAACAAAATTTCAGGCTTTTGCTGCATTTCATTTTATCCGGGATGGAAAAAAGCTTAGTGTTAAAGAAATGGGATTATCAGTTGAAAATGGAATGATTGATAGTTTTGAAGTTTGTTTCCATTTTTTTATCACTGGATTACTGTAATCCATTGTTATTCCAGGTAGAACCTACAGGGCAATATGCATATTTTTCAATGGGAAATAATTTGTATCGTTCAAAAATTGAATATCCAGGTCCTAAAATTATTGATTCATCGGAGAGAGTTTTTCTTGAAATTCCAATGACTTCTGACGATGATATTATTCCGATACATCCTCGATCATTTCTTCTTTGGCGACGTCGAAATGGTAAGCGTGATGCAATTCTGTATGAAGGATTATTCTTTAAAGGTATATTTTTATGATTTAATTAATTTGTTGAAACTAATTTAAAAAATTCAACTTTAGATAAATCGGGAATCCGCCGAACAAAAATTAATGAAATTGGATGTGCCTTTGGAGGATTTCAAGATGATCGAGAAAATTTAAGACTTCGATTTCGACGTAAAAAAGTGTATTAATATTTTCTAAAAAAAACAGTTTGTTTCAATCTTTTTATTTAATTACAAGTTTTGTTGAAATAAAAATAAATAAAATACAAACCTCAAAGTTTAGAAATTTAGTTGTTTTTGGTGATGGCCACAAAATTTGAAGTGTAGTGTATTATATTTTTTGCTATGATTTTTTGAAAAATAGAGTAGTTTAAAATAAATATATATATATGTGTATTTAAGAAGAAAGAAATAACTGATAAAAATGAATTGAAATGAAAGCAAGCCAGTCAGCCTGGTCAAATTTAAGTTACTTTTTTTCCTCTCCTCTTTTTTTATTGAATCTTTAAAAAAAAGAGGGTTAACTGCTGCTGATGAAAGAAGATTTGAATCTTGATGTCGGAAAAAAGATAATATGTAATTGGAGCAAATACCTTTTTTGGTTGAAATGTGTGAAAATTTTTGGCTCTTCATTTTCTCAGATCAAAAAATAAATAAATAAATTCACATACAAAAGTCTGGTATTTGTGTTGTTAATTTTTACAATTTTATAATCCAAAATTATCATTTGTCAATAATAATCAATTAATTTAATTAATTTATCTTTTTGAATCAAAAATATGCCACGATTATTTTGAATTTTCACAGTTTCTTGAATCCCCCCCCCTTTTTTAGCACGTGTTCAATGTTGAAAAATTATTCATTTTTTAATTATTATTGTGGTTTCTTTTTGCAATAATCAAAAAATCAAAAAATGAATTACTACAAAAATTGTGCGTTGACCGTTATCGTTCGTAGTCAATCAACGTCGATAACAAAGATGAATATATTTTCCTTTTTTGGTCTTTCGTGTTCTTCTTTCCTTTTTGATTACTTTCACATTTATATATTTACATTAATATTCAATTAAATTTATAGTTGAATCCAGATAATCAAACTTCGGCCCATATAAATAATTCCATCAACACAATGTCATCAACAAAGCCAAAAGTGTATGTTATCGGAGTTGGAATGACAAAATTTACTAAGCCACAATCAACCGGCTTGGATTATCCGGATTTTGTTAAAGAAGCTGGTAAATTTTAAATATTTTATTTTGAGAGATCACTGATGTATCCTTTTAATTTTAGTTACCGTTGCCCTTGATGATTGTGGCCTAAAATATACTGATATCCAACAAGCTACCGTTGGATTCCTCTATGGTGGAACATGTTGTGGACAAAGAGCCTTATATGAAGTTGGAATGACTGGAATTCCAATTTATAATGTCAATAATGCCTGTGCTTCAGGCTCTTCAGGAGTTTATCTTTGTAAACAAATAATTGAATCTGGAAATGCTGACTGTGTTTTGGGTAATACTTATACTTAATTTAAGCGATTTAATAAATCCATCCATTTAGCATGTGGATTTGAGAAGATGCTTCCTGGATCCCTTGAAGCAATGAGCAGTAATCCAGATGGTCGAGCAATTGCCGTTGATAAACATTTAGAAGTTATGTCGGATACCTATGGCTTATTCCCGGCACCAATGACTTGCCAAATGTTCACAAATGCCGGAAAAGAGCATATGGAAAAATATGGTACCAAATATATATATATATTACTGTAAATGTATTAATCATTAAATTTTTTAGGAACAAAACGAGAACATTTTGCCAAAATTGCTCATAAAAATCATAAACATTCTGTTCACAATGAAAAATCTCAATTTCGGAAAGAATTTTCATTTGATGAAGTAATGAATGCCCGAAAAATCTATGATTTTTGTGGCCTTCTTGAATGTTCTCCAACTTCTGATGGCTCTGCTGCGGCAGTTTTATGCTCGGAGAAATTCCTTCAAAAACATCCTGAACTTAAAAAACAAGCCGTTGAAATTATTGGAATTGAACTTCGAACAGATTTTCCAAGTGCATTCAGCGAAAAATCAAATATTAAAATGATTGGATTCGATATGGTCGAACGGGCCGCAAAAGATTTATTCCGAAATGCCAATATGACCCCAAATGATGTTCAAGTAATTGAATGCCATGATTGCTTTGCCGCAAATGAGCTGTATGAATTTATTGGTGGCCCATATTCAGATTTAATTGGTTATAATACATCCTCTCATTATGATAGATTTCATAAACGTTGCCGTCCTTGGAATTTTGCAAATATGGCAGGTATGTTAATTTAGCTGAAAAACTGACTCTTTATGCTCATTATAGAAAAATTATGGAATAAGGGCGCCATCTCATTTGAGTACCGCTCATTTTAGTCCCGCTCATTTGAGTACCGTTTATTTGAGTACCGCTCATTTGAGTACCAAAATGTAACATTTGAGTACCGCTCATTTGAGTACTGCTCATTTGAGTACCAAAAATGTAACATTTGAGTACCAGTTCCAGAATCAAATGTAAAAAAATCAGTATTACTGGTGTAAATTGTATTTATTAGGTCATCTGTATATCCCCAAACATATTATATGTTAAAAAAAGCCCATTTAAACCTGTAAGCCTAAACTGGTACTCAAATGTTACATTTTTGGTACTCAAATGAGCGGTACTCAAATAAACGGTACTCAAATGAGCGGGACTCAAATGAGATGGCGCCGGAATAAGGACTCGACTTAAAAACAGAAAATTTTGATAAAATAAGTAGTATTTACTAAAAAATATTAAGCATTTATCAAAATGAAATTCGAATAATAGTATATTTTGAAAATAAACAAAAAAAATTTTATTTTATTCCATAATTTTTCTATAATGAGCATAAAGAGTCAGTTTTTCAGCTAAATTAACATACCTGCCATATTTGCAAAATTCCAAGGACGGCAACGTTTATGAAATCTATCATAATGAGAGGATGTATTATAACCAATTAAATCTGAATATGGGCCACCAATAAATTCATTACAGGATCACATATGAAGCAATTGGATTATGTCCAATTGGAAAAGCTGGGGAATTAATTGATCGAGGGGATAATACATATGGGGGAAAATGGGTGGTTAATCCTTCAGGAGGCCTTATCTCAAAGGGACATCCAATTGGTGCAACTGGTGTGGCACAAATTGTTGAACTTTCAAATCAACTCCGAGGTCGCTGTGGAAAACGACAAGTTCCAAATTGCAAAGTTGCAATGCAACATAATATTGGTTTGTTACTTTTATTTTTTTAATTACTACTGTAAAAACATCAAACGTACGTTTCATAAACTGCTAAAATTTTGGTAACAAAATTGAGTTCAATTTTTCGTTTCAAGAATCAATCAATCTATGATCATCGATAATGATAGCTTATCACTTTTTTTGATAGTGTAGTTTAGTGACAACATTGGAGTCTATCCAAAATCAATAAATATATATATATATATACATTTGTTTCTTTAAAAATTCTTTAATTCGACTATTTTTCCAGGTATCGGCGGGGCAGTCGTTGTAGGACTTTATAAAATGGCTGATGGAGGTTCCTCTCACCACGACAATAATAATAATACTTCATCAAAAATTGAAAATGGAAGTGGAAATGGAAATGAAAGTGGAAGTTTACAATCTGATGCAATTTTTAAAGAAATTCAAGCCCGAGCAGAATCTGAAAAAGATTTGGTAAAAAATGTTCAAGCTTCTTTCCGTATTACAGTAACCGACGGAAAAACCACCAAAGCTTGGACCATTAACCTCAAAAAAGATCCCCCATTCATTGGAGAATCTTCTGAAAAGGTTGACGTTGAAATTAATGTTAAAGATGAAGATTTTGTACAAATGGCTGCAGGAAAATTAAAGCCTGATCAAGTAAGTCTGTCTCATTGTTGACAATTTTGATAAATCCAAATAATAATACATTTGGGATTTATCAAATCCATTATATGTATACCTTTTTTAACCATTATATTTTCAGGCATTTATGCAAGGAAAGATGAAACTTAAAGGAAATATTGCAAAAGCTATGAAACTTAAATCTATCCTTGATCCAAGCATGCTTAAATCAAAAATTTAAATAATAACAACTAAAAAAACACATGCATTTCTTTCTTTTTTTTGTATTCAACAGTATTATTTTTTTTGTAATAAAAATATTTATAGTCCTTTTTTGATTGATAAAAAATAATAAAATAAAAAATATATTGGCACAAAAAAAGACACACAAAAAAAATAAATTTTAATAATTTTGACCAGATTTTTTGAGGAGAGAGAAATAAAAAAGAGAGAGAGATAAATCAGATTTCGAAATCAATCAATCAATAATTGGGGGATATTTTTATTTATTTTATTGAACACCGGGGGCACAAAAATAATAATCTTTTAAATGAAAATGAATTTTTTAAAAATGATATAAAAAAATTAATTAAACAAATGTTGATCTAAGTGGTGGCCTATTTGATGTTGACGTTGATGAAGGGGTTGTTGTTGTTGATGAAGAAGATTCCCGTGAACCTGCGGGAATTGTTGTGGGAGCATTTAACATTCGTGAAAGGGGAGAATATTCACTTTTACTACGATCCATTCCTTTGACGTAAGAAAGTTGAGATTCAACGGTTTTTAAATTTTCAAGAATTTGTGCGTCACGGGCTCGCATTTCTGTCTAAAAAATAGTTACTTTTAAACTACAACTTTTTTCAAGTATCGAAAAAAAATAAGCCTAATTTTTGAAGACTTTTCTTTCTTTTCAATTTCGATATTTCAAAATACATAATTTGGATAAAAAAATTGTCATATTTTGGAATTTCGGAATTTTGGTATTCACTTTGGACAATTCTTTTTAAAATGAAAAAAAGCATACAATTTCTTTTTTTAGATGACCAAAGAGATCATTCCATGATTGAAATTGTTCCGGAGCAGCAGCAGCAGCACCAGGAATTGAAGCTGTGGTGGTGGTGACGATAGTGGATCGATTACTGCTTGAAATGCATGAAGGAGCAGTAAAATCTGAGCCAGTTTGTGATTTTTCATCTGAACCCGAAAATATTCCTTCATCATGAGTATTTTGGCCTCCATTAATTGATTTGTCTTGTGTTGTTGCGGATGTTGATGAAGAGCATGATGGAGCAACCGATGAATCAAATTCTTCATTTCCAATATCCATTTCTGTTTCCTCTTCATCATTTCCGGCATCTGATTCAACTTCATATTGAATATTATATGGTAAATATGGAATTTCTTCTGGTTCAGGGTATCTTAAAACCAAAAATTAATAAATTTATTCAAAGCCATTCGTTTCAAAACAAAACCTCATTTCATAAAATGGCGAAGTTGCTGCTTTAATTCGGTCCAGCTTTTGCGAAGATTTTCCTGATCGAAGTTTCTTCGGTAATGTTGTACTGTTATTATATAATTTTTTAATAAAGTTTTTTGTTGCTTGAAATGCCCCAGTTTTTTGTGGAGTAATTGTTGTTGATGTAGATTTTTGACCGAAAGTACTTAACTTTCCCCCTTTCAATGATGGAGCGATAACGGCAAAGCTGAAAAAGAAAAATGAAGAAGATAAAGATGGGTAAATAAAAATTGTAAGTATTTCTCTCTCTCTCTTTTTAAAACTTAAGATAAAAAAAAGAAGAAGAAGAAGAGTACGAGCGTGGGAGTTTAAGAAAGATGTAACAGCGTGACCTATATTGACTATTAACTTTTTAAAATGAAAATAATAATAATAATGGTTAAGTCAATACAGTAATGAAATTACACAAACATTTCCAATTTTATTTTATTGTTAGTTTTGAAAGTAATTTCAATATTTTTAACGAAATTACAGCAAAAAACTATGTCCTATATTTTCTTTAAAAATGGTTTTTAGAATTATGGAACAAATTTTATTAAAAACTGTGTTTTTTAAAAATGGTTTAATTTCGTCGCAAACATGAAAGAAAAAACAAATGAAATTTCTTTGGTTTCTTTTTTTTAAAAATCGAATTTAAAAAATCAAATTAATCTCATTTTCTAATCCCTTAAAGATTGAAGAATTTTTTAATTTCAAAGATTTTTTTCAAAAAACAAGATTTACAAAAATTGCATTAGAATACAGTATATTTTTGGTTAAAACCTTTTGGTTACTGTATAGCGAATTCGTGGCAAGAGACCAAAAAACTTACTGTGTTGCACCATCAAATGATCGAGTTCTTTTATGAAGTTGTGGAGCAAAATTAAATGGATCAAGTTTTACAGAAGATGTGGAAGGTTTTTGACGACGAAGTGATTGTGTAAAATCTCCTTGATGTATTAATCGATCATTTAAAGCATCCATGGATCGATTCATTCCAATTTGGCATGCTAATGGAAGGGTTGAAGTTGAATAGGTTTGATTTCTTGTAATACAATAATTTATATAATCTTGTGATGAATAACAATCAGGTTCAAATGATACGGTCATTGTTGAAGTTGAATTATTTATATCAAATGTGGTAATACTTCGCTTTTTTAATGATGGAGTTGTTTGCGCACACTGATGATGTTTTTGTTGTTGTTGTTGATGAAGATGAGGAGAAGGAGTAAATAATATTGGCTCTGTTTTACAACTAAAAAACATTTTTATTGTTGCTTTTTTTTAAAAGTATAAAAAAAAGTGGATAAAATAAATTTATCTTTTGATAGAAAGTGAAAGAAAAAAGAAGTAAAGGGACGGCAAATTAGGGTAATAAATCAAGTTCAACGGCTTTTTTAAAAAGAGATAAAAAAAATGCTTGGAAAATACATAAAAAGAAAAGAAAAATGAACGCATGTCAAGCGTAGGAAGAGGAATGTGGGGGGGGGGGGGGGGGATACAACAGATAAAAGGGGATAAGTACAAGCAAAACAAAGCAGTGATGATCCCAAAGAAAGAAAAAAAGAAGATTGTTAACATATGGCATGAAAAAAAAAATAAATAGCCAGCAGGCAGACATAGTAGTAGTACTTGTTGTTGTAGTAATGAGATATACTTTCAATCTCTCTCTCTCAACAACATTTTCAATATATTTTTTTGATTCATTGATGCCAAGGAAGCAAGTTAAAAAAAAAAGAAGGAGAATTGTCAGCTGTTCTTATTTTGCGCATTCTTTTTTTCTTCTTTTACAGAGGGAGAAATGATTATTGCCGGAGGGAATCAATGGAAAGAAAGAGATGATCCCAATTGGCAGATGGCCAAAAAGGTATCCATCCCAAAAACAACAATTTTTAGCAGCAAAAAAAAGTGTCAAAAGAAGTTGATTTAAAATGGATGAGATAAAGATATATAAAGATATATAAAAATGTTTTTTAAAGAAGGAAAAAAAACAGGCAATAAAAATGAAAGTGTTTTTTTTTCAAAATGAGCAGTAACCACTTGAGACAGAGGATAGATAGATAGAGACAGCAGGAGGGAGGAGGGAAATGGGAAGTGTTGGGAGAAAAGAGATAACAAAAAAGAATGGATTTCAAAAAGCTTCTTCTTTTAAATATCCGCGCAAAAAGTAAATGCTTTTTTCCAAACTTACAATTTAAAAAAGAAATAGGATTTTGCTCTTTGCGTGGGAAATTTAAATGTCAACAGATGAAGCAAAAAAAGTAAGTAAGTTTTTGTTTCTTAAATTTTTTGAAAATGAATTTAGATTGTTTTTTTTGGAATCCCTCTTAAAAAATTTCAAAACAAAAAATGTAAATCGAGAAAAAGAAAAGCGGAAAGGCTTGAAGGAAGGCAGCAGCATCAAAAAAAAAATGGCAGATAAATCTTTTCTCCGAAAAAAAAAGCTTTCAATTAGTCATTTTTTTGGTTGCCAGTCAGCCAGCTATTTTCTTTCTTTAGGTTACTACTTCTCAAACAAGAAAAGTCAGGCAAAAAAAATATTTTGGCAATAAAAAAGAGAGGGAATTTTGAAGAGTTTGACAGAATGAAAGATTCAATCAAAGAAAAAGAGTGATTAATTTGTAAAAATTAAATTTTTAGAAATTTTTGAAATATTGCACTTTTCGAAAAAAAAATAATGTTACATTTTTTGGTGACAACTATATTTTATAAAAGCATTGTTCAAATTGAATTAAGAAAAAAAAGCTACAGTAATTCTGAACACTTTTTATAAAAAATAAAAAAAGAACAACTTTTTTTAACGAAAAATTTCTAAAAATAAGAAAACTGTTTAATCCTCAAAGGATTAGTTTAATTTGATTTTTATTTTTCAAAAAATGATTGAAAAAAAGAAACCAAAGAAAATTCATTTATGTTTTTTTTTCTTTCATGTTTGCGGCGAAATTAAACCATTTCTTTTTTAAAAAAAAAAACACAGTTTTTAATAAAATTCGTTCCACTTTCAAATAACAATGCCGCCAACACTTTCTTTTAACGAAGATAAGTGATAGAGGAAAGAATTTATTTATTTTATAAATGCCAATAGGGGGTCTAAATATACAGGGTGCTTCAAGAAATTCCCCCACCTATGAAAAAATTTTTAAAATTCGTGCAAACCAAAAACGGACTTCACGGTTGTTATCAGCATGTCCAAATATGGTATTTTTGATAAAAAAATCGAAATTTCAAGAAAAAAAATTTCTCGATTTAACAGGGGGGACCCTTACAAAAAAATCATTTTTTGGTCTCTTTTTTAACCTTTATCATTCTTTTTTTTGACACTTAAAAAAAAGAATTGAAAACAAAGAGAAAAATTTTCTAAAAGTCAAAAAAAAAAGAGATTGTGGTAAAAATGCCTAAAATTGTTCAAATGCCGAAAATGTTGAAAATGGCAAAAGTGAAAAATAACGCAACTTATGGCGTAGAGACCATCCGCACCACGTTCTGGATTAATAGTGAGGACCGAATCGAATCATTCACATCGCCCCGGGTCGGTGTCGAACCCAGTGCTCAATCAAAAAAAAAGAGAAAAATTTTCTAAGTGTCGAAAAAAAGAATGATAAAAGTTAAAAACGAGACCAAAAAATGATTTTTTTTGTAAGGGTCCCCCCTGTTAAATCGAGAAATTTTTTTCTTGAAATTTCGATTTTTTTATCAAAAATACCATACTTGGACATGCTGATAACAACCGTGAAGTCCGTTTTTGGTTTGCACTATTTTCAAAAATTTTTTCATAGGTGGGGGAATTTCTTGAAGCACCCTGTACAAAAACTACCATTTTTTTCAAACATTTAATTAAAAGCTCTTTTTTTAGTAGTGTTAAAAAAAAGAGCAGCTAAGAAAAAAGAAAGAAAAGAGGGGAGTCTGGAAAAGGAAAAAAGCCCTTTAAAGAAAAGAAGAAGACGAAACATAAATGAACGACACGAGTCATTTGGTTTTGTGGATGGTCACTCAAAAAAGAAAAAAGAAGGAGAGAGAGGCAAGGCTGTCAACAAACAAAAGCCGATGGCGACGTTGTTGTCCGGCAAAAATATATATATATATATATATTTATAAGAAGAAAGAGCAAAGGCGATCATCATCGATAAAAAAAAAGAAGAAGGGGAGAGAGGAGGAAAAAAAAGTTGTTAAATACATAAAAAAAGAGATATGTTATTTATTATTTGAATGCGATTAAAAACGAACTCTTATTTTTTTTTGATACAAATTTTTAAGACTTTTTAAATCCTCCCGTTTATATGTTTGCTAACAGGAAAAATACATACATATATATTATTCATGAATTTTTGGAATACCAAAAAAAGAGTTTTTGTTAGGGATGAAAAAAAGGGAGAAAGAATGTGTGACAAAAAAAGAGTGATTTGCTTTAGGGGGGGGAGCTCTGGAAAACCGAAAGAGAGGCGATAGAACGCTAAAAAAAGGAAACAGCGAAAAAAGTTTATGCAAATATGCGGGAAATCAGCCCTCCTCACCAAACAACTTTTTTTCTATGGTAGAAACAGAATTAAAAAGTTGAAACATTTTTATACAATTATTTTATTCCAATTTTAAAATAAAAAATGCCACTTTTTAGCTTTTTTAAAAATCTTTTTTAAAAGCAAAAAAGAAAAAAGTAAAGTAAAAAAAACGCCGGAGTAATTTAATTTTTTAAAGAAAACAAAAAAAAATAGCCGCGACAAGGAACAAAGGGAACACCGCTGCTCTTGTAGCTTCAGTAAACAGATAATTTAACAACATTGAATATTTTAATGCTTAAAAGAAATAAATGCAAAGCTCTAAAATTAGATCAAAGGCTTTTTTGAAGGAAGAAAAAAGAAAAAACAAGGTCAAATATTTAGCTTTTTTTATGTAATTTAAATTTTTAAATCACAAATTCATGTGATTTGAAAGATTAGTTGCTGCAGAAAAATAAAATTAGTTGTTAGGGATTTTTAATCAAAAAAAGAAGCAGTTGTATAAAAGGGAATTTTGGAGGCTTTTTTTTGCATAAAATAAATTTTAAGTTTTGTTCTTCGTGACTTTTTTTTCATAAATGTTCTGAAAAAAAGTGTATCCAAAGTAAAGCAAAAGTTTTAACAAAAATAAATGAAATCCTGCAAAAAAACAGTGGAAAATCGAATGAAAAAAGTAAGTAAGTGAATTTTGAGGATATTCGTAATATAAAAAACTCTTCTTGCGATATCCCTTTTTTAAACGGGTTGAAGTTGATGACATGAGAGAAAGAAAGAAAGAGAGTGTGAGGGAAAGACGTAATCAACTTAAAGCTATATCATTTTCGCAGTAAATTTGCAGCTTTTTTGCATCAGTTTTTGCGAAACATATTAAATCTCAACGTTTTTAAAGGCTACAAGAACGCTGATCAAAAATGAAAATCATGAGGTAAAAATAAAAGTTTCAAAGAAAAATAAACTTTTTGCGTAAAGAAACTCTTTTTTCTTTGCCTCCTTTGATCATGTAAGAGGACACCCGGAAAGATATTTGGATCAAATTGCAAAAAAAAAATAGGGAGAGAAGCAAAAAATTTACAAACATTGTAAAAATTAAAGAATAACAAAGAAAAAAGAAAAGAAGCGGAAAATAAATATACCAAAATTTGGAACACTTAAAAATAAACATAAAAATTTTCTGGGAATTGATGGACACAAAAAATAAAAGGTTTTTAGGGAAAGAATGCGAAACCCCATCGAAAAAAATCATTGAAAAACGAGAAAAAAAAAGATTCATGCATTTCAAAAAAAAAAAGAAAAAGCAGCAAAAAAGCGGTCAATTTTTGAGTAAAGAATTCTCAAAAAAGCAGCAGTAAAACAAGAAGAAAGTGAAAAAAAAACGAAGTAATTCACAGATTTGTTCCGACATGATTTCATTTCATTTCATGATGATTGAAGAAAGACAGAGACTGACTGTCCTGATACAAATCATCTTCGGGGAAAAGAATGTTGATGATGGTCGAAAGAAAAAAAAAGAACTGGACACCTTCTTCAGCTTCTTCTTTTTCTCGGGTATTTTTTTATTTTTTAAGAGGAAGGAAGGAAGCAAAAAGAAGAAGAGATACAAACAAAAACGATTGAAACTCTCCGAAATAAAAACTTTTTATTTTACTATATAATATGTGTATTGCATTTGCTGCTTTGGGTCTTCTTCTTCTTTCTTTTTTCTTCCCGGAATGGACATAAGCTTTTATTTAAACAAAAGAAGGACAAAAAAATAAAAGAAGGAAGGGAAAGGAACGGTGCTGCTGCTGTTGTTATTATTATTGCTGGATGGATGGGACAATCTTCGGGAGAAAGAGATAGTGATGTGATGGGGAGAGAAAAAAAAGATAAAACAAAACTAACTTTTCAATTTCACTCATTTCATCTTCCGTTGGAACAAGGGTTGAACAATCTAACGATTCCGAAGACGCTGATGGAAGATCTCTTTTTGATTTTCGAAGAATTACATCATTGGATTCAGAATGTGATTTTTGAGATGAAGAAGATGATGATGAAGCAATTGCAGCCGTTGAAGAAGAAGCAAGATTTCGACGTTTAGATTTTTCTGAAAATCTTTTTGCTTCCCCTGGTTTCCAGGTACCGTATGCAATTGATCGATATTTATTGAATGAACCTCTGACATCATTATATGTCGGCAAGGGGGGACGATCGGGAAGAGCTGGGGTCATGATCTATTTTTTTTCACCTAAAATTTGAATAATTTATAGATGCGGTGAAATAAAGTCTTCTAAAAAACACGATTATACTGTAATTTTATAATCTCAAAAACTGAAAGTTTATGTAAAAGTACAGTAATCAGAAAAAAATGGCATTTCAATTTTATCAATGATAATCTAACAACCCCAAAGAATTTTAAAAATAAAAATGTCTGTCATTGTTTTAAAAATTTTATTTAATGCAACATTTAAAAATTTCAATTACGTAAAATATCAAAAAATACTTATCACGCTTTTTTTAAATTTATAACAGATAATTATTATTCTATAATAACATTAATTTCTCTCACTTAATTATTATTCTGTGTCTTCACACTTATTTTTACTTACTCAAACTCAAAGCTCTTTTTTTTAAAAACACAATTAACTTGTTTTTTAAGTAATTTTAGCTTCTTTTTTCCGGAAGGGTGAATCCGTGACTTGTGTTTTAAAAATATAAATAATAAATATGCGCAACCCAACAAAAAACAACAAAAAAAAGTGGATTTTCTCTTTCACTTGACTTTTTTTTTTCTTCCGCTGATGTTATTATGCAAAAGCAATCAGCCTTTTGAGCTTTGCTTTATACTTCTTTTTTTTACACAGTTAAGTGGATGGATCTTCTCCCGAGGTTTTTAAGAGAGATAAAAGAATAATAATAATAATAATAAGGTCTAAATAGAAGAAGTTTCTACAATATTCTTTCAAAAAACAAAAATATATTATTGTAAGTAAGCAACTTAAGTTAAGTTAAAGATGCCAAAAATTGGGAGAAAAAAAAGATGTTAAGAAATGCCAAAAAAATGTGAGGAAATAGTTTTCTTCAAAACATGTTCAAGAAAAAACATGATGGAATAAAACAACGAGAATTTTTTGAGGGAAAAATAAAAAGAAAAGAGTAATTTTATGGGGGATATTATTTGACATTTTTATGGCACATTTCTCGGAATACAAGCTTTTGAAGAGAGAAAAGATTGAAATCCAAAAATATGAAATAAATGTTTTGTGACTTTTTCACTGCCCTTTTTTTCTGAACCAGAATAAAGCTTTCAAAAAATGAAGAAATAAAATTTTAATGTTACAGTAAACTTTTAAAGGGGGAGTCGCACTTCACACAAACTTTTTATTAGAGGGAGCAGAGAAAAAGAGAAAACGCTGCCGAGTCAAAGAAAAGAAATAGTGCGTCTTTTCTCTTTTTTTCCCTGATTTTCAATAATTTTTATAAGAAAAGATTTATGTGAACTGCGACTCCCCCTTTAAATAGCAAAATATTTTACTTTGTCAGAATTGAATACTTTCAATTTCGAAAAAATGCATTATCCAAGCGTCTTAAACGAAAAAGTTAACAAAAAATGAATGCATGTTTTTCTCGCCAAAATATATTTTGTTAAACAAATTTAAATGCTTCATAAATGTGATACTAAAACATTTTAAACTTTTGCCAAGATAATCCGTGATAATTGCTTTTTTTTGAGAACCTTTTTTTGTGATTCCAAAAATAACTCAAATCCGTTCTGCAACAAACAAACAAAAGGAAACAAGTACATTCATTCCTATTTTTTATGAAATTTAATTCTGCACCGATTAAATGTTCTCCTTGTTTTTTGGTAGGACTAATTTGGAAAAGTCAAGCATCAACAAAAAAAGAGAGAAGTATCATAAAAAAAATTGAAGATTACGCGCATAAAAAAAGATGAATTTAAAAACAGCCGCAAAAAAGCAAGTTTGATTTTAATAAAAAAAAGTCAGTTAAATAAAAATGAGATTTGATGACATCACATTTTGACATTGACAGTACACTTTAAGCTTTTGAGCCTTGATTTTGGGTAATAACAAGCAAAAAGTCAATGGGGGAGAGATAAAACTAAATCCAACATAGAATAATAATGATGATTACAAAAAAAATGTGGGTAAATTGAATTAACAAAAACTTGAAATAAATCCAGTTAATCTTTGCTGTTGTAAAAAAGTAGGTCAAACAAAAGTTGAAGTACTTTTGGCACAAAACTAATAAAAGAAGGGACAGAAAAACTGTAATTTTGAAATCCAGAATCAAATAAATGAAAGTAAGATCAATTTCAGATCCAATGAATGAAATGAAATGAATGAAGGATAAATAAATCAAAGAAAAAAAGAGAGTGAAAACAAATGTTTGCAAACTTCTCAAAAAAAAACGTTACAAATCAAATTAAAAGAATGAAAGAAAGAAAGAAAGAAAGAACTTACCTTTTGGAAAAAATAGATTGTCCAAGACCGGAAAAGAAAAGAAGTTGACTCAATTAATTGGCAGCTTTGAGTCAGAAGCAGCAGCAGCAGCGGCTTTCATATATCCCCCCTTTTTTCTTTTGTTGTCAAAATGGAGGGATATAATAAAATACATATACAAAATTGATTTCTTTTTGGAGCAAAAGAAATTCTTTGAAATGGATCGGATATTATTGGTTGGTGTCGAGAGAATGAATATATATATATATATAAAATATTTAAATGAAACACTTTTCTTTCTTCTTCTTTCTTCTCCTTCTTGTCGTCGTCGTCAATTTTCAGTCAGAAAGCTTTGATCAAAGAAGGGTGATCGTTTAAGAAGAAGAAAAAAGGTAAGTATGTAAGTAAGTAAGTAACAAAGACGATGGTTGAACAAAAAAATGAACAAAAAAAATGGCTATTGAACCGTACCTCTTTCTTTCCTTCAATGTCTTTCTTGTTTGTTGGTGGTCGCTTACTTTCTTGCTTGCTTGGTTTTGATTGATGTAATAGTTTGTAAATGAATGAAAAGAAGAAGAAGATGGTGATGATGATGATGTAAAAAAAAGCGTGTTCTACTACAACAACTAATATAATATAATCTGACAAATAATAATTATAACTTGTCTCCCCCCCCCCCCTCCTCGCTCTTCCTCAAGTATCTTTACTTAGTTTCTTTTTTTTCCTTCATTTTTTTTCACGATTATCGTTTTGCGTTGAAGAAGTTTGATTATTTAGATTCATTCTTAAATATTATGAAGGAAGGAAGGAAAAAAAAGATCATATATGTTTCAAAATACAAAAGGAAAAATGTTGTAGCATTGTTTAAAAATGTAATTTCAAAAAAGAAGAAGGAAAAAAAATTAATGTTTTCAAGTGTTAAAGTAAATAAAGTTTTTAAACAAAAAAAAGTTTTAAAACTAACGTCCGTTTTTTTTAGATTTAAAAAACAAACAATGAAGTTCGAAGATAACGACGGTGATAGGGAAATCTGATAGCGATATTAAAGATATAAAAAAGGGTAAAATTCTATATCTTTGCTGATTCTGAAATTTTATTTTTTATAAAAATTCAGCCGGAAATATATTTTTCAACTTTGAACTAGAACCAAATTCAACTATATATATATAGCTTTGATCTACAGTAAGACTTTCATCCCCCCTCCTTTTTCGCAATTATTAATAAAATCCGCCTTAAAATAATTGCAAAAACTTATGCCAGCAGCAACGAGGATAAGCTTTAAAATTAATCCACCCCGTCTTTTTTTTTCAACGACAGACATTATTCTTCTTTTTATCAGATTAACGATATCCCATTAAAATCACTATTTTCACGTATAAAAAAAGCCGCAAAAAAAGAAAAGAAAAAGCTTTAAAAAACGGAAAACGGAAGAAAAAAAAATGAAAGACATATGTTTCCAATTTACAGAAACAGAAAAGAAAAAAAGGAGGTCGTCTTTAATTTTGCCATTAAAAAAATTCAAAAACAAAAGATAATTAAAAATTCAGTTATATTATCTTTTTTTAATACCACAAAAAAGAGGATAACGGATTTTTCAAAAAAAAAACAAACTCTGCTATTTTTATTACATTATTTTATTCAAAAATTTTGAGAATAAAATTAAAAAATGCAAAAACAAGTTTCATCGCAACTTTTTTCTTTCATTTTCTAAGGTGAAACGATTGTTGTTAAAATTCCTAAAATTTATCTTTGGACGTTGAAAAAAAAGGAAGCATTCCTCAATTAAATTTTTAAGCAAAACCCTTTAAAGCTCTTTTTTTTATTCCTTCAATGATTTTCTAATTTTTTGATGAAGGAGGTTAATGAAGCATAAAAGAATGATTTCTTTCAATAAAAATAAAAATCATTTAATTCAATAGAATTGACGAAAAGAAAGGATTCTTAATAATAATAAAAAAGGAGGGGGGCATATGGCCCCCCGAAAGGCTCCCGAAGAAAAGAAGCCTTTCACAAAAATTGATGCTTCTCTTTTTATTTTTGAACGTAATATTATATTTTTTTAGTATCAGTTGGTGTCAAACATCTGCAGCCTATTTTTATAATTCCAAAAAAAAACTATTTTTATAGTTTCAAAGTAATAAAATTCAAGGATATTAAAGTTAGGTTACTGTAGAAAATAAAAACTTGAATTAGAAGCTTAGCAAAATAAATTTGTTTTTTAAATATAAAATCAAAAGATGCCCACAAAAATAATTTGTAAAAAGTTTTAAAATCCTGCAATTGTTAAATTTTTTAATATTATTGTTTAAAAAATTTTGAGTTTTACAGTAAACCAAAAGTTATAAAAAACCCTAAATTTCTGTAAATATTTTTAAAAACTACTATACAGTAAAATCAAAGAGAATTGTAAAAATACTACTTTTAGTATTCTTTTTTTTTTGAATAAAAATATTTTAACACAAAAATTTAAAGAAAATGATATCCATGAAGAAAAGAAATAAAGAAGGAAGGAAGGAAAAGGAGAAAGAAAAAAAAGGGGTGAAATAAGATTGCTTTCAAAGAATTGAAATATGATCTACCCTCCTTCCCTCCATAAATATATCTATCTATCTATGTTAAAGAAAGGACAACAAAAACAACATTATTATTATTGTTGCATGCATTGTTACGAATGGTGGTCAAAAAAAAGAGAAGAAAATGCGCTCAAGCATGAATAATCAAAGAAAAAAAATAAATAAATAAAAATGAAATAAGTTGCAAAAATTATGCAACAACTCTTTTTTTTATTATAAATTTTAATTTCGAAAATCAAGGTGGCATGAAAAAAAGGGGGGATCAAAAAACTAAAAATTGGCAATCCTTTGTTAGTTTTTTTAAAGGAACAATATCAAAAATGTGTCTTTTTAATATTGACATCGTTGATGAAAATGTTTAAAATAAATGTAAGAAAATGAAAGGAAAGAAGAAGAATTCAAAAAAGGGGGATCACTTTGCAGCCAGAATAAAAGCATGGAAGAAAGAAAGAAAGAACCCTTTTTAAAGAATCGCACCTTTCTCTCTCTTTCTCGCTGTTATAGAGCTTTCTTTGATAATGTATTATTTGCATGAACAAAAAAATAATGTTTGCATTTATAATCTGTCATCATCATCTTCATCATCAAAGAAGAAGAAGAAGAAGCAGGCACGAGCGAAAAATATTTACTTATTTTATTACAGTTATAATACAATATTACTTTACTTTACTTACTTTAAATCATCTTATCTTGTTAAACTAAACTAATACAAAAAAATGTAATAAAAAAACTACTCTAATATTTTTCAAAGCTCTATCTTTTAATATCTCAATTCTAAAAATACTATCCCAGGGGAGACGTTAAAAGTGAAAAATAAAAAAAATTTAATAAATTAAAAACAAAAAATTTTTACTCAAAAAAAACCATAAAAAATTCTCTTTTTTTTGCAGTTCCTTTTGTCAAACTTTTTTTAGGGGAAGAACAAAAAAAAAGATAATCAAAAAACCACCAAGAAAAAAACTTTCATTCAAAATTTTTTTTTCAACGCTGTTGCTGCTGCTTTGCCTCAAGGAAATGTGTATTTTTTATTGTTGTTTTTCAAGTTTTACAAAAAAAATTGAAAAAGGATGGACACTTACTTTTTTTTGGGGGTGCGCGAAAAAAAAAGATGTTGCAATTTTTTGAAAAAAGTCAAAGCACGAAAATGCTTGAAACAAAAAATTGGATAAAAATAAAGAAAAAGCTGGATTCCTTTTTTTGGGAAAGAATGAATGCAACAATTTTTCGTGTCTTAGAACGCATTTTGTGAAAAATCGTAGATTCACCACGCACCCGAGCAAAAATTTGAGGCTTGAGGGCTATCCTCTCGGATTTATAGGTTTTCGAGGTCGTAGATTCCGAATCTGAAGTCCGTTTTTGATTTCGTAGTCGGAATTCTGAGATACCGTAATCAGGGGGCCTAAAATGGGTCATCCTCCAAAAACCAAAAAATGTGGTATCATTCGATTCCCCTCATCGAGGCGATTTAGAAAAAACCAAATATAGCCGAAAAAAACTGACAGGAAGAAAAATAATGCCATTTGAAATAGCTGATTTTCGGTTTTTTGGCAATATGTCCATTAAAACAACGGACATGGAAACAAACAGATGGCAGATTCGGAATCTACGTGTATTTTTACCCCAGGGGGGTTAGAAATGCCAAAAGTCCTGTGGTCCCATCACCCATTTAAAAAGGGTCAAACATCACAAAATCAACATCTATAGCATCGAATAATATATATATTTCATCAATGGGGGCAGGTATCGACTTCCGGTGACTTGCATTATGTAATATCATGTCAGTGGAGCATCCAAGAACAGTTTGAACATGTTTGGTAACGATTTCGAAATATGGGATCCCTTTGAAAATCCAAAATTTAACCCCATTGAAATACCGCATAAACTTTGTTTTTTCTATCATAATAAAGTCAAATATGCATTATAATTGTAAAATATATGAAAAAACATCAAAATAACATGATAAAAAATGACGGGGCGTCAAAATCGATTTTTTATGATTTTTTCAATTTTGCTTATTTTTGATCAATTTTTAAGATACCAAAATATTACAAATATCGAAATAAATCAACTACCTGATACTTTCGGGTTAAAATATAGCTCGTTTAAGATTTTTGGGCAATATTTCGACATCCTGAAATTACTAGTTTTTGTTTTTCACGTTACTGAAAATATGCTCAAAAATTTGAGAAAAAACTCCTGGAAATCAGTGTTTTTCCGATACAAGATCACTAAAAACATTTTTTTTTGATTTATTATAATTTACTTTGGTGGAGTGAAGTGTTTTGAAATCATTTTGAACAATTTTAAGATTTTCAAAAATTACTGATTTTTCAAAATTTGAAAAAGATTATTTCATTTTATTTTCTGTTGAAATCATTCAGAAAGTGTTAAAATATTGACATTTCAGCCAATGTCAATATTTTAACACTTTCCAAAAGCCAAAAAAATGTTTTTAGTGATCTTGTATCGGAAAAACACTGATTTCCAGGAGTTTTTTCTCAAATTTTTGAGCATATTTTCAGTAACGTGAAAAACAAAAACTAGTAATTCCAGGATGTCGAAATATTGCCCAAAAATCTTAAACGAGCTATATTTTAACCCGAAAGTATCAGGTAGTTGATTTATTTCGATATTCGTAATATTTTGGTATCTTAAAAATTGATCAAAAATAAGCAAAATTGAAAAAATCATAAAAAATCGATTTTGACGCCCCGTCATTTTTTATCATGTTATTTTGATGTTTTTTCATATATTTTACAATTATAATGCATATTTGACTTTATTATGATAGAAAAAACAAAGTGTATGCGATTTTTCTATGGGGTTAAATTTTGGATTTTCAAAGGGGTCCCATATTTCGAAATCGTTACCAAAAATGTTGAAACTGTCCCAGAATGCTCCACAACATTGATATTACATAATGCAAGTCACCGGAAGTCGATACCTGCCCCCATTGATGAAATATATATATTATTCGATGCTATAGATGTTGATTTTGTGATGTTTGACCCTTTTTAAATGGGTGATGGGACCACAGGACTTTTGGCATTTCTAACCCCCCTGGGGTAAAAATACACGTAGATTCCGAATCTGCCATCTGTTTGTTTCCATGTCCGTTGTTTTAATGGACATATTGCCAAAAAACCGAAAATCAGCTATTTCAAATGGCATTATTTTTCTTCCTGTCAGTTTTTTTCGGCTATATTTGGTTTTTTCTAAATCGCCTCGATGAGGGGAATCGAATGATACCACATTTTTTGGTTTTTGGAGGATGACCCATTTTAGGCCCCCTGATTACGGTATCTCAGAATTCCGACTACGAAATCAAAAACGGACTTCAGATTCGGAATCTACGACCTCGAAAACCTATAAATCCGAGAGGATAGCCCTCAAGCCTCAAATTTTTGCTCGGGTTCCGGAATGAACTCAAAAGTCTTCGTTTTCTCACAAAATGCGTTTTAGAAGAAGAAAAAAAGAGCAAAATTTATTCAAAAAAAAGTGATAGAAAAAATGCGGCTTTCAAAGATCCGTGAATGCGCAATTGAACGACACCGAACTTTTGTTGTTTCCTTTCATGGAAAGAAAGAAAAAGAGAATTTTTTGTACTTGAACACTTTTTTTCTAAGATTCTGGAATATGAAAAAAGAAAAGTCTTTTCTTTCATTTTGGCTCCTGTTTTTGTTGAAGATGATTTAAAACATAAAAGTGAAGATTTTGAATCAAGTATGGGATTTTGTATATTCGAATACATTTTTCAAACTTTTAATTTCCGAGACACAAAACAAATTTGCAATCCTTTTTAAAAATTATATTTTTATTGAGTCATTTTTATTGTATTAAATAATTTTTCGCCGTCAAAACTTTCAAATATTTCTTTTTTTTCTCGATTGGCACTTAATTTTTTCTTGCAAATTTTTAGGGAAAGAAAAAAAAAGAGGAAGGATGTGTTTTTTAACAAAAACAAATGCGACTAATAAATTCGTAAAAAAAAAGAGCTAACAATTGGCAACAACAAAGATATGTGTGTTTAAACATCAACTATGTATTTATCATTCCATCATTTGGCATTTTTTTCATTTGAGATTTCAACTCTTCTTTGACCAACTTTTTTTTCTCTCATTTTTTTGACATTGACAAATTTCTGGAAAAACAATCATTGTTAAAATTACGTTTTTTTAAAGATGATGTGACTTGTCTTTAAAAAAAGGCACTTGTCATATTTATTTGTCCAAAACCAATGTAAAAAAACATCGGAATGAATTATACAGAAACAATTTGCCAGCGAAATATAAATCAGGGAATTCCTTGAATCCAGGGCCCTAGGGCCGTATATAAAAAAAAATTTCAGGGGGAGGGGCGCCCCCTTGATCTTTTGTCACTTGCGGCAAAAGATCAAAGAAAATTCTCCAATTTCAGGGGGGGAACACCCCCTTCCCCCTAAATAAGCTGCTAGGATTACCCTGTATAGTTTTTTTATTAGATATTTTTAATGTTTTTTTTTCTGCATAATTTACACGTTTGCTAAATTAAAAAGTATTTTATTATCTGATCAAAAAATACATCGACCATTACAATTTGCACAAAAACCAATATATGTTACAGCTCCAAGTGTAGCTTTGTATGCAAAGCAAAGAACTTCTCGATCATTTTGTGAATCTTTATCATTTTGATGTTTATAATCATGTACTTCGTCATCTTGCAATTCAGATTCACCAAATATCATTCTCATAATTGCTTTATCCCTTTTACCATACTGTAATTCCAAAATATATGGGATAAATTCTGCAGTAATTGATGAAAAATTACTAAAAAAGCATAAATGTATACACAACTGCAACTGTAAATTCAACTGCGCATAAAATATAAATGTAAACATACTCATCTAAACTTTTGATAACATTTAATAATCCTTGTTTCATAATATAAATATGACAGTTACTGTAACGAGCAGTTAAATGAACATTTTGAAATTTAACGAATAGTTGATGCTTTGGCTTCATTTCTTCAAAATCTTCTTCTGGAGCTAAGAATAATAAACGATCTGAATCTGCAGGAAGAATCGAAAAATCTCGACATTTTGGTGACTTTTTATCAACCGAATTTGGACCCTTGACAATAGCATTTTCTGTGAGGCATACAGTAATAGTAGCATCTTCAGCACGATGTTGTTGTAACATTTGATGTAAATTAATATCCGAAACAACATCACCAGAAATAACAATAAAGTCATGCTTAATTCTATCAGCAACAAAACGAAGTGCTTCTACCATACCACAGTCATCACTATCTGGACCTAAAATTAAGAGAATTTTTGTGTTAATTTTTGTTGTATTTGTTTATTAGTTTACCTGGATAAACAACATCAATATTTAAATTAGGAAGTGGTGGAAAATCCTCACTTTTAAGAAATTCACGAATATTTTCATCAGACTTTTCATTTGTAATAAGAATTATATCTGTAAAAAAACAGGGGCTTAATGATTAAAAAATGAAACAAATATTACCAAAAATATGATTACGATGTAACATATCCAAAGCATGCCAAAAAAGTGGTACATTTGCAACAGGAAGCAACGGCTTTGGAACATTATTCGTTAAATCGGTCAAGCGTGAGCCATATTCACCAGCAAAAACAACAGCTTGAAATTCCGTAAACGTTGTCATTCTTTAAAGGAATATATGTAAAATTAAAAATGAACAAATTTATAAAAAAAATTATGTGAATTATAGCGCTGTAATTACAGATAGTCACGATATGAAATCAATTAAATAGTTTTAAGTTTACAAAAAAATTGCAAAGTGATGCAATATTTTGAAGAGAGTTATATTTTGCTAACTTTTTAATGTAAAATTTTCAATGATGCAATACGATAATTTTGCAACTATTTAAGACAAAAATTTTTCGAAAAAATAATAAAACAAAGAATAATAAGGCGATGGAAGTAAACCAAGAATGAAAATAAAATGTTTTACACAAATTATTTATTTTAAAAAAAAGTTGAAACAGAATTAAATAACTTAAAATATATTAGTTAATAAATATACGATATCGAATCAGGCACATAATTACTGGAATTAAGTCGAATGGCAATTTAACATAAAAAGGGAATAATAGATTTGCGGGTCTTTGGATAATTTGCAAATTCTTTTTTGTAATTACGATGTTTTCCATCAGCCCAAAGTTTCATTTGAACGAATCCAGCAATAGTGAAGAAAAGGGCGGGCAAGCACTGTGTCATCAAAGAGAATGAAATCCATGAAAAGACTTCGTATGTATAATTTGGACAGCTTGTAAAGTTGTACATTTGTGTCAAGGGATTTGAATTAGGATATGGCACTTTTCTTTCTTTTGTTCCAGCAGGCCGAAGATCACGAAGAAGTGTATGGATGGAAAAATTGCCTAAAAAAGTGGATTGTTTAAGGATATTAAATTTAATGGGATAGCGGAGGATGACACAGCGTTTACGGAAACATTGTGGGGTTGAAAAAAGTGACATTTTTAAATGACGTTTTAACTTACCAACTTCAGAAATAACAAATCCAATAAGTCCGAGATAAACTTGAAGACTTCCTAACATTGGTGGAGTATAAAGTGGGTGATTAACAAAATATGACATAAATGCAGCAAATCTAAGTTTCTGGTTAGCTAATTATTTTAAAAATGAAAAACAAAATACCCCCAGTAATAAGAACAATTTTTGAAGAGATTACGAATAGGCATAGTACCATTTGAAAAGCGATGAACAAATTGAGTTTCATAAATGCGTTTTGCATAATGGAAGCTGTGACACAAAAGTGCAAGAAAAACTGCTTGGTGAATAGGCTTTGAACTTGCATCTGCAAAAAAAAACATTTATGCTTTAAAAACATTGTCAAAGAACAAAAAAACTTGCCAGAACCATAAATGAAAGATGGTCGAAGATAAAAAATTGGATACACAAACAGAGGTCCTGCGTATTCAAGTAAAAAGACCTAAAACCAAAACAAAATGAATTCCATAGAGACACTCATAAAAAAAATGTTGCAAAAACAACAAAGCTTACAGTTTTCCAAGCAATTTGGGGTCCCAAATCTCTTACATACAACTGAGCATTTTTTGCTGAAAGATTGAGATCTTTTACAAGTTTTTCATCAGCAACATTTTTCCCACGGGGCTCAAGTCTAAGAAACATTGATTCTGGTTTTAGAGACATAAAAAACA
Source organism: Panagrolaimus superbus (assembly GCA_964035985.1). Classification (NCBI taxonomy): domain Eukaryota; kingdom Metazoa; phylum Nematoda; class Chromadorea; order Rhabditida; family Panagrolaimidae; genus Panagrolaimus; species Panagrolaimus superbus. Next base: position 13,416,747 of record OZ038359.1, read on the forward strand.
AATTCAAAAAATTACCGGATAGAAAGTCGATCAACACTTAAATGATTCTTTGCGGATATTTTACGCTTTAAACTAAGAACATCGTCATCAACTGATACCTAAAAAGGTTATTAAAATGTAACTTCAAAATGTGTTCCGGTGTTATTAGAGTAACCAGTATAAGATACAGTATACGTATTAATTGTGGATTTTTATACCCCAAAATTAAGACGCGCATAATTGCAAAATTGTAGTATAAATTCACTATTTGTCCTACACGAGATATACATAAAACACTTACATCACTGATGGTAATTGGAGTCTTTTTGGAAGACTTGGCATCAAATACTTCGATATTCAATTTGGACATAGTTCTATTACCTGCAAAAATGTAAAAATTGAACTATAAAATGGAAGGTATTAAAACTGCAATACAACAAAAATAGGGGAAAAAGAAAATAAGATGGCGTGATTAATTGATAAAAGAAAAAGAGTTGAGACTATTTGGATGTCCACTTTTTTTGGGGTGTAAAAAAATGAATGATCGCTTTTTGCAGTTGAACTATTGCATATAATCAACACGCCATTAACATTGCTTACAAAAGCTATCATAAAGCGGTAAAAATTAAAAACTTAGACATATTTAATTTAAGCAAAAACAACATGAAGTAATTTTCAAGAGGTGCAAGTTGGAACAATAAAAAAGGGAACACATTGTTTGACGTTAGAGCACTTTGCAAATTTGCTTAACTTATTGTTCCCCTATGTTTTTTCAAAAAAATTAAACTTTTTTTCTTAATTAATCCCGGTATTTATTTATATGATTAAATAACTTTTATATATAATGGATTATTATCTTGGTGGCTTAATTACGAGTATTGCAATCCATCCTAAAAAGCATAAATTGCTTGCTGTTGGTGTTGATGAAACTATTCATTATGTTGAACATAAAGAAACTGCTCTAAAAAGTACGAGATCAATTAAATTAAATGATTTTGGTGTTGATTTTATCTTTAATCAAGATGGTTCCCAACTAAATGCAATTTCAAGAGATAAAGAAATTAGAATTTTTGACGCTGAACTTAATCTCAAACAAAGATTTAAATTTGCGGATGACACTGGCAGTACTTTAGCAAGACCTATTCCAAGAGGTCCAGAAGGACATCTTGGAATTGATGTTATTGTTGGATTTGATAGTGGAAAGGTAAAAATTCATTTTTAGATAAAGTTTTTAATGATGCTGTTATATGTAGATTAAATGTTACGATACTCGACAAAATACTAAAATTCCTGCAATAAAACTTGAAACTCATTCAAATATTGTTAAACGTATTCATTGCCTTGATTGGTGGAACTGTCTCTCTGTTGCTGAAGATGGATTTGTTGTTCTTAATGATTTACGGGCACAGAAAAAGAAGCGGGAATTTGGTGTACTTGATGGCTTAATTCAAGATTTTGCTGTTTGTCCAATGTAAGTTTTATTTTGCACCGATGAATCTATTTATATATGTGTTTTAGTTCAAAAAAAAGTGTTATTTGTACCACCACAAATGTATACGTCTTTGATTTGTACAGGTCAGTTCTTTTTGAATTCTTTGATGTTTATTTAAAAAAAATATAATAATTAAAGTAATATCATTATAATGGTCCATACAACTTTTTTTTGCTTCACTCTTCGGCACTCCCTTTAAATTGAACCATTTATGGACTCTTTAACTGCTAAAGCTGAAAAAAACATTTTCGAATAATTTTAATTTGAAATTTTCTGTTTCTATACAAACATTTCGGGAAAAAATTATGAGTTTCCCGGGAAATCTCCCGCGAAAGGGAAATGCTCCACCCTAAGTATTATTACATATAATGTAGCATGTTAAAGAGCACGAATTACGCAAGATATCGAAATTCCAAAATGTACTAACGAACTGTTTTAAGAAGAAGAGATATCGAAGAAATGCTGACGATACTTCATTATTTAATTTGTGCGGTGAACCATTACTTCAGGACCCCAAATGAGTCCAATGTACGAATTCAAAATTTACGTAGAAAATTTGAATTTAATATATCCCCAATATCCCTTAGGCAGTTGCGGCCCTGCTTTGTTGTTCAGTCATAATTTAAAAAACAATATATATTAACACCAAATTAAAATATTAGATCAAAGACATGCAGAAGCGTTTTAGGCGAAATCCTCTTTTTTACTTTAAACATACATAATGTTGAAATTTTTAAGTGTCTTGAATTTTAGATGTGATGATGGGCCTCTTCTAAAAGCTAATGCGCCATTAAAAGGTAGAACTCCAATTGGGGTTCTGAATCTTTCCACTGAAGAAAATCCTGATCTTTTTGGTGTTAGCTATCTTGACACTTCTTATATTACGTAAGCTTTTTATAATTTTTATTGCAGCAATTTTTGATCGTTTTTAGTTTGTTGGATACTGATAAAAACAAATGGCTTCGTCGACATCCCATCGGGTTTTCTGATGTTGAAGCTTTTACTCGTCTCGAACATAAATCAAATGGCTATGTTTATTTTACCGCTGATTCTGAATACTTTTGTATTCGAAAACTTGATAATATTCGAACAAAATATGATATTGAATACAATTTCAAAGCTAAAAGTAAACGCGAAGATTCAAAAAAACCTGTTTCATCTATTGATTTTTCTGGTCTCGTTGAAAAAAATGCTTTGGAAGCAGATGATGTTGATGAAGAAGGCGAAGAAATGGAAGAAGAAATTATTACTTATGTTGCTGAAGATGAAGATGGTCTTCTTGAGGGAATGGAAATTGATGATGATGATGATGATGACGAAGAAGAAGATACTGTTGTCTACACTGAACATGATGATATTGAAGAGTAAATTCTCTTTAAACTGTTTTATTGTGAAATTTGTTGATTTTTTAAATAATTAACTGGTGATTAATAAATTATCGTGCATTTTTTTGTCATACTGTATTCTGTGTAATTGGAGTTTATCTTCTCTGAATATTTGAAATTTTAAATGCAATCTAGCTGTAATAAAGCTTTTGGTTCCAGATGCCTAAACTTTGTGACAGTGATGATATCCCGTTAGAATCTCAACCATCATCCTGTCAATTTTGTAAATGTGATGCTTCTAAACTTTATTGTTGCCCAAAATGTAATGCATTTTATTGTTCTTTAAAATGTTATAAAAGTAAACAACACGCAAAATGCTCTGAACAATTTTATAAAGACCAGGTTGAGATTACTGTGAATGGGAATATTGTACCGGTATATATTTTATTTACTTATGTGATAGCAAAAGTTCATTTTATATTTGTAGGAAGTTAAAGTCGATGAGCGCCTAAAAACCGCTACTTCATTTGAAGATTACATGAAAAAGATGAAAGAAGTTGATATGAATAAAACAGAAGAAGAAATAAATCCTCAACTTGAAGCAGAGTAATCTTTACATCTTTGCATTTTTATGACATAATCAGTCCAATTTTTTAGGGAAGATGAAGAATTATTATTTGATTCTGATGAAGAACCTGAATATTTATCGAAAATTCTTGATGGTACGGTCACTGATTATGAAAAGCAAGATATTGAAGATATAAATATGAGGTTAATGAAAGCAGGTGTTGGCAGTCTGTTAGAAGATGACGATGAACAAATGGAAAAATTGTATAATGTGCTTAATGATGATGAAAAGAAAGCTTTTACACGATTAGCAGAAAAGATGCATTATGATGAAATTGGAATTTCTAATAGTTGTTTTAAAAAGCAAAATAAATAAATTTTTTCTGTTCTACTTTTATTTGTATGATTAATTGTTGCGTTAAAAGCGCTCTACTTTATTACTTTATATAAAATTTTGAATTTGCAATAGAGTTATTTTCAGAATGATTTCAAGGGTATCACTTTTATCTCAACGATTTGTGCCGTTTTATGCAAGCATTCAAAGTGTTTCATCTCAACCTGTTGAACCTAGACTTGTTGATACAAAAGAACGGCAGAATTTTGTTGCAAATCAAATTTCAGAGGTTGTAACAGATCCAAAAAATAGATTATTTGCCGTTATTTTTGCTCATAATCGTCAATTTAAAGTCTCCCAGAATGATATAATTCATCTTCATTACAATTCTATCATTGATATTGGACAAAAAATTCAACTTGAAAAGGTTTTTAACTTTATTTTTGAATTTTGTTGATTTTAAAATTATTTTTTATAGGTTCTTCTTGTTGGGGGTCGTGATTTTACGCTTTTTGGTCGGCCACTTTTAAATCCTGAACATGTAAAAGTTTTTGCTACCGTAGTTGAAAAGACTGCGGTGCAACCAGAATTGAATTATCTCAAAATTTCTGGAAAGAAAATTACTCGCACAAATTGTAAGTTGTAGTTAAGAGTGGTATTAATTTAAATAAATATTTATTACTTTTCAGTTTGGAGCCGGGAATTAAATGTTTTACGAATTAATGAAATCATTATTGATAGAAGTTTATTATTGAATAATTAGGAATTGTTTCTTTCTTTTTTTGTTGATTTTTTTTATTAGTGTCTTACTGTATTATTGCAAAAATTAGATCATAAATGATGATAAAATTTGACGAAAAAGTGGTGATTTTCGTTTTCGAATATTTTTAATTTTCTGCTGTGCCATTTCTTTTCGGCAAATTTTAAAGCATGCTTCCTCGTCACAACAATAATTTGAAATAATTGTATCTAATGTACATGCATCTTCACAGCATTGTAGGGAAAGGGCATCAACAATTTCAGTTGAAGTTTGGTTAAAATATTCTAAAAACATATTTGGATAAAACTTTTAACAAGTACGGTAATTGAAGTGTCTTCGCCGAATTTATTTTAAATATTCATCAAACTTTTTTAAAACTAAAAACATTACCATTTGTTGTATTAAAATTGAAGCATAAAAACGAAGAATTATGTTTTGTTTTACATGTATCTTTAATAATAATTTTATATTTTGAAGTGCATTCAATTGTATCATTTCGGAATCCATAAACAATATTAAAAAGCAATAAATTTAAAAAACAAAATATAAAAAGCTGCCGTGAATGTGACATTTTGCTTTTCACTGAATCTGACGGCAACAAAAAAGAAAGAAAGAAATGGTTCAAAAAGTATATGGAGGCAGCAGCTAAGGCAAGAGCAGAAAAAAAAATAACAGTCTAAAAAATGCAAACGAATTCTAAATGCAATTATCTTGTCAAAGTTCTCTTATTTCTTCAACGCTTAAAAATACATGCAATTCAGTAGAAGAAAAAAAACCAAAGAAAATCTTATTTCAAAAATAATAAGTTTTGTCAGCAGAAAAAGAAGTTTACAGAGATTATTGCTGGAAAAAGCTATAATTGAACACAATTTTATTATTGAAAGATAACAACGTTTAGAAAAAGTTTTTGATAAAGCTTATAAAGCTGCTGATGAATGCCAGACGAAAAAAGGATGAAAGAAATTTTTGCATGTAAGCCAGTGTCTCCACCGTTCCGTTCTCGAATGTCCGTTCCAGAACGCACCGGAATGGGTGGAATTTTTGAACGGAAACGGATATGCTCAAAAATGGAACGAAACGCGTCCCAAAAAAAGAATGCAACTTTTGAGACACTGATGTAAGCAAAAAAAACAAATAGCTAAAATAAAAAAACACCTGCTTCCAAAACTTTCTTCAACATTTGAATAATAAGAAGTTTAAATTTTCGACGACACAATTTTTAAATAAAAAATCTGATTTATACAGAACTAGTGAAAGTCAACCCGACTTGAATTCGAAAAACCCGGGTCACGGGTCAGAAATTTTGTCGGGTCGGGTTGACGGGTCAACGAGTCGGGTCGGGTTGACGTTCACTATACAGAACTGAAAATATACTAAATTTTTCCAACAGTGGGCGAAGCAGAGATTTGTCGATCCCAACAGCTTTTAAAGATCATTTCACATTTAGACTAGACAATGAAAGAAAAATATTTAAATTTAATTATAAGAATGGATTAATGTAAAAATATGAATGGTAAAACACCTTAATTTAAACTGCGCTCGTTCAAACCTTGAGTTACCTTAAACTTAAATGGGTTTTACATAGTTTAATTGTGCTTTCTGTTAACGTCGGTTGTATTGTTCCATCGGATTATGCATTGTTATCACGATAATATTATGATGACAATTCTTCCACATACTGTAGTTTTGTCATTGCTCTCAAATCAAATCTTGTAACGAATTCTCGCTTTGAAAAAAATGTTGAAAAAACATTATTTTTTTAGTCATCAAAAAAGAATGTGTTTCTCTCTCTCTTTTTAAAGGTTGCTTTTCATCGGTTTCTTTTATATAAATTATTAAAACTTACACAATTAAATCATTGATATTCCTTTTTTTTTTTTATTTGTCAGCGAAAATTTGAGTTTCTTAAATTTTTCAATTTCATTCGTTTTGGATGATTTGAATGATTCATTTCTCTCAAGTTTTCATTCACTCTCTCACCTTTTTTATTTATCGTTTTTCATTTTGATTTCGTTTCATTGCCGCCACGCTTACTGATCAGTTGTTGTTTTTACTGTCATCATTTTGCAGCTGAATTTGAAGCGTTTTTAGAACTTTCGCTATGCATACTTCTATGGAAATGGTCGCTGAATGGCGTGCTGCTACTTCACCTGCGATTAAAGAGGGATTGGAAAAGAATATCATTGAAACCGTCATACATAATCTTAAACATAATGCTGAAATTGAAGCTTGTGATTTATTGCTTGAAATTGAACGCTTGGATGTTCTTGTTGAACATATCTTGAAGGAAGAATATGAACGAGCATGTCTTTATCTCTTGAGCTCTGCTCCTTTATCGCCTGATCCAGATAACACAAATATGATCAAAACTGCCATGCAAATTTACTCCAAATTTGGAAAAGAACTTGAAGCTTTACGATGTGCTGTTATGCTTAATGATCCTGCTTTGATTAACAAGCTTTTCACTTCTAAAGATATGTCAGTTTTTTGGGTATCCGAATTTATTTAGATTTAAATTTGTGGCATTTTTTAGTCTGGTTTGGAAGCAAATGTCTATTCTTCTTGGTCGTCATCAAATTTTCGTTGACGATGCTAAATTGCCCGATGTCATTAACGATCTCAACAATAATGTCCACATTTCTCGATTTTTCCGTTTATTAGCGCGTGAATTAGATATTATGGAACCTAAAACTCCTGAAGGCATCTATAAAACACATTTGGAACAAACTCGTAAGTTTCTTTTTAAATTTTTTTTTGTTTATTGAATTATTTTTAGGGCCATTTGGAGGTGCTGCTAATACTGATAATGCTCGAATGAGTATTGCTGCTTCATTTGTTAATGGATTTGTTAACTGCGGTTTTGGAGTTGACAAAATTCTTGATGATACTGATACCGCAAACAAATTCTTTTTCAAAAATCGTGAAGTTGGTGTTATGACATCTGTTGCAAGTTTGGGATTAATTCATCGTTGGGATATTGAATATGGCCTTGGACAATGTGATCGCTTTTTATACAGTACAGATGACTTTGTTCGAGCTGGTACCCTTCTTGCAATTGGTATTATTTGTGCAGGTGTTCAAGATCCATGTGATCCTGCATCTGCTATTTTAATGGACCATATCAATAATGAAAGACCTTGCATGAGAATTGGTTCAATCTTTGGGTTGGGTCTTGCATATGCAAATTCTAAACGTGAAACTGTTTCAAAGAAAGAAGAAGGTGGAGTAATTTTTGAACTTAAGAAAGTTCTCAATGATACTCGTCCATCTGCAAATGCTGAAATTAAAGGAATGGCTGCATTATCATTAGGTCTTATTCTTGTTGGAACTGGTGATTCAGATGCTGCTAACGAAATGCTTACATTATTAATGGAACGAAGTGAAGTTGAATTTACTAATCATAATTGGACATTTGTTGGACTTGGAATTGCTCTCATCTTTTTGGGTAATTAATGTCAGTTATTTTTTATAAATCTTACACTGGATTATTTAGGAACTCAACAACGTAGTGAAGTTCTTGTTGAAAGTTTACGATCATTGCCTGAACCATTTGGAAGTATGGTATCTACACTTGTTGATGTTTGCGCTTATGCTGGGACTGGTAATGTTTTGAAAATTCAAAATCTTCTTCATATTTGCTCTGAACATGAAAAAGATCCTAAAACTGAAAAGAAAAGTGAAAAAGATACACCAAAGAAGAAGGAAAAGAATGAAGAAAAAGAAAAAATGTCTCGTGCATCTCAACAAGGTGTTGCAGTTTTGGGTATTGCACTTATTGCAATGGGAGAAGAAATTGGTTCACAAATGGCAACAAGAATGTTTGGAAACCTTATGCGTTATGGGGAACCTGTTATTCGTCGAGCTGTTCCATTAGCCCTTTCATTGCTTTCAATTTCAAATCCTCAATTAAATGTTTTGGAAACTTTATCAAAATATTCCCATGATTCTGATGCTGATACAGCAAGAAATGCAATTTTCGCAATGGGCATTGTTGGTGCTGGAACAAATAATGCTCGCTTGGCTGCAATGCTTCGTCAATTGGCCAGCTATCATTATAAAGATTCAACAAGTTTAATGTTTGTTCGAATTTCGCAAGGTTTGACACATTTGGGTAAAGGTACAATGACATTAAATCCTTTTCATTCTGACCGACAAATTATGTCTTCTGCATCTGTAGCTGCATTATTGGTTACATGTTTCTCCTTTTTGGATAATAATACGTGTATGTTTTGTAGTTTTAATGTCTCTTTAATTGTATATTCCAATTTTTAGCTTTTGTTAATAATCAACAAAGTTATCTTATTTATTCACTTTCATTAGCCATTCAACCTCGTATGCTTATTACTCTTATTGAAGATACAACTAAAGGAAAAGAAGCAGAGTTAAAACAAATTAATATTCCGGTTCGTGTCGGACAAGCTGTTGATGTTGTTGCCCAACCGGGTAAACCTAAAACTATTACTGCTTTTCAAACTCATACAACACCTGTTTTACTTGCACATGAAGAACGTGCAGAATTAGCAACTGATGAATGTAAGTTTTTTTATTTTAAGATTTTTTCAACATTTATTTTTTACCAACTTCAGATATTGCTTTGACTCCTTTCCTTGAAGGTCTTGTCATTTTGAAAAAGAATCCTAATGCTGTTTAAATCATTTGTGATATTATTTATTTGACTTGTCTGTAATAATAAAGATTAATTTGATTCATTTTTTTTTGTTACGGTGTCCCTCATTTTTGAGTTCGGGCTCTTGATCAATGCTTTTGTAACTCCTAAATTGTAAACAAAGGAGTAAAGTCGATATTGATTGTTTACTATTGATGATCCCCACATATTTACTTGTACCTAAATAAATATGTGATGACAAAATGCAAAGATAGGAAACCCAAAAATTTTGCTGCATATATATTTGCCAAAAAAAATTATTGGCTCCCAATATTGATTGAATGTCCTTAAAAACCATATGATAATTTATGGGTAGTTTTGTTGGTTATAAAAAAAACTAAATTATGTGTTTCTTAAATTTATAATTTTTCAGAATTAATCAATTCCTAGATCCTAGAAGACCCGACCCGTACTTTAAAAATTTGGTTGTATTCTAGTTTAGTTTTTTATTTTACTTTTTAAAAACTATAGTCTTAAGTAAAAACATCGTTCATTTTAAATGTTTTTAAATTTAAAATTTATTTAGGCTTTTGTGAAAAAAAAATCTTTTATGGAATCACATTTTTTGTGTTGGTTAATTTATATTTTTAAGATATCTATTAAATTTTTGCTATTAAAATTGTTATTCGAATTACTGCAATTACATGCATATTTGATACAACTTTTATTTTTAGAAATTTATGGCTTTTAATAATAATATCTCTGTGGAATTTCAAGAATTATCTCTTAAATCCAAAAACAAACAAAAAGTTGTTGATCGACGAAAAAATGCGCAATTTTTGCTGTCAAAGTTTAAGCAACAATTACACCTTATTAAATGTACTCAAAGAGAAGATATTCTTACAGAAACAAAATTATTACTTGATATTTTGGAATATCAAAAATCAAATATTTCCCTATTTTTTAAATGCTTTGTAGAATTTTTTAATTTAAAAGAAAATGATTGGCAAATATTAAAGCAAGAACATGTTCGACGAAGTAAAATATTGTATTCCAAAGCAATGGAATATAAAAGAATTATTGAAAAAGCTTTAAATGTAAATTTATTAATTAATTAATTATCATAAAATATAATATAATATATTCTTCTTTTTTAGAAATCTGTTAATTTAACGGGAAGCGTGGCATCTGAAACGGCGGAAGAAACATCAGATTTTGATTATGGGATTGAAGGAGATGTAAATATTTATGCTAAACTTCGACTGGAAGGTGCCTTTGAAAACAGCTTTAAAAGTATTGTATTAATTCATGCTCGGGTATTTTAATTTATGCCCAAATATATGTCTCTCTATCGTTTTTTAGGTTAAACTGATTACCATTCGATTAATCAATGGAGATAAAATAGATGTGGTAGGACAATGCCAAACATTGCCACTACAAACTGTTTTGTGCCGTCTTAACACTGACCAAAAATTAGTTATTTGTTTTTTGAAAGTTTTACTGAAAAATCTCAAATTAATTGATTCCTTTAATGGACGGCTTCCAAGGTTTGGCTTGAAAAATGGCATATGTATTTTTATGGTCTAAAATTTTTGGCATTTTTAGTTGTTTTATTAGTATTGCCGTGCTCTGTGCGAATAATGATTCTGAATTTCAACGGCACAATGATGAAAGCCTTTTTGCTCAGATTTGCCGATATATTGGTGACTTTGAATTTGACGCTTATCAAATGACAACAAAGGGTCCAATAAAAAAGCCGTAAAATTATTTATATCTTTTTCTGTAACAAATTGTAATCGCGAATTTATATGTTTTTAGTTGTAAAACATCTGCAGTTCAAATCTTGGATATCGTTGATTCATCCAAATGTAACAATGCTGGAAGAACAACAACAAATATTATGACATTGGTAAAATTATGGATGGATCTTTTTCGAGAATTTAAAGGCATTGAAAATTTTGTTGGCTCTATGAAACAACTCAGTTAGAATACTTACTTCAGATTCTTTGTGATTATATTATATTTTTAATAAAATCATATAAATACATTTTTTATGTTACACACACACTCACAGAAAACCAAGGAAAATAAAAAGTTTACTGCAACTTTTTTACGTTGAAAGTATACTTCAACAGTTTAAAAAAATCGTTCAAAGATTGAAGCCATTGTGAATCACGAGGAGATTAGCAGAAACTGTCCACCTCCTTCATCATAATATTTGTCTAATAATTTTCATGCGAAACTTCAAAGAGAGGGAAAAATATTTGTCGATTCTGGACTTTATCGAAACGGCATTTTATCCAGATATTTTTTGGGATAGCTTTTTTTGCATCTGTGATGGTAGTATTCTTCTGCAGTATCACCAGTGATGTGCCGGACATTTTTTATCGACTCCGACTCCGGAGTCGGAGTCAATAGAGTCGACTCCGGAGTCGACTCAAAATTCAAAATTTTCTTTAAAACACATCAAAGTCCTTTCTAAATGTCAATTTACACTATTAAATTGTTTTAAATAATTAAAAAATTAATATTTGAAACAAAAAAATTGTTTTCAAAATTTTAAAAAAATTTTTGAAAATTTTAAAACTTTTTTTAAGGCAATTAAAACAATTTATTAGTGCTTTTTATGTCAAAAAAGGTGTTTCAGAAACATTATTCTTCAGAATAAATAGTTGTTTAATGTTTTTAAAAAAATTTCTTCCGGAGTCGGAGTCGGAGTCGCAACATCACTGAGTATCACTATTATACAGGACATTTTATTGTTTTATGGTAATAATCGCAAACTCCAGACAATAGAAAAATACGGTTTTCTATACATCAAGGAACACCTCCGCGCAGGCCGATTTTTTGTTGTAATTTTCAGTTGAGAAACACTAGTGTCTCATCTCAAAATTACACACTTTAGCTGCTTTCTGAAAACGGCTGCGAACAAGAAAAAAAACAAAATTTTTGGGTTAGCAGAATGCAGAATCGTTTGAGATACATATAAACGCAAAAAAAATAAAAGCAAATAATTCATAAAATTTACTGTTGTACCGCATTTTTTTAAATAACAAATTTTAACACAATTTTGAGATTCAAAAAGTGATTTGAAAATATTACTACTTATACAGCAAAGAATTCAAATGAACAAAAATCAAAGGTTCTTTTGGCGTTCAGTTACCGAATGTCAACGCGTTGCTTTGTTTAAAAAAAAATTTGCAAAAATTAATGCCGACTGGTTTTAAATAATAAATATTGCTACAATGATGCTACAATTAATTCCGAAAACCAATTATATTGTGGCTTTAAGGTATAATTCTTTATCTTTTAATCTTTGCAGTTTTTGCATGCATTAATTTTAGATATGCATCGTTATTAAAACGACCAGATCTTCATAAAACAAATTGGAAAGAAAATGTAGTATATTTGTATCAATTTAAACGGTCACCAGTTGTACCAAATTTATCACCATTTTGTTTAAAAGTTGAAACATATTTACGAGCACATAATATTAAACATGAAGTAAGTTCTATGCTATTAAATTAGGGATAAACGGTGTATCAATGTATGTTTTTAGATAATGCCAACTTATACAATTCGTTCAAAACAAGGAAAGCTTCCATTTATTGAATTAAATGGTCAACAAGTTGCTGATTCTCAATTTATTTTGTTCCATTTACAAAAGTATTTTAAGTTAGAAGTTAGTAAATTCGAGGGTAGTGTGTCGATTGTGTAATGCATATGTTTTTTCCAGGAAAATCTTGATACTGAACAACGTGGTATTGCTCGTGCTGTTGATCGAATGATTGATACAAGTACTTCTAGGTAACTATTATACATATTTATTTTAACATTATTGCAAAGTTTTTTAGAGCGCTGACATATTTTCGTGTATTTGAAAATGCAACAAATCTTTTTAATCCCAATGTTTCTGGTCTACCAATTCCAGGCTTCCTTTCATTTATTCCAAGAAATGCTTATTACAAAGCTGCATCTCGTCAACTTTACAGTGAGGGAATTGGAAAGCATCCAAGAGAAGAAGTTATTGAAATTCTTCGAAGAGATTTGCAAGCAATTGATGATATTCTTGGTGATAAGAAATTCCTACTTGGTATTCGTCCAACAATTCCTGATTTTACAATGTTTGGTCACCTTGCATCTTGTTATTACTTGCCATTTCGACAACCAGTTACTGATTTAATAGACGATGACTTTCCACGTATTCGTGAACATTTGGATCGAATGAGAATTCATTATTGGTCTGATTGGAAACGACCCGAATAAAATTCAATATAGTATAGGCAGTGTTGTGATTTCGGAATGCAAATTGAGTTTCGGAATGTTCTGATGCACCAATGGTTCTGGAACCTTTACCAACCCGCGACTCCTGGGGTCGGAGTCGAAGGTTTATGAAGGTTCCAGCCAATTTCACCGGCGGATTCTAGAGATTCTCAAAATCGTGCCCTGAGGGCATAAACACAGAATCTCCAGAATACGTCGGCGAAATTGACTCGAACATTCCTAAACCTTTGACTCCGACCCCCGGAGTCTCGGGTTGGTAAAGGTTCCAGAACCATTGGGGCATCAGAACATACCAAAACTCAATTTGGGGAACACTATTCTTCGGAGTCGAGCACAACACTGAGTATAGGTGCTCTTTCTCTCGAATAGGATATATATGGTGTAAAAATTTTTCTCTTTGAATATTACAAAATAATGTAAGTTGTTTGATAAAATATCCTTACAATTTAATAAAAAGTTACTTTGTTACTTTTTTTCGCTTCAAATATATATATTTATTTATTCATGGTTTAAATGGTTTTTTGTGACTTAAAAGTTAAAAAAATATGAGTAAATACCCTTTGGTTTGGAGAGAATACTGTAGTCACTTTCCTGGTATTCTTTTCTATGAAAAGTTTTTTTTGGGTCTTTTAGTTTTCTTTAATAATTAGATTCGGATGCATATTGCTCTTTGCATAAACGTAAAGAGAAGTAACTTGTAATAATTGGAAAATGTTATGGCATAAATAGTACATTTTTCTTTTATAATTTTTGACATATATCATTAGTCATTAAAAAAATAAAAACAATTTGTAGCGGCTCTACCTAACTAAAGGCTGTCAAAATTTTTAACTGTCTATTAACAAGTTTTTTGGAGACAAAATCTTTGTTGATTCATTTTCTTCAACCAACCAATTATCATATGGTTCCTTTTTTTCTCTTCGCCAATGAATGACTTTTATTTTAACGTAAAAAATCACACGATAAAACATTTTTTTGAATTATATTTTAATATATTTTTTTGACTTTTTGGTTACACATTTTTTAACTTTTGTTTCTACCGTAACCCCTTTGAATGTAAACGTTTATCCTTTGTTGTTTCGGTGAACTTTTTTTTTCTAAAACTTGTTTTATCTTTTCATCTATTTTTGGAACGTTTCAAAATATCTTCATTCAAAACTAAAATAATCAAATATTTATTTGTTCAAACGGAAGTTGTTACTCAAAAACATTTTGAAACATTTTCTTTTTTAGTCATCTCTTTTTCCTTATTTGTCATCTTTTTTTAAATTTTGTTTTTTTTAATCCATTTTATCTTTTTTTAAAGCAAAACGTGCTATCTTTTTATTTTCATGCTGCTGCAAGGGTTACGGTATACATCTCTTTCCTTGTTTATCTTCATTTTGAAATTAGTCTTTCACGTTTCTATTTTTGAAGGACATTTAAAATTGAGATGAGATTGTTCTATGTTCTGTCTACAGTATCCCCCGTCGTTTGTGTAAAAAAAAGAGAGGCTACATTTTTGTTTTTGCAAAAGACATGTTACAAAAGGTTGGCGCCAATCTACCTTCTTTCAACACATGATTTATATTTTTTTTATCACTTCTTTTTTATAATTTCTTGAAAAAAGTATCATTGCTTCTTTTTTAGTTTATTTCTCCTTTTTTGTTGCCTTTCTTTTTTGTCACGTCAAAAATAAAAAGTTTGGCTGCTAATAATTTTTATTATTATAATAAATGACGGGATTACTTGGAATTGTTATTACGTTTTTTACTTTTATGTTTCCATTTGAAATGATTATTGTACAAAAAAATGCTGGAATTTTAAATAATGATGGCAAAAATGTAATTCAACAACTTGGTAATCATCTTTTTTCTTTTCAAAGAATATTTTTAACCTTGAAAAAATATATATATATTTTTTAGGTTGTTATGACAATATCGATAAAAAAATGTTAAACAAAAATGTGATATTTGAATTAAAATCAAATGCACCAAAAATTTGTTTAATTTTTCTTCCCGAAAATGTTGTGGTTAATTATAAAATGATAAATTTTAGCTCTGAAAAGGTACGGTAGGAATTTTTGTTTTCTTTTGATATTTCTGATAATAATATGTTTAATAAAAATAGAATTTAAATTCCCAATAGGATTTTATTTAAAAAGAAATAAAATAATGTCAAACTTTTGGAACTTACAGTAGATTTTTTATTAAAGCTTAATTTTTTTCTTCATTGCCTTCATTTCAGCTTTTCTGTTGTTTTTTACTATTTGAAAAAAGGTTACAGTAAAAATTTACAATTTTTTAAATGAATGAATTTTGAAATTGTTGTCGTAAGACGAAATTACACAAAAAATTAAGTATCAAAAGAGATTGCTTCAGAAAACTGCTTTTCAGAAAATTTTTTTAAAAACAAAACACAAAAATCATTGTTTTTTCTTCTTTTTTTTTAGACATTTACCCGAGTTTTAACTGGTCATAAAAGGGGTACCGTCACATACACGTATTTTCCCGTTTTTTCACATAGTAAGTTTTTTTACCGGTTTTTTTTCTTCTTTCTTTTTCTCTGATATGATGATGATGATGATGATCATTATGATGACGTTGATAATTAATATTTAACATTCCAACTTTTCCAAAACAGATGTGACAGAAGATTATGGGCCATTCAATGTTAAATGTCCCTTTGGAGTATTAGCCTTTCATCCGTATGATTATCCAAATGTTGAAACATTAAAATTTTCTTTAACACCAATTAAAAATCCCGTCATTTGGTCAACAGCATGTCCATCTCCACCACCCCCACCTCCTCCACCTTCTTCTTTTACTTCATCTGCTCCTGCCGGAGTTGCAAAAAGGTTAAATGACTGACTACTCTTGAAAATGAATCAAATGTCATCACTTTTTTTTTCTCTCTCTTCTTCTTTGTCTTCAATATCTCTCATATCTCCCATATCTCATTAAGCAGCTCATCAACTGTATCAAAAATGAAATACATTCCCAAATGAATTAAAAATGTGTGTTTACAAATAAATCTTTTTTTTGACTTGTTTTTTAACATTTTTATAATAAATAATTAAGCAAAAATAAAACAGAAAATGGAAAGACAATAAATTATTAGGAATATAAAGCGATAAAATATAAAACTTTTTCACTTTTGAGCAAAAAAAGTCAAAAACCTTTTATTCTGTAAATAATGATTTAAAAAAAAAAACCTTTTCAAAATTTACCGAATAAAAGGTTTTCCTCAAAAACCTTCAAAACTGTATGCGTTTTTTAACAGTTTAAAAGGTTTTTGCCAGAAAGGTCTTAAAAGGTAAAAATTTTTAACACTTTAAAACATTTTTGGCAAAACCCTTTAAAACTGTAAAAAAATTTTACCATTTAAAAGGTTTTTGAGGAAAATCTTTGAAAGGGTAAATGCCTTTTTTCATTTACAAAAAATGACGATCAATTCTTGTAAATTGCGATTTACAAAAAATGATGATGATTTTTTGTAAATGCAATTTACAAAAATTGACAATCATCTTTTGTAAATTTTTGAATTTCCCGCGAGTGCGTAGGAATACTGTATGCCAGCGAGCAGCCCATTCCTTCCTTTTTTGAGAGAGCAGCGGTCATTTTTATTCATTTTGGACGGAAGAGAGCGGTCGCTCACCAGCTCGCAGGAAGAAAAAAAGGAATGAATGTCCGCTTTGCTGCTGCTCACTTGCAAATGGGAAGAAATGGACTGGCCGCACGTATACAGTGTCTGGGCGCACTCGCGGGAAATTCAAAAATTTACAAAAAATGATTGTCAATTTTTGTAAATTGCATTTACAAAAAATGATGATGATTTTTTGTAAATTGCATTTACAAGAATTGATCGTCATTTTTTGTAAATGAAAAAAGGCATTTACCCTTTCAAAGATTTTCCTCAAAAACCTTTTAAATGGTAAAATTTTTTTACAGTTTTAAAGGGTTTTCCCAAAAAGGTTTTAAAGTGTTAAAAATTTTTACCTTGTAAGACCTTTCTGGCAAAAACCTTTTAAAGTGTAAGTGGCATTTACAATTTAAAAGGTTTTTGAGGAAAACCTTTTTGAAATTTACCGATTAAAGGGTTTTTGCAAAAAAGGTCTGAAAATGTATGGGAAAATTTACAGTTTAAAACCTTTTTGGCTTTTTTTGCTCAAAAGTGAAAAACTTTTATATTTTATCGCTTTATATCTAAAATAAAACTTTTTACAAGTGAAATTTTCAAATTTTTTAAAGGCTGCTTTTTTAACAATTTTAAAAACAATCTTCTTTTTTTTTTACAAACACAAAGCATGAAAAAAACCTTTCAAAAATTTTTCCAAAATCTACTTGAAAATAACAAATAAAATTAAAAACTAATTTGTAGTGGAAGATTCTAAATTAAAAGATATATAATCTGTTGAAACAGTAGGTTTGAAAAGAAATAAAACATATTCATCTTCAAATGGCCCAAACGTGTAACCATCTGCATCCCGTATTTTTCCGCTTGTTTGTTGTAAATCATTTCTTGATGGACCAGAAAATATTTGAAAAAAGCTCTAAAAATAAATTTAGGATTTAATTACAGAGTTGTAAAATTCCTGCCACGAATATTCTTTTCTATTCGTGCTAAGAAGCCAAAATTCAAAAACTTACAAGCTCTTCATTAACATTTGTTTTAACTATTCTAAAATTTGTATGGGATGGCACTCGAAGAGGGCAGCCAAATTTCTTTGAAAATTTTTCTGCATTCAATGTTATCGTATGATCAAGGAAGTTTTTACCCAATTCTTGAAAGCAACCTAAAAATATTAAATAAAATATTTTAAAAAAAAGGTAAATAAAAAAATAGGCATAAGAAATCTTTCAAAAAAAGGTTTCCGTTGACGTATGTATTTTTTTTCCATGTCTTTTATTCTATTTATTTTAAATAAAAACATGGCTTTTCTTTAAAAGGATTAATGATAAAAAAAATGATGTTTCTCACAATGGAAAAAAATGGGAAGATCAATTTTAATAAAGGTTTTCTTAATCCCCCAGGAATAGAAATCCATCCATCCATCTATCAAATTTATGTAGGCTCATATCTTTCGTTGTTGTTATCAGAGTTTCACAAAACATTTTTAAGTTTTTTAGTTATCGGAAATAAGGTACTGTATTTTTTGCAATAAAATAATTAGTTTATTTTTATCAAAAAAGGCAACATTTAAACAATTAAATGTTGTAGTTTGTTTATCACTTTTAAAGTAACTATGAATTGGAAAATTAGATAATTGACTAATTTACAGTAAATTGGATATTAATAATACAGTAATCTTGTACCTTTTATAAAATTGGATTAAGTTTTAAATTAAAAAATATTTTAAAAATAGCATAAATTTATTAGCTATAAAGGATTTTGAGGCATATAAACTTAGAAAGATTGTTATTGGCACAGAGAGGTACATACATAAATAAATACATACATATTCTATGCTTTAAGTGCCAAAATCATGGGGTTAAAAATTTCAAGGGGATCTCAACAAAAACCAAACCAAACTCATGATTAAAAGCTTTTTATATAGAAAAATAAATAACTTTCAAAAATCATCAATTAGAGAATTTTTAAGGGACAATTTGTGACGCAAAAAAAATAAATGTTTAAAGGCCCCTACAGTATACTGATTGATCAAAAACTCACCAATAACAACTTCATCACTTTTAACTTTAACAGAATCTAATTTTGGCCAATCTTGTAAAAATATTGGATTTGTTAAAAGTGCCGATCTTCGGTGCCTCAAATGATTTATATTATTATTACTGTAATCATTTGAAGATAAATAAGTTGTTTTATGTAATATAAATGAAAGGGTTGTTGAACAATAACATAAACATAGAAATATCTGTCTCGATATTATTATTCTATTGTGTTTTGATTGTGAAAACATTTTTTATTTCTTCTATAAATTTAAATGATAATAAAAATAAATAATTTTGTTTTCAAAAAATGATAACAAAAAAAAGTGAACAGCAACTTTTTTTTTAACCGTAATAAAAATAAATAAATGAAAAATTATTTAACAAATTTTCATATCTTTTTTTTTGTTTTAAAAAGGAAAGTCAAATGGGGGGATATATAAGAGTAGCAAGCATAAAATTCCCCGGGGAGGGTAGGTAACTTGAGAATTAGCATCGCGCATCCTTTTTTATTTCAGGGCGGAGCTATTTTTTTCCCCTCCATAATGTTATTATTATTATTTTTTCGGGGATATAAAAAATGTAAAACAAAAAATTGTTTTGAGTCGTACGTATCTAAATGCCTTTTTTTTGGGGTCCTATTTTACGTCAGAATCGGGATCCGTAATAACATTTTTTTTTACTTATTTCCTATTTTTTTGATACAAAAAAAATCTTTTCTTTTAATAACACGAAAATGCCAAAAGTTGCATAAATGCCACAAAAAAAAACACGCATCTATTTTAGGAATTTCAATTCCCTTTGAAACGTTAAAATTACAAAAAACAAATGTGCGTAAATTACAAAAAAAGTTAAAAATGGTCTCGAGTCGAAAAATTTAGCAATACTTTTTTTTCGAATAAATCAGATTGTTCCCCCTTTTTTCCCCGCTTGATTGCTCTTGAGCTGTTTTTTTTATGTTTTTGAGATTTTGAAATGAATCATTTTTTTTTTTTTTTGAAAAAGGAATGGTATTTATTATTTAACCTAATACTCACGCCCGTAAAAAAAAGAGATGAGTCATTTCATCAAATTCTTGGTGGGGGAAGAAAAAAAGAAGGATGTTTTAGAAATAAATAAAAGGGGGGAAGAAAAACATGTGATTCAAAATGCAAACATCTGCTATATAAATGACAATTTAGATGATAGAAGGAAAAAAAATAAATGAATGGATTAATTATTTCTTTTTGATTTTTCTTACAAAAGTTTGTCGTCACAACTCTTAATATTTTATATTAAATACATTTTTGAGTAATTATAAATGATCAAAAACATTTTTTTCCGTTTTTTTTGTTCAGAAAATCAAGTTTAACGAAAAAGAATTGCCAGTATTTTTTTTCTTTCTTTCCGAAAAAAAGTGGAACGAAACTTTGAGAAAATATTTGACGGATGGGAATTTTGAAATTATAAAATATAATTTGGGAGTGGTGTTTGTTTGTAGTGACCGGAAATCAGGGATGAATGATTACGTGACTTTGTTTAATTCGTTTAAAACTATCCCTTTTTAAGATTATTTTATTAATAATCTCAGAATCCCGTCATCCCATTTTTTTATTACCCCCCGCCTCCAGAATCCCTCAGCAAAAAAAAGAAAAGAAAATTAATTTATGCTATTCTAGACATGTATTAATTGGATTTTCTCCCTGCTATTGATAAGCAATAAAATCTTATGTAAAAAAATGAATGATAAAAAATATCTACGAATTATTTGACTTTTTTTTCTTCACCACTTTTTTCGGATTATAAATGGATTATCTCTTCTTTTTTTCGCATACCTAATTTTAGACTCCTTTTTTTCTCTCTCTCTTTCTCCCAAGCTTCTAAATTCAACGAATAAAAAATACTGTATTTCTTTTTTCTCTCTTTTTTCCCTTTAGAGCCTAAAAACGTTTGAAAAATAAAAAAAACGAAAGGATTAATTGTTTTTTTGAAGGGTTTCTTTAATGTACCGTACCGTAAGCTTAAGAAAGAAAACGGATCTTTTTTCTTTTTTTTTTCCAAAAGAGATTTCTATTTTTAAATTTTGTTCATACATGTCCGGTTTAAAGAAATGGTATTAAAACTTTTTTTGCCAAATTTTATAGCTGCTAAAAGTAGAGGACTAATTTCGACTTTGAATTTCGTTAAATTTTGCTGCAAAAATTTGACTAAATTTATATTTCTACAATAATAAGAAGATTGAGAATGAGCAATAATAAGAAATGTGACAACTAATTTTCCCCGGCTAACAAATTATCTCTACATTATTCCCTTTTTTTGTGCCCCGAATCTGATATTTCAAACAGCAAAAATTAACATAAATAGTAGTAAATAAATAAGTTACAACATTTTTTATTTTTCTCAATTTTTCTTTTGTTAAAAAATTTACGGAGGCAAAAAAAAGTAAGTTACTTTTGTATTTATTATTAAAAAAATGTTATTATTGAGAAAAAAAGCAAGAATAAAATAGAAAAGTAAAATTGGAAGGTTTGAATAAAGTTTTTTTTTCTCATACAATTAATAAGCTTTGTTTAAAATTTCAACAATACTACCTTTTTTTCCGGGATACGATAATGAAAAGAATGTGGTGGTGTTGTTTACCGTCCATTCATTCTTTAAAAATTTGAAAGAAAAAAAGATTAAAGTTTAGAAAAATTTTGTGCAAATTTATTTTTTTCTCAGAAAAAAAATGTATGGAAACGGTTTTTGTTCTTCGAAAAAAAGGGGGGGGGAGACTCCAAAAAAAGAGGACCTTTCAAAATTTTAAAAAAAAATTCAAGTTTTTATTTTTTTTATTTAAATGCCGAAAAAAGAGAGAGGGGGGGGGGGGGATATTGCAGGGTTCAAAAATTTATAAAATTAAATAAAATTATATGGGATAGAATTACATTAGATTACGGTTGTTTTGGGGGCTGGTGTCAGAGATATAAAAGCTGAAAATAGAAATACGTAATTCAATTTTATTTGGGATATTAAATTTTGAAATGGATTTACGTCAAAAAATCAAAGTGACAGCAGCAACTTAAAAACAAAAATTTATGGGTGCCATTTAAAAAAAATTTTATAAGCCAATTTTTACAAAAATAATATTAATTGTTTTTTTGTATCTAATCTTTGAAATTGAAATTTTACTATATTTTTTTTAAAAAAATCTTAAAAAAGAAAACTATCAAAAAATGGATTTAATTTATTTTAATTTAATCCGAACAATTAAATTTGATAAATAAAAATATATCCAACAACAAAAAAAATTTTACTTTTATAGAATTCATTTTTGTTGTTGGAGTTTTGTGTTTTATTTGAAACACATTCATTTATCTTTTTTAATCCAAGCTTTTTTTGTTTCCTAAGTTCCTCCCTCTCTCTCTCTCTAGAGAAAATCATACCTTTAAAAATTGTGGTAGGCTAGCTTTTAGTCTTTCGTAAATTTATACCAACAAACATTTTCTCTCCTTTTTCTCCCCCACAAACACAAATTACAGTTTTCTTCTTCTTTTTTCTTTTTTCACCACCCGCTTATTTGAAAATGAATGTTTTTTTTCGGAATCCAAAAAAAGTTTGCATTTAAACAATTAAGAATTGTATTTTACAAAATACAAAAGATAATTAAAATACAACAATTGTCTCAAAGTTATGAAAGAAAGGAATATATTTTTTTGTAGCTTTTATAAAAAAACACAATTGTTGTTTTAAAAACAACCGTATAATAAATTTCCCCGTTGGCTCTCACATGGAAAATCTTCGATTCAACTGTATTCAGCTACAGTAAATAATTTAGGGCTCAAATTTTCATTTTTTTTCTGCAATGAAGTGTTTAAAGTTTGAACTCAAATAAATAAATAAATCAATTAATTTTTATTACTACAAAAAAAAGCGTGGTGCAAGTTTGGAGAAAAATTTTCTTGAGACCATTAATATTTTTTATTTGTCATATTGTATATGCATATGTATGTATTTCAATGGCATTTAATGTTACATGGGATTACGTGTGATAATTGCTATCATTACATAAAAACAAGAAATTATTCTTTAATTTCACAAATTTAATATTATTTTATTTCTGACGTCCCACATTTTATGCGTGTGTAAACAAACCCTTTTTTAAATGCATTTAAATGGAATATATTTATTTGTTTTTTATATTTTCAAAGACATATGAAAGTTTTTAATCCCCCCTTCTTCTTTTTTAGGGATCACTTTTTTAAACTCAAAAGTGTTCATCTTCATTGAAATAAAAGGAAAGGCTTTAAAAAGGGAAAGAATAAGATTAAAGATATCTACGTTTTTTTATATACATGTGTAATTTATTTCTTTATTTTCAAAAGCATATATATCAGCTGATTCAGAAGAGTCAAAACAAAATAGTAATGACAAGATTACGTTTTCGGAAGTGTAAAAAGTATAAAAGAAAAATTTCGAAAATAACTGCATTAAATGAAAAAAAGGTTATATTTAAATCCAAAATAATAGCAAAAATGCTAATAGAATGTAGAATTACAACATCAAAAAATGCTTAACAGAATCCGGGCAAGGAATTTTCAGCCTGAAAAATGGACCCTCAAAAATGATAACATTTTCGTTATCAGGTTATCGGAGAAATAAATAAATTAAATGTTATACATATTTTTAAAGTTAAATAAAATATATAAATTATAATCATTGAAAAATCACAATTTTGAAATTTTTTTTACTGAATTTGATTACGGTAAGTGTGTGTAATAAATGCAATCATAAAATCTCCCACATTTTTACACATAAATACTTTTTAAAAATGATAAATCATATTTATTCTTGATTAAATATATGTGTTTCGATTAAAATAATGTAATAAAACATTTTTTAAAGATTTAATAAAACATAACTTTTACAACACAATCCTTTAATCTGAACACAATTTTGATTATCACGATTCCAAATATTCAAATTTCTTTAACATCATTTATTTACACAGAAGCAAGTTACAGTAATTTTTTTGTAAATGGTGGCAAAAACAACAAAATATGAATTAACACATTTCCAGACAGTTTATAAATGATTGATATAATAAATCTTGTTAAAATATGTATAATCTTTTTAATAATTTTAATAAAAGATTTTTATAATTTCACTATTTTGCTTTAATATTTCTGATACATATTTAATTTAATTTAACCTTGACTCTTTCCTTTATTGTTTTTGTTTTATGTCTCTCTCTTTTTTTTCTGTTGTTGGACGAACAGCAATTTTTTGATGCAAAAAAACCACACAAAAAATATTATTCCGATTTGGAACAAAAATTAATTTCTTCTTTAATTTTTCAGTGAATGAAAAAAAAAGAGAGAGAGAATCTGCTACTATCGGAGGGGGGGGGGGTGATGATGATGACCTTATCGTGTGTAGAAGAAGTATGTAATCCAAAAAAAAAGCATCTTCATCATGGCGTCAATGACGTAACAACTTTGTAACCTTGAAATAAAAAAAAGAATATCAAAAACTGATTTGCTTAAAAATCAATTGATAAAATTTCTTTAATTAATTAAAGCTTTAAATTTTCTGTCACAATTTTTTTTGGCAATCGTTAAACTTAAATGTTTGTAAAAAAAATACAAATATAAAACTTCGGCAAATTGTCTTTTTTTTTGTTTAAAAAGGGAAAAAAAACAGTTAAACCTGTCCAGTTTTTTCTTCTTTTTTTCGAATTCAATTTGATTCCTAAAATTTCAACTCCGCCTTCTTTGGCCAATAACGACCCCCTCAAGGTAACAGACAGAGAGAGAGATAGAAGAAGAATAAACGAAGAAAGAAAGAATGAAAGGTGTGATCAATTTCTACAAAAAAGTGATATCTTTCTTTCAAACAATTTTGAAATTCTAGAATCGCGTGGTTTTCCTTTTTTGTTCCTTCTTAAAAGTTCAGATTTGTTTTTTTTGTTTTACAGCTTAATTCAGGAATGAGAAATGAAGAGGGGGGGGGGCGGCGGGCCGACTTTTTATCTTGCCATTGTTATCGCGCGGAATTAATTACGGTATTTTAGGTAACGTAAAAAAAATTTAAAATTTGAGATATTTGTTTTTATTTATATTGAATTTGTTGAAAAAAACCGTGCATTTTTTAAAAATGTAAACTTTCGGAATTTTTAAAGTTTAAAAAATCAAATTTTATAATAGCCGAGTCTTATGGTTATGACAAAATCAAAATTAAAGAATATTTTTATAATTTTTTGATTATTTGA
This sequence comes from Panagrolaimus superbus, assembly GCA_964035985.1. Classification (NCBI taxonomy): domain Eukaryota; kingdom Metazoa; phylum Nematoda; class Chromadorea; order Rhabditida; family Panagrolaimidae; genus Panagrolaimus; species Panagrolaimus superbus. The sequence goes on from OZ038359.1 coordinate 13,441,971, forward strand.
TCTTTAAAACACATATTAAGAAATAGTTAACAGTTGATATAATAGGTATAACTCATCAAAAATCGGGTAAAAATATGAATTGTTTTTTGATATTCAAAAAAGTCAGTAAAAAAGGCATTTGATCCAAGGAAAAATGAACTTGGAGTTTTGAATTCGCGGGTTAAAAATTTTCAAGCTTACAAAGATTTTAGTCTCATTTTTGTATGAAAATTATGTTTTATCAAAAAATTGTTAATTTTTGCATTAAAAAACATGCCATTAATTTTTTTATTCAATTTCACAAATAAAATTTCCTTGAAACTGGTATCCATTTTCTTTAAAATTATTTTTTTTCAAAACATTGTTATTATCACTTTTTTTGTTTCTCTGAAAAAAAGCCATAAACTTAAAAAAAATCCAGTTTTTTTCCGATCAGTTTCAGTCAAAATCGAAAAAAAAAATATTTTGAAGAAAGGCTTCTTTTTTTATCTAACAAAAACAAAAAAAAATGTTAACTTTTAACTTCATTTATTTTTTTCTAAAAAGCGGACAAGAAAAAAAAACCGTTATAAATTGCGCAGTTTCTGAAAAAGAAGGGAAATGGGTCATATATAAAAATGTTTCACGGACTCCGGGTCCGCCGAGAAAAGAAAGAAAGATGCACTCACTTTTTTTCATCTTCCATCATCTAAGAAATAAATGAATGAATGAAAAAAAAGGGATTCAATTACTTTATTTTTTTTCTTTTTAAATTAAAATCCAACAGTTTTTGTGTTGGTCAGGCATGAAAAAAATGAGCTAAGAATAAAAAAAAATCTTGACGGCGGTTATTATCCCCCCCCCCTTTCCTTCTTTTCTCCGATCTGATTCTATTCAAATTTTTTCAATGCAATCCAATTTCAAATAATGCCTTCAGGCAATACAACAGAGAGAAAGAAATCCAACAAAAAAAACTTTTGCGCATAAATTTCACTTTTGTTCTTGCATGTTTTTGGATACATACACATATATTTCTATAATTTTTTTTTGTTTATCCGGTTTTTTTTTCCTGTGGTGTGTTATCTTAAGTGATAGAGATAGGGAAAGAGATAATACGAGTTTTGAATCTTGTTCCGCCCAAAAAAATGAATATTTTTAAAATGGAATTGATTGAAAATATTTTTTTTTCTTCTTTTTTTTAGATGCCCCAACTTTCGGTGAGAAATCTTTTCATTTCAACAATGGCATCTTTGACCAATGCTGTATGGGATGAGCTACCCCATTTACCCGAGGAATTCAAAAAGCCATTAACGTGGAAAGAAAAAAATTTTGGTCAATGGTGCAGAAATTTCACGGTTGGGGTGTAAGTTATTTTTCAAAAAAAAATTATTGATCATTAAAGGGGGAGACCCACCTTGAACAATTTTTTGCTGCAATTTTCTTGATGGTCCCGACGCGATCGCAGACTCATTGGAGCTGCTTTTTTTATTCGTTGGAGCTGCAAAAAGTTTTAAAAAAAGCAGCTCCAATGAACCCTGAACAAAAAATTGTTCAAGGTGGGTCTCCCCCTTTAATAATTATTGTTGAAAAAAAAATGCTATTTATTTTAAATTTTTCCAAAACTTTTAAAAAATTTTTTTAATGATAAACATATTTGGAAAGTGATAACCTTTTATCACAAATATTTTTTTACCTTCGAAAAAGTAGTACATGATAAGCCTTAATTTTAGTTGTTCTTTAATCGGTGAAAATTAATTAATTTTTACCTAAATTTCCTAACAAAGATGTATTACGACGACAGTTAATTAATCATTTTTCTTCGATTAAAGCATCCCTAATTTTTGGTCGCCCCAAAATATTATTGAAGGTCAAATACAAATTTGTTCCAAAAAAACAAGAACGAAAAAAATGTGTTACGTAAAAAAAAGTAGCCGACGCCATAATTTTTATTTTTTTTACAAAAAATGAGATAAATCCAGTTTTGCATCATTTTTTTTAGTCATCGCCAATGTCCACATGGATCATTTATTCATTGGTATAATTGTTGTGGACCGGACAATACTGAATGCTGTTTTGGAATAAATACAACTTTTATAGTACTTTTTGGTTGGATTTCAATTGTATGTTAATTCTTTTTTACAAACATGTATATTTTGTTGTATTTTTATTTTAGATAGCAATGTTATGCTGTATTTGGGCAATATTATTACATTTTGATTATATATATCCACGAAAAGAGAAGAAAAAAATGTGTATCAAAAAACTTGAAAACGGGTGTGAATATAATAATGTGATACTTAAAACTTGACTTTTTTTTATTATTTTTTTCAATCAATGATTATCGGAGAAAAGATATTTTTCTTTTTTCAAAAATACTTTTTTTGTATGTGTTTTTTCTCCATTTTTTTGATTGACATTGTTTATTTTTTGCCATAATTTTGTTCGTGTTTTTTTCAAATTTAAAAAAAGAGATGAATGAAAAAAAAATATATATTTTAAAAATATAAGGGTCTCATGTATGTATTAAAAACTCATAGCTGCTCCTTTTAATTATTAATAAACAAAAGAAAAATATGTGACACAAAAAAGAGATAATATTTATTTTATTATTTTTATGGGAACACTTTTTAGGTAAAATTAAAAAAAAACATACGTAATAAAAAAATATGAGTGTATTTTTATTAAAAAAATATGAGTGTATTTTTATTAGAGATTTATCAAATTTACTAATAATATATGAATCTACTTTTTTATTATTATCTGTTTAAAAAATTATTAAAAACATATTTGAAAAATAAGAGAAACATCACTGGGGGGAGTATGTCTCACAACGAAAACAGGAAAAGAACAAAAAAAAGAGGAAGAAAGAAAACCGAGAGAATAAAAAAAAAAGGTTTCACTGGAAATATTTTTGTATTAAAAAAAGTATTAATCAACGGCAGAAGCTCAAAAAAAAAATTATTTTTTTTAAAATAATACAAAAAAAAAGTTTTGTTGAATTTTTTAAAAAAAGAAAGAAAAAAACAAAATTAAGGCAATGAAAAAAGAATCATAGATCAAAACTTAAAATATAAGTTTTGAAATTTTTGTGTAATAAAAAAATATATTTTTTTAAAAAATAAAGGGTAAAAAATTAGAGTAATTTATTACCCCCAAGAAAAATAAAAGATTCGATGAAAACATTTAATGAATAATTTTTTGCCAAAAGTTGTTTTTATCGGGGAGTTTCTTCTGTTGATAAAGCATTATATCCGCCACCTTCATGCTGTTTTGCATTACTTAAACGTTTATCCTTGAGTAAAAGGGCAGCTAAAAAAATTTGAATACAATTATAGATATTAATTAATTTGTTAATTAATTACCAGCTTCTGGATGAGCATATGCATTTGAAAGATGACGATTATGTTCAAGATCATGTTGAGCAAATTGTTCTTTACAATAATGATCTACAATTCCAGCCCCAAATGCATCACCAATTACATTAATAGATGTACGGAATCGATCACTAAAATTAATATTCAATTAATTTTTAAACAAAATGTTATGTCTTGAAAAGAAAGGTCTTACAGTAACCAATCAACTGCAACAATTAAAGAGACATCATTTACAGGTAAACCAACAGCAGTTAAAACGAGTAACATCGTTACAAGACCTGCGGAGGGAACAGATGCGGCACCAATTGAGGCAAGGGTTGCGGTAAGGGATACGGTAACGACTTGACCAAGGGATAAATTAACTCCATTCATTTGGGCAATAAATATTGCTGCAACTGCTTCATATAAAGCTGTGCCGTCCTAAAATAATAATGAAATAATCATCAACACCTTTCCATCAACGAATATCGATAAAACACACCATATTAATTGTTGCCCCAACCGGCAGAACAAATCTCGTAACTCTTCTATCCACTCCCAAATTTTCTTCCAAACATCGAAAAGTCATTGGTAAAGTGGCGGAACTAAAAAATAGAAAGCATGCATGCATTTAAAGTCAGTCATTTTTTCTTTCTAAGAAAAAATAATGATCAAAGAACTCAACCTTGAAGCGGTTCCAAGTGCCGTAACCCAAGCTTGAAGCAATCCGCGCATAAATTTATATGGATTTTTCTTTGTTGCAAGAAAGAATAGAGTTGGTAAAGTAATTAAAGAATGAATTACCAATCCTGATAATACCGTAATCATATAAAGGGCCAACATTTTTGCCGTATCACCAATATCATGAATTCCAAGAATTTTTCCTAAATTTACACAAAAATAAAAATTGATTTACAAAAATGGTAAAAATTTACCCATAATCAAACACATAATTCCAATGGGTGAATACCACATAATTATCATTACAAGTTTCATAATGGCTTTATCTAATGCCGAAAAGAATGCCACAATTACCGCTGCCTCTTCTTCCATATGACTTAAAACAATTCCAAATGCAATACAAAATACAATAACACCTAAAAAAAGGCTATTTAAAATCCGTTATTTATTATTCATTTATAAAACACATGGATTTAATTGCAGTTATTTTCTACAACTTTTTTTGAAGAATAAATAATAGCATTTTTTTGCAGCATAAATTTTAATCGAAAGAAATTAAAGCATTTTCCCCCCAAGAAACAGTTAACAATCTTTGGCCTACATTCAAAATTACCACAAATAAATGTGGCACTTTTTTACTTTGGATTTTATAGTTGCAAATAAAATTGATAAAAAAAAGTGTTAAATTTTGCAAACTCAAAAAGTTCTTGAAAAAATTTTTGAATTCCACATTTTTTTTATTACAAAAAATATGTTTTATTCCAAGATTTTAAGTTTTAAAACATCAAAACTTTTGAGGAGTTTATTTTATTTCAGGATAAAAAATAAGGGAAAATATTAATTTTATCCCAAAATTTTAATGACTTGACCCAAAAATATTTCAGTACCCAAAATATTAATTAAATTTACCCAAAAATATTTCAGTACCCAAAATATTAATTAAATTTACCCAAAAATATATAATAATAAATAATACCCAAAATGTTAATTTAAATGACCCAAAAAAGACATAAAAGGTGTTAATAAAATTTTTTTAAAATGAAATTTATTTTTATTTTTTTCATTCTTTATTTATTTGTTGTCATCAATTTTTAAATCATGGAATTTGTTCACATTGATTTGGGAAATTCCGAAGAAAGTTCATCATCTGAAGATGAAGAAGTTGTTGCTGAACCTGCAGCAAAGAAAAAACGCGGCAAATATACCAAATATGTTTATGTGGAAGAACTTGATTCTCTCGAAGATGTTCTTCAAAAAGCAAAGATGGCTAGTTTAAAACTGTAAGTACAATTTCTTTTTTATACCTTTTTATTTTTTTAAATATCAATTTCAGTCATGATCAAAATGATGGGCATCTCTACTTTGATTGTAAAGAATCATCTTGCTGTTATAAATGGAAAGCAAATGTATCTGATGGTTTAAAGTATCTTATTTTTGAAACAGAATGTGATCATAATGAACAAATTGCAAATTTACCAACTTCACTTCAAGTTAGAAATTATGTTCAAAACAAATAAAAGAAGCTTGTGCCTAATGCAAGTTTGAACTTTGCTGATGTTGAAGCTATGGTTACTGATATGGAAGAAGAACAATCTCAATTAGTGCAATTTAAGTGTGAAATCAATGAAGAAGTTCCTGCAAAAACTCATTTTGCTATGATTATGACATGCAAAAAATTAATGGATGAACAAAGAAGTCAAAAACATATCAATATTGAGCAAGATCAAAATGACATTTGAACATCATTTTGATCTTGCTGCTGCTGAATTGATTGATGAATGGAAATCATCAGAAAATGCAAATATTATTAGATTTGCACAATATTTTGATCAGCAATGGATTCAGCAAAACAAATTTTGGTTTGCAGCAAATGGACAAGGTGTTCGACATAATAATGCAATGGAAGCAACAAACAAATGGATCAAAAGAGATTTTATTGATCGTCGTCTTTCATTGACGCAAGCTATTGTTAATTTAAAATTATGGCTTTTCAAATGTGTTACAAAAAATTACGGAAATCAAGATGTTCGAGTTTCTGATAAAGAATGGATTACTGCCCATGATCTCAAAAGAATTACAAAAGTAAATTATTTAAATGGAAATTATTTTATAAGAAGATCAAAATCAGAACTTGACAATGATGAATTTGATAATTTGATTAGAAAAGATGGATATAGTGCTGCAGGTAAGCTTTTATTTTTATAATTATATATATGTATATAAAGCTGTAATTTATATTTTAGATGTTAAACTTTTCCAAGAAAATGTTGCTGTTGTTGGTCTTTCAACTATATTTGAAAATAAATTTACTTGCAATTGTCCAATCGGTGCTCGAAGAATACTTTGCAAACATGTCATTCTTATTGAAGTATATAGAAATCAAAGACAATGGCCTCGAATGGAAACAATTCGCCAACAAATCGGTGATTGTGCAAGAAATCGTCCTGGAAGACCAAGAAATCGTGGTCCAGCATTACATGTTACAATTAATTAAATTTTTTTACTGTTTTTTGTTATTTTATTGTTTAAATGTCTTGTTATTGTTTACATAAACGTTTTGTGTTTTTTGGGTGATTTAAATTAATATTTTGGGTATTATATATTTTTGGGTAAATTTAATTAATATTTTGGGTACTGAAATATTTTTGGGTAAATTTAATTAATAGTTTGGGTACTGAAATATTTTTGGGTCAAGTCATTAAAATTTTGGGATAAAAATAATACTATGCCAAAAAATAAGGGTGTTCCATAAATTCTTTCAGGGTTTTTCTGGGACGGAACATTTTGCCAAGTGTAATTTGTAGAAAGAACTTATGGAACACTCTGATAAATAATTACTTACCAAGAACATTCATTCCTTCCGTATATTCAACCGATGGCTTAAAATAATCAAAGGTCCCATTTGCCACAGCCGCCAAATAATCCGAATCATTCCTTTTCAGAATTTTAGGTCTTACACGGACATATTTTGTTTGAACTTGTTGAAAGGTAGCTTGAACAATATTTTCAGGGAAAGTATTTCGTAATAAATCCAAAAATGTATCAATTGTTGAAACATTCTAAAAGTAAGTTTTTACATATTTTTTAATAAATTCAAATATTTACTCTTCCATCCATTCCAGTTCCTAAATCTTCTTTAATTGTTGGATCTCCAGGATGAATGGATAATACTAATATAATACCAGTAATAACTGCTCTATAAAATGAAAGGTTCTGTAATTGCTGGATATTTTCCCTTTATTGTTTTTTAATATTTAAAAGAATTAAGGCAAATATTGCATCATTCTTATGATGCAATATACAGACATTTATTGTTAGCTTTTTTAATTTTGCAATTAATCTAAAACTCATAAAATAACTTACATTACTGTAGTTGCAAAATAATATGCTATTGCATATGATCCCATTCGACCAGATGATTTTGCATCAAGTTGTGCAAGACCTATAACAATGTGGATATATATATGTATGTAAATGGATTTCATATATCCGAAAATAAAATTCATACCTGAGATAAGTGAACTAACAATTAAAGGTAATATCATTAATTTTAACATATGCATTAATAATTCACCAGGAAAACTAATTAACATAACAGTTTGGGGGGAGGGATCTGTATATCTTAAAAAGAATCCAAAGGTGGCCCCCAAAATTACCGAGAGAATTGTTAAAACCAAAAGGAGATTCTTGCGTAGCCAAGACATCTGAAAAATGTAAGTTTTTATTGATTTTTATGCAAAGTGCTTGAAAGAAAGTTAACACGGGCAAAATACACAACAAATTATTTTTTAAAATTTAGGATTATTTCAGGCATATTTTCGTGGTGGGACACACTTTTGCTACTATAATTTCAATATATACATTTTACACCACAAAATTTAAAACAATAATCCATAAATAAAATCAATGACAATTACCGTATACATTCAACAACAAAAAAACATATTCACAAAAAAAACGAAAGGGAAAAATTACAACATTCAAAGAAAAAACCATTTTCAATTGTTGTAACTTCTTTATTATTTTTTCTTCTGACAACTCCAGAGGTGCCTTTTTATAATTGCCTTTTTCCAATTATATCAGAAAAAAAGTCACCTATAACTTTTTCATGCCGACTTTTACGGAATTTTTTAAAAAACTGCTTTAAAAAAATGGTCACCGAAAACGAAGAAAAAAGAAAAAAAAGCAATTATGTTTTCTTCCCTTTTTTTTAAGATTTGGAAAAAAAGTGAAAATAAATAATATAAGTGGAGAGAGAAAGGATGTCCCGAAAGAACGAAAAAATAAAAAGTTTTTTTTGCTGCACTTTTGCTTTTTTTAAGGTAAAAACTTTATAATAAAAGTCAATCACTTTTACTTTTGGCACTTTTCCAACAACTTTCATAGCTATCGTCAAAAGTTTTACTAAAATAAAATAAAATAAAAGTAATTCAAGCATAACTTTAAAGATCAATAAAAGCGTCATATATTTTAATAAACGCGGGGACCCCCTTTTCATTTCAGTTTGAAAAAAGTGCCACAAAAGTCAAAGTTTAAAAGTTTTTTTTGTAACACAAAAATATTCGATTACCAAAAAATTCCCGGATTTTTTTTCACACCTTTGATAAACAAAACTTTTGAAGAATTATTTCGACCAAGGATCAGCAAATCCGTCAAAATTTTGCCCTTTAAAACACATTTTTCAAAGATAAAAGAATATAAAACAAAACTGTCAAATTCAGAAATTTTTAAATCTTTTTTTTTTTGAATTAAAAAAGGAAACATTTTTTTTAAATACAATTTTTGCAACAAAAAAATGTAAATTAAAAGCAATAATAATTAATTTAAAAAAAGCAACAAAAAATTTAGAAAAGATTATTTTGTTTTTAAATTTAAAGCCTTTAAAGGTTTCAAAGTGGAAGAAAAAAGGCACATGGAAAAAAAGAAGAAACCAAAAAATAAATATATATTTTTAAAAATTGTTAAAAAGCTTAAAAATAGTAAAAAAAAGAACTTTTAAAATTTAAAGATTAAAAAAAAGATCAAATGGAAAAAAAATGAATGAATGACATTTTTCCAAGGTTTGAAAAAAAAGAGGATGAGGATAAAATGGGATAAGGGAGGATAGCCGAAAGCCCGGAAAATCAGTCAGTTGCCATGAAAAATGAATCACGCTTTTTTGCGAACAAACGTATATCAATATTTTATTTTATTTTGCAAGAAAAAGCTATTGATCAAAAAAAAGCTAATTGCCATTTGCTGTTTATAAAAACGAACACAAAAAAAGTGTGCTAAAAAATATAAAATAATATATTAGTTTTTTTTAAAAATATCAACAACAATTTTTTTTTATAAAAAAAGAAGGATAATAATTTTTATTAAAAGGAAAAAGCTAATTTTAATTAATTAAAGTAAGTAATCTCAATTAATGACGCATTCGGTGGTTACTGTAGCTTTTGTTAATTTGTTGCATTTAATTTTTTCAAAATGTTTTCTTGAAAGCTTGAAAGCATGATCAACTCAAAAGTTTACAAAAAATTTTTTCATGAAAACTCATATTTCCCAAAATGCCAAAACATACAACATCTTTTTTTCAAAATCCGATATTAAAGCGTTTTTCAAATCAATTAATTTCTTCCAATGATTCACAAAAAAGGATTTAAACAAATTAAAGACTTATAGAAAAGTGATTATAGTTATTAAAGAATTTTAATTACTTTTAAATATCCATTATTTAAATTACCTGCCTTTTTACTAAACTCTAAAAAAACAAAAACTATTAAATCAGCTTAAAAATGTAATCTCTGAGTCAAGAAAAAAAAATTTAAAAATGAAAGGTGTGAAAAAAAAGTGATGTTTAAATTTTTTTCAAAGCAAATTGATTGATTGATAACTGACAAGAAATAAGACACGGAGGGATAAAAGTTTTAGGGACGGGGCCTAAAAAATGCCTTTTTATAACAACATCGAACAAATCACAAACCACCATCAACCATAGACTCACAAATTAATTCACCAACAAGATGTTTTTGAAAATGAACTAACCTTTTGATTATTGATAGAAATATTAGTGTTATTATTTCGTTGGAAGACCGTTGAATTATTTGCGCCGTTTGAAGATCGAACGGTAAAAGAATCGACGACGACGCGCGTGGAAGCGCCGTCGCCGCCGGTTAATTCAATTCTGGACTGCAGTTTGACGAAATTTCCTTTGGAAAGAAAAACAATCAACAAAAATATTACGGTAATTGAAGATCAAAGAAAAAAGAGGTTAAAAATTTGAATGTTAGTGTTTAAAAATAGGTTGATTAAAGTTGATTAATAAAAATATATGAATTCTGAATTCTGCTGGTCTGGCTTCCTTCGGCGATGAACTTTTTCAACACTACCAAAAACCTTTTTTTTTATTATCAAAAAAGCAAATAAATAAAGAGGCGAAAAAGAAGCTGCTTCTTTCTTTCTATCTTTTTCTTTCCTCCCTTTCACAAATGGCACAACAACAAAAGAGAGAAAGGGCAACAAAAAGTATGCCACGCCTATTTTTCACGCCAAAAAGCACGCGCATAAACAATCGGAAGAAACGTTTTTTTTATACTTTACTTTACTTCGTTGCTGGCATTCTGCTGGTTGATGGTGGCCAAAATCGGCACAAATATTTTTATTATATACGTAACTGACAGGGGGGGGGGGGGGGGGGGGGAAAGAAGGTTGCGTGTCGATGACTACACACTTTTAAAACAGCAAAATAAAAATGAAAAGCAGCAAAAAAAAAGTATGAAAATATTTTTTAATCGAACAATAGTCGTCGCGGAAGTCCGCTTACAAAATGACAAAGATAAGTTGGAATTTGAAAAAAAAATAAGGAGTGATGTTAAAATGTTTATCCCCCTCCAATAATATGAGAAAAGGTGGCACCATAATATTTCTTTAAAACTTTATATAAAAATTTTGCCAAGGCATTCCTTTTTTTCCGTCAAAGACCATCAAAGATCAAGAGTCAAAAAAAAAGAAAAGCGCTTTTATTTACTTTTATTTTTTTTAATGTTAATTCTTCATCTTTTTTTTCATAAAAAAAGAAGAATAAGGCATTTACCCGGAACTAAGCAGCAGCAGCAGAGAGACACAAAAACTTTTATATTTCAATTGTTATTTTAAACATGTCCATCACAAAAGTAGCAGAAAGTAGCAGAAAGAAGAAGAAGAAACTTGCAACCTTTCACACCACCTTTTTTTTCCATTTGGGAGAAACTAAATGCCTTCTGAATAAGAAGAAGAAGAAGAAGAAGAGGAGACAAGTCAATGGTTAGTTAGTTTTTAGTTTTTGATGGAAGCAAACAAAAAACCTTTTTGCTACTTTTCTCTTTTTTTCCCCCACCTCATTGGGAAACACTAATTGACTACTTTTCATACAAAATATTTCCAGCCAGGAGACACAACCTTTCACCGGCATTTTTCTTTTGCCGTTGCCATCTTTGGCACATATATTTCTGTGTGTTTTTTTGCTTCTGTGAAAAAATTGCAATTAGTTTTACCAAAACAAAAAAGAAGAGGCTTCAAAAAGACTATTAATGAAGATGCAAAATATGCAAGCAAAAAAAAACAAAACAAAAAGTCTTCAAAGAAGTCAAAAAACTTTTTTTACATATCTCTCTCTGTCAAAAAAAAAGAAATATATAAAAAGTTAGTAGTTATATTTTACCGGAAGTATAAGGTTTCATCTTTCTTCATCTTATTTGCATTTATTAACGTTTGAATTCTTTTGAAAATAATAAAAATAAAAGAAATTGGAAAAAAATAATAATTAAAAAATCCCCCTCTTTTTTTGCTACAGAAAAAAATAAATAAAGGAATCCTAAAAAAAATGTTTTTCTTTCTTCAAACAAAAATATGTGTTACCCCCCTCTCTTGGGGGTCTCGACGCGAAATGCAAAAAACCGGAAATCTCAAAATTTTATTTTAACAAAAACACCTTTTTTTAGAAATTCAAAAATGACAAATATAAATGTATTTTAGATTTTTTAAATAATAATAATAGGATTAATAAAATCGGATTTACTGAAATCGCATTACATATTTTTCCATTCATTTTTGAGACTCCCAAGAAAAAGATTATTGCCAAAAAAATATGGGACCAAAAAAAGCCTTTTCTTTTGTAGGGCCTTGAATAAAAGAAAAATGATGTGTGAAAAAAATAATATGTTTAAAAAGAGTATTATTGTTGGAGAGGCATATCAGGAATGAATGATATAAATTATAAATATCATAAATGGATGGAAATTATGATGCAGCAACAAAAACTATTTTTGAGGGCACAAAAAAGGACTTGCTTTAAAAAAGTCAAAAAAGTTTTTTTTGTGAATTGTTTAAAAATGGAATAAAATGTCCAAAAATGGAAAGAATTATTTAAAAGTCTTTTTTTTTGTGACGAATACGAAAAAAGCAAAAAAAAGCAAGCAATTGCAATTGCAAAGATATTTGTAGCATCTGTTTTTTTAACAGTTGTTACACGCTTTTTTGCTGCAAAAAATTGTCTCCAAAAAATAAATTCAAAAAAAGATCGTCTATTACCGAATTAAAAAATTTTTGAGATATAATTTTTGGTGCAAAACTGTTTCATTTAAATCAAAATAAATGGTTGTTATTCAAAATCAAGCGATCGAAAAAATGAAGAATATTTTTTTCGAAATTTTGTTTATTGCCGCCGAAATTCATCATTTTAAAAGCATTTGCAAATTTTACAAATTTTGCAAAAATTAAAAATCAAGTCTTGTTTAAAAAAACAAAGATCGAAAAATTTTGAAATATTTAAAAAATGATTTGAAATTTTTTTATTAAAAAAATGTGGTAATTTTTTCCTGCAAAAATACGTAGCAATTTTTTTGCTGCAATAAAACACATATTTACTGTAATTAACGTAGTTGTTCTTTTCTCCCTTATTATTTTAATAATTATTAGTAAAAATAAGAATATATTTAAATGAAGCAATGACTCATAACAATTTTTGTTAAACATTAATTTTAATAATCATAACAGTGAAAAAAAAGAGGAGATAAGAAATATTTTTCATAAGAAGCTCCCTGTCAGTTTCCGGTAACTCAAACAGAAAAAAAACAGAAGAAAAAAGAGGCTCCCTTTTTTTTTTAAATTGATCTTCGTCAAAGCACTTTTTTTTGCTTATTTTAATAATAAACACTCGAATCTCATTTATTCTTCTTCTTTTTTTTTGCATTTTAAAAAGGCGAAAAAAATGGAGCATCTTTAAAAACAAACAATCCAAAAAAATGAATAAAAAATAGAAAAAGCAAAAAAAAAGATGGATGAAACGCTTTTTAAAAAAAATGAAGACGAAAAGATTGGTTTAAGAATTTCATTAAAAAAAAGAAGTATATTACAACGGCCAATTTAAAGGATCTCTCTGTTTTTGTATTTAAAAAACTTGAATTATTTTTTAATTTTTAATTTTTTAAAAAAGCTTTAAAAAAAAAATTTATTAGGCCTAAAAAGAAGTTTTATAGTTTTAAAAAATTATATTAAATAATCAAAGAAATTTAACATTTTAAGAGTTAACAAGAAAAACTTTAAAAAAAATGATAACAGTGTTGAGCAAGGCCGTATACAGAAAAAAATTTCGGAGGGGGCACGCCTTTGATCTTTTGCCGCCGCCAACACGAAGCGGCAAAAGATCAAAGGAAATTCTTCAGTTTGGGGGGCACAGGTCCTGAATCCCCCCCCCCCCTAAATACGGCCTTGGTGTTGAGTGATAATGAGTTTTGTTAAAATCTGTATTCAGGCTTGAAAAAACAGTTTTTTTTCATCTATCGAATTCAACAAAGAAAGAATAAAATAACTTAGTTTTTTGAGATAATTAATCTGCTCTCCCTCACACTTCAAAATCTCTACAAAAACAGCTACAAAAGTTTAAAAAAAGAAGAGCAAAAAAAAAGAAACAAAAAAGTATCAATTTCATTGTTGTTTTTTCCCTATAAAAAAAAGATTGAGAAGCAGAACATGGAGAAAAAAAAATGACAAAGCTCCATCAACTTCCATCATCAATTATATTATATATATATTGGACAACAACAACAATCATGATTGAATGACTGAATGGAATGGAAGGGGAAAGGGGGGGGGGGTGAAAATATGGGGGGACCTTCTTGCGCATTAAAAAGTGGAAATACATTTTTTCTCTAAAATTTTAAAAGCATTTGGACATAGACATAGACAGAGAGAGAGAGAGAAAAAAAGAATTGATCAACAGTGATTATTATATTACATATTATGATTTTTATATGTATGCATTACTTTTTTTTAAATTGGAGAACCCAAAAATAAAAAGTAGACAAGGAAAGAAAAAAAGAGGCAGTTAAAAAATGTGAAACAAATGTCAAAAATGATTGTTTTCAAATTTCATCAATCGGATTTTTTAAAAAGGGAAAAGAAAAAAAACAGGCAAAAATAAGCCAAACTCTTTTTTCTTGTGACACTTTTCTTTAAAATGAAAATGCTTATTTTTCTTAAATTTTATAAAAAAATATTGTAAAAAGATTTGTCATATAAAAAAGGAGATGAGTAAGAAAAAAATTAAAACCAATTGAAAAATTTATAGGTTTAATCACACAGGTTGCAACCATGATTCTTGAAAAATAACATGTAAAAAAGGCCCTTAATAAATTTAATAGTTTTGATATAATTTTTTGTAAAAATAAAAAGGTAACCATTAAAACTTATAAATGGCATTTTCTTCAAAATGAAATTATGAAAAAAAATTAAACACATAAACTTTTTAAAGGTGTAATTAATTTGATCAAATACGACCAGTGTTTTCCCGATTCCACTTTGTTCCGATTCCGATCCAGAATCGATTCCATCATGTTTTTCCGATTCCGACTCCATGGATTCCGATTCCTCATTTTTTTCTAAATTGTTTTTTACCAAAAATTTTACTTATTTTTTGGATAAGGAAGCCAAAAAAAAGTGACAAAAACACATGAAAAATCTAAATTCAAAAAAGTTGGCCTTTTCTATAAATATTAGAGGAATAAATTGTGTTTTAAAAATCATTATTCTCAATTAGGAAGAGAATCCACTTTTATGTTTTTCGTAAAAAACATATTCTATTTTAGTTTTTAGTACCAAAGTGGGAATCGATTCCTTGGATTCCGATTCCGATCCGATTCCACCGATTCTTGATTCCGATTCTATTCGATTCCCTTATGAGGAATCGGAATCGGAATCGAGGAATCGGAATCGGGATCGGAATCGGGAAAACACTGAATACGACAAATATTTTTAAATAGGAATTTCAGTTTTAAAAAAATTGTAGTAAAAAATGTTTGCGCATGGAACAAATATGAAACAAACAAATTACCCGATCTTACAGGAGCAAATTGGGCGTATATAAACAGATAATACATAGCAGTGATTTTGCTGGTTTTGGAGCTTTTGATTTTATATATGATTAAAGACGATGAAACAGGTCTTGAAAGGATTACATGGGATAACGGACAATTTGATTCTTTTCCAATGTTTAATTATGATGGGACAGAATTAGTATGGGAGTCATCAAGAAATGGCTCAGAATATGATTTTAATCTTTTTATTGCTGATTGGGTTGATTCTGATGCAACTCAATCTTCACCAATATTGTCTACGGCTACCGTAACCTCATCACAACAAGTGGTCAATCAACTCCAATTACCATCCATACTTCCTCAGCCCCCTCTCCAATATTTGTAAACTTTTCTGTATTCTTAATTTTAATTTTTAAAGCTTTGTTTTAATCTTTAAAAAAAATTAATGTTTTTCTTTATTAGAATGCAGTGGTCTCTTTTTAGTTTTTTTGTAGTTTCTTTCTATCTTTTTCGTTTTGAATCAAACTACATTTTTTTTTGAGCCGCAACAACATGAGCTAATTTTAAAATGCATTTTGCTTTTGTTTTTTTTGAATATTTGATTATTTGCTCCAAAAGTTTAATCCCAAAAAAATGATTTAATTTTAATCATAATCATTTTGTTGTGATTAATTGATAATCAATGAAAATTATTCCAATTTTTGAAAGAATATATGATTGTAATGGATTTATTAAAGGAAATGAAATACTGCGACCATTATCTTTATGTTCTGACAATCGAAGATGATCAAAGGGTTGTAAAAATAATTTATACTGGCATCTTTTATAATCCAACCCTAAGATTACAATGGCATGTACAAAAAATGCAGACTAAGTTGAAAAATCAACAACATTTAACAAAAAAGAAACTTTAATGAATGAACATATGGATTCACTTAAATTGGTCCCGATTTTAAATGGAATCCGCCCTATTGTTGCGATACTAGAAAGATGTGCGTTACAAAACCAACGCCATATAAACTTCCACAATCTTGAATTATCAAATGTAATTTTATACTCAACGGTTCAGATTGAATCATGTGGCACACCTGGAGAATGGTATCCAGAATTATTAGTAACAATGCTAGAAAATTCGAACGTGGTTACACCATCAGAAGGTTATCATGCTGTACTTAAAGATAAAGCTAACCGAAAGTTTGAGAAATATCATGCAATGGGAATAAATCAAAAATATAATAAAAAGCTCACTGATCGTCAAAGAGAAGTTCTATTGGAATACTGGCTCAAAGATTAGAGTTGGTCTATTGCTAAAATAAAAGAAATAAGTCAAAAAACTGGATTAGATACCCATATTATTAGGGTAAAATTTTTCATTTAATTAATATACAAATATAAAAATTTAGGTTGTGAACACCAATGCAAGAAACGGAAATACGGCGTGGCTTCCTTTACCTCCTAATCTGTCATCACGATCTAGTCGTATGAAATCAGTGTTGTTCACAACTGATCAACTAAATATCCTAGAAAGATTCTTTTGTAAATATTATAACAATGTGTCAAAAAAGATAAAACTACCAAGTCAAAAAAGATTACATGTTCATGAAACACCAGAATATGTACAAATTTTGGCTGACTTATCACTCGATGCATCTGATATTTATAGAGTTAAAACTTGGACAAAGGTGAGAACACGAAAACAACACGGAACACATAAGAATCATAAATCTAGATCGTTACATGTCCTTCAATGTTAACTATATTGTAAAACAATATGATATAATAATCAATAAAATGTTATAAACTTATTCATTCCATCATATTAAATGAACAATAATTAATGTTTAGGACAAAACATCCGCTTAAAATTTCCACCGTCCTTTTTTTACAGATCCATTTCACAAAAACTGCGGATCCCGCGCTGAATCCTTACAAATCGCACATCAGCGTGAAAAAATAAACTGCTTGAAAAAAAAATGAATAACCCTCTTTTTTCCCCCAATCGGTCAAGCAAAGACACAAATGACAATATTTTTCGAATAAAAAAATATAATCAAAAACAGATGTTTAAAAAATTAGCCGAAAGAAAGTCAATATAAGTTTCCACAAAAAATATATTTTCACTGATTAAAAAATTATTCGAAAACATTACTTTTTTTTCATTATGAGACGGGTGATTTCCCGATAAAAATTAATTTAAAAAGAGAAAGTAAAAACTAATGTTTTTAAATATTTATCTGTCACAAATAATTTATTTAAAAACTGCTGATTTGAAAAATGTGAAATATAATCAGTGCAACGATCTTTTGTCAAATATTTATTTTTTAAAAGAACAAATTACAGAAATTTAAAAATGTCAACAAAAAATCGTTTATATTTTTAAAGAAACATATTGGAAAACAAAAATTCCAGGGGAATTTTTGTTTTCCAATAGATTTTTTAAAACGATTTTAAAATCATTCTAGGATTAAATTAAATTTAAAATAAAAGCAACAATGCTCACTCTAAGCCTAAAATTTAGGCTTAGAGTGAGCCGTGCACGCGCGACTCAAACGCGAGTGTTCCCTGCATTTTTTTTCGTCCAAAAAAAATACAAAGAGAGGTATACTGTAGGAATTAAAACTTTTGTTTAAAATTTTGATTTTTATCCTTATATATGTAAAAAAATACGGAGATTCCGAAAACCAAACTTTTGGATATCATTTTCATATAAAAAATTAAAGAAAAACCCGAAAAACAGCATTTTTTTACGTTTTTTAAAAAATGTTGGTCAGCGGTAGTTCTTCGGAGTTAATGGAACTGCCACAGTTCGATGCAGAATTTTTTTCTGCATCTGATAGAATAAACAAAAGTTGCGCACGAGGCCGCCGTCAAAAGTTTGCGTCTGTGGCCAAGTGTTAGAAACGCTGCGCAAAGGGCCAGAGGTCACAGGTTCGAATCCAAAAGATCATTTAATGAACTTATGGCTATTTTTTTCGCTGAATCTTCATTTAATGCTCTGTCAGCACCATTTCCATTAACAAAAAATAAAAAAACAATTTTTAAAGAAATAATGAAAAAAAACACCAAAACTCAAAAATTCTCTCTCTTTTTTTGAAACTTTTTTTTATTGAAAAAGCAGGCAAAATTTGAAATGCGCGCACTTTTTTGAACAAAAATAAGAGTGTTCCCGGACGAAAAAAAATTTTTTTTTCCATTTTTTAACAATTAATTACTCGGTATTATTAATTTTTTTTTACTTTTTTTTTTTTATATCTTATAATATTATTGTTGCGCATCTAGTGGTACCAAATTTATCGCATTTGGACAACTTTGAAAAAACGGTGAACGTCTCTAGGCCCTAATTTAAAAAAAAAGGTAAAAGTTTAAATTCCATTTATTTATTTTAAAAGTCAGAAAACCCCGAAATAGTTTTATTTTATACAATTTATACAAAAATGATTTAATACAAACATATATAATTACCCGATAAAAAATTATCACAAAATTACAGTATCCTTTTTAATACAGATTATTTTTTTGTCGTTTTTTTCTTTGTTTGTTCACGGTCTTTTTGAAGTTTGTTTAATAAATCTTTTGCAGAATCTAAAATTATAGATTTTAAATTGCATTTATTTGAATTAATTTTAGATACCTTTGAGATTATTCATAGCTTCGGAACCCCTTTCACAGGTTGAAATTAAATGTTTTGCATATTTTTCAACGTCATTATCAGTATCATTTTGGGATTGCATTAATTCCTCAAATTTATCACAGACTGTTAACAATGCATGATGATCTTCAAATGTTCGCTCTTCAGCATTTCGAATTTTAATCAATAAATTTTCTTCCAAATCAATATTATTATTTGTGGTTGAATTTGAATTTTGATGGTGGTGATTGTGATGATTATGATTATTGTGGTGATTGTGGTGATTGTTATGTTTTGAAGTATTATTAGTATTGATTGATTTTGAATAATATTCATCATCATCAATTTCTTCAAGCATAAATTCGGCATCTGATAATGGCTGCTTATTTACGTGCCCTTCTTCATCACTTCCAAGCTCTTTCACTCGATCCGCATATCGTAGAGTGTTCAAAGTATTTTCAACGGAATTCGTTCCCGGACTAACCATTCCAATCTAAAAAATATTTTTTAAATTACTATTTTCCAACATGATTTTTAGGATTTTGCAAAAAAAAATCAAACTTGTAAAACGGTAATTGAATGGTGTGGCAGTTTTAGGGGGACAGAAATTTCGGGCTGATAGATTTTTTAGAACAGAATTTTGCGTTAGGAATTTTATAGGGTTTTAAATAATGAAAAATATTAGCAAGAACCCTCGAAAACGCTAAAACACAGAAAATCCGCCAAAATTATTTTGGCTGTCTGATACAGATTACTGTATCAGATAATTTAAATCAGCAAATTTTTGGGTTTACTGTTATTTTTTTATCACTCATTTTTTAAGAATAAAAAAACAAACCATGCAAGTTTTAGCATTTTCATTATTAAATGAATCTCGTAAAACTAATGTTAGCTTTGAATACCGAAATGGTAGATGCGATTTTCCCATTGCCATTGCTCGAATAACTTCTTTTAAAGCCAATAAACTTTTATTTATTTCAGCGCCTTCTCGACGAGTTTGTTTATCCGAGCTATTTGTATCCGCCCCCCTTTCATTCCCCGCTAAATCAATCAACGAAAATTTTCCATGAATTTCTTCTTTGATTCTGAAAAGAAATGACTGTTGTAAATTTGCATAATATTCTGAAAAAAGCAAACCCTCGACGAAGAATAAATTGAAAGACGGCATGAGATCGGGAAGAATTTGCATTTGCGGAAGTTGTGCCAGCAGAACGTTGCGCGGATCCTTGCTTAATTAAATCCATTACATCCTCCGGCGAAGCTACCGTAACTTCACTGAGTCCAACAATTTGAACTGAACGCTTTTCATCTTCCAAAATTCGAAGTTCTGATCTTTTTCCCAATAAATCAAAAACTTTTGAGCCATAAATTTCAAAAAAGCTGCATTTAATTGTCATTTTTAATTTCTGATATTCCGGATGCGAAAATCTTTGAAAGACATCTTCGGCCGTTAAAGCGTAAATTCCAGCCGTGTAATCCTAAAAAATTATTTTGTTGGTAAAAGTACCGTATTACTACTTTGAACCCATAAATGCACCAAAAAAATATTACTTTCTTTTTAAGACATTAAAACACATGTGTGGCTTCTCATTTAATCTTTTAGCTTTTGTTTTTGTTTGTGTTCTGTTTTG
This sequence comes from Panagrolaimus superbus, assembly GCA_964035985.1. Classification (NCBI taxonomy): domain Eukaryota; kingdom Metazoa; phylum Nematoda; class Chromadorea; order Rhabditida; family Panagrolaimidae; genus Panagrolaimus; species Panagrolaimus superbus. The sequence goes on from OZ038359.1 coordinate 13,462,552, forward strand.
ATTTTTTTTTAAAACAACTTCTTTAAAAAGAAGTTAACTTTTTTTTAAAACATCAAACTTCAAAAAAGGAACAATGTTTTGGTTTTTTTTATTTCACAAAGGATTAAAGTACACAAAAAGCAAACCTGTGTTTTTCCAGTGAATGCCCCGGACATTGTATGAGTTTTTCCGCTGCCGGTTTGTCCATATGCAAATACAGTTGCGTAACCGCCTTCAAAAACTGTCTTAATTAATGGCTGGGCGGTAAATCTTAAATTAAATAATTATCGTACTTTTTTAATATTTTTAAATATACAATGCAAAAACTTACTGATAAACAATTTCATTATCACAATCTTCATCAAAAGCATAATCAAAACGAAATTTTTGATTTTCAAGATATTTTGTTAAATCAACTTTTTGCTGGGGCTGATGTACAACGACGTGATCCTTGTTGGGTACTGTAACCACATCAATCTCTTTTTTTGTAATCTCTCTTTTATCAAGAGGTCGCTTTCGAATACAAACCGAAATTCTATTATCCGTTACAGTATCCGATGGACTGATAGGCCGAAAATCAATTTGTGATCGATAATCATTTATCATTGATAAAAATTGCCAATTTGGATTACTTTTATCAATTTCAGTTTTTAAATATTTTTGCCTCTTTGCTTCTGAATTTTTTATTCGTCTTTCTTCACTTTGGTGCCGAGATTTTGTTGTAGAATTATTCAAATTTTGATGGGTGGTGTCTCGATTGGAAGAAGAAAGTTTTGTGTTATTGATTGAAGAAGACATTGTTGCAGGCTCAAAGTTCTCTTTTTGATTCGATACTTTTGTTGCTAAAATTAAAAAAATAAAATAATTACATAAAATAATAAATTAAAATTTACAAGGTTTAATAAAAGATTTATTTAAAGTCGAAGAACCGTTTTTTGTGGCAAAATTTTTTTCACTTGGCATTGTTCGTCTGAAAAAAAAAGAGAGAAGGAAATTTAAAATGTCAAAAAACTATAGCAACCAAAAATTTTTTGTAATAAAAAAAATTTATTAAAACTCAAACCTCAAATTTCTGTTTGGAACTTCAATGGAATTGGATTTTGGTTGAGAAGTTTTCATTCGAATTGCCACAGGGGATGATTTTGTGATGGAAGTTGATAACAAAGTGGGCGGGGCCTTACTGTTATTATTATTATTATTATTCGTGTTTGCAATTGTTGCTTGTTTTTTGATTGCCGTTGTTGTTGTGGTCGATGATGGTGGTGGTGGTGGAGGTTCAGAGTCCAAAATGCCATTATTTAATTCCGGGTTTGTTTTTAACAGATTAAAATAATCAACTTCTTTTCCCTTCGTTTCACCCTTAAAAAATGTAAATATTTACGTCAAAAAAGTGAAATACAAAAAAACATGTAAAAAAAAGAAGTAAACCGGTCACATGCTCAAAATGCCTTGGCATCATTCCATGTAAATCAAAAGGGCATTTTTTTGCATTTTGAAAGTGTGCCACTGGTAATAATTATTACTGTTAAGAAATTAAATTACGAACCTCTTCGTACCATTCAACCTTCACAAGTTGATCCTCTTCTAAAAATAATAATAATAACATTAATTTGAATAAAACGAAAAAGCACATTTTCATTGTAAAAATTAAATTTGGATAAAAACATAAAAACATTACAGTATATTATATTTAACAATACCTGAAAATCCAACAATTACTGCCCCATGTACTCTCCCATCGCTACGTTTAATTTCAACATGTTGACCAACACAAAATTTATTCATTCTTATTTTTGTTGTGGTAAATTTTCGTGGAGATTTTTTGGAGGATAAACCTAAAAAAAAGAATTTATTTATTAAAAATGGAAGCGGAACAAACAAATTCACTCAAAAAAAATATTTTTTTTTCTTTTTTTAAGCGTGTTTTTTTTTCAATTATTTAATAAAAAAAAGAGATTAAAAAATAAAAAATAATAATAATAACAAGAAAAAAAAGTAAGAAGCAAAAAATTTTGGTCGTTAAAAACAAGCAAAAAAAGTAGGCGAAAAAAAACTTTTTTTTGGCAAAAAGCCGTCGATGGTTATGCCCTTGTTTGTTTTGTAAATATTTTGGTGGTGGTGGTGGATGCTGGTAGAAGAAGGAAGGGTCCATCCATCCACCAGCATCCATGCAGGAGGTCAAACAAAAAAATAGGAAAAAGAAAGAAAGTAGCAGTGCCAATGTTTGATGCGGCTGCCACTTTTCCCTTTGGCATTTATTTTTCAATGGCATTTTTCTTGTCAAATGCGTTAGTTTTTTTTAAAAAAAACCAGGTGAAAAGCTGCCGTAACACATTTTTTAAAAAAGAGAGAGCCAATTTTAGTTTTTTAAGGATGGATATTTTTTTTCAAAGACATTTTTTAAACGCTTTTTTTCAGCAGCAAAAAATAAAATAAAGCTTGTGTGAAAATGTATGTTTCCTAAATTTTAAAAAATTTGAAAAAGGAGGACAGCAGATTTCAACATCAAAAAAAGAGAGGCTTGACTCATATCTTTTTTCAGAGACTGCATCATTGAGGTAGTAATTTAATGTGGCTGTTAATAAATTATGAAATATTTAATAAAAAAAAGTATTTTTTTACTACGAAAGAAATAAGGAAGCAAAGCTCATTGAACAAATTAAAAAATACCAAAAATAATTTAAAAAAACTAATTTTTTGGCTTCTTTGTCCCAAAGCGATAAAAAAGATAGTAAACAAAAAAAGACACTTACCATTTTTTAAATCAAAATTATTTGCAAAAGTTGTTGTTGTTTTTGGAGGTATTTTAAATTTGTTAAAATTTCGCATTCTTTTTTTCGGTGTCGGTATTGGTGCTTCTGATAATTTTGTCGTTGATGGAAATGGTCGCGGTTGTGCCGCCGGTACAACAACTACTTTGGATGGCACAATTGAGGATTTCATTGTTGTTGCCCCGGCTGGCATCGTGACAACCGTTGATGAATTTTTAATTTTTCTTTCAACCATTTTCTGTTCTTTCTTTTTCCACTTTTTAATTTTTTAAGTTTTAACAAATGGAAAAATTAATTTTTAACCTTTTTTTACGTTAATTTTTCTTTTTAAGAAAATTAATGCACACAAATAAATGTTGTATAAAAAATAAATTAAAGAGAGCGAAAAAAATAAGTAATTAAATAAGTAATATTATGGAATAAAAGGTACTTTTCTCGTTTCACCCCCCCTTTCAATTTCAAAATTTTTCTAAGTTTTTCTCGATGGAAAAGTTGCAAAGTCTTCGAAGAAAACTTTGCAATTTTTCCATCCACAAAAACTTAGAAAAATCTTGAGACTGGAAGGAGAAGCAACCGCTCACGATGAGAGAAAAAGAGCGAGAAGAAACCGAAAAATGCGGTCGTCAACCCTTTTATACTATTTTGTGAAATCAATGCAAATCTTTGGAATTTGCATATCACAAAAATGGGAGGGGGTGAAAGTAGAACAGTACACCTAGGCAAACTATTCTACTTTCACCCCCGCCTATTTTGAAAAAAATTTCAATGTTTTGGTTTTTTCTGTTTGGAAAATTCGCAGAGCTAAAAATGATTTTTACAGTAACCTAATTACACTTCGATTATAAAGGGAAAAAGGGGGGGGGTGAAAATAGAATAGTTTGCCTAGGTGTACTATTCTGATTTCACCCCCCCCCCCTTTTTAAAAAAATGTTCCACTTTTTAACATTTAATATTACTGCATCATCAGGTTCAAAATCAGCCTAAAGTTGGAACTTGGATTTCCTGTTGCGGAAATGAAAAAAAACTTGGAAAATAGAGAATAAAAAAATAAAAACTCCACAAAAAAAGGGGGGGGGGTGAAATAAGAACTGTAAGTAATCATCAAATTCATCATCAGGTTTATTCAAAATATTTTGATAAAATCGTCGATTTGTCATCGATTTCAACCCATCCATGGTTGCCAAAGTGAAGAATGTGTTTTTAATTTTTTATTTTTCATTTTCAAATTGTGAATGAAAAGAAAAAAAATTATTCTAAGTTTTTATTGTGAATGAAAAATTATTCTAAGTTTATAAAATAATGAAAGGGGGGGGGGGGGGGGGGGGGGGGTGAAACGAGAACAGTGCCGGAATAAAATAATATATACAATCCTTTTAGCCACACACTTTGATGTGTCTAAAAAATAATAATAAGAAAAAAATAGAGGGCAAATATGTATTTAAAAAATGATGTTTAACTTTTTTTTCCCCAAAAAATATTATACATATATTTTTTGTCAACGTTTAAATGAAAGTTGGAGGTTACTTTTCAATGCATTGTTTTTTTTTCGGAACACGCAATAATGCATTCCTTTCTTTAACAGTCCATTCATGGCACATTTTTTCAAGTTCACTTTAGGCACTTTTTTAAGTCTTTGTTTAACAAAGTTTGTTAAAGAAAGAATATCTTTTATTTATTAATGAAAAAAAGCAACTTTTGTTTAACAAAAAAATCAATGACACTAATTTTTTACAATAAATTTTTTTATGCTAAAAATACAAAGAAAAAAAAAGAAAGAAGAGATTTTTTCCAGCGATTATTTTTGGTTTAAAAAATAAAATACTGACACAGTTTATTTATAATCGGTTGGATCATTGAAGCGATAAATCATTTCTCTGAAAAATATATTTTTTAACTAAAGTAATTTTGTCAAAATTTTATGCATTTTTTAATAATTTTTAGCTTTTTAAAATTATATTGAATTTAAGCTTTGTTTGGAAAAAAATATAGGTTAAAAATAATTATTTGTTATTTTTTACAAAAAAATTCAAATAAAAAGAAAAAACGCAACAAATAAAAAAGAAACAAAAGGAAAATTGGCAAGAAAATAATAGGGAAAAATTTGGGTAAAAATATTGAAACTGTGTTTAAACTTTAAAGATAGTAAAAACTTGACAATTTTACAGTAATCAAGGACAGTAACAAAAAACGTTGGTAAAAGTTTCGTTGTGGTTCATAGAAAGTTACAGTATCCCATTTTTCATTCCTATCTTTAATCATTAATCAAATATAATTTTCCCAAAAAAAGATAAAGGCCCGAATACAGTGAATGTGACAAACAAAAAGGGTAGATGAGAGAAAAAAGAAGGAAAACAAATACTATTTTTTTAGGAAATTAATCAAATCAAAATTCCTTTTTTTGATTATTGATTGGAAAAACAAGCTCCGGATCAAGATATATTTCATTTCGATACAGTGCATTTTGACCATGTTCTGGTGATGGATTATTATTCAATGATCTAAAGTTGAATTTAAAGAGAAAAAAAGAAAACTTAAACCGTGTTTTTTGTTAGTGTTCATTTAAATAAAAAAGCAGCAGCGTGTTTATTATTTAATTTTTAAAACAAAAACAAATCGATCAAAAGTGATAAAACAAATACATATAATAAAATAGAGACAAATTTTGGACGTTTTTTAAGATACAGGGTTTTTGCACACAAACATAATATTAATAATGTTAATAATATGATTAGGATAAATTAATGTTAAAGCAACAAAAATAATAAAGCAAAATAGGAAAAATAATTTCAAACAGGTCATTTTATCTTTTGGACCGAGTCTTTTGAAGGTAATAAAAGCATTGCAGTTTAAAGCAAAGGAAAAAATGCCAAAAAAAGATGAGATCAAAACGGCCGAAGGATTAATTTTTTTAATTGGTGAGATCAAAATATATATTAATAATGAACCAACGTTTTAGATTCAGTAAGATTTTTGTTATTCATTTCCATGTTATTTAACGAAGCCGGCCCCCCTTCATTATTCATAACAATTGAACGTGCCGCAAAAACATTTTGATGTCTTGAAGCAGTAATTGGAATATCAACACCAATTCCTTCTTCAATATTTGCAACGGCTCGACTATCCAATGGAATTAAACCAAATTGACAGCCAGCATCATGGGCAGGTGGAATTTCACGTCGTTTAAAGACTTCAGCAATATAAAGAGCATTGATGAAGCCAATGGTTGTACCAGCAATACTTCCAACAAGAACATCACTCCAATGATGCTTGTAATCTGAAATTTGGAAAAAGTGAATAGAATATTTCTTAAGTAATTAAATCAAAATATGTACCAGAGATACGGGAAAATGCAACAAATGCAGCTCCAAAGAATAAAAAGAATTGAATTGCTGGAATGATAAGTCGTGAAAAGATTGGACGATAAAGACGTGCTCGAAGATATAACTAAAATTGGATAAATAGCATAAGAATAACCAAAATTAACAAACCGAAATATACGCAGCAACATAGAATGAAAAAGAGGCATGTCCGGAATAAAAGCTAAGCATAGCTTCATGAATCAAACGTTTTTCGGTACCGTTACATTCAAATTGGGTAATATACTAAATAAATCATCTTGTTAAATTTAGATATTTAAAACAACAATTTTACCGTACGATCACTGGGACAAGATTTCCATCCAACATTTGGTTGACAAATGCTCATAAAATGTGGTCGATGTCTTCCAATTGTATATTTGCTGACATCAACCATAAGTTGATTAAAGCAAACCCCAAGGAAGAAATATCCCAAGAAAACATAAAGTCGAACAACAAATCGATGAACTGTTCGTGAACCACATTGATACACTTTAAATTGTCCCTTACATTTTCGTTCCCATCGAAGTGTACGGTATAATTCTGTTAAAAATATCTAAAATACATATATATATTTTATATTTACCATATGAAACAAAATAATAATATTTTACCAAAATAATAGGAAGAATTAAACCAATAAATATAAGCATTTGTCTTGATACTGTCGAAGGTAAATATGGGTATCTAATTGATTCATCATCACTAAAAAATGTTACAGTTTCATTATTAAATTATGTATTAAAGCCTTAACAAAACCATACCAATAAAATCCACGTTTGTACGGTTTAACCCATTTGTGAAAGAAGAGCATTGGTACAGCTAAATACATATCGGATATACAAAAGCAATAAAATAAAGTTTTACAAAACAAAAAAATCTTACCACAAATTACCAAAACCACAATATCACCGATAACTCGGCCAATTGAAATGTTTACAGGCATTTTTGCTCTTTAATGTAGCACTTTTTTAAATAAATAACCAAAATTGTGAGAAGCAGCAGAAAATTCTAACGTAAAAAATTGTACAAATTGTTGTTGATCGCGGCCAAGTGGTCAAAGATTTTGAAAGTCTTGAATGACACTTGTCCGGCGTAAATCCAAGTTTGAAAATGCACGTTATAACATCTAAAAAAACAACATTTAAAAAGTGATCAATATATAAAATTGGTTGTGATGGTACATACATATATGTACACGAGAAAGAAAGCGTAAAAAAGGGAAGATGTAAAAGAATAAGAGTTTTAAATAAACATTAGAAATTTAAAAAAAGGAAAGGTACAATGCTTTTGTATATGTACGTGGGTAAATAATTCAACGAATTTTTAAATAACATAAAATTGAGAGTAATTTAACCAAATTATAAAATGGTTCATTGGCCTTTCACTTTTTTTCTTTTAAAAAAAGAGCACAAAAACATTGACAAAGTTTAAAAATGGCAGCAGCAGCAGCAAATAATCAATAAAGTGTAAAAGTTTGAACAACGAAAAATAAAGAAGATCGAAAGCTTCAAAAAGTATAAAACGTTAATTGAGTCTGTCAGTCAGTCAATTTTTGTTAACCAAAAAGATGGATGAAAAACAATTGTTATTAATAAGAAGAAATCCAAATGCAACAAATGCAGCACAGAAAAATATGACATGGAAAAAAGGGAAGCAGAAAAAAAGCAACCACAAAAAAATAACAATAACAAAAAAATGCGACGTCAAAAACACATAGCAAAAGGCAGTCAGCATTGAGCTCAATGTTGAATGTTGTTGTTGTCTGAAAAATATTTAATGCGCAAAACAAGAAGAAGAAGAAGAACCAGTTGAGGGCCCCAACATCATGGATGTCAATGATAGATATATATTTCATTTTATATTTCATTTTAAAAAAAGCGATGATGAATTGATGATGATGATGATCTCCCGAAAATGTACATCAAAAATTGTAAAATAATAATAATAATAGGCAATGATTCAGTGTGAAAAAAAAACATATTACAACACCTTTTAAATAGCTTAGCAACTAAAAATTGAGTGACTAAAATAACTAAAAATTACAAAAATATAAAATAAATCTCAAAGAACAAAAGCTTGCTTTTGAAAGCGAAAAAGTACAAAAATAAAATTCTTTTAAAACACATTCTGCGAGAAAATCTGGAAAGAGTGGCACAGCAAAAAATAAAAAAGTTCTGAAACTTTTCCTATGTTTTCGAATACGCTTAAAAAGGTGGAAGCCAAAATATTTTGGTCATTTGTGGCCGGAATTCCGAGTTATGGGGTCTCGAATGGAAAAATGGCCGTTTTTTCGATTTGATGCCATGGCAAATCCTGAAGTCGAGTGGGCATAATTTCTTGGGTATATACTAAATCGACCACGGGGAATCGAATGGTTATATCGGCAAAACAAAATTTTCGCGTTGGGACCCATTTTTGGCGTCCACGCCGCGTTTGCGCCGTTCTAACGGCGCAGAGCTTTCGACGGCGGTTTCGCAATTGCCATATTCGGATTCCCCGTGGTTTTTTACCCCTGGGGGTGGAGATACCGTAAAATAATCAGGGGTAGGCGAATGACCCGGATGGTTTCTCTATGGCTGGTTCTAATTTTGGCAAACATTTAATCTTTAAAAAATCGAAAAAATCTGTTTAAAAAAAATCTGCCTCTATTTTCGGATTCTCCATGCTCGAAAGCATATACGTGCCAAAAACTGGCTAATTCGGAGATAAAAATTTTTTTGATGTTCCCCAGCGGGATCGAACCTGAGATGTATCGTTTGCTAAGTCAACTCAAGGTTTAAAACTGTTCAAAGCGCGAAGCGCAGGTTCGATCCCGCTGGGGAACATCAAAAAAATTTTTATCTCCGAATTAGCCAGTTTTTGGCACGTATATGCTTTCGAGCATGGAGAATCCGAAAATAGAGGCAGATTTTTTTTAAACAGATTTTTTCGATTTTTTAAAGATTAAATGTTTGCCAAAATTAGAACCAGCCATAGAGAAACCATCCGGGTCATTCGCCTACCCCTGATTATTTTACGGTATCTCCACCCCCAGGGGTAAAAAACCACGGGGAATCCGAATATGGCAATTGCGAAACCGCCGTCGAAAGCTCTGCGCCGTTAGAACGGCGCAAACGCGGCGTGGACGCCAAAAATGGGTCCCAACGCGAAAATTTTGTTTTGCCGATATAACCATTCGATTCCCCGTGGTCGATTTAGTATATACCCAAGAAATTATGCCCACTCGACTTCAGGATTTGCCATGGCATCAAATCGAAAAAACGGCCATTTTTCCATTCGAGACCCCATAACTCGGAATTCCGGCCACAAATGACCAAAATATTTTGGCTTCCACCTTTTTAAGCGTATTCGAAAACATAGGAAAAGTTTCAGAACTTTTTTATTTTTTGCTGTGCCGAATTTTGTTAAATTTCAAGATTTTCTCGCAGAATGTGTTTTAAAAACCTAGGTTTTATTTTTTACCAATGCTAACATTTTTGTTACCATGGAAAAAAAGTGTGAAAGGTCTCAATTTTTTTTAAAAACAGGAAACATGAAATTTGGTGACGAAAAAAAAAGATGAAAGAAAGAAAGAGAGGAAATATTCACTTTCAATGAAAACATGGGTCTGTCTATCAATAGATGTCTTTAAAGAAAGTGAATGTGACATAGACTCTGAAAATTTATTTGTAAAAGGGAATCAATTTTTTGTTGGGAGGAAGGAAAGAAAATGATGTAGCACGATGAAGAAGACAGAAAAAAAGAAAAAGAAGACACCACATTTTGATTTAATTTAATAGACCAATAAATTAGTTTTCATTTAACGATAATTTCTGTTTCACATATACAAAACAAAAAAGAGGAACGGAAACCCCAGAAAAAAAGTGTTCATCAAAAGTTAAGAAAATTACAAAAAATGTATAAAACGAATAAAAATTATGCAATTATACAGTAACCTACAGTAATCCTTTTAAAACATTCGTTAATGGGAGTGTCGACAACAAGCGAGTAAAATGTGATTGATTCTACGAAAGTGCTTCAGAATCCGAATCAAAAAATTCTAATGACTTTTTCTTTTTTTGCATTTTTTTTGATCCGAAATGGCGGAAAAAGTAATTTGCGTTATGGTAGAGTAATTTGCGTTATGGTAGAATTTGGTAATTTGCGTTATGGTAGGGTATTTTGCGTTATGGTAGATTTGGGTAATTTGCGTTATGGTAGGAAAACTTAGAATTTTTAAAATTTCTCAAATTTATAGCTTTATTAATTCTTTTTTACATTTAAACATATTCAAATATTTCATTTTTTTTCTTCGCAGCTATGGTAATTATATTTTATTAAAACTCATCAGTATAAACATGTATTTAAAAAATAAACACAGTAAAATAATAACAAAGCAATCAGTTCCGCTTTTTTTCCATATTATCATCTTGCTCCTGCTGGTTCATGTTCAAGTATCAAAGTCAAAGAAGAGAAGATAATAACTCATCCTTTAACAAGGTGGGCTATTATCTAAATCTTTCGCAAATGTTCTTGCAAGCGAAATAGCACAGATTCTTCTCCCAATGCCGGATATGTTCAAGGGAAAGAGTCGAATTGAACTTGAATTCTACTCTTTCGAATTGATCTCAGATATTTTGATCAAGATGTTTCTTCGAGAGGATATTTGGATGCTGATAAAGCAACCATGATTGAAATTTATGTTCCGCGCATGATAGATAGATGCGGAAAAAGTTTTCTTTTGATATAAATAAAGCTGGATTGATTAATACTTTGGCAACTGACAGCTATGTTGCCACATGCACTCTTCACGCATATTTGGATAGGTGAAAAAATCTGATGATAAATTATATAAAGCTTTTCTCGAGGATGTTGAACTTCAAGTAACTCAAGCTTTTAATGAAGATGAAGAGATTTTAATTCAAAAAGATTCGAATCCCATCTTTGGACCGACGCACTCAAAAAAAAAGGGTGCAAAAAAAGCCCCTATGTAGGGCAGTTTTTGCCCCCTCCTTAGGGACTCTAAGTGCATTTGCACCCAAAGGAGGGGGCAAAATACAAATAATATTTAAGCCCCCATGTGGGGGCTTAAGTAGTCCTTTTTTGGGGGCTACTTTTAAACATTTTTTAGGGCATTTTTTGCCTTAAATATATTTCCAAAACATTTTTTTTTATTTAATAACAATTAGTATTGCCCTCCGGCAACAATTTTCAAAATTTATTTGCATAATCTTGCGCTAATGCAGAAGATTTCCCGGCAAGCATGAATGGCATGCGCCGCGAATGGCACATGCCATTTTTTATTATTCCATTTAATTATACCCGAAGGTATCCCTAAAACGGGTATGGAAAAATTTTTTAGTTTGGTTCAAAAACCGGCGGAAACTTAAAAAACTTTCTGTAAACACGCAGGACAAAACGCGTCTAGTGACAGAGAAACAAAGAAAAAGTGCTATTTCCTTTGCTGAAAAAAGTCTTTTGTCATTTGCCCCCAAATGGGGGGACAAATTTTTAAAATGCCCCTATAGCGAAAAGGGTAGGGTGCATATTTTGTCCCTATGTAGGGGCATTTTATGCATGCCTCTACATAAGGGCTGTCTAAAAAAAGACCGCTTTTTTTTGAGTGCGATTATTCCTCATATAATTGTCGATCTCGAAATTTAGAATCACAAAAAAGCGAAATTTCAACATAATTGCTCAATTTCCCCGTTTACAAGGTTTTCGAGCATGCTGATTACGAACATAATATCGCCAACTCAAAATAACTGCTGAAAAATGCCAAAATCGAAATTGTAACGAAAAATTATGAAAATTTTCGGTATTTTGCCCATAGGTTATCGTGTGAGATTTGGAACTTGCATATTCGGAAAGAGTTTGGTCGATTAGGTATATATCTTTTGATTACGTATTCTAAATACTGCCCAGTCGAATACAGTAATTTTCGAAATCGAAATCTACCAAAGGGGGGAGTACGTGAGGATTTTCATATCCAAAAAAATGCAATATTTTTTTTCTCAAATTCATTCATTTTTACTTTAAATCATCCCATTAGGCATTGGAAACAATCTTAGGTTATTTTTCAAGAAACGGTAAATTATTTTTAGAAAAAATACTGTATTTTGGTAAAATGGACAAGCTTTACCACAAAATGTTACCAAAAAAATAATACTTATTACTAATAAAAAATGTACCGAAATCATCAAATCTTGAAGGATTTTTGTTTAAAAAAATCTTTTTTGTTTAAATCTAATAGTAATGATAGGTGCACCGCGTTCCCGTTTTGCATTTTTGTGGCCAATGGAAAGTATTATGTCCCTCAATGACAACACAATTTTTGCATTTTTTAAAAAAAAATTTAAACAACAATTACTGTTAAAAAATTACGGAAAAGTTTATTTTTGTTTGTTTTTACTTATTTATTTAAAAAGGTAAGATTATAAGGATCATTTTTATATAAGGGTTTAATAGGATCTGAAAAAGATTTTGACACAAATTTCCGCAAAAACGATGTTGATACACGAGTTGATAGTGCTAAAAAAAGCATCATCTTTTTTTCTACATATCAGAACTATACCTTAGTATGTTTTTTACAATCTTTAAAAGGTATAGATTGATTCTTATCGGTTTTAGTTCATCAAGTTCTGAAGAAATTTTGAGATTTTAATCAAAAACTTATATTCACACTTTTAATGTACTAATTTTTATATTTTTTAGGCTTCTATGGTATATTCATGTCTCAATTCTCGTTAAGAAGATTCAACTCAACCATTACAATTAAAAGAAACCCCAAAAACTGATGAAAAAGAAATTCTTGGTGTTGCAGATATGCTGGTGGACTATAAGTACGGTAAGTCAGTTTTTATAAAAATGTTTTTGTTAAAGGGAGTGTCGAAGATAGTGAAAAACTTTTTATGAACGTTTTCCGTCATTCCAAGTGATGGGGAATGAAAAAGTTTGTCCGCCCGCATGCAACGAATGCATTCCCCATCACTTGGAACGACGGAAAACTGTCGTAAAAATTTTTTCACTATCTCCGACACTCCCTTTAATGTATCAATATCATATATTATTGTTGAATCATGTATTTAGATGTTATTTGAAGCTATTTTGAAGGATGAATTTTTTATTTAGACTGAATTAAGGAACTTCGAGTTGTTTGGGCATATGCTGAACATGGTGTATATAAACAATTCCACGAAAAAGTTAAATTGGTTCACGATGGACGTCTATAAACCTTCAAATAACATCTAAATACATGATTCAACAATAATATATGATATTGATACATTAAAGGGAGTGTCGGAGATAGTGAAAAAATTTTTACGACAGTTTTCCGTCGTTCCAAGTGATGGGGAATGCATTCGTTGCATGCGGGCGGACAAACTTTTTCATTCCCCATCACTTGGAATGACGGAAAACGTTCATAAAAAGTTTTTCACTATCTTCGACACTCCCTTTAACAAAAACATTTTTATAAAAACTGACTTACCGTACTTATAGTCCACCAGCATATCTGCAACACCAAGAATTTCTTTTTCATCAGTTTTTGGGGTTTCTTTTAATTGTAATGGTTGAGTTGAATCTTCTTAACGAGAATTGAGACATGAATATACCATAGAAGCCTAAAAAATATAAAAATTAGTACATTAAAAGTGTGAATATAAGTTTTTGATTAAAATCTCAAAATTTCTTCAGAACTTGATGAACTAAAACCGATAAGAATCAATCTATACCTTTTAAAGATTGTAAAAAACATACTAAGGTATAGTTCTGATATGTAGAAAAAAAGATGATGCTTTTTTTAGCACTATCAACTCGTGTATCAACATCGTTTTTGCGGAAATTTGTGTCAAAATCTTTTTCAGATCCTATTAAACCCTTATATAAAAATGATCCTTATAATCTTACCTTTTTAAATAAATAAGTAAAAACAAACAAAAATAAACTTTTCCGTAATTTTTTAACAGTAATTGTTGTTTAAATTTTTTTTTAAAAAATGCAAAAATTGTGTTGTCATTGAGGGACATAATACTTTCCATTGGCCACAAAAATGCAAAACGGGAACGCTGTATTGGTGTCCTCCTCATCCACTTATTCCGCCAACTTTTAAGCTTAACTTTTAAGTTAAGCTTAAAAGTTGACCAGTTCGCTACAGATGTCAAAGGCCTGGGCATTATGTGAATAAAAATCAGAGAAATTGTGCTACTGATTGCTCGGATCCTTATTCACAAGGTATTAGACAAGTACATCACATGGAAGTATTGAAAATGAATTGTTTAATCCTTTTTGATAACATTGTTAGACCAAGAGTTGATGGTCTTCACGTGGTTGGAAGAAAAACAATGTTTGATATATATTTGGATACGGTAAAAGTTAATGTTATTTGGGAGCAAAAAAAAAAGATGTGCGACAAAAGGATTCTAAAGTTTTTATGCATAAAAGATTAACGGATGCAAATGAATCTGCGCTTAATGTAATCAATTGTCTTCGAATGCCAATTGCATGGAGTTGATATCCATGTAAAATGGTTAAATGTTTGTTGTTTCAGGCTTACTGCAAGATTTATTATTTTTTATTGGTGTAATTTGTTCCTTTTGTGGCAAATATAATAATGTATTAATGTATCATGATAATTTTAATATTGTATCGTTTGCTAGTAGAACTTTTTTGTAAAAGATGGAAAGTCAAATTCTTAACCCTGTCCAATAGAAACAAGTACTTTAATGCAAGATGTCAAGGCCGAGCGTGATGAAGCATAGTGTGCATGAAGGTTGCAATTAAAGGGACACTGAAACTTTCAGTATGAAAAATTTAGCCAGTTCAGTTGCGAAAAGGTTGCAATAAAAGAGTATTCCAATAAGAATATTGCGGATACTTTTTTCAGATATTTTTCCGGTAATTTTATCGATTAAGCATACCCGCAATATTTATAAAGATATTGTTTTTTGTTGCAACCTTTTTGCAACTGAACTGGCTAAATTTTTCGTACTGAAAGTTCGCGTGTCCCTTTAACAGAAGTTTCCAAACCAAAAGGATGTGTATCAACTGTATGTTATTTAACTAACTGAAGTTCAGTGAGACTCCGAGCGGCTTTAAATTGGTGAAAGAGACAGATATGTATAAATCCGCGGATCGTTATTGTGAAATCCGGAGACAGTCCATGTCTTAGTTTGTTATTCAACTTATAGTTTTCACATATTATCTCATTCTTCGCTCATGACTCATATTTGGTATATCCTTTTATAATGTATTGTTACATATTTATTGTCTGTAATAACTATTCCCGTTATTGTTTAATCCGCATTATAACATTATAAGTTTTATGTTTTTAATCAGTTGTTATAAAATATAGGTCATTTGAAAACATTTGTATTTGCCTCGGTTGAAAAAAATGTTAATGTAAAAAAGAATTAATAAAGCTATAAATTTGAGAAATTTTAAAAATTCTAAGTTTTTCTACCATAACGCAAATTACCCAAATCTACCATAACGCAAAATACCCTACCATAACGCAAATTACCAAATTCTACCATAACGCAAATTACCTTACCATAACGCAAATTACCATCGACCCCGAAATGGTGTCCATATAAAAAATTGGTCACGGGCTCATTGGGTGTTCGGTAGAGACGGATTTTGAGTTTAAGGGATGGGATATGGTTATTTTTAATCCCAAACCACCCTAAAATCATTAAAAAATGTTTTGAGAGATGTCAAGCTCGAAAATCGAAATTTCGATATTTTCGATATTTTTCACACCAAGACAAAAAATTTTAAAACAAATTTTTTGAGAAAAAATTTTTTTTGCTTTAAAATCATCAAAATATGTCTAGGGACCCTCAACAAATTTTTTTTTCACAAAAAAGGAACTTTCCCATGGGATCAAAGAAAAAGCGCCGCCAAGCAGGCGATGAACTTGGCTCAATGGTTAGCGTTGCGATCTTGCATGCAAACACTCACAGGATCAATTCCGCTGGGGTGAAAAAATGGTGGTTAGAATTAAATTTTATGTGGGATGTATTTAAAAACATTATGGGAGAACTGCAAATAAATAATAACACTGATTTATTTTTAAATTTCATTAATTTGCTTATTTTTACACCGAAACTTGTTTTTGAGAAATTTTTTTCCAATAAAGAACAAATTGTGGAAAATTAGGAAGTTATTAAACATTTTTGCCACATCCGTCATTTCTATCACATTTTGCTTGCTGCTTTTAATAAATGTTTTTAAATTGTTGCTGCTTGAAGAAGAATCAAATAATCGTCAAGAAAAGCTGTTCAAGAAACAATTTTTATAAAAAAAAACATCGTCGAAGCTTTGATCACAAACTTTTTTTTCTATCTTAAATCAAACTCAAAGCTTTCTTCAAGTGACTGCTGCTGATTTGATGTATAATGGTAAGTTTTTTTTGTATATATACATACATTAATATTTTTTACTAGTTGCATTATATCCACGTTGTTTTAGATCTCTCAAAATATCAGTGTTGCTTTTTATGTCAAAAGAATTATGAAGAATGAATGAAGAATTATGAAGAATGAATGAAGAATCTACAATGAATCTATCCGAACTCAAGGTACATATCACATTTCTTGAAGTTAAATGTGAAAAAATAACATTAGGAGATATATCAATTTTGCTGAATTACTGGTTTGTGTTTGTCTTACTGCATATATATATATATATATAATATCTTATTTTATGTTTCAGATACTTCTGATGCAGAAAGAAAGCAGCGCCATTTTCAAATATCCGATATGATGATGCTTATATGTAATGATCAACAATTTGTTCAAAGAGTTCTTCAAGTTATTATTCTTTGATCCCATGAAAAACGGAAGCGCTCGCCGGAGAAAATTCATCATTCTTGCGCTTCTAAATTTAAATTTAAAAAAATGGAAGGGTTGTTTTCAGAAAATCCAGGAGTATCTGATCATATAAATTTTATTGTTTTTGGAAAAAATTTTTTTTTCGTTGAGGGTCCCTAAATATGTCCGAAATAATAAAATAACACCATTTAAATGATACAAAAGAATCAAATATTGAAGATAAATCATTTCAATGATGTTGGAGGTATTGTGAAAAATTCTGGTAGCTAAAAAAATTTTTTGTGTTTATCTTCGACTTTGATATGATTGGGTCTTACTAAATCGAGGTCAGGGAGTTTAAAAAAAGCATTTACAGACGTTTAAAGTCAATATTAACTACTGTTTTTGGTCCTGGGGATGTTTTTTGCTTATATTGAGCTAAAAAAAAGTTCGTCATCTTCCCGGGTAGATAGACGCATAATTTTGGTCTTAAAATAACCACAGCGTCAATTAGAACAGATGGGCGAGGCTTTTTGGTCATCCAATCAATATTCGTCATTTTTCAGCCATTTGAAAAAATCCTCCACAACTACCCCAACATTGTTGACATGTAAGATCGTATCGAATATGCATCTTTAAAAACCTCCGAATGAGTTTTTTTTATCATAACATATAACGCTGTTTTTTTCAAATTCGAGCAAAAATTAAAAATGTGTGCAAAGTGACTTTTTTAAAATAATCGTACGGACTTATAACTTTGGCTATAGGGTAAAATTAGCTCAAAAAGAAGATTGGAAAGGGTTTTGGAGCTCTTTAAAGTCTATATTTCGAGATACCGTAACCCTGTTACCGTATACCTTGAAAAATTAAAAATCGCAGATTCTTCAAAAATTGTGTGTGGAATCGATTTAGGGACTCTATGTGAGTCTAAATTTTTAATTTCACATTTTTTGACCGCGTAGAACTCATTTGCCATCAAGTTGAAATTGCAAAAAATTTAAGTCACCTGAAAAACTTTTTTTTTTGCACGGAGCCCGGAACTTTGAAACATCCCAAAAAATTCGCCTATGTATCACGTTTATTTTTTTATGTGTTTTACTCCGATATCTAGAAGGCGTCAATATGTTTTCCGGGAAAAATTGCCAAAATTAACATCTCTGGTATCAATCATTGCTGATATCTCGTCAATCATGTAAGATATCGACTTACGGTGACTTGCATTATGAAATATCATGTTAGTAGAGCATCCTGGGACATTTTCAACATCTTTGGTAACGATTTCGAAATATGGGACCACTTTGAAAATCCAAAATTTGACAACATTAAAATGTCCAAAAAATCCATGTTTTTTTCGCACAATTAAATGAAATATGCATTTTAAATGTTAAATACATGCAACTAAATCAAAATAAAACATTAGAAACTGACGGGGGGTCAAAATCGATTTCTTATGATTTTTTAAATTTTAGCAATTTTTCATCGATTTTTGGGGGAACGGAATTCTGTGAAAAATGGTAAATATCATGTTTTTAAGATTTTAGGAATAAAATATAGGATATTGTTAACGTTTTTGCAATGTTTTAACTTTTTTGAAGTGCTTATTTTCATCTGCTGAGTATTTTAAAAAATGACCCATTTTTTAACCAAAATGTCCAAAAAATACGTTTTTTTCTGCAATATTATTACTGAATCTTCTTTTTTATGACTTTTTAGAAGATTATTGGCATGATAAAGTAAGTGGAAAGAACTCTAGTACATTTTACAATTTTCGAAAATTTCGGGTCTTTTCAAATTATGACATTTTTGATTTTTTATCGATCAATGTTAATATCGATCTTAAAGTGCTGAAATATTAATAAAAAGTCATAAAAAAGAAGATTCAGTAATAATATTGAAGAAAAAAACGTATTTTTTGGACATTTTGGTTAAAAAAGGGTCATTTTTTCAAATACTCAGCAGATGAAAATAAGCACTTCAAAAAAGTTAAAACATTGCAAAAACGTTAACAATATCCTATATTTTATTCCTAAAATCTTAAAAACATGATATTTACCATTTTTCACAGAATTCCGTTCCCCCAAAAATCGATGAAAAATTGCTAAAATTTAAAAAATCATAAGAAATCGATTTTGACCCCCCGTCAGTTTCTAATGTTTTATTTTGATTTAGTTGCATGTATTTAACATTTAAAATGCATATTTCATTTAATTGTGCGAAAAAAACATGGATTTTTTGGACATTTTAATGTTGTCAAATTTTGGATTTTCAAAGTGGTCCCATATTTCGAAATCGTTACCAAAGATGTTGAAAATGTCCCAGGATGCTCTACTAACATGATATTTCATAATGCAAGTCACCGTAAGTCGATATCTTACATGATTGACGAGATATCAGCAATGATTGATACCAGAGATGTTAATTTTGGCAATTTTTCCCGGAAAACATATTGACGCCTTCTAGATATCGGAGTAAAACACATAAAAAAATAAACGTGATACATAGGCGAATTTTTTGGGATGTTTCAAAGTTCCGGGCTCCGTGCAAAAAAAAAAGTTTTTCAGGTGACTTAAATTTTTTGCAATTTCAACTTGATGGCAAATGAGTTTTACGCGGTCAAAAAATGTGAAATTAAAAATTTAGACTCACATAGAGTCCCTAAATCGATTCCACACACAATTTTTGAAGAATCTGCGATTTTTAATTTTTCAAGGTATACGGTAACAGGGTTACGGTATCTCGAAATATAGACTTTAAAGAGCTCCAAAACCCTTTCCAATCTTCTTTTTGAGCTAATTTTACCCTATAGCCAAAGTTATAAGTCCGTACGATTATTTTAAAAAAGTCACTTTGCACAGTGGTATTCGATTTCGAAAAAAACAGCGTTATATATATGGCAATCGATGTGTGAAGGCTTTAAGGTTTATCTTGTCGGGAACCCCAAAATTTTTGGACTTTACTATATTTACAGGTAAAATGGACTATTTAGAAGCTTGCGAGTTTTTTTTGCTTTGATTTGAGCCCAAATCTTTTATAACAGTGTTGTAGCCCACAAAATTTCCAATATATCTGTCAGAGAACTTTTGGAGATGTGGGCTTGTTCCCATTTGCCGAGCCAAAAGTGCCAAAAATCGTTGTGTTATGCAAATTTCGTTTTTTGGACCTGACAACCCCAAAATATGATATGAAGACCCCTAATATCATTTTTTTATGGTTTTTAGGTGTGTTTAACGTAATTTTAAAAGGACACCTCTACCGTACAATTTTGGCCCCAAAATGAGCCCGTGTAATTGAATAGAATCCGAATTTCGAATTTTTCTTCCTTCATTTTTTTGATGATTTTTGCCTGATTAAAAACAAGTTCGTTACACATTTTTTTGCTTGTCGTCGATACTTACTTTAAAAAGTTCTTGTCAATTACTGATTAAAGTAAGTAAGTATGAAATTCTACAGTAATAAATTTCGTTTTTCAACTTTTTTAACAATTTTACAGCATTCATTTCTATGATATTATTTAATTAATTAAGTTTTTGATTGGATACAGTAATTTAAATTGGAATTATGCATCATATTTCATCATTTTCAAAGAACTTTGTATTTTTCAATAATTAAAAAAATTTAATTATTTCCTTGTATTTAATTGTCTCCGTTTTTTTGGTTAAACGAACATCAATTTTTTTGTTACAATTTAAAAAATTAAATGTGTTTTTACATGTTTGAATAATAATTTTTATATATTTTTTCATTAAACAAGTTGTAGAATATTTTACTGAATTATTTAAACAAAAAAAAAAGAATGTTGGAAGTGTTTGAAATTTTAATGCTTTCATTAATTGTTGGAATAAATTTCTTTAGTTTGGCATTTTTGTTTGTAATTTTATGTTCACATTATGTTAAAGGAATGCCGAATCCAACCATGAAAATTGCAACTCTCGGATGGCTCATTGGTTTAGGCTCAATTTCATTTGGAGTTTTTTCATTTGCAAATTATTCCCTTTTTATGAATGATCTTTCATATGTCGATAATTGGAGTCACGGGGGAACGTATGCTCGCTTCTTTCTTCTTTATGGAGCTTTTTTATTTCGATTTTCTGTTTTTGGAGCTGTAATTGAACGAGGAATTACAACATTTATGATTAAAAGGTATACAAAATGTATTTTACAAAGTATAATTATGTGCTTATTTTTGGTAAGCTACTTTTAAAATTGAAAAACTTCTTTGAATATAATAATTACAGATAATTTGTCCAATTTTACAATTAATTGCATATTATCGCTTTAATTTAACTAAAATCAAGCTTACTGGAATGGTGTTATTTATTGATACTGTATCTTTTACGGTTAGCTTTTTTTTTCTGTCGGATACTGTAGAAAAGATAGTAATTTTATTTACATAAATTTTTCGATTTAGTTTGAAGCAAAATTTGAAGGAATCTCGATGAATTCGGAAAATTTTCATTTTCAAAAAAAATCAAAAAAGTTTACATTTTTTTACCATAAGGGATTCTTTTTTCCTAAAAATTGCAACAAATATGTGCACGCGCGACTCAAACGCATGTGTTCCCTGCATTTTTTTTCAGTCAAAAGAAAAATGAAAGAGAGGTATACTGTAGGAATTAAATCTTTTATTTAAAATATTAATTTTTATCCTTCTAGATGTAAAAAAATACGGAGATTCCAAAAATGCAACTTTTAAATATCACTTTCATATAAAAAATCTGAGAAAAGTCTAAAAAATCGCTTTTTTTTCACGTTTTTTTAAAAGTGATACATTAGGCATGTGAGAGCCGTTTTTTGAAACCACACCTATTCGATGCAGAATTTTTTTCTGCACCGGATAAAATTAACAAAAGTTGCGCGAAAGTGAGCGGTAAAAAGTTTGCGTCTGTGTCCAAGTGCGGGAGACGCTGCGCAACAGTCCTTCGGTCACTGGTTCGAATCCAACAACTGCATACTTTCTTTATAATAAAAACTGCTTTTATTTTTGGATTCTCCATGGTCGACAGCATATAGGTACCAAAAATAAACTCAATCGGAGATAAAAAATATGTTTGTGTTTCAGCTGGGCATCGAACCTGCGCTATCGACTCTACAAAAAAAGTGTCGTTTGCAAACCGTTTTTGCAGCAAACGCGACACGAAAGTATTTATAAAAAAAATGTGTTCCCCGACTGAAAAAAAATCACTTTTTCCAATTTATAGCATTTTAATAATTTTGAAAAAATGGTGCACATTGCTACATATAATTTTTTTAAATGATGCAAACAAATGTAAAACCATTTTTCCATGAACTTCAAACGTCACAAAAAAAAGAAGCAAAAATGTTTTCGCAAATAAATTCCAAGAATTACTATACTCCAAAAATAACCAAATAATTAATTTACAGTATATATATATATTTCATTATTTTTAGATTTGTTTATTAATTCGTTGCTATAATAGGAAGCTTCGACGCCGACGTTTAAGTATTGAATTAAGTCTTGCAGAAAGATATCAAGTTTGTGACTTTTCTATTTTTATCCATTTGTAGCATCTTTGACCTTTGTCAATTACATATATATTTAACAATATTTAGGTAAATGAAAATATCCGATTTCTTCATGTAATTCTTCCATCAGCTTTAGCAAATTGGTTTTATCAAAGCCTTTTAGCTACAGCTTCAATCATTGATGCAAGTGGAATTACAATTCCATTTAATAATCGAATGCTATCAACACATTTGGTAAAATCATATTTATATATAATAAATGATTACGGTAAAAATATTTAAGGGATATACGATACTTGTAGTATTAAGTTTATTCATTCCAAGCATTTCCGATGGAACATTGTTACAAAAACTTACATGTTTTACTCCAGCTTTGAAGGAAAAATTATTTACAGTAATTGTTCATCCGTCTCGAAATGTTGTAAATAAGCCCGACACGGATGTCTACTTTAATGCATATCAAAAATCATGGAATACCCCCAAATAAAAACATCATTTTTTGTCATAATTAACACACGTGGGAAGATTTAATTAATGAAAAAATGAATCAAATAATTAATAAAGGTATACGGTATTTGTAGTATCAAACTTTTTAAAATTGAACATCAGGCTTATATTTAATTATACTTTTAAACAACATTTATAATGTGGAAATATTACTGTAAAGTAATTAATAAAGCTTTTGTATGTTTCAAAAATTACTTTAAAAAACATTAAAAATTACAGTACCTGTGTTACGTGTGTTACGGTACTTTTTTTATCTCTACAGTAATATGTCCCTTAAAAAACAAAAAGAAATCAATGCAATTTATTTTTTCTATCTTTTACATCAGTTAAATACACACACATTAGTTTTCTCATATATATACAACATCAATTCAGTATTAAAAATAAAATTTTATTTTCTTCCAAAAGCAGCTGCTCCACATGGCATAAATTCAGTATGATTAAATCTTTGATGAATTCCATTTGAGTCTTCGGCAGATCCAATAGGAAAAAGAAAATCAAAAATATATTCAAACCATCCCTTATCATTGATATCACGAGCAGTATTTACATCACTAACAATATTTCCAACGGTACGAGTATCACTCAAAATATTATGACATGTTGAAATTGAAGAATCATCATCAATTAAATGTCGAGCAGTTATTGTATCTATAATATATATATAATAAATATATATAAACAAAAATGCATACCATTATCAATCCCAATTGCAGTTTTAGTATCATCATCTTGATCTTGAATACCGACAACCTAAATGTACATAAATAAAGCAAACATAAAACACAAATATAAAAAAAACAACTAACCTTGACGTATAAATATGGAGCATTGAAGATATGTTTGGTACCAGCTTGTGCGGCAATATCAGAAGAAGAAAGAGGAGGACGAGGAACAAAATGATGAGACATGCTTCAACGAGAGAAAAATTAGACAGCTGCTGTTTGGAAGCGTTGAAGAAATCAAAAAAGGAATGATTGTGGTGGTCAAACTTACTATAATCCATTTTTAAAGGGTTGCACTTTTTTTTGCATATAAATTTGCATAAAAGAATACAAAATTATTTGGTGATGAAAAAAAACATGTGTAAACAATTATCGCAGAGTTAGAAACATGCTTACTGAAAATTTACAAGATTGTTTCAATTTTAAAAACAAAGTTTAAATTTTAAAACATGAGAAAAAAATTACAAAATTATCGCTTTTTTTAAAAAAACATTTATTTTTTGGTGGTGAATGAAAACCCCATTTTACTTTATTCAAGCTGAAAAAAGCATTGCTAAAAAGCACAAATTGTTATCCATTTAATTCACGTTCTTTCAACGATGCTTCAAAAAATGTGATGGTTTTAACAATATAAATATTTAAGCCGCATTTTCTGGAGTTTTTTGAAAGCCCCGACACAAAACACCCAAACTCATCTGAGAAATGCAATGTTTTGTCCCCGGAGGAAATTTTCATCATAGAATCCGAATTTTTTGGTTCTGGGACCGTATCTTTTTTGCACACTCAAAAGTTATCCACTCGGGACCCTCAAAATATAGAAAAATCCTAAAAAATTCGAAATGGTTTCCAATTGGGCTAATTTACCCGTTTCCTAGATTTTTGACACTTCTGATTCCGAATATGACATTGTCGATCCGAGAAAACCGCGAAAATGTGCCGAAATCGGACTTGTGCCAACTCAAAAATAAACCTTTTAAATCCCCAATAAGTAAATTTATTTTAAAAAATCTTTTTCTAGAAGATTCGTAAAAAAATTGCAAAAAAGTAAAAAAATTTTTTGGTGTTCAAAGTATTATTCAATTAAAAATGTGATTAAATAGTCAAAACTCAACAAAAATAATTGACTTTTTAGTTTACACTTTTAATTTGATGATGACGTTGTCGGCTTGAACAAAATAAACTTTTTCTTTGCTCATTTTTTTTGCTTTTTATTTTTATCAATTTTTTTTGCACGCAACAACTCCCTATTTTTTTTCTGTAATAATTGCTTTTGATTTGATTCAAAAAAATAAGCATTTTTGGGCGTTGTTCCCATACTTTTGTTTTGTCCCTCTAAAAAAAGTTTATTACACCCTTTTTTTTGTTCCCATTTAAACCTAATCCCTTTTTAAGATACTTAAAATTAAATCTTTACAGATTTGGGGGGAAAAAGGATGTGTATTTTTTTGATCTTTGTTGGATTAATATTTTTCCCAACTGTCTTTATTTCGGCCCAAATAACATCCGGTCCAAATGGGGGATGTCCTGGAGGGAATGCAATTTATCAAGATATTGCAGTCATTTATGAACTTTCATATTATCCTGATAATTCATCCTTGGATTACTCACAAGAAATTGGAAATGCAATTTATTCAAAACTTTTTTTTGGATCAGCGTATCAATTTTTTGATGTTTATGAAAATCGGGTTACCCAAATTACTGCGATTCCATTTCCAAATACAGTAAACTATAATCTTTTGGGATATTTAAAAAATTATGCTGTAATTAGAAATCAAACAGCCTTTCAAGAGCTTATCGAAAATCAAGTTACTTTTGCTTCTTTCGGATATCTCAATCATCCAGCAACTTCACAAATTTCAGAGTAAGTTTATTACAGTATGAGGAAATATTTAAATTTCGTGGGACCTTTAATCCTTTAAACGAGCGTCCAAAAATATTAGTTTATGCAAAATTTTCAGCGCATTATCATATTTAACATCCTTTTTACAAAATGGACGCCGAAGTGCTCCCGTAGCGAATACAATTGTAATTATTGCAAAAAGAGATT
Source organism: Panagrolaimus superbus (assembly GCA_964035985.1). Lineage (NCBI taxonomy): Eukaryota > Metazoa > Nematoda > Chromadorea > Rhabditida > Panagrolaimidae > Panagrolaimus > Panagrolaimus superbus. Next base: position 13,488,214 of record OZ038359.1, read on the forward strand.
CAGATGTTTCGGCTTCACAAAAATATACATCTGATCTTAAATCTTCTGGATCTAAAATTATGACAATTGGAGTTGGAAATGGAAGTCTTTCAGATTTAGGCAGTCTTTCTTCTGGTGATGGATATTCATTTTTGTTACCGGATATCACTGACACAAATGCATTAAATAATTTAGCATTACAAATTTCAACAACTTTATTGAATGATTGCGGAACAACACTTTCTCCACCAAATTATTCAACTTCATCTTCAAGTCCAACAACACAACCCTTAACTTCAACAATGCCATCCACATCAACTTCAATGGCTTCATCAATCACAACAACAAGTACACCTATAAGTTCATCAATTGCTTCCTCAATAACAACAACAATTCCATCTAGCACAACTACATTAATGAGTACTTCCACTTCCACATCAACTTCCACCACATTATTGACTTCTACAACTACAACAACACCATCAACAACAACAACGACAACTTCTTTACCAGTAACCACAACAACAACAATTCCACCTTCCACAGCCCCAGTAACAACAACAACCCGTCCACCACCACCACCAACTACAACAACAACTACAACTACAACAAAAGCATCAACAACTCCTCCCCCAAATCCATGTCAACCGGGTGGAACTTTTATCAATCAAGATATTACCCTTATCTATGACATTTCAAAAACAAATGATAATGTCACTGATACGGTAAAAAAACATTTTTCATCCCTCTGAAAAAAAAAATAATTTTTAGCAAATGCCAAATTTTATTTCAACAACTTTATTTTCTCCGTCCCCGTATTCGTTCGATTATTTTCGACCAATTCCGGTCCCGTTTCCTCGGACTTCAGATTTTGCTGCTTTTTTCGCAATTCCGATTGCATTTTCAAATATTAACACCCTTCAACATTATCAAACAATATTGAATACACAAACAGCTTTATCGACACATTTTAGCGCAAACCAATCAATAGTTAATGAGTATGTTTTTTTAAAAAAGGTTTTACAAAAACATTTATTTTAAATTTTAGTGCTTTGACTTATCTCATCGCAAATCCATTAAAAGGAAGACCAAATATTCCAGAAAATATTATTATTGTGGCAAAAAAGTAAGTAGTTTAAAAAGTGCTACCAATGAACGCACAAAAATATCCAACTATTGTTTGTCCGTCATAATTTAAATTTTTGATAATTTTTACATTCAAAAATTTGTTTAAAAATATCCATTTTAAAAAATTTTATTGATTTTTATGCAAAAAAAGTCTGATTAATTTTACGACTTTTTTGGCGCCAAAAAATCATATCATTATAATTTGCTGATAATCAGTAGTATTGGTATTTTTCAGTGCAAATAATATTGATCAATCAACGATAAACAATGCCCAAACTCTTAAAAGTGGTGGAATGACAATTATTACAATTGGAGTTGGAAATAAAGATTTTTCAAAATTATTTAATCTTGCAACTTCAAATGATTACACTTTTACAATTTATGATTTAACTGATTCCAATACTGTTTCAACCATCGTTAATTCGATTGCTACAAAATTGGGTAATTTTTATATCTTACATTTTTTTGTAAAAAGGTTTTAAATTAATTTTTTATAATTTCAGCGAATCTCTGTGCAACAAATTTTGTTTAAATTTTTAACAGTGTTTTATTTTTTAGCTTTAAAATAAATGAATAAATATTTAAAAAAAAAAGAGATCAAAAAAATGAAATTTAAAATTTAAAAACCGCAAATTGGTGATTTTTGTAATAAATAAGTTTTAACAAATTCTGCAATTGTTTTTACTGTAGCTGTATCAGTTGCATTCGGAAGGAGCTTGAAAAGGGATGCATCAGAAGCAATGGATTCAAAGCCTGTTGAATTTCCATTTCCAACAAAAATAACAATTATTGTTGTACCTTTTGATTTTAAAGTTTGTACAATTTGGTCTGCATTTGTGACACCATTTGATTCAGTTGCAAATAGGATTACTGTATTTTGAAGGGTTGTATTCAAGGAATTGACTGTTGTTAAAGAGCTAAAAACACTTTTTTAAATTAATTTAAATAAAAATAAAAACAAACTTATTTAATCCTTCAGCAGTCAATAAATTTAAATCCCCAAAACTTTCATATAACATTAAAGTCAAATTAGCAAATCTTTGTAAATTAAGTCTATCTGGAATAATATTATAGTTAAAAGTTATTCCTTTAATATTTCCCAAAATGTAGTCATTAACTGGAAATGGAGCTAATGCAAGACGAGTAATATTTGCATCAATGTTATAGGCGGGATCAGCAAAAAATTGATTGCCTATCAATGATGTTAAAGAATCAGCTAAATTTGGGACACTTGCATTGGCAGTTGATAAATCATAAACAATTGCAATATCTTGATTAATGAAGGGTCCATTTGTACATTGCAAGGTAGTTGTTGGTGGAATGGTTGATGGTGGGGTTGTTGGAGGGGATGTTGAAGTGGTTGTTTGATATTTTGTTGTTGTTGTTGGAGTTCCATTTACAGCACAAACGGATGCTAAAATGTTTTTAATTGTATTGTTTTTATTAAATTTCAATTTTTGCTATACCCAGTTTTTCTGCAATTGTATTTACCATCAAAGTTACAGCATTGTTATCAGTTAAATCAGTAATTGCAAAATCAAAGGAATTATTTGTTGCCAATTGTCCCAAAGTTGAAAAATTTTCATTTCCAATTCCCAAAGTCACAATTGTTGCACCATTATTTTTCAAAGTTTGTGCATTTGCGATGGCATTATTCACTGATACGGCACTAAATGAAAAAAAAAAACAATTTTTAATTGATAATATTTCATAAAAACGTTTACGTTTTAGCTATTATAATTATTGTTAACGGATAATGTGGACGAGGATTAATATTCTGATTTAAAATGTAACTTAGACCACTAAAAAATATTTGATTATTAATTACCGTAACCCTTTTGTTGTAAATAAACAAGCTTACTCATTAATATTACTTGGATTTACTGAACAAGAGGAATATGATTGTTGGAAAACATTTGCATCAAAACCTAAATAATTGTTCGAAAATGATGAAGTTAAAAATCCTTCACATCCAATATTTGGATAAAATATTGGTAAAGCTCTAATGAAGCGATTATCAGTAAAATTTTGATAACGGTCATTTGAGAATAAACGTTTTTCAATAAATTGAAATGTTAACTAAAAAGTTTTGATTAAATTTCAAGTTTTTAATTTAAAAACAAACATTTTTTGAAGGACCAAGGTGTGTGGAAAGATCGTAGACGACAATGATATCTTGAAAAACATAATATGAATTTGGAACACAACTTAGAGGAGCAATTGTTGTTGAAAGTGGAATCGTACCTATAATAGATAATTTGATTACTGTATGTGTATGGATTATAATGGTTTACTTGTTGTTATTTCCGGTGTAGTTGTTGATGTTTGTGAAGTCGTTTCAGGAGAAACAGAAGTAGAAGACGAATGTGTTTCTGAAGTTGTAGTAACAGTTGATGAAGAAGTTGGTGACTGTGTAGAAGTACTGCTTTCAGTGGATGATGCAATACTTGTTTTTGTCGTTGAAAATGCGGTAGTTGATGGCATAGGGCTATTTGAAAAAGTAGTTGATTCAGAAATAGTTGATTGACTTGTAATTGGCTGTTGTGTAGAAGTGGAGGATTCAATAGAACTTCTTGAAATCGAAGAAGCTGTTGATTGATAAGTTGTCGTCAACACCGGTGTAGTTGTCGTTATTTTCTCCGTTGAAGAAAATGTTGGACTTGTTACTTCTGTCGTAGAAGCAGAAACTGTTATTGGTTCAGCAGTCGTTGAACTAGATTGAATTGATGGAGATGATGATGATGATGTTGGTGGGGATGATGTTGGTGGGGGTGATGATGATGATGTTGGTGGGGGTGATGATGGTGGGGATGATGTGGGTGGGGGTGATGATGATGATGTTAGGGGTGATGTTGGTGGGGGTGATGATGATGACGATGTTGAGGGTGATGTTGATGTTGATGACGATGTTGGGGGTGATGATGATGTTGGTGACGATGATGATGGTGGCGGGGATGATGATGACGATGATGAGTGTGATGATGATGTTGGTGGGGGTGATGATGATGGTGTGTTTACACTTGTACTTGATTGTAAGGTCGATGAACTTTGTTGAGTAATTTCTGTAGTTGTTGTTTTTTGAGAAGAAGTTGATGAAGCATAACTTGATGTTTCCGGAGTGGAAATAAAAATGGTAGATGATGGAGGCGAAATTGTTGTGGAAGAAGAAGGAATTACATTTGCTGAAGTGGTTCCGCCAGTTGAAGCTGAACTTGTAGATATAGGTAACGAAGTTGTTACTGGCGTAGAAGTGATGGAAGAAGACGAAAGAGTTTGTTCAGATGTTGATGACGAAGACGAAGACGAAGACGAAGACGAAGACGAAGACGAAGACGAAGAAGAAGTTGCACTTGTTGAAGGTGTTTCAATATTTGTGGTGTGAGTTGTTACTTCTGTAACCGATGAAGTCGTCGACGGTTTAGGCTGTTCAGTACTGATAATAGTTGATGCACTGCTAGATTGCATTGAAGAAGTCGAAGTTTGGGTACTTGAAGTAACTTGAGTAGATGTTGAAGAAGATGGTGGTAAAGTTGGTACCTGCGTTGTTGAGGGTAATAATGATGAACTACTAATTGTTGTAGGATTAGAGGTCATAGATGCTGTACTTGAACTTGTAATTATTGTCTGGGATATTGTACTTGTTTCCGGCACAGAAATTGATGTCGTCCCTTGATTAGTAGTTTTTGATGCACTTGTGCTCAATTCTGGTGTCGCTGTTGTAGAAACCGTATTGGTGCTAGATTTGAGTGATGTAGAACTTGTTGGAGTCGAAAATGTTACAGAAGTGCCTTCTGAAAAGGATGTTGTTGAACTTGATGTCGGTACTGTTGGATATTCTGAAGTCTTTGTTGCTTGGGTGGTTGCAGCCGTTGGAGAGTTATCTGTTGAAGTACTTGAAAGTCCACCCGTTGTGCCTTCAGTTGAAGACGTTGTAGAAGATGGCCCCGAAGAAGCTGTTGAAGTTGAAGCTCCTTCAGAAACAGTTGAAGAAGGTCCTACTGTTACAGTATTTAAATGTGAAGTAGTTGAAGATATTTCCGGGGTAGTAGTTGCAGGAAGGGTTGTTGAAACTGCACCAATGGTAGAAGTTGAAGATTCCATTGTATTTGGACTTACAACAGTTGTGGGAGAGTGTGAAGAGAAAAGTGTACTCGAACTTTGAAAAGTTGTTGAAGAAAGTGGTGATGATTCAGTGGAGGACGAAGGTAATAATGTTGTGCTGGAAATATGATTTGTTGTTCCTGCTTCTGTATTCGTAACAGTGGGTGATGTTGAAGAGGAGCTACCACCAAGTGTTGTAGAAATTTGTTCAATTGTTGTTGAGGAAGGAAGCATTGAAGTTTCTGTCGAAATTGATGATATAGATGATGTAGGTGCAACAGATGTTGATTGTTCCGATGTTGATGAACTGCTTTGAATATTTGATGTTGTACTTTGACTTGAAGAAGTCATCGAAGGTGTAGTAGATGATGGTGGAAGCGTACTTGTAGAACCTAAAAATTTAATATTTATTTAATTAATACATTAATAATAGAATATTGAACCTTGTAAAGTAGTTGGAATTGTAGTTGTTGTAATTCCTTTCGTCGGTGTTGTTGTGGTTGAAGGAGATGTTGAAGGTGTTGTCTCAAGCTCTTCTGCTGTTGTTGTTGTAATTTCGAAAGATTGTGTTGTTGATAAAACAGTCATAGGTAAAGTTGTTAAAATTGCCGGGGTTGTTGTTGCTTGATTATCAGCAGTAACACAAAAATCAATGCTATCATCTAAATAACAATTTTTGTTGCTGTCTATATTATTGTTTGGTTTGCAAACAAACCTTTCCCAGTCGCGTTACTAAAACTTGTGCTATTTTGAAGTTTTGTTGCTTCTTCGTCAGGCGTTGGTATATCTGGTAAAGATTCGGCATAATAAATTACCGAAGCAAAAGCCATTATATAATTGTCTTCACTTTTTCTGAAAAAAACTTTCTTGTTGTTTTAATAGGCAAGAGGATATATCAAATCTGTACCTAAAATCCGAAACAGCAATCCTTGCAATACCGTAATCCTTTTTTGCGTCTCTTTTCCTTCTTCGAGAGAATCCTTGTGAAACTTCTTGTGAAGATAATCCTTTGTTTAATTCATCCGCAATCATTTTTTCTGTTTCATTTTTTTGTTTTTGATAGATTGGTGAAGTATTGTTTGTTAACTCTTCATCCCATGTCTCATTCAATGTTAACTGATAACTTCTTAAATCTATCGTTTTAGGAACATAAAAGTAGGTGGCATCTTCTAAAACGAAACAAAAATAAAATTTTAGTACAATATTTTTATCAGTGATTTTTATGGAATTCCTTTAAAGTCATAAAAAATCAAATTTATACATTAATCATTGCATATTTTTTTATGTTTGAATGAGTAATAAGAATCTCAAATAAAAATATTTTTGTAGGAATCAAAAAAAGAGAGAGAAAAATTGATGAAAGCGAAAAACAAACAAAGTTGACAGTAAAAAAAAGGTTTTAGTGCCTAAAAATTGTTGCTTTTCTTTTTTATAAAATACCATTTTTTTAACTATGAAAAAAAGAATTATCTGTCGTCGAAGGGGGTATTGATAAAGAGTGATTCTAAATTGCGTCAAACCCATAAATTTTTTGCATTTTTTATATGCATTTTTCCAGGCTTTGACGTTTACCGACTTTGGCAATAAAACACAAAATTTTGGAAATAGTTTTTAGAGTTTAATTGCAAAAGCATAGTAATATATACAGTATACAATTTTAAAATAGGAAATACTGTTAAAGAAGTTTAAAGAAATGAAGCTATCAACAGTAACAAGTTACTGTATTTATGAACAATATTTATTATCAAATTATCATTTTTAAGTAGAAAAAAATATTTTAACATTTGACACTTACTTTGTAGACTAAAAACTAAAGTCAAAGTTAATCCAATAATGAATAAAATAATTCCACCAATTAGAATCAAAATCGAAATAAGTCGAAATCGTTGAGGATCAAAACCCATTATTTTTACACAATTATTGTTTTTTATAAAGAATTAAATCAAATTTGTTTCTATTTATTCAACGCCCCAAAAAAAGCAGAAGAATAATGACCAACACTCCTTTAAAAAAATTTTTTTTTAAAACATCAAAAATATGGGATTGCGTTTTTACAAAGCTTCTTCGGCGACAAAATTTTTTGATAACAAAAAAATGGGCCAAAAAAGGTGAAAGCAAAAAAAATATGTGTCGTAATTTGGGAGGGGCTCCTGGGAGAAAGGAAGTGGTGGTAATAACAAAAAAACAAAAGTTATATGAAAAATTATAACGCCTTTTTTTCAGATACTTTTTACCTTAGTCATTCAAAACGAATAAGAAGATCCTGATTCATTTTTTGCAAGAAAAAAATCATTGGCAAATTAAAAGTACTTAAATATTTTTGCATTTTTGATTGCATAAAATATGTCGAAGGAGGGAGCTTTAATCTGATAACAGATAAGCTGTATTTGCATTGAAAACTTAAGCGTCTTTAAAGAAAAAGAATAAATTTAAAGAATATAATCAAAAATATTTTCAACAACTATATATTCAATTAAATATATTTGAGCAATAAAATTAAAAGTAATTTTCACAAAACACAATTCAATTTTTGATTGAAAAAAATGTGCCAAAAACGAATTTGATCCGACATTTTTATTTGAAAATCAGTGATACAATATAATTAATCTATTTTAAGAGCTAGTTAAACATAAAATCAAGAAACGAAATCTAGAGATTCTCAACTTCAAAGGAGACACGCTTTTTTAAAAATAATCTGCAAAAAGTCAGTAATGGAAATAGTAAACGATATGAAAGTCATGAACAAAGGATGATGCCTACCTGATTTTTGAAAAAATTCTATAAAGTAAAGCAAAAGTTTTGTAATAAAAACAAAAAATTAATTAATTAGTGAATTTTAAAACTTTTAATTTAAATTAAAAGTTGAAAAATTTTTACACCAAAAAAATCAAAAAAAAATTCAAAAAAAATATTTTTTTGATGACAGTAAGATTTTTCGTGTTGAAACATTTTTTGCCATTGCTGATCTTCGAATTTATAAATTCAGAGTTTCAGCATAAAAAATAAGCATAAAATATTTACGTATAAAAAAGAATTGCGAAATCTTTGAAATAATCTCAAACATTTTTTGCTCAGAATTTTTTTTGTATCTTTCATTGAAAACACAAATCAGTAATGTTTTATGATTCTGCATCTGCTCAAAACCGCTATAACAATGAAGAAGCTCCAGATGGCGGAAATAACTATGAAAAATATGACCAAAATTCTAAAACAATGTATCAAAGTTCTTCAACTTTTGAAGATTATAATTTGTAAGTTTTTGTTTATTGTTGTTGTCAAAGTGAGACATGTGTGGAACTATCATTTTTGATATCAGATGGCCGAATACATAATTTTTTGTTTTCAGAAAGCCTGAGCTTATTGCTGCTTGTTATTCACTGGGATTTCAACGACCTTCTGGGGTTCAAGAATTTTGCTTGAAATCTTTCGATAAAGGTTCTCCATCACTTGTTATTCAATCACAAAATGGTACTGGCAAAACTCTTTCATTTCTTTTACCAATTGTTCAACGAATTGATCCTACTCTCAAGTCACCTCAATGCATAATCATATGTCCAACCTTGGAATTAGCTCAACAAACAGTTAAAATTGCTCGTGATCTTTGTTCAAAGATTCCAGAAATTCAAATTCAGGAAGTTAGCTTAATGGTTAATAGTAAGTTTGAATTTGATACATGATTTCTTTAATAATTAGGTTCTTTGTTTTAGTAATTGGTAAAACAGTTACCGAACAAATTGTCATCGGTTCACCTGGAAGAATGCTCGGATGTCTAAGACGTAATAATATTCCATTGGAACGTGTCAAATTTTTGGTCTTTGATGAAGCAGATGTTTTGTTTGATATGCAAGGAAACATTGATATTGGCACTAAGATTGCCTTGTAAGAGTTTTTTTGGATATATCTTTGTAATTTAATTTTTTTAGTTATATTACAAATGGTAATCCAAACATTGTCACTTGTTTTTGCAGTGCAACATACAATGAAAGAACAAATAATATCATTGAAATCCTTCTTCCTGAATACAAATGTTTAAAGTAAGTGTTTTTTATCATTTCCTACAATCCTTTTCAAAAAAACATCTAGGATCAAAACACCAAACTTGGCTCTTGAAAATATTAAACAATACGTTGCTCGATGCTTTAATCGTGATTCAAAATTTCAAGCATTGCTTTACATGTGCAGCATGTGCTCAATTCCATCTTTAATTGTTTTTTGTCAAACAAAAGCTTCTGCAGATTGGTTAAAAATTAAGTTGGAAGAAAGTGGTCGTCAAACTGGCGTTTTACATGGTTTAATTTTGTATTTTTTTGAAAAAAGTTTAATTTTAAAAATTTTAGGTGGCCAAACAGAAGAACAACGCTCCGATGTTGTTAAAAGATTTAAAAACAGTGAATTCAAAGTTCTAATTTCTACTAATTTAATTTCGCGAGGTCTCGATGTCCCGCATGTCAGTATGGTTGTTAATTATGATCCACCTTTGATTCATTCAGATGCTGTTGATAAAGAACCTGATTTTCGAACATATTTACATCGAGTTGGTCGATGCGGAAGATTTGGTAAATATGGTGAGTGAATTATGAATTTACTTATAAAAAATGCAATTAAATAGATTTTTTTTCATTTAGCTACCAAAGGGGCAACATCATAATGTATAAAAAACATTTTTTTAGGTATTACTTTGAATCTTGTTGATTCTGATAAAGAATTCGATATTGTAATGAAGTTTGCTGAACATTTTCGTCAGTTTTTTTAATCAATTTATAGCGAAAAAAATTCTTTTTTAGAACGTGAAATCGAAAACTTGGACTTCAGCAACACGGATCATTTAGATCAATTAATGACAATTCATGGATCATAAATTTTCTTCACATTTAAATATCTTTTTGTTGTCGCTTTTTGTCATTTTTATTCCTAAATAAAAGAATGATTATTAAAACACTGTGAAGCTTCAGAAATAAAATAAGCAAAGAAAAAATTAAAATTAAAGTGAGCGGAGGGTTTAGTACATTTTTGGGTCTCACAGCGATTAAGCAACGTATCCGACAAAATGCAAGATCCTGATTGTCAGGATCTTGCAAAAAAGTATGTAACCACCCGCCTCCTCACAGGTACTCAAACGAGATTGTTTTGTTTGAGGGAAGATTTGAGCATTTTGAGAAACTATCAAACCATGAAACTTTCCATATATATATAAAAAGAGTAGGAAAAAATAATTATCCAGGCGGATTTTTTAAATAAAGTATTTTAAAACGAGAATCTGAAAAAAAGAGCGTAAAAATTCAAGATTCTGTAATTTTTTTAAAAAAAGAGCTCAAATATTGTTAGTGTTGTGCAATTGACCGGTCAAATTTTTTTTGGTCAATTGACCGGTCGACAAGTCAATTGACCGTAAAATCCTATTTAGTAATTAAGCTCAAAAAACCTTTAAAGTTACTTTTTTGGTAATAAAAATACGAAAATTAATAATATATAGCTTTATTAACGTAATAAAAATGAATCCGATTCATTGCATTAAAAAAATGCAATGAATCGGGATAGTTGTTGGACAAATTTTTAGTCAGCTAGAAAATAACGAATATGCATTGGATGATCAAATACCATTTTGGAGCTTTTACGGCGAGACCCTCAGTGTTTTGCCTCTTAAAAAAATTGCGACCATTGCCTCAAATCCGGAAATGTATCCGTGAAACGCGGAACGTCGCATGACAGAGGATTTTGATAATCGTTCTGCTTTCTTTAAGCCCTTCAATTATAACTGCTTTTTTATTTGCAGGCAAATATGAGGATTCAGCTGCATTTAATTGCTAAATAATAATTGTCGATTTAAAAATATTCATATTAAATAAGACTTATGCCTTTCCAATGTTGATGAATACTTACTTGATCCAATATCTTTTTAAGAAATAATGGGATTGTTCAGAAATCACGTGACCAAAAAATCGTGATTTTTGGACCCCCCTCGTGATCAAACGTTGAAGATAAACTATGCGGTAACAGTAATATGTCTTTTATTTAACTTATTTTTAATTAGTGAATGTTGCATCAAAAGAAAAAATTAATCGCAGATATCTGCGATCAATTTTTTCGATATCACTTGAATTTGGCGGCCAAAGTGGTTATAATAAACCAACAAAAAAAACGAAATCCAAAAAAGAAGAATCAAAATAAATATCATACATATATATTCGGCAACACTGGTTTTCAAACCCACTAACGTAAGTAACTTCAAAAAGTTTGAAACTAATTTTTCTTAGATCTGATGAACTGAAACCTTTTGTTTATCTGTATATGTTTTAATTACTCATATTTGTTTGTTAAATTTTTGACAGAATTTCCAATTCTTTTTGGGCGTATTTTTATTACGTTTTTTAAAAATTACAAAGTGTTCGGATTTATTGCAAAATAAAGAGTAAATTAGAAGATGGAAGAAAACCAGTTTGATAAGGCAGTGTAACCCTCCTGTTGCCTTTTTTTTATCAAAAGGTTTCTTAAAACAGAGATCATTTTTAATGGAACGATTTGTTTTTTTTGCACTTCGAAATAAAAAAAATTAGAGGTGTAAAAAATACGCCCATAAAAAAATTCGAAATACTATCAAAAAAGTAAACAAAAATTTTCTGTATAAAAACAAACAAATTCTGTTGCTTAACACCTTATCATTTGTTTAAATTTTATTCAGCCTCTGTTACAATACTCATCATGAAATTCTTGATTTCCTGTCTATTTATTTTACTGACAGTCATCATTTTATTCAATTCCGATGTCTCCGCAAGAAATGATAATGTTCGAACTCTAGCCTGCGACACTTTTTGCAGAACCGATGGCGTAGAAGATTGCTGCCGTTCTCAAGATGCTGTTCGCTTTATGGGCGGTCGGTGCCGTTTCTTCCAAGCTTTTTGCTCTGAAGCATAAATCCTATTTTAAAAAAAGTTGGCATCAAAATCTCCCGCTTTTTCTTTTATGTTTAACCGAATAAATATGCTACATGTAAATTAAATGTTTATTATTGCAAAAACTTATCTACAATTTATAAATGTATAAATAACAGTCTTTTTTCTCAAATTTTTCCTACTTTTGATTTCTTGTTTTCACTTTGAGGAGGGATAAATCCCAATGTTTTTGTATAACTCAAATAAAATAATCAATCAAGATCAAGAACTTTGCTCTTTTTTTACTCATCATTTTTTTTGAATGATGAATAAAAAAAGAGCCTGTAAAAAGGGAGTTTTGCGGCATTTGTTTTTGAATACTTTAACAGAGTTTTTATTCTAGTTTTTATCAATAAAAACACACAATAAAGCCGATATTTAAGTAGTAAATAAATTTTTATTGCTTTAAATACAACTATTAAATGTTTTAAAATAGATCCCTCCCCTCTGTAATATTTGTAGTTTTGAAGCGTTTAAAAAAATCAAGGGGTGTTATCAACAGATGATAAAAAAAAGCAAAAAAAAATGCTCAATATTTTCTGCAAAATTAGTCGCAGTTGAAATTCCTGATGTTATTGAAACAAATTTTTTTGCGGTCCTTTGTTGGCTATATTTCAGCAATCAATAAACAGTGTTCGCTTTCAAAACTCACAAAAATATTTTTTTAGTTGTTTTCGCAAAAAAAAGAGTTTTAAAAAACGTGAAATATTTTTTATTTTTCCGTTTTCTTTCTCATTTTTGTTCGTTGACGTAAGATTTCATTAATGGAAAAATTATTTTATAAAGATAAATTCGTTGAGGTAAGATTTCATTTAGTTTGTTATTGAAATATTTTTGTTTTAGCTTCATCATGACAAAATAATTCTAAAATGTTATTATTTTCCTATTGCAAAAAGCAAAATGATTCCGCTGAATGACATTCAAAGTGTTTACTACGACTCCCAAGAAAATTCAATGATTTTTACAATTGGATGGGGGATAACAATTTTTGGTGTTTGGTGGGGATTTGATTTAAAGAGACAATTTCCATCATTTAAAACAAAATATTCAAACGTAATCTTGGATAATGGCACTGCAATTAAGAAAGGCTTTACTGTTGTGGATATTAATGAATTTTTAAAAGCTCTTCAAATGCTGCTTACAAATAACAATGTTTCTTTTGTGAATAAAATTTCAGATAAATATGATAAAAATGTCACCGCTAAAACTTCTTCATTATTGGAATCAGAAAAAGCAATTACTTCTTGGAAGGAACGGAAAATTGCACATCATTCATTTGGTCCTCATTTTTGCATCAACATGCCTCTTCCAAGTTATGAAGAAGCAATTAAACAATATTACAAAAATGAATAAACTGTCTTTTTTTATTGTTTAACAATTTCAAAACTAATTTTATGCTGAATTTTTTTGACGTAATAACTTTTAAGGAAAAAACCAACAGGGATTTCCCAGAAATAATTATTTTTTGAAAACTCAAATATTTTTTTTCAAAGATTAATAAACGAAAGATCGGTGTTTTTTTGGACAACTACAGTAACATTGTAAATGAATTTTTCTAAACTGTTGAACATTTGTAAAAAAACACTTATTTTTTTAAAAAATAATACTCATTATTGGATAAAACAAAAGAATTATAATAATTTAATAAATTGAAAGAATAATAACCTGCAAAGTTTTTACTATTTTACTTACCTTTAATGACGTTTCGACTAAAAAAGTTATTTTAAATTTAAGTTTTCTTTGGCATTCATTTTTTATGTTAACAAATTAGTCTCAAAAATGTATAGTTGATTTACAACATCGAATATAAAATCTCCGTTATTTAAAAGTTATAAATTATATTTTATACAGGGTGTTTCAAGAAAAATGGCCGTTTTGTGACGCACATTTTATGCTTTAACACTATGCAAATTATAAACATGACCATTTTTCTTGAAACATCCTGTATATAATAATAATATATGTGAAACAGAAACTGTATATGTCAATAAAGAATCTTATAAATGATTATCAGTGATGAACAGAAGTAGCTACCCAATTTGGAGGACATCGTCTACCACTTATGGAAAAAAAACAGTTGCTACTATGTAAACTTTCTTCTGATGGTTAATAAATTATTTTTTGTAATTAATATGGCGTTTTTTATCATTTTGAATGTTTTAAACCTAAAAGTGCCATCTTTTTCATCTTCATTAGCAGGCAAAGTTCTCCAAATTGAACAAAGTTATTTACTTCTTCTATTAAATAGAAGCAACTGACACTATTTATTCCAAAATTTAAAAAAAATTACTGTAAAGTTTTTCTGAATTTAATTACCTGTAAAAGTGACGAAGAAGCGAATTTTTGATTCGCGCCTATTTTGGAGTTTCCAGGACAAAAATTATTGCAAAAATATGGGGCGCTCCCATAATTCGATGATTCCTAAATACAATAGACAAGAAAGTTCCAAAAAAATTTACTGTAAAAATTATTAATTTTATTCAAATTTATATGGAAGCTCCAAAACGCCTCAAAAATTTCCAAGAAAAAGACTGTAACAATTTCTGGTAATGAAAATGTTTTGAAGTAATTTTTTATTACTGTTTGCTAGTTTTTTATGTTTAACATCAAGGCCGTATTTAGGAGGGGGGGGGGGGGATTCGGGACCTGTGTCCCCGAAATCGAAGAATTTCCGTTGATCTTTTGCCGCTTCGTGTTGGCGGCGGCAAAAGATCAAAGGCGTGTCCCCTCCGAAATTTTTTTCTGTATCCGGCTTTGTTTAACATAGAAAGTTAAATTAGTTTTTTGTTCTTGAAACTCTTCTTTCACCGTGCTTTTTCTGTGATCTTTAAAATAAAAAAAGTGTTTCCTTCAAAATTTTAAAAGTTCGGTATCGTATTTTAAAGTTACAATCAAAAATGAAGAAAGCGTTTAAAGGAGGCGGACTTTTTAATTTTTTCGTTTTTCTACGAATGGATTAACCTGACGATCAGGCAAAGTACAAAAGAAATTTCTATTGTTTTTTGCCTGATCGTCAGGTTCATCCATTCGTAAAAAAACGAAAAAAGTAAAGAGTCCACCTCCTTTAAAATCTTGTAGATACCAATATTTCGACACGATAAAATTGTGTTACCCTAATTCTGCATGAAGGATGCGGTGGTTTTTTAAATTGTATTCAATCTTTTTTTTGGCAAAAATGTAATAAACATTACAAAGTTAAAAATCTGTCTTTTGCCTTTAAATTCAGCTTCTGTAAAAAAATACCGTACTTTGATTTTTTATACGTACTGTTAAAAAAGAAGAAAACACTGAAATTTGATAAAAATAAAAGTTTTTGGGTAAGATAAAATCACTTTCTTTTTATTTATTAATCATGTTTGAACGTCGACAATCACTCATTGGCACATAACAAATTCTGAAGGATTTACAATAAATGAATCATAATATTTAATTATGAGTTTTTGATTGTTCTTCGATATTTATTGCTGTATTTTTTTATTATGGATTATTGCCATTTTTTTCGTAGACTGAGTATATGTGTCTCTTTATTTTATTGGCATTAACCATGGCTTTAATTGACACGTTGTAAATTGTATCTATATCTTTTTTCGCGTGTTTGATTTACAACTTTTCTCTTCTTCTTTTTTTTTTCAATTTTTTATGTTTATTGGGACCCTTTAAAATAAAATGAAGCTGAGAACGGCCATGGCACCTCTCTTTTTTGACTGATGAGAAAAAAAGAACACTAATCCAAAAAGCCTAAAAAATTAATGCCATTCAAGGTCAGCTCTTTTTTTTGTTGGTTGATTGTTGCCAATTTGTTTCTTGTGTTCTTTTTTTTTGGCATTGAAATCAGCGTATATCATTTTTATTCATTTTTAAAGAGAGAGAGAGAGAAAAAAGAAGTGTTATCAGTTTTTTATCAAATATAAAAATATAAATATAAATATTGTTTTTGGCCTTGACTGACATCCATCGAATCATTAATCAAAGACAGAAGCGTTCTCCGTTTATAATAATATTGGAATAATATTTATTTATTTTTTGCCAACATAATTTCCGCCCTTTCAAATTTTGACCACAACCTTTTCGTCCATTCTCTTTCATTCATTTTTCTTCTTCATTAACATTTCACTTTTATCCCTTTCAGATTTGATTTCATTTATCTTTCTTTTAATTTTCTGAGAGAGAGAGATTTTTGGCAAAAAAAACTAATAATAAAAATAACAGTAGGATAATCTTTTTTTCCCGATGATTTTTCACCAAATAATTGGGGGAATAATTAAGCGATTATTATTATTATTATTGCTAAAAGAAGAAAGAAAGAATTCCAACAACAACGATAAAAGATAGATAGATTGAAAAAAAAACAATGGTTTCTTTAGATTTTTGCGCAACAATAAATAAATATATTCTATTTTTTTCATTCCGAAAGAGATTGAAAGAAACAGATGAAGAATATTATTGTTTGGTAATTAGGAACGGCAGCAGCAGATACAGAGATCGTCAACGGCGGCACAAATTTTATTATCTCTTTTATATGTTGTTTTGGCCTTGATTATGGCATAAAAAAAAGGTAATTTCTAAACTCAGGCATTCTTCTTTTTTTATTAAACAATAATTTTAGCGGTATTTTCTTTTGTTTGAAATTTTTATTACTTTTATTTATTTTTTTATTGTAAATTTCTTTGATAATCATTTATTTGAAGAAGCGCGCTCTCTTTTTTTTCTCACAATTTTCAACAAAAAAAATAGGATTGCGCAATTTATTTATTTATTTTAAAACCATTTTTTGTGGATAAATTAAAAATCCAGTTTATCATCACAAAAGAAAGATCCTTTATTTATGCTTTAACACTTTTAAAAATATTATATTTTTTAAAACGGTTTTTTGATTCCATTTTTCTTTTTTTTTGCTTATCTAAAATTCTATGCCAGTTTAAAATTTATTTTAAAAATCCTAAATTATTGAAGCGATAAATTTGTAAAAGAAAAAATATGTGGGCGAAAAAAAAGCGTGTAAAAAAAGATATTTTTTTCGCTTCGCTTTTTTGCCGATTTTGTTTTTTTTTTCGGTTAAAAGGTCACAGAATAATATCTTTCTTTCACCACCTTTATATTTGCCCTTCTGGGAACACTTTTCTCTTTTATTTAAACGGAAATCAGAAAACACAAAATAGAAACGCTTCAATGAATTTAATTTTAGACATTTTTTAAAAAAGTTCCTTTTTTGTATTATTTTTTTTTAAAAAGCTATAATAAAAATGTTTATTTCGGTCATTGGACAAATAAAAAAGGCAAAATAAAAAGGAACGATATTTTTTTTTGGTGATGTTCCTTCCAGAAAGAAGTTTACCGCTTTATTTTATTCCATTTTTTTTAACGTTGATGCAATTGACTCATCTGTCATATATGTATTTTTCTTTTCCTTTTCTTCGTCGTTTTTCCTTTTTTTTGGTGGTTACCTCTTTCATTTATTTCATTCCAATTTGAATGCCATCGAACGAAAGAAAGGTGCAGCAACGATTAAGATCATACATTTCTTTTTCTATTTTTCACTATTTTTTAGATATATCGAAGACGACACAGAAAATTCGGCAGAAACTTTTTGTGATTTTTCGCTCACAGCAGTTGGTCAATTTTGTTATTTGTTTTTACCATGTTTTTTTTCGCGTCAAAATTCTTTTGTTTAAAAAACTATTGAGAGCTTCTTCTTAAACTGACACTCCGAAAAAAAAAAGAAGATTTGAACCAGCCGATGCAGTCAGCTTACCTTTCCTTTCTTGCTTGCTTGCTTCTCTATTTTTTTTTGTACATCTTTGTTTTGTTGCATTTCATCGGCATCAACAACAACGACGACGACGACATCGATGCTATTCTTTCTTCGCCCCTTTTTTTTTGTTATAAAACTTTTCGCTGCTTTTATTCAAATTCAAATTCTTTTTTTACTTTTTATAATAAACTTTTAATTTTTTATGGATGGAAAAAAAAGGTTTGTATTTCGAAGTTGTGATGTGATCATCATCTTTTTCTCTTTCTTTTTTTCTCTTTTTTGTCTCACTTTTTTTTCTTCAATTTTTTTTGCTTCTTTGTCCTTGCGCGTTCGCCGTTGTTTAAGCGTGGGAGCCATTGAAGTTTTTCATTCCCAGGATATTTTATTTTATTTTTTTTACAGCAATGCTTAACGCTTTGATGCATGCATTTTCTTTCAATTTTATAAAAAGTATAAAATCTCTTTCTACTTTTTGCAGTAAATATATAAAAATCCGGTGTTGATCAGATTTTATCCTAAAAAAATGCTTACAAAAATCCATTCCTATCAATTGATGATGATTCATTCTTTGCTTAAAAGCAGACAACAACAAAAAAAATTCAGCTTCCATCGAGTCGTTTAAAAAAATGTACAGTGAATCTTCATTTCTTTAACAAAAACGAAACATAACTAGTCATCATTTTTTTTCGCAGAGAAAAAAAAAAGAGAAGCAGAAGATTCTTTCATTGCTTCTTCTTTCTTCTTGATTTTTTTGTTCTTGATTGCTTCTTCCTTCCTTCCTTCCATCCTTCAATCAATTCAATCGAACAACGACGATTTTTAACCAAAAACAGTCATCATTGATTTTGCCGCGCTTCTTTTTTTCAACAACCAAAAAAATCTAAATAACAACTGATAATGTGTTTTATTTTATATTTTTTTCAATATTGCTTTTAAAACGGTTTTTTTGACTTGCTTCTTTTGTTCTCTCTTTCTTTTTTTACAATTTTTTCAAAATTTAATCGTGTTTTTTAAGGCTGGTGTTAATATTTGAAAATCGTAAAAAAAGGGCAAAAATGAATGAAATAAAAGCGGCGCCCTTTTTTGCCAAAAGGGACGATATGTTTTTTTTATTGCGCAAATATTCTTCCGTTTTTTTTCTTCTTTCAATGTTTAGCTTTTTTTATATTTCAAGCTTGTCACTTCTTTTATTTTGTCAAAAAAAGACTTTAAAGGGTTTTTTTAATTTTGAATTTAGTAAATGACCACTGGCACTTATTGCTTCTTCTTTTTTTGTTGATGCCGTTTTTTCTCGTTTTTAGGATTCAACGTTGCAAAACAAAAACGTAAGATTTTTTAAGTAAAAAAAAACGCTTACTCAAATATTTTTTTTTCTTCCAAAAATGGGAGGCAAGACTTAATTACTTTAAGAAAAAAAAAGAAAGCAAAGAAAAGAAAAACATCAGTGATTTATAGGGTGCCAAAAGAAAAATGAAAGTGAAAGGGGGAGGGCAAATTTTGATGCCTTTTCGGCACCAATCTTCTCATTTGCATATTAGGCTATATCTCCAGAGGGTGCCACTCCTTTGTCGTTACTTTATTTGTTAGCTATTCAGTTACTACCCCCCCAAAGCAATCATAAAAAGTTTTTACTTTCTTATATCTATTTTTCTTTTCTTAAAGCGTTATAAAAGAATATATATCTTGTTGAAAGTGTAAGTTTTTGTGATGCTGCTGCTGCACGACTCTTGAAATTTTGTTGACAGCTTTTTTCCGCGTTCCGTTACTTTTCTAACTGCTTTCTTCTTACTGCTGATGCTATTCTGCGCAAGTAAAAAAAATATTTTGAAACAATTCTATCGCATTTTTTAGCTGCATTGAAAAAGAAATTGCAACTATAAACTTTAAAATTAAAGTTTTTATGGTTAATTTTCGCATTTTCGCAAACATTTTGATTACACTCTTGGGTTTGCTTCTGCTACGTTTTTCTCCTATTTTGGTTAAACTTTTGACAGTTTTTTTTCCACAAAATCCTTGTCCTAAAAAAAGCAACACTTTTTTTTTCTGAATTTTGTTTCACTTCAAATAATCCCTTCCCATATTTTTTGACATTGAAAATTCTTTGATGCGGCACCGAAGAAGGAATGGAGACAAAAAAAACGAACGAACTAACTTACTTCTGACGGCAAAGAAGGCAGCAACGGCTCCTTCAACCAATAACAACAAGTTTTTTTTGCCATTCTTGAATGTGAATGAATGAATCGGGGGTCTTAACTTTTTGCGCAACAAAAAAAATTAATTTCGTTCTTACTTTTCTTTATTCAAGCATTTGACACATTTTTTTTATACTTACCAACTTTTTTTTTTCTTCTGCAACAACTAACTTTCTTCATCTTTTTTTTTTCCCATCAACACACCCAAGTTCTTCTTGTTGCTCATTCAATTTTATTTTCAATGCTTTTTCTCTCCTTATACTTTTTTATATTGTTCTTCTTTTTGCTGCTTCTCAAAAAAGAAGAAGAATGACTTCAACTTCTTCGTTTTCAGAAAAGGACTTCCTTTTTTTAGAAAAAAAAACTTTTTTTTGCATCAAAATTTATTTATTTCCACAAAAATGACCACCGGCGAGTCACCATTATCGTAGAAGTTGTTTCAAGCCTATTTTTATAAGCGTGTTTTTTTTCCAAAATCCAAGCAGGGGGTTTCCCATTTTTTTTCTACGAAAATTTTCGTTAATCTACGTTAAACTTTTTTACTCGCTTTTTTTTTGTATGATTTCACTTTTTATTTATTTATTTTTTCTTCTCTTTCGCCCATGATCATCACCAAAAACCTTTTTTTTCTCTTTTCCTTCTTCCTTGTGGTCATCAGAAATAGATATCCGATCTCAGATATATTTTTTGTTGTGTTTTTTTGCATTAAATTGATCGCCCTCCTATTGTGATTTTTTCCTCCTATTTGTCTTTGTATGTGTTTTTTTTTCGTTTATTATCGTCGTAATTTTTTGTGATCAGATCTGTCTTCTTTTACTTTTTTGGATGTTTTTGTTTGAACTTGTTTTTATCTTTTTGAATATCTCGATGGTAATTATGATTTACATCTCGTGCTTTTACCTTATAGGTTTCTCTGAAAACCCTAATTCATTATGGTCATTATTTTTATTATCTCAAGTGTTCCTTCTTCCCTTCAATCATAATATTCCCTCATTTAAATGTTATCACCTTTTTAAATATATTTTTGTACTTTTGTTCCTTCATGATGAGTCAATTAACCAAACTGCTTTCTTCCCTATCTCTCTCTCTCTCTTTTTCTTTCGACAGATGTGGAAAAGGGAAGTCCTCCTGCTTTCGCTTGGTCTTGCTTGTTTCGCGCATCGTGTTTTTTTGTTACGGTTTTATTTTGTGCGTTCCCCCCATCGCTTTTTTTCAAGCAGGGAAAAATTTTTCGAAGCAGTAAAGTCTCCGCCTTTTGCCTTTTTTGAAAAAAAGCTCCTAAAAAGTGTGGACAGTGGTTTTGTTCCTTTAAAAAAATTTGTTTCTTTTTTAGGAAAAGCCATTTTTGACATTTTTTTATTCTGTTTCGAGATATTTATTTACCTATGTACATTATATTTTGTAATATGCTTTTTAAACATGACTCATTTGTTTTTTTTTATTTCAGCTTTCACCCAATTTCATTAAATCTGGCGTTAGTGATTCAAGCTTTTCTCGACGGAAGCACAAAATATGATCAATATTTGAAAGCTGCTTTATATATACCAATTTATTTTTTACAAAAGTTATATTCATTCAAAATGAAGCCTTCTAAAAGAATATTGCTTTTGGCAATTTTATTATTTTTTATTCATACTGTATATGCTGATGAAACTCCTCCAACTGTTGGTAAGCATTTTGTTTTTTTCAAAAACGTATTTTTTTTCGTTACCATACTTTTTGGATCTAAATACTATTGTAACATAATTTTTTGTGGCGAAACTTATAATTTTATATTTTTCTTCTTCTTTGCTAATTGTATACATTTTTTTATGAAACATTTGAGAATAGTTTTTATTGTTTTCCGTTTTCAATGATTATATTTTACTTTACATTTATCTCAAATTTCCCTCCATCGATGTATGTATTATTTTTTGTGTTGTTTTTATTTTCCATTATTCTTATCCCCTTTCAAGTGTTTTGCTCCACTCTTCTTCCTTCACTTTCTTGATTCCGTGCCATGGCATCATTGCCCGAATGAGGTTCAGAGCTAATTGCTGCCTATTCTTATTCCTTTAGCTCATTTAACATCTTTTCTGGATTTTATGCATAATTCGATTAATTGTTTTCCCCATTTCTTTCTCACTTTCTTATTCTAAAGTCTATACTTTTTTTTCCAAAGAAAAGCTTGACTTTTAAAAAAAAAACTTTGAAAGAAAAACATAGCAATTTTTACAACAACCTTTATCAATCTTTCATGAGAAAATGTTTTTAGTTTTTGTTTTGTTATGCTTTTTTCTCTCTCCTTTATTTTTGATGAAGGATAATTGTGGTCAAAAAGTTTCCGGCATGTAAAAACACCAAAGGGTAAAGAAAGCAATTTGATCTTCCCTAAAAATGCGGTACTTTTTTTGAAGGCCAAAAATAGAGGAGAGAAGAAAAAAAGTTGCACGCTTTTGATGCCGATACTAATTACAGCCTCGGCAAACAGAGGGGAATAGACGACACTCTTATCCGATATGAATGTCTTATAGTTCAGCAACATTGAGAAGAAGAAAAAAATTAAGATGAAAAAAACCTCTAAAGTTAGAACTTGCTTGAAATTGAAAAAGAAAAAAAAACAATAGCGACTCATTACATTGACCTTTTGGGGCATAATTTATTGCCGTTTTATAGTTGCTTTTTTGCTCATCTTTGGGGGGAGAAGAAAAAAAGTATCGGACAATTCCAAAGCACTTTTTTATTCATCATAATAATCCAAGAAAGGCGCCAAAAAGTGTGCTGTCATGAATGTTTTTCTTTGGCATTAAAGAAAAGCTACCGCTCATGTTGCCCATATCAGCAGGTGTTCCATTGATAGGTCAATAGTTACAGCGGGGGTGCGACATCAGAAAGCATAACTTTTGAGCTCAGATAAGCCGATACTTGACAAAGTTTACTTTTTTAGCTGTAAAAGTAGCGGTTCTTGCTTCTCTTTTTTCTTCTTTTATCCACTTGATTAACCATAGTCAATCATCATTGCCTTCTTTTACCAGCTCATTTACTTTCTCCCTCTTTCGCCATCATCACATTGCAAAAAATAGAAAAGTACTATTTCTCTCTCTCTTGTACAGTCGGTTTTGATCAATGCCGCTTTCTTCTTCTTCTTTCTTCACTCCTACTTCATCATAATTTCCAGCGTGCGCGTAAAAAGCGCCGAAAATCTTTTAGTATTTTTTGCTGCTGCTTTTCTGCCTTGTCGATCATCAGATTTCGCTCGATTGCTTCTTCCGATACTTTCTTAAGCGGCAAGCTTCTTTTTTTGTACATTTTATTAAAAGAGAGGAATGACTGTTGTTTGCAGTTAAGCTTAAGCATCATCAGCAAAATACTACAAAGCAGCATGCCTGTTTTTTATAGAGAGTGTAGCAGATGGATTTTGTCAGCAGAAAGGGCGGCATTACAGGAAATATAAAAAAAGATCATTCAATTTTAGCTCCTGCATTTTAAATTGTTTTTTCCTTTTTTAATAATAGTTTTTTAAAAAAATTGTGCAATTTTTTTACAAATTATGTGCTTCATTTTCTTCGCTTACAAAAAAAAGAAGCTTCATTTTTTCGGAATTTTTGAGCTTCTTTTGTTAAAACAAAAATGATGGAATCACTTTTTTTATTTATTGAAAGAAAGTCCAGTTTTTTTTTTTTTTATAATTCGATAAAGCAGAAAGGCAAATTGACGACCCTATTGTTGCAATTATATTTGGTAACCGGTTAAAAAATCTCTCCTTTTTTATTTATTAGCTAAGTTAGTAGCAGTAACAAAAAAAGTAAGCAAGCAAAGACGAATAACTTTGATGAAGTTTACTTACATTTTTTCTTCTTTCTCTTTTTGGACCACTTTTTAAGGAAGAAGCAATCTTTAAAAAAGAAAAACGTATTTGTTTCATTTTTCTCATTTTCCGTCTTTCTCTCTCTTTTTCATTTTGACATTTTGCTTCAGAATTGAAACTGCATTTAAAAAAAAGTAAAGCAAAACCAAAGCACTCCCTTTTTCGGACGTAATAACGATGAGTAAACAGAACGCAGCAGCAAAGGCTGGAGCTTGTAAAACTGCAAAGCATCATCTTTTATCTGAACTATAATATTTTTTTTTAAAAAGAAGATCAAAATTTACATACACAGTAGTGACAGTCGGTGAAGAAAGCACCTTTTTTCAATTCTGTTTTGAAAGAAGAAAAGTGAAAACGATGTGCACGCGATTGCGTTTATTTGCTTCGAATTGAGAGATCAGCAAAAATAATAAAAAAGAAGAGAAAGGCCATAAAAATTTTGTTACAAGGGTAAAAAATATTATATTTAAAATATAAAAATAACAAAATGTGTATAATTAATTTAAAACATTACCGTATTACTTTTAGTGGAATCAACATTTTGTGAAAGTGAAACTGCAAAACTTTCGTGTCCAAGTGGTACTGTAATTTCAATTCAACTTGCAAATTATGGTCGATTTACGCTTAAGCTTTGTAATCCCACGGCTGACACTTCACTCAATGTTAACTGTCACAATGAGAAAACTCAAGAAATTTTAAAGAACAGGTTGGTTACTGTATTCCATTTTTATTTTTGGGGGATATTTAAATTGCTTATTTCTCTTTATTTATTTTTTCACATACAATTTCTCACTTTTTTCAAACATTGTTTTTTATTTTATTGCCGGTCATCAATTTTTCTTTTTTTGAAAACCTTCAAATTTTACTTTTTTGAGAAACAAAAATGCATAGGAAAAAAAATTTGCGAGTAAATTGTTAGGTTTGAATGACAGCAAATCATGGAGATATTTTTCATGCAGCAGCAGCAGCAACAACAAAAACTACTGCGGCATTTATTCCTTTGGTTTTTTAAATTGATGGGAAGAAAAACGCAATGAAGAAGAGAGAGAGAGAGGGATTGAGGCTTATGTACCGCAATGTCCCCTGTATTTTCTCATTTTTACAAAAGAATAAAAGACCGCTCCACTCATTCATTTTGCATTCACATTCATCGATGGCATAATCCGACGATAAGAAAGCAAAGCTTTTTTCAATTCATAAGGTCATCCTTGTTGTCGTCTTCACTATCGTCGGCACTTTTTGCGCCATTCTCGTCGTCTCTCCCTTTGTGATCGGATCTTGACTTTGATGAAGCACAAAAAGTTTAATGTTAAAACTTTTTTTGCAACAAAACTTTTTGAGATTAAGAGCTTTGTAGAAAAAAGAAGGGAACGGCATAAATAAACATCTAAATTGTATTGATTTCTTTAACCATCACCTGGCTGGCATTCTTTTTTAAAAAATGCATTTTTTTCACCAGAAAGGCATCAATTAGTAAAACATGTAAAGCTTGAAAAAATCCAGATGCATTTGTTTTTTCATCGCTCTTGACCCGGTCACCTGGAAAAGAAAAGCTTTGAAAAATACAATCGACATTTTGGAAAGCTAAAATAAATTGTGCTTATGTTAGGCATCATCATCATTTTTTTGGCATCATGAAGAAAGTGCGAAACAAAATAGAAAAGAGTAAACTTTACAATTATTTACACTTGCGTCACATATATTTTTGCAGCTTTTTTACGATGCCATTATTTTTGATTTTTTTGGGACTCAATGATCGCTCATTACCCGATTAACTAACTATATTTGCTTGAATTTTCCATTCATTCAGCCAATGAAAAAAAGAGCAGATTAACAAAAACACCTTTAATTCAAATCGATGGATCAGATTTCGAGATTTAAGTCAATTTCTCGAGCAAAATAAAATACCTGCCTATTTTTTGTGACTGTTTTTTATGGCAGACAAATAGGCCATTACCGACTCAGATTTCATTGTTTTAAAAGGTTAACAACGGTTATGTTTTTCTTTGTCTTAATTGGTACTGTAGATGCAAAAACTAACTCTCTCTCTGACATACAACCATTAGTTTTTTTTTGTTTCCTGTGCTTTTTTTGGTTTTTTGTTACAATAAAAACTTGACGATAAACAACAAAAACCTTGAGTTTTTTTAACAGAGTCAATGACAAAAAGCTCACCTCATTGTCGACGTTAGTCAACGGCTAATTGACTTCAATGGAGATGAATATGGTTGTATAGTTTTTTTTACCTTTCCAATTGCCTTTTTTTTTCATTTCTCACTATTGCCGAAAATGAAAAATAACTCATCACATATAATGGAGTCAGTGCATCATATTGTCTTGGCATGGAGAAAAAGGGAATAGAAAAAAACAATGAAGGAAATTTCTCCCGCGCGACAGCCGTTGAATTCAATAATCAAAAATAGAAAAAAGAGAGGGGAGAGCATGAATGATGAAGACAATAACAGGCAATGAAGCGCAATTTTTTCATGTTTTTGCAAATTGCAAACATGTGTTTTTACAAGATTTTTTTCGAGGCCATCGATGAAGCGTCTG
This sequence comes from Panagrolaimus superbus, assembly GCA_964035985.1. Classification (NCBI taxonomy): domain Eukaryota; kingdom Metazoa; phylum Nematoda; class Chromadorea; order Rhabditida; family Panagrolaimidae; genus Panagrolaimus; species Panagrolaimus superbus. The sequence continues at coordinate 13,514,695 of OZ038359.1, forward strand.
GTGCCAATTTTATCCTTTTTGAATTGTTGAATTTCTGTTAATGGCATAAAAAATTTTAAAAAAAAATTAGTTGAATTTTTATTGCTTCAATGATTTTTTAGTGGATTTTCAACACCTGCCCGTTTTTTGGTTAGCTCTTTTGCACCTTTAATTTTTAACAAAATAAAAACCACAAAAACGGATTCAATTTTCCGTTCTTTTTGCAAAATATACAAAACTGATATTTGAGAAGCTCAAAACAATCATCTACGACTTTTTATTTCCTTTCTTTTTATTTTTCTTTTTTGCCGGGGTCAATGTTTGTCTTGGCATCAACGCAACGCAACGTAGGGCAACAGTCAAGCAAATGATTGGAGGAAAAATGCGGATGCGCAACTTTTTTTCATTTTTGGTTCGATAAAGTGTCGGCACGCTTTCAGCATTTTTTCCTCTAACCAAAAAAATAAGAAATGATTGATGACACATGCTGAAACAACAGCAACCGGCTCTCTCTCTCTCTCTCTCTTCTTCTTCCATAAATGGCGTACTTCAATTTGCATAGAAAAAAAGAAAGAAAAGTTAAGTGTAAGCTTTTGCGCAGTTTTTTGTGATTTATGGTTGTCGACAAGTAACTATGAAATCTTCCAACAAACAATTCTTTTTTCAAAGCCTTGAGGGTAAAAAGAGAAAAAAAATTGACGGAAGTCGGATTGGATCAAAAAGAGAAAGAGCTTTTAAGGATTTAGCGCCTTTCCCCTTTGACTTCCTGTCTTCTCTTATAGTTGAAAATCTGAACAATACGCTGCCATGGAAGTAACAGTCTATTCTATTCTGCAGGTGACAGCTCTCATTCATATAAATAATTTTTTAAATTACTAGTTTTGGAACTTTTTTACAATTGAATTCACTTTAAAGTACTTTTGAAAGAAATTTGTTAGAGTTTTTAACGAATTTGACACGTTTCAAACGCTCTGTCTAAATTTTTGTTTTTAAACTTATTTGCGGAAACTGAAAGTAGTTTAGCTTTTTGAAAAAAGAAATCTTTTAAGTAAGATGACCCTTTCCTTTTTTGGACATGGCAGTCGGCAATTAATTTATCTCGGCTGCTGGATGCTAAAGGCTTCTTCTTTCTAAAATTGCAAGGCGGTATTTTGAAGCGGTGGCGCTAATGGATTACATAAACGCCGGAAAAGACTCTTGGGAGAAAAAAACCCATCAACATTGGCAGTAGAAACGGGGAATAACAATACTTTAGATAGATAGAAGAAAGTGTGAAAGCAAAGAAGCTAATTGTAGTTGAAAATAGAAATTAGAGGGGACTTTTCTTCCTTGATTAAAATAAATAAATTATTGTTGTTTTGGCATTTCACGAAAAACATACGACAAAATCGAAGGAAAGAAAGAATTATTCATCATTATTTGTTCGGGCTGGAAATAAGTTTTTACAATAGAGATACAAAAATAAAAAGAAAGAAATGCAAATGAATTCATTATTTACTTGAGGACACTAAAAAAGCAAAAGAACATGAATCATTAAAAAATATACAAAGAAATCAAAGTCGTAAAGCTTTAAAAATTTGATAACATGAAACCCTGCCATTTTGAGGGGCAAAAATTATATTTAAAAAAGTATAATACCGTAATTCAGATGTGAAAATCGTCATCGTTGTTTAATGGCAGTTTCATCGAAAGCATTTGGAGATGAGTGCCCTGGCACGCCAAAGTATCTTGAAGTGGCATATTCTTGCGTTCAAGGTACGATCCTTTTTTAAAAGCTTTTTGTTGTTGCTTTTTCGTTCATACTGTGAAACATGTTTGTGATTGTTGTTAAGTGGCTTTTTTTGACTTTCTCTTGAACTTGTTGATCTTACTTTTTTTGTTTGTCTTCTTTCTTTGAATGGGATTTTTTCGGTTTTTAATTTTTAGTTTTTGTAAAAACTGATATGTATATGTGATTAGTTTTTTTATCATTTTTTATTTCTTAGATGTCAAAGTAAAGCAAAATGTGATGTAAAAGTTACAAATGAAGAATTTGGTGATGTCTGTCCTGAAACATCTAAATATCTTGAAGTACGGTACATTTGTGTTACACCACCAGGTTAGTGATTATTATTTTTGATGTTGTAAATTTATTATTCTTTGAGTTTACTGTATATTTTTTATATTTGGAGTTATCTAATAATGTAATTCTAGCTACAACTACAACAACTACCACAACCCCGATTCCCACAACTACTACGACATCTTTAAGTACAACTGCATCAAATGAAAATGCAATTAAATCTTCTCTTACTTCATCAGTGCCAACATCTGCACCTAAATTTTGTCAACCAAAATATGAACGACATGTTCAATTTCCAAAAACTGAAAGTGGAACAAATGCCAAAACAGCATGTCCTGTAAATACAGACGGATTAGCAGAATGGTTTTGTTCAATTGATGGTAAATGGGAAGGTTCTCCAGATTTATCAAAATGTATTTCAATTTGGATTAAAAAACTTGATGCTGATATTCAAAACTCTCCTGAAGATTCTTTGATTCAATTGGAAGCTTTGAAAGAAATTCATACACACTCAAAACGACAACAACTTGTTGGTGGTGAATTAATAAAAATTTCATCAATTATTGAAAAAGTTGTTTTAAATTATGTCAATATTATGAAATCTGTAATACCTTCAAAAGAAAACCATCATAAAAATTTGGAAATGAATAAGGTAATTTATTAATATTTTTGGGACACTTTAATTAACGAAAATAATTTTTTTAGTTTTTGATTGAATTAATTAATTATCTTTTATCAACTCAACAAACAGATGCATGGAGTGATATTAATTCTTCCAAGCAACGAAATGTTGCAAGCAAATTACTTGATTCATCTGAAAAATTACTTGCGTCCTTCTTTTTTGCAACCCAACCATTAATGTCACCATTGTCTGAATCAATGACAGAGCATTTTGTTGCAAAACCACATATTCATGCTGAAGTTTCTACCGTACCCATTTCTGAACGTGTCCGTTTTCCATCGTCGACATGGAAAAATGATGAAGTTCATATTCCTAGAGAAGCTTTAGAATTTAGCGGTGGATGTATGTTATCTTTTGTTGTTAAAATAAATGTATTGACATATAATTTTAGTTAATGGTCAAGTTTTGTATTCAAATTATGATGGATTTCAACGTTATCTTCAACCACTTAAAAATCCTGAACATCAATATCAAAAAGTTTTAGCATCAAAGGTTCTTACGGTATCTATTGTTCGAAATGGTCAACCATATCCAACACATCGAATTCCTCGTCCTGTTGTTCTTTCTTTTCATACACAAGTTTCACCAAATCTTACAAATCCTCAATGTGTTTGGTGGGATAATATGACTAATGATTGGAATGGTAATGGTTGTACAATGAAAAGTTATAATGGTTCGATTACAACGTGTGAATGTTCACATTTAACACATTTTGCGATTCTTATGGATGTTCGTGGCATTCAACTTCCAGTCTTTCAAGAAATGCTCCTTACTGTATTCACATATGTTGGATGTCTTTTAAGTATTATTTGTTTGATTCTTTCATTCTTGGCATTCTTTATTTTTGGCGATCATTCAAATGATCGAAATGCCATTCATATGAATCTCTCATTTACTTTGGCAATTGCGGAAATTGTATTTTTACTTGGAATCTACCGTACTAATGAAAAACTTTTATGTACAATTGTTGCAGCTATCTTACAATATTTCTTCCTTTCTGCATTTTGTTGGATGGCATTGGAAGGTTTACAGCTATATTTTATGCTTGTTCAAGTTTTTTCATCAAAGAGATCTCGAAAGCCATGTTATTATATATTTGCATATGGATTTCCAGCAATTGTTTCTGGAGTTTCATTTTATTTAAATCCACAAGGTTTTGGAACTGAACGACATTGTTGGCTTTCAACAGAAAATTATTTTATTTATACTTTTGTTGGACCTGTTGCTGCTGTTCTATTCTGCAATTTACTTTTCCTTTTGATGACCTTCTGCATTGTTTGTAAACACTCAAATGTTGGATATAAACCATGCAAACACGATTATGATACAATTAAAATGATTCGTTCATGGCTTAAAGGATCTTTTGCCTTAATCTTTTTACTTGGTCTTACTTGGACGTTGGGATTTTTTTGGATTGATCAAAAAACTGTTTGGGTTGCATATGTTTTTACCGTTTTCAATACCCTTCAAGGTGTATGCATTTTTCTCTTTCATATTTGGTTGAATGATAAGGTTAGCTTATATTTGTCTACTATAATTGATTTGATTAATCCTAAAATCATTTTAGATGCATATTGATTATGAAAATTGGGTTCGAAGAAATGATTGGTTACCATCTTGTTTACGTGACCCTACTTTGAATATTCGTGACCGTCGTACTGGCCCATATGTTCCTTCAACGGCAACATCATCAGCACATACTGGAACTTCTGATTCTTCAGGATCTGACGGAATGGTTAGTTTTAATTCAAAACTTTTGAAGCAGTTTTTTAATTTTTATTTACAAAAATTTTTTAACTTACATTTTCCTTATTTTTTTGCACAGAATTCACAATCATTACCACGTAAGTTACGAGAATATAATAAACGTCCACATTCTCGAACAAATTATGAATTTTCTACGGATGATAGTTGTAATGATCCATTACTGTATACTGGTCAATGTCCAAATTGTTCACATTCTACAACAATTTTATATTCGGCATCCAATACCCTTCGAGGAGGAGAATATTCTGAAAAGCCTTTACCTGAAGCACCTTGTGATAACGAGGCCATGCTTGCATTTTATACTGCAACACCAAAAAAGCAAAGAACACCTTTAGCAGCAATTAATGTGAGCGCGTGTATATATAAAAGGGTTTTCCATAATTGTTCGGGTTACGGTACTTGATGGTGGTGGTGGTGATTATATTGATTGTGATTGTGGCTTCTTTTTTTTAAATAACGTTTAACAAATTCTTGCACTATCGTTTTTATCCTTTTCTGTTTTTTGTGATATAATAGTTACTGTATAACTTCTTATTTCATTTTCATTTTAGTATCCTGGACAACAATGGACATTGGATCGTTTTGGAAAAAATCCTTCACATTCTACACATGCTACAAAACGTCTTTATAATCCTTCATTGAAAGAAGCAATGGGAAATGGAAGCTATCATCAACAACCACAACAACATCGAATGACTGATGGTATGTTTCTTTATATTTTAAATGTTATAATGAATTTAAATTTTTAGAAACATATGATTATGCAACAATTCCATATGATGATGCATTGAATAGACCATATACTAATAATGGTGGTTCAACACAATTTAATGCATTTCGTACAAATTATGGTGTTGATTTATATCCAAGTTCAAATAATACTTTGAATGAATCACATTTTCCGAGACCTCCACCAAATTTTAAGCCACCTCCACCACCACAGGTTACTGGAATGGTTCCACTTAGTGATGATTCAGCATATTCAGATTCTTCATCAAGATCACCAAATTCAGCTGTTTCAAGAAATGGCACAATGCTTCTTCGAATGGTAATATTTTATTCTTTTAATCTTTTTTAAAAGTTATATTTTAAAATTTTAGGATCTTACAAAGAATCCCCCCGTATTTGTTGAAGGTGTTTAAAATTGAATTATTTATCATCTATATTTCTTTCAACTATCTTTATCAGCTTTAAAACCGGTGTATTGACAGAATTACTCTAGAAGAATAATTATTACTCTGTGACATTTTTTTCTTTTAATATAATAGTCTATTAATTCTTTTTTATTAATTGTTAAAACGTGTATTTCTTTTTTTTCTCTACGTTTAAACGACATTGCAAGTTTTAAAAACAGAACCTTTTGCAATTTTTTTATTAAACGTTTATTTTTGTGCCATTCCTTCCTTTATTTTCCATATTTCTTTCAGGCCTTTTTTGATTTTATTTTTTTGTTAGATTTGTTTTTTTGTTGTTTCTAAAATTTATATTGATTGTGTTAATTTATCAAATGGCACCATCTTTTCAAATTGCACCGAAGAAGAGGTCCTTTTTATGGGATTATTTTTGTTGTATGTTTGTTTGATGCCATTTAGTTAATTGACTCCGTCAAATTTTTTTCTCCACTCGGTTCTTTTATTTTTTTGTTTGATTTTTATTTAAAAAGAGAAAAAATAAAATATTTTTATAATAAACCAACGTTTAATATGATATTGATATTTAAAATGTTTTTGTAGATTACTGTATTTACATTTTAATCATTATTTGATATGGTTAATTAAAATCTTCGGCTAATAATAGCTAACAAATAATTACTAAAATAGAAAATAAACTTCTCGAATCCAAAGAAATAGGATAAGAATATTTTTTGGCAAACGCGGAAGCATTATTAAAAATCTGTTTTCTGCCGTTGGCACTTGACTTTTTTGCAAAAAGTGTTTTTTGAAGATGTTTAAGTGCAAAAAAAGAAGAAAGGCAATCTATCAAAACCTTTCCAAAAAACGTTTACCAAAAAAAACAGCAGGAAAAAAAACTTTTCTTATGATTCCCCTGATGCCATGGCATCAAGTAATCTTAAATTTGCACTCTCCGCCTTGCATTTCGAATCCATCGGGAAAAAACAGCAGGGAAAAAAACAAATGTTCCGTTCTCTTTTTTTTTCTTTTCTTTTCATTGATGCAAAAAAGTGATAAGCTTTTTTTTTTCGTGTTTAAAAAAAGACTAATGATTGCAAATAAAAAAAAGTACATACATACTTTTGGCATTTTTCTTTTCCTCGTTTTAACTTTCTTCGTTTTTTTGTTGATAAAAAAAACTTAAAACACACTTTTTTTTCTTGGTTCTTTTAAATTCTTTTTCTGCCATTTTTTCGAAGACGGATAAAAAAAAGGTTGTTAAAGCTGTCCATGGATAAATTGGATAGCTTAAAAACTTAAAACTTTTTTTGTTAAATTTTCTTGTTAAAACATGGAAGAAACACGGCTGTTTTTAAATCGTCAATTGTTGAGAAAATACTTTATCACACATTTTTTTGACACTGATTTTGAAGAAAAAAAAGAGAAATGAGATCAAAGAAAAAAGTTTATCTTTGATTCTTCCAATTTTTGCCCCCCCCCCCCGGATGTTTTGAAAAAAAGGTGTCATTTGTTGCAACCTTTGATTTTGATCATTTCAAGATTAAAGTGATAATCTTTTTCCCACGAGCGAGCATGTGGTGTCAGGCATTTGGCCGATACAGCTGAAATTTAAAAATGGTTTTAAAATTTTGTGTTTTCTGCTGTTAAATTTTATTGTTTTTTATTTGTTTAAATTAAAAAATGTCCTACAAAATTTGGCACTTCTATTTTTCTATGTATGTCAAAATGTCAACCGAATATCGCTCTTTGATATCCCAAATATATAAAAAAGGCTGTTGTTTTTAGAGGGCAATCTTTTGAAAGCTAACAGATTAACGCAAAATTTCTTCTGACTTTTTTTTGCAATAAAAAATTTATATTAAATTTAAGAAATATTAGCTGTCAAGATTCTTAAAGATGAAAGATGCTCTCTTTCAAGTATCCCGCTAAAAAACAATTTTCACTCTTCAAAAAAAATTTATTTGTTTTTTCCCCTAAAATTGTCGGTTTTTTTTCAACACTTTTTTGGGATTTAAAAAATTTGGAAATTCAAAACTGAGAAAAATGATTGATATTTGTTTGTTTTGTTTTTATCAGTTTTTAAAACCATGTTTTTAACATCAAATTTTAAAAACCAAACATTGGGGCATTGCTGCATTTAAGATTATTTTATTTAAATTTTGGAAAAAAAATTCGTCATGAGACAAACACACGTTATTTTTTCTAACCTACATCATTTTAATGCCTTTTTTCTTATATATAAAAACGTACATAATTTTATTACTTTGATGTCATGATTCTTCCCCTTATTCTTAATTCCCCCCTCATTAAACTCAATCTTTTTTTCAGAGTTGTTCAATTTTTTTTTTTTTTAAATATATTTTTTTCAAAGCTTCTTTTTTTTCAGTGTTCATTTTCTTTTCTCTTTTTTTTCTACTTTTAAAAAGACCACTTTAAAGCTTACAAAATGAAATTAAAATTAGTAAATTATCTTTATACCATCCATTTTCTTTCTTTCTTTCTTTCAAAAAGGATTTGTTCTTTTTTTGCCTTTCTGTTTTTTTTTTATCATGGAAAAAAAAGATGAGTTTCAATTCTTCTTTTTTTTCCATTTCCCTTTTTTGTTGCTTCCTTTCATCATGACTCTTTTTCGGCACGGCACATTTTTTTTAAATGTTTCCCCGAAATTCTAAGAAATCTTGAAAATAAAAAAGTACAAAAATTAGTTTTCTCTTTTTCTTGTAATTCCATAGACGAAGACAAAATTTTTCGCGAAAAAACATCTGTCAAATTAAAATTTTAGTTGTTAAAAAAAAGGAGTTTTTCAAAAAATAATTGCTACTTTTTTTTAAATTATTTTTATTTCCGCTTTTTTTCATGTTTTTTAAATTACTTTTTTAATTTAAGTTTTAAATTTCAGTTTCAATGATTTTTCTTTTTAATAATTTAGACACCGGCAAGTGAAAAAAAAATTTTCGAAAAATTAAATTTTTTTTGTTTGATTATAGTACTTTTAGACCTGAATAAGAATAATTTAAAAACAAAAAATTAAAAAAATTAAGTTAAAGCGCCAAAAATGCCATCTGAAAATTCCAAAAAGCAAAATTTTTTGGCAGAAAAAAAGACGCTTTTTCTTTTCTTTTTTTGCAACAAAAAAATGCATTTCCTTTATGCTTTTGAAGGACGCGTCGCCAAAAACACTTTTTTTAGGCGATTTTGTAGGAAAAAATGGGGGTTTTTGGGATATACCACTTTTGGGGTCTTTGGGGGGCAATAGAAAAAAATACTACCATATTCAGAATCGAATTCTCTATCGAATTATATAAAATTTAGAGTGGAACCTCGAGGAACCCGTGTTTTGTAGTTAAAACGATACAGTAATTTGGCATTTTCGGCGCTTTGTCCAAGGCAAAAAAACATTTTAAGTTGCATTTTTGGAATCAGCGTAAAAAATAACATCTAGTAGGTCTGATTATTAAGTTGTAAATTAAAATTTAATTTTTCATACTGTAACCAAAAAAATGACAAAAAAAGGAAAGGAAAAATTGTTGCTTGCCAGTGTCTATAATAATTTTCAGCCAAATTTTTCATTTCATTTTTTAAAATGCTCAAAAATCACTTTTATTTTGCTGCTTTTTTTGGGTTACTGTAGTTTTAACCGATAATTTCTTTTAAAATTATATACACATATAATGGGGTGCCACTTTGTCCAAAATATTGTAACAAAAAATATATGAAAATTTTGAAATTGTAAAAATTATAGCCATTAAAAATAGATCTTTATCAAATTTTAACATTGTATATTTTTTTGGCATTTTTATTTCCCATATATTTTGGTTGTAACTTCCTTATTTTTTTTTGAAATCCTTGGGTCACTTGAATAAACATGTATTTTCAGTGTTTCATTGTTTTTAGAAAAGTTTAAAAACGTGTTTTTTTCTTGGATTACCAAAAAAGTTTTAAAAATCCGTTTAAAAAAAACAAGCAAAACGCGCCTGTTTTGTTACAACTTCTTCTTTTTTTTAAAACAATTGTGGAATTTAAAAATTTTTTAAAAAATTCTTACACGCTATCTCTGAGATAAATTTGTTTTTTTTTGTTTCAAACATTTTGTTAAAAATAAATTTTAAATTAACAATGTTCTTTTGGATTTGCTGATTTTAAGAGTCTTTAAAGTAATTGATTTATTTAAATTTAGATTTTGGATTTTAGTTTCATTAATGAACGATAATATCTTTGCCCTTTATTTTATCATTTAAAAATTATAGTGCCATTTAAAAAAGTTCATTAAAGCTATGTATAAATAAATATAGCTGATGAAAATCTTAAAGGGAGGTAATACAATTTTGATTAGTTTTGAAACAAATTTTAAGAAATTCTTTAATACCAAAACAAAAGCCAGTTTTTAGAAAATTAATATTTTCCATTAAAGAAAAAGGGTGATCTTTTTAATCCCTAAATCCCTTTTCTCAAAAATGCCGTACCTTTTTTTTCTGTTTATTATCCATGAAATTAATTTTAGCAGCCGATTGACGTAAATTAAAATTAATTTTCTTTCATTTTTGCTTCCAAAAAGTCACCTTTAATTTTTGTTTTACTTCCATTTTTTTGCTCGAAATTTGTTTTAAATCTTTTTTGCCGCTGCTTTTTTTTGTTTAAATTTTTGTATCCTTTTAAAAATTTTTAGAAAAGTTTGAAAAAAAAAGAAACGACCGTTGAAAATAAATTTGTTTTACAGTCATTTTTTCAATCAACAATGTTTAAGCTATAAATTTACCACTCCAAATATTATTATCCTTCATAAATGACGAATTTGGAGAATGTTTAAAATATTCGTCTGATTTTATTTTTACTTAATTTTTTTTTATAAATATATTAATAGACAAAAGTGAAAAATGTGTGACCAAGATGCAGAGCTATTTAATTTGGAAGATGAACAAACCAGAAGATTTATAAATGCTTTAAATGTTTTTAATAGGTAATTAATTAAAAATTTAAAAAAAGATTACTGTAGTTTATTTTTCTCATTAATAATCTTTTTTAGCGTTTACACAGAAATTCATCGATATCTTTGTTTATTAATTTGTGTTGTTGGAATTGTGACAAATTTAATACATGCCACAGTATTATTACAAAGAAGTTTAAGAAGATGTGCCGTAAATTGTGTTTTGGTGGCAATTGCAGCGTGTGATGTTTTGTAAGATTTTTCAGCGAATTCAAAAATTTATGCAAATTATTTTAGAACAATGTCATGTTACACAATTTATTTACTTCGATTTCGATTCTTTCCTGTAAGTTTTTACTGGATTTTATATATATCCGCAAAAACAAATATAATAGGGATTTACGAAATCTGTCCCGACAAGATTTAGTTAAACATATGCAAATTTTTTAGAGCCATGAAGGATACACGTATTCTTGGATGCTATATTTGCAGTCTCATGTTCTGATAACCATTGCCTTGCATTCCATTACCCTTTATCTTGGAGCATTGTTGGCATTTATTCGATGGCAAGCTTTGGGAGATATTCATTCAAAATGGCTTCTTCCAAAATCTGCATGGATGGCATTCTTTTTATGTACAATTTTTGTTGTAATTATTTGTATTCCAACGGGTCTCTTACATCACATTTATGTTTATACTCCAATGGACTCAACATCCATCAATGGCACAATAATTGAATCCACAATGACACGTGCCATTGAATTATCAACGACAACTTCAGCCGGAGAATTTTCAAAGCCTCTCTATTATACTTTGGACATTGATCGAGAATCCTGTACTTTTTTTAAGCTAAATCTTTGGCTCAATGCCATAATATTAAAAGCTGTGCCGTGCGTGCTACTTTTGTGGTTTACGGTTGCTTTAATGGCCAAACTTCGAACAACAGATGAAAAACGAAATTATTTATATTCAAAATCTTTTCGAAAACATATTAAAAAGACTACAGTACCTGATCGAACAACATATATACTGTAAGACTTTTTTTTGGCAGCGGATTTGAGAAATCTTACATTTATTTAAATTTAGGACGATTGTTTTGACAGTATTTTTAATCACAGAACTTCCCCAATCATTTTTGGCAATTATTCATGGTAACTGAATTATACTGTATCTCTAAATACAATAATAATGCTTTATTTTAGGGGTATACACAAATGATGTCCATCAATATATCTACCGTAATCTTGGAGAGCTGTTGGATTTATTGTCATTAATTAATTGCAGCGTTGATTTTATTTTATATTGTTTTATGTCTTCTCGATATCGGCAAACTTTCACGCATTTACTTGTTCGAGCAGAATCATGGCTTCGAAATCGTCATGATCGTCGAAGACTTGATCGACAAATTTATCGTAGAGCTGTTTTAAAGACTTCCCCATCTTTTACACTTCCCTCTCCATCTTTTGCTCAATTGGAACTTGCTCGAACTCCTTTAACCGATGAAGCCGTGGAATTGATTTCAAATTAATTATATTTGTAATAATTTCTTTATTTTAATCAATGCCATTTAAATTTTGATTTTTTAACATAGCATAACTCTTTTTTATGTCCCTTATTATTTTTGATCTTCCCTTTTCTTCAAAAAATGTGGTACAAAGCCTTTTAAAACAATTTTTTCATGCCGGTGAAATACATTTTTGCTTTTATTTTTGTTTATTTTCTTTTTCAATAAATAAATTTTTAACCCTAATTTTTTGTAGTTAAAAATTGTAGGCTACAATTTTATTGCATTCAACAAAACACGTTTTTGTAAAATTTTCGATTTAATTGATAAAAATCAAAAGTTTTACAACTTACGGTTATTGCTCAATTTGTAAAACATGTTAAAAAAAACCAAATGTCACGTATAAAAACTGTTTTTTTTTGTAAACAAATAAGTATTTTTTAAAGAAAAATCAAAAATTATACAGTTTTTTTGTAGCTGTTTTAGAAATTTCAAAGATTTCATGAAATTTCAATTTCATTACGGACTGCCATTTTTAACAAACATGAAAATTGTTCATAATAAAAAATTCAAATGAAAATTTAAATAAAATTTTTCAAAAGTCCTTCGAGCGATTTGTAGTTTTTTTAAGGGAACGCAATTTCAGACTGTCTCAAAAAAATCTGTAATCAGAATTCTGAGTTTTAGAAACGAGGATTTTCTTTCAGTGATGTTGCGACTCCGACTCTGGAGTAGTGATCGGATCCCGTCCCGTTTTCGGTAAAACCCGGGAAACGGGAATTCCCGTTTTTTGAAAATGGACACGGGACGGGAATTACGGGAATCCCGCGGGAATCCCGTGATTCCCGTCGGAAACTTGTAACATGTAATATCCAAAAATTTTAAGTAATTTTTGAGCAGAATCTGCAGATAATCTATTTTTTTGTTTGTTTCCATATATTAAAGTATCATCAGAAGAAAAACTTTCAGATTATTCAGAGCTTGAAGTTGTTAAGAAACAATATTTTGCAATTTAAGCTATATATAGCATTCCCGTTTTATGAAAATGACACGGGACGGGAAACACGGGAACGGGACGGGATCCGATCACTACTCTGGAGTCGGAGTCAGAGTCACTAAAAATCGAAAAAGCACAACAATTTTTTTTATTTTCTTACAGAAAATATTAAACTTTTTGATTGAATTATACAGGGTGCTTCAAGAAATTCCCCCAACGTTTTTTTTCGAAAATTTTTTTCCTTTTTTCTTCCTTTGTCAAACATTTTTCGAGAAAAAACGTTGGGGGAATTTCTTGAAGCACCCTGTATTTTAAAAATAAACAAATAAATGCAATTTTTACCATTAGAATCAATGATAAATAAGAAAAATTAATCAACTATGATAACTATTTTTTATTTTATACAATATGAGGCAGATCGTTCAGATCAAAACCAACAAATAGTACTGTATTAAAAAATCTGTTTTTAATCAAATATCATCAAAAAAAATAAAAAATATAGTCATATTTTGATCTTTTAAAACAGAAAAATTGGCGAGACAAAGAAAGAACTTTTTTGAAAATATCAAAATTTGATCAGCTCCTAAAAAATGTGACATTTTTTTGATCTTTTTTAATTCTTTGAAAAAAAAAGAGCAAAATACGATTTTTGTTTTAATTTTGCAATTATTTTAGGGTTCAAATGTTTAACCTTTTGTTGTAATGTAATTAATAAATATTACAATTCATTGATTTATTTAATACAATTATAGATTACGGTAAATTAAAATTAATTAAAATCGTGACTTAACTTTGCATTTAAATGGGTGCGGCTGTAATGCAAATCCAAAACGCTTTTCAAGGGATGGCAAATGTTTTTCATTTTCCGGAGAAATCTTAAATTGAATTAACCAATATTTTATATTTTGAATTTTTTGAACACACATTTTTCCGATGCATTTGGTTACGAGCTTTTTTGATCCAAAAAAATACATATATCGCATTTTTTAAATATCCTTTTTTTTGATAATTTTTGTGGCACAAAATTTTTTAGTCAAAAAAAAACAAACAAAAAATTCTTACTTTAAATTGATTGAATAAATTTGAAATAATTAAAAATAATTCCATTTTTGCAAGACCTGTAACAACTTTTTAGTGTTTAAAAATATACCGTAATTAAATTAAATAAAATAAAACCTTCGCCCATGCATTGTCGTTTTCCAACAGAAAATGGAATAAATTCATCAATTTTTTTATATTTTTTTGTTTCTTTATCAATAAATCTTTCCGGATTAAAAGTGAACGGATCAGGGAATATCTGTAATTTGTGCCAATATATATAATTAATTGATTTAGAAGGGGATTACCGTATCATCAAAAAGGATACAACTAATTTGTGGGACAACTGCTGACCCCTTTGGAACAAAAAAGCCATTGATAAAAGTATCTTTGATAGTTTTTCGGCTAAAATTTATTGGAAGCAAATTTGCCATTCTTTGAGTTTCCTAAAAATCAGAAGTCATTATTTTGCTGGACATTGTTCTTGAAATTCTACCGTAATCCCTTACCGAAATAAATGCATTTAAATAAGATAAATTACATTTATCATTATTTGTTATCAATCGATCCGTTCCCATTACAGTATCCAATTCTTCACGAATTTTGTCACGAATTTCTGAATAATGAATAAAATATAAAATTGCAAAAGTGATGGTATTTGTTGTTGTCTCTAATCCGGCAACCCATAAATCAAGGCAAACATTTCTCAATTGTTGAAAAGAAAATGAGCTACTTTTTTGTTTCATCATTTCTCGCAAAAATGCCTCACAAAAATCTGTAGATTCAGATTCTTGGAGTTCAAAGACTTCTGAATGAAGTTTTTGTTGGTGTTTATTTATTTGAATTTCAAAATAATCATACAATTCATTCATATTTGAGATTAATCGCTTTAGCTTTGGCTTAAAAATAGGTAATTTTCCAATCGAGAGTGGTTTCATCATTGCCATTGTCGTCAAAGGTTCCATCACAAATCTCATATGTCGATTAAGGGAGGATTTAAGTTTTGTAAATTCTTCAATTTTTTCCTAAACTATGCATTTATTCGTAAATTTTTGGCATATAATAATCAAATATATTCAACATTAACTCAAAAATGGGTTACTGTACTTTTTTAAAATTAAATTAAATTAATAACAAAAATCATTTACCCCTTCATAACGATATCCAAAAAGTAACGAATTAATTATTGATCCAACAGCTCGATCAATTTCTTCTTGAATTCCAACCGGGGATTCTGAAGCCTCTTTCAAGGTTTCAATCAAAAAAACAACTTCGTCCAAAATTTTTTCTTGCATTAAATTTTTTCCCATTCCAAAATTTCGAAATGTAAAAAGTACAAAACGTTTTTGTTCAAGCCACAAATTGCCCTCCGTTTCAATCACCCCAAAATGCCCTCCTATAAAAATCTGTCTGTTTTTCTGATTACCGTAATCTCCTTTTTTTTACCTCGAACAATTTCAATTAAATCATTTAGCGTTAATCTTCCCGAAAATGTTTCGGCATCATCAATCATTGTTTCTTTGATAATTTTGTAATCCGTAATACAAATTGTTGGTTGAAAACCAAACCAAAAAGTAAAAACAGGGCCATATCTTTTTTTCCATTCCAACAAAGGCTGATATCCGGGTGGATTAAGGGCAAGGGAGAGAGTGTTGCCGAGGATGGGCAAAGGGCATGGTCCTGGAGGATAATTTCGACGTTTCCAATATAATTGATCAAATATTATTAAACCCAAAATTATCAATACTGCTAAAATGCAAATCATTTTTTTGCAACAATAAACAACTTTTGTTATCAAAAAAACGTGTCTTTTTATGTCAATGATGCCATCCCTTCCTTTTCCATGGTATATCAGGAGGCGGTCCTCTTTTTCTGATTGCACTAAAAAAGTTTCTCTTTTTTTTACGTTTAAAATTTGCAATTTAATGAAGAAAAAAAAAATCAAGAACAAATAAATATTCTCAAGGAAGATCAAAGAAATTTATATTTATTTCCTTGTACGTATTCTTTTTCTGCATTTTGATGATCAACTCCTTCCTTCTTCTTTTTTTACTCAAAGAAACAAAGAAAGAAAGTCATTGACATTTTTAATCGAATGTGCTAAAAACGTCACAAATTACACTAAAAGAAAAATTATAATTTTTGATGAACAGTTTAGTGTTTGTCTATTGACAGAATTAAAGTACCGTAATAAACAAAAAGGTATATAAAAAAAGTGATTTTTTTCAATGATTTTTTTCTGCAGTTGTAAAAAAACGTAAAAAAATTAAAACATTTATAATTAATTTACCGCACCTGACAAATCAAAGAAAAATATAATGAAAATCAACAAGCCCCAAAAACATCCCCTTGCAACTGTATAAGAAAAAAATAGAAAAAAAAAACAATTATTAATCCTCTTTTGTTGTTTGTAAAACATGGAACATATTTGTAACGTCACACCAATTCAATGTGCCACGACATAATTCTGTAACAGTTTTTGCAAGTTCAGCAATCTAAAAAAACATTTACACTTTCCATTCAATCAAAAAGAATTTTTGAAGACTTACTTCTAATCGAACTTGTTGCATTGAAGATAAATCACGAAGTGTAACCGTATGTGGGGTTTCAACAGAATCAAAATCAACAGTAATTGCAAATGGAATACCTAATTCATCAGTACGTGCATAACTGAAAAAAATAACTTGCTAATGGAAAAACTCAAACAAAAATTATTAGTGAACTTGATCTATAGGATATGAAAGATAAAAATGGTATTTATATTGCATTAAATATTTATCTTTAGATATTTCTGAATAAATAAATAAACTTCTTACCGTTTACCAATAGAAATTGCACTTTCATCAACACGATAACTTAATTGTTGTTTAGCGAGTTCTTCTCGGACTTGATTAACTACTGGTTCCAAGGCATCAGCTGCAGTCAAAGGCAATATTGAACATTTATATGGTGCAATAAGAGCTTTCAAATCAAAGTACTATAATTTATGTTATTATTTATCAAAATATTAAAGCAATACAAACATACGGTACGTTGTTCATCATTGTCTCTTTGTTTGAAAGAATGTTCAAGAACAGCATAAAGAATACGACCAATACCAAATGATGGTTCGATAACTGATGGAACAAATTCTTCAACGTGAAGAGTTTTTTGTTCTTCTTTTACAGTAACCATATCAGAAGTTAAGGAAAATGTTCTACCATCATTTCCACGAACTTCATAAGATTTTTTGGAAGCAATTGCATCACTAAGTTTCTTCACTTCACTCACATCGAGTTTCTCCAAAAGTGTTTTAATCTAAAAATATTTATATAAACAATAAATCAAACTATATCAGGTTTTTGATAAGATCGTGCACACGTTTGCACTTGGCAAAATGTTCTGCCTCAAAAACAGTGCATAAAATTATCGAACAACAAAATACTGTAACTCACCAATTTTCCATCAGCTTTAAATTGTTTACCAATAACTCCCATATTTGGAACAGGGACAGTAAGAGTGACAGTTTTAGGTTTTGGGATAGGTTTTGTTGCAACTAATTTAACATTTGTTGCTTTTGCATGTTGTTCTAGATCATAGCAAGAACGATCAGCATGTCCAACACATTCAATCCAACCATATGATGTCAAAATTTCGGCATCCCAACAATCTTGTGCATAATGAGCCATTTCATTACCCATATGTTGTCGGAATCGGAGGCGTTCAGGATCAATACCAACGGAGATAAGATAAAGGAATGTTCGAGCCATATAATAACCCAATGTTTGATTATTAATTATACCAGCTTCAACAGCGTCAGAAAGCTTAACGACTTTTGCTGCCAATCCTGAAACAACTGAATTATTGATCTGTTTAATAAAAAAACAACTTTCCATCCATTTGATCACAAGCAGAATAAAGCTTCAAAAACATATCACCAACTTTCTTAAATTTTGAATGATTTTTATCATTAGGTTCAACAAAGTGCTCGATTTCACACATTGTAAATTCTCGGACACGAATAAGACCTTGACGAGGCGAAATTTCATTACGGAAACCAGTACCAATTTGAGCAGCAGCAAAAGGAAGTTTATTCTAAAAAATTTAGTTGATAAAAGCAGCTAGTAAATAGGTAAAACATACTTGATTAAATTCATACAAACGCTTAAAATTGATGAAAATACCTTGCGCTGTTTCAGGCCGAAGGAAGGCTTTAAAATCACCAGTTGGTCCAATTTGGGATGGAAACATAAGATTGAATTGTACTGGCTCTGATACATCATTGCCAGTAACAGGAGATTTAAAATTAAATTTTCGAATTACTTGATTCATATCATCATTGCTAAAGCCATCAAGTTTTACCAAAATATCATTCAATTCTTCCTTTGTTTCAGCAGAAGTTTTCTTTTCCTAAAAAATAAAGGCAATTTATTTCACATAATTTCAAAATTATACTAACCTTTATAAGTGCTTCAGCATGATTCTTAATCAAATGATCAGCTCTAAAGCATTCGCCAGTTTTAACATCCTTAACCATCCAATCAATGAATCTTTCAACATGACCGCTAGCTTTAAGAACGGGTTCAGGTGTCAAAGATGAACATTCAACTTCAAGCATGCTCTCTTCAAGAATAAAATGTTTTCTCCAAACATCAATCATATTTGATTTCAGT
The DNA here is from genome assembly GCA_964035985.1 of Panagrolaimus superbus. Lineage (NCBI taxonomy): Eukaryota > Metazoa > Nematoda > Chromadorea > Rhabditida > Panagrolaimidae > Panagrolaimus > Panagrolaimus superbus. The sequence continues at coordinate 13,533,433 of OZ038359.1, forward strand.
GCACATCCCATTGGACCGTAATCATATAACCCCTAAAAAAATTATTAAAATTTTTTATTCACTAATAAAATTTTTTACTTACAGCAACACCCCCATAAATAGCAAATGATTGATCATAAAAAAATCTAAAATGTCAAATATACAAAGTATTTAATAATATTAAAACAGCGTTTTTTACTTAAAGTAAAAATTATTCAAAACACTGACCTTCGCTTCAATAAATCTTCCATTTTTAAACGATCAAAATGTGCCCCTTTAGGAGCATATTTAATTTCAGCATCTTCAAGTAATTTCTTTGCGGCTTTTAAATCAAATACTGCTTTAGCCAAAGCATTCTTATCTCCATTTTCAGCTTTAATCTTTCTTACCAAATCACCTTGTGCTTTCACATCAGCACGAAGAGGTTCAAGTTTCTATAATATAGATACTGTAATAAAAGACGGATATATAAAATATAAGATTCACTTACAGCATCAATTTCTACAGAAGCCATTAGTTTAAGATAATTTGAGATTCTTGTCTGATATTTTTTTGTAAAACGTTCAGCGATCTGTTTATTTTTAGAAGCCTTAAAAGAGAAAGGTACAAATTGATAAAAAAATTATGAAAAAAATCACTTTAGCTTCTTTCGCGAAAAAACGATAAACGGTCTTAATCGGTTTTGTAGCAGCAAAGTACGTAAAAAGCATACACCCAAATGAACCTAAAAAACCACCACCAAATTAATATGCAAATTAATGTTTTTTATTAAAATAAAGCATGAAAAAAGCGAAAGTAAAAATCAAAAAGAAAGCATTCGACAGAGTGAAGAAGAGTCGCGATGCCGCCGGCAGCTGAAAATCCAAAAAGTTTAATGAAATTGAAAAAAGCAAGGAAGATAAAACATCAAAAAAAGTGAGTTTAAATTTTTTTAAAGATATTAAATAATTTAATTTTAGTAATACTCAAGAAAAACACGATGACATTCCTAATTGTCCAAGCCTTGAAAGTGTAGAATACTATAATTTTCTTGATGATGAAGGGTAGGTTTCCTATGAAATTTAAAATCAGAACTAACAAAAGATTTAGTGCAATTAGTGATGTAAGTGAATTATCAATTGGTAATGATGATGCAAAGAATGCAGAAAATATTCGAAAAGCTAAAGAAGAAATTGCAAATCAACTTTTTGAATGTCAACGTGAAAAAGATTTGGAAGAACTTTATGGAATTATTGATTCAACATCATCTTCAAGTGATGAAGAAGAAAAAGATGACGGAAACAAAGATACACGAGCAAATGAAGTTAAACAATTGCATGACCCATATTTTCCAAGTAATCAATGGGAATCATACCGCAGATTTAATACATCAGAAGAAGAATATGATCCTGAAAAAAAAGCGGCTGAACGGGAAAGAGCTGAAAGACGGCAACAACAAGCTCAAGAATTCTTTGATAATGTTTTGTATGCATCTTTATCCCTTGGAAAACAATCAGCATATTTATTTGGGAAAATGATAAATTATAGTGCCAAATATCCTGTAAGCACAAATCTAAACATATATAATAATTTCTTTATTAATCTAAATATTTAGACACCAGCTGGAATTGCACTTATCATTTTTGGTCTATATTTTACAATAATGTACCTTGAATTATCAGCTGCCGCATTTGCAGAATGGTGTATTCAATGGTTTTGGCCGACAACACGACTCTTTCTTCGATGCTCTGAAAGATTTCTTAGAAAAATGGCTGGATTCCTTAATGAATTGGATGACCTTGGACAGGTTCGTTAACCTATTTAAAAGGCTGTAAAAAATGTTTTAAACGAGGACTACTTTTAAATTAACGTATCTTTTTAGTCAACTTATTGTGATATGGCAAATTTATGGTGCGAAAGATATTCTATGCTTTGTGAATATCGATGCAGCTTTGTAGATATGGCATGGGAAAGAACACGATATTAAAGCAGTATAAAAGCAAGAGACATGAATGAACCTAATCGCGTAAAATCTTTAAAATAACCTTAAAATCTGAATTTCATGTTGTAAAATGTTGGATACCTTTGTTAAATTTATGAATAAAAGTTTTAAAAAATTTAAAGAGACATAATAGGGTAAAGAAATAGAAGAAATGTAACAAAAAAGAGGATCCTCGAAACAAAAGTCTTTTTTTTGCATCATTGTTGGAATTTTTTAAACTTGGAAATTTTTGCAACATGCAATTTTGATGGCAGTGCGCGCGCTTTAATTTCGTCAAAAAATTCTTGAAACAATTAAAAATTCAGAAGTTACAGGAAACTTTCAAAAACTTTTACACAAATTAGATAAACAAAAGAAGTCAAATAAACAGCACCCGCGTAACTAGACTGATAGTTCTAAATTAGGGCCAACAAAGATTTAATTGTATTTTAGTTGCTTTTATTATGTTGGACGACAATATTGTAATGATTTTACTTAAATTACTTTTAATTAAAATTTAAATTTGATAAGATAAATATCTGGGGACGTTAAATCAGCGGGATATTCCTTTTTGAAATGCACTTAAATGTGTTTTCTTTGGCATCACTGTTGCATAATATTGGATCACGATTCAGGTCATAATATGAACATATTATAATACATAAATGTTGATGAAAAAAGTAAAAGGTGTTGTTTCTGTTTCAAAATAAAATGATACGATAAGGGTGATAGTGTTTTTCCGGTTCCGCTTTTCGGTTCCAGTTCCGATTCTTTAATAAAATAGCGGTATTTTTTCAGAATCCTCCCCCTGCCCTAAAAACGTAAAAATCGACTCCGACTTCGATGCCGAGATTACAACAACACAGCGTTTTTATGATGCCAGCACATTCTTATTATTTTAACAATTCTTTGTAGCTACATACACATATCAATGTAGATCAATTTTTTTTGTGAACAAGAAAATTTTATAGTGTTGAGATTATTTTTTTAGAATTGTAACACAGATTTAACACTTTTAAAAACAGTTAAAATCAGCACGGTCTTGAAACGAAAAAAAATGCTTATTTTTTTTTGCAGAAAATTTGTAAAGTTTTTTCCTTCAATTTTAATAATTAATGGCTAATTCGGGTAGTCCAACCTTTTACTGTATTTATTAATTAATTAATTATGTCAGAATTGTCCGCTGAAGAACTTAAAGCTAAAGGTAATGAATGCTTCAAAGAAAAGCGATATCATAGAGCTATCGCATATTATTCACAATCATTGGAACAACATTTGGATTTTGTAGTATTATCAAATCGGTGTCAAGCATATCTTTCACTTAAATAGTTAGTTGGTTTGCTTTTTCTTTTTGATTTTTATTAATGCTCCCTTTTTAAGCTATGAAGCTGCTTTAACTGATGCCAGTGAATCAATTCGATTGAATCCCGATTTTGTTAAAAGTTATTGGCGGCGTGCTTTAGCACTTACAAATCTCGGGATACATTCAAAAGCAAGGTATGATTTGAAGCATGTTCTTGAAATTGATCCTGATAATAAAGCTGCTCAAGAGCTTTTATTAAAGATTTCAATTACTGTAAGTTTTATATCCTTCCTTGAATTTATTAAATGGTTACAATTTCAAATTTCCAGTATGATAAACCAATTGTTCCAATTGAAATCTATGATAAAAATCCATATGTCCGATCAACGAAACCTCTTGTTCGAATTCCTATCTCTGAAAAAGATACTGATATCGATTCTGGTGTTTCAACAACTACGCCATCAGAAGCTTTGATGCCGCTACAAAATGATAATGACTTCAGTTCTGCAGCATCGGTAAATATATTTTTGAAGACAACATAAATCATATGCTAAATGTTTTTAGACTGATGATGAATCTCTTCCTCCTCCAGCAAAAACTCCTGCAGAATTTTATATAGCCTGGACTTCACTCAAAGACAATCCTACAAAATTCTTGGAATATTTTTTATCAATTCCCACGTCATCATTTGATGAAGTATTTGAACCTGGAGTTGAACCAGATTCTGTTGAAACTTTGCTTATGGCTTTTGCAAATGAATACACCGGTAATAAACAAATATTATATTCTTTGGAAAAACTTACGAAAGCTCCAAGATTCGAAGTTTGTACAATTTTTTTAACTGATAAAATGAAGATGGATCTCAAAAATGCACTTCTGAAATTCTCAGATTCTCATTTACTTGTATTAGAAATCTTAGAAGCTTTTGGTGTTGAAATTAATTAATTATGTATGCCAATTTTCAAATTTGAAAAATACGTTAATTTCTAAACGTTCTGCAAAACTTTTTTTAACAAAAAATTGTAATGCGTTAAAAAGTGTGTTTAAAACTTGTTGATTTTTGAAATAAATATTTGAAAGAATTTACTTTTAAATAAAAGTAAAATACATATTAATCGTGAATAATTATATTTGTAAGGAAAACTAACTCTAGAAAACGAACGCTAAATTTTAACAAGTATTTATTCTGTTAGAAAATCGATCTTATTTTTTATCAACAATATAAAAAGAAAATGCAGATAGCTAAATTGACATTTATTTCTTTGTTGATTATGATTACACAATAAATTATGGCATTTCAAAAGTTAAATTTCAAAAAAATGCAAAAATTCACTAATTTTCAATTAGAAGGAACTTTTGAACTAGGGTAGCCAGTAGACACGGGCCGGCTCGGCCCGGGGTTTTAAGCGGGCCGGCCCGGATTTTGATATTTTCGAAAAAAATGCAAAGGGGTGACCAAGACAAATTTGATGAAAAAAAATAAAAGGCCGGCCGGGCGGGCTGAGATCTGACGGGCCGGGCTGGGGAAAAAGTCGGCCTGTGCCATGCCTAGTAGCCAGGGGTAGGGTTGCGGGCGCGCCCGAAAATCAGAAAATAACGGGCGCGCCCGCCCGGGATCGCCCGGGCGCGCCCAGACGCATTCGCCCGAACCATAAAATGGTAGAAAATTCATAGTTTTTTAAAAAATCTTTTTAAAAGCTCGTGTAATGAAATTAAAGAAATATAAGAGTTATTAGCTCGCCCATATGTCAATTTACGGGTAATAATTAACAGAATAATTTTTTTTAAAACAAAAAGAAAAACTTGTGAAACAAGCTTTTGAAATATTCCGCTCAAAGTAGTGAAAAGATGTCGCGGCAAGAATTTTAAAGTTTCAGAAATGATGAAAAACTTTGTACAACTTATCATATATACAAAGTTTTTGTTTTCGGAAATGATGAAAAAAATGAAACTTTGTACAACTTATCATATATTTTTCTCTTACTGACCGGGCGAAAAAAAAGGCGCGCCCGGGCGGAAAAAGTCATTCGCCCGGGCGTGCCCAGGCGAATTCGCCCGGGCGAATCGCCCGCCGCAACCCTAGCCAGGGGTGTGGAAATAGCTTTAATATATCCACAAACATCAGCTTAAAAAAACATTGGATCAAAGACCACTTTCCCTGGAAACTCAATCAGATTTCCAAAAATTCTGAATTTTTCACTGTTTTTTGCCCAAAATTCAATGATTTTCATTTACTTGGAACTTTTGAACTAGGGTAGCCAGGGGTGTGGAAATAGCCTCATTACATCCGCAAAACATCAGCCCACAATAAAACTGAGGGTCGAAGACCACTTTATTTGTAAATACAGATATGGCATGCAAAAAAGTGTCAAAAATGGCCGTTTTTCCCGATTTTGACGGCACATATCCCTGTCGACCCAGATATCGACATAAAGCCTTTTTTTAGTGTATTTGGGCCTATTGGCATCATTCTAGTTCTATACCGCCTTAACCCTACGTTTTTCACCAAAAAATGAGCTCGTGGCTCAATTACAAACTTTGATATCGTGCCAATCCAAAATATAAGAACAGGCAATACTTTCACAATAACGTTTTTAGAGCATATTCTACCAAAAAATTGAAATCTGAGATGGTGTGTTCCGCTCGATTTGAAAAATTTGGTAGACAGTCTCTTAAATCAGCTGCTCTGTAAAAATCTAAACAAGTGTTTTTGGAGAAAAAAAAACATTTGTACTTTTGCCCTTTTCCTACTGTAGTTGGTTCTTGTACCGATTTTTCCGCTCGCATTTTTAAAAAAATATTTTTTCTTTTCTTTCATTTTTTGACCTCCTTTTCAGCAAGGACACGAAAACGGTTGATCGGTTTGTCATCACAAAAATGCGGCTTCTTTTTATTCTTTCTTTTGTTTTACTTTTTCATACTTTTGATTTTCGAAATATAAACAAAGGTAAGATTTTATTCCCAACAACTCAAGAGTTTACAATAATTAATGAAATAAATTAGGAACAGAATCAACAACTCGACGACCATTACCGCCTACTCCAAATAATGGCTCACCTCTTGATTATGATGGTGGATCTACAAATGGTGATACAGCTTCAGATTCTGTGATTCAACTTCCACCTGCTGTTATTGAAGTCCAAAGTCTTCCAACTGATTGCACAAAAGATTGTTATCGAAAATTACAACTTTCTCTTCGAACTGCTCTTGATGCTTCTGCTGACTATATTAAACGATACGAATCTATTTGTAGTCAATATGATGAATCTTTACTTTGTTTTAAAGGTCGAGAACATTGCACAACCAATACATATTACAATGCTTATACAAGTGGTCTCAAATTTATGTGTTTTGAACAACGCTTAGCATTTGAAGATAATCTTCCGTGTGTTCGTAAGATTATTGATGATGCTTCAAAAGGTAATACCTTTGTCAATACTGTTTTCTAATATGTCAAAAATTTTTATAGAATGTCAAGGTAGATGTAATCTTAATCAACTCGCTACTGGTCTTGCCGTAAAAGAAGTACTTCAAAAGGATATGAAAATCTTGCATTTATTGGATACACAAATGGCAAGAATTGGAATGCAAGAATCTTGCCGTTTGACTAATTGCTTCCTTGGATGTTATAAAGCAAGATTGGATAGTAGCTGTGGAGGAGTTGCGGGTTCACTTTTGGCTGTATGCTTTTAGATGTTTATCGCATTTAATCGTAACTTTATCTTTTTAGGAAGCAGTTTTGCGTCCATTTTCATACCCTGAAATGAATGGTGGCGAATATCTTAATGAAGTATTTCAATCTTTTATTCCTCAACAATGCAACTTTATGGGTGACAAAAAAGCACTTGAAGCATTAAGAATGGATCCAAAACTTATTGAACAGCTTAACGACAAATATCATGTAAGTTTCTCTTTAACATCATTTTAAAGTAAACAAATCCTCTTAGACGACTACAACTCCTGCTTCTCCTACTGCTATTGATCCAGCTTTGGCAGAAGTATGGAAAAATATGGGAAAATCTTCTCTTGCAATGGAACGGTCAGAAAGTTTTTAACTGTATTTTCTTAAATGTATCTTGTGTATTATTTTATATTTTGCAAAATTTAAAACTTGTAATAAATAAATTTATAATTTTACAGTAAAAAATCAACAGAAAATTTAGAACGAACGCATACAAAAAAACGATTACAAATTCAATGCAAATACCTTTTTTCATTGGTGTTCTTCTTTGATAAAGCTTTCAATAAACCTTGTAATATGTTCCTAAAAGTTTTTATTTAAGTAGTTACGGTATTACGAAACAAAAATTACCATGTAATATCGACAAATACATGCTGGAGTAATATTATTATTTACCAAAGTATCTTCATTAAGCATTCCTCCATCAAAATTTGTAGCTGACAATCGAAGTCTGGAAGGAAGACGACCAGACTTTAAAGGTTCCAAATATTGTAAAGTAAAATTAGTTGAAAAACAAATTGAACCAAAAGTTGGCGAAAAATGAGTTTGTTGAAGAAACATTTCTGATGAAAAAACAAACGATTTTGGATTATCCGCTTTAACATTTTCATATTCTTTTAAAATTTCATTTTCAGAAGAGTAAGGTTTCATTTCACATCCAAGTTGCTTTACTCCACGAAAGAGTAAAGCAACGAGCGAAAGTTTGTCATCTTTGAAAGATTGTAGTCCAAGTAAAATGACTACTTTGTTGTTTGAAATTAGCGGATTTTGTTTTGCTTCAGTAAGAAAAGTACTGTAAGGATCATAAACAAATTTATTCACAAAATTTGTTACAGATTTAAAAGCTTCAACCGATGGATCTAAGATAAATATTGGCGATAATCTTGGTTCCTAAAAACAGTTTCATTTAATACTGTAATAGTCATAACAAAAAAAGGAACTTACAAAGTATTTAATCCATCGTACCATCGTAAGATACGAACGAAGAAATGGTTGTTCAAGGGTATCCAAAATCCAGCTATGTGTAACAGAAATTTGTGGAGATAAAAGCGGCATTAGATGTTCATGAAAATATTTAACAATTGTTAAAGTATATAAAAATAAAGCAGCTGGACGATTAAAGTATTTAGTTTCAAGAATATTCTGTTGTTTAATAAAATGAAGAATTATTGGAACAACTAAAAAATGTATAAAGAAATACGGTATTGAGGAAAACCTTACCAGTTGGACCAAAGAGACCATATGTTACAGCAATAGCTTCCCACGCTTTTTCAAGACTAATTCGTGGCTTCTTTAATGAAAGTGGAAGATCTTTGATAAACTTTCTTGATAAATTTTCTGCGTCTTGAAGGAAGGAAACTACCGTATCAGAGGTAGACGGAGTTGAAGCATTTTCTAATCTAAAAGAAGCAGTGATAAAAAAAAGCGATAAGAATAATTAAAAACATACAATTTAATGACAACAATTAAAGTATCATCTTCTCGAAGAGGTTCCTTCAAAGCAGAATTAAACAATTCTGGATTAAGATCTTTTAATGCAGCAAGAGGGTCAATGCTTAAATTGATACAAAGTTTAGCCTTTTCTGTCAGCTTATTTTTAGTAATTGGAGCTTCATCTTGAACTTTAACAAAAGTATCAACGGATGAATTTTGAACATGTCTATTTACTTGTGACTTTAAAGTTGAAGGCTTTATTTCTTCGTTACTTTCGTCTGCAAATTCATCTCTTTCTCCGGATTGTGTTCCTTTTTGCAAAGATATTATTGAATATAATTGTGGTGGAAGTTCATCACTGTCTTCAAGTTCAGAAACACTTGAAGTATCATAATTTCCAGAATCACCTTCATTTTCCGATTCAATTCCTGCAGTTTCAGGTTCTTTCTTTATAGTTTTCTAAAAAGCAAATGTATTTATTTAACGATAACCCGGAGGTAAGCTGACCTTGTACTTTTTTTGTTGAACTTCATTTGTTTCTTGAGATCTAATTAATCCATCTTCAGTTTTTTCCTTCTTTTGCATCAATGAAGCTTCATCGATTGGCTAAAACAATAGGCTTTTTACAACAAAGTTGTTGATTTAAAAGTTCAAACGCGGAACTTACAGGATCAGAAACTTTCTTTCGATAAGGAGGTGGCTGGGGAGAATAACTGTGTTTCCTTGCTGATTTTCGTTTACGAGTTGATCGTCGAGATGCAGCATTTTCAGATGTTGAATCCATTTTATAGCTTTTTCAATAACAGTTTAATGTTAAAAAGCTTTAATATAGCAGTAGTAATATAACTAAAAAAAGGTTAAACTGATACATATAAATAATTTATACAAAATTATGAAAAACGAAAGAAAGCAAAGATAAAAAAAAAAGTGAAGGAGAAGAGAGCGGCAGATAATCAAAATAGAAAAAACCAAATATATTGAAGAATGATGGGAGGCCACCACAAAAATATATGAGTCATAAACTTTGTCAAATCATAAATAAACCCTTAGAGAAATTTCAAATATTGCATGTTACTACATCTCAGCAGTTTTGCATTTTGTTAAATTGCTGAAAATAGTAAATGGTTTAAAGAAAAATGTATTAAATACAAATAATGTTAAAGAATACGCATTGGCGCCACTTTCGTAAATAACAACATTTTTAAAAACAATTTCAAAAGATCATAAATGAGAGGAGAGAAATAAGTATGGGAATGTTAGACTTTGTAGAAATTTGTTTTCCCTTTTTTGTGCTTGCTTTTAGCTCAATAATATTGATGAATGATGAATGTCATTGAATGTCGGTATTTATAATAGGGATAATATTACTGTAACATTGGACATTCGAATAATATTAGAAGGAGATACAACTGAAGTATACAGGGTGTTTCAAGAAAAATGGCCGTTTTTATAATTTGCATAGTGTTAAAGCATATAATGTGCGTCACAAAACGACCATTTTTCTTGAAACACTCTGTATATCTCCCTTTCACATTATAGCGCACAAAAATAAATATGCATATATTTACATGTACATTAAATAGGGAAAAACAAAGGCTTTATCTAATTTTATAGCGTTTTTTTAAATTTGTAAGCTCCGTCTAAGGTGCGTCACCAGCAAAAAAATATATTTATTCTTCAAAGATTAAATTTATATTTTTTAAATACGCTAAAAAAAATTTATTTGTCTCAAATGAACGTTTCTGTATTATCAAAATTTGGAATATTCTAAATATTTTGGATAAATTGCTTTTTCTCTTTGATCAGTCATTATCAGTTTCAAGAATGATTATAAATAAATGTTTTCTGTTCCTAGAAATTTGCAAAAATAAAACAAAAAGGTTAAAAAACGAGAAGAAGCAATTAATTAAAGAGTTTGTTTGTATTGAATTAAACACAAACACCAAAATTAGATGATGAATCAATTATTAAAAGCTTTTTGTTTCTGGCAAAAAAAGAAGTTGATGACGAAAATTAAAAAAGACCAATTAAATGAATCAATTAAAAGAAAGAAGCAAAATTGAAAAGGGTATCTTCGAAAAAAAATATTAAAATAAATTTTAAAACCATTTTTTTGGAAATTGAAATTGGAAAAATAAAGTATGAAAATTATTTTGTTAATTTTTCTTATAATAGTAATTTCTAAAGCTGATAAGATCAAAGATAATCTTATCAAACTTTTCCCTGCATTTTCCCAAAATAATGATCCCCGAATTTGTACAGGAATTTCATTAAATCAAGATTATTTTATTACAACAGAATTTTGTGCCGCACAAACGTATTTTATTCATTTCATTCATCTTCGGATTACTGAAAAACATTTTTAGAAGCACATACATTCATGTTCATGTTCTTACAATCGGGTAAATTTTACACTTTAATCAGGGATGTCAAATGCGGCCGGCCGGCCATTATATTTTCGGCCGCAGGCCGGCCAGGCCGAAGATAAGGCCGGCCGGGGTCGGCCGCGTTTTTCAAAATTCTTTACAAATACCCTAAATTTGTACGCCAAACTTATAGAAAATAGAATTATCATAATTTTCAAAGTAGTGAAAACTCGCCTAAATGTTAAAAAAATAGTTGCAATCTTTTTTGATATCCAGCATTGCATATAAAAAAATTACATAAATTTTATGTACTTATGGTAAAATTTTTTACAAATTTAACGAGGCCGGCCGCGGCCGGCCGCAGGCCGGGCCGGCCGGGCCGGCCTAAAAAAAGTCGACCGCAGGCCGGCCGGGCCGTAAATTTTTAGGCCGCGGCCGCGGCCGGCCGACATTTTCGGCCGCATTTGACATCACTGACTTTAATATGTGTTAATTATTGCACCACTAAAATGTGTGTCTATAAATTACCGTAACTTGTGTTTTTAAACAACTTTGCCACAGATATCAGACCCAATTTTTAACTCTTTTTAGTTCTGCAAAACCTGTCTCAACAGAATTAATCCGGCATAATCCAAAATTTAGTGTTTCATGGGAAAATAATATTGCAGTCGGAAAAGTAATAAATAATTTTCTGCTTCCAAAAAATCCAAGATACAAAAAATATCTCAAATTTTTAGATGCCAAAATCTGCTTCAATTTTTGAATCACTTCAAATTTTGCAACCTTCTTCTTCTACCGTAATAAGCTCAGAAGAAAATGTTTATACTTTGATAGGATTTAAAAGTGCTGATAGCAAAGGTTCCTCCATTTTTGCTTGCAATTTTGCATAAATACATATGTTTTAGAAACCTTCGAAGCAGATGTAACAATTCAAGATTCAAATCGGTGCAAAACAGCAAAATTTTCAGCGAACAAATATTTTATTTTTAATGAAACAACTGAAATTTGTGTCGAAATTACAATGTTAACAGTTGATAATTTGAATACTGTAAGTTTGATTTCGGATATTTATGTACGGTAAAAATAAATGTTTTTTTAAAGTTTAATTATGGATCAGCTGTAATTGATAAAACACAAAATAACAGCATTCTTGGATTACTTTCAATCATGGAAAACACGAAATCAAAAAAGTCAGAAAAACATTTGGCTGTATTGATAAGGTTATCAGAATATTGTGATTGTATTTCTAATGGAACAGATTTTAAGTGTTCTTAATATTTGATAAATTTTGTGATAAAAAATAAATTTTAACTTTTTTGTGATTTTTTGCAAATTAGGGGTACGGTAGTTTTTGATAACTAACTATAAAGAGATCTTTGCAATTGTTTTTCGATTACTGTATTGCTGTAAGTATCAGAAATGAAAAAGTACTGTAGTTTGTTCAAACAAATTATAATAATAAAAATTACCATATTTGTTTTTCTTTCATCATTTTGTGAAACACATTTTATAATAACAGTTTTTCACGCAGAAAAAAAAAACAAATTTGTTCATTCTTTCTTTGCTGATTTTCACGGTTGCTGTTGCAGCTCCAAAAAAATGCTTGGAAGTTTTAAAAAGAAACAGCAACCATCACAACAGCCATGTCCGTCTTCATCTTCGGCAGCTCCACAAGCGGATTTCGTTGAACCACAACATCGTGATCAAGATTTAGCAAAAACAATTGAAAATTTAAAATCAAATCTTCGTCAAAATCGTGCACTTTCTGATGAACGCCGTGAACAACATCGTGAAACAACAGTATATTTTACGCTTGCAAAAAAGATTCCAACTCTCGCATATGGAGCTGAAAAAGAATTGATGACAATTCCAATTAAAATATTTCGTGATCAAGAAGTTTTTCGTTCTCTTAAAGGTACTGAATATATAATACAAAAACGATGGGGAAATTGGACATATCATTGTATGATACGTGGTGATAAGCCTGAACCGGCATGTTTAAGAATTGAACCTATTGGAATGCCATCAAAAATGCCAAATCTTTATGTAAGTGTTCTTTTGCTACATGGCATTTTATCAACATGTATTTGGCTATAATCAAAACTTTATTCTTTTAGCGGCAATTGATCCTTCAAGCAATGTCCGAAGAACCGCATCGAATAAAAAAGCAAAAACATTTTTTGGAAATTTTGGAACATGGAACAATGAATGATTTTAATTATATCATTGTTGAAGCAGCAAATGTAAGTTTATGGGATTTTCGTGCACGAGTTTTGGAAGGAAGAGATTATTCTCCATCAACCGCTGCACAAATTAGCGTGCAAATTCTTCAATGTATTAATGATGCATTTCGATGTAATATTGTTTCAAGGTTTATTTATTTTACTTTGATTAAATTAAATTAAAGTATTTTATTATATATTTCAGATATATTCATCCAAAAAATTTTTATATGGGAAGACGTGATTCAATGCATATTATTTATATAATTGATTGTTCAATGGGATTTATTCAAGCAAATTCAAAGCATCGTGCAATTCGTGGTGATGTGTATGTTTATATTATTCTTTTAAATCTTAAACATTTTATTTCTTTTTTTCAGAACACCTGCAAATCAATCAAGATATCCATTTTTTGATTATCGTTATATGCCAAAATGTTTTCATACAAAAGGAGAATATACAATTTTTGATGAAATTGAATCATTTATTTATGTCTTTTATGATATCTGGACACAATATAATCCCATGTCATTATCCACAAATGAAAGAGATTGTTTGACGGCAAAAGAATGTCTTCTTTATGGATTATGTAAGTCTTTTCTTGGATTACTGTAATCGTTATTGTTTAACATTAAATACTTAACATTAGAGAATCGTTATTGTTTAACATTGTGTAGGTACAAAACATCATAACGTTTACATATATTTTAGTGCCACCTGAATACGGATATATCGTTCAACCACTTTCGGCAATGCTTCGATTCAATGATGATGAAAGAAAGAATTCTCAACTTTCAACTCCTGATTTTACACAATATATGGAAATGCTTGTTACATTTTGTCAAGCTCATAATGCTGATCTTACAGAACAATTGGATTGGTTTAATCAAGATATCATAAATCCATATTTGAAAAAAAGAAAGAAGGAAAAAATTTTGGAAGATAAAGGTACAAAAATGCCTGTAAGTTTTCCATTTTAGGATTTTTATTCAAAAATAGTATTTACTACTTTTAGTTTGCTGATTTTAATTCTAAACAAGAGCCAGAACGAATTCGAAAATTGATTAAAGAAGGAATTATTCGACCCCTTGGAATTCCATGCTTCCGTTCACGCCCTTCTCCTGCAAAGAAAAATCCTGAGCCAAAGTTAAGTGCAAGTGCAAAGGTTTGATTTTATCTTTAATTTTATAATTAAAAGTATAAAATTTTAGATTCCTAAAAAGAAAAAGAATTCTGAGCTTAGTAGAGAATGTGATGTTGAATCTCCTTTAAATGTTGGGGAATTTCAAAAACCTTTAAATGTTTGCTTTTGTTTTAAATTTTATTATTGCAGTAATCTAATTTTACCTAATTTTAGGCAAGATTAAGTAAAACTAATGAAAAAGTTAAAATACAACCAAAAAGACCCAAAAGTGGAACACAACCTAAAGAAGGACAAACTCATCATTCTGCTGTAACGAGACCAAAAACAACTGTTGAAGAGTATCCGGCCACGGCAGTGCCAACAACGGCATACACAAAACTGGCCAAAACTCAATTAAAAGAAGTTAAAGATGCTGATAATGGAGGACTTACAGAAAATGATCCAGAAGCAGAAAAGCCACTTGCAAAAGGTCGTCGATGTAGTATGGAAGAAGATGTTAAAAAGCCTGATCCCGCTTTAACAACGGCTGTTTCAAATGTTACAAAAGAACTTCCAGCAGAAACTTCTAAATTCGTTGAACCAACTCAACAACCTCAAACACCAAAATAGTTTTGCTGAAATATATATTTTTTGAATTAATTTTGTAAAGAAAGTATTGAAATACGTGTTTAACAATTTAATTTTAGTTTTGATGAAAGCTTTGAAATGATTCATTTGAAAGAATTGATTGATTATAATTTCAGGAAAGCTTTTAACGCGTCATTTTTAAAAAAGAAAATGTCTCAAAATATTTAAAAGCTTTTTTATGAAACTTTTTTGCAAAGTTTCATGAATCAGTTTTTTAACGGCAAAAACTGTATAAAAGTCGGTGAAAAAATTGCTTTCAATTGTTGAAAATAAATTTTAGGCTTGTTTAAAATCTTTTCTTTTTGTAAATAAACGGTGTTTTCAGTTTTTAAGTAACAAAAATGCTTCCAATTAACTGGGATTCCTGAATTCTATGGAAGTTAATAAAGAACTCTTTATTTGTTAAAAGTGTTTGATTAAATTTGAAGAATCATTTAAAAAAATTTAATTATAAAAAAGTGTTGAAATCTACTTTTTTTTGGGCCTATTTTATTTTCATTTTTGTGATGAAATTTAAACTTCTAACGATATTTTTGGAACAAATTTATTGAATTTCACAAAGTTTTACAACTTTTTGAAAAAAAGGGATTGGACAAGAATTATTTCATTGATGTTTTTCTAAAAGGCTTTTTTGAGGAACCTACTACCTCTGATTTTTTAAAATTAAAAATGAAATTTTAGTTATTTTACAATGTATTTATTTCTCTCTTTTCTTTTATCTCTGTTTCCTAAAAGTAGTCGGTTGCCTTTTTTATTAGTCAAACATAAAACTCATGAATTTGCTTATCACAGAAATATTTTTACCACTCTTTTTTTTTGTTGCTTCTTCTTTTTTTTGAAATAATGCAAAAGCTTTGTCACACATTTTTTGGGTGTGTCTTTCTTTCCTTAAAAACAGCGCCATATTTAAGAGGGGGAGGGTGGGGGCTTTGGGGGCCCGGGTCCCCATGAAATGGGAGAATTTCCTTTGTCAGCCTTTGATTTTTTGCCGCTAGTGGCAAAAGATCAAAGGTGTGCCCTCCCTCCCAAAATCGCTGTGCCCCCCTGAAATTTTTTTCTGCATACGGCCCTGCTTAAAAAAGATTCCATCTTTAAAAAAGTGTTTTTACATTGGAAGTTCATTATAATACTTTTTTATCAGCTATCAGTAACTGATGCTATTTCGTTTGCACCCTTTGCTTTTCTTTCTTTTAAAGAAAAGAATTTATTGCCTTTTTTAATTGTATTATAACGCATTAAAATATCTATTTACCTCCGTTTTTCCCCCCTCTCACAATAATGAGATTGTACAACAATTAATTGTGAAGAATTTTTCACTGAAAAAAGTTGTTTGATTTTTTTAGGTCACTTAAAAGCAAGAAAGAAAGATATTTGTTGAAATAAGTTTTTTTTGACTTTTCAGAAGCCCTTTTTTTCAAACAATGTCAAATATGTATTTAATAAATGTTGGAGTGCTAATTTTATCACTATCAAATATGATCAATTCACAAATTTCATCAACTCTTCCATCAACTTCAGGATGTCCTGGTGGAGGTGTAGCATATCAGGATATTGCAATTTTATATGAATTATCATATTTCCCTGATAATTCTTCAATGGCATTTTCTCAACAAATTTCAAATGCAATTTCTTCAAAACTTTTTTCGGGATCTGCTTATAAATATTATCAAGCCAATGGAATTGAAAGAGCTACACAAATTACTCCAATTCCATTCTCAAATACATTTTTATATAATATTGTCAGTGATGACAACAATTATGGGGTTGTTGAAAATCAAAATGGTTTTGCATCATTATTGGAGCGTCAATTGAATGATTCTCAGAGAGCATTAGCAAATCATCCAACAGAATCTAAAATTTCTGAGTAAGTTTCAAATGTTTAATGCCATTAATTAATTAATTAATTAATTTAGTGCTTTAAAGTATTTAATAAAATATATTCAAAGAGGAAGACGTCCTGCTCCAGTTGAAAACACAATTGTAATTATTGCTAAACGAGATTCAGATGTTTCTGATTCCCAAGGATTTTGCGAAAATTTAAAAACAAGTGGATCTAAGATAATGACAATTGGAATTGGAAATGCATCTCTTACAAATTTGGCAAGCTTATCTTCTGGAGCTGGATATAATTTTCTTATTCCTGATATCACCGATGCCAATACTGTTGATACTGTTTCATCACAAATTGCTTCCAAACTTATTACTGATTGTGGAATTACATGGACTCCAACAACAACTCCAATGCCTACAACACCGTATACTGGTTCCATCACCACAACAACACCGGGTCCCACCACAACAATCATATCTACGATCCCTACAACAATCTCAACAACAATGGGAACAGGAACTTCACCAACTGTATCTGTTACTGGAACTCCACCACCTTCATCAACAACTCCTTCATCACCCACTCCATCAAATACTAATTCTACAGTTACCTCTGTAACTAGCCCCATCACCACCACCACCACAACAACCCCTGCACTAATAACCACCACCACCACAACAACACCCCCTCCACCTTCAATCACCACCACAACAACAACACTCCCTCCACCAACAACCACCACCACCACAACAACACCCCCTCCACCTACAATCACCACCACCACAACAACAACAAGTCCAAAAACTCAATACAGAGAAAATGGAAGCACAATGCCTTCATTTTCTTCTTCTTCTCTTTCCTTCCTATTAATTCTGTCATTCATTTATACATTTGCAAAAAATTATTTTTAAACAATTAAATAAACAAAATAAAATTTTAACATTGACATAAAATTGTTAAAGAATAAATTATAATTCCTAAAAAAAGTAACTGATTATTAAAATGTTTTTTTGTGGAAAAAGAAGTCTTTTACCGATGGCCAAATTTCCAAAAAGTTGTATTAATTGAAGGGGTTTAAAAGTAAAAAATATTTGAATTGAAATAAATATTAAAAATAGTGATAACGTTGGAGTCATGAAAGATGTTTGTTGCTCTTCGGCATGGCATCGATGCCGATAAACGAGTATAAAAATTATAAAAATTACAATTAATGATACACAAAGAATTGTTAAAGCAAAATAAAAGATTATTTCTTCCTAAAAAAATTATGAATGTAAACATCGAAATTGGGGGGTTCGGTAGCAGTAATACATGTTTTTAAAAAAACTCTTACCGATTCCCGTAAAGTTTTATATGCGATCGCCGAAAGCATTGTAAAAGCAACAAAAACTCTTAAATATTTCATTGAAAGTTTTTTTGCAATTTCTGGATTCGCAAATGGCTCAGATTCTTGTCCATTAAGGCGTTGACAATGAAATGGATTATTTTCAAATTCAGATTCATAAATGTGATATCGGGCTGAGCCTCGAAGCTTTCCTTCAATTTCCCCAGAAATTTGATATTCACCACAAGAAGATTGAAAGCAGTCATGTTTATGGGAAGAATCCAAATGATTATGATTTTGTTCCTGCAACGAATGATTATTGGCACTGTTATTTTTGTTAAAAGCTTACAATTTCAGAAAGATAATTTTGATATCCATTTTCTACCGTATCCAACATGGATATCCATTCAGAATTTTGTCGATTATTAATTTCACAAATATGTGTCAAAATTTCGTCATCTTGATCTGGCTCTTCTGATGAAATACATGAATATCCATCTTCTAATGCTTCTGAAGCATCTTCAAATTCTGAAACATTCCTTCGAAGACGATTATATTTTGTTGCACCACGTTGAAGTCCAATTTTATCCGGGGAAAAACATATTCGATAAACGAGTAATGACTAAAAATATTATTGATCAGATTTTATATATCTTCAAAAAAAAGGGTATCATCATCTATGTAAATGTAGCACATCTTACTTGACAAAATATTCTCATACAAATACTTATTGGAAGCATTGATAATAAAAATTCTTTTGGAATAATAACTAAAATTCCAGAAAAGAATGCACAGCATAGAATTGAAGATCTCGGGGACCCTCCTTTTCCATGAAGTTTTAATAATTTTATTGGAAAAAGAATTAAACGATCTCGAGTCATGGCACAAAGTAATCGAGATGACGGCAAAAATGAAACGAGTAATGCCCCACACAATGCACACACCGCCCCAACACTTAACAAATATCGAGCAGAATAAATTAAAATTGAATTAAAAACATTTGGAAGTAAAACTTTTTCATGAAAATGTAACTTTTGTGTAAATGGAAAATATGCAAACATTGCGGCAATCAATAAAGCCGCGGAAGATTTGGAAATTAGGGGAAACATTCGAGGCAAAGTTTTTCGAGGTTGTTCAGTTTCTTCTGAGACATGACTGAAACATTCTAAACAAAGAATTCCCAAAAAAAACCAATGAATTTCCATCGAAATTTGTTCATAATTATATGGGAATCCAAGGGAAGTAATTCGAAGTTGTTGAATATTATGCAAAACTGCGACAACCGTTGTCGAAGTGACCGTAAACAATGCAGAAATTAATAGTACCAAGGTTACGGTAGCTAAAACTCTTAAAGAGCAACACATAATCCCTGCCGCAATGACAATTAATAAAATTGGAAAAAGATCAAAATTTTCCAAATAGCTTGTATCCAGCTGTGAATTTGTGGATTTTAAATATCCATGGATTGCAGATTTGAATAAAAGACAAATATGTTCACAAAGAGATTTTGCAAGGATTGCCGTAAATGAAAGGGCATCAATTAATTGTGTCCATCCGAGGATGAATGCCAAAGATTCTGAATGTGTAGAATAGGCTAGTTCATAAATGAGACAATTTCGTGGTAAGATTCGAGCGATTGATGATAATTGTTTTGCTAAAAAATAAATGTTCCTTTTTTAAAAAATGCTTTCTTTCTTTCTTAATTTCTTTGATTAATTTATTTAAAGCTTTTCTTTGAATGTTTAATTTAATTTTATCCCATTTTTTGGCATTTTTGGCATTTTTGGTTTAAAAAATATTTTTGAAAAAAATGAATACTTTTTTCAATGATAGCTTTTATCCGAAAAAATTTTCATGTGTAAAAAAGTGATTTAGTGATATTTTAGTTTTTTCCCCCAGTTTTCCTTAAAGGGGGAGTCGCACTTCTCACAAACTTTTTATAAGAGGGAGCAGAGAAAAAGAGACAACGCTGCCGAGTCAAAGAAAAGAAATAGTGCGTCCTTTCTCTTTTTTCCCCTGATTTTCAATAATTTTTATAAGAAATGATTTATGTTAACTGCGACTCCCCCTTTAATCGTTAGTTTCCAAGATTTTTTTAGGGAAAAAATTTATGGCCCAAAAAAAGCTGTTTATTTATTCGTCAGAAAAAAGGGGGGCTAAATTTACAACAATGCTGCCTGCTTTTGTTTAAATGTTTTTGTTCAAAGAAGTTTTCCTTACCAACAAAAAAATGTACAGTAATAAAAATCAATACTGAAGGTAATGGAGGTGCAATAGATCCAACAGAAAAAACTCGGGGTAAGATAAGAAAGAGTACGGTAGCAAGAGATAAAACTCCACCTGAAAAAAAAAAAAAAAAATAAAATATTTTGTTTTTTAAAGGAATTTGTAAAATTTACCGATTCCAGCTAAACTAAAAATTCCAAGCTTTCGATTCCATTCAGAATGCAATAATTGCTCCGAATCAAGTCGCTTTTTTCGTAACCATCGAGATGAAAAATTACTCCACATTTTCTTCTTCTTCTTTTCTTTGTTTCGAGGTTTTGAAGAGATTTTTGAGACAACAAAAAGTTAAAAAGTCAAAAGATTTAAGAATATTTCCTTTTTTTCCTTCAGTTATTACATTACTCAAAAAAAAGAATAAAATTGAATCTCCAAAAAAATATATATATATAATTTTTTCTTCTGTTGCCTCTTCTGAAGCTTCAACAGAAGAAGCATCAACGAAAAAAAAGAGGGCGTTAAAGAGCCACAAGTCCTTCTCCTTCTTCTTTTTCTTTTTCTTCTTTTTCTTTATTCGTTTTCCCTAAAAAAATGCAAGCATCTTATTTCCGGGACAAAGCTTTTTTCTTCCCCCCCCCCCTTTTTTTTGCTCTTTCTCTCTCTCTCTTGAAAAGTCAATTCAAAGCTACTCTTTTTTTTAAAAAAAAGTTGTAAGCTTAAACGTTTTTGTTTCTTCTTCTGAAAAAAAAGGAGAAGAAAAAAAGCAAATTCCCCACTCCCGCGGGAGAACAATGATCGACAACGCGGCGGCATCGCGCAAAGTGTTCCCTCTCCTTTTTTTTCCTGCTAAAACTTTTTTTGGTGAAAAAAAAATACTGAAAACTTTCAAAAAGTCTGCTGCCATCTTTGTTGCAGCAGAAAAAAAAGAAGAAAAACTTCTTATTTATTTCACGCTTTGAAGGAGAAAAGAGAATATATCTCTTTGGAGTTTAGTTTAGCCTCTTTTTTTTCTCAGGGATATTTTGTGTTTTGTTGACTTTTCAACTCAAGATATTTTTTTGCTGACATTTTAAGAAAAAACATGAAAAAAAGATCAAAAATTTGCATAATTTTATTTAAATAACCAAATATACTAACAATTGATAATAAAAAATATTATAAATAAAATTTTGATATAAAATATTTAGTTTAATTTAATTAAATTTAATCTTCGAGGCCTTCATAAAGTCGAATTAATCGACGGAAGCTGAATGGTTCAAAGGCAATTCCAGTGCCGCCATAAAACTTACTTTGAAATTCGACCCTAAAATTTGATGATGTGAATGTCAACAAGAAAAAAATAAGATAAAAAGAATTTTTTTACCAATGAAGACGAATTGCATGCAGAAAAGCAGAAAGTCCTTCCATCAAAATTAAAATACAAATTGATAAAATTGAAAAAACCCAAAAAATTAAAAATATTGCTACTGCTCCCGCGGTTCCTTTCATCGAGAATCCCATTCTCATAACCATTTCCCATAAAACTTCTGATAATTCTGTAAATGTTTTTTCATGGAAGATTAATGAAAATCGTAATATGAAAAAAGTACATTTTTTAACAGATTTGAAAATTACTGTCATTTAATTTAAATATTTTAAGAGCTTTCAATTTTTTTTTTCACCAATGCAAAAGAGAACTCTTTTTCTTTCGTTTTACAGTAATTCAGCAGAAAAAAAAGTTTTGCATAAAAACTTACGGGCATGTGCCAATGATAAAGCCCAAAGTCGAAGATATGAAGCTGTATGAGAGATACAACCAAGAACGAATTCAATTGTATGAATAGCTTGATAAACCATAACATCACCAAAATTAAATTCTGCATGACTTCCATCATCAGAATGTACTTCAACATGTTGACCCTTTGAAACTTTCCATTTTTGTAACAATGGCTTTACAAATAGCATTACGGGAATTGACAAAACTGCCACCAAAAGAAAGACTGTTTCAATTTTATCTTGATTTGGATACCAAAGTTGTTGATTACAGGGAGAATCTGAGATGCCATCGGTGAAACCCTTTTTTCGACTTTTCATCATAAACATATTAATTAATCCAATTAAAAGTGAGGGGGCACAATTTGAACCAGGATAATTTTGTCCAAAAAGTGTTTTTGGTCGAACATAAAAGAATACCCATTTCATAATAATTTGAACACAAAGATATATGAAAATAAGGGAAAGAAAAAGAAGTTGTGGAATAAAAACAAAAAGAAAATCTATCCATGAACCTTTATGCCTAAAATTAAAATACTGTAATATTTATAAGTCTTGGAACGAAAATATTTTTACCAATAATTTAAAACACTTAAAAATAGCCCAAAACTCATTTGTGCGATTCCAATAATTACAGAGGATTTCATTTTCATTGGATTCATAAAATTTAATTTATTTTCTGCCAAATTCCAAATTGGATCAAGTCTTAAAACGAATGAAATGATAAATAGTGATAAAAAGTGTTGATTCAACCATACCCGAATGGATATGGGCCATCCCCATCATTGAAAGATGGATCTGGGGGAAGTTGAAAATTAATGTCTTGACTGTTTTCTGCGCTGTCTTGTTTCACTAAAGTTTCATTCAATAAACGGAATCTAAAAAGTATCTATGAAAAATTTGCATAAAATTTGTATAAAGCTATATACGTGTAAGGATTTCTCCATTGACTTCCAAAAATATTTAATGATCGAGAATAGACATCATTGTAGACGGCGCCCGTGTACATTGAAAATAGACCCATCAATAAAATAACATATCGGCCACCGTAAAAAGTATTGAAAATCTAAAATTTTACTTTTGTAGAATATGTATTTGAATCACGGTATTACGGTAGTTTCGCACTTACTTCATCCTTAATTTTTGCTTGATCAATCTTTTTTTCGAACATAACTAAAAGTAATGCTGATAAAAACATGATAACCCCATGTCCGGTATCCCCAAACATAACCGCAAAAATGAATGGAAAAGAGATGATTGTGAAGGGAGCAGGATTGACTTCTCGATAGCTGGCAATTCCGTATGCATGAACGATATTTTGAAAACCTTGGGTAAATTTGTTTAATCGAAAATGGGTTGGTGGAGTTTCAGCCGTTTCCATTTGATGAAGAACTGATGGAACGGTTGAACCACTAAGTTTCTAAAAAAAAGAGATATATATACATATATATGGATTTCATCTCATTAATGGCATACCGAAGCATGCATCAACGCATTTTGAACGACATGAATATCAGCCGTTGGAATCCAACATTCTGCAATTAAACATTTTTGTGTTACATCAATGTTAAACAAATTTAATGTATGAAAAACAGCTTTAAGTTTGAGAACTTGAATTTCCCAAAGTTTTAAATTTTGTGCTGCGGCAGAAAGGACAATATTTCGATGATCAAGGGTTTGTCCAACAACGGTTCCCATATCTTCAAGTTGTGTCTGAACATTGATGGATAATTCTGATCTTTGAGCTTCCGTTTCCGGGACATCAACAATTACAGCTCGAAAACCTTCACAAATTTTTCGAACTCTTGAACGGAGTTGTTCTCCTGAGAAGAAAAGGATGAAAACCGAAAGTTCATTATCTTCTTGCTAAAATTAATTTCACTACTTTTTTTGCATATCTATTTTTTATTTAATTTAATTACAAATGCATGTTGGGGTCCCATTTCAATATCTTCTGTTCGAACATAAACATTGCCACGGCATAATCGCCAAAGAACTCGTTCAAATGCTAAAACTCTATCCCGTCGAATAACTCCTGCAACGAATTGAAGCTCTGATTCTGTTTTAAGTTTATCTTCTTCTGGTGTAACATATAATTGCACACTATTTCCATTGTCCATATTCATATGTTGTTGCTCAGAAATTGATTTAAATGCCTCTCGTCTTTGCCCCTATAAAAAAATATTCAGAGCTAATTATCCCTTCAATTATTTTCTTATCAATTTTATCATTATCAAAAATTCATTCTTCTTCTTTTGCAAGGAAATAATGATGATAAAAAGCAAAGACCATTTTTTAGTCTTCACTTTTTTAATCAAAAACTGAACACTTTGCCAACAATTAGTTTTTGGCAAAATGCCCTAATGAATGCCAAAATGAAAGAAATTTGTTTACTTCATCAAGTTGATGACGGATCTTTTTTAAAACATGCTTAATTTCTTGAAGTTTTAAATAATTTTTTTTCAATCCAGCCGTTGAAGAATTAATTGTTGCAAGTTCTTCATCAATTTTTTCAAACTTTGCCTAAAAAAATTGTTTTTTATTTAAAGGTGTGACAAAAAAATTTGTGATTGACGAATTTTATTTAAAAATATGACATACCTCCAATTCATGAATATCACGGGGAGTAGGCGTTGGAATTTTGTGAAAAACATCCGGTATAAACATTCCATCTTTTTCAAGTTCATCTCTGACAATTCCTAAAATGAAAAAAAAGTGTAATTTTTGCAGCCCAAAAATTGTTGACTCACGAAGTTTCCGTTCCATGGCTTCACACCTTCGAACTTCATGAATAAATTTTCTTTGATATGCACTTGCATCAGGATTTAACTGTAAAAAAATATTGAAGTTTTAAAAAAAAATGAGAGAAATAAAAACATACGTCACGAAATTGACAAAGTGATATTTCGCCAAGTTCTGCGACAGCTTCAAACGCGGAATCTGTTTGAAGAAACAGTTGACATAATGACATCAATTCACTACGGTAAATTGCTCCCATTTTTGTTGTTTGAGCGAAATGCCCTGGAGGCAAAAAGGATTCAAACCTTTAAAGTTATGTCTGTTATTAGTATTATAATTAAAATCGTAAAAGCATAAAACAATTTCGACAAAAATATATAAATGCAAATTTCAAAATTGCTTATAATTGGTTAAAAACAAAAATATGTTTTTAAAAAAATTCTCCAAAAATGAAATGTTTAAAAGCACGAGACATTAAAAGCATAAAAGCTAATGAGAAGCAGAAATGATTTTTTTCTTCAAAAGAAATAAATTCTTTTCCTTCTTTTTTTGCTTATCAGTGATGATTGCGCTTTCGATAATTGCTTTTTATCTTTGATTTTTTGTTCCTCTTTTTTCCTTTTCCCCCCGCCAAAATAATCCTTCAAAAATTGAATTGAAAAAGTTTAAATTATTTTATTTTATTTTATTTAAAAAATTACAGACAAAAAAGAAAGCAAAATTAAAGAATTTTCACAGAGAAAAATGACTAAATTTTGGGAAAGAAAATATTGCAGCAAAAAAAGATTGTACACAATTTGTGACAAGAAAATACAGTAAATAAAATGTACAATATACTGGGATAGAAATAATTAATTAATACTACAAATGCCTAATTGAAAAAAGTATGTTTATACTTTTTGAATTTTACATGCTTGAATTGTTTCTGATAATCTATGGATGTCATCATTTACAGCAATCATATTTTGTTTTGTATATTCTTCATGGGATAGCTGTGAGATGGTTTGTGAGAATGGATTATAAACATTGATAAGTTGTCGATCAAAATCTAATGCATATTTTCGAAGTTTTGTCATTGCATCTGACATTGATTTGGCGACAAAATAAAGAGGCTGATAATCAGAATCTTCATATTTTTGTACAGCAGTTACATATGGATCAAAGGGGGCATGAGCGGGGACATCGGAGCATGCATGTTGAAGTTCTCCGAAGGCACTGATTAAACCAGCTCCAATAGCTTTAAGCTTTCCATCTTCTTCACAAAGTCCAAATTCAATGATAAACCAATAAAGGGTTGATAAAAGTTCAATTTGTTCATCACTAGCTCCAATGGAAAGAAGACCAACTTCTTGTGAAAATTCTGCAACAATTGGATCAGCAAACATTGGAGTATGTCCAAGAATTTCATGAATTAAATCCGGCTCTGGACAATGATTTGGCTTTGAATGATGCCGAGTATAAAGGGTTGTTTGAAAAACTCGAAATGCCAAAGAAGCTAAGAAATCTCGAGCAGAAAGTAATCCGCCACAGGGACGAAGTTGGAAGCCAGTTTTTGCGCGAAGATATTTGTCAATTGCTTGAAGGGATGGAATTTTTTCTGCAGTAATAAGGCCAATATCTTCCATTTGTTTTATATTTCTTTGATATTGTTCACAAGTATGCGATTCTCGAAGTTCTTTAAGTTTTAAATATGAAATTTTCCATGTTTCATTTTCTTCTGGAAGATATTCAATATCAGGCATTTGATCACCGCTGAAAAAAAGAATGATAAAATAAATGTAAAAGATAAACAAATTAAAAACAATATCGGAAGTTGAACTTTTCAAAATTCCGAAAATAAAAGTAAAAAATGTTTTACTTACAATTTCCAATTATTTGCAATTGAATTAAGTTCTGCTCGTCGGGTGATATAACTTTCATCACCAAATCCAGGATGTTTTGGGTCTTCTGTTGGTTCATATTTAACCACGACATGCCCACATTTATCCAAATCTGATACATGTGTTGGAATCCAAATATTTTCTTCCGAGGCAACATTCTTTGATGATGTGATAGTGTTATCTTTTTCAGATGATTTAATTTCAATTCGATCAATTTTATCTGCAATCAAATGATCCAATACTTCCATCAATAAAGGTTTTCGTGTTTCAATTTGTGCCAAAATTTCCAATTCTCCTGGATGTGCTTTATCTGGACGAGTTTCAACATGTTTTAATGCGATTCCAACGGAATTAAGCTTCTGAATCATGTGTACCAAAACTTTAATGCTGTCAGATGTGGAATTAATGATTAAATCGAGTTTCAAAAGTGTTGAATCATCCGAAGTTTGAATCAATTCAAGTCCAGAATCATTTAATTTTTCAATTACTTCTTTGAATGAAACTTGTCGGGATAATTCTGTACGCTTTTTAATTGTATTTTGTCGACGAAGTCCTTCATTTTGTCCTTTTTCGATGCTGGCTTGCCAAATCAGTGAATTTCTACGACCACCATATCCGGCAGGCATTCTTCGTCGGAAACTACCTGGTCTAAAAATAAACAAACAAATTTAGTATACTGTAACAATAATAATAATATGATAATGAAAAATTTTTAAAAATGAAAAAGATAAAAATTTCAAGTTTAAAAAAAAAGTTTTTCATTCAGAAAAAAAGAAAGCCGAAAATGTAACAAAAAAAACAATTTTTGAAGAAAATATAAAAAAACTAACCTTCTTTGAAGAATTGGAGAGATCCGGCCAAGTTTATTTTTTTCAAGGAACGGAAATATTGGTGAAAGACGGCCATCATCAAATTTCATAGCTTTTTGCATTGTAACAACCATTTTTTAAATGTTTCCTTTTTTTCCCTTTAAACAAAAAAAGAAGAAAGAAAGAATGGAAATGTTTTTGAAAATTACTCCCGAAATATGCCCCTTTTATATAACATCAAAAAACAGAAGAAGAAGGAAAGCCCAGAAGGAAGGTTACCATTTTTTTAGGGGGGAAAAAGAGGTGGTCGAAAAGAAGGAAGGCTAAAAAGTAACAAAATATTTGATTAATTGACAATAAAATAAAAGTGTTGCCTTTTTTTTGTCGGTCATTGGAAACATACTTTTTTTCTTTCTTTCTTTCTTTAATTATTACACTTTTTACAATGATTGATAAAAATTAATTACTGTGTTGCGGTTTGTGTAATAAAAACAAGATACTTTCTTTTTTGTTACACTTTCAAAATGAAATCTTTAAACATTTACCGAAGGACGAACGATTAATTGATGATAAAAAGTTGCGTTTTTTTCTCTTTTATTACAGCATTCTGATTTCCAGTAGAAAAAAAAGTTGTGTGTAATTTTTTCAATGAAATTTGAAAAAAAAGTACGTGAGAAAGAATGAATAATTATATTATTTTTTTAAATAAAAACACGATATTTTAACAAAGACCCTTGACGCTCAAATGATGAAGTCCTGCGGTATCACAAAAATACACACACACACACTTAAGGGAATCGGAAAAGGAATTCTTTGGTCTTCTGACGGCGCGAAAATGAAATAAATCTTTGAATCAATCTTCTTCTTTTCGATGATCAAGAACATTTTCGATAAATTTTTTCAATAACATGAAATGATAACCATGATACCGTAGTACCATATTACTCGCGGATTACTACGGCCATACAATTAGTAGATTTTGATCTGTAAACTTTATTACACTGTAAAAATTAAAAATCTTGACTTTGATCAATTAATTATAGTGTTTCTTTTTGTCTGGGAATTAAAACAGACTTCGTTGTAATAATTAAACAATGCTGTTTCCTTTTCATTTTGAACCACTGCGTTCAAGGCCGTCGGATTCAGAAAAATGCCCCCTTTCCGGGAAAGTTTAACAGTTTGATGATCTTTTGGTGTAAGAAATAAAAGATCTTGTGATCATCAGAATAATCTTTTACAGTGATAATAAAATATTCTTTTTCTCAAAACGCAATAATAAATCGAAACGAAAACACATTAATAACTTTTTAAAGGAAGAATTCAAACCTTTGAGCGATTTTGCATGTTTCTGAATCCTCCTCATTAAAATTCTATAAAATCTAAACAGAATTTTTTCCACAAAATTTAAAAGGATTACGGTAAATGCTTTTGGTTTTTGTGCTTTGTTACGCCATCAAACCGTAATCATTTTGAATGATTATGCATTAATTATTATTAAAGTGTTGCCTTTTTTTGACACAATATATAATTAATTGTTTCGCTTTTTTTTGATTGATAGTGATAATTTTCTGAACATGTGAAAAAAAAAAATGAAAGAAAAGTTTTTTATATTTCAACGCTAAAATACATAAAAGTTAGACTACTGAAAAATCATATGAACGCCTTTCATAAATTTAATGAAATGATTGGTCATTATAAAATTGTTACACATTGTTCAAAAATGAACTCTAGACTAATTAATTAATTAATTACAGTGTTCCATTTTGAATGTCGGTCACATTTATTACAACACACTTTCAATATTGTTGTAATAATTATTAAACAAAATTTGTTTCTTTTTCCTTTAAAATACAGAAGGTTGTATTTAAAAAAGATGAAGAATTTCAGGAATTTTAAAATCGGAATCTATATTTGACTTCTTTTACATTAAAAGGTAAAAAAGATGGGATTTTTTTTGATCTCAAAAATAATTTTTAACAGTGATATAAATGATATAAAAGCATTTTTTGTTAAATAAAACAAATTAATTAATTAAATGTGAACCTTTGAATTAAATAAAAAAATCTATTTTCCTACCCATGGTTAAATTTTACAAAAATATATTTTACAGGGGTACGGTAAAAGCGTTTAATTATATTTCAATAAACTTTTGAATGATAAATTGATAAAAATGTTGCATTCTGTTTCAACATAATTAATTGTTGCACTTTCACATTGATATTTTTTCTCTAAGTTAAATAATTAAAAAATAATTAATTACCTTTTTTGTGTCAACAAAGTGCATTAATTATTATTTAATAATGAAAGTAAGAACGACATTTAAAAAATTCCAGTGATAAATGAATTGGTCAATGAAACACATTTTATGCTAAAGTGAACTCTATACTCATTAATTAATTAATTAATTACAGTGTTCTATTTTCGGATGTCGTTCTTACTTTCATTATTAAATAATAATTAATGCACTTTGTTGACACAAAAAAGGTAATTAATTATTTTTTAATTATTTAACTTAGAGAAAAAATATCAATGTGAAAGTGCAACAATTAATTATGTTGAAACAGAATGCAACATTTTTATCAATTTATCATTCAAAAGTTTATTGAAATATAATTAAACGCTTTTACCGTACCCCTGTAAAATATATTTTTGTAAAATTTAACCATGGGTAGGAAAATAGATTTTTTTATTTAATTCAAAGGTTCACATTTAATTAATTAATTTGTTTTATTTAACAAAAAATGCTTTTATATCATTTATATCACTGTTAAAAATTATTTTTGAGATCAAAAAAAATCCCATCTTTTTTACCTTTTAATGTAAAAGAAGTCAAATATAGATTCCGATTTTAAAATTCCTGAAATTCTTCATCTTTTTTAAATACAACCTTCTGTATTTTAAAGGAAAAAGAAACAAATTTTGTTTAATAATTATTACAACAATATTGAAAGTGTGTTGTAATAAATGTGACCGACATTCAAAATGGAACACTGTAATTAATTAATTAATTAGTCTAGAGTTCATTTTTGAACAATGTGTAACAATTTTATAATGACCAATCATTTCATTAAATTTATGAAAGGCGTTCATATGATTTTTCAGTAGTCTAACTTTTATGTATTTTAGCGTTGAAATATAAAAAACTTTTCTTTCATTTTTTTTTTCACATGTTCAGAAAATTATCACTATCAATCAAAAAAAAGCGAAACAATTAATTATATATTGTGTCAAAAAAAGGCAACACTTTAATAATAATTAATGCATAATCATTCAAAATGATTACGGTTTGATGGCGTAACAAAGCACAAAAACCAAAAGCATTTACCGTAATCCTTTTAAATTTTGTGGAAAAAATTCTGTTTAGATTTTATAGAATTTTAATGAGGAGGATTCAGAAACATGCAAAATCGCTCAAAGGTTTGAATTCTTCCTTTAAAAAGTTATTAATGTGTTTTCGTTTCGATTTATTATTGCGTTTTGAGAAAAAGAATATTTTATTATCACTGTAAAAGATTATTCTGATGATCACAAGATCTTTTATTTCTTACACCAAAAGATCATCAAACTGTTAAACTTTCCCGGAAAGGGGGCATTTTTCTGAATCCGACGGCCTTGAACGCAGTGGTTCAAAATGAAAAGGAAACAGCATTGTTTAATTATTACAACGAAGTCTGTTTTAATTCCCAGACAAAAAGAAACACTATAATTAATTGATCAAAGTCAAGATTTTTAATTTTTACAGTGTAATAAAGTTTACAGATCAAAATCTACTAATTGTATGGCCGTAGTAATCCGCGAGTAATATGGTACTACGGTATCATGGTTATCATTTCATGTTATTGAAAAAATTTATCGAAAATGTTCTTGATCATCGAAAAGAAGAAGATTGATTCAAAGATTTATTTCATTTTCGCGCCGTCAGAAGACCAAAGAATTCCTTTTCCGATTCCCTTAAGTGTGTGTGTGTGTATTTTTGTGATACCGCAGGACTTCATCATTTGAGCGTCAAGGGTCTTTGTTAAAATATCGTGTTTTTATTTAAAAAAATAATATAATTATTCATTCTTTCTCACGTACTTTTTTTTCAAATTTCATTGAAAAAATTACACACAACTTTTTTTTCTACTGGAAATCAGAATGCTGTAATAAAAGAGAAAAAAACGCAACTTTTTATCATCAATTAATCGTTCGTCCTTCGGTAAATGTTTAAAGATTTCATTTTGAAAGTGTAACAAAAAAGAAAGTATCTTGTTTTTATTACACAAACCGCAACACAGTAATTAATTTTTATCAATCATTGTAAAAAGTGTAATAATTAAAGAAAGAAAGAAAGAAAAAAAGTATGTTTCCAATGACCGACAAAAAAAAGGCAACACTTTTATTTTATTGTCAATTAATCAAATATTTTGTTACTTTTTAGCCTTCCTTCTTTTCGACCACCTCTTTTTCCCCCCTAAAAAAATGGTAACCTTCCTTCTGGGCTTTCCTTCTTCTTCTGTTTTTTGATGTTATATAAAAGGGGCATATTTCGGGAGTAATTTTCAAAAACATTTCCATTCTTTCTTTCTTCTTTTTTTGTTTAAAGGGAAAAAAAGGAAACATTTAAAAAATGGTTGTTACAATGCAAAAAGCTATGAAATTTGATGATGGCCGTCTTTCACCAATATTTCCGTTCCTTGAAAAAAATAAACTTGGCCGGATCTCTCCAATTCTTCAAAGAAGGTTAGTTTTTTTATATTTTCTTCAAAAATTGTTTTTTTTGTTACATTTTCGGCTTTCTTTTTTTCTGAATGAAAAACTTTTTTTTTAAACTTGAAATTTTTATCTTTTTCATTTTTAAAAATTTTTCATTATCATATTATTATTATTGTTACAGTATACTAAATTTGTTTGTTTATTTTTAGACCAGGTAGTTTCCGACGAAGAATGCCTGCCGGATATGGTGGTCGTAGAAATTCACTGATTTGGCAAGCCAGCATCGAAAAAGGACAAAATGAAGGACTTCGTCGACAAAATACAATTAAAAAGCGTACAGAATTATCCCGACAAGTTTCATTCAAAGAAGTAATTGAAAAATTAAATGATTCTGGACTTGAATTGATTCAAACTTCGGATGATTCAACACTTTTGAAACTCGATTTAATCATTAATTCCACATCTGACAGCATTAAAGTTTTGGTACACATGATTCAGAAGCTTAATTCCGTTGGAATCGCATTAAAACATGTTGAAACTCGTCCAGATAAAGCACATCCAGGAGAATTGGAAATTTTGGCACAAATTGAAACACGAAAACCTTTATTGATGGAAGTATTGGATCATTTGATTGCAGATAAAATTGATCGAATTGAAATTAAATCATCTGAAAAAGATAACACTATCACATCATCAAAGAATGTTGCCTCGGAAGAAAATATTTGGATTCCAACACATGTATCAGATTTGGATAAATGTGGGCATGTCGTGGTTAAATATGAACCAACAGAAGACCCAAAACATCCTGGATTTGGTGATGAAAGTTATATCACCCGACGAGCAGAACTTAATTCAATTGCAAATAATTGGAAATTGTAAGTAAAACATTTTTTACTTTTATTTTCGGAATTTTGAAAAGTTCAACTTCCGATATTGTTTTTAATTTGTTTATCTTTTACATTTATTTTATCATTCTTTTTTTCAGCGGTGATCAAATGCCTGATATTGAATATCTTCCAGAAGAAAATGAAACATGGAAAATTTCATATTTAAAACTTAAAGAACTTCGAGAATCGCATACTTGTGAACAATATCAAAGAAATATAAAACAAATGGAAGATATTGGCCTTATTACTGCAGAAAAAATTCCATCCCTTCAAGCAATTGACAAATATCTTCGCGCAAAAACTGGCTTCCAACTTCGTCCCTGTGGCGGATTACTTTCTGCTCGAGATTTCTTAGCTTCTTTGGCATTTCGAGTTTTTCAAACAACCCTTTATACTCGGCATCATTCAAAGCCAAATCATTGTCCAGAGCCGGATTTAATTCATGAAATTCTTGGACATACTCCAATGTTTGCTGATCCAATTGTTGCAGAATTTTCACAAGAAGTTGGTCTTCTTTCCATTGGAGCTAGTGATGAACAAATTGAACTTTTATCAACCCTTTATTGGTTTATCATTGAATTTGGACTTTGTGAAGAAGATGGAAAGCTTAAAGCTATTGGAGCTGGTTTAATCAGTGCCTTCGGAGAACTTCAACATGCATGCTCCGATGTCCCCGCTCATGCCCCCTTTGATCCATATGTAACTGCTGTACAAAAATATGAAGATTCTGATTATCAGCCTCTTTATTTTGTCGCCAAATCAATGTCAGATGCAATGACAAAACTTCGAAAATATGCATTAGATTTTGATCGACAACTTATCAATGTTTATAATCCATTCTCACAAACCATCTCACAGCTATCCCATGAAGAATATACAAAACAAAATATGATTGCTGTAAATGATGACATCCATAGATTATCAGAAACAATTCAAGCATGTAAAATTCAAAAAGTATAAAAATAAATACTTTTTTCAATTAGTCATTAGTAGTATTAATTAATTATTTTTATCCCAGTATGTTGTACATTTTATTTACTGTATTTTCTTGTCACAAATTGTGTACAATCTTTTTTTGCTGCAATATTTTCTTTCCCAAAATTTAGTCATTTTTTTCTCTGAAATTACTTTCTTTTTTGTCTGTAATTTTAAATAAAATATAATAAAATAATTAAAACTTATTCAATTCAATTTTTTAAGGATTATTTTGGAGGGTGGGGATATCTTATCTTCGGAAAGCCATCTGAATTAATCTTTCTCTATGAAAGATTCAGATTGGAGACAGTGAAAGAAACCTTCTTTCAGGTCTATTTCATTAAATTTGAAACTCAAATAAAATTAATAGGTTATTAAAAAAATATTTCTGAGACTTATCAAAGCTTTTATCAATTTTGCCCTATTTTTGTACAGCTTCTGAATCCTTTTCTTCGATGACATTTGTCGAAAGATATTTTGATTTTTCTTGGCGATCATAAACTTGACTAAATATTAATTTAGACTACTGTAAACGCGATGAATTATATTTCAATAAATTTTCAAATGATAAATTGATAAAAATGTTGCGTTCTCTGTCGACGTAATTAATTGTTGCACCTTGTGATTGATAGTTTAAAAAAAAAGGTTATTATTTTTTTCATCACCAAAATGCATCAAATTGTTAAACATTTAATGAATTTGATTACATTAATGAAATGATCGTTTTAAAATTGTTACATATTGTTCTAAGATGAACTCTTGACTAATTAATTTATTACAGTATTCCATTTTGAAATGTCGGTCATATTTTGATTTGAACACCAAAGCTCCTGAATCAAGTAAAAAATGTTGTCCTTCTGAAAGCATAAAGAAAAAAGAAAAGAAAAAAAAGTTGAAATTAATGTTTATAATTGTAATTTATAATCTTGTTCAATTCATTACGGTATTTTTTGTTTGTTTCTTTTTTCTTCATTTTATTTTTTGTTCAACATGCGTCAATTTTGGGGATGTAATAAATTGAATTAAATTATCGTTGTTGTAATTATTAAACAAAATAATTTTTTGTCTTTATGTATCCAAGCAGAGAGCGAATGCATACTTTTATAAAAATCTGAAAAAAATTCTTTGATCTTTCGCCGCCCGAGGCTATTGTTGCGGATCCTACATTAAATTATGCTGTCTTTGAAAAGGATCAAAATGATCCTTTTTTTAACAGTGTAACAAATAAAAATAATACTTTTGTTTAATCAAATTGCAAAATTGGGGGAAAAATGAAAGAGAAATTCTCTCTGTTTCGAAAATTGGATCACTTGTTATTAAACTTTTTTACACCCGATCGGCGGAAGGCAAGAAATCAAAAGTATGACGTTTTTCATTCATGTGATCCAATATATTAATATTTCTTAAAGAACATGTTTTTTAAATTTTATTTACCAAATTAAAGCGGATGAAATAAATAAATAAATATAAACAATTAATTAATTATTATAAATAACATTTCTGAGAGTATTCAAAGTTTTTAGCAATCTTGCATGCTCTTCTGCGGCTTCAGAATCCTTTTCTTCATTGATATTTGTTGAAAGCTTTTCACGAATTGAATTTTCCCATCGATCATAAAATTTGCTAAAAATTATCTCAGATTATTACTGTAATTTCATTTCTGGAAATGAGTACTTACTGAAGTTTTTCCGAATCAATAAAAGATGGAGTTGTTTGATGGGATTCATTCTTTGTGAAAGTTTCAGAATTTTGATCTTTAAAATGTTCAACTAATTTATTTAAAGTTGTAACATGAGAATATTTTTTTAAGATATCTTCTATCGGATATGGTGAATTAGTTGTAACAATTTTTGGGGGATCATTTACTTTTGAGGATGTGCGATTATTTGAAGGTGAATGATTTGGGATAAATGCATCAGATTCTAATTCAGATGGCTCAGGTTGAGGAGTATCAGTGATGAGGTGGATTCGGGTTGTGGTTGTTGATGGAGTTGTTGATGTAGTAGTATCAGTTAATGTAGTTGTTATTGTGGGGGGAGAGGTGGAAGTAGAGGTAGTAGTCGTTGATGAAGAGGTTGAAGTTGTAGTTGGTGGAGAGGTTGAAGTTGTAGTCGTTGATGAAACAGTTGTTGAATAATCTGTGGTAGAGGTAATTGATGAAGGCTGCTTTGTTGTTGTGGCAATAGCAGTAAAAGATGCTTCTGTAGCAATTTCTAAACCGGTAATCATTTTTGGGGGTTGTGTACTCCAAAATTCATCTTCAGTTTCTGTAGCCATTGTAGTTATTGTAGTGGGTGAAATGGTTGATGCCGGTGGCAAAGATGCAATTCCTTCAAGTTCTGAATAAGTCGCAGAAGTCGAAGAAGCTTCATTTGTGGTTCCATTAATTCTTGCATCAAGGTCATTCAATTCTTTCTGCAATTTATCTGCTTCCACATCATCTCCAGATTCTCGCAGTCTTTCAATTTCTTCTGCTGCCGTAAAAACTCGTACAAGTAGCCTCGATTGATTTGCCTCAATTTTTGGGCTATATTGTTTTGGTTTTTCTTCCGTATTAAATCTAACAATAATATTTCCATTTGGTTTTTTCTCTTCATGTTTTTTTTCCAAATCTCCTTCTTTCTCATCTTCATTCAGCAATAAATCTTCTGTTGCTAATCCAAGCTAAAGAAAAAACAATGTAAAAAGATAATTCTGTTTAAAACCAGACGACAATTACTTACTCGACATTGTTTACCGTAATCTTTGAT
The DNA here is from genome assembly GCA_964035985.1 of Panagrolaimus superbus. NCBI lineage: Eukaryota > Metazoa > Nematoda > Chromadorea > Rhabditida > Panagrolaimidae > Panagrolaimus > Panagrolaimus superbus. The sequence continues at coordinate 13,570,294 of OZ038359.1, forward strand.
AAAATCTTTTAATTTTTTAATTTTAATTGTAATTTCTGAAATTCCGAAATTTGCACAATTTTCGACCGAACTACAACAATTCCTTAAAATTCCGCATTGTTTTTCTAGACGACGTTGAATTCCTTGAAAACAATTTGTTGGAATTCGATCCATTAAATCTCCGCTAAAATTATATTTTGGAGCTCGAAGAAGCTCACGATGGCATTGAAGTCGTTGCTCGGAATTCCTTGGAACTGCTTGCTCCATTAAACATGCAAGTAATTGTTCAGATTCTTCCCCCTCAAGTTTCTCCAACTTTTTGTAATATGGCTTTAAAGCTTTATGGCAAAATTCGGACATTTCATCAGATTTCAGTGAATTTGTTGGAAGCCAAAATGGCATTGAACGACTATTTCCAAGGCATAATCGTTCATCCAAAGTTGCAATTGTTCGACATTGTGTATATCTTTCACAAATTTCATATATATCTGACTGAAATAAAAATCAATCAAACAATTATTTATTTCAATGCTGTAAAAACTTTTGTTTTTCCGATATCGTAAAAAAGTTTTTAGGGTTTTAAATTTTTCATTGAAATTTTAAATTAGAGAAGTGCACACGCAATATGCGACTTTTTTTTAATCAAGAAAAAAATGTAAAAATTCAAAGACAGTCCCGAAAAAAAACACAAACGAAAAACTTTTGTAAGCAAAAACGATAGCAACAATTTTTGTTATTTTTTAGCAGTAATTATGAGATTGTTTTTGAATTCCTCTTTAATAAAAACAACAAAAACGTTGCGATTCTTCTTTAAAATTTTGGGTAATCAAAAATTATTCCAAAATAAACTTCTAAAAATACAAAGAAACTATAGTTCTAAATTTAACTTGATGGAACTTAATATTAATTTTTGCAAATTCAGAAACCATAAAATTTGTATTTCAAAAAAATTAATAAAGTTACAAAAATAAAATCTAATTAAATTAATCTTCTGATCCCAAATATATCCTTTAATACCATATAAAAAAAAGAAATCTTACCAATGGATGTCCAAAAATGCCAATCACAAAAATAATCAACAAAAATCCAAAATTAAGTTTCATTTTTTTTCTTTTTTGAACGAAGGCAAAAAAGGAAACGAAACAAGTGTTCAAAAAAAGAAGAGAGATAGAGAGAGGTTTTTCGAGTATTTATATTTTCAATCACGTAACGACCCAAATTCCATTCTTTCTTTTTGGCACAAATATATATATATCATTTTCTTTCCTCCCTTTCTTTCGTTCGTTCTTCGAAATTTAAAGAAGGCAATCGAAGTTTTGTTTTCCCTCTCCCGCAGAGTTTTAATCCGAAAAAAAGGAAGGAAGAAAACTCAAAGAAAAAAGTTTAAACTTTTTTTTTGTTAAACAAAAAAAACTTAAGTGTCAACACGCGCGCGTCATTTTTTTGCATGCAAAAAAAAGAGTTTTTCAATGATCCATTACATCAGCCATCATAAAAAAATACACGGAAATCAAACAAGCAAAAAAAAGAAGAGTATTTTGCATTCTCCTTCATGACATATAACGGCATCATTTAAACAACTTTTAAATAGATTTTTTATTATTTTGTTTGTTTAACATATTATTATTATTTACCGTATAACTATGAGATTGTTTTTGAACTTTTTCAAGTTTTTGATTTGAATAATCTGATGGAATTACAAGGGTTGAAGAAATGAATGATTTAAAGCGAACATGCCGAGGCGGAGTTACTTCTGCTGCTGCTGCACCGGATTCTTTAAAATTTCCAAGGCTTCCATTTTTATTTGGTAGCAAAGATACCTGAAAAATGCGACAGATAATTTCAAAAAAGCAAAACTTCTGAGTTTTTTCATTAAAAATAATATCAATTTTTGATTCGGGAAAAGTAAAAGACGTCCCGCAGATGGACCTAAGCCTTAGCTCAGGAAATTAGGTGGAGTATAGCATTATTCCGTGGAGTAAGAAAAATAATGAGAAGCAAAATCGGGACGTGTTTTACTGACACCCTTTTTGATTCGTGGATAAACAAATGAAAGCGAAAATTCCGATGCCAACAAAACAGTGATGAATTAACTGTTTTGTTCAATGAAAACTGATGAATTTTTTGATTTGGATTTAAAAGATACTGCAAAAGATCCAAGACGTGCCCCCCCCCCCAACGGTCGGTGCCCCCTCCGAATGAAATACATACAATATATTTAAATTTTTTGCAAAAATAGTTAAAAATTACTTCTAGAATGTTAACTTTTATGCAAATTTTTAAAAATGAAGTTTGTTTGTTGCATGTTAATTTGTGGGTGTATTTTTTTTTAAATTTGAAACTTGATCTTTTATTATTTGCACCAAAGAACGGAGCCATGGATGAAGAAAGTAACCGAAAATTGATAACAATCAGTTATCGATTACCTGTAAGTTTTTTTAAAAGATTTTTTATATTTTTAAATAAATGTTTACTTTTTTTAGTTTTTGTGTGCAGATTTTGTAATTGATGAAAAATTTTGTATTTCATTAATGTCACAAACAACTTTTGGGCATCTTTTTTGTGTTGGAGATCAAATAATTTATGTTAATGGAAAATCACCCAAAACTCCAAAAGATGCTGCAAATATGATGCAAAAGCGTGGAAATGATGCAAGTCTTTTAAATAAATACAATATATATATATATGTATGAATATTATTTTAGATTATTGTAACCGTACTTCGGCAATCAAATATTTTTCCAGTTTCAAATGAAAGAGCAAAAAAGGTTGGACTTAAACGAAGAAAAGGTTTTTATTATTTTATTGCTTTTCTTCAAATTTCTTCTAATCAAGACTCCCTTGGACTTGCAGTTCGAAAAGTTGGGGAAAAAGTATTTGTTTCAAAAGTATGCATTTTTTTATCATTGATTAATTATATATTCTTATCACTGCAATGTTTTAGATTTTAACAAATGGAATTTGTGGAAATATTCTTCGATTGGGAGATTGCATAATTGATGTTGAAGAAAAGAAGGTTACAAGTGATGCATTTTTGAAGAAAGTTTTAATTGAAAAGCTACTTTCAACAAATGAATGCACACTTTTGATTGAAAGAATTGAATATGGTCGATCTCAAAGAAAATCTACTTCATCTTTTGTAAGCTTTTTATGGCATTTTTTGACTTTAAGATTTGAAAAAATAACTGAACACAGCCATGTTTTTGCAACTTTGAATTTTGAAATTACCAAAAATTTATCAAAATTCATGAAAGTTTAATTTTCTTAGATGATATACAGTAATCTTTTTTTTGGAAAATAGTTTGAAGTAAAAAAAATAATTTAAAATTTTCAACATGTTTTTTTTTCTAACAATCCAGTATTGTTGACGATTTTTGGCACAAGCGAAAATTTTTTGTCTCTAGTGACCTAGTTTTTAAAAAAAGAACAATCTAGGTCAATTTTCTTCTTCTTGCGCATTTCGAAATTTGCTTACTTTGCTTAAAAGGCAAAATTAACACGAAGATTTCAATGTTTATTTGGCTCAATGGTTAACCCAAAAAAACACAAAACGATCAGTCGATTGTTCGAATCCCATAAATTTTTGGAAACAGCCTTCGGGCGGAAAAAAATTGGTTTTAAAATTTGCTAAAATGAAAAAGATTAGCAAAAAAAATAGATGAAAAATTTTGCTAAAAATCAAAGAACTTCAAACTTTAAAAATATAGCAAAAAAAATATTGCTATATAAGAAAAAATTCCATCCCTTCAAGCAATTGACAAATATCTTCGTGCAAAAACTGGCTTCCAACTTCGTCCCTGTGGCGGATTACTTTCTGCTCGAGATTTCTTAGCTTCTTTGGCATTTCGAGTTTTTCAAACAACCCTTTATACTCGGCATCATTCAAAGCCAAATCATTGTCCAGAACCTGATTTAATTCATGAAATTCTTGGACATACTCCAATGTTTGCTGATCCAATTGTTGCAGAATTTTCACAAGAAGTTGGTCTTCTTTCCATTGGAGCTAGCGATGAACAAATTGATTATCATTGAATTTGGACCATTTCATTGTATAAATTAAATGAAATGGCTATTATAAAATTATTAAGCATTTTAAAAATGAACTTTTTCCATCGGAAATTCTACATTGAATTATGATGTCATTGATAGGGATTCTTTAATAGTGTAACAAATAAAAAAATTTAATCAACAGTAAAATTGGGGAAAAAAGAAAGCGAGTTCTCTGTTTTTCAAAAATGGCGTCACTTTTTTTACACCCGATCAGGGCCATTTTATTTAAAAAAGGGCCATCTTGGATTTAAAAGATGTGCAGTATCTTTTAAATCCAACACATCTTTTCTTTTATATTTTACAAAGTGATATGAGGCCGGCCGGCCTCGGGCCGAAAAATAATGAGCCGGCCTGGCCTGAGAATATCTGTCTTCTGCTAAAAAAAATTACTAGTAGAACATTTTTTTTCCGAAAAAGTTTTATAATTTGATTAATCGAAAAAACTAAAAAAGAGTTTTTGCAAAATTGAAAATTACTGCTAAATTTTAGATTTAAAAATTAAAAAAGCGCCGAAAAAAAAGAATTTTATTATTAAAAAAGCGTTTTTAAATGAAATTTTATTCCCGAAAATACCTGTCTTTTGCCAAAAAAAATTACTTTAAGTAATCTGTTTTGTTACCGTTCTACGCCACGAGGAGGCAATAGGTTATAGTAGAACACCCCCCCCCCCCCCCCCAAAAAAAAATAACTTACATTTAACCAGAGATGATGAGAGGTGGCTTGTCGATGATGGTACCTGAAATCTGAACCCACCCCCATTAACCCTAATAAAAAAAAACATACATTTATAGCAGCGACAATAACAGCGACAATAATATACAATAACAGCGACAATATAATAAACAATAACAGCGACAATATAATAAACAATAACAGCGACAATATAATAAATAATAACAGCGACAATACAGGCTCGTCAACCTGAGGCGTGCACGCCCTACCTACCTCGCTCCAAGATACAGCTTTATGTGTTTCCAAACTCTCAACCGGTGGGCCCCCCAGTATAAGAGTTGTCGAACACAACCACTGCACTTTTCGCTTCTGGCGTAAAGAGACTGGCGGATTTTACGAGTATATATATATACGAGTATATGCTAACAAATTAGCATATCCATAACATTCTCATGGGAAATTTCTCATAAGAAAAAATTTGAATAACTAATGTTCGCAGCGAAAATATGCAAATTTCTAAGCTGCAAATCTTATCTCAAAAAATGATCCTTTTTTTTATCACCACCTTGAATTATAGGTCAAATCGCAGTCGAGCATCGTGAGCTTCTTCGAACTCCATCAAGGTCATTCAATTCTTTCTGCAATTTATCAGCTTCCACATCATCTCCAGATTCTCGAAGTCAATGTAAAAAGATAATTCTGTTTAAACAAGCAAAAAAAAAGAAAAGTGTTTTGCATTCTCCTTCATGACATATAAAACGAGGATATAAAAAAAGTTCTGGCGAGGTGTCGAAAAACGATGTTTTTTCCAACGGTTGGAAATTGTGCAAAAAATATAAGAGGAAAAGAAGAGACGCGGAGAATAAAAGCACGCTTTTTTTCTCTGCGTCTCTCATTCAAACCACTTTTAAATAGATTTTTTATTATTTTGTTTGTTTAACATATTATTATTATTTACCGTATAACTATGAGATTGTTTTTGAACTTTTTCAAGTTTTTGATTTGAATAATCTGATGGAATTACAAGGGTTGAAGAAATGGATGATTTAAAGCGAACATGCCGAGGCGGAGTTACTTCTGCTGCAACGGATTCTTTAAAATTTCCAAGGCTTCCGTTTTTAATTGGTGGCAAAGATTTCATTTGCATTTTAACTTCTTTTGTTAAATTTGGTTCCAAAATTATCAGAGATTTTTGCTGTTTCGCAGAATTATTATTATTATTAATATTCTTTTTATTTGATGAAGCGGAAGATGTTTGAGTTGCAGTTGTATATGAAGAACGTCGGCTGCTTGATTTTAAAATTGTTCCGGTTGCAATTGGAAATACAGAAGTTTGACAGCAATTTTCTTTAAAATATTTGCTTTGTTTCATTCCAATTTTTGCGGCATCTTCTGGCATAGCGGGATCAAATTCGGATGTAAAGTGTGGCATCTAAATACACATTTACAGAATACGGTAAGAAAAACATGTTGTTGTTGAAAATTTTAAATTATTTTTTTTACTTCAAACTATTTTCCAAAAAAAAGATTACTGTATATCATCTAAGAAAATTAAACTTTCATGAATTTTGATAAATTTTTGGTAATTTCAAAATTCAAAGTTGCAAAAACATGGCTGTGTTCAGTTATTTTTTCAAATCTTAAAGTCAAAAAATGCCATAAAAAGCTTACAAAAGATGAAGTAGATTTTCTTTGAGATCGACCATATTCAATTCTTTCAATCAAAAGTGTGCATTCATTTGTTGAAAGTAGCTTTTCAATTAAAACTTTCTTCAAAAATGCATCACTTGTAACCTTCTTTTCTTCAACATCAATTATGCAATCTCCCAATCGAAGAATATTTCCACAAATTCCATTTGTTAAAATCTAAAACATTGCAGTGATAAGAATATATAATTAATCAATGATAAAAAAATGCATACTTTTGAAACAAATACTTTTTCCCCAACTTTTCGAACTGCAAGTCCAAGGGAGTCTTGATTAGAAGAAATTTGAAGAAAAGCAATAAAATAATAAAAACCTTTTCTTCGTTTAAGTCCAACCTTTTTTGCTCTTTCATTTGAAACTGGAAAAATATTTGATTGCCGAAGTACGGTTACAATAATCTAAAATAATATTCATACATATATATATATATTGTATTTATTTAAAAGACTTGCATCATTTCCACGCTTTTGCATCATATTTGCAGCATCTTTTGGAGTTTTGGGTGATTTTCCATTAACATAAATTATTTGATCTCCAACACAAAAAAGATGCCCAAAAGTTGTTTGTGACATTAATGAAATACAAAATTTTTCATCAATTACAAAATCTGCACACAAAAACTAAAAAAAGTAAACATTTATTTAAAAATATAAAAAATCTTTTAAAAAAACTTACAGGTAATCGATAACTGATTGTTATCAATTTTCGGTTACTTTCTTCATCCATGGCTCCGTTCTTTGGTGCAAATAATAAAAGATCAAGTTTCAAATTTAAAAAAAAATACACCCACAAATTAACATGCAACAAACAAACTTCATTTTTAAAAATTTGCATAAAAGTTAACATTCTAGAAGTAATTTTTAACTATTTTTGCAAAAAATTTAAATATATTGTATGTATTTCATTCGGAGGGGGCACCGACCGTTGGGGGGGGGGGGGGGGGCACGTCTTGGATCTTTTGCAGTATCTTTTAAATCCAAATCAAAAAATTCATCAGTTTTCATTGAACAAAACAGTTAATTCATCACTGTTTTGTTGGCATCGGAATTTTCGCTTTCATTTGTTTATCCACGAATCAAAAAGGGTGTCAGTAAAACACGTCCCGATTTTTTTTTTTTTGAAATTATCTGTCGCATTTTTCAGGTATTTTGAAATTCCAATTGAAATTTCGAATGAAAGAAAAAACAAAACAAAAATATTTTAAAATAATATATTTACAACACAAAATTTGTCCGTTTTTAGAAATTTCAAAAAAAAGAACCATAAAATTATCAATTTATTTGTACCTGGACGTTTTTTTTCTTGTAATTTTTCGTATAATTATACGATATTTGTAAATATTATTCACAAAAAAGAATATTCTAGAATTAAATAATTTTACAGCCATCCTTTTTTTTTAAAAAGGCTGTATTTTTTAGTTCCGTTTTTCAAAAAACATTAAATTAAATTAAAACAGAAAATACAAAAATATGGCAATAAAAAAGGGGGTTTGTCAAAATTGCATGCCAATCCAAAAAATTATATAAAAAACTAAGAATTTTAGAGAGAACATTTAAAAATTAATTCTTATTAATGTCTTCTTCTTCCAACAATGAAACATATGTGTGCCAAGTGTTTTTAACAACTTTAACAAAATCTGATGAAATTCGATGTTTTTTTGCAAATTTTTCTGCCTCCATCTTTTATATCTATAAAATTGGATATATTAATATCTTTTTAACATCTCTGATAATTATCATATCAATTTTTGGCAAATTTAAAGAAAATTATCGTTGGTTTATTCTAAATCAAGCGGTCTGGGATTTGTTGGCCGCAAATGAATACAATTGTTCAAATTTAATGTTGACGTATATTTTTAAAAATATAAAACCAACTCCATCCTGTTATTTTAATGGATTAAAAGGATCTTGGAGATTTTTGGCACGATTTTTAGAGAATTGCATGTTTGCAAATCCTTTAACCGCTTTACTCCTTTTAACAGCCTCAAGATTTACAGTATTTTATTTTGAAAATTTTTATGAAAAATTAACAAAAAATTTTCGAATTTTTTATACAATAATCATTTTCAATTTTGCCGTTTCAACAATTCATCTCTTATATCTATTTTATTTTCTTCAAGAAGTTCGCACAACATTTTTCACCGAACAATGTCAACAATTTAATTCTACCACTTCAGGTTACTGTAATCCCTCAAAAGATAATTTGTTAAATTTTTATATAAAAATGATTGAAATTCTTGAAGCTGCAACAACTTTGAAAGATATTTTGTGCTTATTTTTTACTGCAATTTTTGCAATCTTTCTTGGATTTCGAATTGCAAAAACTTTTTTGTTTCTAAAAAATTATCAAAAAGCTTTTATTCATTCTTTTCGAATTACTTTTGCAATTATTTTACAAATTTTTGTGGCACTTTTCTTTTTTTCTTCAAATTTAATTACATTTATCCCAGAATTTTTGAGATATCTCGGATTTAAAGTTTTATCTTCAAGTGGATTAAATCGGAGTGATTTGGAAAAAGATCCAAATTTTTGCAAAGATTGTATTCATTTTGAAGTTCCAATTTGGATGGAATCCGGAGGGGGCCTTAAATCGGGTCCTATGATTCAAGCAACTCGGCAATGCCGTGTTTTGATTGATTCTTTCATTGTTTTATTTATTATGACCGGATATCGGGAAGCTATTGTTGAAAGTACAAAACTCATTTTTTTTGCAATTAAAAATCCTAAAAAAGCTTTTTCAAATCTTAAATCAAAAATTGTTAAAACGAAAGTTACCGTCGTAAATCATTGGTTCTAAATTTTATTATTAAAGTATTTTTTTAACTCAAATATTTTAACTCGTCATCCATTTATAAAACTTTTTTTAATCCTCTCTGATTTCATTTTGTATGGTTTTTTTTTGTAATTTTTCATTTTCGTATTCTCTTAATTAAAAATAATTCTGAAATATTGCAAAATGGAATAAATTAATACATTAAAACCTTTGTTGGTTAAAAATCCTAAATTTTTTAACCAACAAAGGTTATAATATCAAAAAAAAAACCATGTCATATAATTGATATTATAATGTTCAAAAACTAGGAAGTTTCGGAATTTTCGGAATTTTCGTCTCAACAAAACAAAATCATTACAATATATAATTTTAAAAAATCACGAGAAAAGAGATAATAATATATTTGTTGTGAGCAATTTTAAAACCATATAATTTTTGACAAAGATTTAAAAATTCAACTGTAAATATATAATATGTATGTATTTATAATAATACTATTTTTAAAACAAGTATTTATACCAAAAATGTTTTTTTAAAAAATGTTATGTATAAAACATTTTTACTAATTAAAATAAAACAATTTAAAATGTTTTAGTCTTGTTCTAATTTATAATATCATTAATAGCAGCGTTATACCATTTTGGTTACTGTAAAATAAATAAATATTATTGTTAATAAAATCAAGAAAAATGTATATATTTTATGCAAAAAGTATTTTACAAAACAGGCCTTAAATTTAATTGTAAATGTAAGCAACCATGAACTAATAAAGGTGAATTTTCAGAAAATAATTCATTTACATTTATCTTTGATTGTAAATCTAGATCAGTGTGATATCGAGTTTTTGTAAAATTTTTCATACCACAAACTTGTCGAAGAATTTTTCGTTCTCCAACAACAGAAATTAAATATTCAACAGATCGGGAATGATCAATATCATCAGAAGCCAGATTAACCTTTAATTGATCATGAGAATTTGGAATCGTTGAAGCAATCGTAAATTTAAGGGTCCAATTCCAAGTTTGTGGATCAACGGTTGAAGCACGAGTTGAAATTTTGAAGGAATGATCCACCCCTCTTTCATATAGCTGTTCATTGGTAATTACAATTCGATTATCCCATGATAAATCAGTATTTGATCGAAGAAGGAATTGTGAAGTTGTAAAATCACTGAAAAAAGGATAATTAATTGTATTTTTTTGTTTTCAAACAACTTCAAAAAATTAGATATAAAATGAGATAAGCTCAAATTGATTATCCATCTTTGAAAACAAATTGTTGGCCCAAATTTGTGTTAAATAAAGCTCCTAAACTAATGTTAAACATAATTTATTAAAGAAATTATTTAACGAAAATTCAGTAATTAAAAATCAAATAATCTCAGCACGAAAATGCTTAATTATTATTCGTGTTAAAATTGGTCATCGTTATTTAATCAGACGTTTTTGAGTTTTTATCAACTTTCTTTTTAAAAATAATGATAAAACACAACTCCTTCATTAAAAATTCCTTTTTTTTCTTACCTTGTCGTTCTTAAACTTAATGGCAGCGAAATATATTTAAATGCCGTATGTGTAAACGGCATAAATAGTTTTACATGTGTCTGTGCCAAGGGTGTTCCTTCAAGCTCTGATAATTCTTCAGCTTTCATATATGGAAACCTAAAATATGACATTAATTAATTGTTTCATTTTTTCAAAAAAAAAAAGACAAACCTAATCCATGGCAAAATTTGAATTAAAGTTGCCGTTAAAGTACTGCCTTTTCGTTCTGGAGTATTTTCGGCATTTATCCATTTTTGTATTGATTGATATAACAAATATTCATCTAAAAATTGATGAATGGCATTTTAAAATATTTGAAAAAAAAATCAAACTTGGAATTATGAGATCATTAGATTTTAGGATTTCAGTCAATTGATCCCGATCTAATGATGCCCAATCATCAGCCCATTCATCAGACGTAAGAATTTTGGTCATATTTAAAGCAATTATTCGAACACATTCTCGAATTAAAATTCCATGGCACGCTTTACTCGAATAATTAAACCAAACATTTAAAATATCTTTCAGGGAGGCTTCTTTTAAGACATAACTAATTGCATATTGAATACAAACCTGTAACAAAAACACAGTTATGCAATGCAAAAATTCGTGTCAAACACTCCTAAAAAAAGTTTATAGGATAAAAACATGCCTTTTGAAGTCCTTTAAAATTATATTTATCAGATAAAATTAGCAAGGGTAAAGCATTGATATCATTAAAAACGGCATGATTAAAATAAAAGAACTTCAAAAATGTCTCAAAATGATCAACACATTGTGAATCTTCATTCAGTTCAATTTCCTGGAATTCAAATGTTTTAAAATTTAAAAAAAAACCTTTTTTTAAAAATGGAGATATTACTTTTTTATTTCCATCCCATTTTGAGCTTAACATTCGTTCAAAGACATCACTGCCGCGGGCAAGAATTAATCGATGAGCAGGAAATCTGCAAAATTTAAATCTATTTTTAAAATTACAGTCATTTTTCAACTTTGCTACGCCTTTAAATTTTATCATTGATTTTATTTTATTTAAAAAAAACTAACTTTTTTCCACCGACAATCAGTGTGACATCACTTAAATAAGAACTTTTAAAATATTTTTCATATTCTTTAAAGGCTTCTCGATCATCCGCAAAACAATCCATCTAAAAATATTTATTTATTTATTTAAATAAATTTTGTACTTTTTTTTAAAGAATCACAAGTTTAATTCATTCAATTTTTTTAGAGTCACGTAAAAAAAATGTTAGAAAATACCTGCCAAATCATTTGTGTTTTTTTCAGACCATCAAAAAAAGAAGTGTTTTTTTAAAACTAATAAAAAAATAACAAAAAAAAGAGTGAATCTTTTTTTCAAATTTTCAATTACAGCCTCAAGTAGCAGCCGAGAGATGAAAATGAGCAAATAAAAATAGTAATAAAAGTAATAATAATAAAGTTACAAAACCACAATTGAAAAAAATGTGTGAAATAAAATGTGAAACTTGTTTAAAATTGAATTTTTTAAAAAAACACAAAGAAAATATTTCAAATTAACCCTTTACAAAGGGAAAGAATGTGGTGGTGGATGGAAACAGAAACAGAAGCAGCAGCAAAAACACAAGACAAAGGAGGGACCCCACCCGGTGGATGACTAACCCCCCCCCCTTTTTTACTTTATTTTTTTCTCCCAAATTTGGAATCCCTGCAACGAGTAACAAATAAAAAAAAAGAAAAAAGATTGAATTTGAAATTAAAGGGAGAAAAAAAAGTAGTGAATAAACAGCTGTCATCAGAAGTCAACACAGAAGTCAACACAGATGCAAAACAGTAAGTATAAAAGAAAAGAAAAGGCCAAAATCAAACAAGGAAAATAAAAGAATAAAAATATTTGAAATTTAAACACAGTTGGATTTCTCTCTCTCTCTCTTTTTTTGTGGTTCAACAATGGGAGTTTTTTTGCGCGAAAAATAAAAATTTATAAAAAACCCAAAAAAAACATAGCAGTTTTGTTTCTTCCTTTCAATAAAAAAATCCAATTTTAACCAAAATTGGCACATTTTTTACGGCACACAAAAAAAGAGCAGCAGCAGTTCAAGGAAAAAGAGGCTATGTTTTTTTTTTGCCAAAGGCGTTAAATTGGTTGTTTTGGTAAAAGTAAAAAAAAAAGATGAATAAAGGAGGAAGAAGAAGAAGGAAAACACAAATTTTTAAGTACTAAATTCCTTTTTTTTAGAAAAAAAACGCAATTTTAATATCAAAGTTTTTTTATAAAACTTTTTTTTTTCTTAAAAATAAACTTTTTTTTTAAATTTTTTGGGTTGTTTTAAAAAAACAGGTTTATTTTTGGGTGTCTCAAGACTAAATTTCTTTTTCACAGATGTTTTCATTCCTTTTTTTGTTTCTTATAATAATACATTGGTGTAGCATGACTGAAATCCAAAAATATGTCTTATGATTCTTCCTTCCATCCATCCTTTATTCATTCATTCAAAAAGAGATAATAGATAAAAAAAAGAGGGGGGGTGGGGGGGGGGGGGGGGGGATAAAGAAAAGAAGAAGGAAATAAAGCATGTAATTAGCCCGAAAAATATAATTACTAATTAAAATGAATTTGTTTGATTGCGCATTGAAAAGAGAGATATATGAAATGAGAAAAATGAAAAAGAAAAAAGGAAAAAAGAGATTAGGGAAGGGATTTTGTTTTACAGATGCTGCTGCTGCCCCCCCCCCCCCTTCTGACTTTCATATTTATCTGAAACCACACCAACTGGTTGCTACTCTAAAATGTAAAGATGTTTTTCTTAGAGGAAAGAAAAATCCAAATTTGCAAAGAAAAAAAACACTTTTTTTATAAAACAATTTGATAAAAATATTTTTAAAAAGTGCCAACTTTAAAAAACCACTATAATAAAACTGTTTTTCAATTTTTCAAATCTACCAAAACTTATTTTAAACTTATAAGTTTAAATATTTGTAAAAATTTGCAAAATAATCTGTGAAAAAATTATCACATTTTTTGATTAATACCCCCCCCCCCCCGGCTACAGTATCCTTTCCATATTGTATTTAACACACACATAAATACAAACAAACAAACCTCAACATTATTTTAGCAGTAATAATATAATTATGAAAACATAAAATTTGAGAGCCAAATTATTCAAAAGTGTTAGAATGGACAAAAATTTTTTAGAATTTTTCACACGCTTTTTTGAGTTCCATAATCGCTTGTATTTATTTGTTTCCTCTTTTTTGTGAACATTCAAATTTCTTTTCTTTAAAATAATTTACGAGAATTAGTCTTTTAAACTTTTAAATTTTGTATTTGTCTTTTTTTTCATAAACTTTAATTATTTCCTTAAAAATAACAAAGCAAAAAAAATTAAACTTTTATAAAAAATGTACATTATTTTTTGTCGGTGCACTTTGGCGGCGGCGGCCATTGTCGAAGCTTGAATTTTTTCTAAAAAAAACAAAAGTTGGTTATTTGTGACACTTTTATGCCATCATCACATTTTTTTAATTCATGTTTTTTTGTGATTTTTAAATTTGAGTAAATTACTTTTTTTATAAAGAATGTTTTCTGTGTGGCAGATTGGCACAATTGCAATTGAAGCAATTTTATACATGTTTCATATTTCTGTGTTAATTCTAATTTTTGCAAGACTTCGAAAAAAATTAAATGAAGCCTTTTTTCAATTATTGGTTACGGTATTTGTTGAAGATTTTATCTATTATATTTTTGTGGTAAGTAATTTTTATTATCATAAAATTATCAGTGGTATAAAATGTTACTTAAATCTGTCCAAAATGATATTGATAAATACTGTAAAAATACTGTACTTCACTATTTTTGAGTGAATTTTTTAGACGAGTATTGGAAATCGAATTTTATTACATATTCGAAATTTTGCTTTCCTTGAAGCAAATCCATGGCTTTTAAAATCAATATTTTTGATTGCTTCAATTATTTCATCATCCCAATTTCTTGCGCATACTTTAATTGCTGCAACTCGGCTAACTTCAATTTGGGATAACATTTATCATCAAAAAGTTTGTCATTTTTTATCAACAACTTCAACTGTCGACAGACATGTCAGAGTTTAACACCAGAAACAATAACAAATTATTATTTCAGATATGGTCAAAGAATTGGTATTTACCATTTTTATTTCTATTTCCACTGATACCATGTTTATTAATAATAAATTTAGAAATTTATGTTTATCCAACTTCAACCGAATTTATTGATGTTGGAATTGTAAATAAATCAGAAGCACAATTTTCTATTTTAATTAGCTTTTTAATTATGCTTTCATGCACACTTTTATCAGCAATTTTTAATCTTTTATCTCTTTGGATTTGGAATCAACGAAGAAATTCATTGAATTTTCAACAAAACAAACACAATGAAGCTGGATTTTTAGGTAATAATTAAATATAAAAAAAAAAAAAAAAAAAAAGCTTTTTAGGGATCGCAGTAATACTTTTTGTTGTTCAAGTAATTCGATGTGGGCATACATTTGCTCTAAATTTTTTTGTAAATAATTTTGAAGCTAAAAGAATTTTATATACAATAATTCCATTAACAGTTGATTTATATGCTTGGGTTGGAAGTATCTCAATTGTTATTCTTAAGTAAGTCTTATCATTGTTCGCTTATCAGCTACTAATTATTTTAGCTTTGTGAAAGCGCAAAGCATCTTCAAAAGTTATACTGTATCAAAAAAACTTGTTTTTCAGCAAAACAATTCGAAAACACTACATTGAATTTTATCTTTATTCATGCGTAAAAATATTTATGAAATCCACTTAAACTACAACCTATTTACGTATGTATTTCTCGTAATTAAAGTTATTATTAATAACACGTAAAGCAATACATTTTTTAAAGCCAAAATTCTATTTTCAGCAACTCCAAAAAACATTTTGTTTGAAAAAAAAAACAAACAATTTTTTTCTTTCAAAACCACGCTTTTGGCAAAATGTCCTCAACAACTTTTGCACATTCAGCATTGAAAAACCACATTTTTTTTGTTGTTTTTCAACCGGGTGTCTTTTGATCTTTTTTCTTTTATATTTATAAATATTATTGCAAAATAAAATGTCAGCTTTATGGAATTTCTTTTCTTCATTATTCCACAAACAGCAATCCGATTTTGAAAAGTATATCGCTGTTATTTTGGACAAAGAAGGATACATTTTAACGGATGTAATTCAAATTTCAATTGAAGAAACAAAATTTAAGCAAAAGTTTGCACACGTCATTGTATCAAAGCAGAAAGAAAAATATATTGTATTATTAATTTTGGATGAATTTCATCGGGTATTGTTTTTTTTTGTTGTTTGTGTAACAATGATTTATAGGACAAACCAATTATTAAACGACAAAAAACGACTCCTGAAGGGCCTGTACTTGAAAGATTAACATTTGCTTCTGAAAATGAAGCAAAAGCTCATGTATCAAAGAAAGCAGCATTATATAGAATTGGTCATTTTGATGATAAGTTAGTTTTTTCAAAGTGATCCAATCTGCTGAGACTTACAGTTTTTTTGATTCATTTTGAACTTTTTTGAATTGTTTTCAGGGAATGTTCATATTATCGAGTTGTAAAATGCGGTACTGAAGTTTTAAAGAATCCTGACCAGCATGTTTTGCCTGGTGATTATATTTTACGAGATCTTGCTGGATTTAATCGTGCTTCACATGCTGGTGTATATGTTGGAAGAGGAAAAGTTATTCATTATGATGATCCTGATTTAAAAGCTTCTGTCGTCAATTGTGTGACCGGAAAGGGTGGGCATGTCGTCCATGTTGCACCGCTAGAAAAATTTGTGACACATGCCGAACAAGAAATTCGTATTCTTGTACATTGTATGTTAGCAAATAAAAAATAAATCAAAAACTTTTGTGTTTTTTAGGTTTTCAACAAAGAACACCTGATGAAAAGATTGCTGCTGCTGAAGAACTTGCCAAAGTACAGTATGGTCAATATGAATATGGTATTTTTTCAAATAATTGTCAACATTTGGCTTCTCTCGTTTCTTGTGGAAGGCTTGAAATGGTTGATCAAGAAATTGTTGATTCAATACAAAATATTGCTTTAATAGCCTTTGGAATGGTACTTGCTGGTAAGCAATTTTTTAGAAATAATTAATTTAAAAACGTCATGTTTTAGGTGTTGCAAAAACACTTTATGATTATTTTTTTTCAAAATCCGATGATCGAAAGAATGAAGAACACGCATAAATATGCTTTATAAATGGGTATTATGGCTTTTTTGCAAATGTATATTAATCTTTGTAATTTATTTTATTGTAATAAAATAGAATCGTTTTTTGTTGTAATTTAATGATACATTTTTTTATTTTAAAAGGACTTGGAACTGTTTTTTTCTTGCAAATTCGAAATGCACCAGAAATCTTCTTGAGATACACTGGTTTATTTTGTGTTGATTCAATTGTAGATTATTAAAACAGTGGTAAAAAGGCTTTTTTATATCTGAATATTTTTTATGAAATCTTATCAATATTTTGATTATGAAAGACAAAATAAGAAGTTTTTTTTGAAAAAATAAGTAAATTTGCTTTAAAAATTACCAGAAATTTGTTAAAAAGTCAATTCTTATGGCCCAAGGGTCAAGTTTTTTGTCGTGGACAACTTCATGCCTAAATTCAACATTCCCACCAGTTTCCCAAAGCATCAAAAAATGCGTACTATTTGTGAATTTTATTGCTACAATTTGGAGAGCAAAGATACTGTAGAAATGGAATACGAAATTTTCCACAAAAATCAATCTGAAATTGTTATACAATGCGAAAGGGTAACTTGAAGACAGTTTTGGAACTAACAGGTAACGAGAAGGAACGGTTTTGAAAAGAAAAACACGCGAAGAAAAACTTTTTTCAAAGAAGAAAAAAACTTTCGAACTCGTTACCCGTTCGTTACCCGTTCGTTACCCGTTCGTTACCCGTTCGTTACCCGTTCGTTACCCGTTCGTTACCCGTTCGTTACCCGTTCGTTACCCGTTCGTTACCCGTTCGTTCCCAAAACTGTCTCCAAGTTACCCTTCGCATTGTAGTCAAGGTATTCTTTACTTTATCCCTTACATCTTTCATTCAGAAAAGGAACCGCTCAGTCCACCCAACCACCCACCCTTTTAAATTCACAATAAAAACTCAACATTTTTATGCAAATTTCGAATAAAATATACGAAAAATGAAAGGTAGGGGGGGACTGAAGAAGTGCCATAAATAATATGTACTTACAAATTTAACATAATCAGATTTTGCTGCAAAAATATGCCATTGCATTTTGGATTTTAATCCTTCTGCAAAAAATGTGAAAATCAATTGTTGAAAAAAGGGGGCTAAAATTGATGATGTAAAGATAATAAAATATTGCATCATTTCAGTGTTTCTCGTTAAAATTTTTTATCACTTTATCATTTAATGGTTTCCGTTAAAATGTATCAATAATTTTTCAGACACAACTTTATGAAAGATGAAAAATGTTTTTTTTAAATAATAAATAAACATTCGAAAATATTTCACTGATTAATTCTTTTCATCTCATTTGCTGTTTGCAGTTTTTTAAAACAGCAAATGTTCCAGGAAAGTGTACTGTAGTGATTAATTCAAAAGTGGAAGGTTGAATCAAATTTTAAATTTATTTATAATTTTCAAAATTAAACGGGCCTGCCTAAACCCTGGACTGGACCGAGCGCTGGACTGAACTCCTAAACGCTAGACTCAGTTGAACAAATCCTGGACTCAAAATACTATACCCTGGACCGGCATAAAAACATGTTTTAAGTGGTTTCTGAGATTTATGATCGGGGCAAAAGTATATAAATACTTAATTTATGCCGGTCCAGGGTTTAGTCAACTGAGTTCAGCGTTTTGGAGTCCAGTCCAGCGCTCGGTCCAGTCCAAGGTAAATGCAGGCCCAAATTAAACAGCATTGATTTTTTCGATTTTAATTGTTCCTTGATACTTTCTCTTCTGTGATTACTGTCTTTTTTTATGTTATTTTATTTTTGCTGCTGACCAGTGTTTTCGATTTTTTGAAACACCGCCGTCGCCGTCGCCGTCAGCGCCGTCAAGAACCGTCCATAGAAACTGAGTTTTAGAAAAAGGGGCGGAAAATGGCCAAAATTAGTTCTATATCACTTAGAAATGATTCAGAATAAGTTTAGAAATGTTTTCCTCCGAAATTGAAATTTTGACTTTTTTCGACCCTTTTAACAGGGGGGACCAAGGCAAAAAGTTTGACGGCGCCGTCTGCCGTCAGACGGCGACGGCACGAAAACACTGCTGCTGACAAATATCTTCTATCAAATCGATGACCTAGAAAAATAATTAAAGTTTGATTTGCATAAAAAAAGAAGCCCTCCAAAATATTTTTTTTGTTACGGGTTATAACAATTTTTGTTGGGGGTTTAAGTTCTTTTTTTATTATTATATGTGTGACTTTTATTGCTGATTTAGATTAAAATTTGAAATCTTTAAAGTTTTTTATTCGTATTTTTTGTTATCAAAAATGCACTATTTCTGAACAGGGTTACAGTAGCTCTTTTTTATCTGCATTTTTTGCGTTTTTTTTGTTTCAGTTTTTTTTAAAAAGTTTAAACATTTTTCATTTTAGATTTACAACAAAAAATGAACACTGTTGGAAATTACTTTATTGATGCTGACGATGGTGAATCTGATCCATCAACTATTATCAATTTATCATATCAAAATTTGGCACAAATTCCTTCAAATTCCGAATATTCTAATGTTTCAAGGATTTCTCAAATTGATATTTCTCACAATAATTTTATCGAAATTCCTTCAATGATTTTTGAATTTGCAAATTTGCAAAGCATGGATTTTTCAAATAATGATTTATCTTCCATACCGAATCAAATTCAACAATTAAAAAATCTCAAAACATTTGCAGCTCGAAATAACAAAATTTCAACGCTTCCTGATCAATTTGCACATTTGACAAATTTAGAGAATTGCAATCTTTCTGGAAATAATTTCTCAATTTTTCCATCGCAGATTTTAGCATTACAAAATTTGAAAGCTTTGTATTTTGGAGCAAATCAAATAAGAATTTTACCCAGAAATATTAATAATTTGATTAAGTAAGTTTGATTTAATACTTTTTTTTGTATACTGTAATAAGTGAATTTGTTTCAGTCTAGAAATATTGTATCTTGGTGGAAATCAACTTCAAACAATTCCAGATACCGTATCCCACCTTTCAAATCTTATCTCTTTATCACTTGCTGATAATCAACTTAAAACTGTGCCATCTTCATTCGAATATTTAACAAATCTTCAATCTCTTTCACTTCACAATAATCAAATTCAAATTCTTCCACCACAAATTGCAACACTTTCAAATTTATCAGCTTTAAGTTTAAGAAATAATCCATTAATTACAAGCTTTTCAAAATATATTCAATTATTTAAACCACCATCCTTGAAAGAATTGGCAGCAAGAATTATTCGAACAAATTTCGAAGAAAATTCATTCAAAAGACAGGTGCCAAAATTGATTTTTAAATACCTTCAATCTGCTTCAAATTGCGTGAATACAAAATGCAATGGCGTTTATTTCGAAGCAAAATCTGAGCACGTTAAATTTGTAAGTATATATTATTTATTACAAATTTGTGAATGTAACAATTTTAGATTGATTTTTGTGGCAAATTTCGTATTCCATTTCTACAGTATCTTTGCTCTCCAAATTGTAGCAACTCAATTTCTGCAGCTGTAACCATGCCAGCCAATGAATCAATTTCACGTTTAAATCAAATACTTCTCGGTTAACTTTTTCTATGGTCTCATTTGTTTATTGTTTTTTCAAAAACATTTTTTTAATAAACAGATTTCTTTATTTCAAATATATATAATAAAACGGGTAAAGCAGATATGGAAGATTAAAAACTTTTTGAAAAATCAAAAGAATGTGTATACAAAAAAGTAATAATAATTGCATGGTTATATTCGATAACGGAAAAAACACTTAACCAAAGAAAGTTGGTAAAAAAATATTCCCGTAATAATGTTAGAAAAAGTACTTTTTGGAAAAAATACGATAAGGCAAATCAGCAAAAACATTAATCTTGTAAGCGACGACATTGAGAACAGCGTGGACGAACCTAAAATAAATATTTTTAATATAAATTAAAATGCTATGAAAAACCCAAAATAACTTACTGTACATGGAATGCAACAAAGCAATATTAAACCAAATGGAAAGGTGCAAATTGCTAGAAGAATAAGACATACAAGACAACAAAGATCAGTTTCGTTGACAATTTGACCTTGACGACACCTTAATTATAATTATATAGCTAAAATATACCTTAAGAATAAAAACTAACCAAATACAGTTGCCAGTAGGTTGAACCGTAGTAGTAATTACAGTGCGAGTAACTGGTGGTGGAGGGTTATAATGTCCATGGATAGAAGGAGCCCCTAATGGAGCACCAGCATAAACAGAAGAATTTGGTTGTGGATAAGCTCCATGTGTTGGAATTTCAGTTTGAGGAGTATAAGGCTTTGGCATTTGCGATGGATGATTTACTTGTGGATAACTCAATGCATCCTAAAAATGTTAAAAAAAGTTAAAAAATTACTCCAACAATTTAAATCAACAAACATTATAACTTGGAGGAGGTTGATGATAATCAGGTTGAGTGGTTGCTCCATAATTTGGAGGAGATGAAGATGTTGTCATTGATGGATAAGGTGGATTCCCTTGATTTTGAACAGGAGCTGGTGCACCAACCTACATAAATATAAAATGTAAAAAATAATAATTAATAAATCAGTAAAACTTACATGATGCTCTTCTTCAATAGGAGCTGATGGTGGCTGTTCACTGCTCTTTGACATATCCATATCCGCTTAAGCCTAAAAAATGGATTAAATTTTGTGTTTTTAAATAACGAAATATTAAAAAAATGAAAGTATCGATTAAAATGCATTAAACAGAATTTGTAATTCACACGTTCAAAGTACAAAAATATAAGCAAAAAAACAGCATTTAATTCGCATATATTAATAAAGTAATGTAAAACAAGACACAATTCCCTTTAACTAATTTACTAAATTCTAGAAATTGAATCAGCAATAAACTGTCATTATAAAAAAACGGCATAAAAAACCAAAAAACAGAAAAATAATGAGTAATATGTATTTGTAAATAATCAAAACGTTTAAAGGTTTTTCCAAAGACATAAAAAAGAAAAAATTACCTTAAAAATAGCAAAAGAAAATTAAAAATTTTAGATTTGGTGTATAAAATAGAAGAAAAAAACTTCTTATCATTGAATCGATTCTATGAAGATGCAATCATTCATCACTCTATGAAAAAAAATTGTGAAAGCATAAAAAAAGAGAAAAAATGATTACACACACTGCCGCGTCCAAAAAAGAATGAATGAAGAAGGAACACTGACAAAGCGCAGCAATAATGTTGCTGCTATTTCGAAAGTATAAAAATCATCTATCTACGCAAAATAGGGACATGCAAAGCGATTGCTTTTTCAACAACAACAACAACGTATGTAATTGTGAGAGATTTCATTAAGTAATGCCTTAAAATGAGAATCATATATATAAAAAACCTTATTAGGTTAAAATTTATTATCAGTATCATTGATGAAAAAGAAGAAGAAAACACTAAAAAAACATTTTCAAAACATCACATTTTTTTTCGGTCGCTCGGTTTTTTTTGTGTTTCACTTTGCCAAAAGTTCGAATTTTATAAAAAAAAAACGCCGTTGATAGTTGATTCAACGGTTTATAAATTTTATTGTAAGCCGTCGATAATCCTCTAAACTTGATAAATGATAAAAAACATGAGGTAAATGACCTAAGGAACTTTTAAATAGAAAAAAAATTTCTAATAAATTTCAACAAGATATTGGGGCCTGGATTTTCCGTCGTCTTGATAAGAAGTGCTTGATTTTATTATTGAAACGGATTCTCCATTAATTAAAAAGAAACCAAAACTCAAATCATTTTCTTTTCTTTGATCCCTCTTTTTGTATTCATAAATTGTTACTCATTTCTGTCTTTGTTGGATTCAATTTTGTATAATTTATTACTTTTTATATATTTCTACAGTAACTTTATTATTCGATATTATCCATAATTCTAGATTTTCCTAAAGTTTATTCAAACAACAAAAACAGTAACTAAATGAAAATGAACGAGACACAAATACCTTCGTTAAAACATTGATAAGGCACAAAGGGTAAAAATTTGCTTGCTTTATGAAATCCGATGGGCTAAAATATAAAAAAAAATATGAATAAAAAATTCGCAAAAGAAACAAACCGCGCAAAGGAATATTTAGAGCCATGTCATCAGGAACCGAAACAGAATGCATTTCATTTTGAAATTTATAAACAACTCGAAGCATCTTTGACTCGCCTGGACAAGGATCATAAAACCCTGGAAGCTGACTCTATAAAAACAATACAATGTTAAAAAGATTATTCAACAAAATATAAAATTGTTTACTTTTGATGAAAAAATGCGTAGTTGTGAATCATTAACCATTGATTGTAGAGGAATTGTAACATCAATCATTCTTTCACCAGCAATTAAATATGTTTCTGATCCAACACCTTCATCAGCAGATTGACCATATTTTGCTTCAACAATTACCAACCCCCCCTTGCGCATCTCATCTTCTGTAATTCGTTCAGCAGTAGGTCGCATTAAATGTATAACATTTTGTGCTTCTTCTCTTTGCATTTCATCCACTTGATCATCTTCAACTTTATCTTCAAATAATTTCATAAATCGAGCAATTGGTTTTCGGAATATTGCTTTAGCCAAATGATAAAATAAACATGGAAGAACGACACCATACATGCCCGCTCGACCAACATCTTCCTCATTATCGCATAAAACTAATTGTAATTCATAATTTGAAAGACCAGTTTTGACTCGAAATTTAGCTTGTAAAAGCATTGTTGGGTATGAAAGTGAAACGGAACATCCAAGCTTTGAAAAACGCGATAATCTTCCTTCGCAACTAAGAGATGGCGTAATTCCAAAAGGACTAAGCTGGCAAGTTGATTCATAAAAAAAATCTTGAGCAGGAAGGCGTTTAAAATATGAAATACGAGCATTATTACCCAAGGGTGAAAGCTAAAATAAGATTTTTACAATGAAAAAAATAAATAAAAAACTTACAGTAACATTGGCAATATATTTTGGTTGATTAAGTTCAGTTTTAATAATCGAAGTTGTCAAAGAAGAAGCTCTCCAACCTGCATTAAAAGCAAGTGTTCCTTGCCATCCAGGGCTTAGTTGCATTGAATAAAGAAGTGCACAAGATGGATTCCAAACAGTTTGAAGTAAAAAGTATTGCATTGTTGGTTGAATAACGATAGCAGCTTTTGAAGTTATTGATCTTGCAATTTTCATACTAGCAGAAATGTATTCAGATGTAAAGGTAACGCTATTCTAAAATTATAGTATGTACTGTATCAGTGTAAAAAGAAAACACAAACTAACATCAATATGCAATGTTGAAGAAACACTTTTCTTCCAACTCATAACAAAAGATCCTTCACCTCTTCCATTTACAGATCTAACTCTTCCGACAAGTCCTACTCTATCATTACTGGTCATGGCGCAGTCAACTGCTTGACTTATAGATAAACCAAGAAGAGATGGTGGATATCTGTAATTACTTTAAAGTAAAAAATTGATTATTAAGCAGTATTAACGAACCTATCTTCTTTACTTTCAACCATCATACCTGCTAACGACATCTTCACGATAAAATGCCCAGAGGGATGGACTCTTTGAAGCATAATTTCATTTTCGCGTAATCTCTTCAAAAATTCATATTCTTTACGGATATTTTCGGCATTATTTGATCTAGTAACAAGTTGCCACCCTTGTAAATCCAATCCTCTTGCTCCAACTGCATCATAGATTGCTCTTTTTTGTGGATCAGAAAGTGCTAAAAAAGAATAAATTAAAATAAAGTAGGCTAAGAAGATAGAAAAAGGCGGCATACTATCATGTGCATCTCTTAAAATCACAAATATCTTAGCTGCTTCTTTCTTATCTTCAGGATTTTGATGTCGATCAGGATGAAAAATTAAACATCGATGTTTATATGATTTGTTTATTTCATCCAAAGTTGCATCACGGGGAACGTTTAGGATTGCATAATAATCAATTTCATCTGCATCTCCACCTCCAAGCATTTCATCGTCCCCACCAAAGAACGATTCATCATCAGAGATAGACATAGAAATATACCCGTTTTATATATATATATATGTAAAAAAGGTAATATATAAAAGAGAGATCTAAGAACCTTTCAAATATCGGCAAAGATTTGTTACAAACAGCTTTTTTTTTTGGTTGATTCAAAAATTACAGAAAAAAAGTCTTGCAACGAAGAAAGATAGAACAAATGAAAAAAATAAATTACTCGTGAAAAAACGTTACTTTCGCAAAATTTTGTTAAAATTGTTAAAATTTAAATAATTTTGTAACGTTTACCACAATTACAGTAATTTATTTATTTTTCAATGATTAACTCTCAACGTATTTATTGTCTGATAATATTATTTTCTCTTTTACATTTTATCCAAGTTTGTGTTTTTAAACTTTTGATTTCTTTACTTTCTTTATTTATCATTTTTGTTTTTTTCAGGCAAATTTTGAAGATTCAAGATGTAGATGTATGTGAATGTTAACTGCTAGCGAATATATTTGTAACATTTTTATATTTTAGGTACATGCCCATCAACAAGATATTTCGCGATTAATGATACAAATTCGAATGAAAATCAAAGAAGATATTATACAAAAACAAATGTTGATGCCGGACTTTGGTATTTTATATTTACTAATAACCAATGATAAAAATCAAATTTTAGTAATCCTCAAACAGTTGTTAAACAAACTGTTTTTGGAATAGTAAATGATGCTCATATGGATGCTTTTCTTGCAAATTGTGATTGTAAACATGAATCACGGAATACTATTTTATTAAAAGTAACTTTTTTTTGCAATTATTTGAAAGACAAAAATGTTCAAATTCATTATAAAAATTTCCCAATGATTTTGTGACAGTAACTGAGCCGTTTTTGTACGGCAACTAAAATTATTCTATTAAAAAACACGAAAAATTAATATCAAATGTTTTTTAGATTGTTGTTATCTTTGTGATATGTGTACTCTTTGTTTTGGGAACATATATGGTCTTTTTGGTATTACTTGATCCAATGCTTAAACGACAGAGACATCCGATACCGTATAATCGTCACAACGACGAAAATGAAGTAATACTCTTTTTTTTTCATTTATTAAGTTTTAAGTTTTGTAAAACCATATTTTTAGTTAGAAGAAAATATATTTGCTTCCCGACGAGATGATGATTCAATACAAATGCGACCTCGAAATGCATCAAGTGCTGCAAAAGTTTTAAATCGCGTAGAAGCAGAAAAAAATAAATGGAAATCAAGTGTTGAAGAACAACGAAGCAAAGTTTTTGCTGAACATTCAATGCTGAATTAAAGATGCTCCTCTTGAGGCTGATATCAAAAATTGTAATCATTTATAACAAAAAGTGCCAAAAGTTTTTTTATTCTCTACGGGATTACTTTATCACTTTTTGGACGTTATCTTGTACATTATATGTATTATTATTTGATAATCACCAAAAATTGTGATATTTGAAAATGTTTTTTAAGTTAATAAATTTGAAACTGATAAAAATGGGTTGCATTTTTCCTTGAGGGTAAAAAAGGTCGTATGTATATTAGATAAGGCAAAAAATAAAAAAAACATTTTTCGGGTGCTGCTTTAACACCTTTTCACATTGTTAAACTTCTTTTTTTCTCGTAGTTCAGATCAATGTCTTAATTTATGAACTATAAAAAAAACAACCCCCCCCCCTTTTTTGCAAAATAAATGTGATGTTGTACAATAAAAAAAGGAGAGGAAAAAGAAAAGTGTGCGCGAAATTGAGCCATCTTTTTTTTTATTGCTGATCGGTTTTGAAGGTTTACAGTAGCAGCAAATCAAAGAAGAGAGGAGAGAAAAAGAAGGCGGACAATATATATTTGAAAGCTCCGCCTCTTTTCAGCAACTTTGTCACGGAGATTCGTCGCGCAAATTGCACACTTCTGTTTTTCCCCAAAAAAGTGTATTCTTTATTTTTGGCAAAAAAAAGAGTTTTACAAAATTTTGTATTATTTTTTTTTTGCATTTTTACAATTATTAAGTGTTTTTTGATTCCTTAAAAATATACCGTATCCATTTTTTCATACCTTTTGTTTTATAAAAGCCATGGAAAATCCGATGCCATTTCTTGGTCCATCTTTGATTGGACAGGTTTGTGAATCCATATATATCCTTTAGCTGTATCTTTTTTATCCCAAACTTTTTAGGGAAAAGTAAATCAACTTGGTGGAAGTTATATCAATGGTCGACCATTATCTGCAGCAGTTCGTCGACAAATTGTTGAATATTTTCTTCGTGGAGAAAAGTAATATCATTGCTTTAATTAAATTAACAGTATTCTAATTTATGTTTGTTATAGACCATGTAATATTAGCAGACGACTAAAAGTTTCACATGGAGCTGTTTCAAAGATTTTAGCCCGTTACAATGAAACTGGCTCAATTCAACCCGGACAGGTAAGCATTAAATATATATATATTTTTTTTTAAAAATGACCGTATAAAGCCTTTCTTTGAAACAAAGAAGAAAAAGAAGTTTCCAGCTGTGAAACTTCTTTTTTCTCCTGTCTTTTTTTATCAATCACTTTTTCTTCTCTCATTTTTATACGGCTGCCACTTTGTGCTTTTAAAAAATATTGTTTTTTTTCGATTCCCTAAAAAAAAGATTCCATTTTGATGGCGGTGGTCTCTGAAATAAATCTTCTCATTTGGAGATCCTTTTTTTCCAGATTGGTGGAACAGCAAGAACTCGAAAAACGATTGTACAATTTAGTAAAGAAATTATTGCAATGAAAGATCAAAATCCAGATATTCAAGCAAAAGAGATTCGAAATACGTTAATTAAAAATGGACTTTGTACAAATCATGATGCTCCAACAGAATCTTCAATTGCTCGAAAATTAACTGCATATAAGCGAGAAAGAGTTGCAAAAACAAAAAAGCATAAAAGATTTGAATCTCTTCCTGAACCCCATCATGAACCTCAACAACACCAACACCAACACCGGCATAATTTAAAACAAGAATCACCATCAAATATTTCACATTCAATTGAACATATCCTTGGAGTTTTAAATACATTTCAAAGTAATATTGCTGCAAATAATAACAATAATAATAATACTTCAACTTCTTCAACAGTTTTAAGTTCAAATGGTAAGTTAATTGTTTTTAAACAAAAATTTGCGATATACCTACAGTATGTCGTTGATTAAAATCACATTCCATATTTTTTTGCTATCATTTTTCGCTCAAACAATTTCATGGTTAACGAAAATCCTTAAATGTAACAACCATAGAATATCCATATAAAAAACTTGTTTTCATAAAATTACCGTAACCCCCTTTTTTTACATCCTTCTCTCTCATTTTTTTTCTATTTTGAAACACTAAAATTATCTTCTTATTTTTATTTTTGATTCTCTTTGCTTTGCTTCGGTTTCGGTGTTTCTACCTTTTTTTATTTTCCGAGAGCGTGTTTTTTCATGACTTTTAACTAATAAACGTAGTAAAAATAAACGGGGAAAAGAAGAAAATTAAAGGAAGAAAGAAATGCGAATCACATTTCATCCTTTTGATTGCCACATTATTATAGTTAAATTTCATTAAGAGAAAAAGAATACGGTAGGAAAAAAAATCATTGATTTTAAATTTGCGCGAACTTTTTTCTTTCATTAAAAAAAAGTAATTTCGAAAAAAAATAGTATTTTTTGAGGTTACTTTTTTCTAAAAATAAGACTATCAATCTTCTTTACATTTTTTTAATATTTGTCTAAGATTCAACGAATTGATAAAAGCCAATCTTGCATTTAAGAATGAAAATGTCATACGTGAAAAAAAAGAGTATAATTTTTTTCCCGGTGTATTATAGTAGTGTCAAGAGTTTCACCTTCGCCTCGCTTCGTTATTGTTGATTGTAAATGATTTCTTTCCGTTTCCACAGATTATTATCTAACTGTTTTTTTCCCCATCTGAATAGAAGCAAGAAAAATAAACGGAAATTCAAATTAATCATAAAGCCACAGCAGCAGTTGTCACTTAATTGTAAACATTTTTCGACACTTTTCTTTCCCATCGAAGAGGTCAAAAAGAGAGAGAGAGAGGGGCTTGCATTCAAGGTTATGTGTTTCAATTTCAGGAAAAAAAAGAGTAATATCTTTCTGAAAAGATTTTTTGCGCTGTTTTTTTGAGGGCATGTTTCATGAATGAATTAATTAAATATTTATATATATATAAACTTTTAGCAGTTAAAGTATTTTTACACTTTAATAATTTCAGCAATAATGTTTTAAAGCTCAATTGCTAGTTTTTAAAATTTTTTAATGAACTCATAAAGTTTGACAAATTATGAGTTCATTAAAAAGTCAATTGCTTTTCTTTCTTCGTTTTTTTGAGTTGATGTAGTTACAACAACAATAAGTTTTTAGAAGCAAGCTCAAAAGACGAAGAAGAAGAAGATAAAAAAATCCCCGCCCGCTGAGGAGGGCATCATCGGATTAGCGCCTCTTTCTTTTTCTTCGTGTCCTTACAACTTTTGCCGATGCCGGCCGGAACTTTCATTAATAACTTGTCAATCGAAAAAAAAAAGAATGTGTAAAAAATGTCGTAATACATAAATCTGTTTCGGCATTTTTTATTCCCCTCCAAAAAAGAGAGATATTCTAAAAACAAATAAAAAGAAAACTTTTTTTTGTTTTTTCTATTTGGAATACAAAAAAAACATATGTAAGCTGTTTTTGCAGGCTTAAAAGGGATGCGTCCGTCTGCTTGATTCTCTAATCCCGCAAGACAAAAGGATAAAAGGGAAAGAACAACTGTAACAAAAAATATGTATATTTTAATTTACGTAATATTTCTCATTGAAATGAATGAAGTGCAAAACTCACGGATTATAGCTTCGTCTTCTTTTTTTCTTGAATAAAAAAAGGATTCATATTTTTATTTTTTGATGAAGCGCTTTTCATTTATTTCAATGGAAGGGGCTTCTGCTTATCTTTTTTTTGCGTCATTTTATCGTCGTCTTTTTTCCGTTTATATTTAAAATAGTTTTTAAGAAGAAAAATAAGAGATTAACGAAAACCCAAAAAAAACAAAAATAAAAATACCTATACGGTAGTTGGATTTGTGTCAGTTAAAAATATTATTTCAAAACGGCCCGATAAATACTGTAACTGTTGACTTTTTGGTTTCATCATATTTTTGGATTGTTTTAACTGCATTTTAGTCTTTCAATGATCCAACTACCCACAGTAATCCAGGATTACTTTCATTATTAAATTTTTATGCAATTCCAAAAAATCCACAAAGCTTATCCCATATATATTTTTTTTATTATTAAAAGTTGAAAAAAACTGTGAAGAATTGAAATTTTCATTTCATTGACTTTTGACACCCCTCTGAAGTACCGCTGTTGCCGCTATCGGTATCGGCGATGAAGAACGATCACATAAGTGTCAAACGAAAAAAAGGAATCTTTCTTTCTTTTTTTTGCGCATTTTCCCCCCTTCCTTTTTTGTCTTTCTAAAATAAATGACTCAATCAAAATCCAATCGACCTCAAAATTGAAACATTATTTCACATTTTTCTTTGTAGAAGAAGATTTAGTAGATTGTGAGTATATAAAAGCTTGTAAAACATGAAAATATAAAAGATCAAATAAAAAAGCATAATTATCTCATCAAAAAATTGTTATTTATTTTATAGATGAATTATATACCGACGATGAGGAGGGTGAAGAAGACTCTGCAGTAATGAGTCGAAATGAAAATCGCAGAAATCGAACTGCATTTACGTCAGAACAAATAAAAATTTTGGAGAAATGTTTTGATCAACAAATGTATCCAACAGAAAATGAAAAGCAACAAATCATTGATTCAACGGGCCTTGATTTAACAAGAATTAATGTAAGCCTTTTATTTTAACAAAAATGAAAATTTTGAAAAAAATATCTTGGAACGAAAATTGTTAACTTTTTCGTTTTAAGATTTCCAAAACTACAGTAATCACTTTTTGGAAACTATTTATTTCTAAATATGGCATTTTTAAGCTAAAATATTCCCGTATTTTTAAAAACGTAAAATTATTTTTGTGCCCTTTTTCGAATCACAAATTTTTGTGCCATTCCATTTTTTTTCGTTTGAGATAAAGACCTACAGCTATAGCTACAGTAATCCCTTTGCACTGATATCCCCCCTTTTTTATGACATCAAAGCTTTTCATATATTTTTAATCCGCCTTTTTTAAATATTTTTTTTTAATATTCTGTTTTTTTCAGACATGGTTTTCAAATCGCCGAGCACGTGTAAGAAAATCTTGTGGAATTTCGGGGGATCTTCCAATTCCTCCTCCCTCAACATCCCTTTCATTATCACATCATTTATCCCTTCCACTTCCCCTTCCCCTTCAACTTCAAACTTTTCAAACTTTTCCAACTTCTTCTTCTTCATCAGATCTCCATTTTCCATTTATTCATTCATCTTCTATTTCTTCTTCTTCTTCTGAAAATTCATCTTCAACATCTTCAACGACAACAATTCCATTCCCACAAATACCCCAATTATTTCCATTTGATCCCCAAACTGCCTTACTTCTTTTATCAAAGCTTCAACAGCATCATCAACATCATCAACAACTTCAACAACAAAACAATAGCTTTCAAACATCCCACCAAAAAATGGATATCTGATATCCCACGGATTTAAATTTTTTTTATTAGCAAAAAAACGAGTTTTTAAAACCAAATTCATTCAAAAATGATCTAAATTTTATTTTATTTATTGTTAATTTTATTTTTTGTACTGTATACTTTCTTTCAATTACCTTTTTTTAGTCTCCAAAATCTCTTCGTTTAAAGAGAGATATAAAAAAGAAGAATCAAAACATTCCAATTTTTTTAAATTTTATTATTATTTTTACCTCAATCGTTAACCCTTTTTTTTTGTGTTGCCCTTTTTTTTCAAGGTCTGATAATAAAAATAAAATTAAAAAAATATCTGTATTTAAAAAAAAAAGAAGAGTAGTAACAAAACGATTTTTTTATGATCCTTAAATTGCGATTACGAATTTTAAGTTGCTTTTTTTACGCAATAATATGAGTATTTTTTTTTGTTTCTGCCTTATAAATAAAAGTGATGAAAAACAATTTGGGCGTTAATCAGATCTTACTTTTTTTAATGAATCTATTATACGTGTGTGCGAGCCTCACAAATTTCTTCTTTCTTTTTCCTTTGATTAATGACCAAAAAAAGACGAAGATATTTTTCGTCCATGACTGTATGTAACCGCGCTGTTGGGGGCTGCCTTGCCTTTATTTGAAGGGCTTTGAAAGACACGAAAAAAGAAGTGACAAAAAAACGAATAAAATTGTATAAAAAAAAGTAAGACGGAAGAAGAAGAATAGGGGGGGGGGGGGAAACAGACAAAAGACAACAATTTTTTACCGAATTAAAAGCACCAAAAAAATGCGATTCAAACCGATTAAATTTAGGTTTAAATTTTTTCTTTTAAAAATGTCTGAAATTAATGATTTACTGCTAATTTATTGGATTACTGTAAATGTGATAGATATTTTTTTGACTACTAAGTTTTGTTAATCATGTTTAGAATGATATTTTTTGTTTAAAAATGCTACTTTTGTGTTACTATCAACATATTTTTTTTTCACTTTTTGTGATTACTGTAATGCTATATTTAAAAAATATTTATATTTATGTTACAGTAGTACCATTTGTGTGACGACAGTAACACTTATTTCATACTTATCACTAATTACCCATTACAATCATTTTACAAATGTTTTTTCCGTTGTAAAATCATAAAAACTAGATCTGTATTTTTAATTGCTGCTGATTTTCATCAAAAAAATTTGTTTTTTTGTAACCCTAAATTAGGGGGGTTTCATTCAGGGCAGTTTTAACCAAGGCAAATCCAATCCAAATGAAATGAAGCAAAAAAAAGAGACTCATAACAAAAAAACACACAAACTTTTTTTATGATCAAAAAATGTGAAGAAAAAAAAACATTTAAATATATTTTTCTCATTTTAATTGAACATCATTGAAGGAAGGGGGGTAATCAAAAGCACCCAAAAATAGTTTTTAAAAAAACAATGGAACATCAAAAATAAATAAAAAAACAACAAAATTTTTCAACAAACAAATGTTTGTATTTCATAATACTACGGGGGGTATATACTGTATTCGATGTAAATATATTTTTGGCATTGAATGTAATTTATTTGTGTTTTAAATATTTAATTTTTACAGTAATCATTTTTTTTGTTGGTGAGTTAAAAGTAAAATTTAAATAATTTTGCTATAATCTTCTTCGTCTTTAACTTTCTTCCCACCTTTTTATGTTTCTATTTTTATTCATTTTTATAGTATTTTAAATGCACCAACGTTGGCGCTTTCCGGTTTCCCCCTTTTATTTTTTCTACTTCCATGCTTCTGTTGCTGCTACACTTTTTTTTGAAGCCTATCAAATTCGAGAAAAGAAAAAAAAGATTAATCTCATACAAAAAAGAGGTAATCTTTCTTTTTCTTTTTTATCTTGGACGAAAAAGGAAAGGCAATTTTTGTTTCAACAAAAATGTCTTGAAAAGAAATTATTATAGTTTAAGACATTTTTGATTACGTCGTCGAAATTAAAGGGTAGTACTGTAGCCGTCGATTTCTACGAAGATAATTTAATATGAGAAATTTATTTTTTTTAAATATCCAAAGTGAGACAAATTCTTGGAGGGATAACTGCCAGAAGGGATTCAAATTTGGTGAATAATTTTTAATAAAAAAAACTGATCATTTTCCCACATCAAATTAAATCAACTATTTTTTAAAACCCATAAAAATATAAAAAAAAACCACTGATAAAAAAATATTTTATTTCCACACACATAGAGAGAGAAAAACTTCTTTTTTTGGTGGTGGTGGTTTTAATTACTGATTTATGGGTGTGAAAATCGACGCCTTTTGCCTGCAAAAAAAGATGTAATTCAAAAAAAAAAAAGATGGTGGTGGTCGTCGCTTCTCATAAACATAAATAAAAAAATTATATATAAATTGAAAAGCTCATTAAAAACCCATAAAAAACATTTTTTGATTAAACTATAATGAATGATTATCACCGATATCACCACTAAAATCACAGAGACAAAAAAAATTAAATTTTCTAAAAAAAAAGAGATGTTCGCTTTTTTTCAGTTGATCATCTGATACTTTCAAAAATATTTTGTGAGACTTTTTTTTGATCGACAGTAGTTTTTTTTATTTGCCGGAAATGTCTTGATTGGATTTTTTTTGAATAAATTAAGTGAGTCTAAAAAAAAGTTTTCCGAGAAGCGTTTTTTTGATTATAGTTTTTTGCATTTTTTTCGTGCAAAAAAAATTTATTGGCGGATTTTTTTTATTAATTATTAACTAAGAAACACCAAAAACGGAAGCACTCATTTTTCTCTGTTTTTTAAAACAAAGAATCAGGGACAGCCAAAAAAATTTAATTAATTTTTTTATATAAATTCCAACATTTTTTCAATTACAGTAGTTTTTAGTTCAATTCATTGAGTGAGTGAGAGAGAGAAAGATATTGTTGATGAAAGGGCGGGGGATCATTGAAAAATGATATTATGGATGAATGAATAAATAATATGTATAATGATGATGATGATGTTGTTGTAAAAATTTATCATTCATCACACTTTCCACCATAAAAGGTTAAAAAAAGAAATGCCGAATACATTTTTTTCGCGCTCTTATCTTTCTTTTTTTGTATTTCATTTAAATCAACACAAGCGACGACGACGACGGCGATGGCAGTCAGCGAATGATGAAGGAAAAAGAAAGGGCAGCGGCGGCGGCGGCATTGAAGAATAAATTATTGCCCTCAAGGCTAAAAAATGGCACACGACGAAAGACAAAAATGTGTCAAACAAAGGTGAATGTATGAAAAAGATCACAGCTATCTTTTTCGATAATATAGAAAAATGATCGAGAGTTACCGATTTTAATCTCAATGTTCTTCTCTCTTTTTTTTTGCGGTTTTTTCTTTTATGTTTTTTTGATTGCGCGAATATTCTTTTTTATTTATGCTTGAAAAGGTGAGAGAATAATCATTTTTGAGAAAATGAGACAGAAAAGATGAAATCTACCTTTTTTTTCACACTTCTTTTTATTCACAAATATTTGAGAAGGGATAACAGTAATAATATAATATGATAACCAACAATATATTACACCTTTAGCCCCCCCCCCCCCCCCCCCCCAAAAAGGCCTTGTAAAATATCATGTTGAACTTTTTTAAGGGAATACAAAAAAAACAAAGGTCGTCAAAGTTATTAAAAAATATAAAATTAAATGCAAAAACGGAAATATTAAACAAAAAAAATAGTGTTGCAAAATGTATTTTTTTGTAAAATTTTGTTTTCCGGAATCAAAAAATTCAAAGAATACGTTTTTTAGCAGTTTTCTAGAAAATCTTTGTACTGTAATAATTATTTTTTTGAGGAAGGAAAAATAATTACCACAAAGCGGAGGATATTTTTGGATAGAAAATAAAACCGAAAATTTTGCATAAATTCGGAACTACATAAATTATTTGGGACAAAATTGCTTTATTATAGTTATTTTTGCATTTTAGCAAGTGTATATCTGATATTTGAGGGGGGGGGGAGGACGGAAGGGTAATCAACTTGTTAAACTTTAGCAACATAACCTTTTAAATAAATAAGTAAATTAATTTGAGAGAACTTTGAATTAAAAGTAAGGTTTTCTATTTTAACAAAAGTACAGATCTTTGCACTTAAACAAAATATTACATTTCAATTTTGATAATATTTTAACATTTTTCATTAAATTTAGTATTAGAAAAATGTACTTCTTTGAAACATATTATGTTTCATCATTTTTTGTCCAACACTGTCGTAGACAAAAAATTTTTTTGTCATGAAATGCAAAATTTCGATTTTCTCAAAATTCCAAGAAATTTAATTTCAGAATCATTTGAAGATAATTTGAGAAAAATCGAGTTATGATTGTTTTTTTGGTTCCACTTCAAAAATCTTATGAGGTTATGTTTTAGTCTAAATTACTGTAAAAAAATTTAAAACTTTATTGCTTTCGAAATATGTTCTTTTAAAAGGACTATAACCTTTAAATGAAGATGATGACTTAATATGTAAAATATTATTGCTATTACACATATTAAGATGTTCTACGCCATTACCCGACACATGTTTTCCGCATATTTCACATTTAAAGAAGACACTTCTGAAAAAGAAGAAGAAGAAGAAAAGCCATACATGCATTTTTGCACTTTTATGACGACAAATTTTTTGAATTGTGAGATTGAATAATATAGAATTTAGAGATAATAAAATAATAGAAGGGCAAAAAACAACACCTTTTTTTCATGCTTACTTTATTTTTGTCTTCATTTAAAGAGAGAAAAAAAAATGAAGCGGAAACGAGAAAGACAAAAAAAAGGTGATTTGAGGTCATTCAATGTTGTCGTTGTTGCCTTTTAATTTCGTATTTATTTCATTTTTAGAAACACAAAAATAAAATTGGCTTCTTGAAAGTTTTTTTAAATATTTAAATTTTTTGAAGACGGAAAGTGGGAGAGATATCTTTTAAATGGAAACAATTAAAACTTACAAAAATAATATTTTACTGTAGATTTTTTTCTTTGCTGTTTTTAAAAATGGCCTTTATCTTTTTTGGCCATGACGGCACCGGCAATGGCGCCAACGACGACGACGGCAAAGAACTTTTACCGTTTTTTTGTAGTTTTAAGCATTTTTTCTGTGTGATTTTAGGAAAATGTGAGGGGGTAAAAAAATAAAAAGCGGAAAAAACTAAGATAATTTCAAAACAAAATAATATAATCTTTTGCGTCGCTTTAATTAAAGTTGGCCAAATAAAATAGCAGCATTTATCTTTGTTGAGTGGGATTTCGGAAATGTGAGGTATTGTTTGTGCGTTTTGTAGCGCATTTAAACAGTAAAGATTTTGTAATGGCAATTATTTAAAAATTAGGATGTGAAATTTTGATCTATGGAAAGTTGGCTTCAAATCTCCATTCTAAAAGTTTCACGCATTTTCTTGTTGAGACAATTGAGGTTATGTCTCCCGGTGAAGGGCCCCGCTCTTTACTGTATTTCGATAATTATTTTAAAAATCAGGGCCGAAACATATTTGTTTTCCCATATTTCACATGTAATAAAATTACTGTATATTGCTTCGGCAAGACTAAAATAACTTTCTCAAAGGTTTGCAAAACTATCTTTTTTTATGGTAAAATTTTTGAACACAAAAAGTTTAGAATTGTTTTTACTTGTTTCAAAAATCAAAATTCAACTTTGACAATGTTATTAAACTTTGAGCCTTTTAAATGCCAAAGCTTTTCCACTTTGATAGGCATTATTAATTTTTATATTCTGCCGTCAAGAGACTTATTAATAGTAGCGTCTGCTTTTTTCTACTTTACTTTAAAGCTTTTTATTTTTCCATTTTCCGCCTATTTTCTCGTCGCATTTAATTGTAATTAGTCTTTTTTTTTTAAATATAAAAATATAAATGACCAAGATTTTTGTAGTATATTTTTTTTTAAATATTTGCCAAGAAAGTATATTTTTTTATTAGTGCTAACAACCTTGTGAGTTTTTTTTCTGTTTTTTTCATTTCTTCGTGTCGGGAAAGTTCAATTTCATTGTTACTTTTCCGTTTTAAAAATTTCAAGCTTTTCAAAACACCCAATATTTTTGTCATTCTTTGAAAAGTACCGTTTTTAATTATTAAAAAAATATATTTGCGTGTGATTTCAAATGTTACCGTCTGACACGCCCTTCAGGAGGAGGGGGGGATTACTTGTTTTTTTGGGGAGCTATCAAAAACAATCAGCAAAACAGAGAACTAAAAATATGAATGCGCATTTCCTTAATTTTGAAATTAAACAAAAATTAATTTGAGTTGAATGAATCGCCACAATTTTTATTGCTTCACTTTTTGTCTTCCTCTTTTCTTTTTTTTTTCTATTTTTTAACGGCTAGTTTTAATTTTCCTTTTTTTACACCTTTTTCTTCTTTTTTTTACAGAAGATTTCCTGCAAATTTTTCGCGCCAACGCGTTAAGGCGGAGCAAGAAATTAAACATTTGAAAAAAATTGAAAAAAATAAAACAATACTATTTATCTTTCTATATATAAAATATATAAATGAAAGAAAGAAAGTTTTGTTTTTACAAGCTTTGGCGTCTTTCAATAATGAAAAAGAAGCGCGTCGTGAATATTTTGTGACTTTTATCTTTGAAGAGGGGGGATATATGAAAGCCCTTTCCCTCTTCTTCTATTTTCGTGGATTACTGTAACCGTGGACATTGAAGAAAAAGAATTGCTTACGTCTTTTTATTTTTTTAATTAAAAACAGATTTGTTTTACAGGGTTTTTGTGTTTTTGAAGAAAGAAATCTTTCAATTTTGAAAAAAAAACCTGCGCATCCTTTTTTTCTTTTAAAAAAAAAGTCAAATGTCAAAAGCTAAAATAGTGTTGCCAGGAAATAATAATAATATAATCGAAAACGACGACAACATGCTTCTTCTTGATAACGTCAATGGAGGGGAAGAAGATGCATCTTATCCCTTTTCATCTTCATCGTCCTCTTCATCAACGTCTTCATCATCATCAATGTTGTTGTCGTCGTCATTAGCCGCCTTTCAAAAGGAGTTATTATCCATTTCAAATGGCGCTCCTGCTGCTGCTGCTGTTACAGGATTAAATGAGGAGAAGCCGGAAGGAGGTGTGTCGACAGCTGTTAATGGCACAGAAGAAGAAGATAAAATCCCATCAAAAACTACAACCAACTTTTTATCAATTAATACCACGACATTAAATGAAGCTACAGCTACTTTGACGACAGACACAAAGATTAATAACAACCACCACCATCGCAGCAGTAGTAGCACCTCTCCACAATCTTCAACATCTTCATCTCAAACATTTCAGCAGTTAGCTTTTGCAAATATTATGGGACAGGTGAGTCTTCTTTAATCTCTTTTTTATTATAATAATGCGAAAAATGCAAAGAAATGTAACTCGAGGGGTACGGTAGCTTTTCATTTGCCAAAATATACAAAAAATTTTTAAACGGTTATATTTTTGCTTTTTCGTTTGTTTGCTGTTAAAATGAATTTTCTTTTTTCCCCCCAAAATTAAAAACAAATAAAACGCTTCGTCGATTTTTATCAATTTGCAAAAAAAAATGAAACAAAGAAGCGTAACTGTTTTTTCTTCTGTTTACTGATTTGTTGTTTTATGCAAACAAAGCTCCGATTTTTTGAGTTTCGGATTTGCCAATTATGATCCTTCTCTTTTTAGCAAAATTTCAATTTAACAAAATATTAATTATTTTATTAAACTTTTTCTTTTTTTCAGGGAAGAATTAATCAACTTGGTGGAGTTTTTATCAATGGCCGGCCACTTCCCCAACATATTCGACAAAAAATTGTTCAAATGGCCAATGAAGGTGTTAAGTAAGTTTTTTTGATTAATTAATTTTCTACAATTTCACACATTCTTTTATACAATTAATTTTCCCATGAAAACTTGTGATTGTGAGAAAGAGAAAGAGAGAGAAAAAAGAAGTAAAAGTACAAGTTCGAAAAAATATATATTTTTGAGTCATGCCCTTCGGCACACCACCTCTACCTCTACCGTATCACCCCATTTTTTTCCATGAGAATGCACTTAATGCTGTCGCTATCAGTGGCTGCTGCCTCACTTTTTTTTATTAATTCACTCATTTTATGCTTAATCGGAAAAAAATTAATTTAAAAAAATTAGCAAAAAAAATGGCATTAAAGTTTACCGTAATCGTGTCAGATATATTTATATAATGTTTAAATATTTGCTTTGCTTTGCTTCAATATCAAAGTTTATATAAAAGAGAGATAGGGGATAATCTCTTAAATAATCTCATTTTTCCCTATAATATTTCCACATATTTATTTATTTATTATTACATCTTTCCTGTCGACGTAAAAGATAAAACTTTTTTAAAGCATTAAAAACATTTTTAAATAGTTTCTTTAAATATTTTTTGAGGGGGGTGATTAAATTACTCTTTTTTTAAATACCTTTTAAAGAAACATTAAAGTTTAAATATGGAAAATTAATATTACCAAAAGATAATTAATCCTTGATAAATCGTTTCTTCTAGGTGACTACTTTTTCTGATATTTTAAGATTTAATGAGTTTTTATTAAGCTACTCCCACTTCTTTGCTACATAGCCTTAATTAAAGTAATAAATTCAAATAGCTACAAAAAACTGTTTTGAACTTTAAAATTTAGGAATACATTCAACTTTTCTCAATTTCACATTTTTTCCCCTTGGGACCCCTTAATATTTGTTTCTGAAAGATATCACACTTTTGTAACTTTTTTGGAACGACTTAAATTTCTTCAAAATTAATATACCCTAAAACTACAGTATGCCTAACTGAATATTCCAACAATTTAAACAATTGTAATATTACAACAACATTTTACACATTTTTAGGCCATGCCAAATTTCCCGAGATTTACGAGTTAGTCATGGATGTGTTTCAAAAATTTTATACAGATATGCCGAAACGGGATCCATTGAACCCGGGCATCATCATTTATCTTCATCAAAACCATATACATGCCGGCGACAAAATCATCCAAAAGTTGCCGTACATCTTCGAACAGAGATAATTGCAATTTTTCGTGAATTTCCAATGCTAAATCCCGAACAAATTCGATCAATAATTATTTCTCGGGGATTCACAACAAAATCTGGAGCACCTTCGATCAGTCAAATTTCAGCAATTTGTGAAATTTCAAAAAACCATCCCGGAATCAAACATTCGGTAACAAATATTTTGGAAGATGAAAATGAAAAAAAAACTTCTTCTTCTTCCGTTGAAGATGAATACGGTAAGCGTTTTAAATGTGGTTCACAATAAAATTTATTTATTTTTTATGCATTTTGACGCACTATTTTGATCACCTTTTTTTCCCATTCTTTTAAAAGTGGCAATTTTCACAACAAAAAAAGTTGTCGAAAAAAAGAAGATATAATAGGGGGTGTATCAAAAATTTGCAGAACATTGAAGAAAAAAAAATGCGATTAAAGGAGCCCAGTCAGCCAGCACAGCTCTCTCAACAGAGGGAGCAGAGAAAAAGAGACATTCCTTTTCCCGTCAGAGAAAAGAAATAGTGCGCACTCTTTCTTTTTTTGCCTGATTTTGTCGTCTTGACAAAAACGAGAGAACTGTGCTGGCTGACTGGGCTCCTTTAAAAATCGTTTTACCAAAATTCAAAATTTATAAAATATATATAATTGTATGGTTTTTTTTAAATTTTAGAAACAAGAGAACAGCGTCGCGTTCGTACATCATTCACGGCACAACAATTAACAATATTAGAGCAAGTTTTTTCAATAAATAATTATCCAGATGCATTTCAAAGAGAACAAATTGGAATTCAAACTGGTTTATCTGATTCAAGAATACAAGTATGGTTTTCAAATCGACGGGCAAGAAGTCGAAAACATTTAATTTTTAATGCAATCCCAAATCCATCAATTCTAACATCAACAAATTCAAATACTCCTGAACACCACCAACACCAACACCAGCACCAGCAGCAACAACAACAATCACAAAAGATTTCAATTTTTCAACAATCCCTTCCATTTCCACTTCCAAATCTATTTTCAAATGCTGCCGCAACTTTGTCGGGGGCCCTTCAAATTCCAACTTCCACAGTTTTTCAGAATGCCCAAACTGCTGCATTCGCTTCGGCACTTTTACAATTCCAACTTTCAATGAATCAAAAACATTGCTCCATTTAAATTGCATCCATTTTTTAAAAAACCTTTTTATTTTGTTTTGAGTTTACTGTATTAATTTAAAAAGTATGTGCAAAGTACAGTATTCTATTTTACAGTAAAATTTTAACCATTATCTGATTTCTATAATTTTAATTTTGTAGCATTAAAAAAGCCAATATTTTTATTTGTAATTTTATATTTATTTTGTACGGTGATATTTCATTTCTATTTTTTATGTGTGATAAAATGATAAAGAATTTTAACAATGTTGGATACTGTAATAAAAACAACACTTTTATTCAATTTTACATGATTCAATTTTAAAAACACAAGCAAAAAAGAAAAAAGAGACACAAAAAAAAGATGTTGCAAAATTGTTGCCTTTCCTTTTTTGCATTTCCTTTGATGGCACGTTTGCCGTTGTCGTTGTCGTTGTCTTCTTCTTCCTCCATAAACAAAGAAAATGAATATTTATCCTGGAACGAAAAGAAGAAAAAAAAGGATGATGCCCCCAGGCGGCAGCAAGGAAAGGAAAGGGATGCGCAAAATTGGCATTGACTCATTTTTATTTTTACTTTGAAATCAATTAAATCTTTATAGATTTTGTTAAGTTTAAACTTTTTAATAATGTTTTGCAAACATTCGAGGAATAATAAAGTTGTAAAACATTGGTTTATACTTTACTTTTTCTGCGTTTATTAATTATCCAT
The DNA here is from genome assembly GCA_964035985.1 of Panagrolaimus superbus. Classification (NCBI taxonomy): domain Eukaryota; kingdom Metazoa; phylum Nematoda; class Chromadorea; order Rhabditida; family Panagrolaimidae; genus Panagrolaimus; species Panagrolaimus superbus. Next base: position 13,612,786 of record OZ038359.1, read on the forward strand.
TTTTCATTGAATTTGTATATGTATATATGTTTATATTTATATTTAAGTACACATTTTTGCAAATAATATTACTTTTCCTGCTAATTAATTATAATCTTTTAGGTGCTTGTAAATAAATAAATCATGAAAACGGGTGTAAAATTAAGAAAAATTGATCAATTAATTGAAAAATTCTTTTATGATGGTTTACGTGCAACAAATTCTACTCCGGTCAAAGTTATTTCTTCTTCTTCACCTCTTTCAACATATTCGAATCAACAAAGTAGTCGAAGAAGAAAGAAACCTTTTTTTACATCTTCTTCAGCTTCATCTTCAATAGCTAAAACACTTGAAGAAGATAAAATAATATCCAAAAAAGACATTGAATCAAAGGAATTAGTGATATTAGTTGGTGAAAATGATAAGGATAAAGATATAAAAATGGATGACCAAGATGAAGAACCAAAACCATCAACGTCAAAAGAAGTAAATAAATAAATTTATAAAATTTATTTTAAAAGTTTAATCTAATTTTTTACCATTCACTGTTTTTTTAGGTAATAACTCCAAATTTGATGTTGATAAATTCCAAAAGCATTGGTTAGTTTTTATTATTTTAAAAACAACAAAAATCAAATTTAATGTTATAAAAAAAGAAGTGGTGTAAAAATGTAAAATATAAATTGGATTTATATTTTACATTTTTCAATAAGCATCTGAAAAAGCAGAAGCCAAATTACCCCCCAAAAAAAGTGAAACAGCAAAAAAGGTGAAAAAAAATGGATGAAGCCTTTTTTTCCTTATTTCTTTTTTACCTTCTTTTATATTTGCGCGAAAAAAAATATATTTTAAACACTTTTTTTCTTTATTTATTATTATTTTAGACGATTACTTACTTATTTTTTCTTTTTTTGTGCTGTTATTTTTCTTTCCCCTCCCAATTGGCATTCATAAATTTCGATATATATGTATATATATATATATCTTTGAATTAACCAAATACGTACATAAACTGACAAACATTAAAAGAGAGGTAGTAAGTAAGTAAGGTTATAATGAGAAAAAAAGTAGGACAAAAAAAGGTGTTTGTAAAAAAAAGAAAATACAACAACCTGGCCATTAATAATTTTTCTTTTTTGCTTTCTTTTTCGAAAATATTTTTTTTCTGAACATAAGTTGCTGCCATAAACATAAGAAGAGAGGGAAGGCATTTTACCTAGTTATTTTGTTAAAAGCAGCCAAAAAAGAAAGATACAATTTATAGGTATATTTATTATTGAAAAAAAAGAGTAAGCAGTTAGGGGCCTTTTTGCACAGTTCATAGATATAGGCACATATATTTATGTATATCTATATATATATATATATATATTCAGTGAGTTAAAGCTTGATTACACTTTTATTCTTTTTTTTTGTTGCGTTTTCTGCGCAGTTCTTTTTACTGCTATTTCTTTTACCTCATACTTTTTTACTACATTAAAATGAAATGAAATGACTGAAGGGAAAAGACGAAATCTCTTATTTTTTTCATATGTGTATTTTTTTAACGATGCCGTTTTTGGAGACTTTGGCATTAATCGCAAAATTGCTTTTTCCTTATTTCTTTTTTCCTCTGCTTTTTTTTCTTCTATGGTACCTTTTTCATCAGAATGAGCTCAGAAAAAAAGGTGTTATATTGGGTTTAATAAATAATATAATAATTTTAGTCACTTAAATCAATGCCCTCCTTTTTTATTCATTCAAAATTTGCGTTAAAAGCTTTTTCTCCGATTCTGTAAAAATTCTGTATATTTTTGCCCCGAAAAAAAAGTTATGCCAAAAACTTTGAGCCAAAAACAAGATTCATCAATATTCAATTCTCTTTTTTCTTGTTATTTTTAACTGTCATCCTTTTTTTTCGTCAAAACTAACTTTGTTGTTGTTGCTGCTGCAAAAAAAATCATTTTCGCGGTATTTTTTCAAAGCGCTTCTTCTTCTTTCACTTTTGTTGCTTCCAAAATAAAAGGTCGCCAAGGTGATTCTTGGAATCTATTGTTCTTGCTTAAACATTTGAATAGAATCCATTTATATTCCTTTCTTCCTTTCCCCCTCCCTTTCATCATCTTCCATTTGTGATTCTTTTAAAGCATCTGGATTCCCTTTTTTTTCCATTGAATCAGAAAGCAGCTCTAAAAACTAAAAAAGTAAAAAAATTGAGAAATAAGAATTATGCGCATTTCTATTATCCTCCATCTTTTTTTTCAAAGAATAATTTCCATAAAAAGTCATAATAAAAGATGAAAATGAAAAAGCAGCAGTTTTCTATTGTTACAGAAAAGGAGAAGCTGTTTTTTTGGTTACCTTTTGTTTGTAAAAAAAATTGAATTGGGGCCACACACACCGATGAGACAGAAAAAGAAAGAAGAGTCGAAAAATGATTACAATGACAACCCCCCCCCCCTCCCTTTTTTTTCAAATGAATCTCTCTTTTGTTGTTGACAGTTTTCCCTTTTCAAAACCTGAAAAAAAAGAAAGAAGCTTATTGAAAATGGATGGCACCACTCCTCCTGACTGTTGCCCCAGGCTCCCAAAAATATATATACTATCGCTTTGTGATTTCCCGCCTTCCTTCTTTGTTGTTAAATAAATGGTTGAATATCCCCCGAAAAGAGTGAAAGACAAAAAAAAGTTAAACATTCCAGACTCTTTTATTCAAAAAAGTCAAAACTTTGTTTTTGTAACGGACTTTTAAAAAAAAAGTTTTTTGAAAAAGTTATAACTTTCAAAATTTTTTATTTAAATAAAAAGAATGGATTCAACTGGGATACCCTCATACGGTAGTAATAATTGTCAACAACAATTTACTGGTGGATTTCTGAATCCAACAACGGCTGCAATGCTTGCAGCAGCAACAGCTCGAGGGAATAATAATATCTCAGATCATTACGGTAAGATTCCACCATTATATTTTCAAACTTCTTTCTGTTTAAACAAAGTTAAAAAATCTTTTTGTTGAAGCAGAAGTCGTTGATTTTGGGGGCAAAGCAATTAGGAGAAGAAGAAAAAAAGAGAGATTCAAAGAAAAAAAGCGCGCAGAAAAGAAAGAGTTTTTTTTTGGGAAGAGTAGCTCATTTTTCTATCTATCATACCTGTTTTTAAATATATGGATTAAAACAGACTTTTTGAAAAATAAAAGGGAATTGGAAAGAAAAAGCAATGTCTTTTGCCTACTCTGTTTTTGGGCTTTAATAGTAGTAGCGGCGGCTTAGCAGAAGCTTGCTTCTATCTTATGAGTCTTCCCAAAATCATCATCATCAACACCATCAACGACCTGCTTCCTTGCTTCATCTTTTTCTCTTTCCTCTTTCTTCATCTTCTTTTTCTTCTTTCTTTCTTCCTTTTTTTTGCCTTCTGCTGACCAAAAAAAAGTGTTCGAAAGAAAAAAAGGCGAAAGAAAGAAAGAAATGTAGCAGGAAAAAGAAAATGAGAAGTAACTTCTTTTTTCATACCTCTAAGTTCCCAAGTTAATAAAAAAGAATCTCTGTTACTCTTTCCTTCTCTCTTTTTTTGTCAAATTGACTGTCAAATAACAGCATTTTAATAAATATATATGGGGGGGGGGGGGGACACCGTAGTCGTCTATGGGCATTTGGGAGTGTCAACTTTCTTTCTTTCTCTCTCTTTATCATACCTGCGCAGAGAATACAACTTTTTTTTAAAGCGTTAATAAATAATAGTAATAAAATGAACGTGTGCGTGTGTAAAAGTAAAGAGTAAAAAGTGGCAGCAAAAAAAATATGGCAGCCGCCACCAAATTTGATATATAAATGGCATTGATTTTGTCAGTTAATTTTTTTTCGGTTAAAAATAAAAAAAGTTACAATTTATTTGGATTAAATATATGTCGTTTTAGGTTCAATTGACCAAAGAAGTGATAATCTTACTTCTGGTGGCACTCTTCTTCTTGGATCTGATCCCCAACAACAACAACCGTCGTACGTTTCAGCTGCGGCATACGCGGCTGCTGCAGGATTTGGAGCATTTTTAAATCCACATCAACAATCTCAATCTCAACAAAACCAACAACAACAACAAATTCAACAACATCTTTCACGTTGTACAACAATGGATACATATCCTTTAACCGCGCATATGCAAACAACAACCGAAAATTCCCCGTGAGCTTAATTAATTAATTAAATGTTGTTGATGTTTGTGAAAATTTGTATTGTTGTTTCGTTACTACTTTAATTTTTCTTTTTTTTGGTGGTTTTATTTTGTTGTGATTTAATATTTTTTTTCTCTATCTCATTTTTTTGCACCTGGGAATTAAGAGATTTATTAAAAGATATATATTTAAAAGAAAAAGTGCTTATCCACCTTATATTTTGCAGATGTCCTGCTTCCCCCTGAAAAAAACCTTCTTTTTTCCCCATTGCCCAAAATTAAAGCTTATTTTTTTTGCGCTGTTTTTAAAAATATTAGAAAGAATATGTTGCAATGAAATATGGTCATGGCATCTTTGCGTGTCTCACATATGTATATATATGTGTTGTATATGTATATATTTAGTTGATGATGAAGTTTGCCAAAAAAAATAATTATTCAAAATTTTTAAAGGGATCACAGATGCATGTATATTTATTATATATCCCCCCTTTTTTTTGAGGTGAGATCAAAAGTAGAAATGTATAAAAGCAGATGCGTCAGCAGCCTTGGATCTATACTTTTTTTTCGGTTCAGGTTTTTCGGGAAAACAATTATAATCAACCGTTGCAAATCTTTTTTTCTCGAAAATTACTATTATTTTTTTAATTTTTTATTCGCATGCTTGCTTTGCATTATATTTTTTTTGATGCCGCTATTGTAGTAAAAAAAGGTACCTGTTGGAAGCAAGGAGAAAAAGAAAAGAGAATAGAATAGAAGGAAAAATAACCCGACAGCCGGTAGTCGATGAAAAAATAAATTGGTGACCGATTTACACGAGAAAAAAAAAGAACATGCAAGCTTTTTGCGGCAAATAAAGAAAGAAATGAAAAAGAAAGAATACAACGGAATTATTAGGATTTCTTTTTTTTGGCAAACAGCTGCGCGATTGAAAAAAGTCATGAAAGAGAGAAAGAAAGAATGAAAGAATGAATGATTGAAGGTTAGGAGCAAAAAAAAATTAGCAGAACATTGAAAAAAGATGGCATTTTAAAAGACAGAAGTTGTTGATAGATTTTTTAAGGGCAAAGGAGGGCAAAAATATGGAGAGAACAAAAATAATTGGGTTCTTTTTTGATTTTCAAAAAAAACGATCTTTGAGAATTAAAATCTGGGTCTTTCTGGGAAGGCATAAAATAGTTCAAAATTTAGAATTTAAAAACTTAAACTTATCTTTTAAATCCATATTTCCACTTTTAAGATCAAAGTTTGGGCAAACTTGTTTTACGAATTTTTTTTGATAAAGCAACCACCCGACTGACTATCAGGATCAAAAGTGTTTATATTACAAAAAAAAAGAAGAAGAAAAAAGGTTTTGAAAAATGTAACCAAGAAAAAAGGGATGGAAAATCTAAGCGACAGTTACCCAGTTATTTGTAGCCAAGGATATTCTCCGTTAAGTGACAAACAAACAAACAAAAAATGGATGAAAAAAATCTGTGCGCAAATTAAATGACAAAAGGCGTTGATCACCATAGGCGACATTTAACAACCGTCATTCGTCATCACCATCATCAATACCCCCCTTGCCAATGTCAATGCCAATGCCAATGCCAAAATGTTGTAACCAAGAGTAATGGTGTCCAAGGATCTTATCTTATATTTTGATGGGATGATTGACACAATTTATAATTTATAAATTACTGGCACACCAAAAAAATTCTTATTAAAGTCAGTTAATAAATTTTTTTCTTTACTTTTTTTTTATTCAAACAACACAAAAAAAGAGATATTATAGTGTTGGGGGGGGCTAAGATAGTTACCTGGGGAACTGTTGCCGGGGCACGAAAGTGTTAGTGTATTTTTTATATAGATATAAAATATTTTTGTTCATTTGACGCTTTCTATAAAAAAAAGATATATTCTTGTCAAAAAAAGCTATGAAAAAAAAATATAATATAAAGGTGTTTGAGCTGAGCTGTTAAAGCTCTCTCCTCCGATTAACACCACATTTTTTTCCCCTTCTTCTTCCATGGTTGCCCTGGAGAACCTTCTTTCATCCTTTTTTTTCTACGTGGAAATATAAAAATATATATTCCATCATCGAAGACAAGAAGCAGAAACCTAAGAAGCAGAAGAAGAAGAAGTTTCATCTTCAAAAAGAAAAATTGGAATCCATCAACGACAAAAAAAAGCAAGCGTTTCGATGGCAACATTTTTTATATATAACAAATTTGGGTATTTTTTAAGCATGCCTTTTGTTTATAAATTTTTTAATAAGAATTTTTATTGCAAAAAAGAAAGTCTTGACAACCGATTTTGTCTTGTCATTTTGCCGTCGAGACGTTGTTGTTATTATTTTGTTGTGCCCCATTCCCCCCCCCCCTCCATAGGAACGGTCGCTTAAGCAACCATCGATGCCCAAAAAATTTTATAAAAACGATGAAAAAAAGCAGCGTTTTTCACCGTTGCCTTGGTTTACCTTTGACGTTCTTTTTTTTCTAATAAAATTCTAATAAAAATCAGAAATATTCTATGTTTTTTTGCTTCTTTAAAATTCTAGATTCATACAATTTTGTTTTGATCAGAGATAACACGTCGTTTGTAGGATTACTGTACCAGGCTATAACCTTAAATTTTAATAAATAATACTACAGATTTTTGAAGCTAATTTTTTCGCAATTTTAAAACTCGGTCCTCAAAATAAAAGAATTCAACTAACTTCGCTGGTATACTGTAGCTTTTTTTAAATTTTTACCATCATTTTGGATTTGACTTAAAAGTGTTTCTCTGTTTTTAGAGTTTATTTTAGTTTTATAAAATTTGACATTCACTGATCGTTTTTTTGGCAAACTTTATTATAGCATTGACTAAATAATCTTTTACGAAATCTAAAATGGTAGTTATATAAATTTTAGTTTTATCTTGAAAGGCGAAAAAGAGATTTATCTCTTTCTTTCAAAAAAAGATTATCAAAATGCGCTTTCATTGATCCCGTTCATTTCTCTGTTATCAATTTTCGTGTTTGCCCCCCCCCATTATTATTATTACTGCCCATTTATATATATCCATTTTAAACCCGTCTTTTTGGCATTTTTTCAAAAATCCTGGCTTCAATAATCCCCGCCCTCTGCCCTCTGCTTCTGCTGCTGCAGAAAAGGTAGCAGCAAATGCGCAGGAAATCCATTACGATCGCCTTTTCTCCCTTTCCTTTATTTTTCCCTCATTTTGGAAAAAAAAATCGCGCAGTCAATTTTGGGCTTTTCTTTTTTTGCCTGCCTTCAAATTTCTCAATTCTCAATTCTCATAAAACTACCTTGAAAAATAGAATAATTTGTTTGCTGTTTTGTTTTGTGTGTTATTTTTTATTTTATTTATTATTTGTTATTATTATTTTGTATAGTAAAAAATGGTTCCTGACAATTATATGAATTACAGGAGCAATGGATATGTCAATGCCCAATATGATGCATATCCGTATTATCAGGTTTGTAACATTTATTTTATTTTAAAATTATACTTTTTTATGTCACTGGAAATTATAAAAATTAGGAAATAAATAATTTAAATTTTCGGACTACTGTAGTTGATCTACAGTATCCTTCAGAAATGTTACTATAATTTTACAGTAATCTTTTAAAATATTACTGTAAAGTACAAAAAACGATTTAAGCAAAATTACGTATAATTGTATTTTATCTCCCCCCCCCCCTCGCTTCAAAGGCTCCCATGACGACCACCTTCCGTAAGAAAAGTTAAAGATCATTCACTTTTTTCCTTAACAACAAACAAAACAATGCCATCCACTCCAGAATCCTTGGCAACACTTTTTTTTGCATATTTCTTTTAAACTAAATTCTCTCTCTTCCTTCTTTTTTTATCCACGGATACCTCTCACTTTTTTTATAAAAAAATATTTAAAAAAGATTAATTTCACTTATATTATTTTTTCCCGGCTTTTTTAAACATTGACTTTCTTCCTTTGCTTCCATGGAAACCATTTAAAAAAATAATATTCTTAGCAAATTTTTAAATAAATCTTTTTTCTTCGTTAATGAATTTAAAAAGAAAAAACTATTTCACTTTTTTTGCAACAAAATAATTTTTTTTCTTAAAAACATATTTTTTATATTTAAATTTGACCATCAAAGAAATTCTTTTTAAAAACTTTTACCCTACTTTTTTATTTGTGCCATGGCATATTTTTGAACTCCTGCTGCTTTAACAAAAAGAAAAGAAATACCGGAACTTGGTTTTTCTTTTTTTTTTGATGGTCGTCGATTATTTTTCGGCTCAATAAGTTTTTTTATATGTATTTTATTTTTTTCCGCCATTTTTCTTGCTTACTTTTAAAATAAATGTTTTAAAACTTAAGAACGAAAAAAGCTTAAGACAAGATTTTTTGAAAGCTCACCTTTTTTTGAAGGTCGTCGTTGGATTGCGTGCTGGCTTCTGTTATTTGGTTTTGAGTGGTGCCAAAAAAATATAAATAAAATTTATATTTTTTTAAAGAAGAAGAAGAAGAAACGGTTGTTAAGAAATAATGCATCAGAAGAAAAAAATGCTACCTTCAAAAACTCGCTCAAGTTCGGTTTCATCAGATTTTATAAACGTTGTTGACATTGATGAAGAAGACGAAGAAGCAGCAGAAGCAGAAGACGAGGATAAGGGAGAAGAGAGGGGAGATAGAGGAACAATTTTATCTTCTGAAATTATAATGGAATATGATTGTTATTGGCCGTCATCAACGGCAAGCTTTTCTAACTATAATAATAATAATAAAAATCATTCAAAGGTATTTTAGTTAGTTAGTTTTAAGTTAGTCTTATTTATTTAAGCTTCCAGTGACGTACAAAATTAAAAGTAAAAGTATTGTTAAAATTATCATTAAGTCATAGGGATTACTGTAATCCATAACAATAATATTGTAATTATTTCTTTAGCATTATCAACCCGTGCAATCACCAGGAGATTTTCAAGGAAATTATATCCTTCAAACACAACAAAATTCTCCAATGTCCATTGATGGTGATGAAGCAAATTCTTTGAGTCATACAGCTCGAACTTCTCCAGCTACCGTATGTTTTTTATACTCTTTATTTTTTTCCATTTCATTCATTTTTTAGCTTATTTGGTTAAGTGAAAATTATGAGCCCTGTGAAGGGTCGTCCCTTCCCCGATGCACTTTATACACACATTATAAACGGCATTGTGCTGAATGCGCTCTTGATCCCGTAAATCCGGCATCATTTGGAAAACTTATTCGTTCAGTTTTTCGTGGACTTAAAACTCGTCGACTTGGAACTCGTGGAAATTCTAAATATCATTATTACGGTATTCGAATAAAACCAAATTCACAATATATTAATGAAGTTGAAAATGATCGGCATATGATTAAGCATGGGTTTGTTTCGGTCTTTATTATTATAGCTTTTAAAAAGCCGATTTAATAAGCAAGCATGTAATAATTCTTCGCTTTTTTTAGACGCCGATCTGATGTCCAACAACAGCTCCAACAACAACAACAATCATCTTCTTCAAATGGTTACGCCACTCGAGCGGCAACTGCTGCCGCTGCGGCAAATAATAATGGTGGTGGTGGTGGTGGAAGCAATGGCAGTCAATCATCTGCATCTCCTTCATCTACAATTTTACCGGTGCCACCTTCCGGTTCTTCTCTTAACGGGTAATTATCTCTTCCTTTTCTTTTTTTTCGCTGCTTCCGTGTGGTCTTTCTCTTTTTTCTGTTTAAGGATCTAATTATTGCCACCCGACTGAAGCTGAGGACACACCTGGCCAAAAAAAAGATGATCTAAAAAAGACATCTGTTTTCCTTTTTTTGAACTGCTTCTGAAAATCTGGAAAAAATTGAATTCAAATATTCAATGAGCCTTTCATTAATGAAATTTGATGACAATAGATACTATACCATACCATAGTAGAAAGAGAGATAATAATAGACTTTTATGAATAAATTTTTTAGACATTCAACAACCTTTATCCCAACAACCCCAAATGAGTCAATAACAAATGGGGGATTTATAAATTCATCAACAATCATGGAATCCCAACCAAAATCTCCACATCATGAAATTTCAGAAAGTTTTGCAGCAATGATGGGACAAATTTCAATTCCATCCATCGAAATTCCAAGCTTTGAAGATTCTGAAGCATTTCTAATTTCAATGGATTTAGAAAATTTGCATGCAAAAAAATTTATTGATGATTATCTTGCAGCTTGTACAGTATGGTTTTTTTGCCCCGAGATACTGTAGGCTAAAAATATTATCGTTTTAGGAAATGTTACATTTAATTGAACAACAACGCTTTAAATCAGTTGAAAATCTTTGGATAAGTTTTTGGTCTGGAAATCGATCAGGTTCTTTAACACAAGAACACATGTTTAATCTTGTCACCCTTCCCGAAATTTATAATACAATTGATAAAATGGATCAACTGTTTTATCAAGCAGCTGTAGATTTACTTATGCCAAATGTCTTTGCGCCACTTTCAAATATGAAATATTTAACTGCAATTCGAAATTTCGTTAAACAAATTGTTCCAACATATAAAAAAGCACTTGAAAAAGCCCCAGCAGAATTTTTAAAGATTAAAGTTACAGCTGGAAAAGCCTTTGCACATCGAATGAAAAGATATACAGCAATTCATCATTTATCGGATGCAGCTCGAGCTGTTTTATCCCATCCAAAACAGGTTGAAACAATGTACAATGAATTTTGTCAAATAGATGTTGCATCCATTCAAGAGCAAGCTGGATGGGTCTGTGAATGTGATCCTCTTCTTTTTAATTCAATCTTTAATGCATTCAAAGAAAATTTAAAAGCTGCTCGAGAGCTTGAAGCATGGGCAGAATGGATGGAAGCAATTGTGGATCAAGTCTTAGCAAAATATCATGATCAACCGTTACATGTTCAAGTCACAAAATCAAAACAACTTATTCATGATTGGAATTATTATTCATCGGCGATAATTCGAGATTTAACTTTAAGATCCGCAAATTCTTTTGGATCTTTTCATTTATTAAAAATTTTGTTTGAAGGTAAGCAATTTTGTTTTTGAAAGCAAAACTTTCGTTCCAGTACCATTTCCGCTTTGACAAATCTACTTTCTTTCTTTTAGATTACATTTTTTATCTTGTTGAACTTCGGCTTGCCAAAACTGCTAACACTCCAGTTGTATGCCTTTTAAGCAAGAATTGGATTGGCAATACAAATCTCAACCATATGGATTTCATAGATCCTTCAACTGCTGTCACCCTTCACCAACAACAACAACAACCTGCAGTTGTTACACAAATGATTATGCATGATTCATCTGTGACATCTTCAAATATTCAATATGTTGTAACAGATCATCAACCAAAATATGTTTTCTCCAATACAAATGGATATTTGATGACTTCATCGAATGATGACTATGTAATGGTTTCAACATCTTCAGAAGGTCATCATTATGTTGATCATCATCAACTTCTTGGAAATGGAGCACAACAATTACAAACAATTGTTTACATGGATGAACATGGACAACAAACAATTTCAGAGAATTCTGCTGCACAATATATTGTTATGACGGGCCTTCCATCATCTGTAACATCAACAACCGGGGAAACATTGGATATTGAAAATAATAATAACAACAACAATAACAACAATGGCATCATGGGACATCGTGAAAGCAGTTTTGAAACTTCTGCAAAAATGATCCGAACTGCTGATGAAATGGTTTTGAGTGGAGGTAAGTATGATAAAAGTCGAAAAACTGTAACAAAAAGTGACACAACTTAATTTTTGTGTGACATCAAATTTTTGAAACATTTTATGTCTTTTTGAAGTACCGTATTTAATTTTTAAAAATACTCCCTTTTTCAGATATCCTTGAAGCCAATGATGAATCCGATGTAAAAGCATCATAAAAATATGTATTTTGTGCAAATCCAAAAAAATAAATGTAAATACTTTTTTCAACGAAAATTTTCCAATTATTGATTAATTAATTAATCTCTTTTATAAATAATTTGATCTCTAAAGTTATAGCCTTGAATCTTTCCATTTTATCGAAATTTCTTGTCATTTTTCTTTCTGTTTTTTTAAAAATAATTTTAAGTCGAACAAAGTCCAATTTTTTTATTATTTATGTTTTTTTTCATATCTCTTTAAATAATAATAATAATATTTATAAAACAAAAATATAAAAATGATTTTTCAATGAAGTAAAGAAGTGATTAGATTATCATAATGTTTTGGATTTATTTGAGCAGGTTCACGTCGAAGTGAATTAAAATCACCCGTTGTTAAAGTTTGATATGGAAGACCCGGCTGTGGAACAGCGTATGCTTTTTTTAATGATCGAAAACAAACAATCAAAGCAATAAAACAAATTGTTGCTAAAATTTATCACCTGTTATCTTTTTTTATTTTTAAATTTGAAACAAGACCCACGCAAACGGATTTTTGCCAGTGTTGTTGAAAAAAAAGTTAAGAAAAGGAAACAATGGATTTGATATATCCGATATATAAAATTATATCCAGGATATGTGAAAGCTGTCGAATATTTTCATGCAATTTGATTTTTTGTCAAATGTTATTGGATTTCATTTTTTTACACTTAAATATTTTTGATGGCTTTCATATATCCCCCATCGAAAATCTTACATTTCGGATATATAATATCCCCTTCCTTGTATCATCCAAAAAGAAGCTTTTCTTACCTTCAACTAAACTAATACATAATAATATAATATAAACAATTGTAGATTTAACATAACAATTATTAGGAAATATTTCATCACAAAAATTATTCACTTTTGTTGCGGATTGAATAAAAAGCATTAAACAAATAAAAAGTGATAAAATTGAAAATATAACAAGTAATAATTGTGCAGCTGTGTCAATTCGTCTGAAAATAATTGAAGGTTTTAATCGTTCATCACGGGCTCATTGTGTGTTCGGTAGAGACGGATTTTGAGTTTAAGGGATGGGATATGGTTATTTTTACTCCCAAAGCACCCTAAAATCATTAAAAAATGATTTGGGAGATGTCGGGCCCGAAAATCGAAATTTCGAAATTTTCGATATTTTTCACAGGGGGGACCAAGACAAAAATTTTTTGAAAAAAATTTTTGAGAAAAAATTTTTTCTGCTTTAAAATAATCAAAATATGTCCGAAATAATATAATAACACTATAAAAACCATTTAAATGATACAAAACAATCAAATATTGAAGATATATCATTTCAATGATGTTGGGGGTATTGTGTAAAAATTTTCGTCAAGAAAAAAAATTTTTTGTGCTTATCTTCGACTTTGATATGATTATGTCTTACTAAATCGAGGTCAGGGAGTTTAATTAAAGCATTTTCAGGCGTTTAAACTCATTTCTAATTATAGCTTTTGCTCTTGGTGGCTTTTACAGGCGTATTTTGAGCTAAAAAGGAGGGATCGTTGTCTTCCCGATAAGATAGAAGCATGATTTTTATTTTTAAATGATCACTAGGTTATTTATAAAAAAATTACAAGAGCTTTTTATTGCCGGGTGAATATTTCTCATTTGCCAGGTATTTGAAAATTTCCGTTGTTTATACCCTAACATCGTTGAAAGGAGGGAACGCATGCAAAACAGATATCCAGATAATTCCTGTTGTTTTTTTTTTGATTGTCACAACAATATAAAAAAAATTACAAAGGCTTTTGAGTATATCTTATCGGGAACCCGAAAATTTTTGGACTTATGTTACATCTATAGGTAAGATGGACACTTTAGTCGGCAGGAGGATTTTTTTTTGTTTTTGAGATTTAACCAAATCTTTACATATTTTCGTGTAGCCAACAATATTTCCAACAAAAATGTTGTCTTGGGTTTTGTTTAAATGACCTAGTATCCATTTCTCAGGTAAAAAACACAATTTTTGGTGCTCATTTTGGCCAAAATTGAATTTAGTCGGCAGGAGGATTTTTTTTTGTTTTTGAGATTTACCCAAATCTTTACATATTTTCGTGTAGCCAACAATATTTCCAACAAACATGTTGTCTTGGGTTTTGTTTAAATGACCTAGTATCCATTTGCCGAGCAAAAAAGTGCAAAAAAACGGCATTTTATGCAAATTTCGTTTTTTGGACCTGACAACCCCAAAATATGATATGAAAACCCCTAATATCATTTTTTTATGGTTTTTAGGTGTGTTTTATCTAATTTTAAGATGGCGCCCCTACCGTACAATTTTGGCCCCAAAATGAGCCCGTGTCATCATAAAAAAAAAACGATTAATAAAATTATTATGAGATTTGAGTCGCGAAAAAGCTAGACGACGAGATTTAGCTTTTTAAAATATGACTTATTTATTTATTAGCTCTTTTTTTTATGAAATTCATTGCTAAAATTGAGCAGTTTAACGAACCTTGCAGCAATAAATGAAAAAATTGCACAAATAATAAATGCCAAGGCCGCTGAAACTCCAAAAGGTGTTTCAGTTACATCATTTGTTGCAACATCAAATGCCAACAAAGTTAATCCACAAAATAAATGACAAATGCCAAGAAAAAATGTACAACCTCCACAGGGCCATTTTTGTGCTCTTCGACGAAATCGAATTTCTAAAACAATATAATATGAATTATATATTTATGCAAATTTGTTTTGCTCAAACCTTGAAGCTCTTCTTCGCTGTGTTCAGATTCAGGTCGAAGTAAGGTCGGAGTTGGAGGGGGTAAATGAATGGGATGAAATTGTGGAAGGACACCATTTGGTACGGTTAAAAGTAGTGGCTTCTTTTCAGCCATTTCTACAAAATTTTATCAGTGATTAATTGATCAAATAAAAGCTAAAAATGAAAAAAACTCAACGAAAGATAGAATAAATTGATTCACTAAAATTCATAAATTTCATCCTTTTTTTATATTAATTTATCAAATTTTGCCCCCTAAAGACAGACTTCCGCCAAACCAAACAACCAAAATTTCAAAATCAACAAAAATATAAATTTCAAAAAGGGATAAACTAAATCTTACTTAAAAAAGAAACCCACAAAAAAATCTGGAGTCCAGGTGGTGGCAAAAGTTTTAAACTTTTATTACTTTTTTTTAACTTAAAAATTTGGAAAAAAAGTTTATTTCAAAAATCTGGAAAAAATTAAAGGGTCACGAAAATGTCAAAGTTTAAAAAAAAGTGATTTAAATGAAGACTCAATGAGCAACACTAATAATCATATCATTGAATGATCTGATCTGACATGGCATGGCAGGAGCAGGAGCAAAGAACTTTTTGTCAAGATTAAGCTGCTTGAGAAAGGGAAAAGCCGACTCCCCCCTTGCCTGCCCCCCCCCCCCTCGCCCGCCCATGGGAAGCATGAAACAAAAAAGAAAGAAAGAAAAAAGTCAGTTGGTTTTAGTCTAACACTTTTTTTTGCTTTCTTTCATTATTATTAAAGAAAACGTCCAAGTTGTCAGGAAAAAGAGAGAGAAGGACGGAAGATAAATGATTAATATACCTTACCTTTTTTTCCTCCTTCACAAATAAATATATTTACAGCAACAACAAAAACAGCAGCAACAGAAATTCATTCATTCAAGAATAAACGAAAAATTTTTGACATTTTGAAGCAAAAATTAAAGGGTTGAAGAAATTTGATTCTTTTTAAAAAATGGCACAAAAAAAAGTTCCCCCGGCAGCAACAAAAAACAGCGACAATTTGTCAAAGTTTAACAAAATTTATCAATATTTTTTTTTCTTCAAAAAAAAAGATGTTTATTTTTTTCTTTCTTCTTTTTCATCATCATTTCCATCATCGTCGTCACCAATATCATCATTTTGAGTGAAATCTGAAAAATCAAAACATTTTCCAAAGATTTACAGTAAAATATTAATTACTGTAATATTTTTGGTGAAATGGTAAATAGATAAAAAAAATTTAAATTTTTTTGTAAAATTATAAATTTTGAAGAATTTACTGGTAAAATTTACAGTAAAATTTGAGTTTTTCTAATAAATTGTTTAATTTTCAATAATTACTGTTGTAAAGCGTTACACAAAAACAAAAAAACCTACAGTAATCTTCCCATTCTTTCTCGGACCATCGATCAACTTTTGCTGTTTCCTTTCCATAAATTGGCTAAAAATGCAAATTTGTACAAATTTAATTTAAAAGCATTAAAAAAAAGTTTTACAGGTAAAGGGGGAAGTTTCCATGGAAGTTCCAGGGGCGTTAATACCCGGGGCTGTGGTAAAACAAATCTTGGAACGGCTTGTGCTTTTCGTAAACATGAAATAAAACCTTTGTAACTAAAAAAAGGTGCTCTTTCACACTTTAAATTAAATTAAATTAAATTAAAAGTGATTACTCAATTAAACCATCAGGTGTTTTCATGGCAGATTTAATTTGATTTATGGCCGGTTTAAGAATCTCAAAAACACCATATGATTTCAGAATTGTTAAAAGTTCTTCCAAGGATACGGTACGTTTAGGAGTTGAATATTCAAGTCGATCAATTTGAAGTAAAATTTGTTGCTTTTGAAGCAACATTTCCAAATCAATTATTAATTTATCACGGGCACGTGCAAATGATTTTGCCTGAAAATGATGATTGGAATTTTTTCATGGGAATTTTTGTTTCTATTTTTGCAGTGAAAAAAAAAGTACAAAAGCAAGCAAAGACAAAACGAAAACATATTTGGGTCAAAGTTTGTCGAACACAATTTTTATAAAAATAAAAATAGTCTCAACAAAAAGAAAGCCACAAAATAAATTCCATTAAAAGCTAATATTATTTTAAGCTTAATGTACAAATATTTTGACATTCTAGAATTAACCGAACATACAACTATTATAGAATTATTGAACTTTTATATATCAAAGTTCAACAATTCCAAAAAAAATAAATGCCAAAAATTTGCTAACCTTGCTTTCTTCAATCATTTCTAACAAAGATGGCTGTGAAGAGGCTTTTGCGATTGCCGCTTGTTGTTTATCCAATAATTCTTTCAATGATTTTGCTTCGTCACTTCTGGAAACAGGCAACGTTTTGGAAAATAAGGAATGTTCACGGGATTCTAAAGTTTTTGTATATCAAAGATTTGTAATCATTGAAAATGGAACTAAAAATAGTAATTCTTAGAAATTCCTCACCCGTAATTCTATTACGAGGTCGTGGAGCTGAAAAATATAATTTTCCAGTATTAAATTTATTGTCATTGTTGTTCATTGAAGCATTGTTAAAACTAAAAAAAAAGATTATACAAAAAAAACAATTAATTAAAGAAAAGCAAAATTCTTATTTTTTTCTTCAAAAAAATACACGGAAGCTTCCTTTCTTCTTTTTTCTCTCTCATCTGCTTTTTTCTGTGCCATTTTTTTATGACAAAAATTGTTGTCGTAAAAAAAAGAAGGTAAGCAAACTTTGAAAATGGTGGCATTCAAAAAAAGTGGCACTTTTAAAAAGAAATATATATATATAATGTTAGATATGAGTTAATAAAATGCATTTTGAAAGAGAGAGAGGGAAGCCTTAATTTTAAACGGAAATAAAAATTTAAATTTTTTTTGTTGTAAGTGTCAAGGAAAATGTGCCGTTGTCGCCGACTAACACCTTTCTCAATTTTTTTGTCACCAAAAAACTTAAAAAAGTAAATTTGTGGAGTCTGTTTTTTGTTGATATTATTCCACCCATTTTTTTAAAATAAAAGTGGGAAGAAAAAAAGTAACGCAAAATAAATTACTTTACTTTTTTTTATTTATTTATTTTGGTAAATAATAAATTTCAGCTGCATTCAAGTTTTTCTTTTAATTTTGTTTTTCGTTTTTTTTAAACTTTAATTTTGCCCTCCATTTTTTTTATACTTTGTAATTTCAAACTATGGCATGCCAATATTTTTTTTGGAGCACACATATGTGTATTAAAGACATCAAAGATTAATATATTTTGTTTTACAGTTTTTCTTAAATTATTACAAAAAATTTGGAAGAACTATTTATGTCTGCACGGATCTTTCTAATTTTGAAATGAAAGTTTTCTTTCATTTATTACAGATGTTTTGTTTTGAATCAGAAAAAATATGACACATTTTTTACAGAAAAAAAGGACGGAAAAAAGCCGAAAAAGAGCAAATTTTTTGACGGAAAAAAACAGACACAAAAGTTTCGAAAGAATATTGATAAAAAAATGTTTTAAAAAATATCAGAAAAAAGCAAAAGTTTTTCAAAAAAAAGGAAAAAAATGAATCACAGATATTTCAGTCTGGTAATAATTGTTTGAAAAATTCAATAAAAGTGTTTTTTTTAAAAAAAAGCTTTTTCGCTTTAAAAAAATTTACAAAATTGAAAAAATTGTTTTTTGAAAACTTCCAATTTTTTTGGGTAATTTAAACAAGTTAGAAGCTATCAATCTGTCAGTCCTTATAGTGTCTAGACAGGGTATTGATGTGCACAGCCAATATGCGATTTAACGTTTTTCTATAATGATATATTGGTGCTCATTTTCGCTCATTTTTATTCATTATATCAGATGCAAAAAGAAATTCTGCATCTGATAAGAACAATCCCAAATTGTGGCTCAAAATCTGACTGAAAAACATACGATACTTTTGTTTTTTCTTTATCAGTTATTATTTTTATCAGCACTGTAACTACTGCTTTTTATTATCAATTATTATTAAAATAAAATAATTCTGCTTTTTTGGTATCAAAATTATATTTCTTCCGGAATTTTTAAAGGATCAAAACATCATCAAAAAAAGATAAAATATTTGTCCATCCTTTTTTTCAAGTGCTTAAAAAATGGCATAATTTGTTTGTTTTGCATTATTTTCCATTCTTCATATCTTTGATAAATAAATTTTTAGAGATAAAATAGAAAATCTGTAAACTTTGTTGAAACTATTTTTCATTTTTTATTAAAAAAAGAGACAGTTTGTTTGCATTTACATTTTCTAAAAAAAAATAAAGACCAAAGTGTGCACTCCATTTTTTTTTTAGTTTTTGCAGTTATTTTTTTTTGTCCCTCAAATAAAATTTCGAAAGCAAAAAAAAGCTGTTTTTGTTGCTGTTGGGGGTGTGTGTTGAAACATATATATATATAAGTTTTTCATCATAGATAGATAGAACAAGAACAAGAACCATCGAATATCGTCATTGGTTGTGTCTCATTTACACAGAGAGAGAGAAATAGAAAGGGTCGCCGCCATTCTTTTCCTTTCTCCTTTTATTTCTTCTTTTTCGTTCTCGATTTTTCCATTTTAAGCTTTTTTTATGACTTTTATGTTTTTTAAACCCCTCTCGTCTGTCTAGTCTGGCCTGGAATCCCAATTGTAAAAAAGAGGGCGTGAATTTTCCATTTTTAAAAAATGGCTGCTAAGCTTTCTCCCATTTTTTTATCATCGACAAAAACATATCTTTTTTTGCTCGCTTTTGAAAGTCGTAAAATATTTTGTTGTAAAATATTCAATGATTTTTGACATCCCTAAAATGGTTCAATTTTTCTTGCTTGATTCAAATATCAAATATATTTCAATGATTTTTGGTTCAAATACCCCAAAAGATTAAATTAGAGGAGCTTGATTAAATTTAGTAATTTCAGAAACATTAGGCGTTCACAAAATTACGATTTGTAACGAAATGTAATTGCTTTTTCTTCTTCTTTAAAAGCTAACCTTAAAATAAAAGTGTAAATTATAATAACGAAATTTCAACAGATGCTTTTTAATATTTGTCAAAAAATGCAATATTTATATTTTCTAAGACTTTTTCTCATTTTTAAGATATTTATTGAATCCTTTTTGGGTAAAAATAGAAACCATTTTTAACTGAAGTCTAACTCCATTTTTTAAACAGAAAAAAAGGCCGTTTAGCTGCCCCGTATTTTTGAATTTTTCCAAGTTTTGAAACCAAAAAACGATTTATAAACTTGGAAAAATAAAGTCGAAAACAGTCACGAAATTCACAAAAGTGGAAGAAAAGTTGTTTCAAAGTTTGATAAAAATAGTATCCGCTGTCTTTTTTATACTGATTTTTTTTTAGGAAAATTTAGGGGTGCTGAACAATAGAAGCACTGTAAGCGGAAAAATGTGCACATTTTGATAGAATTGTTTTTTCACTTTTTGAATCTTACGATATTTCAGCGACAGTTTTATTATAAAACCAAGACTTTTTTTTATCGGTTTTTTTGTTCGAAAAATAATCGACTTGGAATTATTACGGATGAAAACTTTCAAAATAAGTATCTGGAATTGTAAAACTGCAAAAAGCCCCAAAGTGGTTAATGCAGTTTTTTTCTTTTAATATTTGTAAAATAAATTAAATCTGATGGATCTTATTGAATGAGAATAATGAGCAAGGATTTTTATAGATTTTGGGTATGAACTTTCCAAGCTCTCAATTGTAAAGAATTTT
Source organism: Panagrolaimus superbus (assembly GCA_964035985.1). Taxonomy (NCBI): domain Eukaryota; kingdom Metazoa; phylum Nematoda; class Chromadorea; order Rhabditida; family Panagrolaimidae; genus Panagrolaimus; species Panagrolaimus superbus. The sequence continues at coordinate 13,633,290 of OZ038359.1, forward strand.
GAAATTGTGAGATTACGGTAGTGTCAATTTACGTAAAACAATTTTTATTTTTGGGTATTTTATCATAATTTTATTTTTTTGAATCCGACGATAGAATCTAAAAATATTTTGAAATCGGACATTTTTATAAATGCCTAAATAAGCTGTGGCTTACATAAAATGCCATTTTGCATAAAATGCCGTGGTCGCTTTCCTATTTTTGTAGACTAATTTTTTAACATTTAATTTTTTTTACCAGATCTCTCTTTCTTTCAACTACATTTTTCTTCTTCCCTTTAAACTTTTAAGACGACCTATTCTGTTACTCTTTTTTTTCGAAATAACTCCAATTTTTAGTGGCACTTTTAAATCTTCATTTTTTTTCTTCTGAAACTTTTGTAATCATTTGAAAGCTTCTTATTTGAAGAAAAAAAAGGGGAATCTTTCAGTGACGTTTTATTTTATTATTTTGTTCAAATAAACTCAAAAAAAGAAAGAAAGAAAAATGGTTTAAAAGTAGTTCTATCATTTGTGTGTGTTTCATTGACGTAAACGAATATACTTCTTTCTTTCTTTTCTTCAACAAACAAGTCTGTAATGAAAAAAAAAACAGCTGCAATTTGTTCATTGCTTTCAATCAATCTTTTAGCAGCAGCAACAGCAACAGCAGCTTTTTCATTTTTTAGTTTTTTTTTTCAAAAGAAAAAGATCGATGTTGGAAAAAGGCGTGACCCAGACAATGTTGTTTTTTTCACTTCTCTCTTTTTTAGTTTTTTTTGTCGTTGTCTCGTTCGTTCGTTCTCCTCCTCTACGAATTTATTTTTGTTGCTGCAAAGTTGTTCCTTTTTTTCTAATGTAGATTTTTCGTTTTTTTGGTGTAGGGATGTGATGCCTCCTCTCCTTCTCCTTCTTCTCATAAACCATTACCAGCCATTTTTTATAATAATGTAAAATTATTTTTTTCAAAAAAAGCAGACGTCGCTGCTTGTTTGTCGTTGTCTCGTTTTCTTCCTTTCTTCCTTTCTTTTATTCTTTCATTCTTTCACTTTTTTTTATTTAGCGTAGAAAAAAAAGCTCTCTGACAACATTCAACATTTTTCTTTTCTTTTTTTGAAATGCAGAAAAAAAGAGAGAGGTTTATTATTATTATTATTTTTATCATTTTGGGCAATATTTGGTTTTAAACATGCTTAAAAGATAGTTTTTTTTTTATGTTTATTGTTGCTATTATCTTTTTTTCTCTCTCTCTTTCGAGTTATCAGTTGATTACAGTGAAATTTTAGAGACCTTTTATGCAAAAATGGTTTCAAGTACCAGAGGCAAAAAATATACTGTAATTTCTTTGGAACATTTCAATTTAATTAAAAATTTAATTTCTGGGAATTTTAATACGCATGAATTGTTCTGTAGAAATCTTACTGTAGCCCTATACCAAATATATCTGTATCATTGGTTTATTGTAAAAATGATGATACTGTTATCAAAGTTGTGATATTCTTATTACACATTTGATATCAAAGCTACAAACAAAAGAATAAATTTTACGCATTTATTTAAATTTCATAATAAGCTCATATTTATCCCCCATTTTAATCCATATCTCTGAACCTTTGTCATTCATTGTCCTATAAAAGAAGTATAAAAAAGGGATGTGGATAATATCCTAATATATTTCAAAGAATCTTCTGGATATAATATGATATGATATAAGACGCCTAAACGAACTGTAATTTGCAAAAAAATGAGAGAGAAAAAATACCATATAAGATTGCTAAAGAAAGTACAGTAGTATCAGAAATATTCTAATTGAAGAGTTCTCAAATGTTTTGTTAAAAATTTAAATTAATTAAATATTAAAAATTCAACCATGTTCTTTCAAGAATAATAAAAGGTTGTTTGGAGCGGATTGGTTTTTTTTTTGTTTTCTATCTCTCACTTTTTTCGTGTATTTGAAAAAAATATAAATCTTTCTTTCTTTCACTTTTTTTCCTTTCATCTTTTTTTTTTCGGAAACAAAAACCGTCCGTCGTTGACGTGTTCCCCCCCCCCCCTTTTTTATTCTCAATTTTTTGCTTTTTAAAATTTATTTATTTCAGACAGATTTTTTTTCAGCCCTCAAAGAATCAGCTGATTTTTTTTGGACTGACTGTTGGTCGTTGACTCAGGCATGAATTAATTACCTCAGCGTATTTTTTCGATATCGCTGAGGTATTTATTTATGTCGTGAGGCATTTGTCTAACAGAATATTACTGTATTATTATTGTATTATTTTTAATGGATTGTTTAAAAATGTAAGTGATATTATTTTACATAGTGAAATATACTGTATAGCAATTTAAAATTTTTTTAAATAAATTAGAAAAAAATTATTACGGTATCATATCAGAAGTGTTAATCCCTTTTCTACCAATTATCACCCGTTTTTACTCAAACCTTTCAACATTTTTTTACAAATTTTGTACTTTTTCGAAATTTTGTAGTTATTTTCTTAGCTCATTTCCCGAAAAACGGGGAAATTTGTTGGCATTTTCATTTTTCAAACTAAAAATTTTTAATAACCAAAAGGCTTTAAATAAAAAAAAGCATTTTTTACATCTGATAATTGTTTTTATAAAAAAAAATTCTTATTTTTGTGTTTAATGTAAAATTTTGTTGATTATTAAACAGACACGTTATAACCTATGGAAGATTCTTAGGGACCCCATAGAAGCATGTGTGCGAAAAATTAGCCTTTTTTAACCACTTTGAAAAATCGACATTATCCACTGTGCTCGAAGTTGAAAAAAAATGAGTTTTATGTTTAAAAGTAAAATAAAGTTTTTTTGTTACAATTTCAATGATTAAAAAATTTATTACCGTATCGATATTGATATTTTGTTAAAAAAGTATTTGCAACATTTAAAAAAGGAAAGATATCTGATAATCGTATGATGAAATCATGCAATCAAATATACCGGTAAAATGGCACAAAAAAAAGTGATAAAAGTAGTTTTTTAAAGCAAAAGTTATTGATTGAATATATTTATTGCGATGAAGATTCCCTGAATTTTACAATCGAATCATAAATTGCATTTTTTAAAGGCACATAAGTTCTTGCAGAATTTCCAAAGCCATTCTTTAATCCATTACTTAAATATCCAAATGATAATTCATTTTCAACATCATATCGAACATTTTGCCCTCCTAAACCGGCATGTCCAATAAGGGTAAATGTATCCTAAAAAAATATATTAAACACGATAATCAAACATATATAAAACATACATTTCCGCGTGTTTCCGACACATATGTTAAACCATGACCCCTTGGAAGTGTAACACCTGTGACAATATCAAAATCACATTTAAATGGAATTGATAATTTTTTGACCATTTCTGGAGAAACAATTTTTCCTTTCATTAATAAATCAAAAAGTTTTGCCATTGCTCGAGCAGTGCCAATTCCCAATGCAGCCGGTTGTTCAAGAATATATAAATCTGGATTGTTTAAAGTCATTTTCTAAAAATTTTCAATTTTGAAGTTTTTTGAAAAATGTCAAAAACAGTTACAGTATCCAAAAAAAGTGAAACTGCTGTAAAAAAGTTTTACAGCAAATTTCAAGAAAAGATATAAATCATTTTACTACAGTATCCCCAAATTTAAAAAAAACTTACAAAAATTGATTGAAGCCATGTCGGATTTTGTCCCATTTTATATAAAAATCCTTTATTTATCATATCATTTGCAATATGCATATAATCAATTGCTTTAGGATTTGATAAAATTTCATCAAAACGTTGCCATGGAGTTGTTCGACTTAATCTCGCAACTCGATGTGCCAATTCAAGTGGTAAACCAATATAAAATTCAATATCTGCAAAACTAATTTATACATACCGTAATCCCCTTAAATAAATTTTACCATTTGGAACTGCAATTTCTTCTCGGAAAAATGTACCAATTGAACGCTTTTTTGGGTCATTTCGACGAACAATCTAAAATTACATAAAAAAATTTGATAATCTGTTGTCTCTTTTTTTACCTGATCAACAATCCAACCGTAAGCCACGGCATGATATCCAGTTTTCTCTCCAGGAGTCCAATGAGGTCTTTGGTTTTCAATAATTTCTGCCTAAAAATAGAAAATTTATATACCGTATCCCTATTAAAATCAAATCAAATTTTACCATTCTTTCATGATTTTGTGCATCTTCAAATGTAATTGGTTCATCCAAATGAGCTAATCCCGCCTAAAAACACATATTTCAAATTAAAGTTGAATTTAATGAACTCAAACAAAACATACGGTATGTGCCATAATCATTTCAACCGTAATTACATCTTTTCCATATTTTCCAAATTCTGGCCAAAAATTAACAAGTTTTTCATCGAATTTTAAATGTCCTCGATCAATTAAAAGTGCAACACATAATGCTCCAATTGCCTTAAAAAAATAGATATTTTTAAAAATAAAAGAGTGTTGAAAGACTTACTTTTGTTGAAGAAAATGCAATACTCATTGTTTCTTCCTTCCATTTTCTTTCGGATGCTAAATCCGCAAATCCACCCCATAGATCTACAACCGGCTTTCCTTTGTAATACACCGCCAAAGCAGCACCATCACGTTCCCAATTTTTTGCAAAATTTTCGCTAAAAAAATTGCCGAAAAGTATTAATTCATACTACTATACTGTAAGCTGTGGTACATTCAGATATCATTTAATTTAAATTTTCAAGTTTAAAAATGGATTACTGTAACCATACTTTTTAAATTAAATTATTGAAAATCAATAAAAAAAAGGTAATTTATAAATTACCTTTTCTTCAAGTTTAATATCGAAAATATAAATTAAAAACTTAGTTTTTTAAAACATTTTTAAACAAACATACCGAAATACTTCTTTCACATTCTCCCACCCAGGTTCAGCAAAACCATTTACAAAAATTCGATCATCTGGTATTCTTTTATTTCGAATATATTGAATTAAAGCAGAAATAAGTCCAATAAAAATTGCAAATTTAATTAAAAAACTTTTAAATTTCATTTGAATTTGTTGTTCAAAATTATCGTCAAGAAATCCGCCACTAAAATACATACTTTTTTTTCGGTTTTTAATTTTCACCAAAGACAAAAAAAGAAAGAAAAATATGCAAAAATATTGGAAAAAAAATTAAACTTTTGTCTTTCAAAAAATTGAATGCAAAAAAAATTATAATAAAAGTTTATTTTTGCAATTTTTGCATCAACGACGACACATTTTAGGCACATTTGCTTGTTTAAGAAAATGCATATCATCTTCTCAAAATTTACACACACATATGTGTATCATCATAAGTCATAAAGCAATAAACAATAAAAAATTTGAATAAAAATTTGGGACAAATAAAAAAAAATATGAATCATCGATCGCGCGTGGGAAAAAAAAGTAGGATCTTAAAAAAAAGTTTTTTGGAAACAAAGAAAAAATAACACGCGTCAATCAGCTGGTTCGAAGCCACAAAAAAAAAGAAAGAAAGAGTTTCGAAAATGGCAAAAATAGAATAATATTATTATTTTAGTGGTGGTATTATTGATTGAAAAAAGGCCACAAAGATTTTTAACAAGTATCATCCAACGACAGAAGACAGACAGCGATAAAAGAAAAAGAAAAAAATTGAATGAAATATTTCACAAAAATTTTCCTCAAACAGCAAAGGTTAACCCTTTTTTTGCATTTTTTTTAATCGTCTGGTACTAAAAAAAAGCATTTTAGAAGGAAGGAATCAGAATATATTTTTTGTAGTTTTATCTTTCTTCTTTTTTTAATACACAAAGCTTTTTTGTTGCTTGTTTTTTGAATGGAATTCATTTTTTGGAGTTTCTTTGAATTTCAATTTTTTTTGCTGCTTTAAATCAATAAGTTCAAAAGTTCAAGATAATTGTTTTTTGCATTCAAATATTATTTGTAAAATATATTTTAAAATATATGTTACCGGCTATCTTGTGAGGCCGTCCATCTTGTGAATGCCTAGGCTATCTTGTGAATGCCTAGGATATCTTGTGAAGGACTAGGCCATCTTGTGAAAGGGCCGGCTATCTTGTGAATAAACTAAAAAATCAAAAATTTATAAAAAACAATAAAATAAAACGTAAAAAAAACAATGAAAAAATAAGTTTATTTATTTGTGCACGTCAAACTGTTATGGCATCTTGAATTGCATAATCTTCCTTCTCTTCTACATTTGCATTTTTTGTCTTGACATTTGGTTTTGCAGTTGCAATGGACATGTCCTTGGCCTCCAGATACAGATTCATCAGCAGCAGCAGTTCTTATTGATCGGATTTCTAAGTCGGGAACTTCTATGATTTGCATAAAAGTTTCAGCAGTTGGTTCGAGTTGATTTCTTGCAAATAGTTGTGTAAGACGACCATTTTTAGTTCCAACTTTATAAAAATCATCATGTTTCTCAATCACAATTCCCAAAATATTTCTGGCATCTGTTTTGGCACGATCAACATCAGCAACCGGAACTCTAACATTTTGGCCTACTTCAAGAGGTTTGAAGCGTTTTGCTGACATTTCAAGCATTTTTTCAGCTTGACGCTTTTGACCTCTTCTAGCAGTTTCACGATTTTCTTGCATTTGTTCCTGCTGTTCACGCAAAATAGCCACTGCAGGTCCTTCAGTTTCAGATTCATCATCAGCACTATCGGCATCAACTTCTGATTCAACAACACCTCGCTTGACTTTGCCTTTCTTCAGTTCACACTTTTGACAACATTTTACAAACATAATAACGATATCTTTTGAAATACTATCAAAATCCTTTTTCAATTCATGAAGCATTCCATCACGACCACTATGTCCAAGATTCAAATGAATATCATAAAGTAAATTGAAAAGAGATGATTCTTTTACCACAATTTTTCCTTTGTGTTGCAACATTTCTCTACCATTTTCCCATAAACATTCATATCTGAAAAACTATTTTTACTTTCGAAATTTTGAATAAAAGTATTTACCTTTTCACCCAATTATATTCTTTTGTGTTAAGCAATTGCTGTCCGCACCCTTTTTTCCGAAACACTTCAACAATTGCAGCATAAATTTCATCACTTTTTACAGGCAAACGACTTTCTTTTTTGTTACTTTTCCATTTTGAATAAGCTTCGTGAAATAAAATTCTCATTTCTTCTCTATGAGATGGAGATGGTTCATTTTCAATATCCGCCATAGCTAACTCGACAAAATGATTTAAAATGATTTTTAAGATTAATTAAAATCATAACTTAAATTTTTTGACCTAGTTTTATCTGTTTTCCCACCTTTTTTTTGATTTTTTAGTTTATTCACAAGATGGCCGGCCCTTTCACAAGATGGCCTAGTCCTTCACAAGATATCCTAGGCATTCACAAGATAGCCTAGGCATTCACAAGATGGACGGCCTCACAAGATAGCCGGTAACATATATATATGTTTTTTTTTCTAACATTTTTTACAATTTTTAAACTGCAATTAAAAAACTACCGTAATCATAATTTCTTACAAAATGTTATTAAATTAATTTTTGTATTGTATTTTTCTAAATTTTCTTTGACGTAAAAAAGGTGCACTATCTACATTTTAAAAACATTTTTTTTGTTTCAAAAAACTTTTAGCTCAAAAACAAATACAGAATAATTGAAGGAAATAACTCTTTTTTTCCAGTCTCCATCAATTAGAATGAAGAAAATTTAATCAATTGAAAAATCTAATGGCCAAACAAAAAAAATAATGACACAAAATTTTAAATAAGAAAAAAAGCTCATGTATCATTTAAGTATCAAAATTTTTAACCTTGAAAGACAGGGAAAGGTTTTCCTCCATCTTTAACACACAACAGCCATGTTATGTTTTCGATTGTTATCACATTTTTCTTTTTTTCTTTCTTTAATTGTCTTTTCAAAATGAGCCTTGCAAAAGGTATAATATAAAAAGGCCAAATATTTCACAAAAATTTTTTTATCACTGTTTTTTTTAGTTTTTAAACTTAAAAGGATTTTTTAATGAAGAAAATAACGAGGATTTTTAGAAGTCTTTTGGCAGTGATAACGGCTATTCAAAATTTTTTGGTTTAGATTAATCGAAAACCGAAAAACCGCGTGCATTGGTCTTTGGAAGGAAAAATAGGATCCTAAAAAAGACAATTTAGTTGTTTGTTGCAAAACACTTTTTCCTAAATTATTATTTTAAGGCTTAAAGTTTAAGCATAGGAGACGATTAAAGATTAAAGAATACTTGTAATCGGATTTTGGATGTTCAATTTTGAACTTTTTTTAAAAAATCTCTTTAAACTTGGGAAATGAAGCGGGCGCATTTTTTAAAATGCATTTTATTATCATGGTTTTCCTAAAGAAATGTTGCTCTAAAAGTTTTAGACTAAAACATACAATCAAAGTCTTTAATTCAAAGAAGAAAAAATTTAATGATTTCACTAATCGGATTGTCACAAGGCCGGCTTTTAAACGGCGAGTTTACTTTTACGCTTAATCAGAAAACAGAGTTTTTTTTAGAAAAAAAGGAGAATCATTATACTTTATATTTTTAAAATTTAATGAACAATAGAAAAATTAATCAGCAATATTTCATTTGAAACATTGTTATTCTTATTATCGTGCTTTATTTTTTGAGCGGTAATTTTTTTCTTTTTTAAAAAAAACAAGAATTTTTTAAAAATACATAAATTAACCGTGTTGTTTTTGTCGGCTCTCAAATTTCATTTCCACTTTTCGCGATTGTTTTTTCAAATTTTGCAAAAAAAATTCTTTGAGCTTTCACGTGTGCTAAAAAAGCAGCTCTGGGATTTACTTTTAATTGTTCTTTGTGCTTTTCTATCATTTTTCTTTCTTATCAGTCATCATTATTAGCTGTAAAAATGTCTGGCTATCATTATATTTGCCCTTTTGTATGTCTAAAATGGTTGCAAAAAATAGTTATAAGCAACTTTTAACTTTTTACGATTAAATCTGAAATTTTTTATTAAAATTCTGGGTAACTTTTGATAACTACATTTTTATCTTCTTCCAATATGATTGTACTTTGATATCACTGAGCTGAATGATCAAAGAAATGAATATATTTGATCAATCTTCGTGTGCTATAACGACCGTATTTTGTGACATTTATCATCCATCTAATGATATATATGATTGATTCTAGTGCTGCTAATGTTCGGCTGACTTTTTTTTGCTGCTCTTCATCGGTGTTGCCCATGTGCTTTTGGTAGAAAAAAAGGAGTTTAAAAGCTTGCTTGCAAATTGAAACAAATATTTTATTTAACTCTTTTGTTCTTTCTTTCGTGGTCGCTTTCAATCTTTTTTACCTTTCTTTAATTTTTTACACTGATAATTTTTGCATTTAATTATTTTAGACGACAATGCTCAGCAAAGCTATTCCAAAGTCCTTTGCTAAGACTTCTACTCTTGCAGCTTCTCGATCTTTTGCAATTGCTCCTCCGGTTCCAGTATGGGAAAAAGAGCCCCAATATACAAAGGTAAGTAAATAAATATTGATTACGTTTTGGTAAAGCTTTAACATTCAGATTTTTATTAATAATGAATGGCATAATTCTGTTAGTGGAAAAACTTTTGCCACACACAATCCTACAACCGGTGAAGTAATTGCTCAAATTCAAGAAGGTGATAAAGCTGACGTTAATAAAGCAGTTGAAGCAGCATCAGAAGCATTTAAACTTGGTTCACCGTGGCGTCGAATGGATGCTTCACAACGTGGAAGACTTTTAAATCGTCTTGCAGATTTAATGGAAAGAGATCATGCATTACTTGCTTCTCTTGAATCTTTGGATAATGGAAAGCCATATGCTGTTGCATATGCAGCTGATGTCCCCCTTTCAATTGCTTGTCTTCGATATTATGCCGGATGGGCAGATAAGAATCAAGGGCGGACTATTCCAATCAATGGTGATTACTTTTGTTACACAAGAAAAGAAGCTGTTGGTGTTGTTGGACAAATTATTCCTGTAAGTTTTCTTTCCATGGATATAACTTTCATGAAAATACTTTTAGTGGAACTTTCCTTTATTAATGCAAGCATGGAAATTTGGTCCAGCATTATCAATGGGTAATACAGTTGTGATGAAGGTTGCGGAACAAACTCCATTGTCTGCTTTACACGTTGCTGCCCGTAAGTTTTGCCTAATTTGTATAAATGCATGTTGCAATGATGAAATTATGTATTTTTAGTTACAAAAGAGGCTGGATTTCCTGATGGTGTTGGTAAGCTATTTTCTGGTTCACTTTGGATAAAATACAGTAATCCTTTTTAGTAAATGTTGTTACTGGTTTTGGAATTACTGCTGGAAGAGCTGTAGCATCACATCCAAAGATTGGAAAGGTCGCGTTTACTGGTTCAACAGAAGTTGGACGCCATGTAATGGTTGAAGCTGCTCATTCTAATTTAAAAACTGTCACACTTGAACTTGGTGAGTTTTAAAATCAGGCGGACATTTTGTCCTAAAAGTTCTCTCGATGTATTTAACAAATGGTTTTAGGTGGAAAGTCTCCGAATATTATTTTCCAAGATGCTGATGGTACGTTTCTTTTTTTCATTTTCAATAAAATACAGTAATCTTTTTAGTTAAAAGTGCTGTTGACCAAGCTACATTTGGTATTTTCTTTAATCAAGGCCAATGTTGTTGTGCTGGTTCCAGAACTTTTGTACATGCAAAAATTTATGATGAATTTGTTGAAAGAGCAAAATATGTAGCTGAAAAACGAATGATTGGAAATCCATTTGAGGCTTCAACAGACCAGGGGCCACAAATTGATGAAAAACAAATGGATAAAATTCTTGAATACTGTGATCTTGGAAAACATGAAGGTGCTCAACTTGTTACTGGTGGAAAACGACATGGTGATAAAGGATATTTTGTTGAACCAACTGTCTTCGCCAATGTTAAAGACGATATGAAAATCGCACAAGAAGAAATCTTTGGCCCTGTTATGTCCATTATTAAATTTGATACTGAAAAAGATCTCGTTGAAAAAGCTAACAATACAATTTACGGTCTTGCAGCAGCTGTCGTCACAAATGATATTGATCGCGCTCTTCACGTTGCAAATAATATTCGGGCAGGAACTGTATGGGTAAATTGTTACAATGTTTTTGATGCTGCTGCACCATTTGGAGGTTACAAGCTTTCTGGCATTGGACGGGAACTTGGAGAGGCCGGTTTGGAAGCATACACCGAACAGAAAACCGTAACTATAAAGGTTAATCAAAAGAATAGTTAAATGTTATAAATTGTACAGTTTACATGTTTTTTTTATGTATTTTGGAGTCTGTCTATACCCTAGAGTGAACCGAGCGCTGGACTTAGTTGGCTAAACCTTGTCCCCAAAATAATAAAACTTGAACTGCCACAAATTTGACAGTTCCATACCTCAACTATCATTTTAAACATCTTTTTTATGCCGGTCCAGGGTTTAGTATTTTGAGTCTAGGGTTTAGTTGAGTGAGTTCAACACTCAATCCAGGATTTAGGCAGACTCTGTATTTTGTAATATTTACGGGGTGATAATAAAATTAACAATAAGTAAAAAATTGCAAATTAATGTTAAGGTTTGCAAGGATACTGTAACAAAAATGAAAAAAGAAATAAAAAACTGCAAATTAATTTGGTCGTAACTTTCCAGCAAAAACTGGTTTATGTTTTGTGACAGCTGAAAATAGTACACGAGAAAAAAAGGGAAAAGAGAACCGATAACATGTTTTTTTGATTAGAGTTGTCAAACGGAAATCAACCTGAAATTTCCCGATATTAAAAAAACAATTATGAACAATTCAAATTTCACTATTTGGAAAAATCTGTAAAAAATGGGGTATAATCAAAGGTTAAGAACTTTTTTATGGTGACTGTTAAAGGCAAAAGATCTCTACCAGTTCATATATATCATCAATGCGAAGAAAACGTACAGAATTTATAGGCCATTTTATCCCGAAATTCATTTATTTCGCCCAAATAACTGTTTTTTGACCCGATTTTTTAGCAAAAATCGGCATGTTACAAAGGTTAACATCTTTAAATTATTTAAAAATATAAACGTTTTGTATATTTAATACTATCAAGGATAACCTAGAGCACAAAACGTATAGATCCAAAGTCTGATTTTTCAAGTTGTATCGGAATGGCACCACAAAAAGTGCCAAAAATACGGTATTTTGACCATTTTGGTTTTTTTGATGGCACATCTCCAAATCGACACAGATATCATTCCAAAGCTTTTTTTATCATTTCTAAGTCATTGGCCATCATTTATGCCCAAAAAATCCTAACTATACATTTTTTACCAAAAAATGAGCCCGTGAAATAATATGTAAATTAATTTCATCAAACCGAAATTTGAATGATGCCTTTATTCATTGATGATTTTCATTTGTATTTGTTTATTATATCATTTCTATCATTTCACCATCAAAACTTCTTCAAAAAATGGTTCCAAAGTTTTTAATATTTTTTGTTTTAATTTCGTCAGTAAATTGTCGTCGCTTCAATCGTTTTCATGAATTTAATTCACCCGGAATTGATGGAACAGAATTAAATCAACCAAATTATGGCAATAATGAAAAAGTTTTATCATCTGTTACTGATAATCAAAAAGAAGAAGATAAGAAAAGAGAACGTCGAAATATTGATCTTACTCGTGATCGATACAGTATCCAAAATGTTGAAAGTTATGCTCCAACTGAAACTCCAATTCTTGAAACAGAACAAATTCATTTTGAAAAAGAAATTAAAGAGGCTAAAGCTGCCCTATATGTAATTGTTGGATATATTGCTTTAACTGTTGTTGTTGTAACAGCAATTTCATGTTGTGCTCTTTCACTTACTGTAATTATTGTTTCACTTATTTGGTCAAAGAAACGTACATCTCGACAACAACCTGTAAGTTATTTCATTAATTTAAACATTTATATATTTATTTTAGCCATATTTTCCACCACCTCCACCCCCACAATGGTTATCATCACCACCACCACCAGAAATTTATAAAGTTGATTCATATTTGTATCAAAATGATTCTCAAGATGTTTCAAATTAAAAAAGTGTTTCTTGTTTAACTGTGTAACAGATTACTGTAATTCTATGTTTCCATAAATATCGTTTAATAAATTAATTGTATATTTAATTGATTTCAATTTTACAGTATGAAAATATTTTACCATCCGCGTGAAGTGATAAGATGCCAAAAAATGGAAACAATATAATTCGAATAATTTTGTTTTCTCCGAAAGTTTACTTGATACTTCTTCCATTGATATCATTGATTGATATCATGATAAAAAAATTTCAAAAAAACATGTCAGAAAGATTTTCTAAAGCATTGTTACAAATTAAAAATTTATTTGACGATCTTGGAGGAAAAAAACATTGCTTTAATCATTAAGTCTTAATGTGTATGTGTTCCAAAAGGAATCATGCTAGCATTTTTGTATTTAATTAAAACTTTTATTAAAAAATAAATAACAACAAAGCAAATATATAAATATAATTAAATATAGCGAAGATTATACCGGTTATTTGTAGCAGAATGCGTTTTAATTTTTGGAGAAACAGAAGAAGAAGAAATGGAATGGGCAAAATCTTTTGAAGTTAAACGACGGCAATGAGCTTGTTCCTGTAAAAAGAATATATACATTATTTATTTTCCATGGACATTATATTGTTTTAAACATGTTTATTAAACTTACAGATGCATGCGAGTGTGGATTTGAAGATTTAACACATTTAAGGGATCCCATGCATGCGCAAGAATGCTCACAATGGGCTCCTTCTTTGGCATCATGCCGAAGACAGACAGCTGAATGAACACCATGAAGGGCACCAAATCGATGACAACAATGCCCTGGTGCACATTCTTTATGGGTCTCACACGGAGAACCATCAACTCCAAAATGACTTCGTTTTGATAAAACTTTTACTTTTTGAGTTGTTGTAATTATAGGAGTTTGTGCCAGTGCCGTTGATGGAATTGTTGAAGTTGAAACAACTTTGGGGATGATTGTAGGCTTTGAAATCGTGGTAAGAGTCATGGGAGGGGATACTGTAGTTGTAGCAGCTTGTTTCGACTTTTTCTTTTCTGCTTTTTTAAAACTTTTATTTTTTCGTACCGGGATTACTGTAACTCCAAAGGGGGTTGCCGCAGTTGAAAACATCCTTTTTTGCTGTTTTCTTTGTTGACCAGTTTGAAGTTCAGATTTTCGAAGTTTCATTGCTTTTTCCATTTTTGTTACACGCTTTATTAAAGCCTTAACTCGACGTCGCATTCGATTCTTCCATTTTTTAAGTTTTTCAACTTTTTCTTCCCCCAAATTTCCTTCTCCTCCTCCTCCTCTTTTTCCTTCAATCGCTTTTATTCGGCGTTCTCGTCGAAGTTGACTGGCAATTTGTCGAGCTTCAAGTTTTAATTGTCGAAGTTTCTTCACTTTTGCTTGAATAGATTTTTTGACATTTTCCTGTAACGAAAATAAAAGGTCAAAAGGTCAACATTGAAGACAAACTTACATCCGATAAATTTGCTACGGTTGAAACATTAGATTTTTTAGATGACAATGATGAAATTGGAGATTCAATACTTGTATCTGTTAATGGATCATCCGTGGTTTTTACAATCTTTGTTTCCAAACCAAATATTACAACAATTAAAAATATAAATACAAGAATAATTGATAAATGCCAATTCATTTTGTTGTGTTAAATTGAAATTACTTAATTAAATATAATATAAAAATTGGGTTACATTTATTCACTAAAATTATCCTGATATTGATTTTTGATAATAAAAAAAAACAAATGTGAAACACGCAAATACAAAATTTATTTTAAAGCAGAAAAGTAATGAAAGAGGCTATTAATAAGCAATGGTTTCTCGGTAAATGGTACTATTTTTATTTAAGAGCTTAAAAAAATGAGTCATATGTTTTTAAAGGGTAAAGGCTAACAGGCAAAGGAGAGAATTGATGGGGTAATAAATTACCCCAACGTTTAGAGATAAAAGAAAAAATTTTATTGAAAAAATGCTATAAATTTTTGAGTCAAAGCAATTTGTAAAGGATAAAACTATATCCGATATCCGGAGATTTATTTGGGATATAATTAAAATGACGAATTTGAATGTTAAAGAATCTGTCAGAGGCTAGAGCTTTGATTTTTTTTATTTTAAAAGTCCCAAACCAAAATTTAAAAAGGCCACCAATAAAAATAAAATGCCGAAAAATTGAGAGTGCATAAAAGCAAGACTCAAATGCCAAAAATCTCATTTTTTCTCTATAAAGAATTTCCCAAACACTGACTCCCACATAAATTTTTGCTTTGAAATAAAAAGTGCCATTATTCAAGTTCAAAATCAACAAAATTTAAAAATAATGGCAGCAAATATTCCATCTTTGTTGGTTCTCAAGTAATCTCTCACTTGAACTCCTTTATTTTTTTCTTCTTAAACAAAAAACTCTTTTTGACCAGAAGAACTTGGGGTTTGCAAGGAGTTAGATTTTGCAAACTTGTCTCCGGTCAGTGGTGCCAACTTTTTTTTCATAGCGGCGCTAAAAAACACAACAGGAAAGAAGAGAGACAAGCAAGCAGCCACAAACAAAACAAAACAAAGAAGAAGAAGAAAAAAAGGGGTGATTCAAAGCAGCGCAAATTGAAAAACATATTGTCTCTCTTCTTTTTTTGTTGCTGCTCAAAACGGGGAAAAGAAAAAAAACACAATTCTTAGACTTCGGCAAAAAAATATATTGCAAAAAAAGTTGTTGAAGTTAATCGATCTTTGGCGCCATTGAAAATATATTAGGCGGGGAAAATTGGGGCAACTTTTTTTTGTCGTTCTGATTTAATGTGTGTGGGTATTCAAAAATTCAAATTTAGTTTTTTAAACATTTTTCGTTTTTTTTCTTTTGTATCTTAAAAAGAAAAAAAGCAGAAAACGGAAAAAACTTTGGCACAAAAAAATGTAATTGAATTTTGCCGTTTTTATACAACACAAAAAAATGTGGAAATTAAACGAATAAAAATAAGCTTTAAATTAAAATTAACAAAAAAATGAAAAAAGTGCTTTTTAAAAAAAATAAAGTACACTTTTTTTCATTTTTTAGGCCACAAAAAACATGGGACACAAAAGCGTTTTTTATTTGAGTGAAAAGCAACCCAGCCGTTAAATAAAAAAATGAAAAAGTTCATCGAAGCTTAAATAGGTTTTTCTTCCGCTAATTTCTCTCATTTATCATTCGTGTTTTTAGGCATAAAAACACCGTCGAAGCACAGTGTTTTTGCAATTCATTTTTGTCTTTCAAAAACAACAAAAACAATTACAACTTTTTTTCCGGACAGCTTTAAAAAACATTCATTTTTTTGAAAAAATGAATTTTAGGTAAAAATAAAAAAAACAATTATTGGAGCCTCTTTTTTTGGGTAAACGGAGAAAAAATAAACGGAGAAAAAATAAACCGGAGAAAAAATAAATTTATTTTTACTGCGGAGAAAAAATAAACGGAGAAAAGATAAACGGAGAAAAAATAAACTTTTAAAACCGAAAAAAAATAAAGATTTTCTCCTAGTGCCCTTTTAATAATAGCTGTGATAAATAAAGCTAATAAAAGGCCATGAGCTTTTTTGAAAAGTTTTTAAATAATTTTAACTCTTTTTTGGTAAAACTACTGGAATACATTACTGGAGGTGCATAAAGTATGTTTAACGTTTTATCTTTTATTATTTTTATAAATATTCCGTTTTTAGTAATTTTAGAAAAGATTGTTCAAATTGTCAAGCAGTAATATATACAGAAGGCAAGACAAATGGTTCTGAAGTCGTGGAAATCAGAGGATCTCACACACATTCTGGTGATGCCATTGCTTCTGAAAGATGTGCGCGGAGAAATGCTGGAAGGGCTCTTGCAACTTCAAATCCACAACTTGCTACTCGTCGCGTTATTGCACAAGTAACTGCTCCAACATCTGATGTTTTAAGAACAGAAGGAACTCGAAATTTGGAAAGAATGATTCGACATCAACGACAACTTGTTAGATTAGAACCGCCAATTCCTAGAACAGCAGATTTTGAAATTCCTAATGAACTACAGACAATGTCAACAATCCAGATTTTTCTCAACATATCCGTATGATTCCATATTTGGCCTTTTTACCACAGGAACAAGTACCTTTCGGTTTTGCAACTCTTTCAAATGTTATTCGTCAAAAATTTGGAGATCAAATTGATGAATTATTGGATTATTTCGAAGAAAATTATGTTGGACGATTAAATGCTGATGCTTCTCGTCGCGCTCCTCGAATTCCTATTGCTCATTGGAATGTATTTTTACGTGTCGCAAATGATATGCCAAGAACTGGAAATTCATATGAAGTTTGGCATCGGGCTTTAAAAATTCCTCTTCCATCAGAACATCCTGGAATTTGGAGATTTTTAGAAGTCAAGAAAGAAGAATTTATTTTATCAATTAATGCTGCAAGTGAAATCGATCCTCGAAATCCTCGATTGTCAAAATATCAACAAATTTCTGCAGATCTACAACGATATCAACAAGATTTTATGGCTGGAAATATAGCAATTATTCGATTCCTTGCTCAATGTGCCCATAAAATTAAATTTGGATCAAATTAAATATTTTTTGCTTTTATTGTTTTTTTTTGTTCCGATAAATAAAGTTTATTTTTTCTCCTAGTGCCTTTTTTTGTTTTTCAGGAAGTTTCTTCCTTTTAAAAACAAAAAAATGAAGAAAAAGTTAATACAAAATTGTTAAAGTGTAAATATAGCTTCGCTTAAACCTACACAATCTTATATAATCTTAAATAGATGCTTGCTTTTTTTGTAGTTTTAAAATATTAAAAAAAAAAGTCAAAAAATATATGATAATTCATTTCTTTGATGACGATAAAAAAAAAAAACAAAGAGACAAACATCAAATTTTTTCTTAACTATCAAAGATCATTCAAAAATCTGCATAAATAAATAAATATTTCAAAAAAGCGGGAGTCTTTCTTTGAATTTTTAAAGATGTTTCAAAAAACTTAGAAAAAAACATTTTATAAAATTGAACAATTTTTTGTTTTAATTCAACTTTATAATCTCCAACTGACTAACTTTGACCTTTAAAACAAAATTTCTCGAATACACACAAATATTTTTGGTGGTCAATTCTTTAAACATTTTAATCTTTACAAATGGGGGATTTATATTACATTACTCTTTCAACGATAAGAATTTTAATCCCACGGAATTTGTGTAAAAATAAAGTTTGCCCTTTCTCAAAAGCTGCTTTTACACAACAGAAATAATAATACCACCCCGTTTTTGTTTCTCGAATATAATGCTTTTTAGAAAAGTATAAAAAAGCAATAAAAAAAACACATTCGCATTTTTTACTTTCTTTTTAATTTTAATTTTAACAAAGTTAAAGAAAAAAGGGGAGAAATAATAAAAATAAAATATTATTTAAGTAATAATTGTAGTAATTTTCAGATCTCCAAATAAACTCTCATTATTTCGAAAATATATAATAAATGAAATATGTGTAAAAAAGGAAATGGAGGATTTCTAAAAATAAGCTAAAAGCAGCCGGCTTGAATTTTATGATAAGCAAAAAAGCTGTAAGCTCATTTTCCATTTTTCCCGTTAGTAATAATAAAAAATAGTATAATAATAGGAGAGAAAGAGAGCAATGAAGTGGAGTGACCATGTTGTGGCCAAAAATGGCTGCTTTTTCAAAAAAATAGGCTTTCAAAATAAATGTATTACTAAAAAAAGGAGGAAATTGAGACTGACGACATTAAACGGGAAAGGCCAGCAGCTAAAGTATCAGCTGAAAGCAGCAGCAAGTTTCTTTACTTTTGAAGCTTCAAAAGTTGCAGCAGCTTTTCAAAAATGCCTTTCTCAATTTTCATGCTTTCTTTCTTTCTTAGAGTCTCTGAAACTAAAATAAAGCGTTGTAAAAGAAATTTTTTAAAGCAAAAAATGGCACTTTAAAAAATGAACAAAAAACACAAAACGGAAGAAAAAAACGCAAAACAAAAAATGAGACATGTTTTTTTTCTTTCATGGAAGAAACAAAAGGAAAATGGAAAAAGTAATTAGAAACGGCTCATCTGTGGCTTCCTCTTTTTTATCCAGTAAAATTACTTTTTTTAGCATAAAAACAGCGTGGAAAAGACAGAATCGGAAATAACTTTTTCTCTTTTTTTATACAAGTTTAATGAAAAATGCCATGGCATTTTATAGAGCAAACTAAAGTATCGTCTCAAATGTAGTGAGTCATCCCATCAAAAAGGGGAAAAATACAAAATTAATTTTTATAATTAACAAAGTTTGAACTCAAAAGAATATCAGTATAATTCAAAACCTTTAAAATACAAAAAGGAAAAAGTAAATAAAGCATCAAAGATGGAAATTTTTGTATTATCATTATTCATCATCTTTTTCTTCAGCTTCTTCAACATCAGAATCTTCACCATTATTCTTATCATCTTCTTCTTCAACATCAGAATCTTCAACGTTATTATCGTCATTTTCTTCTTCTTGATAATCTTCTTCTTCATCAGTTGTTGCATCATCTTCACCAAAAAATTCTTTAAAATGACGTTGAATTTCATCGAATTTACGAACATTATTTTTGAAATGTAAAATTGCAGCTTCTCTTAAACTTTGGAAAACGGCATCCAGCTGGTTAATTTTTTTAAACTATAAAATTTAATTTTATCGTAAAAGTAAATGAGACTTTTAGAACTTTAAAAGGGGTAATAAAAAACGTACTTTGTGTAAATTAGATTTAAGCAAATCGATTGTCATTTCAGAATTTTCACATGCTTCAAATTTAACTGGACGAAGTGAACCAAGAATACGGGAATCCGAACAAAAATCATCATATCTTTCACGAATTTCCTAAAAATTGGTTACTGTAGAATTAAAATAAATATAAAAAAATTAATTTTACTTCTTTGACTTTGACTTTAATTTGTGGTGGAAGAACAAGAATTTTGGATTTGGATTTCAAAGATTTTTCTTCAACGAAAGATGTTTCAGCGTAATTTGTTCCTTGTCTTCGTGGACGTAATGATCGAGTAGTTTCATTTTCCCATTCAGAATTTCTTGATACAGTATTCCGAGAAGATGTTTGACTTGAAGCTGTTTCACTTTCGGTATCTTTTCTTTCCCGGGCTTTTGTAGCCTAAAAAGTTACCCGCAAAAATATTAAAGCAAAAATATTTTCAAAAAATTTACTCTTAAAACTTTATCACCAACAATGACAGTCTTTGGTTTACTATCAATTATATCTTCTTCCTCTTCAACATTTTTTTTATCTTCTTCATTGTGATTATCCAATTTTTTGCATGGTTCACAAATCCATGATGGCTCAGTTGGAGATGGATCAATTTCGGTATTTTCAAAATGACATTTAAAATGAATATATCCATAGCATAAATTACAGGAAATAATTGTAGCCTTTGAATTAACACCTCTTCGTTCAATTCGATCAAATCGAATATCACATCGCGGACAAACAATTGCACCAAATAATTTATCAGTTCGAATTTTTTCAAATAAAACTAATAAAAGTGCATGCATTTGAGAATATGATTGACACAATCCAGCAAATTGAATCCAAGATGTAATTCGAAAGAATTTAACTCCAGGAGCATATGGTTCAAAAGCACATGGAAGAATTGAAGGAACACATGAAACAATTACAGTACGCTAAAAAAAAATTAAAGCAATCCAAAAAAAAGTAGAAAAGACAAACCAATTCTTCAAAAGTATTTGCACCAGATATTTTTGCAATCAAATCTTCATATGTTTGAGAGAAATGTATCAAAGAATATTTTTCAGCTTTGTCAAAAACTTTTTTCATTGAAATTTTCAAAAATTCAAGTTCTGATTCATTTTCATTGAACTTTAAATCCCTGGGTTTTATTTCTGCATTTAAAGTTTCAGAAATTGCAGCTTCATTGTGTTCAATTGTTTCTGAAAGTAAATTTTCACGAATTCCCTTTTTACACAATATTTCCTTGATTTCATTTAATTCTTCTTTTGTTGAAACCCGATACCATTGACTTGTTTTCATCGGAATTCGAGTAGATTCTACAGTAAACTTTTCAAGTTCTGATGCAATTGAATCATTCTCAAATTCCGTTTCATCATCCAAAGATATCTGACAAAATTCTTCAATATAAATACCAGAATTTGGTGAATTTTGAAAGATATAATATCTTCGATGAAATCTGTCGTATCCAAGTGTAATTGGCAAAGGCTTTAAAGCGGCATTAAGCTTATTCAACTATAATTGTTTAATACACCTGTATATTAAATGTAAAATTCAATAAACATACAGTATATCTTCGTTCAGCATATAAAATTTGTAATTCAAGATTTCTTTTTTTTCGAACATATTGTTGATCTGGCTTTTTCTCCTCATTTTCACGCTTCTTTTCCGAACGTTTCATTGTTTGATTTTTAATTATTAATTCTTGAAGCTTAAAATTGAATAAATAAATAATTTTGTTCAAATTATCTTTTTTTTAAAGCAAACCTCTTTTTTCATTGCATCAATTTTTTCTCTTTCAATAACTTTACATTCTTCAGGTTCAAATTGTCGAATAAAAAAGTAATCAGCCATAAAAAGATCAACGAGATATTCAAGAATTAAAATTTGTTGTTTTGGTAAAAGTTCATGAAATTCTTTATCGATGAAGGCTTCAGCTAAACATTTATCAAAAGGAGGAATAACAATATTCCGTTCTGCAAGCTTCTTTTCAAGTTCACTTTTATTTCCTTTAATTATATCAAAAAGTTTTCCATCCAAAGAATGTTTTATTTCACGTGTTAATGGAGAAATATCTTTCAGCAAAAAAAGTTTACAAATTTCTGATGCCGAAGTGCCATTCCATGTTATATCACGAAGATGAGATGTAAAGAATTTATAACCCTAAAAAAAGTTTTATATACTATGCTACAGTAACTAATATGTACCTTGAACCAATCATAAGTTGAAAAGGTATGAATAAATTCAGCTAAAATTTCAGCCGTAAGTTTGTGATACCCTTCTACTCCAGATGTAACAGCCTTTAACAAATCTTCAGCAGAGAATTTCAAAGTTGTTTCAAGATATATCGGAAAAGAAGCAAAGAATTGTGAAATTGCAAGACAACTTCCAAATAAATTCAAATGTTGTGTATTTTCAATTGCAGGTTTAAGATCAGGAAATGCTTTTGAATTTAAAATTGAAGTGTCTTCACATATATTTTTCGAAAATTGTGATAACATTCGTTCGTATATTTGATAATTTTCATTTTCATCATAATCAATATTGTTTCTGTAACATAAAATAAAGAAGAATTATCGATAGATATAATCTCACAAACCTCCGATATTTCAGTACAGCAAATTTAAAGCATTCACTTTCAATTGATTCAATAGAAGATTCGGATAATTTTTGTGCGGCATTTATTGCTTGTTTGAATGCAAAATGTTGACCTTTTTTAAGCGCTTTTAAAGCATCGTCGAAGCATTCTTTTGCTTTAACTTTATCATTTCCACTTGAAACTGCTGGAGATTGATGAGTACAAAATCCAAAAATAGACTAAAATAATTATATTTGTCCAAAAATACAGTAATATAATATGCATACCTGTTGCGTTGACTTTTTTGCAGAATTAGGTGTTACTCCATTTTTATTTTTTGATGACGATTTTGGGGGAGAATTATTCTAAAAAACATCACATGTTTAAGAATTTATAATAGAAAGAAACTCACATCAGATATTGGTAACTGCGAAGCCTTTACTTTTTTACTTTTCTTTGCATCTGAAAATGCTCCATTCTTTGTCTTATCAAAAAGAAAATTCAATGAATTTCCATCACTATTGGCTGGTATTTTTTTCTTATGTGACTTCTTTGGTGGTGCAGGTAAATTTTTCTAAAATATGCATTTGTGTCGATGAACAATGTAGTGTAAAACTGTAAAACGTACAACATCTTCTAAAACAGAAGGATTGACATCTGCATCATTTTCATGGGTAGCTTTTTTGATTTTCTTTGCCTTTGAAGATGGTCCATCATTCTTTGTCTTATCAAAAAGAACATTCAATGAATTTCCACCATCATTATCTGGTATTTTTTTCTTATGTGACTTCTTTGGTGGTGTTAAATTCTCCTAAAATTCATACATTATTTAATTGAAAATAAAATACAGTAATCAAATCCAAAAACATACAGTATTTGATTTTGCTGTTTCAGAATTTTCATCAGGAACGCGTTCCACAGAATTTTCATTACCCATGGTTGATGTTTTCTTATGATTCTTCAGTTTTGGTGGTCGTGGTAAATCTTCCTAAAACAGGCATCAGTGTATTTGTATCGATAAACAATGTAATGTAAAACGTACAACATCTTCCGAAACTGAAGGATTGCCATCTGCATCATTTTCAGGGGTAACTTTTTTGATTTTCTTTACCTTTGAAGACGCTCCATCCTTCTTTGTCTTATCAAAAAGAACATTCAATGAATTTCCACCATCATTATCTGGTATTTTTTTCTTATGTGACTTCTTTGGTGGTGGTAAATTTTCCTAAAATATATATATATTAATTATATACAAATAAAACAAGAAATATACAGTATTTGGTATTTTAGCTTCAGAATTATCATCAAGAATGTGTTCCACAGAATTTTCATTATTCACGGTTAATGTTTTCTTATGATTCTTCAATTTTGGTGGTCGTAGTAAATTTTCCTAAAATATACATACATGTATTTGTGACGATAAATAATGTAGTGTAAAACGTACAACACCGTCCAAAAGAGAAGAATTGTCATCTTCATCATTAACTTTTTTATTTATTTTTTCTTTATTATCATTTCCATTCGTTGATTTTTTCTTATGCTTCTTTGGCTTTGGTGGTATATTTTCCTTAAAATAAATAAAGACATATATATATGAAAAATAGAAAGTTAAATATAAACATACTTCATCGTCAGATAGATTTACAGTAGAACTTTCAGCACTGCTGCTAACATTCCCTTTTTTAGTCTTTTTAGATTTTGATGGTTTTAAAACATTAGATGATTTGTCAAAAATAACTTCCAATGAATCTCCGTCATTTTCATCTATTTCTGGTGAAGAATCTGGTTTTGGTCGTTTAAGAGACTTTTTTGGCTTTGGTGATGATAATTTTGCAGAGGAGGATGCCGAAGAAGATAAAGTTAAAGTTTTAACACTTTTTTGACTCATCTGAAATTAATCGAATTAATCGATATAATAAAATATTAGCAATAAACTTTTTAAAACAAAAGTAAAAAAACCTTTTTACATCAAAAAAAAATTAATAGAAGAAAAAAAAGGCGCGAAAAAGAAAATTGAAAAAATTTTGAACGAAAAAATAAATAAAGGAACGAAGTTTTCCCGCGTACCCGGGCCGCCCGGGCGTTGGGAAAAAAAGGAAGGGAAAAAACGGCTGCAGTAGAGGGAACACAAATTTGTGCACAAGTTGGTAACACTATATTCTAGTCAAAATGTTTCCTCATGAAAAAAATATACGAAAGAAATATACGGTATTATAATAATATAAAATCGGTATTTATAATACATTGCTCTCAAAAACTATAGAATCACCCTTATTTTTGAGTATTTTTTTAAAGTTTAACGTGATTCTGGTTGTAAAAATAGTTTGTCAGTTGACAAGTTTCAGCGTTTTGGTCAATTTCGATTTTCGGTGATTTCGCAGCGAAAATCCAGAATGGCCTAAAATCGAAATTTCGGTATACTGTAGTTTCTAAAATTTTAAAAAGGGATTGTCCAGACGTGACGTCACTATAAAATCAAAATTTTGAACCCCACCCACCCTTCCGTCACGCGTTGCCCTTTGATCTTTGTCGGCTTTTTAGCAGGAGCGTCACGTTTAGCTTACCCCCCACCCACCCATAAAACCCGTGACGTCACGTCTGGACGCTCCTAAAGTGCATCAGATAGCCAGTGGCTTATATATTCTATCTGCCAAGTTTCAGAATTTTTCGTCAACCCATCTCTCCAGATTCGGGGGGGGGGGGGGGGGTTGAAATTACAAAAATGTTTTTGCCATTTTTGTTAAAAATTAATAGTAATACTCATATAGTGGCGCCACTATAGTGGTATTAAAGGTAATACACTCGTACATTTTAAAGGTAGCGGACGTTTACTTGCTTTTATATTTTTTGGGTCTCTCAGCGATTTATTAATTCACAAGGTGGAGATAATAAGGATCTTGCAAAAAAAAGTTACATAAATGTGTGCCTTTCTTCTTTAAATCCTCAAAAATATTTGTTTCAAAATTTCTTGAAGTTTGTCAGTCTCTTCTAATCCATGATGCTCTCGACACGAAAAATGAGTCATGTAAGACAAGGGATTGTCCAGATCTAACGGGGGTAAACCAAATTTGTATTGCTGAATCTGACTCTACCAGATTTAGGGGGAGGAGGGGGATTGAAAATTTTGAAAGTCCGACGTCAGATCTTCCCTAACTGCACATTTTTTTCACTCAAAACAAAACCTTGAAATCTTTGCTGCTTTTTTTGCAGCTCCAATGAATAAGAAAGAAAGTAGCTTTGCTGATTCGCGTCGATTCGTCTCCAATCAATATTAACAAAAAAAATTCGTTAGAAGTGTTTCCTCCCCTTTAACCCTGGGTTTGTTTTAAAATATTCCATTAGAATGCAATTGTTTCATTTTATGTATGGTTACATAATAATATTTGATTGCTCGTTATAATTTTACCGTTTTTGTCAATGGCAAAGTCAGAACAGACCAATTTACAAAAAAATAATTTGAATTAGCTTTTTTAAGTTCTGGCCCCAAAAAAACAACTCCCGAAAAAAGTCCAAGACTTCAGCCGTCATTTCAATTTTAAAAATTATTTTACATTTTTTAATAATAAAAATAATTCTAAGCTATATTTTGTTTCCTTCTCTTTTTTCTTTTACATTTTCCATTTTCTTCCATTATTTTTATGACTCTTTTGTTACTCTCTTTTTTTGCAAGGATTGTGTTTTTAGAGTTAAATAAAAGTACATTTTTATGACGTTTTTTTTGATACTCAATTGAAAGAGTTTTTTTTATTGTAAAAAAAGCATGGACTTTGATTTTAGGGTCACCCACGCTTTTTTTGGAATATTATATGATTTTATGGAACGGATATATTTATGCTGTTTTAAATTTCCAAATATTACAGTATATTACAATTAAAGGAGATTCGTCATTTTACTCTTTATTTCAAAATTTGTAATAAATAGATTTTCGGGAATCTATTGTTATATCTCGAAGCAATATTTTTTTTATTATTAAATTTCGAAATATAACAAAAAAAACTGCTTCGAGATATAACAATAGATTCCTCAAAATCAATTTATTACAAATTTTGAAATAAAGAGTAAAATGACGAATCTCCTTTAATTGTAATATACTGTAATATATTTTTATTTATATTTTTCACTTTATTGGTTGTAATTCGTGATCAATAATGATTCAAATAAAAGCGATAAAAACTATCAGATTACAACCCTACATTTGGGGGGGGAACAACAATCTTTTGTCATTGCTTTTTTTTTCTTCTACGTCAGTGATGACGTTCTTTCCCCCGAATGAACCCTCATGATTATAAATTAAAATTTGATCAAATTCCAAACAAACACTTTTGTACAGATAAACATTAGATATGTATGATTATTGCATTTTTCTAATCTTTCATAAATATTTGTGTTTAGTTTTATTAGACACAAAAACTATAAACGTACTTTTGATATGATAATTGTCCATCTTTGATGCAACAAAAATGGACAATTATCAAATTTTACTGCTTTTTTTTACTAAAAAATTGATAAACAAAAAATGATGCTATTTTTGATCCGATTTTTCATTTGAATTAGAAAAAGGAAAGAACAAAAAAATGTTTCTAATTTTTGAGTGTTAATTTCTAAGAAATTAATTAAAGTTAAAATTTTGACTTTTGATCTTTTAACGCAAATAAATGTAAGTATTAGTGACATTTCGATTGATAAAGTTTTGGTCGAATCAAATAAAGTCGTCACACCCACATTTATTTGGCACATATGAAACAAGGCATTTATTTATCAAAGAAGAATCGTTGCTACCTTTTTTTTTAAATAAGCTATTGGTTAAAGAACTATAATCCTTTATCACTGATAAAGGATTATATTTTATAACCGCTGATAATACGGTTATAAATACTTTATCTTCAAGATCACATTTCGAAATTTCGATTTCGTCACACATGCTTTTTTTGGCTGTGTTTAAATTTAACGAAAAACTGAGCGTTTTTTTGTTGCTCATTTTATTTTTATTTTCCAAAATGGATTTTGCAAAAAAAAAGACTAAAATTAAACCACCGGTTTTTTGTTCGTTTTTTAAAAAAAAATATTCTAAAAATAGCTCCATCTTTTTTTTTTACATTTTTTTAGTCGTTTTTCAAAGACAGTTTTAGCGTTTCTTTTCTTTCCTTTTCTCCTTCTTCTTCGTTTTGGTCATGGAATTGTATTGAATCAAATAGAATTGAATGTGGTGCGCAAAAAAAAAGAAATGCATTTTTGCTTATGTCCCCCCCTTTTTTGGTTGTGGATAGCAAAAAAGAGTGGTATCCAAAATGTAAATATTTAAGATTTTTTTTGATTTTTATTGAAATGATTTCCTCATGATGATGATGATAGTGTTGATGGATAAGTTGTTGATGGGAAAAATTGATTTTTGAAGAAAGAAACAAGGAAGTGTGCCTCTTTTTTTCCCTCTCATTTTGCCAGAGTTATTGTTGCGCGGATTTTCGAGAAAAAAAGAAATATGGGTTTCCTCTTTCCGTTGATTTTTTTCAAAGAAAGAAAAAAATCAACGTGAAAATAAATATAAATATATGTATACGTTGAGTCGCTGAAATGATGGGTGAAAAATAAATAAATGGAGGGGGAAAAAAGCTTTTAAAAATGCGCAGCAGCAACATTGAAATTTTTGCTTCTCTCTCATTTTTTTTTTTCATTTTTGCTTGTCTTTGGTAAAAATGCGCAAATATTTTTGTTCAAAAATTTAAATCGATCGAGAGCCGAGAAACAAAAAAAAACCGAATTGAAATACCTTTTTTTTGTTTTTATGTTTTTGTTTGAAAATGAAAGAAGGAAAAAAAGAAGGGATCCTTTTTGGTGGTGGTTATTTTTCCCCCTCAAAAAAATAATCAAAAATTTATAAACCACAAAAGACGGAGAGAAAAAAAGGGGGGTGTTTGTAACGCTGCTTTTTTTAGCAGCAAAAAATGATGTTTTTAGGTGTGATTTGGTGATTTGCGCACCCCCTCTTTTTTTTTGGATTTGTTTTTTTTCCTTCCAAAAATGCGTTGAATTGTGACTTTTTTTGAAGCTTGGATTTAATCATTGATTACTTGAGGCTTAAAAAGAGTATCAAAAATCTTTATTGATTGATGATAGACAATATTTTTTTTTGATGACTTCTATTTTTGAACTCTTGGCTCTTTTTTGCAAAATAATATATGTAACCTTTAAATCCCAAGGGGGGTCTTGAAGGGAATGTCTTATTTGTGTGTTTACACCGGTATTTTTTTTCTTTTTTCATTAAGCTTTTTACTTTTTTTTATCACGTGAAAAGTCAAGAATTCAAGAATTTATTTTTTTATTCTTTGTTTACTTTTTTTACAAATAAATGAATAAATAATTATTTTATTACAGAAAATATTATCTCAAAACGATTCCCTTTCAACGCTATTTTATCTTATTATTGATTAAAAGACAGCGGAGACGGTGGAAACCGCTATTTTTGTACAAAAATAGTAGTATGGATGAAACAACGCATAATTTAAATGCAGATACTTCTTTATCAACATCTTTATCAATGATGGATTCAGAAATGCCATCACCATCTTCACTTCCAATTGATTTATCCACAAATCCCTCATCATCTACAACAACCACCACATCTTCTTCTTCAATGAATAATTTTCTAAATCAACAACCATCAATGGATATTTTAAATAATCTTCATGCATTTTCGGTTTGTGCTTTTTTTGGGCGCTTTTTTTCGAAATTCGAACGCTTCCACAAAAATTATTCTTTCCTTTTTTTGACCGTGAATTTGAGGGAAGAAAAAAATAAGTTATTTAAAAAAATATTTTTTTTATTTTTTTTTTCAAGGAAGTTTTTGATCCAAAAAAAGTGGTCCAAAATATGGGTCAAATAAAAAAACATTGCATTTATTTTGGGGCAATTCTAAAAATAGAAATCCTTTTTAGGTTAAAAAAGCTTTTTTTAAACGCAAGGTTTTTAAAAAAAGAATATTTTAATAAATTCGATTAAATGAGACTTTTGTGAAAACAACAAAAACTTGAACTATTTTAAACTTTGAACTTTTTTATTATTTCCGTTATTAAAGAACAACTTTTCTTCTTTTTTTTCATGTTTATTAGAGTAACATTTTGTTGAAAGGGAACGGGCGTTTTTGTATTTTTTTAAAGCAGCGATTCATTCACCCGAATGAAACGTCGGAGCATGTAAGATCCTGAAAATCAGGATTTTGCTTGCAAAAAAATTATGCGACCATTCGCTTTCTTTAAATAGAATTAGAGTTTTCGTTGTAGGACCGCTAAAAAAAAGCTAGGTCAAAAAAAAGATCGATCGGAATTTGATATTTCACGATTTAATAAACGTTAAATTAAATTTAAAAATGAAGAATTATTTTTATAAAATTTGCTCCCCTTTTTTAGCATATCCCTCAGCCATCAACATCCGCCCAAATTCCATCTGCATTTCCACAATTAAACGAGCTTTTATTATCCACTTTATTACAATCTGGTCAACGACAAGTTCTCGGGGAACGACTTGTAAATTCATGTTTTGACGGAGAACTTTCACAAATGCTTCAATCAAATATTACCCCATCATTGCACCATCAACCTCCACAACAACAACATCCTCCACAACCTCCACCAATTGCAGATTCAGTATTTTGGGAGCATTGGATGTGTTTATTAGCAACAAATTTAACGCCAACTCAATGGCAAGCATATTGGCAAAATTATGCTTCCATGTTTGGCTTAAATTCTTTACCGTTACATTTATTCTCATTTTTTAATAATCCAAATGATCCAACAAATATTCTTTTACAAAATAATAGCAGCAGCAACCATCCACAATCACTTCCACAACAACAACAAATTTATCGAACTGAATCTCAACAACTTGTTGATCATGAAAGATGTAAGTTTTAAAAAATATAAATATATTTATTTTCATTTCATTTCATTTGAGTTTTTAATGGACCAGGAAATAATATTCTTGGAGGGAAAGCATTAAAAAAAGTGATTGTAAAAAATTGCCGCCAACACATGGCAGCAATTTATTTATGTTTCAAAGAGGTTAAAAATGAGTAGGAAGAGTTTTCATCCAAGCAAGCATGTATGTATGGATGATATGATTAAGCCCAAAGGATATCCGATAGATAAAGAGATAAAACAAAAAGCAGTTGTGTGTGTTTGTGTGTGTGTGTGCCAAAAATGAGAGAAAAAGCCACGGATAAAACGACAACGATCAATCAATAAATGAATGAAAGAATGAATGAATGATATTTGATTGCCATCTTTTTGTGTTAGGCTTTTTTAAAAAGTGAGAAAAAAAGAAAGAGTTGAAACTTCAAAAAAAAAACAGAGATTGAAGAAAAAAAGAATTTTGCCGTTAATCGGTTTTTTTTTGAAAGATTGAAAGAAAAAAGAAATTATTTTGTGGCAACGTTTTTTAATTTTTTCAAAATTTTGGAGAAGATCGAAATTTTTGCCCTCCAATATTATGGGTAATTCAAATGGTACTTCATCTTCTTCTGGTGGCGGTGGTGGTGGTGGAGCAGGATTAGATCGATATCGGGGTGATCAATCACCAAGCATAAATGGCCCCCCTCAAACAGCTAATTTAGCATATTATCATCCAAGATCTGGTGGTAGTGGCGGCGGTGGAGGTGGTGATAAAGGTAATGAAAACTTTTTTAAAAATATATATACATATTTGTGTGGAAAAAAAATAAAAGGTCAAAGGTTATGAAGATAGATATTGAGCGAAGAGAAAAATGTAATTTGATATTCTTCCCTATTTTTTTTTATCAATGAGGAAGTAATTGAACTTTAAAAATATTTTAACACAATTACCGTAACAATAACTGACTGCTCCATGAGTAGCATAAAATAAAGTGTGTGTAAAAATTATTTAATCAATTAAATTAATATTTAAAAAAAAATGTATTTATACAAGCTACAGTAACCCTGTTACTATACTCTTTTATGCCAAAGTTTCTCTTAACACGATTATATTTATTTTTTCAAAATATTACGGGTCTGACAAAGAAAAAGATTTCAAAGACACTACTGTAAATCAGAAATCAAGAAATTTCTTTTAACACGAGTGTAAATTTCGATACCTACCTTTTTCGAAAGGTTTTGTGTATCATTGAATAATGATATATGAGGGCAAAAACACAAACAAGTTTGATCATAGAAATAAAAAGGGAGGTGGCGTGCATTTTTGACCTCTGAGTACTTTAAGTTTCAGAAGTTAAAAATAGTTTTTCAAAAATGCATTAAATCAAGCCCAATCTTTTTCTTTTATCTTTCCTTTTTCTTTCTTTCTTTCCTTCAGATTCTTGCTTATTTTATAATTTCAACTTTGAAACCAGTTTCTAAATTTATTCTTGTCGAATTTTTTTTGTTGTCGTCGTTAGTAATAATAATCAGTGGAGTCACAACCCCCCCCCCCTTTTCTTAAACTTTTTTTTTGCGTCTTTTTGACGCGATTTTTGTGATGATTTTTTTTTTGTTTCCAATTTTGGAAAGTTATGTTTTTCTTTCTTTTTTCTCTCTCAATTGAACGAACGACGACAAGAAATCAGAAAAAAAGAAAAAGGTAAAAAAAACATGGAAAAAAAGAAAGAAAGAAAACTTTTGTGTTGTTGGCTTCCTTCCTTCCTCGTCATGCATATTATTTTTATTTTTATTTTTTTGCCGTTAAAAGGTGCAACAACGTGAACGAAGGGGAGGGGGGTGATGATGATGATTGTGCTGCTGATTTGTTCAAAACTTTTGTTTTTGTTTCTTTTTTCGGCTACTTTTTTTCTCTCTGTTTTTTTTTTGTTCCATGAAAAATAAGAACTTTTTTGTTTCCAACAAAGATTGTAATTTTCTTCCCTTCCCTTTTTCTTTCCATCCACGCCGTGGATATCTTTTTTTTTGTTGATCACATAAGTAAGTTTAGTTTATTGATTCACGTTTTTTTGCTGATCCCATTTATTTTTCTTCCCCTTCGAGAGAAAGAAAAAATGATTCGTTCTTTTATATTCAACTTTTAAAGGACTTTAACTTTTTTTATTACTTCTTTCCTTTTTTTGATTCTTCAAAAATCATTATTATTATTATTATTATTATTTCAATGATATAAATTGATAAATTGATTAAGTGTTTTACCCCATAAACTGATCATCATCAGCATCATCATCTTCTTCAACGCCATTCTCGACGTCTCATTTTTCATTATCTTTCTTTAACAGTAACGTTTCTTTTTGCAATTAAAAAGAATTTTTGTGAAGAATGAAAAAAAGAAAGAAACGATTGATTAGATATTTTGGCAAAAAAGAATTTTAAGCACAAAAGGATTTTTTTGCTGTTTAAGAGACCCCAAAGAAGAAGAAGGAGAAGCCTCTTCCCCTCCCTTTTTTTCCGCCCTCCATTAATCGAAGAAGCACCAACAAACATTCCAAGCATCTTTCTTCTTCTTTTCCAAAAATTGGGAAGCAACAACCCAAAATAAAATAAAATAAAAAAAAGCAAAATCGAAGATTGATAAGCCTTTGTTATTTTTTTTTGTTGATAAAATTCTTGCTTAATTTCCCTTCATTCATTGCCTTTTTTTTCTTTGCACCTTTTAATGTTTTTATTTTTATTACTTCGAATATGGCCCTTTTTTTAAAACAACTAAAAAATTGTATATCAAAAATTTTTTACCTTTCAAAAAACATTGAAAATTAATATTCATTTTTCCATATTTTTTTCTATTTTTATGTGATTGCTTTTTTTATTTAATTTTTGATTTCTAAAAATAACTTTTCTGTCTTTTAACAGTCCCAGGAAAAAAAAGAGAATCAGAAATTATATCATTGCTTTTTTTTTGAAAAAAGGCCTCAATTTTTAATTTATGCTTTTGCAAATTTTATTAATGTAATATATATATATATTTTGTTCACGCTTTTTTTGCTGCTGTCTACTACCATCATTTTTTCTCCCCTGCTCTGTATTTCACTGTGTCGTCCCCTCCACCGCTCCTCCTCAAAAAATATATAAAATATATTTTTATATATTTCTAATCATTTCTTTTTGCCTACCATTTTTTATGTTGTATTAAACTAGGACTCATTTTTAAATAGTTGATTTTTGTCCTCTAAAAAAAGTTATTTAACTTTTATTTTTTAAACATCATTTTTAAATTTTAAAGACTCTGTTTTTATTTCGTCTATTACTTCACTTTTTTTTCTAATCCAAGCGTTTTGTTGTTTTTTTGAAGGGCACCCCCCCAAAAAAAGAGAAAAGTCAAAAAATAAGTTTTTTTTCCATTCTCAGAAAATTACATTTTAATGCCACAGGTGTTCTTCGCTTTTCTGCCCATTTTTTTCCGTCAACAATGTTTTCTTTTAACTTACCACTTTTTTTTCTTCAAACATTTACATTTAATCTTTTTTCTTTCCAGCTTCGATTTTTTGCCACTTATCTCATTTTTTTATCATCATTTATTCAAGCTTTAAAAAAATGAAAACCGTTCTTCTTCATTATATCCATCTTCCGTCCGGGATTTGCTTTTATTTATTTTTATAACTTTTCACACTTTTTTTTCTGTAGCGAAAAAAAGCAAGCAAACAAGCAAAGCATGGATGAAAAATGAAAGATATATTTGATCTTCATTTTTTTCCGTAAAAAAACAAAAGCAGCAACTTTTTGTTTTCTTATGTTTTTTTTTTAAAAATTGAAATAAAAAAAACAAATCACATCCTTTTTTTTCTTCTTCTTCGAAAAAACCGTTAAAAAACAAAATGAATATTAAAAAAGCAAATGTCAATTTGCGTGTGCCAATTCGCTTTATTATTTTTTTCATGTTAACACACACGTTTTCATTCTTTCTCCAAAAAAACATGGCTGCTTTTTTTTCTTTCCTTTCTTGTCTTTAAAAGCTTGTCATTGACAAGGAAAAAAAAGCTTTTTTTTCTCCTCATCTTCTTCGATCAATTGGGTGTGCCTTAAGGACACCCCTCTTTTTTTTCCTTCTCAATATTCCATTCCTTTTTTTCTTTTTCGCCAACGTTGCCGCCGTCATTTGGCGTTGCTTTTTTTTATATACTAACTTTTACTTGATGGATCTTCCTCTCTCTCTTTCTCTCTCTCTTTTCTCGGTGTCTTTTATATATGTAGTTTTTCTCTCCCCCCATTTTTTAAAGTTCTATATATTTTTTTTTACTTCCTACATTTTTTTAATGCCAAAAAAGGAATGCCATTGCCAGTCTTTCTTGGCCGTTGGCACATTTGATAATGCCGTAGTAGATCTTTTTCTTTCTTTCTTTCTTCTTTTTTTTGTTGTTGTGTTTTATGTTTTTTTCTTCCGCCGTCGCTTTTTTTACTTTCTACTTCTTTTTTTCTTGAGACATCGACAGTAAGACAGACGGCTATGGCACGGGCATTCAAAAAGAACAACGGCAAAACTAGCAGCAGCAGCACCAGTAAAAGCGTCATCTTTTTCATGGTGGCAGCTTTGCCGTAGGGGTTCTTTTTTTTGCCGTGAAAAAAAGAAGAAGAAAAGAAATGCAGCTTTTTTTGTTCCTTTATCTTTTAAGCAGAACAAGCAGGAAAGAAAGAAAGTAAGCAAAATGTAGGACCTTCTTGGCCAATTGGCGCCCCACAAAGCTTTATATATATATTTATTTTTTGACGGCGGCCGTTATTTAGCATGTATTGGGAGTGATGCTGCTGCTGCTACTACTACTATTTTTGTTGTTGTTTAACTTTTTTTCAGACAAGACTACTTCTTTCCTTTTTTTGACACCGGGTCTTTTTTTTTAAAGAAAAAAAAGGCTTCGTTTAAGTTTTTTTTTCTTTGCCCCCCAAAGGCATGAAAGTCACAAAAGAAAGAAGAAAGAAAGAAAGAAGCAAACTGAAAGTGCCGTCGAAGGAAGAAGAAAAAACGGCGAAATAAAAAAAGAAGCGTTCTTGAGAATTGAGTTTTCTGGAATTACTTTTGCCGCTTTTTTTTTCAGGAGAAAGAAGAAGGAAGCACGGCCAAGCTGCTTCCTCTTTCTTCTATCTTCTTTTCTTCTTTCGATGGCATCGTTTCTTCTTCTTCTTACTTGCTTGCTTGCTTGTCGTCTTGCCCTCCCGAAATAAAAAAAATAGATGAGATGAAGCTATCATTCCTTTTTTCTCCATTTTCTTCTACTGCTATTTTTTTCTTTCTGGACAGCTTTTCAATTTTTTTTTCTTTATATTTCCTATTTTGCGTGTTTTCCTCTTAACATTTTTTTTAAAATTCGTGTCTTTAAAAAAAAAGAAAACAAAAAAATCCACGCTTTTTTGTGTTAAACGTTTTTTTTGAAACGATCGATTTTGATTGATTATTATTTTTTTCCAAAATTCAAAAATAGAAACATGAAAAAAAAATTCAACACGAAAGATAACCATTTTTTTTTATATTTTTCAATTCCTATTTTTATTTTAAACTCACAACTTTTTTTCCTCCCGAAAAAAATTGAATATATATATTTATTTGTTGTAAATTTTATTTATTGATTCCAATTTTTTTTTCAAGAAACCCCAAACAAGAAGAAGAAATCCTCAATTCTTGTGTATTAAGGATTATTCGGGGAAATAAATTCTGGAGTCGTTTAATATTTTTACTTCCACCATCGACTTCTTCTTCTTCTTCTTTAACAGCAACAGCAACAACAACATTTTATTGTCAAAATTCTTGTTATCCTCCTCATTCAGAGAGGTATTGGTGGTGGAGAAAGTTTAAAAATAATAATTATATAAAAAATACTAATAACAATAATACAGTAATGCTCAAATTTCTTAAAAAATCTGCTGATGATCCAAATACTGTAGCAAAAGATGGAAAATCAAATGGAAATTGTAAGTTTCCTCCCTTCAAACATCTATGATCAAACTTTAATTTGTGGTCTCACGTGGAAAAAAAATTTTAAAAAAAGTGTTAATTATAATCGTGTTAAGAGAAAAAAAAGGTAGATTGGGTGGTTCTTTGAATGTTTAAAATACAGTCAATTATTTTGAATTATATCTGTCAGTCAGCAGGGCTGATAAAAAATAATGTGAATGAATGAATGAAAGATTTATGGCTAAAAAAATTGCATTTGGCAAAGTGTGACTTTTGGCATAGTGTGACCTTTTGCCAACAAAATATTTATGTTTAAAAAAATGATTAATTTTTATTTCTTTTTTATGTTTTTTTTTCTTTTAAGTTTTTTTTTATATCTTTAAAAATAGAAATTTTTATTGTTTCAAAGTAAACTTTTTAAGGAGAAAATTGCCCTAAAGGCATTGAACTTTTTTTTATATTTATTTATTTTTTTCAATGGTCACAAAAGACCAAAAATAAATTTAAAATTTAAAAAAAAGGGGGGTAAAAAATGAATTCCAAACTTTTCTTTGTTTGTCGTCATCAAAGTATTTTCTCGTTTTTTTAAGTCGATTCAATTACATTTGCATTTTTCGTTTTTTCGGTGTTTAAAAACGAACTCTTTTTTCCCTCTCTCTCTCTCTCCCTGTTTTCTGAGGGTTGTGTTTAAATTCATCAATATAATTCAATTGGGGGGTTTTAAATCATTTTTTTACGTATAAAAAACCGACGTTTTTATAATCGATTTAAAAATTTATATACAAAAATTGAGACTCTTTTTTTTTCTTCTAATTTTTTTAGTGACCCAAACTACTTACTTTTTTTATGTTGTATTTTTTCAAGTTTGATTTTTGTCTAAAAATATTTTATTTCGGTATCATTAATTTTTTGATTTCATTCATTCATTTTTTTAACTAAAAATTAATGAAAAATTAAAGAGAGAGCAGAAAAAAAGTGATTAAAATCTGGCGTGTGACTTTTTCCCCCTGCTTTTTTTTGAAACCAAATTTTTTTTCTCAATTTTAAAATAAAAGTATCAAAAAATAAAAATATTGGGGACGCCAAAAAGAAAAGTGTATGCTTTTTTTTCCAATTTCAAGCCCAATCCAAGTCAGCAAAAAAAGCAATAGTTCTTTATTTTTTTTGACGGAAACTTAGCTGCTGCTTACTTTTTTAACATAGCAAAAAAAGAGAAGAGGAAAATGAGAGGTTAATAGAAATGAATTTTGGGGATGAATGAAAAAAGAAAACAATAACACAGTTATATAAAATATATATATTCGAAAAAAGAAAGCAGTCAACTCTGAAAACAAACAAACAAACAAAACTCCAGCAAAAAAATCCAAAATGCAAAAAGCTTTTTTCAAACAAACATTTTTTTTATAAAAATTTAAAAAAAGAAACAGGTTTAAAACATTTTTTTAAATGCATTAAGTTTCAGCCATTTTTTATCTGTGTTTTTTGTTGCAATTTTGAACTTTTTAAAATGGTTTTTTACTTTGTTTGAAATATTTGAAAAATATTGTCACAAACAGATTTTAATCATACTTT
This sequence comes from Panagrolaimus superbus, assembly GCA_964035985.1. Classification (NCBI taxonomy): domain Eukaryota; kingdom Metazoa; phylum Nematoda; class Chromadorea; order Rhabditida; family Panagrolaimidae; genus Panagrolaimus; species Panagrolaimus superbus. Next base: position 13,671,033 of record OZ038359.1, read on the forward strand.
TTTGCCCTTAAAATGAGCCCTATTTTGAATATTTTTGCCAAAAATGACTCAAAGTTTTGCCATTTTTGAGCTTTCAAATCTTTGTTGTCCATTTCACTGTGTTTTATTTTAAGATTCTTAGAATCCCTGGAGATTTCATTCATCCAAAGATTATTATTATTCTTTTTTTTATTGCTTTTTACAAATCATAAAACACAAATTTGTTGGCATTTTTTTATAAATCAGTAATAATTTTGAATTCTACCGTACACCTTTTTTTCTATTTCAATATATTGTCAATCTTCGGGGAAAAAAATGATAAAGAAATCCAAAAACTGCCGTTCCTTTCTTCCTTTCTCGTTTTCACGTTTCCATTTTCATTCCATCAATTAAAATAGACTTTTTTAAAACAATTAAATGATGAAACCATGAAAACAACTTTTATAGATGTACTTAAAATCTGCCTTTCTTTTTCATTTGGTGTAGTTAGTTTAACATTAAAAAAATAGACAAAAATTATTTGTCATGTGTTTTTTTAAAAAAGAAAAAAATTAAAAAAGAATCATTTTTTTTTTGTTAACACGTATTATTTTTTTTGAGGCCACTTTTCTTCAACATTTTAAATATACGTATTTTTTTAATTCTTACGGTGTAAAATCGAAGGTCGACGAAGCAAAACCTTTTCTTTCTTTTTTCTTTTTTTCACTCTATCTATCCATCGACAGACAATTGATTCTAAAAATAACTTTTTTTTAAAGAGAGGCAGACGAGGGAGGAGGAGAAATGTAACAAGCAAAAACAGCGTGCTTTTTTTAGAGTTGTTTCAGTTTTAGTTGAAAGTTGAAAGAAAGACTAATTAATTGATTGCTTCGTTTTTGTTTCTGTTTTTTTTGGGAAGCTTTTTTCCCCTCCGGCAAATTGCAAAAAGGCAAAGCAAACATTTTTTTTTTAAAACAAAAAAAAGCAGCAACCTTTTTTCAAAAAATAAAAAATGAAGGGCAAAATTAAAGTTGGGGGAAGAGCCTCCAAATAAAAAATAAATATGAAATCATTCATTCATTGACTCAGATGCCATTTATTTCTTCTCTGCTTTTAAAAGATTTTTTTGTTAAAAGAAATGAACAAAAAAGTTATTAAAAGATTAAAACACAGAAAATGAAAGAAAAAATGAATGCAACAAAACTTCTTTTTTTTTGAAAAGCAACAACCGGAAATGACATTTGTCTCACAACGAAAAAGAACGAAATGTATGCCCGATTTTGGGCATATTAATTTTTGAAAGTAGCGTTGCTTTAATTGAATCCCAGAAAATTTTAATTTCTAGAATTGTTGTGATCTTTGACAGAATGTCTGAATTCTGAAATTCTTTTACCGAAGCCAATGGGAACCCTATTGTGTCTCTCTCCTTTGATTTTTATTATTATTAAAGGAAAAAAAATATTTATGCATGAATTTATTTATTAAAATGTTTTTTTTCCACCACAAAAAAAACGGAACCTTTTTGAATTTTTTAAAAAATATTTTGATTGTATTTAAAACCAAAAATGGTTTTTGGTGGTTTTAAAACAACTTTTTTAAATAAAAATTTCATATTTTGCAACAAATCTTTGACAGTTTTTTGATGCCTTCTGACGCAAAATAAAAGAAGGAAGAAACTGCGACGTCTTCCATTACTTTTTTGGAGAACCAAAATAAATATCTTTTTTTTTCACTCATTTTTCTCTTTTAATTCTTTTTTGAGGACGACAAAAAACAGGGCAATAAAAACAGTGATAAAATTGTTTCAAATTTTTTATATTCTTTTTTTTCCGACACTATCAAACTTCAATTTTTTGGTTTTGATTGTGTTTTTGAGCGTCCAAAAATCAAAATTATTATTAGGTACTTGTTGTAAATAAATAATTACCGTATTATTGGTAATTATATTTTATCAAACTTTATTTTTTCTGAATTTGAATATTTTTGCTTCCGCTAAAAAACTTTTTTCTTCTCCAAAGGGATCTCCCAGAACTCTTTCGAGTCAGTTTCATACTCATTTTTTTCAAAACTTTCATTTAAAACCCAAAAACTCCTTTTGGGATTTAAATGATTATCTCTTTTTTTCCAATATCCCCAAATGTATTAAAAATAAATTTCATCTTTTTTTTGTCATTCATAGTTTCTTTATTATCAGTCAGTTGCCAACAACAAGTATATGTATATATTTGTTATTATTCATTTCTATCTCCATCATATTTCTTCCTTCCGTTTTTTCAATATTATTATTAGGAAGCCTTCTTCTTTTACTGCAAAAAAAATGTGTTTTTCCCCCACTTTTTAAAATGAGAGGAGACCTCTTTTCTCTCAATTAACATACGCCTTCTGGCTTCTTCTTTTATTTGAGTTAAAAGAAAGAAGAAAAAAGAAGGGAGAGAGAGAGAGAGTGGGAAGCTGCTTCAACGGAAGCAACTTCAAAGTGGTTTCCTGTTGCCTTTCTTTAAAGGCAAGCAAAAAAAGAGAAAAAGGGAGAAGAAACAAAGCAAAAACACACTCTTGGCTTTCTTCTTCTTCTTTTTTTTGATGCTGCTTCAAAAACATCTTTCTTTTTTTCATTTTAAGAATCCCCCGAAATTTTGTGATTCTGATTTTTGCAACAACAATTTAAAATTAGTTCCTAAAAATACCGTTAAAATTATATTATTTTTTGGCATTTTTATTATTTGACATTTAAGGTAATAGTAAGATTTAAAGAAAAAAAATCCCCTCAAGAGAAAAAAGCCACATGAGGGCTTCTCAAAAAAAAAGACGGTAATCCTTTATTTTTCAAATCTTTTTTCTTTTTTTTTAAATGCCATCCGCGCAACTAAAATAGATTTCAATTTTTTTTTTCAAATTAAAAATTGTATGCCTTTTTTTATATTTGTTCTCTAAAAATAGAACAACGGCCAAAAAGAAATTCATTCTTGTTTAAAGCTTATGTTTTCACTCATTCACTCACTTACTTACGTACTCTATAAATGGGAACACACATACATACAATTTTTGAAGAATTCTAATCAGAAGCTTTCGAATGTCTCTGCGTGTAAAACGTGTATTCATGCTTTCTCTTTCATGGCAAATGTTGCCCGTGGCAAAAAAATGCAGCAGCAGCCGCACTGTGCCAAAAAAAAACAAGACAGCGTTTACTTTTTTTGTGTGCCTTTTTTTGGTTATAGAAAAGAAAAAAAAATGGGTGGAGGAAAAAAAGCAGTCATTTTTCGAAAATTTAAGCCGCCGCAACAGTAGCAAGAAAAAAAGGAGAATAAAAAAAATAACACTGTTAAAAAGAAGGAGAGTGCCTTCAAAGAAAATTCATACTTTCATTCATTTCAATCATCGACAAAAAAGGAAAGAAAGAAAAACAACACAAAAAAGGAAGGAAGGAAGAATGAGAAGGGTGTGAAGACACGTTCCATATTACTTTCTTCTCTTTTTTTTTGCCGTTTTCGTCTTCTTCTTCTTTTTTGCTGTTGTTGTTGAAGGGGGATATCTTTCATGCCCCTCATTTTCTTTTACTCGATGAAAGAAAAAAAGACAAATGACTCTTGAAGGAAAAACGAAAAGAAAAGTAGTATCAATAATGCGTTGCGTTGACTTTCTAAAGCCTTGCTTGAATCTACTTCTATCTTTCTTTTTTTCCATTGCAACAGAAGCAACAGAAGCAGCATAAGAAGCAATTAAGCCTTTTTTTTGGATGCTTTTATATTTCATGGATAAGATAAAACTTTTTTTTTTCAAGAGAGAGACAGAGGGGGGGGGGGGGGGGGAATCTCATTAAATCTCTGTTAGGGCATGTTTTTTTTTGCTGCTACTTTGCTTCTTTAAAGTCAAAGTCAAAGGCACTTTTCACTTTTCTCTCTTTTTCACGCTACCCTATCCTAGTATTTTTGTTGGCTGCTCTCGGGAATGAATTGAATTTTTTCTGCTTTTTTGGACATTTTTAAAATAAATTTATTTTTTCAAACGCATTGCATAGTATTTTTTTTAGTGGATGCTCGACTGCCTTAAAATTATGTTCGATTTAAGCTGGGGTTGTTCCTTTGAAATTTTTTTTGTCTCCTTTCAATTTTTAAATTCCATATATTTGCATTTAACAAATTCCTCCGTACTTTTCTCCCCCCCCCCTTTTTTCCGACCACAACAGCCGTAACCATCATTGTCGTTGTTGTTGTTGTTGATGGCGATGATAATGATAATAATGGTGGTGGTGATTGTGTGTGTTATAAAACCCTTTCCTCCCAAAAATAATAACCAAATTTCTCTATTTTACACATTCCTTTCCCAAACAAAAAAAAAACCAAATTCCAGAAACAGCATTATTATTATTATTCAAAGCCCTTCTCTCTCTTTTTTTTCCAGCAATAATAATTTATTATTATTATTTTTTCAAATAGTCCAGAGTAAAAAAAAATCCCTAAAAAAAGAGTTATTTTTGTATACAACAAAATAATTTTTTTTCGTGTCTGAATCCATTTTTGTTTCTGTTTTTTTTTCTTGTTTGAAACAAACGAGTCAATTTTTTTTATTATTATTTTTTGTTCATCAAAGTAGCTAATTTCATTTTTTTTGTTACTTTTATAGAACATCAAAAAAAGAAGAAGAAAGAAAGACAGAAAAACGAAACAAGAAAATCGTTTTTTCTTTATTTTATCTCTCACTCTTATCACCATTATTATCATTATTAATATTAATATTAATATCATTATTATCCCCCACCCATCATTCCGGTGTTGAATTCAGCTTAAATTTTGTGCTTTTCTCTCTTTATCTCTCTTTTTATCTAACTTTCTACAATACAACATTTTTGGATCAACATATATTTATTTGGTCATGGCGTAGCTTCTTAAATATATTTAAAATACTTAAGATACGGTAATTTTGTTGTGAAGACACAGTTCTGGAAAATTTCTCATTCATAAAAGAGAGATATTTTTTTGAAACTTTTTTTTAAAAAATTATTTAATTATTATTTATTATTATTAATATTAATATGGCGTCTTCAAGTACTAAAAAGCTTCAAAGTAAATTTTGTAAGTTGATGTTAAACAAAAAAAGTACAAAACTCTATGTTTTAAAAAATGAAAGAAAAAAAGGGGGATAAATTTTTAAACAAGCCTCTTTCTTATATATATATGTGTGTGTGTATTAAAATGTGTGAGGGTTTTATCTTGGCAAAAAAATAAGAGAAATACTATTTTTGGAAATGAAAAAAGGCTTCATTATATAAAATCAATATACATTTATATTTGCAAAGAAATTTTTTTGTTTTATTTGAAATTGCAAAAATTTTAATTTCCATGTGAGACCAACGCTGTTACGGTAATTGAAATATAAAGGTTGAAGATTATTGAATGTTTTAAAATTTAAAGTGTGCATAAATTTTATCGTAATATTATTATTACAGTAATTAACAAAAATGTAGGAAAATATATTTTAAAGTTTTCAAAGTCCCAGATGGAATGTTTTTAAATTTTAAGAAACACAGTTTTAACATTTTTTAAAAATCTTTTGTCCATATTTAAATTTAACAAAATTTTAAATGATTCTTTTTGTTTTCAGTTAAAGAATTCCTTGAAAAAGCCCGAGATGATTTCAAACAGAAATGGGATAATCCTTTATCAGTAAGTTTTGATTTCCTTTTTTTAAAGACTTTTTTAACTTTGTAAAATGAAATTAAAATTGAATGAATGAAACCCGACATCATTTTTAAAGAATTTATATTTATTTTATTTTTATTACTGTCTTTTTTCTTCTTTTTTCTCCTTTTTTCTGCCATCAATTAAAATACGAAAGATTTATTAGAAAAGTGTATTTTTATAAATGCACTCAACCAACTTTTTTTTTGTTTTGTCAATGACTTCCGATTCACTTTTATGTATTCCGAAAAAAAAATATATTTGGATTCTTTCTTTTTTTTCATGTGTGTTAAAACATTTATTTGGTCTTTGCTTTTCTCTCTTTTTTCCCCCCACAAAAAAAAGGAGAGAAAGAAAGAAACCCAACAAAAGTAACAGGGGAGAAAAAAAAATGACTCTAATATTTCATAGTTTTTTGTTGCTGTTTCTATTTTTGGAATATTATTCGACCTTGCGCTCCTTCCTCACGCACATCATCATCATCATCATCATCATCACCAGCATCATCACTCTATTATATTATTAATTTCATTGTTACACGTATATACACGTATATATATGCATTACGTGAAAACGAATGAAAGACTTACGGACGAACTGCTTCTCTTGTTTCTGGTTGTTTCTGGTTTTTTGATGATGTTTGAGCAGTAGCTTAGTGGGATTTCCTCCAATCTATTTTCATTTCCATTCCGTCTCTCATTCTACTATCTCTAGGACCTTCTCACTTTTTTCTGGACTTTTTTTTATTGTTGTTAAAAGTGGAAAGACATACATACTTTGCGCAGTAATCGAAGAATGGGGCAAACAATCATAATACGGTTATATTCCTGGAACAGACTATTTTTAAACATATCCAATGTGACAAAAAAAAGAAAGAAAGATCACCTCACTCAAAAATAATTATTATATAATGGTTCGGTCTTTTAAAAATATCTCACTGTTTTTTAAATTGTTTTTGTCAAACAATATTCTCTTTTTTCCGGTGATGGCTCTCTGGGTGCCTGGTTTTTTGCGCAACAAAAGTAACAAAAGTAAAAAAAGGCAGAAAAGCAGAAGAGAAAAGAGGAAAGAAAGAGAGAAAGGGGGGAAACGTGAAAATGAAAGTGTGTTGGTTTTTAAAAAATAGCAATTTTCATCCCCCCTTTTTTTTCTCACTTTTTTTGCTCTTCAAAAACGAACGATATATTTATTCTTTTTCTGTCTCCCATAATATTTCCTTCCTTTCATTGAACACAGAAGAAGAAGAAAAAAAAACGGAGCGAAAAATAGAAAGTGAAAGTGGTTAAAAAAATTGGCATTGTTTATATATTTGATTTGATTGACTTTTAAAAAAAGAGAGAGAAAGAGAAAAAAAACTGAATCCAACCTTTTTTCTTTCTTCTTTTATTTTTTTAAAAAATTTGATTCTTTCCTATAAATATTTTTTTGGTGTGTGTTTGAAAATTGATAACATTCGACTTTGATCATTCATTCATTCATTGTCTGCTGCTACCACATTTTTTTTCAACGGAAACAATTCTTTGTATATTTATTGCTTCTTTTTTTTAAAGTTTTATCAAAACGACGACAATTACTCGATCATATCAGCGACGGCTTTTGTCCGTTGCTCAAGCCCTTCAAGCTTTTGGAAGCAACGGCGGAAGTAATGGCGGAAATGGAAATGCTTCAACTTCTTCTTCCTCAACTTCAACTTCAACCTCAAAATCAATAAGAAGAAGATTTTCAGAACAACCTCGAAAATCTACTTCTTCATCAATCCTTGAAGTCAGTCGGTGCTCATTCATTCAATTTAATTTTTTAATTCCATTCTTTAAAATTTTAAATCAATAATTTTACGTCAATGACATTTTTTTTAAATATTCTAAAAATACCTTACTTAATCCAAAGCTATTAAAAGTAAGTATTAATCGTTTTATATATTTTTAGAATACCGCAGTTCTTGATGACTTTGATCGAATTAAAACTCTTGGAACAGGATCTTTTGGCCGTGTAATGCTTGTCAAACACAAACAATCTGGAAATTATTATGCAATGAAAATTTTGGATAAACAAAAAGTTGTTAAATTGAAGCAAGTTGAACATACTTTGAATGAAAAAAGAATTTTGCAAGCATTAGATTTTCCATTTCTTGTTAATATGCAGTATTCCTTTAAGGTTAGTTTTCTTTTTTTTTTTGGGTGGTATTTTTGAAGAAGCTTATCACTCATTTTTATCAATTTTGTTTTTTTAAAAGTTGTTTTTAATATTTTTTTTACTGATTTAAATTGATTCAATTTTTTTTGTCAGATGTTAGAAGCTTAAAAAACTCAATTGTTTTTTTACAACTTTTTAGTTTGCTGAAAAAAAAACTGTTCTTTTTTAATTCAGTTGGAGTTACCTATTTTTGCTTAAAAAATCTTTTTCAAATAGCATTTTATTGTAAGGTATTAAGTTAAGTACAGCAAGTTAAAAATAACAACTTTTTGCAACTTTTGAGTTACTGTATTTTCATGCGAATATATAAAAAAAACCTTTTAAAAACAACTTTTTAAAACCTATTTTTTCGTCTTTCCAAAATAAAGTAAACAGTGGAGTTTTTTCATGTTTATTTGTTTTTAACCATTTTTAACAAAAAAAATAGTTTAATACAATTGATTTTTATTTTTTGTGGGGGCAGACATTTTATTTAAAATATTTGATCATTGATCTACCGTAATCTATTTTTAGGATAACAGTAATCTCTATATGGTTCTTGAATTTATTTCTGGTGGTGAAATGTTTTCACATTTGCGAAGAATAGGAAGATTTTCGGAGCCACATTCCCGCTTTTATGCCGCTCAAATTGTGTTAGCTTTTGAATATCTTCATTCTTTGGATTTAATTTATCGGGATTTGAAACCTGAAAATTTATTGATTGATAATAATGGATATCTTAAGGTTTGTCAAGTTTTATTTTTTATTAGTAGTTTAAAATTACAAATGTTGAATTTTTAGATAACAGATTTTGGTTTTGCAAAACGTGTTAAAGGTCGAACATGGACATTATGTGGAACTCCAGAATATTTAGCTCCTGAAATTATCTTGTAAGATTGCTTTTAATTAAATTACTGTTAATCTCATACGAATTTTTTTTCTCAGGTCAAAAGGCTACAATAGAGCTGTGGATTGGTGGGCACTTGGTGAGTATTATTTATTATATATTGCATCATTCTTTGAAATAAAATAAAGGATGATTCAGGGAAAAGGTCCTATTTTCTTTTTAGTCAGTAAATTGTTTCTGTTTTATTTAAACACAAATGAATATTGTGAATGAACTCAGCACTGGTTCCCATTTAATTTTGTTTTTTATATTTTTACAAAATGCCCAAATCAAAATTTTGAATTTTTACTAAATTTTTTTTCTAAAAACCGAAATTCATTCACGCCATCTGTTTTCGTTTAAATGTAACAAAAACCATTTTCCTGCCAAACAAAATCGGAAATTTTTTAATCATCCTGAATTTAAGTGTGACAGTAACAAAAAAAATTAAAAATATTGCTTAATTTGCGTTACTGTCATTGATTGTAACAATGTTTTATTTCCACAAATTTATATTGCTTTATCAAATTATTATTCTATCACTTTTAGGTGTGCTAATTTATGAAATGGCTGCTGGATATCCACCATTCTTTGCCGATCAACCAATCCAAATTTATGAAAAAATTGTTTCCGGAAAAGTTAAATATCCTTCTCATTTTTCATCTGAGTTTGTAAAATTTGTTGTCCACTTTGAATTTATCGTTTTCTTTTTGCAGATTAAAAGATTTGTTAAAGAATCTTTTGCAAGTTGATTTAACAAAACGATTTGGAAATTTAAGAAATGGTGTAGCAGATATTAAAGGACATAAATGGTTTGCAACAACGGATTGGATTGCCGTTTATCAAAGAAAGGTTGGTTGGTTACTGTGGCCTTCTTTTTTTGATGGATTTTTTTTGCTGATATTTGGGAAGCAATTAGATATTGAAAAGAACTTTTTTTTATCTCAGAACGAAAATTTAAAAAAAAGATATAGTAATTTAAAATGTTTAAATTTGCATTTTTTGTGTTACTGTAAAGTTGATTACTGTACACAAAAAAACGCTCATTTTGGTTACTATACTTTTGAAAATTTTTGCTTTAAAATTAATTCTTTTTTTCAATATCTTTTTGCTTCTGAAAAATATATATTTTAAAAAAGGCTTGAATATTTTTTTTCATTTTATTATTTGCCCAAGTTACCGCTTAATTCTATTGTTTTTTTTGGATGTGTTCCTGGAAACAATAATTTTTAAGAGTAACAAAGAAAAATAATATATATGAAAAAAAAAGAGTAACTTTTTTGGTTTGGTTTGGTTTCATTTATTTATTTTCTGTAACTCTATGTTTTTTTTCATTGCTGTGCTTTTGTTAGATAACACCGCCAAGCTTCTCTAACAAAACGGATGTGGGGCCACGGCACTTTGAAGCATTATATCCAAAAGTGAATGGTCCAGCGGATACTCGACACTTTGTTGAACAACTTGATGAATCTGCATTCAAAATTTCATATTCTTCTGAAAATCTTTATATTGATAAATTCAAAGATTTCTAACACCAATTTTTATATACTACGGGCTACAGGTGCTTCTTCTTAACTGTTTTTTTTTTCAAAAAAATAACACATTTCAACTTTTGCCTTTATTTTCAAATTTCTGAATGTTGCTTAATTTTTTTGTGGTTGTTATTATTTATACTAATAATTTTTTTATATTTTATATGTTGTAATTTTGGTTTTAATCACACAAAAGTAAGGATACTAACACATTTTTTTAAAACACATTTTGCTTTCTGTTTTTTTTTTGTTAGCTTTTTTTTTATTTTTTAAAATTGTTTTACAAGGTTTTGCTTTTTAAGCTTTTAAAGTGTCAGGAAAAGATACCGTTGAAAAAGTTTTTTAAAGGAAAATGCGATTGCATCATTCTTTGAAATATTGGAAATTTGATCAAAACTTTTTGATTTTCGATTAATTATTCGGTTTAACTGTGTTACTGTGTTTTGAGCAAAATTTTAGCATTTTTGATTTTTTGAATCATTTAAATGCTTCTGAAATTACTAATATTTGTAAAAATAATTTCCTGACATTTTTTTGCCAAAAAAACATTTCTTTGTAAAACAAATTTATGCTATCTTTAATCTTTAAATTTCATTGCAAAAAAATTTAATTAAATTAAATATTTCTAGGTCGAAGCCCCATTTTTGCCAAAATGCCGTGGACCTGGAGATGCTTCAAACTTTGACGACTACGAGGAAGAACCACTCAGAATTTCGGGAACTGAACGATGTGCACGTGAATTTGCTGAATTCTAATTCTGAAAAAGTGTGTCGGGTTTTTCTCTTCTGTTTTTTAAATTTAAAATAATGTTTTTTTTTAAATTGTACTTTCTCTCTCTCAACTTTTATTTTTTTTCTCACCACAATTCTTGCTTCAACAAATTTTAGATTCTCGTAGTTAAATCAGGATTTCTCAAAAAAATCACCACAGAAATTTATATGTTTTTGTTTTTTAAAAATTTATATTAATTTTTTTCCTATAATTTTTTTTAAATGTTTTTTTTCTTTTTTTCTTAGCACACCTAAAAAGTAAGTAACGAAGAGGGTAATAAAAAAAAGTTAAAAAGACTTTGACGACAATTTTTTTTGTTTATTTTTTTTTAAAAAAATTAATAAATTTCCGGTTTTTATTCTTTTTTTTCGTGTGTTTTTGTTCTTCTTTTTTTGTTTCTTACCTTCGTTGTCTGGTCACTCACTCCTTTTTTCATCTTAAAATTATAATATATTTTAAAAAAATAACAAAAAATTTACTGTATTAAATATTTTTTTTATTGTATTGTTTTAATTAAAGATATTTGTAATTAATCTTTTCTTCCTTTTAAAATAGTAATTATTTTTCTTTGACATTCAATTCTAAAAACTATTGTTCTTTTTTATCCCTAAAAAAATTATTTTTTTGCAATCATTTGTTTTTGGATTACTGTCCCTTTCATCTCTCTCGACACGAATGTTTCTTTCTCTTTCATCATTCTGATATATATGATTTTTTAAATTTTTTTTTTGAAAAATCCAATTTAAAAAACACAGAATTCTTTAAAATCTTTACTTTTTTGTTATAAAAAAATGTACTTCGGTGTTGTTCAATGATGATAGAATCAGAAACAGAATCCTTTTTCATCCAAAAAATTCTTCCCCCTATAAAAAATTTAAATTTTTATTAAAATTTAATTCTAAAAAGCTTTAGACACTCAAATTCATATGTTTTAAGGATAAACAAAGCAGGCCATGATTGATTTTTCTTCTTCCTTTTTTTCTTCTTGTATTTTTTCTAAAATTAAATATTTTATTATTTCTTCTTTCTTTCTCATTCTTGCCGCGGTGAAATGAATCTTTGTTTTTCTTTTTTAAGTATACTGTATTGAAATGATTTATAAATGTTTTTAAATGTGATAAATTTTCATACAATTATTGATTGATTCAGATAATAATAAAAGTTTCGACAAATAATCAATTTAAGAGTTTTGAATGATAGCCCCCCCCTTTGTTTTTTAAAGACTTAAAGACATTAATTTTTAAACTGTATAATTTTTTACACGAATAAAGTAAACAATTTCCTTTTGATGGGTTCACGAAAGTTTCGTTCGCCTCACGCAAAATTGATGAAAAAAAACGAATAAATAAATCATCAAATGTACCCTACTTTTTATGAATCGGTCTTTCTTCGATTACAGTTTTTCGGCTGTTAAAATATATCCAAATTACAGAAGAAAAAAATTTCTTTTCGGTTAATGAAATTTTTTAAGGTTTTTTTGAGGTTCGGATTTACGCTCGCGAATTAAAAATTTGTTTCAGTTTTGATTTGTTTGAAAAAATTGAAGTTTCCGACAACCCTGATTGGGGATCGTTGGCATTCCGAAAAAGAAAGATTTATCCTTGGATAAACATTTAGAAAATTTGAGATACAGTTTGAATCCGATTCATGCGAAATTTAGATTTGTTATACGTTTTGTTGTAGCAAAGACAGAAGTTAAGAGAATGAGAGATATTTTTATCCAAGACAAAGACATACACGCATATTTATAGACAAGACAGACAAAGAATGAATTATGTAAATTTAACGCCAACACCTTTCCCATGTTTACGAAGCTAAACATTTGCGCAGAGTTTCCCGAGCTTCACGGCCTTCTTTGCGAACTTCCTCGAATTCTTGCATGGCATCATCTGGAGTCTTTAATGTATTGGTTAACTTACTGTTAAGTTGTTCCAACTTATCAGTGGTTTCGACTGTTGATTCTCCGCGTCCAACACGTTCTTCAACTTCCTCTAAAAGTTTTTTAATGCTATCAGCATTATTATCAATCATGCTACGAAGAATATTTTTTATTTCTTTAACATTCTTTTGCAAAAAAGATTCAGCTTTGTGTGTTTCACGAACAGTACGACGAAGAATGAACAGGTGTTCTTCCATACTAGCCCTTTCATCCGGTTTCGGTTCGGTTAACCGAAACCAAAACATTTCGGTAAACCGCCAACACTGCATTGGATCATCACCAAACAAAGAGAGAGAGAGAGACCCAGACTTTGCTATCTGCATCATGCAGTAACTGCATCTAGTCTGCCAAAAATGCAGTGACAGCGCAGATAGCGCCCCCCCCCCCCACTCGTCGATAACTGCGCAGTTACTGCATGCTATCTGCGCCCTATCTGCATAAAATGCAGTGACTACGCAGTTAACGTAAGGTCGGGTGGCGCAATCTGCACAGTTACTGCCTAAATGCAGACTCAATGCAGTTACTGCCTGCCTTACGCAGATAAGTCTGGGGAGCGAGAGTTTTTACTTTCAATACGAACTAAAGAGGAAGGAAGAAAGTAAGCGAAAACTTGAATAGACAGTAGGGTCATTTACCGGTAAATTTACCCGATAAATGGTAAAATCGAAAACTTTAGTCAAAAATTGATAGATAAGTTATGGGAGAGCCCAATAAAGTGCTTGAAAAATTGAAGAAAGCCTTGAATCATTTCCACGTTTTGATGCCTGATGTTGATTTAGTTCCAAAAAATTCTTTCTTAGCATCTTCTGGAATTTGTGAACAATTCTAAAATTAAAAAAATACAGATTCGACGTTTAAGAAATTGCGGTGTTTACCTTGACATGTTTAATCATTCTTTCAGCATTTGTTACATACTTTGTTTCGCAAAAGATGCATTTTCCACATGTTTGCTGTTTTTCATCACCAAATTCGGTAAAAATTTTCCAATGTTTTCTTTTCTGCTTTCCTTTTCTCATGATTAAAACAAAGAAAATAATTAAGCAACTTCTGTAACCTTTCCGAGTTTTCTAACCAATCTCTCATACCCCACATGCAAGGCCGTATCCAGAAAAAAATTTCGGTGGAGGCACAGCGATTTGGGGGGCCTTTGATCTTTTACCGCTTCGTGTTGGCGGCGGCAAAAGATCAAACGAAATTCCTCAATTTCGAGGGGGCACAGATCCCGAATCCCCCCCCCCCCCCTAAATACGGCCTTGCCCACATGTCCCATCACTGCATTTACAATTGCATCATGGGTACCTTGAAAATTATTTTATAATTGTTTCATTAATTCCTTCAATTTCTTGTTGAATTTGATCAAAAATTCTTTCTTCTTCAGCAAGATTTCCACGATTATAACCTCTGTGAAAATAAACTTTTGTTTCGAATTTCCTAAACAAATCAAATCTCACATTTTTGAAAAAAACATTCATTTTAAATATGTATTTTCTCATCAAAATTAAGATTTTTTGGTGATTTTTTATTTTTAGTGTTTTCCATGGACAAAGTATACCACCACAATTCAAGATTGATTTCGCTTCCAAAACGTTAAAATTCTTTAATCCTGAATAACTTTCAATTTTGTTGCAGCTTTAAAACGCAAGGCACATTTTTGCTTTTATGTAAATGCATTACTTTAAAAAACTTTAAAGAAAACTCGAATTTGTTTTATGATTTTTGCAACGATAGTTTTTTTTTAAATTATGGTAGAAAAAAGCTTATATTTGTTTCACAAATTTTTCCATTTATGTCTCTGTTTTTTTTTGAAACTAATATAGTTTTTTAGAATTACATATTCTTTAAATGTACTTTTTTTCACCTTTTCTTTAGTCATCCATTAATTACTGTTTACCAGACACATATTTCTGTTAAAAAAGAATTAAAAGTTTTAATTTAAACTACGAATTTTTTTTTGAAGATAACACGAAACGCAGCTGCTGGAAAAATATTAATAATAATAGTTTTACTTTCCTTTAAATTTAAAAATATTACTGTAACAAAAAAATTTTCGTCACACAAAACTACAAACTATTCATACAATTTGCTATAGCTTTAAATTAATTTAATAACACAAAATATTCTCTGTTATTACATACGTGCAAAAAGATAATTTAATTTTTTCTTAAATTACTATTTGTAACATTTTACGCATTTAATCACCAATTTTCCCAAATACATACATATTTATTACTGTAAAAGGTTAAGCAATTTATTTAAACAAAGTTAAACAAATTTGAATAATACTAAAAAAAGTAACTAAAAACAAATCAAAAAGCGCTTTAACAAAAGAAATGATGACATTTTTGAAATTAGCTTTTTAAAATGAAAGAACAATTTCAGTGACGAAGATACATGCATTTTTTCTGACGTTAATTCTTATCAGTATTTTGCAAAGATACCATTTTTCACCCTTTTAAAAGATTATAGAGAAGAAAAAACAACATGGAATCATTTCATTTCAATTTATTGTGAAACAAATACACTAATTAATTGTGGTGGTAAACTTTGTCCATGGAAAAAAACTAAAAATAAAAAATCACCCAAAAAAATCTTAATTTTGATGAGAAAATACATATTTAAAAGCAGAAACGCCTTTTTTGGATGGGCGTTGACGCTCTTCATTAAAAATGGAATGTTTTTTAAGCTTGAGAAAATGATTAATCAAAATACATGGGAATTTTGTTAAGCTTAAAAATTGTTTTAAATCATTTTTTAAACAAAAAATAAAAATTATGTGTTTAAATAAATAAATAAAAATGAGCAATGGTGTGTGTGAAACAAAAACACGAAATTTGGAAAACAAGTAATCCGTCAATTTTTTTGTTGAACTTCAGAAGCGCATAATTTCTGAAAAAATGATACAATTCAAAAGTATCCACATCGACTCCGGAGTCGGAGTCGGAGTCACTAATTCCAAAAGATCAAAGAAAAAAATGCCGCTTTTCGTAGTCGGAGTCGATAGATTCGACTCCGATCGAATTTGACTCCGGAGTCGGAGTCGATAAAAAATGTCGGGCACAACACTGGATGTATTCAGGAATTAATTCCTTACAGATTTTGGTACGGCATATTTTGTAGACAAAAAATGTTTTCTATTTTTATTATTACTGATCTCTCTTTTAAAAATGATGAATTTTGTTGATCATCAAATTCAGGCAAGATTGTTTGAAATTTTAAGTTATGTGATAATATTGTAATCATATATCATTTTTTTATCACTGATATGAAACTTTTTTTCAAATAGAAGTTCTTTTCCGCCGTTGTTCATTAAAAAAGATTAATAAACGCATTTCCGTTTAATTTATTTTTTTATAAAATTTGATCTTCAAAAATAAGTAAATCCATAATTTTGTATTTCCGTTTGATCTTTTTGAAAAACTATTATAAGTTAGTTTAATCAATATTTTTAATGTTGATCATCGTTTAATTAAAGACAATTTGGGAAACAAAGGAAATAAAATGGTTTCGAAAAAGTCATAAAAAAGTCAAAAAATAGAAACTCCTCTTCTTTTTTCCATGCAATGTTTTCGTTTCTTTTTCGCCTACTCATTTGAGCGAGCCCTTTTTTAAAGTGCTTTTTTTTGATCCATTCTGATTATACTACGACGACGACGAAAACTACCAAAAATC
Organism: Panagrolaimus superbus; assembly: GCA_964035985.1. Taxonomy (NCBI): domain Eukaryota; kingdom Metazoa; phylum Nematoda; class Chromadorea; order Rhabditida; family Panagrolaimidae; genus Panagrolaimus; species Panagrolaimus superbus. The sequence goes on from OZ038359.1 coordinate 13,687,635, forward strand.
ATTTTTATTATTATCACATAAAAAAATAAATTTGTCAAATTTTGAGCAAACATCCCAACTTTTTTCCTTTCCTTTATTTATTTCCGTTTTTCTTTTTAAATTTGTTCTTTCTTTTTTTTTCTATAAACCTAAACTTTGAATTGATAAATGATCAGTTAAATCAAAAAAATACAGCAATGAAAAGAAAAAACATTACAAATTTGATACATTTAAAACACACAAAAGAAAAAAAAGAAAGAAGAATGCCCCTTTAATTTAGCAAAAAAAAGAAAAAATATACGGTAGAATTCATTTTTTTTTTGAAACCCATCAATTAATGACGCCATTAAAAACTCTTTTTTTTGCAATGGTTTTTTTATCTAAAATATTTGAAGCTTATCTCTCCCTCCAAGAATAAAGCCTGAAAAAAAAGAGTTCATTAACCTCGAATATATTTGTTTACTTTTGATATAAATGATTCATTTTCAAGGAATTTTTTGTCAAGAAAAAACAAGTTTTTTCTTTGATGAAATGTTATTTATTTATTTGTTACCGTAGAAGCAATAAAAAAGGATGAAAGCAGCTTTAAAAAAATGTTTTTAAAACTTTGGTCATTTTTTGTGTCTCTGTTTTTCCAAAAACGAAATTTGAAAGAAACATTTTTGAACTTTTTTTCCTTTTTTCTGTGACTCATTAAATTAAGACTACACGTTTTTTTCAGTTTTTACTGATAAAAAAGTTTTGATTAAACGTCACTTTTTTGTTTCGGGCAATAAAGTATAAAAAAAAGGTTGAACTTTTTTGGTGGTGTTGAAATCAGCACAAAAAAAGGGTTTAATTTATGATATAAATGAACAAAATTTGTGCATAAATTTTACATTTAATTTGTGAGCCCAAAAAATATATGTGTGTATTTATATTTTTTTTCGGGGCTCAAATATTTTGTGTGGGTGCCGAAAAAAAATATTCTTTCTTTAAATTAACGGCTATTGCAAATTTTCTTTGTTTTATATGGGTTTAGCATTTCCGTTAAAAAAATAATTAGATTTGAAATTATATCGGTGTGTCTGATCTTTCGTTTATCAGTGTTTTTTATGTGTTTTTTAATGTTCCTTTTAAGCGTAAAAATTTGACTGAAAAAATTGAGACAGTAACCATCGTGTGGAGGAGGAAGCGATTGATAGATGTATCAAGAAATCAGTAATTTTTGGTGATATTTTTTTTATCAATTTTTCTATATTTAGTGTTTTTAAAGCTGCCCCATTTCGACAGTAACCATTCATTCATTGAAACAATTCTCGAAAAAATTCTACTTTTTTTGATTTTTCATCCATATAAATATAATTATATGATCTTCTGTTCTTTCGGGTATTACATTTTCAAAAATTTGACAATTATCAAAAATAAAAGATTCAGCTTCACTGCTTTCCTTTTTTTTATGCTTCTATGAATTTTGCAAATAAAAGTTGTAAGATTTTTGTGAACATTTTGTTTCGACACAAAATTTAACCTGTTTTTTTTACTTTTTTTCTTCTTTTTCAAATTTCCGATTAATCATTGTTAAACTTTTTTTTCAAATTTTCTTACACTTCTTTTTTAGCTCATTTTCATTTTTATGACCTACTTTTTTAATCCATTTCCTCTTGAGACAAAGAAAATTGTACTACAGTATCCCTTTCATTTTTGTAGTCGCAAAAAATAGAAAAATGCCTTTCATGGAAAAAAGCTCTATATAATTTTTGGTAACCTTTATTTTTAGCAGAAAAAAAAGAGAGATAAATAAAAACCTTTTTTTTCTTTTGACGCAATAATTTCTTTGTAAATGAAAAAAAGAAAAGTAAAATTTTGGTTTTACTGACATTTAACAACCATCTTTGAATACACATCTTTTTTGTATTCACCTTTTCACATTTTTGTTTTAAAAAAACTCTTTTTTTACAAATTCTTTTAAAACTATGTTATACTTTTTTGAACAAAAATTACGGTAGTAATAAAATTGTATTTTAGACATTTGTATTTTTAAAAATAAATTTGTAATACAAAAATTATATTTTATTTTCATTTCCGTTAAAATAATATTAAGTTTTTTCAGCAGAAGGGGTATACTGTAATTATTACTACCTTTGTATATATATAATTAAATATTAAAGCTGTTTCACAAAATTTATACAAAAGTACAATTGTTTACTCAAAATAAGCAATTTTGTTAATAATTGTTTTTTTCGCTTCTGTTGCGTGTGTTTATTTATTTTTCATTTTTACAGTTTTTGCAAAAAACGCCCTAAAAATTTTTGCGTTTTTGAACGAACAAAAAAAAAGAAAGGAAATAAAAAAAAAGTCTAAATTTATCCAACATTGGTTTTTGGAATAATCTTATTTTGTTTATTTATTTGTGTGATATTTTTCTATTATATTTATTAGTAATAAGATTTACAACTTTCTTTCTTTATATTTTGGCCTTTCATTTTTTCTTTTAACCTTTTTTAGAACTTTAATTTTTCAAAAAAAAAATGTAATGAAACACAAATATCTTACATTTTATTTTCTTTCCTTTCTTTTGTGGACGTCATTTTTTCATTCTGATTAAATTTTGATTGTTTTTTTTCGTCAAAATTCATAAAAAAAATTTTATGAATGACTTGTTTCTTCTTTTTTAAAAGGAAAAAAAATAACAAACGTCGTTGGTTTTTAATGAAAAAAAAAGATGAGTTATATTTATTTAAATTACAAGAATAGAATAATAATAATAAATGAGGCATTATTTATCTATTATATCCAATAACAGCTGCTGCTGCTGCGGCTACAGACTTATAAAAAAGGATATACCTGATGTACGTATGTCAGTCATATATTTGAATATTTGAATATTTGAAGCAGAAACATGCCATGATACTTTCACCCCTCCTTTTTTATTAATTGAAGCTTTTTACACTTGATTTAAGATTGTTGAAAAGTTTTTAAATTACTGTTAATTAAAAAAAAGGTGTTACTGTAGATTAAATTTTTTTTCACTATAAAAAAAATTGAATACTGTAAAATTATTTTAGTTTTTAAAAACTAAAATTTTAAAGCTAAAAAAGTTTAACAAAACTTTTCTTCTAAAATTTTTCTAATTGATAGCTTTTAAAAACTTGCAAAATTGTTTTCTAAATTTTTTCGGATATAGCTTAATCTCATATCATTATTGTATTCCCCCTTTAATAATTACAACTTTTAAGCCCCACATTTTTTAAACAACAACACTTTTTTTCCTTCTGTTTTGGACCTAGCTTTTTTTTCTAAAGTTTTATCAAAACTTTTTTTTGCCAAATTTTTTGTGCCATTTCTGTAAAATTATGAATTTGGGTGACACTTTTTTTGCATTTTCTTTGAAAATTTTCCAAGTTTTTAAAGTTTATGATTATGAGTATTAGCTATTTAATAGACCCAATTATTAGATTTTGTTTTATTTTAGGGTATTATTAATCTCTCAAAAAGAAATTATACTTGTGTGTTTTCTAAAAATTGTTTATTTATTTATTTACTTTTTTTTTCAACATTTGTAAGTAAAAAATATTTTAATCAGAGAAAAAAAATTGGGGAAGAAATTTAATTTATCTCATTATTTCAGTCACCATAAAATTTGTAGTTTATAGAAAAATTTTATTATTAAAAAATTAATTTTATAAAAAAAACTGCATTAAATTTGTGTCATTTTTTCTCTCTTTTCTTTTATCCTCAGTCAGTTATAGAAGCTACCGTAATCCTTTTATCTTTTTTTGCTGCCACTGCTGCTGCGGCAATAATTCAAAAGGTCGCTGTTTTTAAAGGGTTCCACCTTCATTTTTTTGTTGTCGTCGAAAAAATTTTCCATTATTATTGGGGGCCACTCCTTGCATCCTTGCAAGAAAAAATGACATCATTTTTACTCGATGCTTTTTATTCGAAAGGTACAAGAATTATATTTTTATCGCTTTTGTATATATTTTATACACGCAGTTAGCAAAACTATATTAAATTATTGTTCCTTTTTTAAGACTCCACCTTCAACAAAATTTATCATCATTTTTAAGATACTTAAAAAAAATATTGGGGGGTATTTAAACATGCACATTTTTTTTCAAGGTTCTCAAGAAACATTCGTTCCGGTAATTTTGAGCTCTGCAAAAATTGTAAAAAGGCAATGTTTTTCTTGAAATTATTTTACTTTTTATTACCACCTGTTTTCCTCGTTTTTCATATATTCCCTTTTTTTGTCTGTTTAAAAGATATCATTTAAAATTCTTTTATAGCCAAAAAGATCTTTGGAAGTTTGTTTTAAAAAAGTAAAATATATTTAAAATTAAATGTAAAATAAATCTTGTATATAAAAGGAAGTCGACACAAAAAGTATTTGGGACTTAATACTTTTTTGTGGAGACCAACTACTTGAACATTTGGACTTTTGTCTTTTCCCAAAATATTTTTTGAATTGATTTTTATCTCTGAAATATATCTGTGTTTTGATGGGCGCCCGTGCAACTTCCAGTTTTCTGACTCAAATTTTTAATATTTAATTTAAATTTTTAGTTTAAAAATTCAGAAATTCAAAAAGCATTCAAAAATGTATTCAAATTTATATGCTTCTCCACACCAGCTCTCAACAAGTAATACTTATTTGCCATCATCAATATCACCAGACTTTTCAAATATCCTTTTAAAACCTTCAATATTACCTGATTTAAATTTGTTGTATCCTGCCACGACTTCCGCGGCTCCAATTTCATCATATTTTCCTTTATCGTTTTATGATTGTGCAACAAAATTTACAAATGAAATATTTGAAGCTGAACAACGACGAAAGCTTACACAGCTTGAGCAACAACTTGTGACACAATTGTTGCAAGCTTCAATTTCACAAAAACAACAAATTTTCCTTTCAAGACCAACAATGCCAATGCCAACGATATCAGCAACAACAACAACCACAACTAAACCCATTTCATTATCAAATGTAATAACAAAAAAGGCACATCCCCGTCCACATGCTTGTAATGAATGTGGAAAAAGATTTCGATTTCATTCAAATTTAGTTGAACATAAAACTGTACACTTTGATGGCTCCGAACATTATTATTCATGCCCATTTTGTCCTAAAAAATGCCGTTTGAAGGGAAACCTCAAAAAGCATCTTCATCGACATTTTAAAACCCAATTTGAAGTTGATGAGGTTTGTTTTTATTGTTTTAAAACAACGAAAATTTAACATTTTTCTATCTTTTTTAGGCTTGGCATCAGTTATACGGTGGTCGAAGCAAACATCCAAGTGAATCAAGTAGCAGCAGCAGCAGCAGTAGTAGCAGCACCTCCTCTTCTTCAATCACTTCTTCTTTATCAGCAACTTTAAAGATTTAAAAACAGTTTTAATTTTTCTATTTATTTATTTTTTTCAACCAAAAATTTGATACTCAAATTTCTTTGTTTTATTTTTAACAAAAATAATTTATTTATTTGCAATAAAAAAATACAAATACATTTATTTTTTACTGGATTTAAATTTTAAAAAAATGACAAATTTGTACAGTTTTTTTTATTGAAATAATTCTTTTTCACACCAAAATAAAAAAAAAAGGGTAATCCTCTTTTTTGCAGATTTTAAAGTAATTGATAAAAGATAAGTGATAAAAGGAAGGTGGTTGAGGGAGGGAAGGGAAGGGTGAAGCATTGACGTCAAAGAAAAAGGTAAAAGAAAAAAGAGTAAATGATTTTTGTTGTTGCATTTTTTGTTAGCGCCATCTTGCATCATAATGATTAAAATAATCCTGTGAAGTTCCCAATGGAACGATCCGCTTTGGAGGTCGAAAACAACGATAAAAAGATCCGGGTAAGCATCGCTTTCCAATATCATCTGATCCAATAAGGAATGCAAGAGGAAAAAAATTTGCAAAGATTGGAATTATAAAACTTGACCATTCCTAAAATAAATGATATGAGAGAATTTTGTCTCACAACGATTATTTATTTTTGTTTACCTTTGCAACAGCAAATTCCGCCATTGTTTGATAAAAAGAATTTGCAACAAAAACTAATGCAAATATGTGTGAACTTAGGGTAATACTGTAAGCAACAACAATTGGAATAATTAATTTTGTCATTCGAATATTTTCAATTAATTGATATCTTCCAGATAAACTATTTTCAGCATTCCTTGAATTGAGTAAACTTAAACTTTCTTTTGTTTTCTACGAATCTTTCAAAATTTGCTTACCTTCGCTTTTTATACGAAAGGATTACTGTAGCCACCGAAATAATAAAACAAAAAAGGCAAAATGGTAATTGTATTCTTGTTAAATGATTAAAATCATGGGCACTTGAACTCAATGAAGAACAATATGGAATATATTCATCTTTTGGCATTGTTGTAAATGTGATAAAAAAATCCAAGAATGTTGGACACCACTAAAATTCAAAATCAATTTAAACTTTGCACCCTTTGGCGTTTTGTCTCTTTACTGTACTTTCGTTCCAAGAAAAACTTCCTAATAATTATTGTTCTTTGTTTACTTTTTTTTTTCTAAATTCAATTTTTATAGCTTAAAGTTTAAAGGAAAAAAACGTGCAAAATTGAAAAAAGAAAAAATAAATGTGCAAATGATCTTTTAATTAAAGGGGTGCCACAAGTCCCAAATGACTGACTGACTGCTGTTTACTTTTTTTTCTGTATTCTATTTATTATTTACGCACTTTTTTTATTACATGAAAAAAGTTTAATGACAAAAATTAACATTACAATTAATTCTCTTTTTTGTAGTCTGTAGTTTCTTAAAGAAAAAAATATTTTATGAAAAACTGCAAAATTAATGCTTTCACAAGCATACTGTAGAAAGCTAAAATGCTGTTTTTGGAAGCATTTTTTATTGCTTTCAAATGAGTAATAAGTGGAAAATTGAATAAAGGTTGGCCTTTAACGCTGATGTTTCTTTAATTCTATGGTTTTTAAAATTAAAAAAAGGTTGATTTTTAAAAATTGTTTACCTTTTTTTAATTAATTTTAAAAAAGGTAATTTTTACCTTTTTTTAATATTGGGGAAATGAAAAGTTCAAAATAGAAGGGGGGATAATTTTGTATGTTTTCTTAAAAAAAGAAAGTCATAAGAAGTTTTTCTAATTTTAAGAGAAAGAAAAAAAAGAAGCTGTTAATACGTAATATTTTTAACACAGTAATTTTATTTTTGTGTAAACAAAAAAGCAAAAGAATTACTCACCGGAAGCAAAATTCCAAATAAGCTACAAATAAAAGGATGATTGGATTTTTCGTACGTCGAAAATTTTAGTGTTGCAATTAGCCGTTCAAGGGATATTGGGATAAAGCAATACATCATAATATCTAATCCACTTTTGGAGATTTCAGAAAATGCTTTACATTTTTGCAATAAATAAATCATTTCGCATGAATTCTAAATTAATTATTTGGAAATTTTGGAAATGGCTGGAAAAAAAATTTTGGATGCAAGAATTTACTTACTTTTGTTAAAAAAGAATTAAAAATCATTGAAATTGCTCGAAAAGTTGTACAACAAGTTCGAAATAAAAGTACCATAGCTAAATGTATGAATAATATTCGTAAATGGACATGAATTGCCTGAAAAAATAAAAATGTTATATTTTGTCCCCCAAAAAATGTTATTATTTCCATTTGGGATTTGTAAAAATTGAAAGTCCAGAGCTGACGTCAGCAAAAAATCGATATTATTTATCCCCCCCCCCCCCCCCTCTAAATCAGCATATCGTCACATTTAGTTTGTTTTAACCCTTGTCAAATTTTTCTTCTCCCCTTAAAAATGCTGACGTCAGCTTTGGACACTCCCAAAAAAATTTAAACTGAATATTTGACGTATGTCAGTTTAAACTATTATATATAAGAAATTATGATGTAAGTTAAAATAATAAACATCAACAGCTGATTTTTTTTTGCAAAATTTTGTGTTTTCAAGAATCATTAATTCGCATTATAAAGACATTTTATTCAGTAAAAATTTATAAATTTGGTTCCTGATTTATTCAAATGTTTTTTCTTTACACACATATTTATTTTTATTATAAATAATAATAAATAAAATAAAATTTTCCACCTTTTTGCGCCAAGTCTAAGCTTCTTCAGATTTTAAGATTGCAAAGCTTTTTTAAAATTTGAATTGTAAAAAATGGAGATTTTTCTATAAATCCCAAAATGATTCCCCTCCAAAATAAAAAGCACTTACTTTTGAACCAAAAATTCCAAAAACAACTAAAATATTTAAAACAATGGAAAATAAATTTAATACTGTCACAAACAATAGAACAAAATCCAACGACGGATTCTTAAATACTGTAAAAGCAATATCACAAATATTTTGATTTGCTTTCATTTTCTTTGCTAAAATCAGAATCAGAAAATTTAAAAATGTAAAAACAAACAAAACAAAATAAATATTTCTTTAATTTCTGTAACCATTAAACTTACAAATTACAAAAATTGTTTATATTTTTTAACACAATATTTTACAATTTTGTTGTTTATTAAAATTTAAAAGATATTTTTAAAACTCAAAAAATATTAAAGCTGATCATTAATTACGCAGAAGCAAGCAAGTATAATATAAAAAATTTACAGATAATAAAGCTTAAATTATAAAAAGCTTCTTTTTTTCTGTAGCGATTAATGAACAGAAATTATATTTTACCTAAAAAGGTCGGATTAAAAGGTTTTTTGTTTGACGAAAGCTACAGAATTCTCAGGAGGATTTTATACTTGCTACAGTAATCTCAAGAGTATTAAAAACCAAAAGATGAATTTAATTTAATGAACTCCTGAGGAAGAATATTTTGAACAAAAGAGCAACTGTAAAAAGAAAAAAAGTTATGTATGTAAAGTAGAAAGATTGATGGTAACAATTTTCTGAAGGCAATCCTCATGGGATTATCCCATATATTTTTGACTTAAAGGGGGCGGACGTTTTGCGACTTTTTTCAAAATTTGGGTCTCGCAACGATTAAAAAAATGCCCGACAAAACACTGGAGCATGCAAGATCCTGATTGTCAGGATCTTGCATTTCCCGAGTGCAAAAAAGTCGCAAACCGTCCGCTCCCTTTAAATAAATATTTCTCAGCACATATATATCAATCCCAAATTGGCTTCAATGTTGTTTCATTATATACTATGATAAGGAAACCGTCTAAATACATTCATCCGGATTAGAAGGAGATTTGTCAGAAGCGCCGTCATTCTTCTTTTAGACGACTCTTGAAACGAATTCCTTATAAGAATATTCTTTTTTCGGAGTACAAAATTTACATAGAACAAACATTGCGTTGAACTTATCATTGTACAAATTTTACTAACTTTATTTATTTACATTTACAACTGCTAAAAAATGCAAGACGGTGGTGCTTTTGCAAAAGCTGGTGAAAAATATTTGGCTAAAAGTAAGTATAGCGTTTTTATTATTTTTCATTAACTTGTATGTTTTTAGATTTTTCTAAAGGTAATAATGTCCCCTTAAAAAAGGAAATTACAGTTAACCGCATCATGGCGGCATCAATAGATGATGATTGGTAACTTTTTATAGTTTTTTTTAAACTTTACTAATATTATGATCAATATTGTAGGCAAACCGAACCTATTATTCCTTCTGGAACACCTCGACCTATCAAATATAAACAAAAAGCAAGAAGCCGTTTTGTTATGCCTTATGATGACAATATTGGTTACTATCATATTCCTCAACGGCAATCTCCAGAACCAGAATCCGTAAAACTAGTCCCTACTACTCGTTTCGTTCGTCCTCAACAACAACCAAAGAAAAACGAAGGTGAAACAATTGAACACGTAGAAATGCCGAAGCCAGAAAATCAAAATGTTAAACAGCAAGGTACGTTACTCGTATAAAGCCGTTTTAATACTTTCAATTTTTAGCACATATCACATCTGATGTACATGTTCCACCTCATCAAAAGATTGAAAATCTTGGTCTTGCATTATTTGCTATACCTGGAAAAGATTTTATTTTTGAAGTTAAAGATGAAGAGAAACATGTAAGTTATTTCTTTGACTTTTTTTTGTATATATCTATCTTTATGCCATATATATTTAGATTCATAAAATTGTTCTCGCTGCTCGATCATCATATTTTTATCAACAATTCTTTGGAAATTCTGGCGAAGCCATGACATCTATCAACGTTGCAGAATTTGATAAAGAAGTTGTTGAACTTGCAATTAAAGCTTGTTATGGTCAAACTATCAATGTAGAAACTTTGGATTATGGCATTGTTGGACAACTTATCAAATTTGCAACAACTTATAAAATTCCTTGTATTACTGTAAGCTTTATTAACCGGTGTTAATTTTGTTTTATTGTATATTTTTTAGAAAATGCTTCAAAATAAGTTATCAAAATGTATTGTTGAAGAAAATGTTTGCTCTCTTACTGCTTATGCTGTTGAATCGGATGATCGCGATCTTCTTCAAAAATGCGCTGATTTCATTGCTGATGCAATCATTGGAGATAAACCAACTCCCCCGGGCATTGAAAGTCTTCCACCTCAATTTGATAAAGAAATTGTTCGTGCTATTATTGCAAAAAATAAAAAATAATTAAGTTTTCCTTTTTTGAATGTTATCTTTTTTTCATAAATTATACTGTGTAATTTCCGATTAATCTTGATAGACATGTTATAAAGTCATAGTGTTTAAAGTACTGTATTCTGAAAAAACGGTAGATATTTTGATAACACATAATAAAAGTGACGACACCACTGATTTTCAGTTTATACATTTACTTTATTATTTAGCTATAAAAAGACATAAATCAAAAAAAGTTTGAAGAGATGAATTGACATCAGCTTATACTGGCAAATGAATATTGCGTTTTTGTTGAATAACTAAAATTCACAATTTTAAACTTCAAAAAAATACATGGACATTTACTTACCACGTGTAACATAAAGGTAGAAAAAATCAGCATATAAAACAGTTTGAACAATGCCAGCAACAAATGGAATAACATCGAAATACGATTCACCATAATAACGGTAAATATAATGAAGTACGTAAAGACCACGATATGTTCCAAGAGCAAATAGATAATGAGCTGTAATTGTTTCTGCAGAGCCAGTTCGAGAGAGCATATCTAATTGAGGCATAATTGCAACAGCTTCAAGGTAAATGCTGAATGTCCATATAATCTACAAAAAAAAGAAGTAGAAATACAGGAAGAAAAAAGAGAAATAAATACCTCAAAAAAAGAAAATTCCTGATTTATAAGTAAAGCAAGACCAAAAGCAGGAACGATTAGAACACTAATCCAAAAAATGTCATGATTTCTGCAAAATTAACTATGACACTAACACATGAGCTTTGCCATAAAAATCATACCTATCATAAGTTGCTCGAAATTTGGTAAAGATGAGATAAACGGTGGCAACTGAAGAAGCGATGAATAAAACTTTCATGACAGAATTGTAAACAGAAATAAAATTGAAAAATAAATCAATATAGCGTGAAACAAAGACAATCAAAAACAATACTTGTGAACGTCCGGATATACCTAAAAAGCATCATATATTCAAAATGAGTAAGAGACAAAAAAGTAGAGTAACCTACCAGCACAAGAACGACTTGTGTACATTTTTGCTAACAAAATGACGATGGCAATTAAATGTGCCATATCACCAGCCAAGCGAAAGATATTCATCGCCATCTTGTGTTTCAAAGTATACTAATATATCACTCCCACAAGCTTCTAAAATAGATGACAAAAATTTAAAAAAACAGTAGTTAAACAGCGTGAAACAAAGACAACCAAAAACGGATGAAGATCAAACACGACAAAATATATAAAACAACAAAAATGTTATTTTTTTAATAAATTGTTGCGTGAAATATAAATTATATTTCACGCAACAATTTAGTAAATTTTGTTTTGTTTTTTGAAACAAATTAACAAATGTTTTTTTTCGTTTTAAGAATGATTTGATTATTGCATGCAAAATAATATTGGATGTAAATACAAAATCGAAGACCCTGAAAACATCGCAAATATATATAACTAGAAGTCTAGGATACAGCCTTGCGTGAAAAAAGGCTTCTGCTTCCGTCATAAATCAGACAATAGCAAATGAAAAAAAATGTTCGAAAAACTTAATTTTTTTGTTTGATTGTAGTACTTTTGGGCGTGAATAAGAATAATATTAAAACAGAAAATTAAGTTGAAGCGTTGAAAATGCTATTTGAAGATTCTAAAAATCAAACGTTTTTGGTTTAGAAACTTGCACCGTTTTTTCACGGTTATTCAAATGCGAAATACGATAAATTTGGTACCATTTTCGAAAGTTTTTTTACCGCGGCAAAAGGAAAGGAACGAAAAAGGTGTTCGAAAAATGAGGACCGGGATTGTCTACCATTAGAAAAACGTGTTCCTTGTTTAATCATAATGATTTAATAAAATCATCAATGATGGTTATTTATCGTACACGAAAATGTCAGGTCCTTTCAAACTAAAAAACATTTTTTATTCAGACTTTTTGTTGCTAAAATATTACACACACAAAAATATGCTAAAATTTACATTAAACTTATCATTTGTTTGTTTACTCCAAAAATTTTGTTTCAGGAAAAAGTGAAAAACTAAAACAATGTCATTCACGAAGAAAAGCAACAAACATTGGGAGAAATTTTGCTTGCTGCAGAATTGATTTATCCATTTTTTGATCAATGCAGCAGAATCAACCTAACAACAACACCAACAACAATACCACTGATGACCCGACACAATCATGCCCACAAGTTATAATGGTTACAATTCGATCAATTATGGAACGTGATGATCTTTGTAGAATTCAATTAAGAACTGATGCAACAGTTCGAGAACTTCGAATAGCATGTCATTTTAGAATTGGACCAAAAGCTGAATCACAATCTTTAATTTTTGATGGAAAAGAATTAAAGTAAGTCTTTTTTAGCTTGTGAGATTTATATATATATTCATATATAATGTTTTGTTTTACAGGGATGATGATAAAATGTTAGCTGATTATGGACTGAAAGCTGATTGTATTGTACAACTTGCCCCTAAAATGGCTTCGGGAACATTGGACAGAAATCCACATGCTGATGTAATTTTGATTGTTCCAGATTTTATTCCACAAAATGTAACATCAATGTCGGATTTACGAGAAACTATTCGAAATATGCATACTTCATTACCTTCAAAGTAGACTATTAAATACTTTATGATGACATTAATTCATGATATATATATATGTATTTTTAGACGTCCAACACCAAATCCCAATCCACCTGATCGTAAAGCACATATGTGGACACCAGAAAAACAAATGGAACATGAAGTAACAAGAAATCGAATGAAAGAATTGATAAAACGAAGAAAAAGATTGCGACAACAACAATCTTCACCAAAAACAGCAGCTTCAACACCTGTGATGTCATCAGATGTACATTCATCAATGGCTGATGATCATAACAAAGGATCACATTCTCCAACATCTGGTCATGGTGATAATGGATCAATTTGTGGTTCAGTTGGTCGTTCACCACTTGGAAGTGAACCTGGAGTATGTTTATATGTAAATTATTTAATGTTTTGTATCTTTCGTTTTAGACTCCACCGGAAATAAGATTATTGCGACAACAAACTTCTTCAACAGCAAATGCATCGGCAACAACAAATGTGGAAGTTAAAGAGCCACCAGTAACTGAAAAAGAGTTAAAGGTAATTTCTTTTATATATACATGTATATATATATATTCAACAACTAATCCGTCACGTTTTTAGATGTATTTTAATCCACCAGAAACTTCAAGACAAGCTGAAATGCTTCGACGTGATTTATATACTCCACCACAAAATCGTGAAGGCCTCAAAAAGATTAAAGAACATTTTATTGAACTTCAAAAGTCAACTTGTGGAGTTTGCAAACGTCGTCTACCCTTGATTCAACAATCACTCAAATGTCGATGTAAAAGAGTTTTTTGTCCAAAGCATCGAAATGCAGAACAGCATAAATGTAGCGTTGATTACAAACTTGCTGGAAGAAAGAAACTTGAAAAAGAAGTTCCGAAAATTGAATTAGGTGGTGCTCGAAAAGCTAAATTGGAAGATTAATTATTGATTTTAGTATGTGTAAAAAAATTGCTTGTTTTTGTAGAAATAAATCTTTTAACTCACCGACTTAATGTGAATTTTTTAAGATTTTTGGCGTTTGAGATTACTGTATAAATATAATTAGGGGTATTCAGACAATTCTCCAACTATGCCATTTCACACCCTTTGACAGGGTCCCTGTCTTTAACTAAAAAATACAGAGGTACAGAAATCTATTTTTTACAAAATTTGGTTTTTATAAAAACTTTTTTAAGAATAAATTGATAATCTGCCTAAACTTTGACCGACCTTAATAGCGATTCTGTATCTTGTCCCCAAGTCTGGGTCTTTGAAATTCGCAGCGCAGTAATGTTTAGAAGCTACTTTAGACAGTTTGTAATATATGATAAAGTTGTGTATTTTAATGACTCAGTTTATTGGTTTTACCCGCGCACTATCCCATGTAATAAGTTCTGGGTTCTTAGGCCGGCCCATGCCATGCCAAGCGGCGAACAACATATGCTTACAAAAAATCGTTTTTACTATTATTATTATGAGTTTTGTTATTTTTTAAATTAAACTAAAAAGCAATAAAAATACGTCGAACAATTTACAAAATTCTCGAAAATCTTTTTGTGCCAATGATTACCGTATGGAATAAAAGGTCATTGACCAAAAATTGTTTGTTTTTATTTGCTAAAAAAGTAATCTGTTTTAAAATCATTTCTTTTTAATTTCAATGAAAATTGTTGAAGCTTGAAGGAAATTTCAATAGAATGTACTTTTTACTACAAATTTCAATCTTTTAATAATTTCTTTGGTCACGATTAAAAACCAATTAATTAATCTCTCTCCTGTTTCTTTCATTTTCTTTATCATCATTTATTTTAAAAAGCTGTCTGCCAAAATATTTATAATTGCTTTGTAAAAGTTTGAAGCTTAAAAAACTAATAAACTTTTTTAAATAAATTCATTCTTGCAGTTTAAAAATGATAACGCCAGTTGAACTTTTGAATTTGCTTTATAAAATTAATTTTATTGCTGCAATTTTTGCTTTAATTTTATGGAGTTTAATGCTTTTTGGAATGGCATTTTCCAAAAAGGTTTCTTCTTCAAATAATGCTTTAAAGTAAGTTTTTGTTTCGGGTCACGGGTAAACGTGGGATCAACAAATTTATGATTTTTTAAAAATATCTTTTTTATATCAAATTTATAAAACTACAGTATCCTCTTACGGTAATTTTTAAAATTAAACACTTTTTATTTCAGAATCTATGCCCCAGCTTTATGCATTCAATTTTTATGTGTCCCAATTGTATCTATCATAAATACGATATGCATTTTTTATGATATTAAAATTTCTTCATTAACTGAATTAATTTTGCATTGCTTTATTTCATTTGGGGGAAATTCACTTCGATGGGGAACATTTATTTTTTGTTTTGATCGAATAATTGCAACATATTTTATTAAATTTTATATTAATTACGGTAATACTAAAATATTTGGTGTAATTTTAACTTTAATTTCTTCAATGATATCTTTATCAATGATTTTGTTTCATATTTGTAAGTTGTTTTTTTAAATAATCATGAATGGCAAAAGCTTGAAAAAACGTGGTTTCAAAAAACAACAATAGTCGAATTTTGAACCAATAATATTAAAAAACTTTGAGCTTAAAATTGCTCACGTGAAACATTAATTAGGCTGTTTTTTGCAAAAAAAAATTTAAACTTTTTAGAATTTATATTTGTGAGCAAAAAAACTAAAGACTTAAAGAATGCATTCGACAATGGTGAACTAGTTTTGCGATATCTCATCAAAATTAAAAGTTATAAATTCGGACGCCTCGCAGGTCTAAAAAAATGCCCGAATTTATAACTTTTTGATTTTGATAAGATATCAGAAAGCTATATTAACCTTGTAGTGGATAATCGTAGACAGAACATACATATCAAAAAGGTACAACAACAAAAGTCGCAAAAAATTAACTCAATTTTTTCTAAAAGAGAATCGGCTCGGATTTTTGCTCATTAATCAATTAAAACTAATCTTAATCATAATTTTTTTTATTCCGCTTCCGTTTAAATAAATCCTTTTTTTCGGAAGTATAATTTTTTTTTGGTTAGGCATGAGAATGCTGTCATTTTAAAACTTATATTTTAACCCTAATTAAATATTTTAGAAAAGGAAGTAATATAATTTTGAATTAAAAAAAGGCTGTTTTTCAGTTGGTACTCCTCTAACATTTACTACAACATATTTGGCACTCGTCGTAAATTTCCTTTGCTTTTTTGTAATCCTTTTTTTAATTAAAAAAAATCGAAAACTTCGACATTTAATTGATAATAATTATAGTCTGTCAGGGAAATTTCAAGTTTGTTTTAATTTATTTTTATTTATTAAAGGCAATTTTTGAAATTTTATTTTGCAGATTGTTGAAAATCTTCGATCTTTGGAAGCACTTGAAATTTATCTAATTTTAATGGTTTTAATCACAAGTTGTTCACCAATTTGTTCAACTTTATACTCAATTTTTCTTCCACAATTTCCATTTGC
This sequence comes from Panagrolaimus superbus, assembly GCA_964035985.1. Classification (NCBI taxonomy): domain Eukaryota; kingdom Metazoa; phylum Nematoda; class Chromadorea; order Rhabditida; family Panagrolaimidae; genus Panagrolaimus; species Panagrolaimus superbus. Next base: position 13,704,275 of record OZ038359.1, read on the forward strand.
TGGCAGATCGCCAATCTTTTATTTTGTAAGTTTTTTGTTAAATAAATTTGGGATACTGTAATTTTTATAATATTCGGTTGTAACTTTTGTAAATTTCGGGGAGGTATCTTATCATTTTAAATCTTTAAAAACATTTAATTTTCAGTTTTACAATACATTTTTTTGCGTCACAGCAATTGTTGCTGGAATTCGAATAAAATTAATGAAAAATAAAACAGTTTTTAAAAGATTTGTTCGAACTCGATTGATCAAAGTTGAAGATGGAAAACGGCTTAAATTTTCATCTTCCAAAGGTGAAGCGGATATTTATTTTGCAACACTCAAAAATTCATGGAATCAAAAACATACAAAATAAATATATTTTTTATTTAAATTAATTTCATTAATTTATGATACTGTAGTTTTAGATAAAACGTAATACACAAAATTATATAAAATAAAACGGTCAAATTAAGAACAAATAATAAAAGTGTAACTCCGGTTCAAACTTTTTTGAAACAAAAAAAGGAGAAATAATTTATTCGAATAAATATTTCTGACATTTTTAGTTTTATTTTTGATTGATTGATAACGTTGATAATAAATATGATCAAAAGTTTAATAAACGTATCATCTTTTTGTGTCATTTTTAAAAATTTTTAAAAATAAAATGAATCAGTTTTTAGGTTTCTGATAAATTTTTGTAAATTTTGCTTTTAAAAACTTTACAAAAAAATGAATGCTGCCTTGATTCACTTTTTTTTTGATAATGTTGAATCAAAAAAAGGCATCATACATTTTTACAATTTTTTAATGAAACATTTTTGTTTATTAAAAGATGTTACGGTTAAAAGTTGAAACCTGTATTTTTAACATTTTATTATTATTTTTGTATTTTATGCAAAAAATATGAAACAATTGAAATAGGGATATTTTTATTTAAAAAAATTTAGCTTTAAAGGTTTATGCAAAGAGTTGTTTTCTAATTTTAATTAAAATTAAAATTAGAAAATTATATCAGTTTAACACTTTTTTAAAAGTTTCGACCCCCCTATTTAAGTTTAGATGTAACAGTATTAAATGATTTTTATTAAATCGATTTTTAAAAGGCGGAAGCGATTTCTTCCTTTCATTTTGGGTTCAAAAAAGTACCTAAAATGTCTTTTTTTTCATTGTCTGAAAATAAATCGCGCAAATTGTTATTTAAATGAATGAAAGAAAATTGTTGATACTTTTTTTTAAATTTTCCTTTTAAAGTTTTTAAACGTGATTTTTGGCTTCTTATTTTTTTACAAAAATGTCGTCCCATTTTCGGTGTCCAAAAAATGTCATAAAAATTCAAATTTAATTTTTTTAAAAGTATATATGTGTTTTTTTATATTTCAACCAAAGGTGATTTTGAGTGATGTAAAAAAAGGGGGGGGGGGTTAAGAGGCCAGACTAAAAAAGGGATATTACAAAAATATTCTCAGATTCTCCTTTATTTGTTCAACATCTTTTTTTCTTCTTTATTTCGGGATTCCCCCCAATACAATTTTTATCGGGGCTATTGGATCGATCTCTTTTTTCTTTTTTTTCATACAAATAAAGAATAAAAGTATCATTAAAAATGTGTATATTTTAGAATCATTGATCTCCTCTTTTTTCTCTCTCTCTCTCTCTCTCTATTTTTTTCATTCACTGTTAAAATCAAATCAATTCTATTTTTTCAAGTTTAATCACATTTCAAACTTCCGTCCATTTACATTAAATATTTCATTTTATACATATATTTTATACTGAAACTGATCAAATTCAAAGCCCCCGCACTCAAAGGAAGAAACTATTTTACATATTTTTTTGCCTCCTCTGTTTTACTCTCTTTTTTTTGAAAGGAAACACATGTTTAATAATAATAAAAATATTATATTTTTGGGTTTTACAATATTTATGTAAGAAATGACTGTCACATATTCCCTGGATGTTTCATCTTCAACATTTTGTGGAATTCATAAACTTTTATTTCGATGGAAAGGTTCCATATGGAAATCAATTTGGCCGGAACTTTTACTTTGGCTTTTTTGTTATGCAATTTTATCAATTTTATATCGATTTATTTTACCAAAATCCCAGCAAATTCAATTTGAAGATCTTTGCGTATTTTTTTATACATATGGTGATTAGTAAGTTACTGCTAATAATAACGGTGATTATAATTGTAATATTTATTACAGTATTCCATTAACATTTTTACTTGGATTTTATGTGAATGCAGTTTTTGGTCGATGGAGTGAAATTTTTAATAATCTTGGATGGATTGATTCCCCAGCTCTTTTAATTTCAACCTATGTAAAAGGGGATGATGAAACGGCGAGAAAGATTCGAAGAAATATTATTCGATATATGGTTTTAACACAAGCAATGGTAAAATTATTTCAGATGCCCAAAAAATATTACGGCACACTTTTTTTACAGGTATTTCGAGATGTTTCAATGTCCGTTAAAAGAAGGTTTCCAACCATGGATCATCTTGTTACTGCAGGTTCGATTTTGGATTTGATATATCCGTTTTTAGTGGATATCTGAAATCGAGGGAAAAAATACATATTCAAATTTTACAGGATTAATGACTGAAAATGAATTAAAAGAATTTGATTCCATTGTTTCACCGCAACTTAAATATTGGGTCCCATTTAATTGGGTTTTTTGTTTAATTCGAAAAGCCCGAGAATTAAATATGATTGAAAGTGATATAATTTATACGGATTTACTTGAAAAACTTCGACAATATCGTGTCAATGTTTTAACTTTAACTTTATTTGATTGGGTTCCAATTCCTTTGTATGTATAAACATTTTTTATTAAATGTAAATACTATATTTTAGAGTTTATACACAAGTTGTAAATTTAGCTGTTCGATCATATTTTATTGTGGCATTAATGGGTCGACAATATTTAATTGGAGAAAGGGATATCCCAAATGCAAAAACTGTACACTTATTTTTTTGATTTCCATTCAAGACATATTCTCGAAATTTTTTAGGTAGATTTATATGTTCCAATAATGTCAATTTTACAATTTTTATTTTATATTGGTTGGATGAAAGTTGCTGAAGTAATGATAAATCCATTGGGGGATGATGATGTTTGTCCCATTTTTTTTCTCTCTCTTGAAACGAATTGATTATGCAAAATATATTTTAGGATGATTTTGAATGCAATTGGGTCTTGGACAGAAATCTACAAGTTGCCTTTTTGTCTTGAGAGCGACAAAATTAATCAATAATAATTTTAGGTTGGATTATCAATTGTTGATGATGCATATGGGCGGGTTCCGGAATTAGAAAAAGATATGTTTTGGAATGATGTTTTGCCGGAGCCTTTATATACCGCTCAATCGGCTTCAAGGCCACAGTCTGTTTTCATTTTATAATTTTTAATATTTAATCATTTCTTTCATTTTTCAGTAATCCAATGATCGGTTCCTGCAATGATCTGTAAGTATACTTTTATAAAGCTGCTTTTTTTAAGTATAACTATTAAATTCAATTTTTTGGTTTTATAATTTTCCGTTTTTTTCTCGATGCATTTATTTTTTTATTTTCGCAATACTTTTAACTGATTAGTACTGATAATAATTTCCATGAAAGTTTCATGGACGCCCAAAGTCATTTGTCCACATGAACTTTGGAACTTTTTTTAATCCGTTTAAATCCAAGAAATTATTCAGTTTTAAACTTGCCACTAAAATGTATTTTTTCGTAAAATTCTGAAAAGTTTTATATATTTTTATTTTTAAAAAAATGTGGATTACAGAAAAAAATCTTATTTCAAAGTTTGCTAAAAAGGGACTACGCTTTTTTAACTTTGGAAAAAATTTTGGGTTTTACAAATTTAATTAAAACTTTGTTAAATTTGTAAAACCAAAGTGCTTTTATTTTATTATACAGTATCTTTTTGTTTATTTTTCTAAGCATTTTTCAAGTTTTTTTCTCATTTAATTTAAAAACACAACTTTTTATATTCATTAAAATTTTTGGTTATTCTATTTTTCATTTTTTTAAACAAACAAAAAAAGATAAATCGAAATTTCGAAATTTATTTTGTAGTCAACTGAAAAAAGATCCATATTGCGTACAAAAATTGCAAAGGCTACGAATGCCATGGCATTCAGAACAAAATTTAATAGGTTTTGGTGAAAGACATAAGTTAGTCATTGATATTAAAAATAAAGTTTATTTCAATAAAATCAAATGTATTTTTTTAGTTCAACGGATGAAGCAATGATATTACAGCCACGTCGGCGCCGATTTATGTCTGTTACAACCGTGGATTCAAATAAATTAATTGATCCAACGGCATCTGAAATTCAAGTACCAAGTCATAATTCAATGCGACGATCAAGTTGTATTGACGAAAATGGCACAACAGATCGACAAAGTCGTTTGCTGGATTCATTTCGGCGAAAACTTTCACGCCAAAATCGGCGAAGTACAAAATTAAGTCTTCCCGTTCATCCAAGTCATTCAGGCTTAAAAGGATCCGCAGATTTCTCAGATTCTTGCATCTCTACTTATAATGATTGGTATGAAAGAAATGGAGTTTCTCCAAATCCACCCCCAAAATTAGAGCCCATGAAAATGACTGAAGTTGGATCTCGGTGGAATTCCACCCTTTCAAGGTACTGTAATTTTTTTAATTTTAAAAACAACTAAAATAATCAGAAAATAACGTTCTACTTCAAAAAAGGATTACTGTCAATTGATAATAATTACTATTATAAGTTTTTAACAGTAATATTAATTGTCATTTGAGATAAAAGATTAAAATTGAAGAATACTATCACAGACACTAACTTTAATAAGTAAAAAAAATTATAAATTTAGAAACAGTAGTATTTGTTCGAGCAATTTTATTGATGGATTACATACTCCATTTGCGCAATCCCTTCCAGCTCATCTTTTAAATCATCATCATCATCGTGGAAGTGATGCTGTGCTGGCAAATCTTGATGCACAAACCCTTAATAATATTTTGGATCATTTAGCAAAAAATAATGAAGAGGTTTTTTACAATAATATAATTTAAACCATATATGTATTTTATTGTAGCATCAATTAAATAATCATGAAAATACTGATGCCCAAAAAGGAATGCCCCCTCCTCCAACGCAGAATGCTTCCTGGACTGTAAATGAAATGCTTCCAGTGATACAAGAAGAAGATCAAATGTCAAGAAAGACAACACAACATTCAATGAATGGTTCAAATAGTAGTGATAATGATAACAATCATAAAACAAGTCAAACAACTTTAAGCACAGAAACAACCGCATCAATCGGGGATATTCGAATGTCTCAAGATAATTTAGATGGCTCAGGCATGTACATTTTAATATAGCATAGTTTTTGACAATTTTGTATTAAAAAGGTTTTTAGAAACCCCTGATTCAATTCAAAAAGTTAAAAATGTTTTACAAAAAGCTGAAAATGATGATAATCTATCAAATTCTTCCAATGATGATAAAGATGACATTGAATTACATCATCCTCATCCAACAACGGTGACATTTGCACATCCCCTTCCATCACATACAACAGCACCAGCTGAATTAGCTGCAACAGAAATTGATCAATTAAATGCATCCCCATCACAATCAGATGCAGCAACTTCATTCCCAAAATCCCGAACATTTGGAGGCCGAGAACGTCCCGAATTTAGATTAGCCAGCGAAAGTGAAGATAATACTCCATAACAAACAAAAATGTATATGCCTGCTTCCTGGACTGTTAAGTATCTCAAATATATATATAAACATATATCCATCATAAATTCGGGTTTTTAGCTTAACTATAATATTATGAAATACTAAATAAAAATATTGATTAAAACAAAAAATACATGTTTTAACTTTTTTTAAATTCTTTATACATAAATTAATTATGTGTAACAAAAAAACAAACAAAATTTTAAAAAAACAAACAAAAAACGATGAAAATTATGCCCCAATTGGTGTATTGGGAATTTGTGAAATTGTATCCAAAATTTGTTGATGACGTTTTAATTGATAAAAAATTTGAATATAACGAAATGTTTGAACAAGAAGGGTAAAAAGTAGAAGAATATTTCCAGTCATTGTAAAAAAAGTGTATTGAATTTGAGATGGATATGTTGTAAAAAAATACAGTAAAGTATCAAAGAAATATGTAAAATGTAAAAAAATCTAAAAAATTTATTAAATATTATATATACATACTTTATTTTAAGATTTTAAAAAATGATACCATAATAAAAGTATTTGGAAGATGGATACTGTAACCTTGATGACGACCATATTTTTGAATAACAAAAACAGTTTTAATGAATAAAATTAATGAAAAATAAGCCAAAAGAAGGCAGATCCAATTTAGTGATGTTAAAGGATGGCTAGAATATTGTAGCGAAATGAATGAATCAAATAAAAAACACATTGTTGCCAGGTGAAGCATAAAAATATCAATAGAACATTCATGAAGATGATGCTTAAAATCTCTTTCTAAATTATCTCGACCATTTGGAATATATGGAGCATTAATCAAATTGTCAAAGAAATTTATTCCAACAATAATTGCTCGTTGAATCAGTAATAATAAGTGTACCATTTTTTATGAATAATTAATATTTTTTGAAAATTTTAATGCCACACTCAAAAAAGAAATAGCAAAATTGAATCATAATTTCGAAAATGAATTTGTTGCAGAAAAGCAAGCAGGCAATCGCTTAAGGACCCAACAAATTTATTCAAATTCAACAAATAATTAACCGATCGATTGATTAAGATTTTGAACAAATCTAAAATTCGCTTCAAACAAAAAACTAAAATTTTCTAATTTTCTAGGGCAAACTCAAGGGCAAAAAACCTTTTGGAATAAACGTTTTTGGAGAGTGCAAAAAACGTACAGTAACAGTGTTATTGTAAATTTAATATTTTTTAACAATTTTATTATAGAATATTAAAAACTCAACAAATTATTTAACAAAAAAAAATTTCAACTTTTAGGGGGTTCACTTTTATATTCCATTGCAATACCTTTAAGCCCTTCATTAAGACTTAAATCTTCTTCAACATAAGTATTATCAAGGCCCTTCCAAGATCGATTGGAAAAATAATTTCCAGCAGAATATTCAAGAATTTGTTTATTGTCTGCATTGTCACCACCGTCTGCAGCATGATGATCATCGAATTGTGTTGCGCGAATTTTTCCAGAAATTAATGAAACATCTACAGCATCTTTATCAAGTTTACCAATTTCATCTTGAACAAAATCACCAAATTGCGCAGACCATCCACCTGAGGCATACCATTCTTTAGATGGATTTAAAGCAATTTCAGCTTCAAATAAGCTTACAATTGGTTTAAAAAAGTCACTTGAATCTAATATAATTCCAAAGGGACAAGAAAGAAGAATAAATGCATCAATATCTGTTGCAAAATTTGATAATTTTGGTTCATTTACCTTAAATGTTATGATAAGTATTAAAATGTTATGGTAACAATTATTATTAACAAACCTTTCCAATTGATAAAACATATAATTTCTTATTTGCTTCTTTACAAAGTTTTCTAATTCTTTCAATCGCTTCTTTAATCCCTTCAACTCCAAGTGTTCCAACGACCAATCCAATGACATTTGAATCTCGAAGTTTTTCAATTAAAAATAATCGTTTACGCAGGGATCGAAGAGTTTTTGGTTCTAGAGATTCAAGAGATTTTGTTGCAGGAAAATAGTTTATAACTTTATTGAATTGAATATGTGTGAGAAGCCAAATAGGAAGAAGTGCACTTTGTGGATTACCAATAAATATCAGTGAAGCTGAAGCATTTTCATCCCACGTTGTTGGAAGTTCACGACCTAAGATTGTCTTTGTTGAATTGGATTTTGAAAGATGACACGAAGAAAATTTAACTGAAGAAGGTAATACTTTGCTGATTGAATCTTCTAGTTCAGCTAAAATAATATCATTTATATAAATTATTATACTGAAAAAAACAAACATGAAATTGCATCATAACCAGGTTCATAAAGTAATATAATTTCAGTCTCATCTTCTTTAACAAATTCTTTCAACTTTGGAATAAAATCTTCAAAATCTACTTTTAATTTACCAAAAACATATAAAATTGGAATTACAGTTGTTGGAGTACTCATACATGCTAAAACAAAAATTGATATAACTTTTTTGATAAGGAATATAAATAAAATATACCTTCACCAAAATGAATCAATGAATCACAATTTGCATGTTCTGCTGCGACTGCATCAATGCAACAACTATAATATAATAAAAGCATTTAACACAATAAAATTTGTTGAATAATATAAAGCATACCTTCGATAACTTGTATCTGCAAGAATATAAATCTTTGACCCAGATTCTTTTTCAATCCTTCTCGATAAAGGAAAAGCATAAGAAAGAAGATTATCAGGAAGTTGAAGAGCGACTCTTTGATATCTATTTTCTTTTATCCATGCAATAACCCGGCTAATTTCAAAGAAATCATCAAATTCAGAGGATGATGGATCAAGTTCAATCGGATCTTCAATTTTTATTTCTTCTTCTTCTTGCTCAACGTGATCTCCAGTATAAAATGCTCCAGATAGCGGCGGTTCAGCGTCATTCATTTTTTTGGTATAATATTATGATTATATAAATTATATAATCATAATATTGCGTTATATAATATAATCATCTCTAAAAATTTTTGAGAAAATATTTATCACTATTTTCGCGTTAAGATATATATTTGTGTGTCGACTAGGGTTGTTCATTTCCCGGGAAATCGTAAAAAAGGCGGGAATTTCCGGGAAATGCCCGGGAAATTTCCCGAAATTTTGATTTTGGAAATTTCATTAATTTAATGTCCAAAACACTAAAAACTTTTATTTTCAGTATTAAACATTAAATTAAAGCATTTAAAAGACTCTTAAACTATTTTAAAAGCTGAAATTTCCATTTTTAAATAAATTTAACAAAAAAAATTTTTGTTTCTTTACAAAATTTTTCGGGAAATGAAAGTCATTTCCCGCAAAAATCGGGAAATTTCCCGGGAAATGGAAATGAACAACCCTAGTGTGGACTGTTAATAATCAGTAAATGATTATTATTATACACTAGAGGACAACACCGCCTTCGGCCTTCGGCGGTGTTGTCCGGAGATCCTTGAACAATAATGATAAAATGCTTTTTTTTTATTGCAAATTGTTTGCCTCGATTAGCAAAGCTATTTTCATTTTGTTATCAAAGATTAAGCTTATTTTTTGTCAAATGTCAAATTTTTTTTCTGCAAAGATGTATTTTTTTATCGGCAAAAAAACCCATCACTTTTTGAAGAAATTATCACAATATTTATTTATTTACTTTGTGGAAAAAAAAATAAAATTTATTGATGAAATAAATAGTTCATCAAGTACCTGAAAATGAAAATCGAAGATTTTCCTCCTTTACCAACGACAGGGTATCGGCTGCTAAAATAATACAGCGGTGTGGGCTCTTTTTTTTAGCAATCGCTGTTGCATCATTCTTTGCAAAGACCAATTGATGGTTTTTTTATTGCATTAATGTTATTAAAATATAATTGTCGCATTAGTTATATTTCGTCTGTGTGTTTTTTCGACACCCATATTTTTCGTTTGCAACAATGTTTTACAAAATATATGGGGTTTTGTATACAAAACCCCATATATTTTGTAAAACATTGTTGCAAAATTTATCAGTTTCGCCGTCTGTTCTTCTTTTTTTATTTTATTAAAAAAAGAAGAACAGACGTATTTTTTCGGCAAAAAATGACAAATTCGTCCTTTTTAAAGAGAAAAATTTGTCTTTTTTTTCAAAGACGTATGTGTCCTTTTTAAAGCGACGATCTTATCTTCGTAAAAAGACATTTTCATCCTATCTGTTCGGACAAATTTGTTTTTTCAAGAAGACTACTGACATTCATACCTTTTTTTGGGATGTAAACGTCTTCAATAGGTACGATTAAGCCAACATCCATACTTTTGGTACGAAAACGTCTGAAAAACGTGTATGTTGCCCCCGACGTACCTAAAATAGGGATGAGTTTGTCCTAATACAAACGTATTGGTCAAAGCAATGTCCTGGTTTTTTTTCAGTGTTACTGTATATTTTTGTTTTCCGGTGGAATTCGAAAAAAAAATTAAAACAGTTTTCGAACTAGTATCTCATTTTTCTATAAGTTTTACTACAGTATTTTATCTCTCTCTCTCCCTTTGCGTCTCTATTTCTTTTTTTTTATAGTTTTTATCTTTTTATGTTACTTTTTTTTTTCAATTTTCAAATATTAAAAAATATGAGTATTTCTTTTTTTCGCTTCTTTTATGTGGCGTTAATTTTTTTCTTCAAAAGATCAGTTTCTTAGAATTCAAAACAAACAACTTTTTTTTGAAATTGTATATACAAAATTTTAGGTTTCGACCAGTGCATACGATTTTTTATCGTTTGCACCATTCTACATTGTTAAATTTCGTGGTCATGCAGAATATCTTGAAAAATTCCGTGATCCAGATTTTATGATGGAAGCAGTTCGTCAATATCAAAAGTATCTAATTGAAGTAAAGGTGCGCCAAGGATGTCATTTGGGAGCTATTCTCAATTTTTATCATGGAAAACAAAATGCTCCGTCAACAATTACATTCGATCCCAAAGAATTTCAGCAATTAGAAGCAGCCTCTGTTGTTAAAATGGTGAATTCTTTTGGGGTTGGGGTGAGTAAATTATATTCATTTTGTTGACGGTATATTTTGTAATTTTAGATCAAAATTGCCGGCATCTTTGAACGAACAAAGTTCTCTTTTGCTTTGAGCAAAGTGAAGGCCGGGAGGAATTATATTGCAACAATCAAACAAGATACCGTTTCATCGGTTAAAAATATTTTACCTATCATGGATAGAGATTTATGGACCTTTTTTCAAAGATTTCAAGTAATTAACATTGACTCGGCTCAAGGTAGTTTTTATTTACATTAATAAAATAAAGATATCGTTTTTAGAAAAATTGTTCCATGCATTTTCTGCCGCTTGTGGTTGGCGAATTGAATCAATTATTGTAGTGGAAGGAAAACTTTTGAATAAAAGTTCTGATGGATTGATTGTTGGAAATGTATCCTTTGATATTCATACTTTAAATGGAACACGTCACATTACCATGACTGTTGAAACAAATACTTTGAAAACGCGCAAAACACAATCTGAAACGTAAGGTTTTTTGGATGTCTTTAATTCATAAAAAATATCAGAGATACTTTTTAGTGCTGCTATTACTGTCACATATAACAAACGAAAAGAATCCGTAGTGATGGCAATGATCGAAGTATTGCAAATACGAGGGCTGTTCAAAATAAATGTTCACGATGATCCACAATTTCTTCACCCAGAAGCTTTAAAAATTAGAGAAGATGTCAAAAGTCAATATTTATTTTGTAAAATGAATGCCAAGGGTCAGTTGTTTCCTGACCAATCAATTGGTCTTACAATTGTCAATAGGTATATGCAAAGCCTTGCCAAATCATTAAATCTTCCAACAACTCAAATAAGTCATCGTGTTTATCGAAAGGTAAAACGTTGCATAAAAATAACTCATATATAATATTGGATTTTAGGGAGCGGCTTTTAAAGGAGCGCTCAAAACAATGGTTGAAAATGGTGCACTCGTTACCTTGCGTGAAATTAGCGGAGTTCTAAATACGCTTGGACTGTGGCATGCCGAATCATCCATGAGATATCTGCAAACAAGAGATGGTGTCCTGGAAAACACATTGCAAAAGTATCGTGATATGGTTGAAGTTGATCCTACGATTAAACCAGAAGACGTCCATCAATTTACAACGGATAAGAGTTTGGACGAATATTATATTGAAGTAGATCATGAAATAGGTAAAGCGAGTTTTTTTTAGTTGTTTTTGTATAACAATAACTTTATTTTTAGTTGACTGTATTTTTAATGCATACAATTTAATATGGGGGTCATCATTGTCGGCTTTTCGACGTGCGCGAAAAGTTGATGTCGCATGTGCCATAAACAATTTTCTCTCAGATAATGCACCACAAAGCTTACAACATCGAAGTATTAATGATTTGAATCCAAAAGAAAAATGTTGGATATCGAAACAACATTTGGATTTTACAATGATCCAAACCATTTTGTTGTTGATATCCGTGGCACCCCATGTTTTGTTGAAGAATGTGATCATGCGAATGCAGAGGGTGATCTTGTTCGACATTTTGAAGCTGAACATGGCAATTTAAAATCAATTGAATGTGGATCATGTAAATTGTTTTTTACTTCCTTGTAAGCAGTTTTTATTGTTTATATTGTTTTTTTTTTTTTTTTTTTACCTTGTTTTTTTGTTAATAAATTGTTTGTTAATGACATTCTGCGTATCCTGGGACAAGAATGGGGGCAAGAATATTACGGGGTCGCAAAGGGGAGAAAATTCATAAGGGTTTGTCTCATCAGTAATCCTAAAATCTTCTATAAAATTTTGGACAAATATATCTCAAGTTTTTGTCTAAAAAAAGATGACATTGTCCCTAAAAACAATATGATTTCATCCCTTTTTTTAGACGTTTTTATACCTATTTTTGCTTATAAAAACGTCTTTTCTTAGAAAGACATATTTGTCCCTAAATAGCCCTGGTCCGATCCAGTATAATTTTTAGGAATGAATTCGTCCCTAAAAAAGCCGAAAATGTACTGGTTTTTTTTTCAGTGATCACATATTTATCACAATCATGACATCTCTCTTATTTGTCAGAGTATGTATTTAAGCTTTCAATCATACCAATTAATCTGAATTAGTTATAGATTGTAATGAAGGTGTTAGCAAGCTAGGAGCAAGATTTTGTAAAAAAACCGACATAATGTCGTACCTATGGCAACTTATGTTCCGCATTTCAAAAAACGTGAATTGCCAGACGAAGCAGAAGAAATGGAAACAACGTCCGAGCCCCAAATTACCAGGTATCGTAAATATAGTGTCGAAGACGTCATGGCAAAGATTACTGGTGTCTCTGACTTAGTATCGACCGGGATGATGTATAGCTATCTCCAAGAAAATAAAATTGGTGTCAATATGTTCGATTTGGAATGTTTTAAATTTCAAAAAGATATGTTAACATCTCAAGGGTTGATTTCGAAGTTGTTGTAGGCCGTGTCGAACATATTCCAATTCCGCCGGATTTTTAAAGCCTGCTTTAAATTTTTGTATTTTCTGAAATTTTTAGCGTTAATAAAATTGAAAACTTTTAATATTTATTTTTTTGAAAGACTTCTTTAGATTAGAGACTTTGGTTGAAGGGAATGGGGTGCGCAGCGATGTCTTTTTTTCGAAAAAGAATGTAAAACGACACAGGAAAACGGCTCACGTAAAAAGTGCAAGTTGCACTTTTTGCGCCGATTTTCTACACTTTTTTAGCGGGTTTTGCACACTTTTTACGCAAAAGTAATTGGTTCTGCCAGGAAATGTAAAAAGTGTGCAAAATAAACTTTTTTACAAAGGCACGTAAAAAGTGCAAGTTGCACTTTTTGCGCACATTTTAGCCACTTTTTTAATTTTTCAATTTTCCCCACTAACAAAATACGCACTTTTTAAATGAGTTGTTTTCCTGTGGAGTGGCGGCGAAAAAAAAATGGACCGAAGGACCGTAACATGTTTAGTCGCGTGGGGAACGCGCATTGCTTGCAGCCAAAGAGAGAAAAAAGTCATCCAGCAACCGATCACATCGAATCCAGCGTTCTATTTTTCACGCCGATGTCTGGCAAAATGTTTTTCAATGCCATGTGGGAGAAAAAAACGTTTTTTTTCGTTTTTCACTTTTTTTCCAACAAAAATAATACGAAAAAAAACGAAAACTTTTTTGGTCACATGGCGTTGAAAAGCATTTTGCCAAACATCGGCGTGAAAAATAGAACGCTTGTTTTGCTTTGGATTCGATGTGCGATGTGCAGGTTCGATTCTCACCTGGTGCAAAAAAAATTTTTTATTAAATAAATGTCAAATTTCAACGCTATTTATTTTATATTTAAATTTATTATTTATTTGACACAAATCATTACACATCGGTTGCTGGATGACTTTTTTCTCTCTTTGGCTGCAAGCAATGCGCGTTCCCCACGCGACTAAACATGTTACGGTCCTTCGGTCCATTTTTTTTTCGCCGCCGTAAAAAAGAGAAGCGCTCGTCGTAAATAATTCGGCGTTTTTAAGCTTCTGAATATTTTAAAAAATAAATTTCAGTAATAAATCACGAAGATCCAGAGCTATCCGAATATATAAAAATAAATAGCAAAATCCGAAATTTATTTTTCACGCTGCGCACCCTTCAAGGGAACACATTTGTTTAGACACCGGCAAGTGAAAAAAAAATTTTCGAAAAATTAAATTTTTTTGTTTTATTATAGTACTTTTGGGCCTGAATAAGAATAATTTAAAAACAAAAAATTAAAAAAATTAATTTGAAGCGCCGAAAATGCCATCTGAAAATTTAAAAAAGCAAAATTTTTTGGTAGAAAAAAGACACTTTTTCTTTCCTTTTTTGCAACAAAAAAATGCATTTCCTTTATGCTTTTGAAGGACGCGTCGCCAAAAACACCTTTTTCAACCAATTTTGTATGAAAAAATGGCGGTTTTTGGGTAATACCATTTTTTCAATCATATTCGCACATAAGAAAAAAATATCACGGGAATCAGAAAAAAATTTTCTATCGAATTATATAAAATTCAGATTCAAACCTTCTCAAACCCGCTTTTTGTAGTTGAAACGATACAGTAATTCAGCATTTTCGGCGTTTTGTCCAAGGCAAAAATTTTTTTTAAGTTGCATATTTGGAATCAGCGTAAAAAATAACATCTAGTAGGTCTGATTATTAGACAGTAAATTAAAATTTAATTTTTCATACTGTAACGAAAAAAATGACAAAAAAAGGAAAGAAAAAATTGTTCGCTGCCAGTGTCTACATTTGTTTGACATTTTTTCTTTCCTTTTTTTGCAACAAAAAAATGCATTTCCTTTATGTAGAGACGGGCACCGTTTTTTAAAAGTTTCGCAAATGCAATAAATTTGGTACCATTAGATTCGCCGTAAAAATATTTATGTATATAAAAAAAGAAAATGTAAAAAATAAATAAATATAACTGCGCAATTAATTGTTAAAAAATAGAAAAAAAAATTTTTTTCGTCCGGGGGACACAATTCTTTTATAAATATTTTCGTGTCGCGTTTCAAAAAATGCATTTTTTTGCAACAGAAAAGTTTTTTGATTTTTTTTTGAGATTTTTAATAATATTATTTAATTATAAAAAATCTTCATTAAACTTTCTTTTTTTACGTAAAATAAAATTAAGAAGTAATTTTTAAAAAAATATATTTTTGCCCACGCGGGATCGAACCCACGACCTGTGCTTGATACATCGTGGTCAACACCACTCCACCATTAGCGCAAACAGAAAGAGAGGCAAATTCTTACCCATGATATTTGTAAGAAAAAATCGAGGTGAAATTTTGTTTTTTTGGGATTTTATTTTTCCGGGTGATTTCTAAAAAATAGGTTCTGTAGACAAAGCAAAACTCTATCCAACGTATATGGTCGCTAACGTGAACTCGGATGACCGTAATGTATTATTTTTCAAAAACGCAGAAAAAGTCGATTTTTAGGGGTTTTTTCAATTTTTTTGTGAAACAACAATGTTTAAAAGTTCGATTTTTTAAATCTCTGCATTTTTTTACATATAATAGGTTTAAAAATTAAATCCTCGCAAAAAGTTTCATTTTTTACAGTATACCTCTCTTGTTATTTTTTTTTGACGAAAAAAATGCAGGGACACTCACAGCGCCCGTCTCTACCTTTATGCTTTTGAATGACACGTCGCCAACAACACCTTTTTCAACCGATTTTGTATGAAAAACGGCTGTTTTTTGGGTATACCATATTTGTGGGCATACATGGTCATTGGAAATAAATACCATTGGAACCAGAATTTAATTCCCTATCGAATTAGCTAAAATTTAGAGTTAAACCAAGTTAAAAACCCGCTTTTTGGTAGTTAAAACGATACAGTAATTTAGCATTTTCGGCAATTTTTCCAGGCCCAAAAATTTTTTAGATGGCATTTTCGGAGTCAGCATAAAAAATAACATCTAGTAGGTTTGATAATTAGTTTTTAAGTAAAAGTTAAATTTTTCATACTGTAACCAAAAAAGTGTCAAAGAAAAGAAAGAGAAAAAGTGTTTCCGCTCGTCTCTACTTTAGAATTAAAAACCTATAAAATTTATTCTTTACTTGGATATTTGATTCCAATATCCATTAACAAATCTTTATATAATTAAAAAGATGAAAAAAAGATAGTCTATTTATTATAATATATTATGATATTATGACATTACGAAATTTTAGAAACTTGATATGTAACATTTAAAATTTTTCAATTTAGCTAACTAAAATTTAGTTACTAAATATAAATTTTTTTTAAAGCAAAATTTGCAAAATCCAAGAAAAAATTTAAAAATTTTTATTTAAAGGAAGCAAACACAAAAACACGTTTTTGGCAAGAATTTTATAAAAAAATACAGTAACTTACGGACACCCAAGTGACACAAATATATCAACGGATAAAAAAAACAGGTAATAATAGAAACTATATTTACAAAAAAAAGATATTAAAATTGATCCCGTAATAGAAAAATAGTGACAATGTTAATTTACAGCAGTTTCACCAAGTAATATCAAGCAAATTATGCAGCATTAGATTCTATTCACAGTTATCAAGTATTATTAAAACGGTCAAAGTTATTGATTTAGTGGAGCATTGAGCAACGCGTTGCCGCCAAGCACAGATATTCTGATGTCGTCCATATTAGGGACTACAAGATTCTTTTCAAGAACAAGTTTTATCTTTGAAACAATCCATTCAGATACTGTTGAAAATGCAACAGATCTATCACCAACTTGTGGAACAGCTTTAACAGACATGGTAGGTGGATTTCGGAAAGCGTACCTAAAATATTATTTATAATAAATTATTGATATATAAATAAACTTACCAAAGACGATCAGACGGAGGAGGAGGAAGATTTAAAGCTAATGTACCTTCTAAACTTGTTACTTCAACATTAAGAATGAGACGGGTAGATGAAACTTCTTCCATGGCCTTTTTAATAGGCTTCAAATGAGTTGCAGCTTTGAAAATTTTAGAGTGCGCAACTTTATCAACCAAATTCAAAATTTTTTGACCAGTTTTTTCTTTTGTTGTTAAATCATGGTATTTAACTTTTGATCCGAAATGTTCGTCAGGTGATTCTTCAGGGCTTTCAGCAACTTCTGAATCCGAATAATGACTGACAGCTTTTGCAACGGATAAACATGTAGTAGCATTCTTTTCAGCGCCTTCTGTGGGATCTGGATTTTCTTTGAGCTTCATCAAATCAATCTTTGTTTCCAAAACTAATCGAATACAACCTTCATATTGAATGTCAAACTAAAACAATAAATATTTATAAAAAAAATGAAATTTGACAACTTACATCCACCCAAATTCCCCAATCATCAACGGTAGGAGTATAAATTTTTTGAATTTTGGGAATTTTCGTTCCAATTTCAAATTTAGATAATTCCAAAGTTTCAATAAAATATGGCAACTAAAATAGGAAAAATGATACAGTATATAGCCGAGGCAACAACACAACTTACATGAATAGATGCTAATTTATTTTGAATCTTCGCTTTTACCATTGAACAGAAAAATTCATCTCGACAAAAGTCATAACTAAAATATTTAACACATATAAATATACGGTATTAAAAAAAAGCAACAACTTACAATAATCTCATAGTCATTAAATTAGCAAAAATAACAAATTCACTTGAATTAGAAATAGCTGGTTTTTGCCATTTTTGACGCCCCAAATCCATGAAAACGGTACCATATTCAGCCTTTTCTTCATCTGATCTTTGATCAAGAGGTTTTGGAATTATTTCTTCCAAATGCTTTGAAAACTGAAGATGATCCATCAAATAAAGAAAATAATCACGAGACATTCCAGCGGATGATGTACATGATGGTGATGGTAATGAAGATTTACGAAGATTACGAGTTTTTGCTTCAGAATATTTGTTGCATGCTCTGCGAAGAACGTGAAACCATCTTTCCTTTTCTCGAGCAGATCTTCCAAAAAGATAAATATTTTTAAAGGCACGAGTTTTACTACCAGGAAAATTCTTTTGAAGTCGAACTAATGGAGTACGATTTAAATCTGTTGCAGAGAAAGAACGGTGTACACCAACAACATCTGCATCAGATTCATTTGAAATATCCAAATCACTGATATATCCATCAGCTTCTTTTCCAATTGGAATATCTTCAGTAGTTGCTGATTGAATTTGTGCATCGGCAGACCTTGTGGACATAACTTCTGCATTATATGCACTTTGAACTTCAGAATCTTTTCCACTTGCATTTGAATCATGTGACATTTCAGACGGTTTACGAGAACGCTTCTTCTTTCGCCGAAACAATTTCGTTAAAGGTCCAGCGCTTGATGAAGATTCATCAGAATCTTTTGAAAGTGCATTCATTGTTTTTGATTGAGTCATTTGCCATCGATCTTCATTCCGTGAATGTATTTCATTATCAGCGGAAGCTAAACGAATGCAAATTGGATATTTTCGGCTAAACCATCTTCTTTTAGCGAGACGTTTTGGTCTTAGTTTTACGGAAGCATTTGTAAGATCATAAATACTTTGCTAAAAGAATACAAATTTCAATGATTAAAGCTTAATGTTTAATTTTATTACCGCTAACATTGTTGGTTCAGCTTTGGTAAGAGAAGGATCATCATAAAAAGCATGTTTAAGAACATTTGTTTTTGGTCTTGAAATACGAAGCATATTTCCATCAAGCCTAACCAAGACAGTTTGAATGTGATTTGCATGGAAAGTATGTGGATTGTATGCTTCATTTAAAATATTCATCCACCCTAAAATTTTACCGTAATAAGAATAAAATTTAAAGACAAACCTTTATAAACTTTTGGAGTTGCTTCTTCTTTTTTGCTAAAAGAAGCAACTCCATCAACAACATGTTGAAATTGTTGTTGACTCAAAGCTGCTGGAATAATAGGATCAGAAACACAAACAAATAAGAATGCAATTATTGAAAGATATAAACCAAAAAGCAGACCAGTGATAAACCCTAAAATTAAATCATGTTATCGTTATTCTACAGTATCCAAAAAAAAGTTCATACCAGGAAAGATAAAATAACAGATTGAAAGACATGCTAATGTAAATAATCGATAGCGAAAAAATGGAAGTCTTTGATATCGACAAGCAATTTCACGTAAAAGTTGAGTAATTTTATCCAGAGAAAGTTCTTTAAAGGTTGGAAGATCGTCTAATGTTGGGATTAAATTTTTTGAATCATCAAGCGAAGGAAAGGCATTATCAAGTGTAACCTTTTCTTTTGTTGTAATAACTTTAAACGTCATACTTGGATCATCAACAACAACTTGAGTTGTTTCTCGGACTGCAAAAATTTAAAATAAAATAAACATTAAAAAAGTTAAAGTTAAAAAAACCTTACCAACTGAGCCAGTTCTTGACCCAGATGCATTTTTGCTGCTTAAAAAAGAGGCAATACTTCCGTCTTTTTTGCTTACAGTTGAAGACATAGAAGCAGATCTTCCCCGTGCTTCTGCCATAATTTCTTGCTGCCTTCGAATTTGTTCACTGCTATTATTTACTTGTAAAAATGGGTAACTTGAATTTGTTTCTTTCTATAAAAAAATAACAGAAAATATATGTACGTGTAAATAAGATAAGCAACTGACACCAAAAAAGGAGTGTCAACAAGAGTTGACTCAATGCTTGTTAAAAAAACAAAAAAAACTCTCTCTTACCAAACTCGATGCAATCGAACTCTCATCTGCTTCAAGCGCTGCATCAACTTCAACAGAATTCTCGTCATCGTCATTAATTGTCCAGTAGGAACTGCCGTTAGTGGTTTCTTTTTGGTGGTTGTTCATGGAGCATTCTAAAAAAAAGCAAAAGAGGTAAGAAGAAAAATGAGAGAAAAAGCCAAAATAGAATCAATATTATTGAGGCAAGGCTGGTATTAAAAAATGGTTTTTATTCCAAAAAATGCATAAAAGGTTTTTGAATGAACTTTAAATGACCAAAGATTACTTTAAAAAATATAGAAAGCACAAACCTGAATTCGTTCTTGAAAATCTGACACCGTTAAATGCCATATCAGCTGAATCTTCTGCTGTATTGCTTTCTTCAGTGATTACACTATCTTTGCATCTTATCACTTCTTCTTTTTCAGGGTCAGCTTCAACTTCAATATTTTTATTATCAACAATTATTTCAGTCATTTTCTTTATAGATGACAAACACAAGGAATAGAAAAAAAAGTCAAATGCAATGATCGAAAAATGCACTCGCAAAATGTTATATTATTGCTTTTGAGAAGGGGCGACACGAAGATAAACAAAGAGAAAAACAAGTACGTGATTTCAATGCTGGAAAAGAAAAAAAGTACCCAACATCAAACAGCAAAAAAACAACAACATTAAAAAAATCGTAAACAAAGTTTGTTATACCAGTAGGGGGAAAGGAAGCAAAAACAAAACATAAAAAATGAAGAAAGAAAACACAGCAAAAGTTTCTTTCTTTTTATCGATCACCAAAATTTTATGTGTGACGACAAAAAAAAAGAGTTTTTCAATCTTTGAATTTATTTAATATATTTATTTCAGTTGTTTTGAAAGAGACAAACACAAAAATTACGGGGGGACAATGAAGTTTTTAGAGGAAAAAGTTTTTCAAAGAATAATGTCCGAGAAAAGATTTTTTTTCAATGTCACAGCGGCAAATACAAATGCATACATTGAAGAAGAAAAAATATGCACTAAAATAGAACTCAACTAATATATGTGTTGCCGTGTATAGCAGCTGAAAAAAAGAATGTGGGAAAAAATAGAGGGGTTTTTTTCAATGAAGAAACAATAAAGACAGCAGAAATAAGGGAGAAAAATGAAAAGAGTCAACATCCACATTTGGTCACGTTAAATTTTAAATTGTTTTTAGCACAAATGTTACACTTTGCCAAAACGCTATTGTTAATTTTTGAAAATATATTTTATCCTCACAAAATGTACTGTAACTTTTTGTCTATAATTTAATTGTTTTTTTAATACAAGTTACTTGTTGTTTTAGAAATTGTTAGATTATGCAGAAATGCTTTCTTTTTTTTTAAATATAGGAGGAAAACAAATTTTTGAAATAACACAAATGTTTATCATTAATTTTATGACTAATTGTTGTCAAAACTTGTTTATATCCATTTTTATTTTTTATTTATGATTCATTTTTTTAAATTAAATTTTTATAAAAATAACTGAAAAACAATGAATTCCATTGTAATTTTTCAATTTTATTTTAAAACTATTAAATGTTTTAAGGTACTGTAAAATTTTATGATAAAAAGACATTTTGGTAAAGTTTTCAAATTAATTACAAAGAAATGATCCGTTTGTCTCAGAAATTATGTAATCACAATATGATGATAATTGTGTAAAAATGACCAAACTGTTTTTAGATTGCTGTAATTTTGTGAAAATTGATAAAATTCCAATAATATTTTTCCGAGTTTTATCAATCAAAACTGATCCATAATTTAACTAAAGATTTAAAGAATATAGTTTTTAAAATAATACAAATATTATGTGACTCACAGTACTCAAATTATTAGATGATGCAATTTTTCCACAAATTTGTGTTTTTTTATGAAATTTGAAATATTTGTTTGATTCAAATTTTACATTTTTACAAACATTGGATGATAATATTGAAACTGGAAAATTAAAGATTTCTACAACATTTGTTTTTCGATACATTATCGATAAATGATATATCAATTACCTGTTTTTTTATTACTATCTGCAAAACCAATCAATTCATAATTTTTTCCAGGATTTACTCTAACGCTTTTTGAAATTTTTACATTTTTGATTAATTTTAGCGGATGTGAAAACTAAAAAAAAATACGGTATTTTAAACCAAAATAAATTACTTTATTACTTTTCCAACAACAATATTATTATTCCATCCAACGGAAAATCTTTTATTTGGAGTAATGTTGCTAAAAATGGAAAAATAATTATTTGTTTAAAAAAAGGTTTAGAAATATTTATACCCGGATATTTTATCATCTTTCTCATGAATTATTCGTACAGTATGACCCTGGGAGCTAAAAAATCAGTGATAACAAAAATTTACGCATAAATATTTGCAAACTTTTGCGCAGCACAAATTTGTGATGTAATAAAGTAATTTTCATTTAAAGCAAATCCGGTGCAATCCTTTGTAACATTTGGTTTTGGATGAATGGGAAAAATTTTTATAACATTCTTTTTTATCTCATCATCAGCAGCTTTGGTAATTAAAAATGATAAGAAAGCGATATAAATTATTAAACAATTTTTCATTTTTGGGTCAGCATACAACCGTTTTTTAACAGGAATATTTATTTAATAAAATGTTTTATTTCCAAAAAAATATTGTTTTGTCTTTCAAGATAAATTGCTTGAATTCCACTGATTCATTAAAGTTTTGGAATATTAAAAATAACTATTTATGATTCAACAATGAACAAAATAAAAAAAATAAAAGTTTGCGTAAAAACACTGCTGTTTAAAAAGTGTAACCCCATCATATTTTATCAGATCTAGTATACTGTATGCAACATCTTTTAGCAAAACGAAAAAAAAGCTCAATTTTTTTTCCCAAGTATTTCCTCTTATACTTGGTATAATTATAAGTTATACCCGTCGCATAAACTATAATAACATGTCAGAAATGATGTAATAATGAGCATCCCAACAGATGCCGAATTGGCAATTTTTAATTGAAAAAAATTTTGCAAGGTTTTTAATTTGTTAAAATTGTTTTTTGTAAACTGAAAACAAAATTTCGATGAAAAATTTTTTTGCCTGTTTTTTTCAGTGTCATTTTGCAATGACATTTTGCCACAAAAGCCGCTATATTTCATTTTTTTAAATTTTGTGTTGAACATTTTTTTTAAAAAAAATTTAGCAAAAAATTTCGTAAACTTCCAATTTCAAGTTTCAAATTTTATAATTTTTAAATTATATTGTTATTAACAGACTTTAACAGATTGTGTAACAGATATATTAAAATGAATACAGAGGAAGTTATTGATTTAGCAGAAGATGATGATCGCATTGAATTATTACCACATGAACAAACTTTAATGTTGGATACAATGAATGATGATGTACTCTTTATTACTGGAAGGTATACTTTTTACTCACATATATATATACAATATATACAATTGCTTAATATTACAGAGGAATTGGAATTGAACGCCTTTGTTTACATCATCTTCATATGTACAGTGATCCAAAACTCTTGGTATTAGTATTAAATACAAGTTCCGCTGATGAGGTATATATTGTTTTATATAAATACATTTATTGTGTAAATAATTATTAGTATTGTTTTAGCATTTCTTCCTTAATAAGTTAAAGGAAATGAATCCAACATGTCCACCAAAATTAATTAATAGTGATGTTTCGATTAAGCAACGGTAATCTATCCTTGAGTATTTGCTTTAGCTAACACTTTTATGATTTTAGAGAAGCTGTTTATCTTGATGGTGGAGTACAATTTATTACATCTCGTGTACTTATGGTTGATTTACTTACTGATCGAATTCCTGTACAAAATGTTTCTGGAATTGTTGTTTATCGGGCTCATGAGTAAATTTTACACTTTTGTTCATAATTCTTTTTGTTTTTTTATTATAGAATTCTTCGAAGCTTTCAAGAATCATTTATTCTTCGACTTTATCGTGAAAAAAAAGCTGGGGGCTTTGTCAAAGCTTTTTCGGATAATCCTACCGTAATCACTTCTAGCGGGATTGGGCAACTTCAAAGACTTTTTGATAAACTCTATGTTAAAAATGTTCGTCTTCTTCCACGATTTGATTCAGTTATCAAGGAAACGTATGATGCATCACCACCAAAATTATGCGAATTGGAAGTGGATTTACCAGTACAATTACGAAAAGTTCGTATGGGTTTAATGGATATTATTAGAACATGTGTTCGAGAATTGAAACAAACTGTTCACAGTTTAGAGGTTTCTTTTGAATTTATTATTAATACACTTTCACAGCATTTATATATGTATAATTGATTTTAGATTGAAATGGAAGATGATGCGCTCAGTCCATCAGCAGCTTTATATCCGTCAAAGTTAGAACTTGATTTACGTCGAAAAACTTTATTACTTACTGAACGACAAGAACGAATTCTGAATGATCTTGGACTTTTACGAGCTTTACTTCGAAAAGTTGAAGACCTTGATCCATTTACTGCCTTTCGATTTGTTCAAAAGCTTCGAAATAACAAAGATTTAATTGAAAATAATTCTGGATGGCTTTTTACTCCAACTGCTTCAAAAATCTTTTCTGGTTTAGAAAATCTTTGTTCCACAAAAAGTGGTGAAGATTCAACTCCAATGGTGGCATCTCCACCAAAATGGGATGCTTTAAAAACCGCTTTATTCGAAATTAAATTAAATTATCTTGATAGTGGTATGATTATTGTATGTCCCTCAAGAGATACTGTAACAAATATTTTAGATGAAAAAATTCTAATTTTGTCACCAAGTGAAGAATGTTGTCGGCAATTACTTGATGTGATAAAATTTGGTGATAAAAAATTTCAATGGATGTTAACGAAAGCAATGATGAATGAAAAAGATCCATCAAAAACTCCGGGACGGGAACCGGCGTCAATGTCATGGTGGAATTCTGAATCCATTGTGCTTTATGATTCACAATTGAATTTAAAAAATGTGTGTAAATTACAGTAATCCATTTTGATTATTAAATTATATTTATTTTTTTTTAGGATAGAAAAGAATTGGTAAATAAACTTCAAACAGAACAGAAAAAATCAAGAAAAAGAGGCAAACAACTTCCACCTGCAGCAGATTCAAAGAAAATGAAACAATCAAGTTTGGTTAAATTTGGAGTTGTAAAATATAATGAAAGGAAGGAAAAGGTCTGTTAATTTAAAAAAAGATTATTGAAGTTTTGTAAAGAATTCAAGTTGTAAATCTGTATCTGCAGCAATACCAGCGCAAGCTGTAAGCAATTTTGTTAAAGCACCAAATTGTCGCATAAATGCATTTCCTACTGGTGTCCCATTAGGTACTACAGGAGCCTTGAGAAGCAAACTTAGAAGGGAAAGTACTGAATGAAATGCCATAAAATCATTATCAGTTCCAGCAGAAGCATATTGAATTCGACTGCAAAGCTCTGTGATAATTGTTAAATCAAAAATTAATGGAGCAGCAAGGAGTGAATCTTCGCAGGTATTATGAATAGCTAAAGTTTGATGTCCACCCATAAATATTGAACAAATATATTCATCCATTGCTCGTTTACTATCTCCAACAAAAGGAACATATTTGATTACAATGCAATGATCTGGCTTTTTTCCATCTTCAAATAATATGGTATTGGCAGCAACCATATCATCAACAACAGAAGACTTTGAAATCTCTTTGGAACGAAATTGTCTTGCTTCACTAAGATTTTTGCCATCATTATTTCCAAGATGATTATAGGATACAATTGATTCAGGCTTTAATCCACTGGTAACAAGAAAATCGACCAAAGCAGATTTAAGTTTTGTTTGACCAGATTTGAAATCATCACCTCCAATGAAGATTTGATGCTTTTGGGCTAATTCAATAATTCCAGGAACAAGAGTATTTTGGGGACTTCCATTAATGTAATGTGCACCTTCAAGAATAGATGCAACTGCAAAAATATTTGATGGTGAAATTTCATCTTTATTTTGATCAATAGATGTAAGAATTTCTTCAGCCGTCATATTTAAACCGGCTTCTACCGTAGTATATCTTTCAGTATTTGCTGTCCATAAAACAACAACACATTCAAGGCCATGTTTTTCTTTAAATTCACGAATATCAGCTCGAATCTTTTCCAAATGTTCTTTCTTGCAATTTCCATGAATAACATTATTTGCACGGGAACCTTGATTTGAAGCAATAAAATCTGGATAATAGATTGATGGCTTTGGAACAGTTGTTTCCATATGTGGTTTAAGTTGTTCAATAAGATCAGGCTCAAATACATGTGCACGTTTCATTGCTTCATAGAGATTTGCATTATTGATATCCCATCCATCAATGATAAGATCATTTGGGCTAACCATTGGAAGGATGCTATTAAAAGGAGTATAAATTTGACGACTTCCATCCCATCCAAGATGAACTGTTGTTGATTGTGTCACGGATCCAAAGTAATTTGCTTTTTGGGTTCCATTACTGTAATGATTTTGAAATACTGTACTGTATCATATTTAATAAGAATTACTTACCGAGTTTCCCATGAAAGTTTATTACGATTTGCAATTGTTGCACCAATAACTGTTGAACCATTATTCCCACCAAGTCCAACCAATAAAAGCCCAGTTTTTTTTGGTTTTAGGGTAGTTTTGAAACGGTAATTATGCTTCTTTGGGGTTACGGTAATTGAAGAGCCAGAAGTTTGAATTTCATTTCGACGATATTCAAATTCAGAAATGAGTGATTGGCTATCATTTTTGAGGGTTGAAGAATTGACAGATAATTGCCGGGTACCATTCGTAATTGGAGTGTTTGAAAAAAGCGAACTCCAATTGAAAAGCGATGACATAATTGACTTTGATGAATGACAGGCAGAAAGCTGAAAAAAGAAAATTTAAAAGTTTACTAAAAAAAAGTCTTTAAAAAAATTATGCATAAATTTTGAGATTTTTGCAGTGCTTAAATACGTGTCAAAAAATAATAAGAGTATAAACAAATAAAGCAATTATCGCGCCAGACTCACGCCAACTGCCGTCTGATCGAACCATCTCTGCCGCATTTGCAAATCTGACCATAAAAATATTTTTTTTAAAAATTGAAATTTGATATCCCTAAAATATAGGACAAAAAAATCTTTTCCATTTTTAGAGCAATAAAAGTTCATCATCACCAGAAGAAAGTTCATCTTCAAAAACTGATGAAAATGAAGCAGAAGGAGGGGAAGAAGAAGGTGAAACAGAATTTGTTTCAACAATTCCAACAACATCTGAAGTTCATGGCTCTGATGCATTTGTTATCCTTTTAAGTCATGGTGATACATATAATCTTATAAATGCATTAGAAAATTTAAAACCAAAATTTATTATTTGTTATCATTTGGATATTACTTCAATGAGAATTATTGAAGTAAGTTTATTTATATATATGTATACCGTAACCCATATTTTTAAAACATGAATTTTTTTTAGACTTATAATGCTTTATATTCAGAAAAAAAGTTAAAAGTTTATACAATTTTATACAAAGAATCTGCAGAAGAAGAAAGATATTTATTGGCATTGAGAAAAGAACAAACAGCTTTTGAAATGCTTATTCGTGAACAAGGGGTATTTCTTTTCTTTTTTTACAACAATGGAATTAAGTATAAATGAAATTTCAATTTTGTATAGGTTTTAATGGTTCCATCTGAATATGACGTAAGTCGAGAAAGTACAACAAAATTACGACAATTAACTCTGGCAAAAGATTCAAGAAATGTTGTTCCAGCGAAAGATGAAAAAAATAAAGTAAGTGCTTTTTTGGGGCGAAAAAAGGAAATACAAAGTTGTAGACGACGGCTATTTTCATAGTTACTTGTCTGGCTAATTTACTTTTTAAATTTATTTAATTACTTTTTTTGTACTTAAAAAAGCTGTATACAGTACATATATTTTATCTTTTTAGGTAATTGTTGATATGAGAGAATTTAATTCTGAATTACCTACAGTACTTTATAAACGGGGGGTTGATCTCATTTCTGCCACTCTTGAAATTGGGGATTATATTTTGGCTCCAACAATATGTGTTGAAAGAAAAGCTTTAGATGATTTAGCTCAATCACTTAATAATGGAAGAATTTTTAAACAAATTGAACAAGTTTGTTTTTATTTTATTTTTTTGTTTAACAATTTTCAACTTTTGAATTTTTTTTTACAGATGTTACGTCATTATTCTCGTTGTATACTTTTAATTGAATCAAATGAAAAATTTAAACATCGAAAAGTTAACGGTGGACCATTTCAAGGTGAGCTATCAAGACGTGGTCGGGAAACAAGAGCATTATTAACAATGTTAATTCGAGCGTATCCAAAAATGTCTGCAATTTGGTCATCATCTCCTAGAGTTAGTGCAGAATTATTTGAAGAAGTTAAAGTAAGTTTTTTTTAATATTTTTAAAATTATTAATTAATAAATTTATACAGCTTGATCAACCAAATCCAGATGTTGATGCAGCAATTGCAATTCGATCCCATGATGTTGGAACAATTGAAGCTGATACAACGATAAACAGTCAAGCTCCTCTTCCAACAACTTCAAAAACTTCAAAAGAAAAGCTTAATCCAATTATTAAAAAACAACTTTCTTCTTTACCAAATCTGGGAGAAGGTGATGTCAAAAAATTAATGAATTGCTTTAAAACTCCACAAAATATTTTTATTTCTGATTTGAGTGAACTTTCTGATACTTGGGAGAATCCCATTGCTGCTACATCACTTCATACATTTTTTAATACAGATTTCCGATTTAGTGCTCGCTAAAAAGTGTGTGATTATTTACAAGTAATTTGCAGGAAATTTATATGTACTTCGTGTGTTGTATTTTTACAATTTGTTTTGTAAATAACAGCTTTTTTGTAATAAACATGTGGTATTTTATTATTATTGAAGCTTGAAATGTTTAGCAATAAAATAATGTAACAGTTTTTAGTTTTTTATATCACATAAAAGAGGTTTTTTGGAAGATTTTATTTACTTTAACCTATTTTTGGAAACATTGTGATAATTAAAATGCGTTGAACCGGATCCATTAACGGATTAAAAGTCAAACATTATTACCGCTAAAAAAATTAACACAAATTTATTCAAACGTAAAAAATAATTAATTAATTTTTTTGAAATTGTAAATGCCAGTGAAAGTAATAGACTTTTAATCGTTAATTTTTTCCCCACATGTATTTCTACTGTCTACATTATCAAAATTACGGCGTCATTTTTTAACAAAGTTTTGTCATCGAAGAAAATTTTTTGTCTTTTCTCACCATTCTTTTTTTTCGATTTTGAGGTTCTTTCCACGCCTATTTTTTCTGTCCCGGGATTGATAAAGGATTTTGTATTTAATTAAAATTAGGTTTTCTTAAAATTTTGTTTATACTTTGAATCCAAAAAAGTCTTTAAATTATTAATTTTTTTTGGGTTATTTTTAAAATTTTATATAATTAAAATTAAACAAATTCTTTTCTGAAGTCTAAAATGTGAAGAAAAATTTAAGAATTACAGAAAATTCAAATTTCAAAAAAATTCAAACACTTTTAAATTTTGTGAGTTCAAAAATAAGAGTTTTTATTTTTCAATTTTCGAAATTTAATTTTTTGATTTTCGTAAGTGGTTTAACGCAAAAAAAAGTGGGCGTTAAAACATTTATTACAAAATACGGTAATGATAAAAAAAACTAACAAAAATTAATGTTTTAATTTCCTTCCATACATTAAAAAGTATTAATTTTTCAAATGTAGTAATAAAAAAAAGTATTTTTTAAATTAAAGGGAGTGTCGAAGATAGTGAAAAACTTTTTATGAACGTTTTCCGTCGTTCCAAGTGATGGGGAATGAAAAAGTTTGTCCGCCCGCACGCATCGAATGCATTCCCCATCATTGGGAACGACGGAAAAAAGTTTTTCACTATCTTCGACACTCCCTTTAAATTTGTCATTTTTCATTTTCTTTTTTTTTCAGTCAAAAAAAAGTTAAATTTATATTTTTTTTGACGTTTTTACAGTTTTTGAAGCCTGGTTTTTTTCATTCTCATAAAAACCGAAGCTTTCTGAAAAAAATACTTAAATAAATAAATAAGTAAAAAGTAGGAATTAAATATTGTCTTAGTCACATGATTTCTAAATAACATTTTTGCACCTGCCCCCCCCCCCCCCCCCCTCCGTTTATTTTTTTAAGTGCTTTGTAGACCGGAAAAAAGAATGGCAAAATTTATTTTATTTTAATTTTAACATTTTAAAAACCTTTAATTGTTTAAACTTCTTTTGCAAAAAGAAATTAATAAAAAAAAGATGTGGGCGTTTATAACCCACTTTTTTCAACTTCGAATAAATATAAAAAATTTGTGTATCGATGAAATTTGAAGTTTGTTAGAATCAACTTAAAATTTTGTGAAAATGATTATCGAAAAAATAGAATTGAATTTTTTTTTGGACTTCTATCATACCTATAAACTACCGGAAATTATCTCAAAACTTTCAAAACTTTGGAAAAATGACCAGTTTTTTCGCAGTTTATTTGTTTAATTTTTTCTCGGCTGAAATATTTTGAAATATTTTTTGGGGTAAAAAATACACATGTTTGATCCCAAAAGAGTTCGAAATTATGTAGTCGAAGTTGAAAAATGTGTTTTGTCAAAATTTAAAAAATACAGAATCTTTGAAGAAAGATGTGTGACAAATAAAAAAAATGCAGGTGTTTTGTAAAAACAATTTTTTTTTTAAAAAATCATTTGACTTTATTTTTTAATAAAATTTTTTATATAAGCAATTGTATTTAGTTTAATTTACGACAAATTTTTATTTGATGTTTTTATTACTTCTTTTTATTTATTAAATTCTATAACATTAATGACCATAATACCTCAGGGAATTTGGGACTTCCGGGGTATTTCATTTACTTTTAAGAAATAACAACCCTTTTTTTATTACTTTGTTTTGTAAAAAATTGTTTAATAATTACAGTAATTTCTGAGATATTCCTTGGTACATACCGTAATCTCAGTATCTTAAATGAAAAATGTTTGCCAAAACTTTTTAGTGTATTCTTTGTAAAAATTATCTGTAAAAATTTTGTAAGAAAAATGACAACATTTAAAAAAAACAATAATTTTACAGAATTACAGTAATATTATTTTTGCAAAACTTACAAAATAAAACAATGCCTTTTTTGTTGAATTCCTTTTCTCTTTAATATTTTCTCTCTTATTAAACGTTGGAATATTTTAATTATAATTTTTTAACAACTTTCCTTTCAAGAGATACCCCACTTTTAAAAACTCATATGATAATTCAGAAATTAAAATTCATTTGATTTAATTTGAATTAAAGCAAAAAAAATAGAAAAGAACGCTTCCGCCTTTTTTCGCCCCATGTTCCGTTTCTGAATATCTAAATTTACATAATTTTAGCCTATTTTTGGAATCCTGTTTTTTGTTGTTTAATTTTAAACGTCTTTTTTTAAATGCCAACGAAAAAATGATTAAAGTTTTTTAATAAAAAAAGAGTCTCTTTTATATTAAGTTTCTTTATTTTTACGAAAAAAAATTATTATAATAACCTTTTTTTTATTACTGCTTTTGTGTCACCAACGGCAACGACGAAAAAGTTTTTTAAGTATGAAAAAAAGGCGGTTATCAAAAAATAATACAAACTTTATTGTAAGAAACGAAATGGAAAAGGGGGAACTAAAGACTACCATAATTTATATAGTTTTTCTCTCAAGGGGATTGTTTTTAATGATGCCCTATTTTTGCTTGGAAAAAAAAAATATTTTAAATGTTTAAAAAAATGCATGTTTTTACATATTTGATTTTGTTAAAAATTTAGTTTTTTTTTAATTTGTTTAATTTTTTTATAGTTCAAAATTGGATCCAAAATCTTCCCAAATTTCTAAATTTTTAATTATTTGTTTAATTTCAACAATGTTCAAAGAAAAAAAGACAGTAACACATTTCTGAAAATATTTTAGAAAGCAAGTTACTGTAGGTTTTTTTTCTTTAAAGTTTCTTCATTTTTTTCGCAAGATCGTGCAAAACATTTTTCAACTTGAATATCTTACATGTCGGAACGTAATCGCTGTGAGACCCAAAAATTGAAAAAAAGTATTTAAACCTTCGTTCCCTCTAAGACACGCAATTTCTCAACCTTTAATTTTTACCACATTTTTAACCTCAAAAAAATAAATTTTAACACGCTACCTTTTTTTCGAACCGAAAAAATAAATGCTGAACTTCGTCATACTCTGCCCCTGTTTTATAATATTCATCATAGCATGCCATGGCATGGCCATGGTTTTGTATATATGTATACCAGCTGCTACTGCTTCAGATTTTTGTTTTAAGTTGAAATTACTTAATTTTACCCTTTTTTGTAAGCGTGTAAAAAATTATTTCTTTCGCTTTTCGCTTTTTTTTCTTTTCGACACTTTTTTTTATGGAAATTAATGTTTTTGTGAACACTCGTTTTTTAAAAAAAAACATTTATTTTTTTTCAGAATCTTTGAAGCAGCACTCATTTTTTGTTGTCCGTTTATTTTATTTATTTAATTTAATTGTTTTTTCTTTTTCTGATTTTAACTTTAAATATTTCTTTTCGCTTTTTTTTGCCAAAAAAAGATATGTAAAAAAGTGTTAAAAAAAGAAAGAAAAAAGGAATTAAATAAAACTTTTTTAAAAAATATAAATATATTTTATCATTGAATATTTATATATATTTGTTGTTTCAAGAATTTGAAGGAAAATGGGATCATCACTTTGTAAGCCTCGAACAAAAAAAATTGCCACAAGTTCGTGGGTCGCAAATGAAAATGATAATCCATTTGAGCATGCATTTACCAAGAAAGAAAGGATATTACTCAGAGAAACTTATCAGGTTTGTTCATTTATTTATTTATTTATTTCACAATTTACAAATTACCTTTATTTGTACTTTCAATTTTTTAATTAAATAACACAGAGACACGGAAGTATTGTATTTATTCAATTATTTTTTTGATGGTTACATGAGTAATTTTTCAAACAGGAAAAAAGTCCCATTGTTTTTTAAAGCTTTAAATTATTATTATGAAAAAAAAAATTAAATTTAAATAAATAATATTTTATTTAAATTTAAGCAAAATTATTATTTATTTTTCTATATTATTATAAGTCATGGCTTCCTAAAAATAATGTAGCTTAGTCTTTGCAATACAGTACTTGCTACGAAAAAATTTTGTTATTTAAACATAGTAATTTTTAAATGACACAAAAAACTGTGTTACAATTTTTAAAATTTTACCATTGTTTTTCCTTTTTTTATCCGATTTTAATTTAGTGAAATTTCAAAATGAATACATTTTTTAAAATACAGTATTCTAAAATCAATATTTAAACAAAATCTTACTCCAAAAAAAGTTACACACAAAAGATAAAATAATTTGAAAATTCATGTTTCTTTCTTTAAGATTTTGTTTTATAATTTTTAGTTTTTCTATGCCCGAAAACCTTTTCTTTTTTGCATTATTCAAATAATTAAAGCTTCCCCCTTATAATTTTGCTTCTACATCTACAATTTAGATTTTCAAACACCCACGAAAAAACATTTTTTTCATTAATTTTTTTATTTTCACAAAAAAAATTAAGCTTAAATGTCGTTTTTCATAAAAATGACGCCGTTTTGTTTGAATTTTAATTTAATTTTTTAACAAATTATTTAATGGCAGTAACAAGAAATATTAAAAAAAGGGAATCATTTTTAAGTGATTTCATGAGAAAAAAAAAGAATAAACTGAAAGTTTGACGCAACTGCAGCAAAAGTCCCAAAAAAACCAACAGGTGTATTTTTTTTCTTTCACACCAAAAAAAGTAATAAATGAAATTTTAAAATGTGAAAATTACACGAACACACAAAAATCCCTTGCATGAAAATTATGAGTTTTCTTTGTTTATAATTTTATAAATAATATTTAAATAAATGCAAATTAATAATAACAATATTTTGCAGCGTTTTCATGATCCAAAAGAAGTTGTCGGAAAAATTTTCATGGATATTGTCAATGACATTGCACCAGAATTGAGAAAAGTAATATCTTTTTTGGATTTCCTAAAGAATGTAAAAATTATAATATGCAAATTTTCAGTTATTCGGTGTTGATAGAGCTCCAAAAGCAACAATGTTAAAAATGCCAAAATTTGGGGGGCATGTTTCGAGAATGGCCGATTTCTTGGAACAGATGACTTCGATGCTTGGATTTACTGAAAATATTGTTGGAGCATGGCAACTTGCAAGGAAAACTGGAAGGTTACATGTCAAAGTTGGATTTTTAGAAGAAAATCAAAATCAACTTGAAAAAAATTATTTTACAATTGTCACAGATTATTTTATTGGACAATTTATTGGTTATGTTACAGGTGAAAAGGTTTGTATATTATTATACTTATGATAAAAAAATTGCATTGGAATGATGCAATACTTTTTAATTTGAATCAATAAATTTGAAATTTTAGGAAGAACCAAATCCGGCGCCTCCTGGTGAAGATAAAAAAGTTCGATTTGCTCAAAATTATTCCACCCAACAAATTACTGATACATGGAGAAGATTTTTTACTTTAATTGGAAATCAATTTACAGAATCCTTTGAAATTGAAAGACAAAAATCTTTATCGTCTGAATCCAAGAAGACTTTGGCGCCTCATCAACATTTTAAAGAAGAAGCCGATAAAAAGAAAAGAATAAAAGTAATTTGTTTTGCGATAAAAAAAATAAATTACAGTATCCAAAATATTAATATTTTAGGAAAGACAAAGTGAAATTGAAACCGCATCGACGCAGGTCAATGGCAGGGACAAAGAAGAAATGTTTGAAGACCCCTTTTAAAAGCCATTTTGTTTGGCATTATTTTTTTATATGTATAAATTTTCTAAAATGATGAAAAACAGGGTTTTTAGATTTATTAAACTTTTATTAATTTTTTTTTACAAAATTTTGATGCAAAAATAAAAGAAAAATGATTACCCGTTTTTCGATGGCAAAACTTTTGGCATTTACAATTTTAAAAGGGATATATCAAATCCAAAATCTTTCTGTGCCAATGAGAGGTGTGATATATGTCATGGTTGAAGAAAGCAATGTTTAAAAGCAAATAGGATACGGTAGTTGTTGAGGAAATAGTTGGGAAAAAGTCGTGCCAAGACAACATTACTTTTTTTTTTGAATTAAATACTTTGCATTCGACATCCATTTGGATTTAATTTAAATCCATCTGCAATTATTGGAAAATGAACTTGTAAAGATTTTGAAATATATTGATGCGCAAAATTCCTTCGTGCAATTATGCATGAAACATTTGAAACAAAATTTGGTAAATCACAACTCAATGGCCCCGGACAAATATCAACTTTTTTAAGTTTTGAATAAAATATTCGATTATAGCATTCTTCAATCAACGGATAATAAAAGATATTTGTTGGAAGAGCTTTAAATTGTTGATGAGCAAATTTTGAAATAAATTTTTTAGAATTATATTCAAGAAGTTTAAGATTTTCAGGACAAATTATATCGGAGATTTGTTGGTCATGAAGAGAAATCAATCGATGAAATGATGATGATGATTGAATTGTTCCGGTTGAATCTGTCTAAAAATTGGCATATCCATGACATGAAACTTTACACAAAATATAGAGATTTTACCATGGTCCAATTTCGTAAATGTACCATAAAATTTCGTTTTTCGGGTACTGTAACAATATGATATCCGCTTTCATAGATGGATGGCCAATGAATCCATGCTGTCTCAACCCGGGATGGTCGAATCACAGATTTTCCGTCTTCCCATTCATTGGCAATTCGAGCAGAATCAATTAATTTGTACAGCGAAAAATCCATTGGAGATTTACCTGAAGATGGATTTCATATATCCAATTTGTGAAAAGTTTAATCCACAAACTTGCA
Organism: Panagrolaimus superbus; assembly: GCA_964035985.1. NCBI lineage: Eukaryota > Metazoa > Nematoda > Chromadorea > Rhabditida > Panagrolaimidae > Panagrolaimus > Panagrolaimus superbus. Next base: position 13,740,151 of record OZ038359.1, read on the forward strand.
ACCACTTCTGTATTATATCGATTATATGTAAATCCTGCCGCGAAAGGATACTGTAAAGCTAAAGATCGAAATTCTTGAATATAATTTTTTCCAATTCTCGGAAATAATATATCGTCGATATCCGCCACAATTATAAATTCTGCAGCTTCCTAAAACAATATATTTTGCGAAAAAATATATTTAAAATTATTACGCGATATTTCAAAAAGCAATCTGTATGGGCGCCGGCCTGATTTCGCCATTCCAATTCACTATTTGGATCTTTCAACTTTTGATGTTCTGATCCAAGATTTATCGAAATCCATGGCTCAATTTCAATTAAATTTGCATTTTTATATACCTAAATTTCATTGGGGATCACTTGAAACTAGTGGGAACATGTCACAATAATTTACCTTTAAAAAATTATAAATTTCTTTTCGAATACTTTGAATATAAAAAACTTGTAGATTAACACCATATTGACGATAGATTTCAAGGGTTGGAATAATTAATTGCCATCGTTCATTGTAAAAGAGGGGACTAAAACAACTGATTACATCATGCTTATTTTCATATGCTTTTCGTATTGGAACCTGAAAAAAAATGTAGTATTCGATTTCAACAAAACATTTAACAATTAATTCTTTGACATACATTTACAGAAACAGATTTCATTCGAGTATCGGATAATGTTAAGACACTTAAATTTGGTGCAACTTTACAAACTGCAATATATGTTGCCCATTTACAAACTAAATTAGGCAAAAATGCATGCCGAACATGCGCCAAATCTTTTATTCGATTTATTGATTTATTTTGAGTTTGAGTTTTGATGAATTTTATTTTATTCAATGGCTTTGGTAATGTCCATGTCTCACAAATTAAATGCTTTTCAGGATTCCAACGTTTTTGACTGTTAAATAATATTACAACTGTATTTGGAGGATATCTGAAATCTTTAAATGTGAAACAAAATTAAATTATTTCAAGATTCAGAGTATACTGTACTACAGTAATATTTAACATAAAAATTACAGGGATTTTTCTGAGATAATAAATCTAACAGAGGAATTTTTAGGAAATAAAAACGAAAAAAAGTTTTAACTTTTTTTGATTCGCTCGATCGATTTTTTGGCAAAATTAACTTTTTCAAATTTGCATATTTCAGCTTATTTTTTTCTGGCATGTTCCTGATAGCCATATCAATTTTTTTAGTTAATTAAGCATTTTAAAAGTAATTCGGCTGAGTTTGAGCCGATCAAAGAATGCAATTTTTCGTTCAAAATTCTCTTATAGCGATTCCGTTGTGCTTTATACTACAGTTTAAAATCATACACTTACAATGAAGAATTTTTGTAATAAGTTGCAGAAATAAAACTAATATGTTGTACTTCAGAATGATCACAAATATACAAAATTACAAACCAAAATATTATACAGTATATTAAAAATTTCCAAGATGAATCTGTTTTATACCATATCCTTCAACGAAAGAATTATTCAATGTCTTGAAAAGAAAGTTAACTTTCTTTTCAAGACAAAATTTCATGAATTGTAAAAACTAACCTTGAAAAAATAAAATTAAAACCAAAAAAAGACATTATTTATTTTTTAAAGAAATGTTTTTTTTGAAGCGGCGTGTTTTTTAAACAAAATCAATGTAGCTCTTTTTTTCTTTTTTGCACAAATTTTTGAACTTGTCGATTTTTTGCGAGAACTTTTACTTTTTTCTGTTCAAAATTCTTTGTCTTTGATTTCCATTTTAAAAAAAGAAGAGGGATAATCATTGACATTTTATTATTTAAAAGAATGTAAAAAAAGATAAAATCAAAAAGGCTTTTTCCGGGTTTTCCTCCCTCCAATATTGGCTTACTTTATTATAATAGGAGATATATTATATCTCCGATAATTTTTTTAATAAAAAAATTAACATCAATGTGATTAATTTTAACATTTATTTTTTGACAAAATTTTTCTGTCATTTTTACAGTGTCTCTAAAGTTCTTTTTTTTAGTCCGTGCTTGCCAGTGCTGTCGTTCACCTGGTACTCGGTTTTTGGTTTTTTGGTTATAACTTTTTTAAATAGTTTAAATCAAAAAATCTATTATAGCATATCGGTCCACTCTATCACAAGTTGATTCTAAAAAAAAGATGAGGTTCTGAAAAGTTCTCATTGTCTCGGAATCAGCAATTAACCGAAATCAAACCGAATTATCGATTGATTTCGGTTAATTATCATTTCTGAGGTATTGCTTATTTTTCTGGGTTTCAAATTTTTTTTAGAATCAACTTATGATAGGATGGATCGATATGCTATAAAACTGACTTTCTCAATTTTTCAAGTAAGGGTCGGCAAATCGAAAATTTCAAAATAGTTTTAGCGAGCTGGAATTTGGCAGGAAGATTCCTTATAGCACCAAGAGTGGACGAATGTTTTTATTTTTTTGGTCCGGTGCACCGCTGCTCCGGCCCGGTGCCTGGGTTTTTGGGTGGGCCAAAAATTTTGAAAGTGGTATATTCTTGTAGCCCTGGGTCAGGGCTACAACCTGTCTTTGGCACTTTTTAATTTTAAGGTCCTGACACGAAATTATGAAATTTCGAAAATTTCGATTTGGCAAAACCACCCCAAGGAGTTTCGAAGGGAAAATAATTTTTGGCTGGAAATGTGCCCCTTGCTAAAAAATTTAAGCCTATAGTAACAAAAAATCGGATATCGACATGGGCGATACCTTTAAAATCCGAAAACCGAAATTGTTCATGGATGCGTGTTTTCAAGTCACCACACTTTTCGCAGCAGGAATCGCTGACACCTATGGTCGAGTGGTTGAACGCGCACTTCCATTGAACGAGAGGACAAAGTTCGAGTTCGCCCACGGAAAATTTTTTTTGTTTTTTTTAGAAAATAAATGTTTTTTTTATTTTTAAGAAATATTATTGTTTATTTTCACACGTAATTATGGAAATTAGAATAGCCCAAAACTTTTTATCACTTTCGGCTTTTTAAACCTTTATAATAAAAAAAAAACATTAAATAGCTGACTTTCTCAATTTTTCAAGTAAGGGGATCGAAAATTTCAAAATAGTTTTTGCCAGCTGAAATTTCCAAGTATTAAAAGATAAAGAAATTTCCCCACTTTTTTTAAACTTAGTTTTTTATGATATTGCCTTTTCAGAACGTTATTCAGATTTAAAAAATACAACTTCAAATAAAAATAAATTTATTTAACTTTTTAAAATTTTATAAAAAACAAAAAAAAAATTCCAATTTCGTAATTTTTTCGATTTACTTGTGAAAAATAAACAATAATATTTATTTTGAAGAAAGCGACTTAAAGGGAGTGTCGAAGATAGTGAAAAACTTTTTATGAACGTTTTCCGTCGTTCCAAGTGATGGGGAATGAAAATGTTTGTCCGCCCGCACGCAACGAATGCATTCCCCATCACTTGGAATGACGGAAAAAAGTTTTTCACTATCTTCGACACTCCCTTTAATAAAAAATAAACAATAATATTTTGTTCACTTTCTTAAAAATAAAAAAAACATTTATTTTCTAAAAAAAACGAAAAAAATTTTCCGTGGGCGAACTCGAACTTTGTCCTCTCGTTCAATGGAAGTGCGCGTTCAACCACTCGACCATAGGTGTCAGCGATTCCTGCTGCGAAAAGTGTGGTGACTTGAAAACACGCATCCATGAACAATTTCGGTTTTCGGATTTTAAAGGTATCGCCCATGTCGATATCCGATTTTTTGTTACTATAGGCTTAAATTTTTTAGCAAGGGGCACATTTCCAGCCAAAAATTATTTTCCCTTCGAAACTCCTTGGGGTGGTTTTGCCAAATCGAAATTTTCGAAATTTCATAATTTCGTGTCAGGACCTTAAAATTAAAAAGTGCCAAAGACAGGTTGTAGCCCTGACCCAGGGCTACAAGAATATACCACTTTCAAAATTTTTGGCCCACCCAAAAACCCAGGCACCGGGCCGGAGCAGCGGTGCACCGGACTAAAAAAATAAAAACATTCGTCCACTCTTGGTGCTATAAGGAATCTTCCTGCCAAATTCCAGCTCGCTAAAACTATTTTGAAATTTTCGATTTGCCGCTGTGTTTCGTTTTTGCTTGAAAAATTGAGAAAGTCAGTTATAATAGATTTTTTGATTTAAACTATTTAAAAAAGTTATGACCAAAAAACGAAAAACCGAGTGCCACGCGAACCGACAGCACTGGTGCTTGCTCAAATACGCTGATCTAAAAATCGAAGTTTGATAAAAAAAGATCAGAGTTATATCCCTATTTTTTTAATATTCTTTCGTTTCATTTTTTATTTCCAGCATTTCTTCAAAAAGAATCCAAATCTTTGCATACTATTTTAATTTGTTTTCATTATTTTTATACCAATTTCGTGTTCACGTAAACGAACCACCAAAGCTTAGGCAAAAACGATGAAAAAACAGAAAATAAAACCGTGGAATTCAGCTTTTATTCAACTAATTTTTTATGTGGGCACCATTTTTTGATCAAAAAATTATGTGAAGAAAGAAAAAAATTAACAGATTTTGAGATTCGGATTCTGAAGCACTTTCGTGTCGAAAGAATCAATCACATTTAACTTTCTTGTCCCTTTAAGAAAGGGTCTCACAAATAAATAAAGAACCGTACTTCGAAATTTTATGAAAACAAAAAAGAAAATTGTCGAAAAAAGCAAAGGAACTTTTTTAGGGACACTCTGTCGCGACATGTCGTTGTTGTCAGAATTTCTTGATTCCAAGGGGAACCTTAAAGTTTTGGTGATAAATATATCTGATAAACAATGTTCAAAACTTTGTAATTTTAACAAAGTTTTGAATGGAATATGCAAAAATTCTTGATGATACAACAGTACCAAAACAAATATTTGAATGCATGTGAAAACTTCAAAATTTGCATAGTAAATAAAATGCAATATATAAGCACTGATGTAACAATGATATCTCTTTCTTTCCATTTAAATTATCATTCAGCAAGTGGTTGCTTTCTGCTGTTTAACTGATTATTACTGATAATTTTGGATAATAATAATGGATCGTCGCAATATTATTCAAAGTGATGAAGCTGATAATGATTGGAATACAGATTCAACTTCCGCTGCCCGTCGGGCTCGTCGACATCGCAAAAATCGTAGCCGTAATTCCTCAAAAAGTAATTCCTCAAAAAGTAATTCATCAAAAAGTAGTCGCAACAGTAGCAAATGTAGCTCCAGTCGTGAATTTAATAAAGGTTATAAAAAGTCTGCTTTGAAAAAGAAGGGCAAAACAGATCACCGTTTTCGTCGACCTGCTTCTTCTGCTTCAAGTGGTTCAAATGTAAGTGTTGATTCAAGCTCCAAGAATCCAACTCGTCGCCTTCGTTCATCTCGTACAAAAAGTGTGCAATTTGTAAGTTTTTTTAAAATTTATTATTTTTTAAAAATAATTTGCCGGTTTTAGAGAAAATCTCCAGCTGATAATCAAAATGGTTTCGCTTCTTCTCATCGTTCACCGAATTCTCTTCTTGATGATGTTGCTTCTGTATGTTTTTCTTTGGAAATTTCTATCATTAATTCTTTCTTTTTTTAGCTTGAAAATCAATCAACAAGTGGTGGAAGTGAAACGGCTGTAAATTCTGGATTTCAACTTCCACTTTCTCAATCATTTATCCGAAATTCCAGCACAGCAACTTTGGATAGATTATGTTATGTTTTATTAGCAGAGCTATTTCGTCGTCATAAAAAATTGGAAAATATTGAAAATAAAAGAGTATATGAAGAACCATTGGCACCTCTAAATTTTGATCTTGATGAAGGTGAAGATCAACGGACACCACTTTCACAGCGTCGACCATCATCATCATCACACGGTGGTGGTATTGTTGATGAATATGGAAGTCATAAAAAAGATGTATGTTTTTCTATACATTTGATCATTAAATATGTCTATCTGTTTTATTTTTAGGATGTTCAATATAAAACTCCAAAACATCATGGCTCTGGAAATCTTTTGTCTCCTGGAATAAGTGCTCATTGGCAATCTTCCCATCCTGGATGGCGAGATGGCAAATATCTCGTTGAAGAAAATCGATGGCAATATCGTAGTAGTAATAAAAAGGGTCAACGATTACCCTCTGAAAATGATGTGGAATTTAATACGGATGAAAGATGGTTCCGTAATGAAAGAACTCCTTCAAAGAGTGCAGCACCTGCACGACCTGTTGGTATTTTTTTTAAAGGGGGAAATAATCAAATGAATGGTCAATCATCTCAAGGCACTTTCAAAGGCAGTAATAATCCAATCAATATTCGACCATCTCAAGGCACAACAAAGTCCCCCTTAAATGTATATTCAATAAATGTTCCTGAATATTACTAATTTTGTATTATTTAAATGTAATTTCTGTAGTGATTAACAAAGAAATAAATGACTTCATTTGATTTTTGATTTTAAAAGACTTCAAAACAAAAACAAAAATTTTCTATTTGTCATTTTTTAAATTTTTTTCTTTTACATTGATTTAAGTCACCTTCAGGTACTGTAGACCTAAAAATAAACAAATGTTTAAAACAAATACATAAAAAAGTAGATACAAATGTAAGGGTATCATTGTATCTTAGGGAAACTTGCATTACTGTATTTAACTGATGTTTTAATATTTTAACATTTTGAAAGAATAAAGAATATTGGTACTACCATAGGTCAAAATTATCAGAATGATATTGTTTTTTTCCTGTTTTCGGTGTTCTCGGAAAGAAAGAAAAATGTTGCAATAAAAAAGCAAATATAAAAGATTTATTTATTTTTTTGAGTTCCGCAATAATTAAAAGTGCATTCTTGAAAGAATTCTTATTTATGTATTTCTTTTTCTTCTTCCCTTTTGGTTATTATTATTATTATTTGAAGAGCAGCAACAGCATCGTCACAAAATACCCCCCCCCCCCATCATTTCCATTTATTATTTTTGGCTCCATTCAAAAAAGTGAGGAAGGATTCCGAGAGAAATTAAAATACATATTTTTTGAGTTTCAAAAATAGAATAAACAATCTTCACACAAAATTCGGTCTTTTTACCGTAGAAAAGTTTTGGAAAACAAATATTATTATTTTTGGATTTTATGCTTCATCGAAAATGGTTGGAGGCATAAGTAAACAAACATTCAATATATAATCGCAATAATTTATGAATTATAAATCAAAAATTCTTGTCTACTTTTTTATTTATTAATTCATGATTTTTTTGCAGTTCCAATAATCAAAAAAAACAGCTCCAATGAGTGCTTATTCGCGTCGATTCGTCTCGAATAAATGTTCAACAAAAAAAAATTTGTGAGAGGTGCTCTTTAAAATTATTGTATTTCTAACTTAAAATTCATGGCATTTTTATTGACGAGATATTAAATATCCCCTTTTGTGAAATGAAAAAATGGTTTTTTATTTAGTTTTCATTTCCAAATAAACAAACCCCTTAAAAACAAATATGTTCCAAATTTAACTCTTGTTTTTTGGATGCTACATTTTTTTCGAGCGAAAAAACAGCCTGAAAAAATATACAATTTCACTTTTAAATTTTAAATTTTATGCAAAACGGATGCTTGCTTTTTTATTTGTTAGTTTTTTTAAATGACTGACTTCGCTTTTTTTCTATGCCGGCCCCTGCGGTTGCCGTTTTTTTTGTTTGTTTGTTTTTATTGTTTCTCTTTTTTTCTTCTTTTTTTAAACCACCGCGTTGTCTTGTTTTTGTGGACCAAATTTGAGAAAGTGTTTTTTAATCAAAGTTTTAAACATTTAAAAAAAGAGGGATTCCTAAAATTTCCAACATGTGGTGGTTCTTCTTTTTTAATAGTTTTGTTTTTCATTATGAGAGTAATTTGTGGTAGTGTTTTGTTGTATTGATCCGGGATAATAAAAAAAGTGGCATCAACAAATATTTTATTTATTTTTGCTGCTGCTGTTGCCCCTAGACCGATAGACGCTATCTATTACTTTCTTTAGATGCTACCAAATATGATAATTGAACTTTCGAAGAAAAACAAACACATGAATTACTCATTTAAAAATTTCAATGACTAATCAAGGCGTCACTCCAGGAAAAGCGAGTTTTCTGCCATTTTTTTATTTTTGAGCATTAATTTTGTTAAATTTTTATAGTCTAATATTAATTTTTAATCTACTGCAAATTTTGCATTTGAGCGAAACAAAATTGCATCTTTTCAGGCTCCATTAATTTTTTTAAGTACAATTTGTGATCTTTGCTAAAATAATTTTTATGTTGTATATTTTTTGTACATATTTATAAAAATTATCAAAGTAAAACTGTAATGAAGGGGACAAACTGTTACGTACTGTTTTATTTCTGGGTCTCGCAACGATTAATCAATTCACCAATTATATACTTTATAAAGAGTTGAAGAATGCAAGATTCTGACGGTCAGCATTTTGAAAAAAGGGTACCTAACTGTCCACCCAGTTACCTTTAAACTGTCAAATATAATATAGTATCAGAACGTCACAGAATATTGTGAACTGGCAATAGCGTCATTTTCGACATGGGCGGAGCCTATGGTATACTGTAGTTTTTCAACGATGTTTTCGAGGCTGTTTTCGGTTACTGTAGGATACTGTAGTTTTCAATCGATGTTTTTTCATTCTTTGCGATTTCGAAATAATATTGCGAAACATTTTTGCGAAACTTTTTATCAGCTCTGATAATTTTTTTAGTGAATATTGTGATTGTGATATTGACTGTCGGGAACGGTTTTTGTTAGTAATTCAAGTGCTTTTAACAATGTATTTTAAATTTTTAATCGAATATCTGTAAAACACTGGAATATGGGAAAAATTTTCATTAAACGTTTATTTTAGTTTTTACAAATTATCGCTTTAAACATCACGGAAACATCTTTAAGCTTATTGAGGAGTACGAATATTTTGAATTGAAAAAATAATTTATTTCATCCTTAAAGCTCGGAAATTTAATATTTTAAACAGAAGGATTACTGTAGCCGTTATTTAAATTTTAAAAAACATATTTCTTTGAAAACTACAAATTTTTTCTAAAAATTTTTATCTTTAATAGCAGTGTATGTAATAATAGTTTAAGAAATATTTCTGGTAAATTATAAAATAATATGCTTTGCTTTTTTGCATTCCTGTAACACAAGAAAATATAATTTTTTTCCGTTTCCTCCCACATTTTTTTTCTATTTTTATAAATTTTTGCAGCTCAAAAATTAAATATTTTAAACTCTTTCCAACTCCAACTAAGAAGATACTGTAGAATGTTGAAAAATTTTAAAAATGTATTTATTTTTAAAGACCAAATTGTTATTATCTTTTTTTAAGGAAACATTTAAGCCCATTTATGGTAAAAATAAAAACAATGCTGCCAAAATAAAAGTTAACATTTATCTTTGGCTTCAATAAATCTTTCTGAAAATATGTTCCCTTTCTTTTTTTCATGTTTAAACTTCCTCTCTGCTTTTTCACAAAAAAACATTTGTTTAAAACAATTATTATTTTTTGGCAGAGATTAATGCCTTCCCCCCCCCCTCCAAATGTTAACAAAAACAAAAAATGAGAAATGAGAAATGAACAAAAAAGTATGTTTTGCTTTTTTTCTCTGAATTGTAAGGATTCTGACGAAACAACAAAAGTTTGGTATTTTATCAAATTCTTCTCAATTTTGACATATCTATTTTTTCATTCCCTTTTTTCCACATTTATACAGACAACATTGTTTTGCACTACCATTATCACAAAAAAAAAGATTATTTTACGCCCAAAGATCCAAGTTCATTTTTCCGGATTCGTTTTTTTGCCAAAAAATCGTTAGAAAATTATGCCGCTAAAAAAGATTTTCGGAAATATTATTAGGGCATCTTCGTTATCGGTTTTCGTCATTGTGAGTCCTTCTTTTTCCAAATCCAAAAAGCCACTTCCGTTTAGACAAAAATTTTTTGATCATATTATTTCTTTCTTTTTTTTTCTGAAGCAAAATGATATATATATATCCATATTTTCCCCCCTTTCATCTTCTTCCGTGCTTCCATGCTTCAATAAACAAATGATGAAATTTTTAGGCACAAAAAAACACACTAAATTTGAGTAATTTTAAAAAAAAGTTTTACGGTTGTTTTTTTAATGTTCTTTTTTCAAAAACGCATTTAACAAAAAAAATAAAAAAGCGTTAAAAAAATTTAGTGGCATTCAAAAATGTGAGACAAAAATTTGCTTTTTTTTGTTATGTCTGCTGAAAAGCAATTAGGACAAACTTCTTTTTTTTGTTAAATATAACCAAATTTAAGTTTCAAAAAGAAAAAATATTTTTAAAAAAAAAATTTAAATTCATGTTTTTTTTTAAAGTTTTTATTAGCTTCGGTCGCAGAAAAAAACGAAGTTTCATTTTTCAAGGGATTACCGAGGGATATCTATTTAAAGCTTTATAATATCCATGTCATAGATGATGGAGGAATTAGAGGAAAACTAAAAATAACCAACTTTTTTTGCAAAAAATTGATGCCACATTTTTTAATTCGCTGTTGTTTTTGTTGCAACTATTTTATATATATTTAACATTTTTTTCTTGCACTTTTTTAGTTCTAAAAACGTGATCTTCATTGTTTTGACTTAACTTGTTTAAAAGCCATCCCTTATGGCAGGCACAGAATATATTTTAGAAGTCAGTCTTTTCAAAGGCACCAAAACAAGCAAAAAGTAAGCAGCTTTTTGCCACCCCCTTAAATAACTTAAAAATTTTTGAATTCTTGAAAATGCCATTTTCTTTGATCTTCCCCCCCCCCCTTTTTTTTCTATATCCCTTTCAAATTTGCAACTTTAATTTGTTTATTTTCAACTTAACTAAAACTCACTTTTTTTTAGTGCCGTCTTGTACAACGACAAAAAAAGTGCCATTTGAGTGGTGTAAAAAGAAGAAGATACTGAAACAGCGAAGAGTAATTTAAGAATTTTAAATAATAGCTTTTAAACAAATAACAAAGTTTTTTTTTTCAGAAGTTTTTCAAGCGTTTTACTTTTTACACTTTTTTATAGTACTTTTTTTAACTAAGAAATTTTTTAAATGTTTTCCCAAGTTTTTGAAGCAGAGTTGCACCGCTCGGTTTTTCATAAAACTAAATTCTTATCAATGTTGTAGTAAGGTGGGATCGATGAAATTCAGTCAATTAAAACACATTCTACGACAAAATATTCGTCTTCCATAGTAATGGCTGTACCACCAAAAAATGAATATTTCTGAAACTTTACCCATGTTTTCGACTATGCTTAACAAGACTAGAGCCAAGGGCTTTTTGCTCAAAAGTGCCGTTTTGGCACTTTTTTGTGCCATTGAAGTCAAAAACGGCGTTTTTGAAAAACGGCCGCTGTTGGAGATATTGGCTTAATTTAATTTGGTATAAACTAAATCGAGGTCGCTGAATCTGAATATCGCATTTACGAATCTTGAAATTCGTTGTGGGACCCCAAACAGACGAAATTATGCAAATTTTTGCGTTTACGCCGTTCTAGCGCCGTGAGGGTTTTTGTGCGGGTTCCAATTTATTTTTTTTCGGATTCCTCGCGTTTTTTTACCCCTAGAGAGGGGAATATATAAAAATAAAAATGTGCCCCCTATCCTTTATGAATTTTTGAATGAGCTCGATTCACCTTTTTTGTCTTGGTCCCCCCTTACAGAAAAAAATTTTGGAAAAATTTTCAAAAAAAAATTTTTTTTTATTTCAGAAATACTTGAAAAATTACAAAAAAATAAGCTGATCTGAGATAGAACACAAATTCTCTGAAATGAAAAAATTTATAAAAAATTTTTTTTTTGAAAATTTTTCCAAAATTTTTTTCTGTAAGGGGGGACCAAGACAAAAAAGGTGAATCGAGCTCATTCAAAAATTCATAAAGGATAGGGGGCACATTTTTATTTTTATGTATTCCCCTCTCTAGGGGTAAAAAAACACGAGGAATCCGAAAAAAAATAAATTGGAACCCGCACTAAAACCCCCACGGCGCTAGAACGGCGTAAACGCAAAAATTTGCATAATTTTATCATTTTTGGGTCCTACAACGAATTTCAAGATTTGTAAATGCGATATTCGGATACAGCGACCTCGATTTAGTTTATACCCAATTAAATTAAGCCAATATCTCCAAGAGCGGCTGTTTTTGAAAAATGCCGTTTTTGACTTCAATGGCACAAAAAAGTGCCAAAACGGCACTTTTGAGCAAAAAGCCCTTGGCTCTAGTCTTGTTAAGCATAGTCGAAAACATGGGTAACGTTTCAGAAATATTCATTTTTTGGTGGTACAGACTCAAAAATATTTTGTCGTATAATGTGTTTTAAAAACAAATGATAAACGACTTTGATCTTTCTGAAGGGCAATCAATTTCATCCATCATTTTTACTTTCGGGAATCCAACACCGCTGTTTGAAAATTCTTTTTTAAACAAAAATTAAAAGCTGCGCTAAAAATATAAAACGGATTTAACTTTTTTTACGCACGCAATTTTCTCATTTGCATATTTGTTTAAAAAAAGTAAAACTTAAAAGTTTTTCCGCGAAAAAAGTCTTTAAAAAATAGCTTTGGGCTAAGATTAAAGATTTTTTTGCTGTTTTTTTTTCAAAATTGTAATTTTCAGATTCGTTTTTAAACATTTAAAAATGCCAGTTTTTTTTTATTTTTACGATTTGTTTTTTTGGGATGGATTGGATGTTGAGGGATGTTGAGGGAGAAAGTAATTTGTAAATAGAATGGAGCAGCCGTTTAATGACTTACTCAAACAATTTTGTTATTGGTCTCCAATGGCACTTTTTTATTATGTCACATTTGAATCACTTAAAATTCTGTAGTTGTTTTTGAACGAAAAAGTTTCATCTATGATTAACTATTTTTTTTATTGTTAAAGGGAGTGTGACTCGAAAACAGTAAATTCGAAGTTGGCTATTTTTCATTTTCAGGTTTCAATGAAAAAAATAACTTTAATTTTGGTGAAACCAATGCAGCTTTTTTGATTTTTCATTTAAATTACAGTAACCTAAAATTCATTTAACACTATCAATTTTTTAAATAATTTGAAAAAACACACCAGTTTTGCCACTCTGTTTTTATGTTTTTTATTTTTAAGAAATTTTCCAAATAAGCGTTTTTAAATACTTTATTTTTGTTATAATTATTAATAAATATTATTCATCTTTGATTTTTCTTTAAAGTTTAAAAAGAAAATATTAAAGATCTTTTTTCCAAGACTTTCCTTGCTTTTTCTCCCCCCTCTTTTATTCCGGATGTTTTCTTTTTTATTTTCTTTAATCCGTCATAAAAAAAAGAAAGATATCCTCCGAAAGATAAACTTTTTTAAAAATGCTTCATTGTAAAAAATAAAAAATTTTCCTTTCTTTTCTTCGTTTTTTGATTCAATTTATTTTCAACAAGTCTGCCAATCTCTCTCTCTTTTGGTTTTCATGAAGAGGAGATATATGAAATCCATATAATGCTTTATGCATAAGTTTTGGATTTTATATATCCCTCTTTATAAAAAACTGACTTGGGGATATAAATTTGATGAACACAAAAAAGCATGCATATAAAAAAAGGAGTTTGCTTTTTTTTCTTTTGTTAAAAAAAACTTCAAAAAAGAATTTTGTGTGTGTTTTTTTCCAACTTCCGCTTTAATGAAAGCAAAAAAAATTACGAACATTTTTTGGAAGTTTTTTTTGTTCCTTCTTTTTTCCGAGCCCAAAAAAAATGTTTTTTTGCGCTTGGAATAATTCTATTTTTATTATACTTATAAAAAAAGGGGTTTAAATCCTTCTGTTTTTTCTGCAGCTTAAAACATTTTTTTGATTAAGCTTATTTTCTACTCATACTTTTTATTCCAACATTTTTAGGCATCCATAAAAAAAATATATATCAAAAATATTTTCCTTTTCTTTTTCCTGCATATTTTAATTTTAACTATCGTAATTGAAACTTAAAATTTTTATTTAAAATTATTACATTTTTTTATAATAAAAAAATATTTTTAAGAAACAATTAGTTTTTTTTCTTCCTTCTTTGATTTTTTCCTTTAAAAAGTTTAAAACAAAAACAATACAATACAATTAATTATTTATTTCAAAACACAAAAGAAAATTGTTACAATTTTTAATAGTGGTTTTTTATGGTGCATTTAAAGTAAAGAAGGGAGGGAAATATATACGGTAGTAGAATACATCTATGTTGGGAAAAAAAGCAATGAATCATTTTTGTGCTCAAAAAAAGTAGATTTATTATGCGTAATTATGTTTGTCATTTTTTCAGTGATAACAAATAAATAGATAAAATTTAGCTTGGTTTAACAAATATTGAAATATTTATAATCAATGTTGGAGATTATAAATATTTCAATGCACTTAGATGTTTGAAACTAAGTGCATTTTAAACACACATGTTTTTATGGGTTATTTTAATCGGATACTTTTTCAGCGAACTTTTGGCGTTTTTATAAACTTTAACATTTTTTAAAAGAAAACTTAAAAGCTATGCTATCGTGGTTTTTAATGAATATATCTGTTGTTGATATATTCTCTTATATCCAATTTCTCCCAAACTAATTTGCATAAACATGACTTTACGTCATTCTTTTTTATTTCTAGGCACTTTTCAAACAGAAAAAAGAGATATAAAAAATGCCATATTTTTACTTGTTTATTTGCTCTTCTTTTTTATCGATGAAAATATGCTAATGAGATTTTGAAGTTGTATCTCACTTTTATCAATTACTTACTATTAAACATTTTTTTAAATTGTTTCCAATTTTTTGTAGTATTTCAAAAGTTTCCAAAAATTATTAAAAAATGTCTTTGCTTTGTTTCAAAAAAAGAGAGATTATTGAAGCATGTTTTATTTTTTTAACTTTTTATAAGTTTCCATTTAACCCCCCCCCCCCCCCCCTCCCAAATTATAGTTATTTAAAAAACTAAAACTACTTTCACGTGCTTAAAATATTATTATTATTATTAAAATTTGTTTTGAAACGACAAATTCACAAATAATCTCTTTAACGAAAATGCTGTTAAAGATTTTTTTAATGTCTCATTTGATAAAAAGCACTTTTAAAATTTGTTTTAAAAGTGTAAATTTTCGTAATTTCGAGGAATTCTTAAATGAATAATTGACGATTTTTTAAATATCTTTTAAGGGGGGGGGGGGGGGGGGGGGGGGGGGGGGGTACTTTTATTGCCCATTTAATTTTTAAAATGTTTAAGAGAGGCTGCGTATAAAAAAGGTGACCCCCTCAAAACTGAATATTACATAATTCATTTTCATTTTATTTGTTTATTTTCTAAAAAAATATGAAATTTTTGTTATGCCTGTTTTTGACAAATGTCGCTCTCTTTTTAGGTATACGGTAGTCTGTCTGAGACAGGCGACAATTGTGTTTGGGGAAAATGAAGCTTAAATTTTAAATTCTAAATTCTTTTGTTTCTCTAATTTTTGTGACTTAAACAAATTAATAAAAGAATCATATTTTATTTAAAAACTTATTAAAACATTTTTATAACGTTTATAATTGATAGTTTGCTTTTTTTAATGATGCTTTTTTTTCATTTTTGTCGAAAAAACCAATAAGAAAATGTTTGAGAAAACGAAGACGAGAGAGATAATAAAAAAGATTTAGGGAAATTAGTTTCGAAATTTTTTTTGTTATATGTTTTTTTCGTTTTGAGATACACACTTTTTTTATATGCGTAAAAAAGGCTTCAAAACGGTTCCTGTTTTTTTTTCTATTCTCACGTTTTTTCTTTGTTGCGTCTTTTTTTTCATTCTTTCTTTTTTGAATGAAAAAATTTTGAATTTTAAATATGTTCCAGATTTCCGGCAAATTATTCTTTCATGCTGTTCCCATTTATCTCTCCCCCCCCCCCTCTTTTTTTCACTTTTTTTGCTCATTTTGGCATTCATTCATTCAATCCAAGGACAGACTCGTTTTGCCATTTTTATTAGAGAAAAAAATTGAATAATTTTTTTTCTGCGCGAAAAAAACTAAATAATGCTTTTTTTTAAGTTTTAAACTTATTTTTTCTTGCAATTATTTTTTTGAAGTTTTATACGCCTTTTAATCTTTGGCATTCATTTCTTGAAAAATTGAAGGCATAGTGTTTCATCATTTTAATTCAAGAGTTTTATTTTGTCTCGCCACGAGGAAGAATATATTTCGGTTTTTCAAACAATTCTTTATACGTGGCACTTTTCTTTTTTTAAAAAAAGTTTGACTTGAAAGCATTTAATAAAATGTAATTAGAAAATAACAAAAAAAATATATTTTTGCCTGTCTTCTTCTTCTTCTTCTTTTATTGTTGGCATTCATTCTTCATCTGACACTTTCGTCTTTTTCTTTTTTTCAAAGTCTTTGAAAAAACTTCTTCCTTCATTTTTTAAAAAAATGCAAAGAAAAAGTTTTTCCCCCCGCAAAAATAAAAGTTTAAAGTTACTTTCTTTCTTTAAACTTTTTTAAAAAACCCGCGGATAAAACTTAGCTTTTTAAAAAAAGTGCCATAAAAAGAAGTTTTAAAATGATGTGTATCGGTACTTTTAAATTTAAAACAATTTTCAAGGTAAATGGCATCCATGCATGCCATCAAAAAATAAAATTCTTGTGATCAAAATTTCTAAGAAATACCCAAGGCAAATGCCATGGCACTTATAAAGTATATATATAATTACCGTAAAGAAATATTTATTTTTGTTTAAAATAAACCTTAAAAGTAAATAAGAAAAAAAATATGTATATATTTTCCGTGATTAATTATATGTTGCATTTTTTCCTTCTAAAAATGGCATCTTAAAGTTAAGGCGGTGTCTCTCTATTTAAAAAAAACAAGTCCAAAAAATGATGATGAAGTTTGAAATACACGGATATAAAAACTCTTCATTTTTAAGAATGGACTTGTTGAAATTCGAAAAACTACGTCCTCAGTTTTTGTTTTTCAAAAATTTATTATTAATAAAATTTATTTAAACCTTTTTCTTTGTGTGCCGCTCATTTTTTTGCTTCACTTTTGAGCACCTTTAAAACTCCAGCTGAGAGACAGAAAAAAAAAAGGAAAAAGATTTTTATTGTTTGAATTTAAAATTCATTTTTTCAAATAAAAACCAGGAAGAATTTTATTATTCTGCCCCTTTGTACCTGTTAAAAGCCTTTAAAGACCAATAAAAAAAATAAATGGCATTTTTATTGTTGAATAAATTTATATAAAACAAATTTAATGCCTGGACCTTTAATTTTTATTTTTACGTAGCCAAAAAAATTCATTGTGTATTTTTTGGAGCTAAAAAGTTTTAAACAACTTTTTTTTGTCAGTTTTTTGGGGCGGAAAAGTAATATACGGTAGTCTTGGTTAAACCTGTTGCAACAAAAAAAGGGTAAAATATTTTTTTCATTTTTTTTTCACCTGTTTTGATTCAAGACAGTTGACTCTCGAATTTGCGAAAAGCAAAACGTCTTCCAAGAATCCATTACATGTTTTTTTGCAATATTTATCTCTTTTTTTGCAGCTGCCGTTTTTTTCGAATGCCAAATTCCACCAGTTTTATTTTATTGCATTTTCAAATAATTTTTATATAATAATAATAATAATTTTAAAAGAAATTATGAGGCGGCATTTTTCATCCTTGGGGAAAATGCCGCTCATTTATGATTTTTGGTTTTTCTGCGTGTTTAGTTTTTTTCAAAAATTAGTTTTATAGTTTTCATTCAAAAATAAATAAAAATACTTCAAAATAAAAGCATAAAAATATTATGAAAGACTGTTTTGTTACCGTAATCTTCAACTAATTAAAATTAAAAACCTTTCCCCATTAATCAAATTTATTTTTTCAAAAAATATTTTCAAAGAGCCGAGCCGCCGCCCAAAAAACTTTTCATTAAATTTGTGTGAAAAAAGTTTTTAAAAGCTTTAAATTAGGCTTATAAAAAAGCGGCAGTATTTCACTTTTTTACTTCCAAATAACTTTGACGTAAAATAAATGTTTTAAAATTTTAAATTTATGACTGTCAAAATTGAAACACTGAAAGTTTTTTATTTCAAAAAAAAATCTTTTAAACTCTTTTTTGTTATGAATTTTAAATGAGCCATTTTTTCTTCAAAAAATTGTCAGGAAACAAATTAGTCATTTTTTAATTTAATGTGTGACTAAAAAAAGGGGGGGGGGAAAGGGTTCCAAATTTTTAATGGATTTAATACATCCTCGTCTCAAAAGGAAAATGAGTGTCTTAGAACGAAAATTGAATATTTTGTAATAGTTACCGTAACTTTAGTACTCTTACAACGCAAATAGGTATATTTTAAGTGCTAATTTTGAAGAATCAAAAACTACATAATTTTTATCATGTAATAACAGCAATAATTTGTTTCCGTATATATTATATTTAAAATATTCCTTTTCACTTTTTACCTTCTTAATCCCCCCTAAACACAAAAAAATAATATTCCTGTGACATCTTCTTTTATTTTCTCCACAAAAAAAAGCTAATAAATAAAAAAAGAACTCAAAAAAATTAGCATTCATCTCTTTGTATCACTTTTTTTCATCCATCTTTTTACCATGCAGAAAGAGAAAAATAGAGTTCAAAAAAAAAAGTTAGTTTTCCTAAAAGAAAGTGATCAATTACGTGACTTCCATTTATGCTTTTCCTTTTATAAAAAAAAGGGGGGGTTTTTAGAAAATGAGTTTTATAACAGTCATTCATTTTTTGTTCGAAAAAAATCTCCATTTTTGAAAAATTGCTTAAAAATTTATAATAAAAGAATTTTTTTTGGTCATGGATTTGGATTTTGAAAATGTCATTTTCAACTGCTGCTTTTTGAGATTTTATTCGTATATGTGTTTCTGCAAATGACGGATTCACAAAAATATAAACTTTTTTACAAAGTTTTACAGCTGCCACTTTTTTTAAACTTCAAAATGTTTTACAAATTTTATTTTTAACAAATAAATTTTGAGTTAAAACAAAAAAAAACATTTATTATTTTTAAATAATAAATGTACGAATTTTGACGACTAAAGGTTAAGTAACTCAAAATACCTTTGATCAAAAAATTACGTATAAAATATAACATTTTTTACGTTTCACATCATTTTTTCTTTTCTGACGCTGTTAAATCAAATGAGCTGAGATAAAAGGGATAAAGAATGACCCAGTTTTTGGGGGTAAGCTGCTTTTGTTATCATTAAACATATTTGAGCTACTTTTTTTAGGTATTTAGAGCCAAGAAAAGCGTCGTGTGTCTGAAAGCGGATTATATTGTTAAAGTTTAAAAAACCCATATATCTGTGGTAAAAAAAGGAAGTAATTCTTCAAAATTGTTTGTTTTTGTACGGTAGTTTTTTTGTTAGCTTTTTTTAAAAGAGTTTTATTAAAACATTTACGGTTAACCAAATGTGCTGAATGAAACATTTGCATTTTTTATGGCAAATTTATTTAAGGAATAAATAATTTAGTCTAAATTCTACCGTATATTTTCATTTTATCAAAATTTCAAAAAATTTGACTGCATAGTTACGGTATATTTTTTATTTAAAAACATATAAAATAAATTTGAGCTGTCTAAACTCATTACTAATTAAAAGTGAGAAAAAACAAAAACTTTTTTTTCAGGAACGGATTTTTAGAAAAATAATATTATCAAAAAATTGCAGAGAGATTTTTAATCTTTTGGCTTTTTAAATAAATTTGTGTTCTTTGCTTCTTGTTTTTTATGCGACGGCATTAATTTCTCGAAAGCCAAAAACAAGCTGTCTACAAAGTCATTACTTTTCACTTTTTATTTCCCCTCTAATTTAGGCATGTGTACTTTGTTTCCCCTTGAGAGAAAAAGGGGGGGGGGGGGAGATATGTCGTCTTATTTATCCATATTATTATTATTATAATGTCTCATAAAACTTTTTCATTTTTACTTTGATATCTTTTTTTAATATCCATTTATTTAGTCATACTTAAATATTTTTAACTGCTGACTAACAACGTATATGTCCCTTTCTTTCTTCTTTTTTTACGTATATTTTTTCAATGCCTCATTGAACTTATTTTTTGCCCCCCCAAAAAAGTGCAGCTTTAAAAAAAGGAATGTTGCTTTTTCGTGAATTTCGTTAAATAAAGTTTTTTAATATAATATTTTTGGCGTGTCTGACTGATTGATGGGAAATGCGGCTGCGGCTGCGCAAAACTTCCTCCTCATCTGTCATTTTATTTATCTACTTTTTTTTTAAACATTGGCATTATATTTTTAGAGAGACAACCCTATCACCAAAAAAAAGATATACAAATAAAAAACTTTTATTGCCGAAAGTAAGCAACTAAAAAAAAAAAGAGAGATGGATGACGGTGGAGAAGATTTGATTAAATTTCGTAATAAACATTATCAAATAATTATTCCAATATTTTTAATTATTTGTGTTATTGCTGTTATTGCAAATGCAATTGTAATAAATGCATTACGAATGACAAGAGTTCGAAATGCTACAGTAACTTTAATATTAAGTTTAACAATTTCTGATATATGGTAAGTCCTAATATTATTATTTTTTTGGCATTTTGTAACACAACATCAATGACATTTCTTGGCATTGTGTTGTTACATAATAACTTTTGGTTGGCATTATGTTACTAAATAGAAATTTTGACATTTTTAGGACGAGTTCAATTGTTGCCTGTTCATTACTGTATAACAGTTATTTGCCAATTGTTAAAGGGACATATCCAAATCCATGCTTTTCTTTAACTCTTGAAATGCTTCGAACCGGTGGACTCATCACTGGCACATTACATTTATTATTAATATCTGTACATCATTATATTGGAATTATTCGACCATACACCGATAAACAAAAACTTCGAACTGTTGCATCTATTCTATGTGTGATTGCATGGTTATCACCCTTATCAGTTCTCTTTGGATTAGCGGCATTTATCCCGGAGCAAGGATATAATGATTGTATGAATGTTGAATTTTATCATTCTCGACTTTTTCGAATGAGCATCTCTGGACTTTTAATTTTAATTTTTGTTTTTATTACATGGTGTTATTTTCGACTTGTAAGTTTTTTATGCTTTAAAACATTGCAATTATCTTTGATGTCATCAAAAAATATATATATACAGCTACTTTTTAAACCATTTAAAAAATGTCTTAAAAATATAATATTTTTTAGATAATAATTTTACGCTCCCAAGCCCATCATTGGAAAGCCAGTCGATCAGCGCAGAAACGAGTTTCAAGAGAAAATAAAACTCTCACAACGACAATTCTAATTTGCAGTTCATTCTTTATTGGATGGGCTCCTGCAACGATTCATTTCACAATTACCTGTGACACGTGCGAACTTTTAAAAGAACAAAAATTTCGAGTTTTATTCTTTTTTTCTTGCATTCAACTCAGTTTTATTCTTGGAAAATCTCTGTTAAATCCATTAATTTATTCAATTCGAATCCCAGAAATTGAGCAACAACTTGAAGCAATGAAAGATAAATATTGGACACCAATTCGTCAAATAATTTGGTAAGAAGATTATTACCGTAGCAATGGACCATTAACAATTGGACTTTTTTTTAGTTTTCAAAATCGAAAAAGTTCATCACTTAAATGTCCATCAATTCGAAGAAATCTTGTTTCTGAAGGCGTCCTTGAACGCCCTTCATCAACGGAAGACCAATCCAGAGCTGTTTTTTCAACCATTGATTCACCAATGAAAATATCTGTCTATAAAAATGGTGAAACTTTGTTAACTCCAAAAGAAGACGACAAATGTTTTGATAATCTTCTCACAGATAATACAGAATATTTGTAATTATTTTGTTTAAAAAAATACAAACAGCGAAACCAAAGTTTTAAAAAAAATATTACGGGTTCTTTTTTCGTTTTCCTTTCACAAGTTCAAAATCTCAGTATCGGTTTTGTAAATATTTAAATAAATGCATTTTTTTAAATCGCCGGCGGGTTCTTTGCTACTTTTTTTTGATGAACCTAAAAATCTGGTTCATCCATGTTCCGAGGTACTGTCGAGTGAGTTGCATAATCGCTGTGAGACCTTCCAAATAAAAAAAGTATCAAAGAGACCGCCTCCTTCAATTTTGTAAATATTTTTAAATAAATTAATATTAAAAGAAGTAAAATTGTTTTTTTTGCAAATACATTACCACAAATCTATTCATGTTCAAAAAGTTCTGTTGTTTATTTCAAGCGACAAAACTTTCTAAACACACTATATATGTTTTACTCAATTTAAAGTTTAGAGTCTTTTATTTATTTAAAAAATAACAATTCTGAATAAATTAATATTTTTTCAAATATGTTTGAAATATAAAATAACTTTTTTTTAGAAAAACCATAAAGGAAATTAGTTAATCAATCAAAAGAAAGGTAACGCACCAATGAAAAATTTAATAAATTTGAGAAAAAAATGTTAAAAATTACTATTAAAATAAAGGATACAAATATATCACAGAAAAAAAATGAACACACATCTGCAGCAAATAACGAATTGAATTTAATCAGGAATAAAAGAAAATTTCTTTGAAGCATTGGCAAATATTGGAACAAAATGAATGGAAGCAAAATACCATAACAGAAATATTTTTAATAACGATCCTGAAAATTTACTATAACAATACCGTAAAAATAAATGCAAATTCCCAAAGCTTGAAAAAAACACAAAATAAAGCAAAAAAAGAGAAAACCATTAAAGTCCCAAAAAACGTGATACGACAATAATACAGTAAAACAAAAAAATTCCAACCACATGTTTCACATTGACAAAAGCTTATTCAAATACGAAAAAATATTGATACTGTGTTTTTTTTGCCAATGTAAAGCATTAAACAAAAAAGAAAGAAAGAAAAACGTGCCAAAAAGTAAAAACAGATACAAAAAAAGAAAAATGAATTATTGTAACCTTTTTTTAAATTTCAAGTTCTGTGAATTCTAAGTTACAACAATAATAAAAATATAAGGCAACTTTAAAGTTAAGATTTTGCTGGATTCCGCTAAAAAATAGGATGAATAACCACCAAAGTGGACAAATTAAATGTAAATAATCAAAATATAAAAGAGTAATCAATAATTGAAATGTAATATACCGTATTCCATTTGTAAGACAAAGCTAAAACTTACCGATAAATAAGAGCTAACCGAGCTTCCAAGATTTGAAATTTTATCAGCAACTTTTGAAACGCCATGTTTAACGCTATCTTTGATATCAGACATTTCTGGAACATGATCTGTATAATTTGAGTATGATGAACGTTGCTGTGCTTGTCCATTCCCAAATAAATCAGCAGATCCGATTCCAGTTGATCCTTCAAATCGTTGAAGACTTGTCTTTGCTTCATATTCTGCTCCAGATTCATTACCAAAGAATTGATCAGACGAAATTCCTTTTGCATTATTAAATTTTCGTAGTGTATCTTCAGTACTTGCAGGCGGAGGTGGAGCATATCCAGCTGATGATCTTCCATATGAAGAAGTTGTTGTTGTCTTTCTAAACGATGTAAATTTTATGTTGTTTATAAAATGGAATATTCCTTACTTTGGTGCAGGATCACTATAGGCATCAAAGAAAGTATCACTATCTAAATTTTTATTGTTTCTTGAAGAAAATAAATCATCTGTTCCATTATTGGAATCAGTTTTTGAGCTTGAATCAACAATTTCCCAATCATCATCATTTGATTTCTTTCCAAAATCTTTATTATTGCTGCTACCTTTTGTTGTGACACCTTCTTGTTGAATTGTTCTCATTCCAACTGAATGACTTATTGTACTACGTCCAAGCCCCCCAATTCCTAATCGATCAACCATTTCAGCTTTTGTTGGATCTTTTGCTGCAGCTTTCATTTTTTGTTTTGCTTGTTCGTGCTTTTCAACTTCTTTCATCAAAAATTTATTTGACATTTTTCCTCCATCATCTCCTCCACCAGCAGCAGCAGGTTCATCTTCCTTCATTGTAAGCTTTGAAAATGTTTCTCTTTCTTTATCAAAATTATTTGCTTTCTGTTCGACATCAGCAAAGTTTGTTTTCACTTTTTGTGCCCCAAAACCTTTCTTTCCACCCAAAGTAATTTTCTTTACAGGTTTTTTGACCAAATTTGATTTAGTTTCTTCTGTAACATCATCTTGCAAATGATCAACATTTGGACCAAAAAGAGCATCATCACATTCTGGAGCCATTGGTTGCTTTACAGCAACTGAAACCACGGGTTGTTGAACGGCAGGAGCGTGAAAATCTTGAGAAAAAAAATCTTCTTCATGATCAGGAGTTGGAGATGATGGAAAATCGCTTTGATTATCAATGAAAAGCTTATTACCGTACATTTTTACTGCTTGATTGGATAATTGTGCCAAACGATCCTAAAATTTATGAAGCTTTTTATGTACCACATTCCCACTAAATATTATCCAACCTTGTATAACGTAGCAGCTCGACTTTTGTATTTTTGTTGTGCATCATTCGTAGTACAACCGTGTTGTTTAAAGAATTGTGACTAAAAAAATTGTAATTTATTTTTCAAATTTTTTACTTTATGGTATTCTTACAGCATTAGCATTTCCTCCAACTTGCATACCACGAAGTTGAGCCCAACTCCAGTTTGTATCAAGATTCGTAGATTTTACAAATGTTATATGAACACCAAGATTTCGATGAGTTGCAGAGCAATCAATACAAATGAATACTCCATATGTTACAGAACTCCATGTTGGATTTCTTGAACCACAATCAAAGCAAAGTTTATTGGCTGGAAGGGTACGAAGTTTTCGAAAAACTATATCCAAATCAGATTTTGTTGGCTTGTCCTCGCTCATCTTCAGTACAGCTAAAATAGAGAATGTAATTTATTTTAGAAAAAGGATTAAGCCACGTCGACATAAATCGCAAAAAAATGATAGGAATCAATAATCTCCTTGAAAGCGCTATTTGCTGCAGACAATAGAAGAAAAAGCGAAAGTGAATCCATTAAATCAATCTTCAAATGACTGCGCAAGAAAATGGTCAATTTTAAACTTTAAAAAGAAATGTTTTTCTGTATATAAAAAATATCTTGCAGTCGGCTGGTTTTTTTTCGCAGTTTCTTTTTTTCTTCGCTGATCTGTCAGCAAAAAACGTTTTTTCGTGTTAAGAGAAACGTAACGTCACACTTCACAAAAAAGTGTACAAAATGTGACTAAAAAGAAATCTAAAAATGAACCTGTTTACTCTAATTAAATTTCGAGTCATTAAATTCACAGATATTTAAAACTAAGTATCAATTACAGTATCCTAGCAAGAGATTCAAAATCTCCATATGCTTTTTTTGAAAACTTTTGCCATTTTTAATTTGGATTTCAAAACATTTTTAAAAAAATTTATTCAATCAAAAATCTAATAATTGAAGTTGCAATAAAAAAGATCCAGTGATAAAGATAGAATAGAAAAAAAAGAAGACACAATAACATAACAAAATAAAATAGACCAAAATGGTATCAAAATAATACGATAAATAAAGATAAAATTTAAATTGTTGTTGTCAGGACTGACTCATTTGCAAAACATTTCCAGCTCATTTCGAAGCTGATCGTGTACGAGAGCGACTACGACTTGGTGACCGTTGCTTTGGTGGTGATGGACTTCTGCTATCATCTTTTTTAGCAACGGGTGAACGACTTCGACTTCTTCGTATCGGACTTCGAGATCTTGATCGTCGAATTGGTGAACGACTTCGGCTGCTTCTAAAAAAATAATATATTAAAATATTGTAGAAAATAACATTGTCAGAGGAAAAAAGACAACACGCGGCACAAATATATGCCCAACCTGCAGTCAGCTTTGATTATTATAACTGCATGAACAAAACTGCTAATAATCTGCCAATAATAAACAGCTTATATATATTTAAAGAAACCTGCTAACCAAGTAGCTGCAACTACTGCCCCAACTTTTATACTGCTTAAAACATTTTTAAAACTGCGCCGCTCTAACAAAACTGTTCAACAAACAGCAACCATCAGCCGCAGCAGAAGGCTTTAAAATGCAATTATTAGGTTTGTAAAAAAATTTTTAAATTAAAATAGCAATTTCAGCGGCAGATTTGGAAATGAATGACATCAGTTTTTGAATATAAATCTAAAACACATACCTGCGACGATCTCCACGATCTCGGCCACCTCCACGATCACTATAATTTCTGTCGTATCCGTGTTCATCGATGGGCCTATCGTACTTGGCAAAAGAAACACGAATTTCTCTTCCATCAACATATCTTCCATCCATTCGAGAAACGGCATAATCAGCATCTTTTTTGCTTGTAAATCTTACAAATCCAAAGCCTCTACTTTGTCTTGAATGACGATCACGCGGTATATGGACATCACCAATTTCACCATATCGTTCAAACATTCGTCGTAATTCATTTTGCGTTGTTTGATAAGAAATATTGTCGACCTTAAAAAAAATTAAATAATTTGTTAGATTTGATTAAAATAAAAACTTACTTTAAGACTGTGTAAACCGCTAATAGCTGGAGGGGGGCCTCTTGGTCCTCGATCACGGTATGACATCTTGAAATAAAAATAGAATGCTGATTTTGACGAATAAATAAAAAGTAGAAATTAAAATATTAGTGACTTGTTGTTTCTTAATGAAAACTACTAAAAAAAGCGCCAAGCAAAAAAATAGAATAATTTAAATCGAAGACTCATTCGTCCTGAGACGCAGGGGAAAAAAAGGTGGGTTCGTTGTTTTCGATAATTGGAAGGTCATCAACCATAAGGCTACTCTAAAAGAAGAATCAATCAAACTGCATTTATTATAAAAAAAATTAAAAATATTTACAAGAAAATGAAACAAATTATCAAATAACTATTGATTATAATTGTGATGCTTTGCAAGAAATTTAACAAAATGAGAATGTGAAGCATAAAGCGGAATGTTGTCATCAACATTTACCCATTTGACATTAACAGCATCATCTCCAGCTTTGAGGGAGGCTTTCTCCATAATTCCATCGGAATCATGAAAATTAAAAACGATAGTTTCCATCCATGAAGTATCGGTATTACGGTGGTCATCAACATATCCTTTGTAAAGAATAACACCTTTCTTCCATAAATCTTCCATTTCTTGAACCGAAACATTATCCAACGCTTCTTCAGTAAATTCACGTTTTGCTGCTTCATTTGGTTCTTCTCCTGCATCAACCATTCCACCAGGAAGAGCCCATTGACCTACAAATTGTTCATTTGTTTGTAAAAGATGCAATTAATAAACGTGTACAGTAAGGAAGGATAATAAAAATTGTAAACCTGTATCAGAGCGTTCTATTGCAATATACTGAAGTTTACCATTATTAAATCTTGAAACAAGAGGATCAACAGCATGATTAGGGCCAAAGCGTCCCAATACACCTCGTCCACGAAGACCTGTACGTCCTTCAGGATTAATAGGAGCACCAGATTCATCTAATTTGTAATCTCTGAAATTAGAGATATATGTAACATTGGAAATATAAAGAAATAAGCAAACCCCATATGTGATTTTCGGTTAAGCTTTCCATCAATTTGATTAAATTTGATACCTTTCAAATTTTCTGGATCTGCCCATTCTTTTCCTTTAAGCTTATCCGAATTAAATTCAACTGGCTTGTAATCATCCCATTTAACATTCCATGAAACTTTTTCATCAGCGACAGCAAATCTAACGACATCTGTCTTCATATAAGGTTTAGCTACAAAATTGTCACCCTTAATTTTGAAATAGATATGTATAAATACTTACTGGAATCTCTACAAGCTTTATGAAGATATCCCAACATATTTGCCGCTCTTTTCATCAAAAAATTTCTATTGTTTAGCAAATTTATATTAGTTAATTAAAACTTTTAAAAATTGTTTGTGAAAAATTT
This sequence comes from Panagrolaimus superbus, assembly GCA_964035985.1. Classification (NCBI taxonomy): domain Eukaryota; kingdom Metazoa; phylum Nematoda; class Chromadorea; order Rhabditida; family Panagrolaimidae; genus Panagrolaimus; species Panagrolaimus superbus. The sequence continues at coordinate 13,768,054 of OZ038359.1, forward strand.
TGTTGAACATTTTTAAAAACACGAAAACACTTTTGCAAAGTGTCCGAATTGACAATTTGAAATTTCCAACAAAAAAAAGTTCGACTTTTTTTGTCATCGTTTCTTTCTCAGAGGCAATTTCAACTAAATCCTCCTTCTTTTTAAAACCTTTTTCAATAACTTTCATTTAAATTTATAGGGAGATTAAACTAATCTTAACAAAATGGTTGTACAAGCAACATCTGTTGTAAGTGTCTTTTAAAACCCATCATTTTCTAATTGATAACCTTTTAGAGAAATATTGATGAAGTTGATGATTATCTTGAGCAACAAGAAGGAAAAATTAATCAAGAAAGAGATTCACAATTGTGTCATCATAGTGCCAATCAAAAATGTACCAATTGTCTTCCATTAGATGTAAGAGTTTTGGCTTTGTTTGACACCAAGCACTATGGTAAACACTTCCTTTTAGCCTTATGATGAAGAATATTTGAAGAAAAAAGATATTAAACATATGTCTTTTCATGCTTATGTTAGAAAATTGACCGATTTACATGGAAAAGGTACACGAAATGTTCAACCATTAGAGAATGTTGATTTAAAGGTTAACCTTAGCTGTGGTGGGACTCATAGACCATATCCTCAAGGCATTTGTACAAAATGTCGTCCTCCTGTTTTGACATTAAATCGACAAGTAACTCGTTTTATAATCTTTTACCTTCCTAATTTTTATATTTAGCGCTTTCGTCATGTTGATAATCTTACAATTGAAAATGAACATATTGTTAATCGCTTTCTTGATTTTTGGCGTGGAAGTTAGTTTTTTTAACAACAATATTTAAATTAACTAAACTAACGAACCCTGTTACAGGTTCGTTTCAAAGAGTTGGATATCTTATTGGCCGATATGAACCTTTCAGTGAAGTTCCATTAGGTATTAAAGCCAATGTTGTTGCTATCTATGAACCGCCACAAAAATGTGCAGAGAATAGTGTTAACTTTGAGGATGATCCGAATGAAGAAATTGTTGATGAACTTTGTCGATCATTGGAATTGAAACGTGTTGGATGGATTTTTACTGATCTTTGGTCTGCTGATAACTCTAAAGGAACTGTTCATTGTACTCGTCATGGAGTAAGAATACAACTACAATAATTAACATTAACGCTGATTTCTAGGAATCGTTCCTTTTATCTGCTGCTGAATGTATTACGGCTGGAGCTTTCCAGTCAAAATATAAAAATTTCACAAAATATTGTTCTGATGGCTCTTTTGGGTCAAAATTTGTTACAGTTGTTGCATCTGGTGATAAATCGGATCATATTAACTTTTCTGGTTACCAAGTTTCTAATCAATGTACCTCCATGGTTGAAGCTGATATTCTTATTCCAACAGATTACATGGAATTAGCATATGTTCGTGATAAGCCATTGAATGAAAAGCATTATGTTACTGATGTTCAATTTACGGTATTATTTCATTTGGACATTATTTTTGAAAAAAGTCAGTTTTAAGGAAAAAAACGAATATGGCGCTGAAGTTCGTCGTGATGGGCGTCCAATGCCAGTAGAATATTTACTTGTTGATGTTCCCGCTGGTATGCCTAAAGATCCTTGTGAAACTTTTCATATTTCACAAACTGGTTTTCCAATTGAAAATCGTGATGTTATTGGTCAAGTCCAAGTAAGGTCTGATTATTGTCCTACGGTAGCTGATATAAAACTTTAGAGTGTCTCTCGTGTTATGGAATATATTAATGCATTTTCTTCAAATCAATTTATTGACCTCGCTTCTAATTTCCATTTTTTGGTTTATCTATTAACGAATGATTTGTTGAAATTTCCAAAGGAAGAAATTCTTGAATTGGTAAAATATATTTCTGCTCGCGATCGTGTTAAAGCTGCAGAATGGGCAGAAAATAATGATACTTGGAAAATATTTATTCAAATTTTACAGGAACATGCTCATCGTAAGTTTTCTTGTTTTTTTTCAATTTTCTATAGATTACGGTATCTTTTTGTAGAAGGAGGTCCTGCTTCTGCTCCATCAGCTGATAATGCTCATTGGGCTTGTGCACATTGTACTTTTGAAAATACTGAACCTCGAGCAGATTGTGAAATGTGTGGTCTTCCAGCCAATTAACGCTCTTGTAAAATATTGTTTAAAACACAACTATTTGGGTTTGTTTATTATTATTTAAAAACTTTCTTGTGAACTTTATATAACTTATACAATAAAAGAATTTTTCTGATTAAGCACGTTGTTGTATTGCTTCTTTGAGGCCGTCAGGATTATTTCCTTCAAAAGTGTGAATTGTTTCTCCCTTTTTAATGAATACAAACGTAGGCATTACTCGAACTTCGTAATTTCCAACAATTTCTTCACCTTCATCAACGTCAACTTTTATAAAAACGACATTTGGAAATTCTTCAGCCATTTTCTGAAATTGTTTTTTTTGTTTATTTTAATTTTAAGCAAACAAAAAATTGTGCAGTTTAAAAAAAGTCGATTTGCTGGAAAAAAATTATGTAGAGTTACAGTTTTTATTTTTAATTTAATTACTTTATTTAAATTCTAAAAAAATACTTACATGAAATTTTGGCCCCATAATTTTGCATGGTCCTATAAAATGTATGAAATATACACTATTAATTGTATAAAAATTTACATACCACACCAAGTTGCAAAGAAATCAACGATAACAAGCTTATCACCAGCAGCTTTTAAAGCTTCATCAAATTCATCCTATAAAAATTAGATACTATCTGCTGTTTAACCCAATTTTTAACAAAAAAAAACAAACTTTTAAAGCATATTCAGCAACAGGCATTTTAAAATTTTTAAAACAAAAATTTTAAAATTCTTTAAAATTTACGTTGTTTTTAAGAGTCTCAGCTTCCAACCACCAAAAAAATGATGCCTTTATGTCAACGAAAAAAAAGAGAGTCTTTTATTTGTAAAGTTTCTTTTTACATTACTTTTTTTATATAAAGAAATGTGGTAATATTGTTTTTGTTCCCAAGACAACGCTTGTAAAAAAATACAAATGTCCTAATTTGGAGATTTATTTATATAATTTTGAAGCCATATTTATTTCTGTGAGAACTTTTTAAAATTTAATTATCCTCAATCAAAGCATTTTGTTTTTGAAAATGTGCCATAAAATAAACATTTAAAAGTATTAATCAAAAATAAAAGGCATTGTAAATTAAATATACGGTAATTATAAAACATTTGTAATAATCTACAGTAATTCAACCGATGAAATTTTCAAAATTAAATTTTACTGCGCACGCTTTAAACACGATGGGTCTTACCCCGAATTTTAAACGTTTGTGTTAGATTTTTTCTTATTTTTTTGTTTTCACAAATTTTCTGAAGCTTTTTAATTGTGCTTTTTCTTTTCAATTGTTACATATTTTAAAATTGATATTAATAATTATAGTGCTCGTTTTAATAAACCTGATTCATTTCAGCCAGAAAAATGCTCATTCGAAAGATAACAAATCCACTTGCATTTCAAAGACAACTTCGACTTTTTGCTCAACGTAATCCAGCTGTATTTAATGGTATTCGGCATAAATGGGTTTCTGGAGCTGAAGCAAGAAATACCAATAATGTACCTGTAGGTACACGTCTTGGTCATGAAGAAGATCCTGAACTTCATACTTATGATGGTGAATACAGAGGTTCTCCAGAAAAAGGCGACACTTTAATTCCTGAGTGAGCGAATTTCATTTTGCTTATAAAGTTACATTTTTATTTGTTTCTTTTTAGTTATTTATATCGTAGCGTCCCACCTGGTTCAACATATATTGATAGATGTGTTTCAACTCTTTTGGGTACTTGCATGTGGTTTTGGTTCCTATATCATATGTATTATCATTCTGGACATATTCTTGTAAGTTTTCTTTTTTTTAAAAGATTTTTATTTCAAATAATTTGTTTTGTAAAATTTTTTTTTTCGATGAACTTTTTATGAATACTATAATATATTTCAGGGGCATTGGTATATGCCATACACTTCTGAATTTAGTGATGAAGAACTTGGTATCCCATCTGATAGCGCTGAAGATCCAGAATATTGGGGAAATCACGATAAGCCTTATGGAACTTACCGTTAAAAATAGGTATAAATGTGTTTTGTAGATGTTTATTCTTTTATGTATAACAAACAAACTTATATATTTTTGATTGAAATGAAATGATTCAACAAATAATACTGAATTGTGTATTATACTGTATTATTTTTAATTTTTTACGAAACAAAAATTAATGAAATGAAAGCAATTAATAATGTGACATTAAATGTTTTACACTTTTTTTTGCCTTAGGTTTTTTCTCTATTGATTAACGAAATGTCATTTAAAAGAGAATAGCCGCAAGTAGACTGCCTTTTGGGAAGGAAGACACACATGAAGCTTAAAGAGACTTTGGCATGAAAAACGCGCGGATTGCAAAAAGCTAGCTTTTTTTGCAAGTCTGCCGTTTGTCGTCTCCAATGAAATTCTTCTCCCTTTATACTTTTGGAGCACTCCTTTTTTGCTTTAGCTTTTCTACTTTTAACATTGTCTTTCTCTCTGTCGATGGACAAGGCTTTTCCACCCTCACTTTTTTTTTATTCTCACGCATACTTACTTCTCAAATAACAGTAACAGCTTAATCCTTCTTAGATTACATCGATAAAAAAATAATAGGTTCCTGCTTTTCCATGAATTCACGGAAAACATTAATATTAATGATTATTATTTAAATTAAAACTTCTAAAATGGATATCTAAAAATTAAATGTTAAATGCTGTCATTTATTCAAAAAAGAAATAAATTAATATTTAATAATTTTTGCAAGTTTTCATTAAATGTTTGAAAATGTCACAGATGGTATACGGTAGTTTACAGTGTACCATTATTAAAAACTTTTTTTATCACATTTTTCAATCGAATTTCAAACCATATATATCTTTTTTCAATTTTTTTTGCCATTTTTAACAAAACTATAAAACGATTCTGCTCTTTTTTTTCTTTCAATTGAATCGTTGCTTTTCATATTTCTTTTTATTCTTTCGGTAATTGACTCTTCTAATCCTCTTGAACTTTTTTTTCTTTTCAAAAAAAGAGATGCCATGGAATTTCAAGAAAAAGTTTTTTTTTCTCTCACTCTCAAGACAAGGATTATAGGCAATCTTCTTTTTTTTCAAATTCGTGAATAAATCATCAGATGCGCGTTTTCCTCATCCTTTATTTTTTTGCTTTGAAGCAACAACAATTTTTTTTGCTGTCTTTTTTTTCCTCTTTTTTTTCCACTTGATTCTTTCTTAAAAATAAAAGCTCAAGAAATTTTTGGCAAATTTTCTTTGTATTTTCTTCTTTCAAGTGGTTTTGGGTGAGTGAAAATGAGAGCTTTAAAAGTTGTTTAACAAAAACTTTTTTTTCGACAAAACAAAAAAGGAGGGATATAGATAAAAGTTTAGCCAAGGGGGGGGGGAAGGCAGGAAAGAGAGAGAATAGCATAGATATCTCTCTCACTCTTTGGGAAAAGTATTGTTTTGTTTCCCCTCGAGAGAGAGAGAGAGAGAATGCCGAAGAAAGAAAAACGCTTTTTTTTCGAGTTGAACCACACAAAAAGGGACACCACCGAAATCCAAAATGACAGTCACTCACAGAGACATTACATTATTACGAAAGGCAAAAAAAAGGAGAGAGAGAGAAAAGAATAACCGCAACAAAAAGTCCTTCTTTTTTTGTGCCTTTGAAATTCATCGAATGCCATTAAGAAAGGACTAAAAGAGATTTTGACGTTCCCTTTTTTTTTATTCGAAAATTTCTTTTTTGTTTGTTAAACGTTAAAAAGTTTTTTGATAAATCTCGGAAAAAAAGATAGACAAAAAAGTCTTTTTGTTTATTATTATCCATAAAAGAGAATTCTTTCCAAAATTTAATAATAATATTTATATTTAGAATTTTGACGTATTTAAATAAATGTGTGACGTCGTTGATGCTTTTTTGATCGTCGAGGTTGCTTCTGTGATAGACCTCTATTTTACTGAAAAAATATACCCAAAACTATAATATCTTCTGCATCATTTTTAATCAATAAGTATTTTTCAATTGTCAGTTATTTGTATTATTCTAATATTATAACGTTCGATTAAATTACTGTAGTTTTTTTGCACTTTTTTTAAGGGTTTCTTTTTTAAAAATGTTAAAATTTTTATTTAATTCAAGGAAATTTATTATTATTGAAAGATCAATGAAATATTCTCCGAAAAGCAGTAAATGATTTTTTAAATCTAATTTGCATAAAATTTTGATTTTAAGGAGATGTACCTTTATGAGAAATAGAAAGTGCCATTTTCGGCTGTTTTTTTAATACATTTAATTTTTCAAGTTTGTATTTACAAAAATCATTAGTTTTTGGAAATTACAGTAATTTTTCTTCCTTTTTCAATTTTAATTTTTTTCACCAATTAATCGGAAGCCATATATTACTGTATAATTTGTATTTAAAAATATTGATTTTATATTAAAATTAAAAAAAGTGATGAATATTATTTATTCTTCTTTGGCATTTTATTTTTCTCCATTTTGTACTTCTACAATTCCCCCTTTGCCTAACAACGACCTTTTTTCGTCTAAAAAAAAGAAATTCTAATAATCTTCATTCATCAAACACGAAAGCTTTTAAAGCAAAAACAGCTTAAATTCCCTTTTTTTTTGCCATTCCGGGCACTTTTACCTTTTCTTCTTTTTTACTGCTGCCAAAAAAAGATAAAATATATTTGACTTTTCCTTTCTTTTTTTTAATGGCACGTCACAAAATATTCAGTTTTTTTTTGCCTTCAGCGTTTTGTTTCTTTTCTTTCCAACATTTTCCATTAGACTCATTTTTCAATGTTCTCCTATTTTACAACAATAGCTTGCTTTTAATGAATACTTTAATAAACAAAAACCACCACATTCATTTTTTACACATTTATTTCTTAAAACGACTTCCTTCCTTCCTTCATTCATTCATTCTTTTTTAGATAAAAACAATTCTATGCTTCCTACAGTAAGCAGTAACACAAAAATATTACGTCCAATCCCAAAACTTCCTGAAATTAGTTGTGACCAAGATCTTGGAGAAGAAGACGACGACGACGATTCAATTGAAGACGAAGAAGAAGCTGAAGAAGAAGAAGAAAGTTGTAGGCGGCGGGGAAAGAAAGAACAAAAACAACCACGAAAACATCATCGTCAATGTGAAAACGGTTTTGAAAGTGATGAAGATATCGAAATTTTACTTCGAAAAACTAAATTCCTTCGACATTCAAAATCCGCACATGCCGATCTCGCCCTTCCAACAAATACCCGAAAAAAGACAAATTTATTGAATGGTTACGGTATTGAAGTAAGTAGTTTAAACAGAAATTTCGGAAAGATTTTGTGGCACTCTTAACACGAAAACGATGTCAATTCAATAATAACTAATTTTAGGAAGAAAAAGATAATAGTTCATCAGATTCTGACGAAGAATTTTATGTTCATCAATCATTACTTCCATTTCGAAAAAGTAAATCTTCAACTTTAGGCTTTGAAGGAATTGAAGCAAAAACGGTGGAAATAAAAAATCTTGGAACTTTTAAAGCTTCAAAAGTTTTGGAGATTATTGAAAAGCAAACCGCAGAAATGCTAAAATCTCAAGAGCCCGAAGTCGCCACATTCGTCTCCAATACAATTGATTATTGGCCTCCCCCCGAAGATGAGGCAGAACAAAATAATTTGGAATTACATGAAGCAATTTCTCGACGAATTTCAAAAGCAAAAAAATCAATTGTTCCGGAAAATGAAAGCCATCATGGATTTCCATTAATTCCATTCGGGAGAACAGCAAGTGTAGATTCAGATGGAATAGTTTCTGTTGGAGCATGGTCTGCTCCAGCACAGGTGGCCTCAGATTCTGATGAGGGAAATAGTGAAGATGAAATTATTGGGGGTCAAAAAATGCGATCTTGGAGTGCCACGGAAAGACCCTGCACCATTGAAAATGAAGAAGAAAAATTTTGTACTAAAAAAGGGATTTCATTAAGCTGTGAAAGGTCACATCATTGCATCTATGATGAAATTGTTGATGAGTAAGTTTTTGCAAAATGCAAATTTCGATTTTATTTTGACAACAACTTTTTTCGGATTTTCAGAATCTTTAATTTTAGCGGAATACTGTAATTTATCATTAAATTTTTATAGGCTTTGGAAAGGACATTTATCTTGCGACGATTTAGCGGAGCCCGAAATTAGTTACACTTCAGATTCCCCCCGACATATTATTGATTATAATCAAAATCCATTTAATTGCATTCAAGATTTGGAGGAATTTAATTGTTCTCCAGGACTTCATATTAATCTTCAAACCCCCTCATCATTTACGCCATCCCCGGTAATGTCCGGATCAAAATCTGATTCTGCTCTTCGATTTTATGCTTCTGATCGTCCAAAGACTCCCCTCTGTGGTGAACCAAATCCAAGTAATTCAACCCAAGAAATCTATGATCCATGGCATTCAGATGCTGATGAAATTATTCTTCCACAACCCCCTGGACCAATTCGTTCTCGATCTTGTCATGATACATTTGAATCCACTGGCACTGATGAAGAGGCTCGAATGTTACGGCATTGTCAAATGTGCCCTTCTCCAGATTGCAAACAAATTATTGAAAAATCCCAAAAACTTTCTGTTCGAGATACTTTTGAATCTGAATCCAATGAAGACGAGGATGAAGATGAAGAAGATTTAAGAATTAAAAAAGTTTTTGAAGCACAAATTGAAAAAATGCAACAATTTGCTGCTGAAGGTGAAACCGCGTCATTACTTGTTCATCATGAAGATGATGCATCAATTGATGAAGAGGGAGAGAGAGAAGAATATTGTGGAGGTGACAATGGATCTTTTACAGTATTTGATGATGAAATTCCAATGGCAGATGATTTAACCGTTGAATCCCCCCTAAATGCGTATTTAGTTAAAAAATTTATTCTTTCACGATCCTCTCCACCGATGGCATCAGAAGATGATTTATCGGATATTGAAATGACTGAAATTGGATCAGATGATGATGAAGAAGAAACGGGCGAAATGCCACCAAAACATGATTTAAAATATAATCTTTCATCAATGTTAGTTCGAAAATCACATTCTGATTTTGGTTGGAAATCTTCAATGAAAACCGATGAATCAGTTGGAAATTTAAATTATTGGCTTTCACATGGTGCAAAACAACACCAACTCCAATCTTTATCACCGTCATCAAAATCAAATGTAAAACGTTCTTCAACAACTTCGACAATGTTTCATCGACGATCAATGTCAACGACAACGGCGAACATCGGAAATGACTTTCATTCTTTTCAAGACCAAGAATGCCAACAACAAAATGATGCAACAAAATTAATGCCCAAAAAACAGCCGTCAAAAAAAGAGGAGGAGCCAATTTACGCAAATCTTCCACAATTTTTATTTAACAACAAAAAAGAAATAAAACCAGGTTAGGCCTATTTTTTTCCGTGTTGTATAATGTTTAACCTATTTCCCTGGAGAGAATTATCTCTTACTTCATCCATATAAAAAACTGACGACTAAAAAAAAGTGGCTCTTTTAATAGAGTGCCAAAAAAACGAAGGCATCCAAGAAAGAAAGAAAAAATGAAGTTATATTATATTCCATTTTAAGCTTTTTGAGTAAGCAACACAGAACTTTATTCATTCATTCAAAAAAACAGGGTTAAAACAGGCTTTTTTATATTTAATTTCAGTCGATTTACGACTGTTTTAAAGGCCAGCAGCAGCAGCAGCAGCAACTTGTAAAAAGAAGACACTTATTTTTTTACGTTAAAGTTATTACTTTTTTTGCTTTTAATTTTTTGCTCCTTTTTTTTCTCTCTCTCAAAAGGTGCCATTCTATTTTATTCTTTTAAGCTGCTCTTCTGGGGTCCCTGCCATTCTTTTAATGGCATCTATCTCCAACCCCAGCTCTCTCTCAAAAAATCTCAGCGCATTGTTTTTTTTGTTTGTTTGTTTGTTTAATTTCTCAAATTTCAGTTAAATCTAAAATTCCACAAGACCCTTCCCTTTTTTCTTCATCAATGAATCAGCAGCAGCAGCAACAACCTCCTTCTTGGCTTACTTCGGCAGCTTCTGCTTCAAAAGAAGAAAGAATATTTCCATGGAATGCCCCGACACAATTAAATCAACAATTAAATCAACCACGACAAAAAATGCATAAATCTGCAACATTTGTTGGAGTTCAGGTATATCGATTTATATATAATTTGGATATGATATATCTCAAAATACAATTTTATTTTAAGGGCCACCATCAACCACAACGGAATCGAAATCATCGAAGACTTTTACCACTTCGCCCTGATTTTCCTGCAACTCCTGAAGAGCCACCCGAATATGGTTACGGTAAGCATTAAAAAAATGTTTTTTGTTTTAAAAAATACAGTATCCATTGATTTCTAAAAATGCAAAAAGTAATAATTCAATTTCCGGCTCGGAATTATTAAAAAGTAATGCCAAAAATGGTAGTTTTCTTCAATAAATAAAATAGACTAAATTGAATATTTTCTTTCTTTTCCAAAATTCCTAATAAATCTTTTTAAAGCTTGTTACTTTTCTTTCCTCCTAAAAAAATGGACTTTACTTAAGAAAAAAAGAAAAGTATAATACTATTAAAACAAAAGGTTTAAGCGGTCTTCCGTATTATTTTGTGTTCCATTTTTGTTTGTTGTAAAATTTATTGAAGCATTGTGTTTTTTTTAAAAAGCTTTGCATTTTTACGAAAATCGGTGTCTTTTTAAAAATCAAAGAAAAAAGCGGCTTCTTTTTGCCAATTTTAAATTCAAAAAACTTTTTTGTTTGCTTTTAATTTTCCTTTTTGAAACGATTAAAGTGCCAAAAAATTGATTAAGTTTGAAGCACATCAAAAAAAAATGAATTTCTTCCATCTTTTTTTTTTGTTTTCCTTTAACCAAAAATATGAGTGCCATTGCTTTTGGGCATTTTTTTCGGGAAGTCTTATAAAAAAAGCAAAACCTTTATTTTTTTAAAGACAAAAAAGAAATGCCGCTTTTGCAAAACAAAAAAACAGAGAAGTACATCAAGGAGACTGTCAGCGACATTGAAGAAAATGAATTTGTTGCCCTTGGAAAGTAAAACAAGTTCATTTTTCATGTATTGAATTATTGCTGCTGCTTCATTTCTGTCTGCTTTTGAACAACGACCATTATCATTTTCTTCTTTTTTTGAGTCTTTTTTGATAGTCTTTTTTACTTTTCTACTTTTAGAGAACTTTGGCATTCAAAAGAAAAAATAGGATGGTTTTTTATGACTGAAAAAGTTACTCGTCCATAACAACTCAAAAATGTAACATCTTTAGGGATCATAAAAAAGTGAAACAACAACTTCTTTTTTCTCTTTAAATGAACAAAACAAAATTGAGGAATCATTTTGTAGCACTTCTTTTTTGGAGTAAAGGAATGTTGCTTTTGCAAACAAATTGTTGCTGTTTTAAAAAAGTGAAAAATTTACAGTAACCCATAAAAATTGTGATTAAAAGTTTTGAAACCTCTAATAATAATTTTTCACAATTTAGCATTTTATTTTACTCTTTTTAATTCTATAAATTGTATTTTTTAACATATTTTACTTTAATTTTGCATCAGTTTTTTCTATCTATTGTTTATTCAAAAGCGAGTAATAACTATTAATTTTAAAAAAAAGTTGCTAAAATTTGCAACCTTTTTTTTTAAATTTAATTTTGTTGTTATTACATTATTCTTTTAAACAAAATTTGATAATTGTTTGCCCACATATATTTGACAAAAAACTTTGTTTAAAAGTAGCAATTTATGCCATGGCATGGCATGCCATGTCATTTCAAACATATTCCATATTTTTTTCCAAAATATAAACATTGTTTCTTTCTTTTTTTCAGTTAATCTTCCATATTCAACATCATATCACGAAAAAGTTGGCCCAAGATCAGACGCTGCTGCTTCCCTTTGTTTCTTTCCAACAACTTCATATAATTGTTCCAAAGAACTTCAACACGAAAATTTTGCCCGAATTCAAATGCAAATGTCATCAAAAAAGTTAGTGTTTTAAATTTTAAAAAAAAAAACTTTTCGTCAAAAAAGTTTAATAGTTTTTTTTTCAAAAATAATTAATAAATATTTAAGTGATCCATTGTCATTGGAAGGAGAAAATAATAGATTGATTAAACATCCCCAACAACCCCAACAGCAGCATCCCCAACAACGACCATCAAAATTATTTTCCCAACCCTCTTTTACTGCTTTAACATTGGCGGATGAATTGGAGAATGAAAAACGTGGAATTCCACCTGAGAGAATTGATCCCGTGTTAGAGAAAAGGATTACAGAAGGCCAAATGCCAATTCTTAATAATCATCATAGGCATCAACGAATCGAAGATCCATCACCGATGTCACCTGGAAATTGTAAGTTTTTAGCAGCGTTTTTAAAAAAATATCGATCTTTAAAAAATTTGTGTAAAATTATGTAACAAAAGTTTATCAGTTAAAATTTTCACACAAACTTATAAGTACAGTAATCCAAAATGTCAAACACAGGTTTTCTTAAATTACAAAAACGCCACCATTTTGGAATTTCTCGTATTTCTTGAAGCGAAAATTCTGCGGAAGTCACTTTTCTCCTTCCACGAAAAGCAGTATTATTTTGCTTAAACTCTTTCTTTAAAGGGGGAAACGCAACTATAACAAATTTTTTTATTGAACTGGAAGCGAATCAACACTCATTAAAGCTACTTTTTTTATTTATTGGAGCTCCAAAATATTTGAAAAAAAGCAGCTCCAATGAACCCTGAAAAAAGATTTGTTAGAATTGAGACTTCCTCTTTAATAATTAGAGACCATTAAATTGACGTAGATAATAAAGTGCAGTTTTGCTTAAAGTGAGCAGACGTTTTAGTACATTTTTCATTGTCTGGGTCTCGCAACGATTAAAAAAATGTCCGACAAAACACTGGAGAATGTAAGATCCTGAAAATCAATTTCTTGCATTTACTGAGTGTAAAAAAGTCCCAAACCGCCCGCTCCTTTTAATTGCTCTAAATTAAATTAAAATTCTTCTTTTTTTGTATGCTTTGTTTAAAGCTTCCCAAACAACAAAAAATGCCATTGCCGCAATGGCAAACAATTTTTCCGTAATTTTTTCTTTCTCTTTTTTTGAGTAAAAAATTGCATTCAATTAAGAGACGATGCACCACATTTTTTAAATCGAGTGTTACATCAAAATTTTGTTTTTAATTCTTTTATAGCCATTCGATAAAACTAGGTGAAAAAACATTATTCCTATAGTTTTGGAGCATTCTACCGTGTGAAACCGATTTCGCAGATTTTCAAAGATTGAATATAACCAAAATTTCAAAAAATCGGGAAAAATCAGGAATGCAACCAATCAAAAAGTTGTGCTCCAGGATTGTACACATAAGTAAGGGCTATAAAATGGCCATCACAAAAAAAATTTATTCGACCTCTAATGTCGAAATTTCGATATCTGTAATTTTCGACTATTATAAAAAAATGGCAATATCCCTCGCGTTAAGCTATATAATGCACCGTTTGATGGCCTATTATGTGGGGATTCCAAAAATATATGCTTTGAACCCATATCGCGTCAGGCCTGCGATTCCAAAATTTAAATATGCGCGCGACCAACATCTCCAGCATCAATCCGGAGGTATAAGTTTGGTATTTCGTAAGATATCGACTTCCGGTGACTTGCATTATGTAATATCACCTCAGTGGAGCATCCTAGGACAGTTTTAACATTTTTGGTAACGGTTTCGAAATAGGGGACCACTTTGAAAATCCAAAATTTAGCAACATGAAAATATCCAAAAAATTCGGGTTTTTTCTTTCGTAATGAAATCAAACATGCATTATAATTGTAAAATATATGTAACAACATCAATATAACATGATAAAAAATGACGGGGGGTCAAAATCGATTTATTATGATTTTTTCAAAATTGCTTGTTTTTGTTCATTTTTCGAGATACCAAAATATTATGAATATCCAAATATGTCAATGTTTTGATATTGTCGGGTTAAAATATAGCTTATTTAAGATTTTTGGGGCATATTTCAACATCCTAGAATCACTAGTTTTCGTTTTCCATTAACTTGAAAATACGGTAAAAAATCAGGGAAAAATATTCAAAAATATCACAGTTTTTCCTATACAAACGTACTAAAAACTTTTTTTTCGGATTTATTATGACTAATTTTAATGAAGTGAAGTGTTTAAAAGCCATTTCAGATAATTACAAGGTTTTCGAAAATTACTGATTTTTCAAAATTTCAAAAAATTGATTTGATAATATTCGGTTTTGAAATTACTTTCAAAGTGATAAAATATTGTCATTTATCCCGAAAAAAAAGTTTTTAGTGTGTTTGTTTAGGAAAAACTGTGATATTTTAGGATATTTTTCCCTGATATTTTTCCGTATATACTTTAATGGGAAACGAAAACCAGTGATTCCAGGATGTTGAAATATGCCCCAAAAATATTAAATAAGCTATACTTCAATCCAAAAATCACAAAACATTGACATCTTTGGATATTCCCCTTATTTTGGTATCTCGAAAATTGGACAAAAACAAGCAATTTTAAAAAAATCATAATAAATCGATTTTGACCCCCCGTCATTTTTTATCATGTTATATTGATGTTGTTACATATATTTTACAATTATAATGCATATTTGATTTTTTTATGAAAGAAAAAACCGAGTTTTTGGAATATTTCTATGTTGCTAAATTTTGGATTTTCAAAGTGGTCCCATATTTCGAAACCGTTACCAAAAATGTTGAAACTGTCCCAGGATGCTCCACTAACATGATATTACATAATGCAAGTCACCGGAAGTCAATATATTACGAAATACCAAAGTTATACCTCCGGATTGATGCTGGAGATGTTGGTCGCGCGCACATTTCAATTTTGGAATCGCAGGCCTGACGCGATATGGGTTCAAAGCATATATTTTTGGAATCCCCACATAATAGGCCATTAAACGGTGCATTATATAGCTTAACGCGAGGGATATTGCCATTTTTTTATAATAGTCGAAAATTACAGATATCGAAATTTCGACATTAGAGGTCGAATAAATTTTTTTTGTGATGGCCATTTTATAGCCCTTACTTATGTGTACAATCCTGGAGCACAACTTTTTGATTGGTTGCATTCCTGATTTTTCCCGATTTTTTGAAATTTTGGTTATATTCAATCTTTGAAAATCTGCGAAATCGGTTTCACACGGTAGAATGCTCCAAAACTATAGGAATAATGTTTTTTCACCTAGTTTTATCGAATGGCTATAAAAGAATTAAAAACAAAATTTTGATGTAACGCTTTTATTCCAAAAATTCAAATAATCTGGTGCACCGTCTCTTAAATCAAATAAGCAAGAAAAAGGAATTTTTATTGTGGATTCAGTTTTTTCCAGCTTCTTCGGAAATCATTAATTTTGGAAATAAAAAAAGAAGAAACGTCAGACAAAAGAAAAAAAAGAAAGAAGAATGACTTCCATTTTTTATATTTCCGAAAAGTGTTTTCTTCTCTTTAAATAAATTACTATCATTTTTTAAAACATTTTTAAACTAATTTAACAAACACAAAAACAGACGTAGATGTTTTTAGAATGATGCGACTCCATCTGTTGCATCTGTGGAGGAATTGAATTTAGTTTAGTTTTAAAAAAATGGAGAAGTCATCAAAATTTTTGTTGGAATCCGTTTTTGAACGTTTTTTTGAAGAAAAGTATTTAAAAAATGGCGTCCGCGAGCGACATTCTTGTATCTCTTCTTTTCCAAACCAACAAAAAAAACTAATTTGTCTATTTTCTGTGCCATTTTTGACAAGCTTCTTCTCTTTTAGGCAGCACATTTTTTGAGAACAGTCCGGCAGCTTATAAATAACCAATATTTTCTCCCTCCTAAATTTGTTCTTCCATAAATTTTGCTATATATTTTTTTCATTTAAAAAAAGCTCCCCATTTTTGGTGTAAAAGACTCATTAAAGAAAATGAGCTTTGGCAAAGCTCTCATTTCGTCGTTTACTTTTTTTTTAAAAGTCTGCTTAAAAAAAGTTATAAAATGGCAAAAACTTTTTTGCATTTTTCAAAAACCATTTCAAATCTTTTTTGAGAACTTGAAAGTTGAGAGACCACTTATTTTTTAAACACTTTTAATCAGTTTTTGAAAAAAAAAGATTCGCAGCATTTTAGCGCTCTTTTTTTGTTGTTAAAAATTTGTTACATAAAAAGTTAAAAATAACGGTTAATTTAAATTTACTGAAAATCTCATTTTTAGTTACTGTACTTATCTGTAAAATGTATTGCCATAGTTTTTTGGCATTTTTAAAACATTTTTTTAATCAAAAACAGATAATTCAATCTTTTTCCATTTTTTTTGCACTTTCAAGGCCCCACAATTTTCATTGACTTTTTTTCGCCGTCGCATTGTTGTCATCTTTTTTACATCAGAAGAATGCCGTCGTTGATGGCATTCTTTTCAAAAAATGCAAGTTTATAGTTTTGCCTTTTCTTTCTTTCGAGTCAATAACATGAAAGAAGGCAGTTTCATTGATGAAAAAGAAAGATGCATATCCATGTTTTTCTCCCCCCCCCCTTTTTTCAGGCTAAAAAGTTAATGTTTTTGGTTAAGCTTAAAAGAAAAGAAGAAAAAAGTGGCATGTCATAGTTGAAATTGCGCAAAAAAAAAGAATTTTTATTGATTGTTTCATTTTTTCTGAAGCTTTGTTTTCTTTTTTTGCCTTCAAAAAAGCTTCAGTTTTCCAACATTATCGTTAGACTCTTTTTTTGGGCAGCAAAAAAGAGAAAAGGGATTTAAAAAGAAAGGCTTCAAAGATGATGGGAGAAGAAGAAGATGTTTCGTTCCATTCCATTTTAGTCTTTCTTTTTTGAAACACAGTTGTTTCAATTTTCTTCTTCCTTTTTTCTGTGATGCCAAAAAAAGAGCGAATCTCACTTTAAATTTTCCTTCCCGAAAAAAAATAGATGACAAAAAACGATGTTTTTTCGTTCGTAAAAAATGTCAAAATATAATATTGCTATTTTTTTCTGTTAAACAAATGTTTTAATGTTTCACCAATTTTTTTAGTCTTTCCATCATCATCATCAAAACGCCCCCAACAGCGTCGAACTTTACCTCCATTGCCAATTGAAGCACACGGTTTTGCGGCATACGCGGCGGCGGCGGCGATGGCAGCGGCACAATCTCCAACCGTATTTCCGTTGCCTTCTTCTCGAGGTAACAGCAGCAGCAGTGCCAGCAATCATCCCCCACCAAATCAACCCCAACCAAAAGAGGATCATCAAATTTGTTATGGAATTGAAGCTTCAATGCTTCGTTCAACTTCTGGCATTTATGGCATTGAAGATAGCTATTATGAAGATGGAATAAATGGAAATTTTACAACTACAAGAAAATGTAAGAGATTTTTAAATTGATGCTTTCTTACCGTATTTCAAAATCTCCTGAAAGGAAACTTATTATATTTTATGAGGAATTCAATCTTTTAATTTTTAAAATTTGAGCTTTTTTTGATTGCTTTAATTTTTGGAAACTGTAACCGTAATTTCATCCATTGAGTTCAATCAACAAAAATGTAATTTACAAAATTTGTGCAATTGGACAAAACTTTTTTGTCCAAATATAAGATTTTCGTCGTTCAACATTTTTATAATTTTTAGCCAATTCAGTTTTTAATAATCAAGAAGACAGTTCCGGAGTTTCAAGTTGTTGCACCGGCACTGATTCAATAAATCCCACCCATCGTGTTCAATCCACTTTCATTCCACGGCACGATGATGAAATTCTTCTTGAAATTGGTGATGCCATTCATGTTGAACGTGAATGTGAAGATCATTGGTGTTATGGTACAAATTTAAGATCTGGGCAACATGGAATATTTCCAGCTCCACATATTTGTGAAATTGATTTAGTTGAAGAGATTTGTAATAATGCATTGATAAATACCGCCACACGGGTCCTACCTCCACCAGATAGGGATACATTTTATTTAACAATGTTGGCATCAATTGAAGTGGCACATCATAAAGGCAATGATGTCCTCGTACAATCTATTAATAAAGTATGTTAACAATTTTAAAAAAAAACTAGATTTAAATATATTTATAATTTGTTTTGTAACATGGTAAAATACAGTACCCATGTGTTAGATTATGGTAGTTTATTATTACACATACATATATATATTTCTTTGTAGGTGTGTTCAATGTATCAAGATAAAGAAGAAATAATTGTTCCACAAACGGTTTTAATGGAAGTATCATTTCGTGGAATTCATATCATTGATAAGCGAAGAAAAGATGTAAGCTTTATTTTTTATAATCCATTTCTTATCACTTCAAAAAACATATTCTTTTTCAGTTTTTTAAATGTCCAGCATTTGATTTCTTTTACAGTTTACAAAATATATCCTTTTGTGGTGCACATCCAAAACAACTTCGATATTTTGGATTTATAACAAAGCATCCACTTCTTCCACGTTTTGCATGTCACGTCTTTCTCTCAAATGAATCAACCCAACCAATCGTGGAATCAATTGGAAGAGCTTTTAAACGTTCATATGATGAATATATGGCATTTGCGCATCCAACAGAAGATATTTATATTGAATAAAATTAATATTTTATATCCATTTTTAATTATTTCCATCTCTTATCATTGTTGTTTTTTTCCAAAAATGGGTCTAAAGTGCAATTTTAAAACATGTTTTTTTCTGTAAAATAAATATAAAACTATCACAATGTTTTATAAAAATAAAAAAATAAAATTTACAAAAAAAGATTTGGGTCTCAACATATTGAGATGGTAACTGTAAGTAAATTACTCACATCCGCGATCCGGTCACTGTCATTCCGCGGAGACTTTTCCCTGCTTCCTTTCGGACCTGGGGCGGTTCATCTCTCTTTGAACAACCGGGTATTTAAAAGTTCCCTCAAAAATACCCTATCGACGCAACGCTTGACTCGGACGGACGCATCACCGCAATTCTTCTACACAGCCGCACTCCATTTCTCAGTTCATCCACCAAATCATGCGAGCAAGAAACTGCTTTACAAGTGTCCGCCACAACACCCCGCGACCACTCAACTTTTTAATTTGAAGGAAAGGAAAAAGATGCTTTTTTAATGCTCAAATGCATTCAATTTATAAGGCATTTTTAAAGAATTTTTACGTAAAAGTTGATGAGATTTTAATAGATTTGGAAAGATAAAACCATGAGGATTCCAGTGATGTAAAATTTGAAATATTTTGTAACTTCTAAATACTGAAATTGTGTTTTTTGTTGAATTTTTTGCAAACTTTTGCTTAAATTTTTAGAAATAGTTTTATTTTATTATTTTATCAATAAAAAAGAAATGTAATAAAATTCCTATCCAATTTTGCAATTTGTAATATGTGTTTATAAGGACCTTATAATAAGGTTTAAATACTATAATTGTGTTTTTTAAAACATTTCTTGTCAGATTTTTGGTTGTAAAGAAAAATTTAAATTTAAATTTAAATTTAAAAATCAAACTGCATGAAAATAATTGCAGAGAATGTTATAATGAGATCTAAAGTTACAATAATTAAACAAATTTTGGAAATAGCTAAGATGCTTATGATGCCAAAAAATTCAGTGAAGACTTTTTTGGCATCAATGATAAAGTTGCCGGAACAATTTCTTGTAATCTTCAACAAATATGCAAATTTCAACATACATTCAACAAACATAAAACTTTCAATTCAAAAATCAGCGACATTCTTTCATTGCATTTTTTTTGCTTTGAACTGCCTGGCTTTTTCTTCATCTTTGTTTGGATTTGGAAATATGACTCTTTCATTTGAACCTCAACATGTTTCTGTTCCGGCTACAGGTGGCACTGCTGCAACAAATACAATAAAAAATGATGGTGTTGCTCGAATGGCTTTCAAAATTAAATCATCAAATAATGCATGTTATCGTGTTAAACCTGTCTATGGATTTGTTGATGCAAATGCAAGTGTTCCAGTTGAAATTGTTCGACAAGTAAGTTATTTTTCGGGGAGATATACGAAATCCATGGGGAGGGGATCTGAAAAACTTATGTTAATCTGCTGGGATTACGGTAGCATTGCAGATGCATTTATGATAGGCTACCGTAACCCGAGTATTTTATATAAGTTTTATTTTTTTCGATAAGGGATATATAAAATCCGATGGGCTTATTTCAAATTTTTATCTTTTTAGCCTGGTCCACCTGGTGAAGATAAGATGGTTGTTCAATTTGCTGAAGTACCTCCAGAAGAAACCAATGCCAAGGCACCTTTTCAAGCTGGAGCATGCCAAGGTGAAATAATTATTTCACTCGTCGCAACTGCATAAAAGATTCATTTCAAATAATTTATATTCTATTTATTATTACTAAAAACATTTTACCGTAATAAATCCCGTTTAATTTCAAAAGTTGTAAAAATACAAGACAAAATACATAGAGAGAGAGACAGATACATATTATAATTAATTAATTAATTATGAACGTTTAACTTTGGCAATATAATTATCTTTGAAGCTTCCCATATAAATATAGCCATCAAATTCAACTGCTTCTGAAATAGAATTAACCGATTTTCCTTTGGGATCTTGGAAAGAATCAACAATTTTTCCTTGTTCATTAAATTCAATGACAAAACCATATTGGGGTTGGAATTTTGGCATATATGAAATAATCCATTGTTCAGGGATTATCTAAAATTAATGAGATAAATATTTGTATATTGGTATGAAAAAAAAATAAACAAACCTGAATAATAGCTTGTCGAAGCCATGGATGTGGTCCCATTCGATCAAATAATGCTGAAGTATCATTTGAACGATGCCCAGCAAGTCCAACTAAATAAGTTCCTCGAGGGGTTTCACGAATATTGTCAGGCATACCAGGAAGATTTTCAATTAATACTTTTGGTTGAGCGGCTGGATCAGTGAGGGATAATCTGAAAAGATTTTGTACTGTATTATCTACATATCTACATTAGAAGATAATAAACTACTGACTTATGAATCCGTGCCATTCCAGTTTCAGAAATCAATAAAGATGATTTATCTTTGGTTAATTGAACACCATTTGGAAAGCGTAAACCTTTTGCAATAACTTCAAGATTCTTTGTTGAAATTGTGTAACGATAAACTCTAAAATCAATTTGTATTAAATTACAGTAACAACAGAAAAAAAAGAGAGACAAACCTTCCATCATTTTTTTGTTCAAGTAAAATATGAAAAGCGTGACGTCTTCCCCATCTTGATGAACTGCATGAAAAGATTACAGTATCATTATCAAAAACTTCAACATCATTGTGAAAGCTACATTCTTCACCATCAACTTCAGTTTTATCAGATTCAAGAATATGTTCAACTTTATCTAAAATGCTTCCATTCCATGAGAATACAGTATCAAAAAATATGTAAACGTACCTTCTTCAACATTAACCAAAAATATTCCCAAATATGCATCTGCAACAACAAGACGATCTTTATCAAATCGACGAATTCCAAGTGGACGTCCACAAAAAGGTTCAGCTTCAAATTTTCCAGTACATTTTAATGCATTTTCTGGTTTTAGTAATACAGTATTAGTAATTTCTCCTTTAACAATTTTGATAATCTTTGCGTCATATGTACCCGTATAAATTGCATCTGCAAAAAGCATAGGGTTAATTTAATAAGTAAACAACAAAAAAAAGTGAGACACACCTTTTTCAACAACAAGAGATTCAGGGCCAAGAACATATCCTTCCAATAAATGTTCAGCTTTACTCAATTTTGTATTTGGTTTTAGTAATCCTTCAAGCTTTGGCGGAGCTGGTAATGAATAATATTCAGGTGAGAAACCAGTAATTCCTTGTTGAATTAAATAATAAAAACTTATTGAAATAAGTGCAAGTAGAACACATGTTGTTGGTTCTAATCTAAAATTGAAAAAATAAATGAAAATTGAAGTATTAAATCTTTACCGAATCATGTTGTTTTTTTTAAAAGCCAAAGATTTCTATGGATTTATTTATGATTTATTTCTGCACTGTAAAAAACTCTGTAAAAGTTGTGAATAGAAAAAGATATAGAAAAAGGGGTAAACAAAATTGAATGAGAAAAAACGCAACAAACAAACAACAAAAAATGTTTTTTGAACACTAAAAAAAGGGGGCAAAGAAGAAAAAAGAGAGAAACAATAAAATTAATGTTCTCCATTTTTTGATAACAATATAAATCATTTAACCAATCCATTTTTCCAAGGACACTTTAATCAAAAGAAAAGAAAATAGTCTATAATGACAATAAATAAAATAAATTGTTCGTTCAATCTTTTGATAACTGATAAAAACAATAGAGAAATTAATATTTTTAAACAATAATTATCACTGATATCAGTGTTTTCCCGATTCTTTATAAGGGAATCGAAGAGAATTGGAATTGGAAAAAAAAAGAATCGATTACATAAAAAATATAAAACATACATTTAAATGTGGTTTCTTTGCTAAAAATTTATCAAAAGTTACAGTTTTTGTTTTTCGATTTCAGCTTTAAAAATATAAATAAAGTAGAACGTAAAATTTTTTGCAAAAAAATCTTTGTTTTTGGTTATAAAAAATTTTTGTAAAAAAAGAAGAAATCGGAATCGACAAGAATCGATTCCCATGTGAGAATCGATGGAATTGGAAAAAATGGAATCGGCAAAACGTTGATATACTTTAAAATAAATCAAAAATATTTTAAATGAATGATATACCAATTGATTTGTTTGAAGATAACAAAAACAATGTAATTAGTTTGCTTCAATATCGATAACAAACGAACATAAATAAATCATTCAATTTTATAAAGAGTTCTGCTTTTCTGCATTTTCCGGACAGATTCAAAAAATAGAATTAAAAAAAATGTTAGTTTTAATTCATACTTTGGTTTGTTTCATTATTTTCATTTATTTTTTTATAATATTGTAAAAGATAAAATTATCAATTTATAAAATTTTATTTGTGATAGTAAAAATAGTAAATAAATAACCTAATTAAAAAACCTAACTTTGCAGTTTTTATTTTAATTCCATTTTTGACTTTTTTGTTTCTTTGATTTTTTTAACATTTAAAGGATTCAGATTTTTCACATTTATTTTAAAAATTTCATTTATCCGTTACATTATTATTTCGTCATCAGTTTTTTATAGTATTTGATTACAAATAATTTCATCAAATCAAATACTTTTTGAAACCTCATTACTCAACATATATTTTTTTTTGCTCTTGAACGCAACACCATTTTTCCGGATCCGATTCCTCCGATTTTATCGTTTCCTTTTTTGACACTCCTTTTAAAGAATGGGACATCATTTCTTTTCAAAAAAAATAATGCAACAACAAAAAAATCTCTTCCCCCCTTTTTTAGCTAGTTTATATTATTTTTTTCTTTCTTTTCCCCCGATAACGACGACAAAATGATTACTGCCAGCTTCCCCTCTCTCTTTTTTTTGCGATGAAATAAATAAATTTCCGTCCGTTAAAAAAATTGTTCAACAAAAAAAGAAGGTGTTGACCACTTACTTCAATCCATGAAATGACAGTTGAGTGTCGGCCTGGAAGCTGCTCCCTGGAAGCTGAACGATGAGGGAACTTAGGAAGGAGGGGGGGGATAAGAAGAAGAAGAAGAAAAAAGGACTACTGTTGATTCTTTCAATCAAATCATCAACAAAAAAAACGATTCAAGTGCTATTGACATAATAATTATCGCACTGTTTTTTTTGTCAAAAAAGGAAAGAAGAAATCTTAAAACAGTGGGAAGAAGAATTTTTGCGCAAAACTTGGGGTTAACCGGTTCCGGCAACACCCAGACCATCTTTTAAATCCCCCCCCCCCCCCACTTATCTTATTATTAAAACTTTAATCTTAAATTACATTTATTTTAAAAGAAAAGATTTTAAGCATCGGAAGTCTCGACCATCTTCGATGATGGTCTGACAAAAAAATATCCCCCCTTTTTTTAAACATTTTTAAAAAAAAGGAAAAATTGCATGAAAAAGTTTTTTAAATAAAAATGTATAAAACAAATATTTACAGAAAAATTTTGCTGAAATCTTATAAAATCGGCTTAAGAAGGCAAATCGAATAAAAAAATCAAGTTAAATACTACTCAATAAATAAATTATAGAAATAAATAAATAAATAAAACTGGATTAAAATGAATTTCCGTTATCACATTATTATTAGTATTATTAATCCCTCCGAAAAAAACAGTAAAAGTTTTACTACGGTAACGTTTATTAACTGTAATAAATGTACAGATTTTAATATTATATTTTAATTAAATGCAATTTAAAAAGTTTTTGGCACTTTTTCAGTTTATCCCCCCCTTTGCAATTTTGAATTTGGGGGTTATCTATATATGACATCATACAAAAATCAGAATTTTTGGGATCCCCTCTGCGGCGTCATCAAAGGTGCCGCTTTTGAAGGGTAGCATAACGAACAAAGAGTGCCATAATTGGCTGACCCCCCTCTTTGTATGACGTCATATCTGGACCGCCTCTTTGCAATTCAAAATTTGCATAAAAATGGTAAAATATTAATATTACTTTGTACCCCAAATATTTTTTTTATAAAAGCGATTAAAAAATTTGGGGTAAAAAGTAATACTATGCCAGTTTATACCAAGGATGAAAAATGCAGCCAAAACCAAAATTTTTACGGACCTTCCTTATCGTCCCATTATAAATTTTGAAATTTCGAAATGTTTCTGTTTAACAGTATTGACTTTACATTTTTAATTTATATTATAAACAAAAAAAACATGTAAGAAAAGAATCCAAAAACGAAAAAAATAACATTGTGTTTTAATTGGTATACTGTAAAAAATAAAAAGCATTAATTCAACAAAATATTTAAATAATTTTTCAATCATGATCTTTTTGGCACTAAGATTTGAGCGATCATTGGTAATCAATTTTTTCATCACTCTAAATCCGCGTTCAGGTGAACTTGAAATTTGTTTAGTAAAATAGTGAAAATTTTTACGGCCGGCCGGCAAAAAAATTTTCATCTACCCAGGTCAATTTTTTAATTTGTCAGATTTTAATTGTTTAAAATTCAATACACATTTTTCCTATCAAAAAAATATAACCTCAAATGTTTCAAATCCTTTTTTTCAAAAGTTATTTTTTAAAGGCCAACCAATTGGTTGCTAAATTTAGAAAATTCCTTTTTCTTTTTCTTTTATTTTTGCACTTCTTAGACCATTTTGTTTTTGATTTTTTAAGTAATTGCAAAAAATTAAAATCAGCTTTAACTTTTTTTAACAAGTTTTTTTTTCTTTTGCAAAAAAATTTACTCCAAACTTTTCTTCGTTTTTTTTAATTGAATATTTGACTTTTTCGAAGACTTCCGGTTTTTGGAAAAAAGTAAAAAAAAGCAAAATTTTTGCAGAATTTTTTGAAATTTACTTTTGAAATTTTAAAATATTTTTGTAAAAAAAATTAATTCTTTTGTTTTTAAAAAAAAAGTTTTGCGCAAAAACAATACACAATTAAAATGCATTTTTGTTGAATGATAATAACTTTTTTGTTTGATGGGAATGAATGGATGGGTTGAAGATAGCTGAATACTTTTTTTCGTTGATATATTTTTTTGTACTTGAAAAAAAAATAATATATCAAGAAAGAGGATTGCTGCTCCTGCTTAATTGGAAAAATTGTTCGCGCCTCGGATTCTTGGATCCCATAAAAAAAAAAAAGACCGGTCATCGAGGAAAAAAAAAGATTCCGCGCAAACATTTTTTTTGGCTGCCTCCTGGCTGCTGCTGCGGCTTGGCCCACCCCCATTTTCTTTTTTACCCTTTGCTTTCAAATGATATTTAAACTCTTTGATTTTTGAAGCAAAAGGTATCTCTCATCTCTTTCTCTCTTTTCATCGAGAGATTCTCACATCTTTTTTACACCTTTTTTTCTTCAATCATTTTTATTTAATATACTTTTTTCTTCTCATTTTTGGAGTATCGAGTTTTTTTCCGGAAATTTTTAATAAAAAAATATTTGAAAAAATTTTAAAGCTTATATTTTTTTAAGGTTTTTTAGACCATTGACCAGCGCTTATTAAAATATAACAAATTATGAAGGGCCAAATTGCAGTTATTTTTGCTTTAATTGCATTTTCGTATGCAATTCCTCAAGCAGAGGGTAAGAATTTTTAACTTTTAACTTTTTTTTGTTGCATCATGTTTTGAAAGGTGTGACTTCAAAAAACACTTTTATAATAATTTTTATAGAAGCTGAAATTCCTGAAGAAGTATCAACCCTTAATCCAGAACCTTCGGCCCCTTCAGCCAAACGACGACAATTTATTGCACCCCCTCCGGTATATGCCCCTGCTATTCCCGTTCTTCCTGTTGCTCCTGTCGTAACCCCCGTTGGTCAGTGTCCTGGGGGCCCTTCTCTTCCTATTGAATGGTAAAAGATAGCTCTCTTTAAAGCTCTATGCTAATTCATTTTTTTGCAGTGATCCTAAACGACCATGGCCCACTTGTCCTCCACAATCATATTGTTATGCCGTTGGATCCGTAGATATTGGGCCATATTTCTGTTGCCCCGTTTGGTCAACATATGGTGCTGCATGGAGACCTGCAACTCCTTTCTATAATTATGTTCCACCTCCACCAGCTGTAAGTTTATCATTTTTGTCAATGTATCTTATCTATCTAATATCATTCAAATTTCCAGAACTGGCCTGAACATCTTCGTGCCACTGCAAATTGGCCCACGTCTGCCCTTTCCATGCCAGCTTTTGCTCCACGATCTTTGAAAAAAAAGACTGAACAAAAATTCAATGATGAAGCTCCACCAACAGAAGATCAAAAGAAAATTGATGAATCAATGTCAAAATGGCTTGATCGACAATCTAAAAAATTGTAATTCAATCTTCTTTCCAACATCAAAATCAACATCAACTTCATCATCTTTAAATAAATTTAACTTTATACAAAAAACGAACCCTTTCACATCCACGCAGTACAAGTATTTTCACACATCAAAGAATAATAATCCTTCTTTCTTTCTTTTTTATCCCTTCTCTTTTTCTCTTTTTCGATATTTTTAGACTCCCGAAAGAAAAACGGTTCTTTCAAGTTTAAACCATTTTTTAAACAAAACTTTTTTTCTGTTTTGATTGTTTTAAATGTTGTCTGTACATTTGATGGAAAACTTAAAACATTTTCATAATTGTGAATAAATTATTTTCTTTATATAATATATTGCTTCTTTTTAATACACAATTGTTATTACAAAAAAAATTTAATTTTGTGTAACACCGAAAAAGTTGGCAATTTTATTTTTTAAAAAACGGGTTTTCAGAATTCAAAGAATTTAAATATTATTAATTTTTAAAAACGATTTAGAAATTTGAAATTTTTGTTTTTCACTACTGTTTTTATGGAAGTATTTTTGGTAAAATCTAAAAAAATTAAAAAAAATCTTTTTGAAATAAATTCTAAAAAACAATTAAACGAATCAAATAAGGAATCTGTAAAATAGCGTTTCTAAGGAAGGGGATGTCCAGATATGACGTCATACAAGAATGAGGAGGAGATACATCCGCTGATGACGCCCTTTGATCTTTTGGCGGTACATCAATGCGGCAAATATGAAGATGGGGCGGGGTCTCATTTGGACAGCCCCAAGGACCATGGCAGGAAAAATGCAAATTCAAATAAGTTTTGCGAAAAACAGGCATCCAAAAACCAATAATGTTCGGTAAAAATAAAATTAAGGATTTGAATAAATACCGTAAAGTAAATAATTAGCGAAGATAAAGCCACTAACTGTTAATCGTTTTTCAATTTTAACGATTTGCATTAGTGATTTTGGAATTTTTAAAATCAGAATATAGCCTGTTTGGGAAAAAGATCTTCCTGACTTTATGTTTGCATTCTTGATGTCAGAAATGGATTCTTTTCATTCAACATTAATTAATTTATCATAAACAAAATTATTATCTAACATCTGCAACTAATTCTACAGTATCTAGAAGTCAAGTGCTGATGTTGCAGTATTTCAAAAAATTGTAACTTTGAAAAGGAAAATGCAAAACTGTTCAAAATTATTTCATTTTTTTCAATGCCAAGTGAAACAAAAAATTGTCCTCCTTATGGCACCATCTCATTTCAGTACCGCTCATTTGAGTACCGCTCATTTGAGTACCAAAATGTAACATTTGAGTACCAGTTTAGGTTTAAATGTTTAAAGGGGTCTTTTTAACACGGGATTTTTTTGTGGATGTACAGTAAATAAATATTTGCACCAGTAATACTGATTTTACACCATTAATACCTAAACTGGTACTCAAATGTTACATTTTTGGTACTCAAATGAGATGGCGCCCCTCCTTATCTCCACCAAGGCCGTATTTAAGGGGGGGGGGGCGATTCGGGACCTGTGCCCACCCGAAGTTGAGGAATTTCCTTTGATCTTTTACCGCTTCGTGTTGGTGTTGGCGGCAAAAGATCAAAGGGGTGCCTCCTCCGAAATATTTTTCTGTATACGCCCTTGATCACCATCTACAGTATTCCCTAAACAAAATTGTCCAAATTTAAATTTAAATTAAGCTTTTTTCATATAAATTTGTTTTGTCGCTGGCATAACAGCTTAAATGGAGTGTCGAAGCCTCTGAAAAAACGCACTACGACGGTATTTTTCAGACTTTTTATTCCCCATTATTGCCGTGACTCCCTTACCGTCATAGTGCGTTTTTTCAGAGGCTTCGACATTCCCTTTAATGAAAATCTAAAATGACTAATTTAACTGTAATAATTACTGTTAAATTGTTGTTGTTAAATATGTTTAACATCAAAACAGACGATTTAATGATTTACTAATTAAATTTTATTTTTTTGATATGCAATAACATTTAAGCAAATTAAAAATTGTCTCACGTTCATTTCTTTACAATATTTTACAACAACTCTGGATTTCCTTCAGCAATGCCATCAGAAGTTTTTTTATATAATTCAAATAATTCTCGAATTGTTTCAGGATCCAATTTTTGCATAACTTTTCGAAGCTTTTTTGTTCTTTTTGCGCTATCACTTGTTTGATCAACTTTTATTAAATCATTTATTGCCGTCCGAGCTTTCACAGAAATATCTTTTGTTAATTCTTGCAATTCTTCTAAAAACAAAAAAATTCAGCAATAATTTTTTAAAACTTGTTTTTTTTCGACATTGGAAAAAAAAGGGGAAATCCTTACCAATTGGAACATCAAAAGTTTGCGCAAAAATTGTTATATTTAAAAATATTGAAATGATTAAAATATTTACAAATATTTGATATTTTACCATTTTAAATATTAATAATATACTACTACCGTACTCCAATACGTTTTACAAATGTTAAATATTAAAACTTCCAAGAAAAAGTGGGAAATTTCTCACTTTAAATACCCGATCAAAGCAGGGACCAAAAAAAAAAGATGATGACACGTGAAAAAAATGAAAGAAAGAAAAAAGTTTATTTTTTTTGACAGATTTTTTGAAAACTACAACAACGAAGAACGACGACTGCGTTTTTTTTATGTTGCGTTCTTCTTCTTTTTTTTGCGATATTACACGAATCATTTTCTTTTTCTCCTTAAATCATTTAAAATGGATGGTTTACAAAGTTTAATTTCTTTTTTTTGCAGCAGTCAAACACAATCAACTTTTTTTGTCTTTCAATTTCGAGAAAAAAAACAACAGATTTTTAAAAAGGTTTTTCCATTGTCAAAAAAATTGTGTTGTAATTTTCTTCTTTTTTCTGCTGCAGCAGCAGCAGCAGAGTCTGCTGGATTAATGGATACAAACAGCTTTAAATGGGATTTATTTTTTTCACAGATCACTCACTCATTTTTGATCAATAAAATTGATTCTGTGTTACATTAATTTTTGACGATATTTGTAAAATTTAAAAGTCAAATTCAAAAAAGTTCGGGGCCAGATCGAATAATTAATCAATCTTTGCAAAACCAAAAAACATTTTTTTCGAAAGTGTATGAGTCAAAAAAATTTATTTAAATTCCATATGGGAGATAATGTTATTAAAGGGAGTGTCGACGACAAGCAAGAAATGCACTACGACGGTAAGGGCGTCACGGCAATGATGGGGAATGAAAAGTTTGTTTTATTGTCATTCATTCACATCGGTTTGACGGATGAATTTTTGCAAACTTTTTATTCCCCATCATTGCCTTATCATCGTAGTGCGTTTCTTGCTTGTCGTCGACACTCCCTTTAATGTTATTCATGAGTTGTTAAAATGGAAATTTATCTAGAAGTTTATTCAAGAATAAAGCTTTGCCTCAATGGAAGAAAAAACAAACATTGTATCAAAATGTGACTTTTTTCCAGACACATAATTTAATTTAATTGTGCTGTTTTTACAATTTTTAAAAAAAAAACAATAAACTAAAAATAAACTCATTTCCTAATATAATATCCGCATGTTAAAATGTGCCCCATGTATTGTGTGTATAATAAATGACGCAATTCCCCCCAAAAAAATTAATTCATATACATTGCTACATACGTCAAAAACACAGACAAAGTACATTTAATCAAAAAAAAAATAAAATTTAATAAGGTCCAGTTTTTTTCAAACATAAAACAAACATATAAATCCGAATGCATGTATTTTTTTTTGAGAGAGGATCAAAAAAAAATGTGACGCAAAACAATAATCGAAATTTTGAGCATCTGTTTTTTTGCTCGTTTTTATTTATTATCCCTCAAAAAAAATAAAAACACTCCATTGTTTTTTTCATTTGATAAAATTCAAAACAAAAATTAAATTGATTTGTTAAAAAATTTTGTTAATTTTTTTCATTTATTTATTACGTATTTGATCTTGAGTGTGTTTTTTAAAACACAAAGTAAATTGCCTCTGCTAATTTCAGTAATGTGACTTTTTTTGAAAATGTTAACCAAAAAAGATTTAATTAAAGTTTATTTAATACGAAAATATACTGTAATTGAATGATTAAAAATATATTGGTTTTATTCCTTAAATTTTTTTTGAATCAATTATTTAATTTTACAAAAAGTTTGACGAAAAATTTTGCATTAAATTTTTTATATATTTATTATTTAATTAAAATAGCAGCTTTCATTATTTTTATCCTTTTTTTGGAGCATGATTTTTTCCATTCAAAAAGTTGTTATTATTTGTGTTTTTTAAAAATTGCTTCCATTTTTTATTACATTGCAGCACTCCCATATTTATTTTTGAAAGAAAAAAAACTTATCCAAAAAAAAGCAAACAAAAAGTAAAAGTTCAAAATTTACGTTCAAAAACATTGATCATCAAAAAAACACAGCAATTGAAATTAAATCACACTCTTTTTTCGTGTTTTTTTCGCTCCTTTAAAAACACCTTTTATCTATCCAAAAAGCACTTATCTCAAAGAAATCCTTTACATATATTTTTTTCGGGCCATTTTTAGATTTTTTTGAATTTTTTTACCCATCACAAATTTTTTTCGTCAATATTTTTTATGTATTTTTTTCAATCGGGTTGATGGATGACAAATATAAATAATAATCTAAAAAGTCAGGCAGCAGCAATTATTTTGTTGTTTCTTTTTTTTTTGATTCCTCAATTTTTTCGAAAGT
This sequence comes from Panagrolaimus superbus, assembly GCA_964035985.1. Taxonomy (NCBI): domain Eukaryota; kingdom Metazoa; phylum Nematoda; class Chromadorea; order Rhabditida; family Panagrolaimidae; genus Panagrolaimus; species Panagrolaimus superbus. The sequence goes on from OZ038359.1 coordinate 13,799,805, forward strand.
TTTCCTCAAAACTTTTTTTTAATCCATCAAAAAAAATGCTGAAACTTACCTTTCTTTTTTTTGTAATGTTTGATTTTTTTTGGGATTAGACTCAATTTCAACTTTTAATTTTAATTCCAACTTTTGAAAACAAATATTTACTTTTGTTTTTAGTTTCTGTTTTATTTTGTTCGGCAAAAGTTTAAACATGCTTTAATCTCTTAAAAAAAAGAACTTTCTTTGTTCAAATTTTGACATTCTTTGATTTTTTTTTGGAATTTTTTGCATTTTTACAAGTGCCAAAAGTTCATTAATTTAATTTCAACGATGTAGAACAATAGAGAGTCTTAATAAATAATTATGGTGACCTTTTGATCAATGTAAAGGTAATTGTTTGAACTTGATAAAAACATTTAAATTTTCAAATACGCGGTTACAAACTGGAATTTAACGTTTCTGAACTTTTGTTACTTAAAATTCTCCAACTTAAAAAAAATAGCAGTTTTGTTCTTCCACCCCTCTTTTGGTACATTCTTTTTGACATTAAACGTTACAGTTTAACTTTAAAGGAGGCGGACGGTTTGGGACTTTTTTACACTCAGAAAATGCAAGAACTTAATTTTCAGGATCTTGCATGCTCCAGTGTTTTTTCTCGGACATTTTTTTAGTCGTTGCGAGACCCAAACAATGAAAAAAGTACTAAAAAGTCCACTCTTTTTAAATGTGAATTTTTTATAGTTTTGTTACAAAAAAGTTTTGCAGATTTTCGCTCTAATCTTTCAAGGTTTTAGCGAAAATCTGCAAAGCTTCTCAAAAATACCCTTTTTTAATTTTAAATTTTTTGGTGTATTTTAATCTTGATTAATCTAGTTTAACTCTAGGTCATTCATTGATTCATTGATTCTATTATTTATTTATTTATTGTTTCCGTTCCTTATTTTTCTCTCTTCTTTTTTTCAAAGCTTTTTCCTGCTTTAGAATATTTTTTTTCCTTGTTCCTGTTTGAACAACAAAGAAGAAAAGCCCGATTTTTTCTCTCTGATTCAAAATCAAAGAAGCGTTCAAAGAAGAGATTAATTTTTAAAAAAAGCTGTAAAGCAAGACTTTAAAGCTCTTTTTTTAGTGCTTGATTGAATTTAGTCGCGATCATGAAAAAAAGATTTGAAGAAGAATTCCCTCTTTTTTTTCTCATACTTATTTTTTTCGTGGAAATTTTTTTTTCTTGCTTCAAAAAAAAGCAGCTTCCTTCTTTTTTAGGAAATTTTACAAATTGCGGCTTCATTTTAAGAAAAAAAAGAAGAAGAAAGTGTTGATTTTTTAAGTGCCTGTTTTTTTTATTGTTTTGGTTTTAAAGAAATTGAAGTATTTTATTTACCAATGTTTGCTAAAACAGTTTAATTAAACTTGTAAATTGGAATTTAAATTGAAAGTGAAGAAAATGTATTGGATGGAAGATATTGAAAAGCCGTCGCCTTTAAAAGGTAAGATATTTAATTATTTATTTATTTCTTATTCCTCTTATTTACCTTTTTTTCTCAAAGGGACAATCAAAAAGTTACAATTTTCTTTTTGAGACAATTTTGGAAAAAAAACATAAAACTACTTTGACAAAAATAAAACGTAAAAAATACCCATCATTGATAAAATTCACAATAAATTAAAATCCCATTTTTTATTAAATTCAATTATTTGTATAATCTTTTAAAAAGCTTTCAAACCTCCCAAATCATTTTGGTTCAAACTTTTCCATAATATTTTTGTATTTAAAAAAAGTATCATCAAAAGTTCAAATTTGTTTCTTCCTTCTCGTCTTCCTTTTCCTCAAAAACAAAAAAAAAAGATGTTACAAAATGATAATAGTTTTTTTTCTTTCCCTTCGACGTCCCGCAGCATTTTTGTGAATCAATCAATTTTCACTTTTTTTAAAACAAAACTAAACTTTTGATTTATCAAACCATTGTCTTTTTTTGTCCATCCATTCTCTAAAAAATAATTTATTTCAAAGTTAATAAATGAAAAGTTGAGAAAATACTAAAAAGTATCAAACTTGCAAAAAAATATTGAAATGTTTCTAGTTTCTTTTGAGTCCTACCCCGCTTTTATTTATTTACAAACAATGCTTTTATTTATTTACAAACAAAAGTTGCAACAAACAAACAAAAAAAACAACATGAAAATTTCATAGCTACATTTTTTGGGAAAAAAAGATTCATTAATTTTTTCAAACAAAAAAATATGGAACAAGTTTTTTTTCTCCCAAAAAAAATATTTAAAAATGGAGAATTCTATATTGTGTGTATCAATTTCGATGTCGTCGTTCCAGTCTTTCTTCGTTCATTTATCGTTGATCATCTTTTTTGTTTTATTGTTTTTTTACCTTCTATGATATTTTACCCTTACTTAATTATTTCCACCTTCTTTTATCGTCACCTTCTTCATTCAGATAAATAAATTGTAATTATTATTTGGGCATGTTTGTTCTTTGTCACTGCCATCGGCTGCCGCTTCTAACTGACCCCCCCCCCCCAAATGTGAATAGGATAATCAAAATGAAATGAAATAATTAAACTATTACTTTTTTGAAATGCATTAACAATATTTAGGTACACATTTTTTAGATACAAAAAAAAAAGAGATTTGTTTGATTTCAGTCAGGCAGGCAAGTGCAGTATCAAAAATGCGTAATCCCCAAACCCGAAAAAAGGGATTTTCTCTTTCTCCCCCTTTTTTTCATTACTTTCATTTTTCGAATGAGTGCATTCAAAGGACTTTTGTGTTTTTTTCTTTTTTTCAAACAATCAAAAAATTGTTAAATCACATGTTTTTCCTCCCATCTAATTATATTATATTAAAAATATCCCCCCCAAATAAAAAACAATTATAATTTTTTAATTAAAGTAATTATAATCGCTTCAAATTTCGTTGATTATAACTATTTTCATATAAATACATTTTTTTGTGATAAGATTTTATTTGTTTTAAAAAAATTAAATTTATTTTTTCATCTATCATTTATTTTTTGAATTTGTAAGTGTAGCAATTTTTTTGGGTTAAAGTTTTGGATATTTTTTTGTCTTTTCTTTTAATGTTCTCCGAAAAAGATTATCATAAATTTATTTTTCTGTAATTGAAAAAATATTTGTGTTTTTTGTCAAAGAAATTTTTAAGATCATTTTTGTGGACCTATAATTTTGCCGTACAACTAGTTTTTTTACGGCAGAAAAATTCCAGAAGATATGTATTTAAAGGATTTTTTTCTGAAGAAATTTCTGTTCTAACAGTTTTTTGAGAAACCGTAATTTTGCTTTAAGTTTTAGCTACTTTTTTTCAGGAAAAAATGATTTCTATCTTATATTTAATTATTTCTTCCAGATTAAAGATTTTATCTAAATTCTTTGAAATTAAAAGCTTTAAAAAACATTAGTTTTTTGGGAACTTTAAAAATTCTTCAACAAAGATTCTGTAATTATATGTATGTACCTCAAATTCCATTAATTTATTATCATCAATTTTTTCCTCCCCATTTTCTGTAACAATTGTATTACAATTCATTATTACTTCTTCTGGAGCACCTTTGACCATTACCGTATACTTAATCATGTCATCAGAATATGAGCTTCCAGAAGATGATTTTTTTTTTCATTCCTTCTTCTTAAAGCAAAAATCAGCTGAAAATTCTATGTTTTTAATTTAATTAATTATAAGACTGAAACCATTCTCATTTTTTTTTCGTTCATTCATTAATACACCCTTTAAAAAAAGCATGGGTCCAGTTTTAAAAGTCCAATAATTTCTTTTTTGGTGGCTCCAAAAATATTAGTTGCGTAAAAAAATGTCTTTAGGGAAAATTGAACTGACTCCTCTCTCTCTCTCGATCTATTACATTACCAAATATTATCATTAAACCCAAAAATAAATTATTTTATTTCCTTGGTCTTTTGACTTTTTATTCTTCCTACTAACCCCCCCCCCCCATCACAAAGAACTATGTTTTTTGTTCCAACTTTTTCTATCATAAATTATCACCCCTCAAAAAAATACAATATTTATCACCAAACTTTTTTTTACAAAACTTTTTCCATTTCATTTCTTTCGAAAATTGATCTCTTTTTTAACAATAATAATATTATGTAATTTAAATGCAAATCCGATTTGTAATACAATTTTTTATGGAAGTAAAAAACTGGAAAAAAACCATATTCTTTTTTTTTGGTTTTAACAAAACTAAAAAACCTCCATTAATCCATGGTTTTTTGATAGAAAAAATGAATATTGAGTCAAAAACCATTCTTTTTTTTATTCCAGAAAATATCAGCCACAAAAAGTAAACCATTTTTGTCAGCAAAAAAATATTTTATACAATTTTTGCAATTCTAAAACTTTGTTAAAATTTTAATTTTGGGCAGTTATTTTTTTGTTCTCTTTTTTTCGGGAAATAGCAAATCAAAAAAAGAAGTAACCCTATTATTTTTATTTATCAATAATAGGGTTCCCCCCCCCCCCCCCTCTCGCTCTCTCTCCTTAATTATAGATTTAAATTGAGAGGTATTTTTAAATATTGATTTAATGTTACTTTTTTGACCCCCCCCCCCTTTTTTTAAATTTATTATTTCTTTTTTAGATTTGCGACGGTTTTTCGCTCGAAAATTCGAAAAACTTAGAAATTTTGATATTCAAAAAACAAACGTCGTTGAAAAAATGTTACAAAAACGAAAAAAGCATAAACTTTCAACGGGCCAACAAAAGATGAAAGATGTTTCAGAAGCTTTTCAACAGAATTTACTTCGAGTAAGTTTTATTTATTTATTTATTCATTTAAAATTAATTTACACTTTGAGCAGCGCCGTATTTAAGGGGGGGGGGGCATTAGGGGCCCGTGCCCCCCCCGAAACTGGAGAATTTCCTTTGATCTTTTGCTGCTTCGTGTTAGCGGCGGCAAAAGATCAAAGGCGTACCCCCCCCCCCCAAAATCGCTGTGCCCCCCCTGAAATTTTTTTCTGTATACGGCCCTGACTTGAGTAATTATGTGCGGTTACTGTATTTTTCGAGAGTAAAATTTTTGGTTTAAAACAAAAAGATTACTGTACTTTTACCAAATTAATAATTTAATATTGTTTTTGTACAGTAAATGGGATTACTGTATTTTAAAATTAGCATATTTATCATTTTAATCACAATGTGATAAAAATGTTACTGCTTTTATAAGCTACCAAAATAATTTTGATAAAGCAATAGTTTTTGTTTTTAAGGACATAAAATTAGATTCTCCATTTCGGGAACATCAGATGACAATTGAACAACTTGTTGACATATATCCATTATCTCGGATCAATCATCTTCATCCAACAAAATCCATTGGCTTAAATGATGACGAAGCAGAAATAAAGTTATCTTCTGCCGCTGAAAAAAATTTAATATATCCAAATAATCTAAAAAATGGAAAATTTCGAGCATTTTTACATCAATTTAAAAATACTTTTCGAATTTTATTATTAATTGCAACATTTTGTTGCTTTTTAATATTTGCATTGGATCAATCTCGAACAAAAGAATTAGCAATGGGAATTATTTTGGGGGTTGTCTTAATTGTTATGTGTGGAATAAGTTATTACGAGGAATTAAATACTGTAAAACAAATTTCATCTTTTCAATCAATGATTGCCATTGATTGCACCGTAATTCGATGTGCCCGAAAACTTATTGTTCCAGCATCAGATTTAATTATTGGAGATTTAGTTTGGATTCAAAATGGTGATCGTATCCCAGCTGATATGAGATTAATATATTGTGATGATCTACAAATTGAAACAAGTTGGTTAAGTGGCGAGGTAAGAAACCCTTTTTCTTTAAGACCCCCCAAACTATGTAAGAATCCTTTCAGGTTGAACCCCTACCGTACACCGATGAACCCGCAACAGAAGATAAAGGAGTTTTTGAATCCCAAAATGTTGTCTTTAATGGCTGCTCTGTAACATCTGGTCATGGGCTCGGATTGGTTATTCGAATTGGAAATTCTACAGTAAATTTTCTAGACTTTTGAAACAAATTATGCAAATTTTTGCATAACATTTTTTTCAGGTTCTCGGAAATCTCGTTGAAATAACATCAAAAGAAAAAAGTCATAAAGCTCCCCTTCAAATAGAGCATCATCGATTTGTGTTATTTATTTCAATTTCTGCAATTATCGTAGCTACCGTATCCTTTTTACTTGGATTAATTTTAACAAATTTTTCACATATTTTATCAACATTTGTTAATGGCTTTTTAATTGTTTTAGTTGCATGGGTTCCACAAGGTATATAATCGAGTGATAAAGTTACAGTAATGTTATTATTTTAGGGTTACCAGTGACTCTTACAGCGCAACTTTTAATCGTTGCAAGACGATTAGCAAAATTTGGAATGTATTTAAAGCGGCTCGAATGTGCTGATACACTTGGAATAACTTCAATTTTGATGGTGGATAAAACGGGCGTTTTAACACAGAATGATCTTCGAGTAACAGATTTATGGACCCTTGAAAATTCTGTTTCCGCCAAAACAATTATTGAATCACATCAAAAATCTCTTGAAACTTCAAATTCGTCAGAAAATAATCCAAAATATCATATATCTGATGGTAATTGTAATCTTATCAGTGGGGTTGATGATATCTTTGGAATTTTGATTACTGTAATGTCAATTTGTGATAAGGCAATAATTGAAAATTCTCATCATTCTGCAAAAATTGCACTTCCACGAAAAACTCCATCATTTCGACGAAAGAATTTGTTATCTCTTAATCCAGAAGATTTAACAAAATCGACAAAATCTCAAATTCGACAAACTCAGTTTTCTTTAAAGCATAAAGATCTCAAAGAAAAATCAGTTATTGGTAAAAGTTTGGATGTTGCATTGGTAAAATTTGTTGAAAATGTTACATCTGTTGATAAAATTCGTGATGATTATGATATCGTTTTTGAAGTACCATTTTCATCACAACGCCGATATCATTTGGTAATTGTTTGCGCAAAAAGTAGCAAAAAATCTTCATCTTCTGGAAGCTCATATTCTGATGACATGATTAAGTATACGGTAATGGTCAAAGGTGCCCCAGAAGAAGTAATAATGAATTGCAATACAATTGTTACAGAAAATGGGGAAGAAAAAATTGATGATAATAAATTAATGGAATTTGAGGTACATACATACATAGTTACAGAATTTTTGTTGAAGAATTTTTAAAGTTCCCAAAAAACTAATGTTTTTTAAAGCTTTAAATTTCTAAGAATTAAGTTAAAAGCGAAATTGAATCCAAAAAAATTCTATAAAAATCCCTTCAAAGAATTTAATCAAATTAAATATTTTAGAAAGCATTTTTACAATTTTGTAACGAAGGAAAATCATGCTTGGGATTTGCAATAAGAGAATTTGAAGATTTTACTGATACTGTATTTTATATGGATCCCGTGGGAGGCTCAAATTTTCCAGATGAAGGTTTATGCTTCCTTGGAATGACTGCTCTCTATGATCCTCCGATTCCTGGAGTTGCAGAAGCTGTAAAAGCTGCGGATAAAGCAGACATTCGATTAATGATGATATCTGGAGATCATCCGGTAACATCCGAAGCTCTGGCACGACAAATGCAATTTGATTTTGGTGATTCAAATATTGCACAAGGTGATGCGTCTATTGCCTCAATTGCTTCTGGAATTATCGGGGAAGGTGTTGACGTTGAAAAGGTTTCAAGTCGAAAAAGTAGTATGTCTTCAACATCTTTTTCAACAAACTCTATCAGAATTGATCCAATTGCAAATTTGGAATGTATTCGGGGAGAAATGGTTAAAGAATTATCCCAAACAGATTGGGCAAGATTGCTTTCACGGAAAAGGGTGGTGTTTGCACGAACAACGCCGTTACAAAAAATGAAAATTGTTAAAAGTTGTCAATTATCAAATGCCATTGTGGCTGTTACGGGTGATGGAGTTTTATCTGCGCCAGCTTTGAAACAAGCTGATGTAGGGTACGGTATTTTGGGAATTTCTTTTGACAAAACGTCATTGAATGCCAAAGTATTTTAGGCTTGCAATGGAAGCAGTTGGTTCAATATTCGCAAAAGAAGCTGCCGATATTGTTGTCACTCAACCACAATTACCTAATTTAATTGCTGCAATTGCAGAAGCTCGTTTGCTTTTTGATAATTTAAAGAAAACAATTGCATATTCTTTGTCTCATTTAATGCCGGAGGTTATTCCAGTATGGTTTACATTTGTCCTTGGATTTCCAATTGGATTAAATTCAATTCAAATTTTAACTATTGATCTTTTGAGTGAAATTCCACCTTCAATTGCATTAGTCTTTGAACCAGCCGAAAGAGATTTAATGAAAAGATCGCCAAGAAAAAAGAAATCCTTGCTTGTTACAAAAGCTTTACTGGCATATTCATATTGCTTTGCTGGAATTATTATTTCAATTGGATGTATACTCTCATATTTTACAGTATTCTGGTAGGTTAAAACTTTTAAATTAATAGCTACAGTATTCTAAAACTACAATATTTATTTAAGGTCATACGAAATTGGAATCTCAGATTTATTTGATTCAGAAACAAAATATTGGTCATTAACTTCCCCAAATCTCACACTATCTTCTGGTAAAATTCTAAGCCCTGATGAACAAACAATTATATACGGAGAAGCATCAGCGGCATGGCACATTACATTAGTTATGTCTCAAGCCTTTCATTTATGGATGTGTACAACTCGTCGAATTTCACTTTTTAAACATGGCTTCCGAAATTGGACATTATTTGCGGCAGTTTTTTTTGAAATTGCAACCCTGCTTTTCTTTATCTTTGTTCCAGGTGTAAATACTTTTTTACAAGTTAGTCCTCCAAAATGGTATCTATGGATTTTTCCATTTGTCGTTGGAGTAATTCTATTAATTTTTAATGAAATTCGTAAATATTTTATAAGAAAATATCCAAAAAATTCTATTGTTCGTATATTTAAATGGTAATTATAATATTGTATACTGTAGTAGGTATTGTGCACATATGGATGACAACATTTTTTTATCACCGGTTTCAAAAATTTCATTATCACTTTTACGGGTTTTATTTTTTTTTCTTCAAAATATTCAATAAAAAAAATTAATATCAGTTACAAAAACACAATGCAAAATTTAAACATCGATAAACACGAATAGAGAAGGATATGAAAAAAAAAACATTAATCCAAACAAACAACAGAATCATCTCTTGAAGAGGAAGAAGTAGAACTTTTTTGAAAATATTTATCCATTGATCGAGTTTTTACTTGTGGAACATGAGATTTTTTGGAAGAAATACTTGCAGCTGGACGCTTGTCACCAATTGTTGTACCAAATTTTGGGGCGATTTTTGTAGTTAAAGATGCGTGACGTGTAAATCTTGGAACAGGTGTTGCAATAGTCAAGGAAGAAGTTGAAGGAGCAGAACATGGTTCCCATTCGCTAAAAACATTAAACATCTCGTAGGTCAATGAGCAATAATAAAAAAAACATACGGATCAGAATCGGAGTTGCCTTCAAATGAAAAAGCTTTTTGCTTCTTTTGAGGAGATGACTTTAATGGTTTATAATCTGTGTCATTTTCATCATCTTCTTCATCATCAATAATAATTTTTCTTTTACCACGCTTTTCAGAATGAAGAACATCCGCAGAAATTTCAGGAGAATCGAATTTAAAACCTAATGATTGACGCACTTTTCGATCAGGGCTGAAAATTTTAGTTAAATTTTACTCATAAATATCAAAACTAACCTATAATTAATTATATTTCTCAATTTTGGATCTGGTGTTGGTGCTTTACCACAATCTTTTTCGTATTTAGCATTAAGTTCTTTGATTTGTGCAGTCAATTTGTGGCATGCTGCTTTACGTTCCAAACACGATTTTCTTTCAGATTTCAATTCTTTTTCTAATCCTTTATAAGCAACATTCAATTCTTCCAAACGCTTCTTTAAACTATCTCTTTCATTATTAACCAATTTTGAAAAACTTTCTTGAATAATCGCACCCTTTGAATCAACATAATTTTTGTATTCATCAGTACCTTTCCCTTTTTTTGTTAATACGTCATAACTAAACAAAGCAAAAATTTGATGCAACAAAAAAATATTTAAAAAATCTTACAAATCAGAAGCTTTCAATTTTCTATTTGCTTCAGCCAATTCTCGCTGAACTGCTGCATGTTCATCACGTAAAGATTCCATTGAATTAAGTCGAACTTGAAGAACAGTGATTTTTTCAAGATCTTTTTCCATCTTGGCAACCTAAAAAATCATTTCATTATATAAAAATGAAAAAAATATTACTTTTCGGTTTAAAACTCTATTATCAGCTTCAGCTCTGTCTTTTTCATCAGCGAGTTTCTTAACTTTCTGAATCGCTTTTTCCATTTTGCTTTCCATTTCAAGGATCTAAAAATATTATTTATAGCATAATAATAGATAAGCAAGACATACCTTTGATTCTGGATTATATTGTGTAGCAAGGGTATCATCAAGATTTGACTCTTGTATAAATAACTTAATCACATCACGTTCAGATGCCTTTACACGGCATGATGAGCAATTTTTTCCAGTCTAAATATTAAATATGTAATTGTGGTTGTAAGAAAATTAAAAATTTTACCGCAATCCATGTAATAATACAATTTCTGTGAAACGTATGACCACATTTGGATACACAGTAGATTTCATTTGACAAAAGTGTAGAAAAGCAAATTGCACATTGCCCAACGGCAGGCATAATTGATAATAAAATATTAAATATCAGTAAGTTGAATTTGCAGCAGCAGCAATTTTACCCGCAAAAAATTTGGAAGCAATTCAAAAAAGATTTTTGGCAGACGAGAAAACAGGGCTCCCATTTTGAAATTGGCAAAATGTGTGTCGATGTTTGTTTGAAGTTTTCGAAAAATTAAAAAAACAAAAAAGAAACAGCAGCAGTTTTTTAAAAAAATGATAAGCTTTAGCCGACTTAAATCTGTTTCAAATTTAGCAATTCGTCGATTTACAATTTGTCAAAGATTAAGAAAAGACATTATTAATCCATATGCTAAAAAATCTGATGAAGCTTTACATTTATTTATTCGAGATAAAATTAAATCTAATGGACCTATAACAGTTCATGGTATGTAACAACCTTTTATTAATAATATGTATGAATAATCTATTTTTTAGAATATATGCAACTTGTTGCTGGATCTGCAGCTGGATATTATGTTAATAAATCTGCTAAAGATGAAGTATTATTTGTTTAACTTTTTAAAACTTTATGTTTGTACTTCTACGAAAAGATTTAGGGAAAAATCTTTGGTGCAAGTGGAGATTTTATTACTGCTCCAGAATTAACACAAGTTTTTGGAGAACTTTTAGCCGTTTGGATTTATAATGAATTAGGAAATTGTGGGCATACAAATGAATGGCAACTTGTTGAACTTGGTCCTGGAACTGGAAGTTTAATGGCTGACATGTTGGGAGCTTTTAAGAAATTTAAAGTTTGTCTTTTTTAAAATTATTTATCATTCATGAATCTTTTTTTTTAGGAAGAAGATAAACTTACAGTACATTTTGTTGAAATATCTGATACTCTTATTGATGAACAAGAAAAAAAATTGTGTAATAAAGTCACGAAAAATATTGAAGGAAAATCATATATTCGTAAAAATCGGTCTTTATATGGTGTAAATATTCATTGGTATCGTGATATTAGTGAAATACCTGATAAAGTTTGTTTTGATAATTTTATATCATATTTAAAAAAGTATTTTTCAGTTTACCGTATTTGTTGGTAACGAATTCTTAGATGCTTTACCTATTCATCACTTTACTAGAGATGATAAAGGATGGCATGAAGTTTACGTCAATCTTGATGGAAATGAAAAATTAAAATTTATGTTATCAAAAGGTGAAAACCTTCATACAAAGTTTGTATTTTCCACTATGGTGGTTACTGTATTAAAACTTTTATAGAGGTTTGCTTCCAGAAGCTATTCGAAATGATGAAAAAAGAAAAAATTGGGAAATTTCTCCAGAAGCTGGAACATTTGTGAATCAAATTAGTGAAAAGTACAGTATTATTTTACATTTTAACAGTTTAATATAAAAACAATTTAGAGTAATGTTAAACGGTGGTTTTGCATTATTTGTTGATTACGGTCACGATGGAACACGTGAAGAACCATCCCTTCGTGCTTATCACAAACATGCATTAGTTGATCCTCTTGCATCTCCAGGGCATAATGATATTACAGCTGATGTTAATTTTGGATATCTTAAAAGTTTAATTAATGAAAATGTGTTAGTCTATGGACCACAAGAACAAAGGTTCGGATTTTAAATAGTAAATTGAATTTATTTGAATTCATTTTAGATGGTTTTTATCACAACTTGGAATTCTTACTCGAATGCAATATTTAATGAAAATTAGCAAAACGAAAAAAGACCGTGAAAATCTTTTTAATGCTTATAAATTGTTGATGACTGGAAAAGAGCATGGTGGGATGGGGGAATCTTTTAAATGTTTTTCAATTTTCCCTAAAACTTTGCTGCCAATTATGGAAAAACGTGGTGGATATCCAGATGGATTTAGATCTTTTAGAAGTCAAACTGTAGAGAATCAAAAAGATAGTGAAAAATCATAGAGAATTTGTTGTTTATTTTCTTATAAAAAAATAAAATTATTAGGTTTTAAAGTAAATTTATTTGCATATTTTCTGCTTTTGATTTGAGCATTGCTTCACGAAGATCTTGATCAAGTTGTTTTTGATGCCCTTTTACCCGTATCCAAACAATTGAACCAGGATCACATCAAAAACAGAGGAAATAAATAAAAAATTTTTTCATGTAATTTTTTCAAAGGTTTTGGTTGTACACAATTTTTGCATTGTTTCTTCATCGAAAGCCTTGAAGGCTGGCTGCTTTTTCATGAAGGGATCATGTCAATATATATTTTAATTTAAAAATTTTCTCTCTAGAAAGGTCATTGTTTGAACAGACAGCTGCTTTTCTGTTGCTGTTGCTTGAATGGAATCAACGCTGCTCTTTTTATTTTGGCCCAAAGAAAAAGCGTTCAAACAAAAACCTGTCAAATAAAAAATCGGAGACGACTTTTTTGTACTTTTTTTTTAAAATGTTTGTTTCATGAAATTTAGATTTCATTGTTTTTGTTTCTGCTGTTTTTAAATTTACTGTGTTTAAAAAAAATTATGTTTTTTACTTATTTTTGTTATTCCATCAATTTTGAATAATCCAACAAAAAAAAACCGTTGACCAAATAAATATTCAATCCTCAAAAAAAAACTATCCGTTGCTGACCAAAGAAGACCGAACTCAAAAAACTACCTACGACCACTGCAAAAAAAGAAAGAAGTAAATCAGACAGAATTGAACAAAAGCAGCTTTTGTTGACTTTTTAAAGTTTTATTTTTCAATTGAATCTTGTTTTTTTCTTTCTTTTTTTTACTCGACATAAGAATTACACGTTTTTTTTCGATCTTCGAAGTGGATAGATCTTTTTCGCTTTTTTTTTGTGTTGTGTCTTGATTTAACAAAAAAAAGAAGAGAGGGGAATTATACGGGAAGATTTCTTTGTACCTCTCTTTTTTACTGCTTCATCAAAAAAGGAATTTACACGAGATTTAACTCAATTCCTTTCTTTGAACATTAAAAAAGTAATCACTTTTCGACGACAAAAAAAGAGTGGTACTTGTGTTTTTTTCCTATCTCGTTTTTGCGTGAAAAAGAAGAATATATCAAGTAAAGACATCCACCTTCTTCCTTTTTTGCTATTCTTCAACAACGACATCATCATCATCATCATCGTCATCAAAAGAAGTGGTGGTCACTCAAAAAATTAAAGAAAAAAAAAGTATTTTTTTTTGTCGTTGTCGCTTTTCATCATCGAAGAAGCCATTATTAAAAAATTACATTTTTAAAAAATGTTAAAATTATTATTATTATATATTTTTATTACGGTGATACAGTACTCTACTGCTGGAGTACTGCCTTTTACTTCTGAAAAACAAACTTCTGATCAACTTCCAACGCTAATTCCACTTCGATATGATTTACAAATTCAACTTCCTACTGCTGCTCCAGAAGATGACCTAATTCCAGCATTTTTTGGAACAATAAAAATTGATTTTCAATTATCTCGCCCAATTTTTGCAAAATATCAATTTTATCCTACCGTAACCAGTTTCCAACATCAACTTCTATTTCGTCCAAATCAGCGTCCAACAGGCGCTGAAATTCGATTAAATGCTTTAAGGTTATCAAATTTTGAGAATGTTACTCTTGAAGGGAATGGACATTCATTTAATATTACTGCAATTACGGTAGAAAAAGATGAAGTTGTTTTTCATGTTCCTGAACCCGCACTTTCCCAAGGAAGATATTCTTTATCAATTGGACGATATTCTGGTGTTATCACTTATACGAAAGGTGTCTTTTATCGGTAAGAGATATATTATATCCATTTAATGGGATTATTCAAATTTTTAGTGACGCTGGAGAGCATCCTTTTTTGGGAACAGATCTTTTCCCAGATTATGCAAAATCTCTTTTTCCATGTTTTGATAATCCTGCCGCAAAAGCGGTAATTCAATTAAATATTATTCATCCCAAAAATACCATTGCTCTTTCATCCATGCATTCAACGGGTCCATCAACGGAACTTAGCGACAGTTGGCAATTGACACAATTCGCCGAAGCTCCATCCCTTTCCACATTTATGCTTTCCCTAGCAATTCTTCCACCAGAATATATTCGCGGATATGCTGGCTCAAAATTTCCCATCTATGTTTGGATCAATAAACTTTTACATCCACCATCAATTGCAGCAGATTTTGCAAATCTCACCGGAAGAATCTATGATGAAATTGAACAAATTCTTGGATCTGAAAGTCTTCAATTAAAAGAGATTAATTTAATTGGAGTTAATGAATTTAATGGTAGTCAATCATTTGGGACAGTTTTTATTGGAATGGAAGAATGGAAAAAATCTGATGAAATGCATAAAGTTTCAATTATTGCAAAATCTTTAATCCGACAATGGATTGGTGGCTTAATTACAATTGCTTCACGATCAGAGATTTGCTTTCAAGTAAGCCTCTTTTTTTAAAGCAGGATTTGATAAATCTGTAATCAACTGTAATAATTCAAAGCATTTTTCGTGTTAAGAAATATTACCCTGTGAGAAATACCATTTGGATAAAGCGTTTTATTTCATAAAGTAATTATTTAAATTCGCTTTTAAAAATCAAAAATATTATCTTGAACGGAATTTTGATCCTTTAATGTATAATTTAACCTAAAATTTTATAGGAAGATCTTGTTCAATATTTGGCGAATAAAATTGTATATCGATTATTTGCATCTGATCATTTAAAAATTGAATCATATCGACTTTCAGAATATGTTAAAGTTCAAATGGCTGAAACTTTCTTCGCTCCAGGAGAATCTTTATCCCTTTCAGTTGATGCTTCAATCCCACAAATTCAATCCCATTGTGCTCTGAAAGGTGTGATTCAACTTGAATCTCTTGAATCTATCCTTGGAGAAGCAACATTCCTCTCAAAAATTACATCATTAATTAGTCAACACAAATTTCGAACCTACCGTATTGAATCCCTTTTAGAACATCTTCGAATGCATTTAATTGATGGCTCAATTAATTTATCACAAGTTTTTGAATTTTGGAGAAAAAATGGTGGAATTCCAAATTTATTTGTTGAAAAATTGGATGAAAAAATTCGTTTAACCCAAATAAATCGAAATCGACAATCACAAATTGGAAATTATCTTTGGGCTCCAATGCCGTTATGGCCTTTACGAATTTCAATTCGAAATTTATCTTTACCAGTTAATTTTATGGTTTCACAGGGGCTTGAAATGGCACCAATTGACAAAAAAATTTTGGCATTAAATAATTTTGATTTTGAAAATTTGTATCGAGTTAATTATGACCAAAATACTTGGGAAAGAATTCATCAATCCATGTCAGAATCCCCAGAATTTTTTACCGCCCGTTCAAGGGCTCAATTAATCAATGATTTTTGTTATTTTTATTCATTGGGTAAGTGAATAAATATCCTCCGAACAAATGATACAGTATTTTTTAATCATACTTTTGAACAATGCTGTTTGAAAGTATGATTATCCCTCAAAAAAATTTGGAGCCAACTGAATCAAAAAACTCTGTTTTTTGGTTTAATTTTCTTTTTAAAAAACATAATGGATTTTTTCAGCTTAATTATATTTAATCCAAAATCTATTTTTATCTTATATCCAGTTCCCTCTCAAAACTCTGTTTTTCCATTCTTACAAATCTCATGAAGTTTTTTTTACAGGTGAAA
This sequence comes from Panagrolaimus superbus, assembly GCA_964035985.1. Lineage (NCBI taxonomy): Eukaryota > Metazoa > Nematoda > Chromadorea > Rhabditida > Panagrolaimidae > Panagrolaimus > Panagrolaimus superbus. The sequence continues at coordinate 13,816,165 of OZ038359.1, forward strand.
TTGGAGATAATGCCGATAAAATTCGCCGAAATTTCCTGCAATTAATTCGAAATGAAGCTGAATCTTTTGACCTCTGCGAATTTTATGCTTTTTGGTGTATCGCCGGAAATAAACGAAAAATTTCTTTGAAAAAAGATAGCCGAAAAAGAATTATGCAATTTATGCCAAAAGTGTATTCATCGTTATCAAATCGGGAAAATTTTGCATGTTTTGAGCCGCCTCTTCTTGGAAATGATACTGCATCAAATACCGCAAATGCATTATGTCAAACTGTTTTTGGAAGTGAATGCCTTTAAATTTAAAAACTGCTTTATTTTTATTCAATTAATTTCAACACGGGGCAGAAGCTTTTTTAAATTTAAAAATGAAATTTCTTTTTTTCCTAAAAAAAGAGAGAAGTAATTTACGATCGTAACGGTAAATTAATTCTTTCAAAAACATTTCATTTTCCCAAAAATTAATTTATTGTTGTTTATTTTGGTACCTGTTGTTTTTCTGATTTTTAATAAAAATCAAATGTACAATTTTAATTAATTAATTAATTTCCCAGATAAAGTTTAATACAAAACAAGCAGCAAAAATATAAATTCGAAATGGAAATTCTTTTGAAAATCTGATAAATTTAAAACATTTCGGAAACCGAAATTTACCTGATTTTGTTTTTGTAAACATTTTTTGCTATAATTTAAATTTAAATTTTACATAAATTCAGGTTTGAAAAACGAATAAATGTAATTTGCATAGAAAAAAATTAAAATAAAAAAAATTATGGGAATGTCTTTTTTTGAATTTTCCGACTGTACTTTTTTATTTTTCAGTTTATAAATATTTTTTGAAAAAAACATGTCTGAAAAGGGACCATTCAACTCCAATGATGTCAGTATTTCGGCTTCTACTGCCAAACAAAAAGAAGCAAAATCCGTGCCATTTTCTGAACGAAGTAAGTGATTTTTGTTAAATATGAAATAATTAAAATTTTAAAATTTCTTAGCTCCATTGACACACACTGAAGCCGAAAGTCAAATGTTGATTTCCGCAGAAGAAAAAACCAATATTATTCCAGATATGCCAAAAACAAATGCGACAACAGGAAAAAGTGCAAAAGTTTTAGTATTTAAAGATTTATTTGTAAGTGTGCCAATGATGGAAAATCGAAAAATCCTTGAACGTTTACAATTTTGGAAGAGAAGGAAAACAGCTCGAAGGGAAGTTTTACATGGTGGTAAGTACAGTTTGTGTATTAAAAATACTGTAACAGTATATATATGTATGTATGTATTTTTAGTATCCGGAGTTGCAGAACCAGGAGAAATTTTGGCAATTATGGGTGCAAGGTATTATTTATTGTACTTTATACGGACTTTGAAAAGGTCAACAAGCATTTTTTAGTGGTGCTGGAAAAACAACTTTGTTAAATGTTTTAACTCAAAGAAATCTAAAATCCCTAGAAGTTAATGGTGAAGTTACGGTAAATGGGGAATCTTTAACACTTGGGGAATTTCAACGAATGTCTTCTTATGTTCAACAAGCTGATATCTTTATGGGTGCTGTTACGGTATAAACTTTTCCTTTTTATTTACCTGAAAATTATTATTTTTTAGGTTCGAGAACATTTAATTTTTTCTGCTCGTCTTCGAATGGTAATTTAAAAAAAATATAAGTTTATTATAAAATCTTTATCTATCCATTTAGGGCCGAAGATTTTCTGATGCTCAAAAAATTGCTCGAGTCGAAGAAGTTATTTCAAAAATGAATCTTGTAAATTGCCAAAATACGCTGATTGGAAATCGATATGATAAATCAATTTCTTTGGGAGAAAAGAAGCGTCTGTCATTTGCGTGTGAAGTTTTAACAGATCCTTCAATATTATTTTGTGATGAGCCTACCTCCGGCTTGGATGCATTTATGGCAAAACAGGTGGTTAAAGCTTTGCAAGATTTGGCAAACGAAGGTAAAACAATTGTTTTAACAATTCATCAACCATCTTCACAAATCTTTAATATGTTTAATAAACTTTGTTTAATGGCTTTGGGACAAATGATTTTTCTTGGACCGCCGAAAAAAGCAGCAGGAATTTTTAAGCAAGCTGGATATCCAATGTGTGGAAGGGATAATCCTGCAGAATTTTGCATTGAACAATTGGCATTACATGAAGGTGAAATAGAAGCAGATCAAAAAGAGAGAATAATGGTAAGTCTTTTTATATGTACTGTATTCAAGCGGTACTTTTATATATTTTAGAAAATTAAACATTTTTATGATGAATCAAATATGGCTTCACTTTATCATGATCGAATTTATGGATCAGTTTCGGAACGTCGAAAGAATCTCGGAAACCATGATGTTCGAAAACGGGAAAAATATGCGGCTGATTGGTTTACACAAGTTTTATGGTTATTTGTTCGTTCATTTCGGGCAACCCTTCGTGATCCTTTACTTTTGAAAGTTCGTCTTGCACAAACTCTTGTAAGTTTTTAAAATTATGTAATTATTATTTAAAAAGAACAATTTTTAGATGATTGCAGTGGCAGTTGGAGTTGTTTATTGGGATATTGGAAAAAATGCACAAAAGGATACAATTTTAACAATTAATGGATTCTTATTTAATTGTGTTCGAGATTGTATTTTTATGTTTTTATTTCCATGTTTAACAGTTTTCACCGATGAAATGCCAGTGTTCCTTCGAGAAAATCATGGAAATATTTATCGAACAGATGCATATTTTATTGGAAAAAATCTTGCTGAATTACCTTTGTATCTTGTTTTACCAATTATTTATACAATTGTTTTATTCTTTATGGCTCGTAAGTTTTTATTTATATTGAAAAAAAAGTTGCTACAGTACATACAATGTGTGACGACAATCTTTGGTGTGAACGGCGTTCAGGCGTTCACAAAATTTGCGTGCAGTGAAAAAAAAGAATTTTTTTCCTCTTTGTTTTTTATCACTGCACGCAAATTTTGTGAACGCCTGAACGCCGTTCACACCAAAGATTGTCGTCACACATTGTATTTCATTTTTAGATGTACATGAATATAATGCAATACAATTTTTTATATTTTTGGCTGCTAATATTACTGTAACCAATTTGGCTGTCTCAATTGGATATGCAGCTGCTTGCATCTTTGGCACCACAGATATTGCAATACAAATTCTGCCTTTAATTACAGTACCGTAAGTTATCTTTATCTATCTATAATTAAAGTAATTTTTTGCAATATTATATTTTTTTAGAATTATGTGTTTTGGTGGTTTCTTTGTTAATCTTGATCGAATTTCTCCTGCATTTTCTAATATACAATTTATTTCATGGCATCGTTATGCATTTGAAATTCATATGATAAATAAATGGGATCATGATGGAAATCAAACTATTTCCCGTAAGCGTTCTATATTATTTTTGCAAAAACTTATTATTTAATAATATATTTTTAGATTGTATTGAACCATTAAATGAAACTTCAACAACAATTTCAACAACCACTCATTTACCAGAAGAAGGAATATGTGATTGGGGCCGGACAGGAAATGAAGTTTTGGAATTTTTTCATTTTGATTCCGTTTACATGCTTCGAAATTTCGGAGTTCTCATTTTTATGATAATTTTATTCCGAACTATTGCAGTTTCTGCGCTATTTATTAGAGCTCGAGTTATTCGCTAATTTTTGTTAAAATAAAGTTTTCCAATATTATATTACAGTATTTATTAATAATAATAATATAATTAAAATTCAATTGAAAAACAACAGTAATGAATTCAAAATATTACCACAAAACATTGATAAGATATTAATAAGAATTTAATTATTTTGTGTTCGTTTTCGTGCTGAGATTGCTTAATTATTATTCGTTTTTAGATTATTGAATTTTCGTTAAATAATTTCTTTAATAAAATATGTTTAACATTAGTTTAGGGGCTTTATTTAACACAAATTTGGGCCAACAACGTTTTTTCAAAGATGGACTCTTTTTATATCTAATTTTTTGAAGTTGTTTGAAAACAAAAAAAAATATAATTAATTATTATTTTTCAGTGATTTTACAACTTCACAATTCCTTCTTCGATCATATACTGATTTATCATGGGATAATCGAATTGTAATTACCAATGAACAGCTATATGAAAGAGGGGTGGATCATTCCTTCAAAATTTCAAAAAGAATTTTACATTTCTGAGTGCCTTTATAAAGCTCGTTTTTGAGAAAATGCAGGAGGAAAACGGAACTAAAAAATACAGCCTTTTTAAAAAAAAAGGATGGCTGTAAAATTATTTAATTCTAGAATATTCTTTTTTGTGAATAATATTTACAAATATCGTAGAATTATACGAAAAATTACAAGAAGAAAAAAAATGTCCAGGTACAAATAAATTAATAATTTTATGGTTCTTTTTTTTGAAATTTCTAAAAACGGACAAAATTTGTGTTGTAAATATATTATTTTAAAATATTTTTGTTTTGTTTTTTCTTTCATTCGAAATTTCAATTGGAATTTCAAAATACCTGAAAAATGCGACAGATAATTTCAAAAAAACAGAACTTCTGAGTTTTTTTCATTAAAAATAATATCAATTTTTGATTCGGGAAAAGTAAAAGACGTCCCGCAGATGGACCTAAGCCTTAGCTCAGGAAATTAGGTGGAGTATAGCATTATTCCGTGGAGTAAGAAAGATAATGAGAAACAAAATCGGGACGTGTTTTACTGACACCCTTTTTGATTCGTGGATAAACAAATGAAAGCGAAAATTCCGATGCCAACGAAAACAATCAAAACAGAGATGAATTAACTGTTTTGTTCAATGAAAACTGATGAATTTTTTGATTTGGATTTAAAAGATACTGCAAAAGATCCAAGACGTGCCCCTTCCAACGGTCGGTGCCCCCTCCGAATAAAATACATATAATTTATTTAAATTTTTTGCAAAAATAGTTAAAAATTACTTCTAGTTAACTTTTATGCAAATTTTTAAAAATGAAGTTTGTTTGTTGCATCAGTAGAGTAGAGTAATTTATGGGTGTATTTTTTTTAAAATTTGAAACTTGATTTTTTATTATTTGCACCAAAGAACGGAGCAATGGATGAAGAAAGTAACCGAAAATTGATAACAATCAGTTATCGATTACCTGTAAGTTTTTTTAAAAGATTTTTTATATTTTTAAATAAGTTTTTTAGTTTTTGTGTGCAGATTTTGTAATTGATGAAAAATTTTGTATTTCATTAATGTCACAAACAACTTTTGGGCATCTTTTTTGTGTTGGAGATCAAATAATTTATATTAATGGAAAATCACCCAAAACTCCAAAAGATGCTGCAAATATGATGCAAAAGCGTGGAAATGATGCAAGTCTTTTAAATAAATACAATACATATATATGTATGAATATTATTTCAGATTATTGTAACCGTACTTCGGCAATCAAATATTTTTCCAGTTTCAAATGAAAGAGCAAAAAAGGTTGGACTTAAACGAAGAAAAGGTTTTTATTATTTTATTGCTTTTCTTCAAATTTCTTCCAATCAAGACTCCCTTGGACTGGCAGTTCGAAAAGTTGGGGAAAAAGTATTTGTTTCAAAAGTATGCATTTTTTTATCACTGATTAATTATATATTCTTATCACTGCAATGTTTTAGATTTTAACAAATGGAATTTGTGGAAATATTCTTCGATTGGGAGATTGCATAATTGATGTTGAAGAAAAGAAGGTTACAAGTGATGCATTTTTGAAGAAAATTTTAATTGAAAAGCTACTTTCAACAAATGAATGCACACTTTTGATTGAAAGAATTGAATATGGTCGATCTCAAAGAAAATCTACTTCATCTTTTGTAAGCTTTTTATAGCATTTTTTGATTTTAAGATTTGAAAAAATAACTGAACACAGCCATGTTTTTACAACTTTGAATTTTGAAATTACCAAAAATTTACCAAAATTCATAAAAGTTTAATTTTCTTAGATGATATACAGTAATCTTTTTTTGGAAAATAGTTTGAAGTAAAAAAAAATAATTTAAAATTTTCAACATGTTTTTCTTACCGTATTCTGTAAATGTGTATTTAGATGCCACACTTTACATCCGAATTTGATCCCGCGATGCCAGAAGATGCCGCAAAAATTGGAATGAAACAAAGCAAATATTTTAAAGAAAATTGCTGTCAAACTTCTGTATTTCCAATTGCAACCGGAACAATTTTAAAATCAAGCAGCCGACGTTCTTCATATACAACTGCAACTCAAACATCTTCCGCTTCATCAAATAAAAAGAATATTAATAATAATAATAATAATTCTGCAGAACAACAAAAATCTCTGATAATTTTGGAACCAAATTTAACAAAAGAAGTTAAAATGCAAATGAAATCTTTGCCACCAATTAAAAATGGAAGCCTTGGAAATTTTAAAGAATCCGGTGCAGCAGAAGTAACTCCGCCTCGGCATGTTCGCTTTAAATCATCCATTTCTTCAACCCTTGTAATTCCATCAGATTATTCAAATCAAAAACTTGAAAAAGTTCAAAAACAATCTCATAGTTATACGGTAAATAATAATAATATGTTAAACAAACAAAATAATAAAAAATCTATTTAAAAGTGGTTTAAATGAGAGACGCAGAGAAAAAAAGCGTGCTTTTTTTCTCTGCGTCTCTTCTTTTCCTCTTATATTTTTTGCACAATTTTCAACCGTTGGAAAAAACATCGTTTTTCGACACCTCGCCAGAACCTTTTTTATATCCTCGTTTTATATGTCATGAAGGAGAATGCAAAACACTTTTCTTTTTTTTTTGCTTGTTTAAACAGAATTATCTTTTTACATTGACTTCGAGAATCTGGAGATGATGTGGAAGCTGATAAATTGCAGAAAGAATTGAATGACCTTGATGGAGTTCGAAGAAGCTCACGATGCTCGACTGCGATTTGACCTATAATTCAAGGTGGTGATAAAAAAAAGGATCATTTTTTGAGATAAGATTTGCAGCTTAGAAATTTGCATATTTTCGCTGCGAACATTAGTTATTCAAATTTTTTCTTATGAGAAATTTCCCATGAGAATGTTATGGATATGCTAATTTGTTAGCATATACTCGTATATATATATACTCGTAAAATCCGCCAGTCTCTTTACGCCAGAAGCGAAAAGTGCAGTGGTTGTGTTCGACAACTCTTATACTGGGGGGCCCACCGGTTGAGAGTTTGGAAACACATAAAGCTGTATCTTGGAGCGAGGTAGGTAGGGCGTGCACGCCTCAGGCTGACGAGCCTGTATTGTCGCTGTTATTCTTTATTATATTGTCGCTGTTATTGTATATTATTGTCGCTGTTATTGTATATTATTGTCGCTGTTATTGTCGCTGCTTATAATAAATGTATGTTTTTTTTATTAGGGTTAATGGGGGTGGGTTCAGATTTCAGGTATCACCGACAAGCCACCTCTCATCATCTCTGGTTAAATGTAAGTTATTTTTGGGGGGGGGGGGAGGGGTGTTCTACTATAACCTGTTGCCTCCTCGTGGCGTAGAACGGTAACAAAACAGATTACTTAAAGTAATTTTTTTTGGCAAAAGACAGGTATTTTCGGGAATAAAATTTCATTTAAAAACGCTTTTTTAATAATAAAATTCTTTTTTTTCGGCGCTTTTTTTAAAACCTTTTTTCATTTAAAAACTATGACTTTTAATTTCTAAATCTAAAATTTAGCACTAATTTTCAATTTTGCAAAAACTCTCTTAGTTTTTTTCGCTTAATCAAATTATAAAACTTTTTCGGAAAAAAAATGTTCTACTGTAACAAAAAAAAAATTAAAATTATTTTTTTTAGCAGATATAGTTCCATTGAATTTTTAGAAGTTTATTTTGGAACAATTTTTGATTACCTAAAATTTTAAAGAAAAATCTTTTTGTTGTTTTTATTAAAGAGGAATTCAAAAACAATCTCATAATTACTGCTAAAAAATAATTTATTTTGTGTTATAATTGATGATTTTTAAATGACAAAATCAAATATTTAACGACTTAATCGAACCCGAATATGTAGTCCAATATATCCAAGAAAATAAAAAAGTAGTGTAAAAGCAATCATTGCTCCAAGATCCATCCCAAGATTACTTTGTACAAATGAATATTCATCAAGAATTTGAGTAGCTGTTTTTCCAATACTTCCAATTGTATCATTATGGGTAATATTTTTAGGCATTCCATGCCAATGATTTATTGTTAAAGCTTCAAAACCGTATCTAAAAATATACTGTAATAATAATAATATGTATTTATTCAAACACCTTACCTAAACCAGCTACACCATTGTATCCACTGTATCCATGGTTTCATTTTTTTTACATTTGCATAAAGGCCACCAGTTAATGAAAAAACCGTTAAAATTGGGCCTGTAATTGATAGAGCAATGGCATACGAGGGACAAACCGTACTCAACATAACACCAAATGAAGTTGCCGCTTGTTCAATGAGAATTCCAATTCCTTAAAAATATGTATTTAAAAATATATTAAAAGTATTCAAAAAAAAGCAATTCTTTTTACCAATATTTATAACAAAATTTCCAAAACCTGGTGCAAAATTTACCATATAATATGAGATTGCCATCATTAAAGTGCCATCAAGAATAAAAATAGGCATATATGATAAAATTCGAGCAATATAATATGCTGGAACATAATAAAGGCCATCAAAATGCTCTCGAACAACCAAAGGAAAATCATTTGGCATAAAAGTTAAGACTCCAAATAATGCCGAATATGTTAACTAAAAAAAAAGTCATAGGATTACTGTAGATAGACATATATTATAATTGAATAAATTATACCTCAGCCAAAAGATAAAATAATGCACCATTTGCATTTTGAACATCCACAAAATCAATATATTTAATTCTCCAATAAACGCCTCCAACAAATAAACCTTGAAAAATTTTTTGAAATATTTTTGCCCGTGCTAATGCCGGATTTCTTCGATTATCAATTAATGACCGCTTTAAAAGTAACCAAATTTGTGAAAGAAAAGAAGCTCGACGACGATTATCTGGAATTCCATTTTCTCCTCCGGAACCTTCAAAAATTAATAGCTCATCATAAATATTTTTGGTTAGCGGAGATTCGGTATATCCTTTGCAGACTTTATGAATTCGTTCCAACGCAATTTCTTCTTTTCCACTTGTTCGATCAATTGCAAGCATATCAATGATATAATCAGCGGGATTATAATCATCTGGACATACAAGACTCAAAAAATCAAAAAATGGTAAAATTGTTTTTGGTGATCCCAAATATGCAAGTTGTCCATCAGCAAGAAAAATTACCTAAATTTATACATAATTACAGTAACCCAAAAACTAGCTTACTTTATCCAAAGAATTAAAGATTGAAGTTGACGGTTGATGAATTGTACAAACAATTGTTCGGCCATCTTTTGCTAATTTTTTCAATGAATTCATTAATGATTGTGCCATATGTGCATCTAAGCCAGTTGTGGGTTCATCCAAAAAGATTATGGAAGGATTATCCAACAAAACACTTGCAACCATTAAACGTTTTGCTTCACCACCTTTAAAAATACATAAATGTTAGATATGTAAATATATATATGTGGACTTACCAGAAATGCCTTTTTTGATACCACTTAAACCAATAATTGAATCTTTACATTTATATAAACCAAGTTCATCCATAATTTCGTTCAGTCTTTCATTGATAGCGTGTTTAGATAAACCTGCCAGTCGAATTCCAGCTTGAATTGATAAATGTTCATAGACGGTCAAAGTTGGCATAAACATTTCTTCTTGTTGTACGTAACCAGATACATCACCAATTTTAACATGCTTTGTTCCCCCAACATATATATCTCCAGATACATCTAAACCTTTCAAATTTCGGCCCATCAATGAATTTAATAATGTCGTTTTTCCAGCCCCACTAAAAAAATGATTGATTAATTAATTAATTAATTAATTATAAAAAAATGTATCAAACCTTGCGCCCATTAATGCCACAACTTCATTTGGTAAAGCTTTTCCATGAATATTATCCAAGATTGTTGCCACAGATGGCTTTTCCCGAACAACCCGAATATTATGCCATGCCAAAGTTAACGGAAAAACATCATGTAGAACAGAAGCAGAAGAAGGTGGGGGATTAAAAATTGATTGAGATGAATGCTCTTTTTCTTTGCTGCTACTTGCAAGTAATTTTTCGCCGCTTGAATTATTTGATGAACCAAAAACCATCTTCTTTTTTTTTTCTGAAACTGCAAATATTTATTTTTGCAATTTCAAAAACACTCTCAACTTTTTTGATTGTCAATTGAAATTATGCAAATTTTACTTTTCGATACAAAATGAAATTACAGTACCCCAAAAAAACTTTATTTACAAAATTATTGATAGCTTTAAAAAAATATACAGTTTCAAAAAAAGAAATTTTAAAGAATTGATTTTAATTAATTTCAAGTTTATTATTTCCATTGTTGTTTCAATTCTTTAAAATATTCTTCATGTGTAATATTTACGGGTAAATTCTTTCCCAACGGACTTACAATCCATTGATTTCCAACGCTGCTAACAAAAGTCTTTTTTTGAACTTTACTTTTTAATATTCGAATAATAATTAATATAAATGAAATATTGTAAAACTAAAATGGTATGTTTATATTATATTTTGTAAGAAGAGGCAAAAACTTGCAATATGATTTGTCCCAGATGGCGCCAATTCAATGGTAAAAAAAACATAAAATGACGAAATAAATGGCCCAAAAAATCCACATATTGATAAAGCTAAAACATGGGGCCATAGAATTTTTAGAACTTTAATATTTTCTAATATCTAAAATATCATTATTAATTTTGTAAAGAATTTATCAGCTACAGTAACCTGATATCGTTGCTTCAAAGTAATATTATAAACCAACATTTTATATAATTTTTGATTTTTTGAATGTAAAAATTTGCAGGTAATTAATGTTACGGCATTTATAAAAATAATTATATAATTTATACAGGCATAAAGATCAGCATCTCTGTTAAAAATCCCTGTAAAATAATACTAACAGTTACAGTAATCTTGTTAAAAAAAATAAAACAAACATAAACTTGTTGGAATTTGAAAGATTAAAGTGATACTGTAAGTGATAACAATCATAAAAGTCCAAACAATAGATTTTGACGCAAATATTGCATATTTTTCAAGGTATACTGTAGAAATAATTCTATCAATTATTATTGCAAGAAGAGAAAATCGAAGCTGATATGATGCAAATGTGACTGTTAAACGAATTATTTTATACTCCAATCCTTCTGTATTTTGGGTAATCAAATAATATAGCCCCAAACTCATGGAACATAAAGTTATTATAAATGCTTGGGGGCAACAACATATCAAAATAAATAATCTGAAAAATAATTAAATTGTTTTTTTTTGGGTTTTAAATGGAGACATGCACAGTCATTTTGGCACCCAATTTAATGACACAAAAACTATTTTGTAGAATTTTATTGGAATTTTTAGAATCTTTTCTAATTTATCAGATAATTAATTAACTATAAAAGTGCCAAATTCCATTCTTTTTTTATTGCATCATTTCAAAGCAATTTCAAAGTTTTTTTAATCAATAATAAAAAGTGTGTTCAAAATCACAGAACACATATCTTCCAAGCACAAAAAGGGTAATTAAAAAAGGAGGAGTATAAAATTGATAACAATTTTTTCCCATTTTCTTTCAGCTTCCTTCTTTTTTAAGTTTAAACACACACGATTTTTTTTCTTCATGGAATCAATCAATTTTTTTGTCTCTATTTTAATCATCATTTTTGTTACTGCAATTTTAATTTGTTTATTCTTTTGTATTTTAAAGTAAATTAATTACTTTTTCTAAACTTTTTTTTTCATTTAAAGAAATATTTTATTTTAGATATTTGTCAAAAAGGAATCATTTTGAAAGAGACTCCTCAATTCTTCCAATTTACAAACCATTAAAATTAATTACTGAAAATGATGAAATTAAAGAGAATCCAGAAATTATTGTTGTTCAAGATTCTGTTAAAAATGCCGAAAATTTTGTGAATATTAATTCCATAAAAACTGATGAAAATAATCAGCGTCAAAATGATGAGATTATCAAAGAAGAATCGTTATCAAATAAAGATGAATTAATGAATATATTTAATTATGAACTTGCAAAAGATGTAAAAGATCAAAATATGGAATGTATTATTAAAGTTTTATCAAAATTACTTACTCCTTTTATTGATCCATCAGAAACTAAATCACGAAAGCTAACCTATGCGCTTGCATATGCACGCTTGATTAAAATTTCCAGGAAAATTTTAGAAAAAGAAAATGAAGAACAAAAAGATATTTTAATCAAATCTGCAGCAGTTTCAGACCTTATCAATTTGTTTATAGATGGTGATGAAATTTGTAAGGGCAAAGATATCAAAATATTGTTAAAACTTGGAATTATTCAAAAATTAATTCTAATTTTAAACTCAAATTTTAACGAAACTAAAAATAAACAAAAAACATTGAAAATTTTGAATCTTTTGAAACAAATTATTTTGATGGATTCAAAAAAGTGTGATGAAATTAGTAAAGAAAATGGGATTCCGATTCTGGTAAAATTAATGAATTGCTCAAAAAATTTATTGATTCGTAAACAAGCAGCTTTTATTCTAATTGATGTAATTGAAAAACGTCAATTCTGTGAATTTCATAGAGTCAAAGCCTGTGATCGATTGAAGATTAAAGTAAGATACATTTTTACTCCGATTTTGGAGGTTTCTAAAATATCTTTCACTTTTTTTCATTATCTTTTTTATGTGTGTTTTTAGGATGATAAAGATGGAATACCTGACAATTGCAAAAAAATCGTAGAAACTGATGCTATTTTATTACTTCTTTCAAAACAACTTAAATGTCCAAAAAGTCCAGACTGGAAACTTTGCAAAAGAATTTTAACATTATTTGAAACGGTTTCTGAAGAAAAAATCAGAAAGTGTAAGGCTTTTTTTTCAAATTGATTTATTTTTCTCGAAAAAATTAAAAAAAAATCAATTTGGGATACAAATTGTTTTTTAAAATATAATGCCAAAGACTAAAATGTTTTAAAATTCCCTTCCAAAAATTTCTTCAAAAAACAAAAATGCCGTTTTTTTATAAAATTAAGTTTGTTTTTTGAAAATCTGTCCCATCGATTTTTCTCATACAGCTTTTTGTGAGATGATTTTCATCCAAATCCCAAAAATCGGTGCGTGAAAAAAACGGAAGATCGATATTTCGTTACAAAGACATTTCGTTACCAACTGTAATGACGTGCCTTTGAACCCAGCTCACGTTGGTAACGAAGTGTCATATATCCGAAAAAAACGGAGGGGGAGAAATTTCGCAGTTTCTCGAAAACTCTATATGAAACATGATGAAACAACAATCCCAAACTTGAAAAAACTTTTTAATTTTATAGATTTATATCACGGAATTGATGAAGAAATTTTGAAAAATATTGTCAATTTTCTGAATCCAAGTAATTTACGCCGATGCAAACACTATATTGATTGTTTTTCAAATATTCGAGAAATAATTTTAAACGTTTCAAATTACAACAAAAATGGAAAACAAGTTTTGGAAAAAACTGGAGCAATTTTTGCACTTATTAATTTAATTATTTATCCAAATTATTCATATTTTGCTTTAAATTCTATTCTTAAAATAGCCAAAAGTGCGCCAAATTTGATCAATTCAGAAATTATTTCAAGATTGGCCGAACATTTTTGTTTAATTGATATCAAAATTCATAGCGGAATTATTAAAATTTTTAAAAAATTATCTAAAAAGGATTCTGAAATTCAGAAGATTTGCATTGAAGCTGGAATTGTACCGTATTTAATTAAATATTTAGATGCTTCAGTTGATGGTGGTGGTGATAATGTCGAAAATGAGAAAATTAAGAAAAATGCTGCAAAAACTTTGTTAAATATTGTGAAAAAAGATAAAAAATATATTGCTGATATAATTGAAGGAGATGGCTTGAAGGCATTGATTAAATTTCTTGTTGTTGATGACGACGACCATATGCGTTATGACACAATTAAAATGGTATTAAAAGTTTCAATACAAAATGTTCAAGCTTTAATTAACGCTGGAACTGTGCCATATTTGATACAAATTTTGAATTCAAATAATAATTTTTTGATTTCAAGGACTTTAAAAACAATGCTTTTTATCGCGGCTGGAAGGGATGAACAAAAAGAAGTTTTAATTGAAAATGGCACAATTCCAATTTTGGCCGATCTTTTGAGAAATGTAAATGTTGAAACTCGAATTTTTGCAAAATTTATTTTGCAAGAAATTGCAGCTGGAAATAATCCCAAACATATATCTTTAATGTCATATATGTGCCCGAAGATTTGTGATCAATTCAACAAACCCATTTCAATATATAAAAGAAAAAATGCCAGATTAAAAATTATCAAAGAAGCATTATAAAAAACACTTTTTTTTTAAAAAATGCAGAATCTGTTTACTTTTAATGTCCTTGAATCATTAAATTTTTAATAAAACAATCATTCTGGGCTTTCTTAAAGACATAAAAAGATTTCGGTATTAAACAAAAATATAATTATCTTGACAAAAAAATGGAATATTTATTTTAGAAAATACTAAACTTTCTTTTATTCAGTCTGTTTTGCCTCATTCGATCGATCAACTTTCTTTTTTTTTGTTTTTGTTTTCGCTATTTTTGTGACAATATCAGGGATACACATCGAATCCAACGTTCTATTTTTCACGCCGATATCTGGCAAAATGTTTTTCAATGCCATTTGGGTGAAAAAAACGTTTTTTTTCGTTTTTCACTTTTTTTAAACAAAAAAAAATGAAAACCTTTTTGGTCACATGGCGTAAAAAAACATTTTGCCAGACATCGGCGTGAAAAATGGAACGTTTGCTTTGCTTTTGGATTCGATGTGGATAAGAAATCCGGCCCGAAAAAATCAAGGCCGACCAGCCGCATTTCTCATCCCTTTTGAATATTTAATATTTGAATATTTACTTTTAACCTTTATGTTTTAAAACTTACAAGGGAAGTACGCCAACTGTTTTTGGAAATTTTACTCGAAATTTGACTCAAATTGTAGGTATGGTATAGGAAATGAATGTGTAAAAGTATTAGCGGCCAATGGCCAGCCAAAAAATTATAATCTCCAATTAAAGCTCTAAAAATTCGATGATTATTTTTTTTTCACAGGGGGACCACGTTAAAACAAAAAAATTTTTTTTAACGTTGGCCGCTAATACTTTTACACATTCATTTCCTATACCATACCTACAATTTGAGTCAAATTTCGAGTAAAATTTCCAAAAACAGTTGGCGTACTTCCCTTGTTAGCGACTTTTTTAAGAACCCCCCATTCTTACTTATTTACAGCTTTTAAAAAGTTAATTTAAATTTGACAAAAAAAATAAAACTTACTTTAAATTTTTTGATTGAAATACAAAGGATTCTTTCTCGCTTTTAACAAAAATTAAAAATAAAATAATGACAATGGTTCCAAAAATTATATTCAAAATACTTACAATTGTGAAAAATATAATATCTGACATTTTTTCGCTCTGGCAAAAAAATTAATATTTTTCTGTTTCGAAAATGTTATATTAAAAAAAATAATTTTACCAATAAAAAGTTGGAAATTATATTTTTTAATCACAACATTTATTTAATTAATGTTAAAATAAAAAAAAACTAATATTTTAATGACGTAATATTTTTAAATATTACCAAAGATTACTGGCGTGTGAATTTTTTAACAAATTATTACTGCTTTTAAAAAATTAATTTACTGATATATGAGTTAGAAAAAATTAATTAACTAAATAAAAAATAATTAAGGCATTCTGTAATTTGTTTTTCAACAACTATTTTATTAAAAATAGAGAAAACACTTATATTAAGATTAACGAGGAAATAAAGCAGAAAAATGTAGGCTCATAATATTTCCGGGTTTTACAAATAACACTTTTTAGCTGATTACTGTAACACAAATAATTGGTGTCTTTTTCAACAATCTCCTATTTTGTTTGTTTGGAAAATCGAAAGAGTTAAAGAAGGGAGCGTCCGGGATGGACAAAGTTTTTTCTTACCACCGGTGCTTTGGGACTATCCAGAGATCACGTGACTAGTAGAGGGGGGGGGGGGGGGGGGGTAAACGAAAATGTGAAAATGTCACCAAAAATCATGAGGGGATCGATTGTTTGTCACGTGATCACTTTTAAACGTAATTTTGTTTTTTGTTCACAAAATCAAATTGAGTTTTATAGGAAACATTTTTCCTATAAAACTTTCGAAACACATTGTTTTTAGCAATGCTCCGAAAAAGGATGCTCATTTTGTTTTGGATAAAGCTTATTTCATTTTTTTCCGGGTTAAAAAAAGATGGAAAATCAGATAAAACGATATAAGATTTGCCCAAAATGATATATAAAATTAATTTTTGAAATGCTTTACAAAGACAAATCACAAAAGTAAATTTTAACTGAAGTTAAAACGTTTTCATGTTGAAGTTACCCCCCCCCCCCCTGAAAAACATGTGTATTCGAACTCCAACTATTTTTTTATATTTTTTGCACATTTGATTCCCAAAAATGGTCAATTTCATTTAATTCAAGCACCAAATTATAGCTTATCACTAAAATTTTGTGATTTTTTTCACCCAAACACTTTTCTAGTTTTATCATACATTCTAGTTTTGCGTTTTCCCCCATTTTTGTTTATTTATGTTTTTTTATTTCAAAAAAACATTCGCTTAAATATTGTTTAAAATATTTAAAAATCTTTGTAAAGCTTTGTTTAAAGTTTAAACAATGGGATTTTTGTTATGGCTTGGAATTGTTGCATTGGGATTAACACTTTATTATTGGAAAAAAATATTTGATTTTTGCCGAGAAAGACACAGATTTGTTGAAGCTGTGGATAAATTTCCAGGACCACCGGCAATGCCAATTTTTGGAAGCACTTTATTATTTAAATGGAAAGTGGCAGGTTTGTTTTTTTTTAAAAAAAGCTATCAAAAAACATTGTTTCATAAAATTCATTCAATTTTTTTTTCGTTGCGAGTAGGCATGGCACCGGGACTGGAAGTCTCGTGTAGTCCCGGTCCCGTCCCGGGACGGGACGGGACTAAAACTTGGTCCCCGGGATTGTTTTTAAAAGGGAAAAATATAAAAATGGTTGGAAAAACGAAAATAAAAGGGAGGGTTTTTACTTGAATAAAATTTTTTGTAAATAAATTGATAATAAAAAATATCTTTTCTAGAAGCAGAACAGGATTAGTAGACGTTTCCCCGACTCGACATTTCCCCGACCAAGACGGTTCCCCGATTCAATCATAAAAAATTTCCCCGACTTCAAAAAAAGGCAAAACTTTTTTTTTTCTTCGATTGTATGAAAATTCTCCGACTGCCTTTTCTCCGACTAAGACATTATAAAAAACACTGTGAAACCCTGAGAAACCCTAAGAACGCTTAGCTTAGTACATGGGATAGTGGGACGGGTAAAACCAATAAACTGAGTGTTATATCTTACATAAGCCGACTTTATTAAGGTAAAATATTAAAGGCTGGGAAGTTTAGTATTTTACCTGAAGAAATGCCTAAGTCGGAGAAACGGCAATCGGAGAAAACCAATAGTAATTTGATAATCCTATGAAATTTTAAATTAAGCTTAGATAGATAATTTGAATTTCAGTTTACTTTACCTTCGGAATTTTTGGAGTTCTCCATTTTTTCGAAAAAAAAATTTTTTTTAAGTCGGGGAAACGTCTTGGTCGGGGAAATGTCGGTCGGGGAAACATCTGAATACCGCAGAACAGCTAATAACATCTTTCGTAGATTTTTATAAAAAGAAGAAACTATTAAAATAAAAGATATTAAAATTGAAGACATTATATAAAAATGTCTTGAACGTACTTTCGCCATTTTATTCTGCAATCCCGCAACTAAGACTGTCTGTGAGATAATAGTAGTTTTTATAAGAAAATTCTGAAATATTCCCCGTTTTCTGAAAAATCCCCGTCCCGTCCCGGGACTGGACTAATCTTGAGGGGACGGGATCGGGCGGGACGGGACGGGACTGGAATAAAGTGGTCCCGCGCCATGCCTAGTTGCGAGATTTCTCAAAATTTCGATTCTTTTTTTGCTTTTAGAATTTACTGAACAAATTCTTGAATGGGGTGCAATATTTCAACATGAAGGTCATGGCCTTGTAACATTATGGTTGGGACCTTATGCAATTATTTCGACCCTAAAACCTGAAGAAGCTAAAGCTGTGTTGGAATCAAATACCGTAATCACGAAAGGAAAAGAATATTCAATTATTCAAAAATGGTTGGGAACTGGCTTACTTACAAGTACCGGAGATAAATGGCGAACTCGCCGAAAGATGCTTACCCCAGCTTTTCATTTTAATGTTTTAAATAGTTTTTTGATAATTTATGATTCAGAAGCAGAAATTTTTGTTGAACAATTACAAAAATATGCCGATTCTGGGGAAACTTTTAATTTATTTCCATATATTAAAAGATGTGCATTAGATATTATTTGTGGTAAGTTTCGGCTATGTTTTATTATCAAAATTTTCGTTTTGGAACCAAAAACAACGACACCAAATTTTAATTTAAAATTGTTCATCAACCCGGACATTTAAATTTCAAAAATGAATACAGGGTGGCCAAAAAAAAGTGCAATTCGATTTTTTAAAACAAACAAAAGGACCCCAAAACCCAAGGGTAGGTGGAATATAAACTTGGAGGGAGGACACATTTGACCCTACAGTATGACCTCTCCAGCATTTTCGCGTCGGGAGTTCTGGGTACGCCAACTTTTGAAACCCATGTTTTTTGGACTTTTTGTAGAACAAAGTTCCTATGAGAACCAATGATGATCGGATAAGTGATTCAGATAGCCCATGGATGGAACTCGTCAATAGGCCAAAGTTTGGGTTCCAGGAACTTTCGTGTCGAGACAACCGAGCAAAAGAAAAAATGAATACCGAGTTTTTTCGATTTTAAGTGAATTTTGATCTATCGGCCTGGCTTTTCTAGGGCATCTGAAGGGGTAATATTTGTTTACAATAAACTTGGGCATATTTGTGACCATTTCCACCCAAGCAAATTTGAAACTGAAACAAAAAATTTTTTTTCGACTGCTAAAAATGGCTGCTTGAGGTATACGGTATTAGTGTCAAAGTTTTAAATTACGGTTTTATGCTAAAAATAATTAAATAATAATACGCTCGTTACTCTAATATAATTTTTAAGCTATTTTGATTCTGTATAATATTTTTAAATTGTATTTCATTTTTATCGCCTGCTACTTACAACTACAAATTATGGCTGCTTAAAAACCGATTTTTTTGGGATTTGTTCCATATTTTGCACAAACGTTGCAAATATGCCCAAGTTTATTGCAAACAAATATTACCCCTTCAGATGCCCTAGAAAAGCCAGGCCGATAGATCAAAATTCACTTAAAATCGAAAAAACTCGGAATTCATTTTTTCTTTTGCTCGGTTGTCTCGACACGAAAGTTCCTGGAACCCAAACTTTGGTCTATTGACGAGTTCCATCCATGGGCTATCTGAATCACTTATCCGATCATCATTGGTTTTCATAGGAACTTTGTTCTACAAAAAGTCCAAAAAACATGGGTTTCAAAAGTTGGCGTACCCAGAACTCCCGACGCGAAAATGCTGGAGAGGTCATACTGTAGGGTCAAATGTGTCCTCCCTCCAAGTTTATATACCACTTACCCTTGGGTTTTGGGGTCCTTTTGTTTGTTTTAAAAAATCGAATTGCCCTTTTTTTTTGGCCACCCTGTATTCTAATTTTCATTTTATTTTATCCTTCGAATTTCCAAAGAAAGAAAAACTTGTTGGATTTTACTAAAATTGTAAAATTGCGTGTAACATATTTTCATCGAAAAATTTTATCTTGTAATTTTTGGAATTTAAAACATATTTTTGTCTTTGGCAAAAAAAGAATTTTTCGCAAATGCTAATTTTTGATAGATTTTAGAAACTTCAATGGGAACAAAAATTAATGCTCAAACAAATCCAAAGCATCCATATGTGATGGCTGTTCAGAGATTAAATGAATTAAGCTTTGATTATATGAGATTTCCATGGAATTGGATAAAACCAATTTGGTATGCCACTGGAAAAGGGAAAGAATATGATGGCTGTCTGAAACTTGTAACAGATTTTACTCGAAAAGTTATTGCAATTCGGGGAAAAGAATTTGAGGAATCACTTTTGCGGGGCGAAATTGTTGATTTTGAAGACGCAGAAATGGTGGCAAAAAAGAAGCTGGCATTTTTGGATTTACTTTTATCTGTTCAAAAAGAGGGAAAATTAACGGAAGAAGATATCCGGGAAGAGGTGGATACATTTATGTTTGAAGGTTTGTTTTTTCTTACATCACAAAGAAGTCTACAGTAAATAATCTGGATGATGTAATCAATAAATGTAGGACATGATACAACAAGTGCTGCGATGTCATGGACAATTTGGAATCTTGCACATTATCCTGAATATCAGAAAAAGGTTATTGAAGAAATTGATGAAATTTTTGGTGATTCTGATCGCTCTTGCACTCACGATGATCTAAAAGAACTCAAATATCTTGAAAAATGTATTAAAGAATCTTTACGGCTGTATCCATCTGTGCCATTCTTTACTCGATGTGTTGAAGAAGATTTTTATCTTAGTAAGTCAAAAAAAGTGTGGATTATGAAATATTGCATCATCTTTTTTTTCAGATGATAGACTTCTTCCAAAAGGTTCAACCGTGCTAGTTCCACCATTTGTGCTTCATCGGGATCCAATGAGCTTTCCAAATAGTAGCGTATTTAATCCGGAACATTTTAGTCAAGAAAATATGTCAAAACGCCATCCATTTTCGTATGTGCCATTCTCGGCAGGACCCCGAAATTGTATTGGACAAAAGTTTGCAATAATGGAAGAAAAAACTGTTTTATCACAATTTTTCCGGCATTTTCGTGTTGAATCTGAAATGCCATGGGAGGAGAATACGCCGATACCTGAAATTATTACAAGACCTCAACACGGTTGTCCCGTAAAAATTATTCGACGAAAATGAATCAATGATTTTTGATTAATCTGGCATTAAATTGTAAATACAACAATTTTTATTTATGAAATTACAAAAATAAACACTTTTTAATAAAACCTTGCCATAACCTTTTTAAGCTTTTATTTCAACATCTGAATCGTTTAACCATTTTTGCATTGGCAGCTGCGGCGATGAAAACATGCTTTTTTATTATAAAATATAAATTCATTAAATTTGAATTAAAAAAACAATTGTAATATGTTCTTTTCGGGTCAAAACTTTAATTATGATGCACCAGTGTTTTAAAGGATTTTTAAAGAATTTTATGAAAACTTAATATTTACTGTTGACATACACCAAGCAAATATAATCCATCCAAAAAAATACGATAATTTCATTTTTTCTTTATAAATAGTTACATGTTTTTATCAATAACTTTTACTTTTTTGTTATAATTTAATATTATTTTTTGAATACTTTGGATCAATCTTATTATTACAGTAGCTCAATGGAGTGAAGACATTTCATGTTCGGAAACGTTTTTTTCTTCTGATTTTTAGCGTTATTTTTTTTTCTTTAAAAAGAAAGAATCAAATGTTTTGATTCAAATTCTTGTTGTTCAAAAAAATCGAAAAAAAAAACAATGGAAATAAAATTTGTTTTTTACAAACGATAATTGTTTTATTATTTGTAATACATTTATAATTAAAAAAATGTATTACACAAAAATGATAAATAAAAACAAAATAATTGAAGATTTATTATTTATTGTTTACGCACTTTGTCGAAAGCAACACTGCGATCCATTGCCAACTCGGACATTTCTCTAGTCATTCCATCAAATAACATAACAGGAATTTGATAAGAATGATTTTCTGTTTGAAGAATTTTATCAACAACTGCAGAAAGACGAATTTGATAATCTAACGAAATTTCGAACGAAAATATAAAATCAAATTCGGTTTTTTGATTTCCCTAAATTATCATATTATTAATACCATTTTTTAAATCAAAAAACAACCGTTGCAAAATCATAGAAACTTTCAATATCAAATTCTTCAGGAATTTCAGACAAATACAAACTTTCAAGGTTTGAAAAATGTGGAATTTTCACCATTTTTTTAACTGTTTCGGATGCAACTAAATGAGGGGCAAGAATTCCCCTTCTAAAAAATAAGAAGAGAAAAAATATATTTGTTTATTTAAAGAAAGAAATACGCTTACATTTTTTTAATTTTAGGAAGAGCTTCAAAAATAGCGTCTATTGCAGCGATGGAACCATTTTCAGAATACACAAAAATTTTATGGAAATAAAAGTCTTTGCAATTTGAAGCAAGAAAAATAAAATTTTTCATAGAAATATTTAGGCTATAAAGTCTCAGAAAATGTATGGAACATTGATAAATTTTTGGAATAAAATTTGACATAAAATTTTGATCACACATTTTTGTTTTTTCACTTGATAGGCTAATTTTTTCAGTTACCCAAATTTTGAAAGAAAATTTGTTAAAGTTGAAATTACTATTAAATTCTATTTCATTAAATTTTGTTTTTTTTCCGACTGATGAATACAAGAATGGCAGAATGAGAATTGGATTTTTAACAAAAAAATGTTTGCAATTTTGAATAAGTTTTTGATATACCTTTGTCGAACCTGGATTATTTGTTATAAAAAACATAATTGAATCAGGTAATGAAAAGTATTGCGGCTGAATTGTCTCATAGAAACTTGTCTTTGTGCTTGCAAAAAAAATCAATAAATCTTCTGAAGTAGGATGGTTTGACGATGGTAAATTTGTACTTGATTCAGTCATTCTTTTCTCGTAAAGTTTCTATAAATGAAATTCTTAAAGGGAGTGTCGGAGATAGTGAAAAAATTTTTATGACTGTTTTCCGTCGTTCCAAGTGATGGGGAATGAAAAAGTTTGTCCGCCCGCACGCAACAAATGCATTCCCCATCACTTGGAATGACGGAAAACGTTCATAAAAATTTTTTCACTATCTCCGACACTCCCTTTAAAACTCTTTTTTTTCAAACAGATTTTTTGCAACATCAGTTTTTAGAAGTCATGGCAAAAAGCAGAATTTTTTGGCATAGGAGGAGGTCCATTTGGTGCATTAAAAACATCCAAAACTTGCTTCCACGTGGTGGGCTTTTCTTGATCTCAAAAAGAAACCTCCGCTACTCGGCTATAGATTCAACAAAGAATAATTTTTATATTTTATTAAGTATTTTTAATTATGCTAAAATTATTTTATCAGAAGAGTACGAATTTAACTTAAAAAACTGAAAATCTTGACTTTGATGGTATCAAAATATTGAGTCAAAGTTTTTTAAAAGGCTGAAGCAAAACATTTCCAGATACATTACTTTTGATGTATCTTTTAGTTTTTGAGATTAAGAAAATCCTCCCAGGACCCCCGAGACAATCTACACGTGGAAGAGAGTTTGGAATGATTTTATGCACCAAAAAAAATTATTTTAAAATTCTGCTTTTTGCCACGACTTCTAAAAATCGGATGTTGCACAAAGTTTGTTTGTGAAAAACAAGGTTGTAAATTGAAAGATATAATAACGAAGAATAAAAATAATGTTGAAAACATTAAAGGGGATTCGTTAGTTGATGCATTGCGAAATCTCGAAAAGTTTCTAGCACGCGATAAAAATGCGGGAAACGCTTTATAATTTGAAAAAGATAAAATTTCGCAATGCATCAACTAACGAATCTCCTTTAAAAATTTTAAATTAAATTAAATTAAATTAAAAGAAACAAAAATTAATCAGAAAGTATGTGGCATTTAAGTGAAGACAAAAATTTTAGAAGAACATTTTATTGAGGATAGAGGGTCAAGAACTTTTTACTGGAGCCGGTGCAAAAACCGGGTCAGATTTTTGGGATTTGAAAAAAAAAATTCCGCCGCGAGGACAAAGATTAAACTGAAAAAAAAAACACAACAAATTCTCCGATTTTTACGTCAACTTTTTTGCACGAATTACTCAAAAAATATCAGAATTCGACCTTGGAAATTGTTGGTTAACTTTTCTTTAAAAATAAATTTGCATTGAATTCGAATACAAATTCACAACTGTGCTGCTACTTTTTGGTAAATGAAGACTTTTATAGTATATTCGTTTGTTTATATATGAGATATTCTCAGAGAGGGTCAACGAATATATATATCGATTTGAAAAAAAAGGGAATATTCGCAATATATTTTTGGATGCCATTGCATTGAATCATCGTTATGGAATGACGGACTTAATCCCTTCCCAAAAAATCAATTATTTAATGGAATAAATTTTTTAGCTTTGATTGTCTTCTTTGTTGAGAATAACGACGGACAAAGGCGTTTTTAAAGCCCCCGGGCTGGAATTTAAGTGCCCATGTTTTTAGACCCTAATTTCTTTTTGTTTTGCAAAGACGGGTCAACTTTTCATCTGCAACGTATCCAAAAAATATGAAATGGAAAAGTTTTTTGGAGGTGCTCAAATTGGCTCTTGTTGTGGATTTCTTCAGAAATTATTAAGGAATTGCTATTTAAATTGTATACAAAACCGTCAACTTGAAGTTAAAGCTCAAGCACCGTATCAAATAACCCCTTCAACATTTATTTTTGCTTTTGTAATGGCTGAGACGCTATACTTTTTTTTGATACTGATAAATGTAATTTAAAAACTTTAAACATATATAATATACTTTTACTTTTTGATATATTACAACATTTACAAAATACACAAGATAAAAAAAGTTAGAAACTACCGATTTTTTACAAATTACCCGTTATTATTTCTGCATTCTTTTCACTTTTTTGTTTTTGCTGTTTTTTTTATGGCGGAGGTGGTAATAAAATATTAGAGCCGAATTTCACATGGTGGCCCAAAAATTGATAGCATTACTGGAAGCATTGCTGAAATAATAAAAGGATGAATTGATTTAAATTTTGTTTTAAAAAATTACTTAAGCCATTGAAAAGTCCAATAAGAATAAGGGCTGTCATCACAACAAAGAAATATTTTACAACAAAATCAAATTCAGAAAATGCTAACATAATAATTCCCAACAAAGTTGAAAGACCACCATGTACAACTATAAAAATATATTGATAATTACAGTATAGGTTTAAAGGACAAACCTGGCACAGCGAACTGAAAACCACCGTCGCTGTTGATTTCTTGACAAAACGCCAAAATCAAAAAAAAATTGAAAAATGGGAGTTTGTGATTTTGCTTGTAAATAATTTTTAGCAGGTAGATGTAATATTTTATTGTTTCTAGGGTAAAAAACACTGAAAAATCTGATTTTTCCATGTACAATTTACCCAAAAATAGTGTTTTTAAGGTTTTTTCAACGTGTTGAAAAGTGACCTACATTTCTAGACTTAATTACACAAATTCTTTTGCTGATTTTGGTTTCACCAATGGTCCTAAAATGTTCAGCAGGTTCGACTTAATAAAATGTCAGTTCACTTTGTTTCAATTTTTGAACGTTTTGAAAATACATCAAAAATACGGATTTTAACCGATTTTCCGTCATAAGTTGCAGCTTTTTTCCCCACAGTTACCGGCTATTACAGATAAAAACGCTCCAAAACTAAATTTTTCTATGCTGCAATATTATATATTACAACTATAATCATCAACAAATCTTTTTCGATATAAATTATATCTTCAAAGTCAACAATATCCCCAGCATCAGGAAATCAATAATACTCATTAAATGGTTACATCTGGAATGTTATAAAGGATTAATAACTTTATTATAATGTAAAATTAATTGTTTAAACCATAACAATATATTCAATTTGCTATATTAAACTGTTTTGTATAATCATGAAAACCGTATATTATACTCTAATATTCATACTTTTTAAATGCAGCTGAAATTGATTATGTTGGCTTCAGATATCTTTTTATGGATTGCCAGGCTCATAATAAAGTAAATTCAACATATATATAAATGAACTTTGACATAAATGACTCGACATTTGTTGACTCTCTGATGTTGGGGATATTGTTGACTTTGAAGATATAATTTATATCGAAAAAGATTTGTTGATGATTATAGTTGTAATATATAATGTTGCAGCATAGAAAAATTTAGTTTTGGAGCGTTTTTATCTGTAATAGCCGGTAACTGTGGGGAAAAAAGCTGCAACTTATGACGGAAAATCGGTTAAAATCCGTATTTTTGATGTATTTTCAAAACGTTCAAAAATTGAAACAAAGTGAACTGACATTTTATTAAGTCGAACCTGCTGAACATTTTAGGACCATTGGTGAAACCAAAATCAGCAAAAGAATTTGTGTAATTAAGTCTAGAAATGTAGGTCACTTTTCAACACGTTGAAAAAACCTTAAAAACACTATTTTTGGGTAAATTGTACATGGAAAAATCAGATTTTTCAGTGTTTTTTACCCTAGAAACAATAAAATATTACATCTACCTGCTAAAAATTATTTACAAGCAAAATCACAAACTCCCATTTTTCAATTTTTTTGATTTTGGCGTTTTGTCAAAAAATCAACAGTCAGTTCGCTGTGACCTGGTATAAACATATGTCTCATTGCAGATGCCATTCTTTCTTCTCGAGTTCCCAATGAAGTTAAAAATGCCAAGACTACATGAGCAGTAAATTCAACACCAATTCCAACAGCAGTAATTAACGTTACAGCAGAAATTGGATTCTAAAATTTTTAATTTACATGGTTGGCATGAAAAATAAAATAAAACTTACCATTTTAACACCGAATAATCCCATAAAACCTGCTAATTCAACTGTCATTGAAACCACAACAATCGCAACCATTGCTGCAGCCCAAACATTAAAAATAATCACAGAAATGACGAGTAAAACGCAGCCCCCAATAATTAGAATAGCTGTTGCAAGATTCTTTGTTCTGAAAAAAGAAATATGTTGTTAATAAATACTTTAACAAGGTTTGTTCCCTACAAATGAAGATATTGTTCCCAGAAGGTAAATGCCAATCCTGCGGGGTAATTTGGTAGACCTTCATCAGTGAATTTTTCAGAAACAGCACGAATTTCTTTAATCATTTTAACAATTGGTGGAGTATCAACAAGATCGGTAAGATAAAATGGAATTTGTGAATAATATAATGGTTCTGCAGGTGGAACAATTGCATCTGCCCATGGATCGAATCCCCATGAAGGTGGAGTTGGAAAGAATGCCGCTTGTGACACATAATACATCATATTATCAACATGATACCAAGCCGTTAAATAATTGTAAAAACCTTCTGGATTAATTATTCCTGATTCATCAACAAGTTTCACCATATTAATCTAAAAAAATTACTGTATAAATAAATAATGAAAAAATATAAAAACATACTCTTCCAGTACAATTGTATTTTTTACCATATGAGCATACAAGTCTTCTTGCAAGTAACATTTCATCATTTATTCTTTCATCGGTAGTAGATCTGATATACAATGATCCATTAATGCGATCAATAACACCCTTTTCAAATCCTTTATCCAGTTCAGTTTGAAGCGACGTTAACCAAATTCTCATTAACGACATCCAATATGGTTCACTTGTTTTTCCATCAACTTTTATTACAAAATCTGATTCAGCAACTTTTTCTCGAAGTTCTTCAATCTTCATTTGCTGATTGGGATAATCAATATGTGGACCTTTAAGTACAATAAACATAGGATAAAATGAAAAATATTCTTCACGGGCTTTAAGGAAAGCCGATGGAGCAGTTCCCTCAGGCAAAACATCGGCAAGTTCAAGTCCAAGTTTAGAATGATATAATCCAACACAACCAAAGCCAAACATTAAAAAGCAAATAATAATGATGGCTGCTTTTGCAATTTTATTATGAAGCATAGGAATGTACCATCGATGAAGAATTCCTTCGAGGGTATACCATGAATAATGTTTTTCTTCATGAATATTTTGAGTTGCCATAACTTGAGCAGTCGATTCGGTTGGTGCAATTTTTCCTTTCGACATACATGGTGGAGTCATATCACGAACTCCTGCTTTTCGACGACGTAAATCACTTGCAATTAAAGCGGGGAAAAGGAACATCTAAAAACATCTTTTTTGACATAAAAACTCTAATAGATTGTTTTTATGTCAAAAAAAGGTGTTTTTTGACATAAGAACAATCTATTAGAGAAAATTGAAAATAAGTTTAAAAGTTTTTTAAAAAATTCTAAGAATTTTTAAAACCATTTTTTTAAATCAAATATTAACTTTTTAATTATTTAAAACAGTTTAAGACGCATTCTCTGGAGAAATTTTACGAAGGCTAATAGTCCCGCCACAAAAAACTCCAAGTCATCTGTGGGGTCCTATTTTTCGTCCCCTAGGATGATTTTCGTCGTAGAATCCGAATTTTTTGGTTCTGGGACCGTATCTTTGCACATTCGAAAGTTATCCAGTCGGGACCCTGGAAATTTCGAAAAATCGCCAAAAATCGAAATTTTTGCCATTTTGTCTAATTTCCCCGTTTTATAGGTTTTCGACCATGCTGATTCCGAATATAATATCGGCAGCTCGAAAAAATGGCGATAAAGTGCCGAAATCGAAATTGTTCCCAAAAATATGCAAATTTTCGGCATTTTGTCCCCCAGGATTTGCCGTGTGGGGTCTGTTCTCGACGGATTCGGAAAGAGCATGGTCGATTTGGTATATATCTTTTGATTGTGTATTCCGAATTGATCACTGCCGAATACAGTAATTTTCGAAATCGAAATTCACCACAGGGGGGATTTTCAAAATCCAAAAAAATTAAAAAAAATTTTTTTTTCCGAAATTGTTTTATTTTTGTTTGTAATCATTCTAATAGACATTAGAAATAATTCTGATGATTTTTTACCAGTAATAAGTAATATTTTGGTAAAATTTGTGGTAAAATTTAACTTCTTTTCCAATTACTGTATTTTTGTATAGTCAGCTAAAAATAACTCGTTCCGAAAATGTATAAAAAAATATCTCACTAAAAAATTTGTATATTCAGCTAAAAATAACTCGTTCCAAAAAATGAATAGTAAAATAAATAAAACTGTTACATACAGTACTCCTCTTAAGTTTAGAGCCACCCCAGAATATGGAAATGCTGAAGTTTTGATTAAAGATGAAAACCTGCGGTGGTGATATTCGAATTCAGCATCCTAAAAAACCTATAAACCCCCGGAATTACCCAAAATGGAGATCCAGTAATATTTTTACAGTAATAAATGTTAAAAAATGGTTGCTCTTAAATTTAGAGCCACTATAAAAAAATTTGCATATGGCATTTTGTGACTTTGCCACTGTTCTTAAGTCGTTGGGCAAGCTAATTTAAGCTTATGTGTGAAGAAAAAATTAAAAAATATGCAATGGCACCGATTTGGCAGGACTTTGAAAAACGTATTTTTGCCATTTTTGGCACTTTTTCGGTGCCGTGGCAGGGACAACGATGCAATGTTAGAAAAAATCACATATCCAATTTTGTAGTCCTATTCATGTTTAACAAGTCCACGAAGTTTTGTAACTTCATATCTAATATTCATCTCCAGCCCCTTAATTGAAAACCTGAACTTTTGTCTTTTTTAGCATTTTTTCAACCAAATATGCGTTTTTTGACGTTTTACAGTAACCTTTAAAAGCAGGGCTGGAGGTGTGTATTAGATTTGAAGTCAAAGAACTTTGGGGTTTTGTTAATGTTGGATGGGGCTACAAAAAAGCATATTTGGTTTCTCTCTAAGTTGATTCTCCTCGGCGGCGAGGGCATCGAAAAAGTGCCAAAAATGGCAAAAATACGTTTTTCAAAGTCCTGCCAAATCGGTGCCATTGCATATTTTTTAATTTTTTCTTCACACATAAGCTTAAATTAGCTTGCCCAACGACTTAAGAACAGTGGCAAAGTCACAAAATGCCATATGCAAATTTTTTTATAGTGGCTCTAAATTTAAGAGCAACCATTTTTTAACATTTATTACTGTAAAAATATTACTGGATCTCCATTTTGGGTAATTCCGGGGGTTTATAGGTTTTTTAGGATGCTGAATTCGAATATCACCACCGCAGGTTTTCATCTTTAATCAAAACTTCAGCATTTCCATATTCTGGGGTGGCTCTAAACTTAAGAGGAGTACTGTAATAAATCACCAAAAATGAATTTCTGTGTTATAAAATTTAGGACAAATGTTACTTATTTTAAAAAAAATGCACCAAAATAACACATAATATCGAGTAATAGTATTTCTAACAAAAAGTTTACAAAAAAATGTTGAATTTTTTTCTGCAAAAAGTGTTTTCATTTTTTATGTAAAAATAAAAAAATAAAAAAATGGGGGGGGGGGGGGCGCTAAACTGGAGAAGTGCCAAGATACGGTCCCAGAACCAAAAAATTCAGATTCTACGACGAAAATCACCTTAGGGGGCGAAAAATAGGACCCCACAGATGACTTTGAGTTTTTTGTGCCAGGGCTTCCAAAAAACTTCAGAGAATGCGTCTTAATAGTGTAAATTGACATTTAGAAAGGACTTTAATGTGTTTTAAAGAAAATTTTGAATTTCTCCGGAGTCGGAGTCGATAAAAAATGTCCGGCACATCACTGTGTCTACAAAAACTCAAATGCTAATGGATTTTATTATTCTGAACACGATGCAAGTATAATATATTTTTATAAGAGAGTTATCGTTTCATTTTACTGGTAAAATCGCATTTTACCACATGAAAAAACTACTGTAAAACCCTTACCAAAAATATTAATTTGGTATCGATGTATTCCTCAGGGGTTCTACTTTAATTTGTGACCAAAATATTCCAGAAAAAATATAATTTTTCTATTTAATTTTATTTTGAAACATGCACCTTTTTTTGACACGCTTTTTTGCAAAAGTGACCAAAGAAAAAGAAACGTCGCGCTGTGAGTTTGCAGATATTTTTCATGCCTTCCCGTTTTTTCCCTCTGTTAATTTTGTTGGAGAAGAAAAAAGGAAAATCGTTTTTCCTGAAATCTTCATTTCGGCATTTTATCAATAATAATAAAAATTAGCTTCTTTTCATGATTAAAATGAAGAAATAAACTTTCGCGCATAAATTTAAAAATTTATGGAAAAATTTTCGATTTTTTGATATTTTTTAATAAATTGTTGTTTTTTATATATTTTTTGTCTAAATTCATCACTAAAAGCCGGGGTTTTTAGGTTCATGTCCGTCTTCCTTTGCTTAATTAGAGCACCTTTCCACGTACAGGCTCTTTTTCAAGATATACCAACTATTTTCCCTGAATTAACTTTATATAACGAAATCTTGGATTTAATTGTAACACTTTTACCACCACTTCCAAATCACAATTACTTTTGTATTTATAAAATTAAACCAATCAGTATGTTAAGTTAAAGACTTTATTTATAGGGGTCTTCCATAAGTTCATTCCGTGTTTTACTGGGAGATAACACTTTGTCAAGTGCAAACCGCGAGAAGAACTTATGAAACACCCTTATACAACAAAATTGGTTATCCCTTACGGCTGCTCAAGAATATCGCGGTTTTTTGAAGCGTAAAAACAGGTTTTAAATATCCTCAAAATTGCATTTATTTTTTTTATTAGAAGCAAAATCAAAATTTGCCTTTTTTGATTCTAACAATCAAAAAAGGCAAAAAAATAACACTTGATCACATCAAATGACAAAGATTTTTTAGCAGGTGACCTTGCTCTTACCACTAATTATGAACCAATTGTTCATTTTATCTTACAAGAAGCCGATTCCATGGAGTAAGTTCTTTACAAAAAGAAAGTATCACATGGAAGTAATTTTGTTAAAAATTACAATGGAATACATTATAATTTATATATATGTTGTATCGGTTATAGTTTGTGTATATATAAAAATAATAATATATTCCATTATAATTTTTAACAGAATTACTTCCATGTAATATTTTCTTTCCCTGTCCAAAATTATCCTCTTCGAAAGGGCAGACATGGGCAGGGAATTTAAAAATCTTTTGTATGACCTAATATTTTAAAACAAGATTACAACCAGTAATATCATTTTCTAAAATATTTTATATTTATAGGTTGGACACAATTTAATTGGGAAGGATGGTGGTTTTCTGTTCAATCTGGTTATTATCATGTTGATAATATGATGTATTATGTGTCACAAGCGGCATTCTTCCCAACTCCACCTTCATGGGGATTCGATCCATGGGCAGATGCAATTGTTCCACCTGCAGAACCATTATATTATTCACAAATTCCATTTTATCTTACCGATCTTGTTGATACTCCACCAATTGTTAAAATGATTAAAGAAATTCGTGCTGTTTCTGAAAAATTCACTGATGAAGGTCTACCAAATTACCCCGCAGGATTGGCATTTACCTTCTGGGAACAATATCTTCATTTGTAGGGAACAAACCTTGTTAAAGTATTTATTAACAACATATTTCTTTTTTCAGAACAAAGAATCTTGCAACAGCTATTTTAATTATTGGAGGCTGCGTTTTACTCGTTATTTCTGTGATCATTTTTAATGTTTGGGCTGCAGCAATGGTTGCGATTGTTGTGGTTTCAATGACAGTTGAATTAGCAGGTTTTATGGGATTATTCGGTGTTAAAATGGTAAGTTTTATTTTTTTTCATGCCAACCATGTAAATTAAAAATTTTAGAATCCAATTTCTGCTGTAACGTTAATTACTGCTGTTGGAATTGGTGTTGAATTTACTGCTCATGTAGTCTTGGCATTTTTAACTTCATTGGGAACTCGAGAAGAAAGAATGGCATCTGCAATGAGACATATGTTTATACCAGGTTTGTCCTTTAAACCTATACTGTAATTATCAATATATTTTTATAGTTGTACATGGTGGTCTTTCAACTTTGTTGGGAATTATTATGTTAGCATTTTCTGAATTTGATTTTGTTGTAAAATATTTCTTTGTTGTGATGACAGCCCTTATTCTTATTGGACTTTTCAATGGCTTAAGTAATTTTTTAAAACAAAATTTAAATCAATTCATCCTTTTATTATTTCAGCAATGCTTCCAGTAATGCTATCAATTTTTGGGCCACCATGTGAAATTCGGCTCTAATATTTTATTACCACCTCCGCCATAAAAAAAACAGCAAAAACAAAAAAGTGAAAAGAATGCAGAAATAATAACGGGTAATTTGTAAAAAATCGGTAGTTTCTAACTTTTTTTATCTTGTGTATTTTGTAAATGTTGTAATATATCAAAAAGTAAAAGTATATTATATATGTTTAAAGTTTTTAAATTACATTTATCAGTATCAAAAAAAAGTATAGCGTCTCAGCCATTACAAAAGCAAAAATAAATGTTGAAGGGGTTATTTGATACGGTGCTTGAGCTTTAACTTCAAGTTGACGGTTTTGTATACAATTTAAATAGCAATTCCTTAATAATTTCTGAAGAAATCCACAACAAGAGCCAATTTGAGCACCTCCAAAAAACTTTTCCATTTCATATTTTTTGGATACGTTGCAGATGAAAAGTTGACCCGTCTTTGCAAAACAAAAAGAAATTAGGGTCTAAAAACATGGGCACTTAAATTCCAGCCCGGGGGCTTTAAATTTTTCACTTGTGAAACAGGTCCCATTATCAGAAACAATCGCTTTTGGAAGACCAAATCTTGCAAATATGGATTTAAGACCAGCAATTGTAGCATCAGTTGTTGGAGTTTTTGCTTTCACAACTTCCAACCAATTAGTTTTAGCATCAATAACGATCAGCCACATATAACCTTGAAAAGGACCAGCATAATCAATATGAACACGATCAAAAAATTTATCAGGTTCTTGCCATGGATGAAGACGTTCTTTTTGTTCACCTTGATGCTTATGGCATATTTCACAACTCTTTGAAACATTGATAATATCAGTTGAAACACCAAGATACCAGAAATTTTCCCTTGCAATACGAAGCATTCGGCACTTCTGCAGATAACCGCCTAGATTTTTTTTCTAATTTTTTTATTTCGCTTTTTTTAAATTCATTTTCAAAAATCAAAAATTTACATAAAAATGACTGTTATTTTTTATTGATGAGCTGTTTTTGATCATCATTCCTGTTTTGAATGATCAGGAATAATCTTAATTCTAAATTTGCATAGAAAAAATCATGTAAATTCTAAAAATCGGCTAAAACCATATAAAAGGGAAGACGGTTTGCATTTTCTCGAGCATTCTTCTTGTTTTTATCGGGTAGTGCGTGGCTGCATTTTCCGTTGATGGTTTTTCGAAAATTTTTCCAAGTCCGAGATTGGAGATATAAAACTCTTGAACTTTTGCGGTTCAAGAGTTTTATATCTCCAATCTCGGACTTGGAAAAATTTTCGAAAAAATCTGGGCGGTTAACTGCAGAAGTACCAAGCATTCTATCACGACCAACATGAATTGCATGCAAGAATTCAATCACTTCAGTTTTTAAGGAACTTGGAATAACTGCTCTTCCAGATAAAAAAAGCATTGGACCATCGGTTGTAAGAAGATGTTCACGACTTTTCCAAGTTTTCCATTTTTTATCAAATTTCTGAGGCCAACCATTTTGTGTCCAAGACCAAATTTGAACAAGCTCTTCATCCATTTGTGTTGCTTCGGCAATTTTCTTCTTGTTGAGAGGAGAAACATTTGCAATTTCTTTAATTTCTTGAAGTTTTTCTTTTCACGATCATCATTTTGCAGCGGCAATCTTGACAAGCCATCAGCATTTCCCATTTCTTCACCTTTTCGATAAATAATTTCATAATCATAATTGCTGAGAATTATTGCCCATCGAGCCAATCTCTTAATTGCAATCGAATTCATTCCAGATTTCGGACCAAATATACGAAGAAGTGGTTGATGATCGGTGAACATGGTGAATTTTCTTCCAAGCAGATAAATTTGGAATTTTTCAACACCATAGATAATTGCAAGAGCTTCTTTTTCAACTTGAGCGTAATTCTTTTCAGCAGAGGTGAGAGTTCTTGAAGCATATGCGATCATTTTTTCATCACCATTTTCAAGTTTGTGATAAATAACGGCCCCAAGACCATATTCACTAGCATCTGCAGAAAGACAAATCGACTTTGTTGGATCATAATGAGTAAGGAGTTGATACCAATCTTTCCTTGATAAGCTCAAACGCTTGTTCATGATTTTCTTTCCAAGACCATTCAACATCCTTCTTTTTGAGTTCAAAGAGAGGACTTGCAAGAGTTGAAAGGCTTTTGATAAATTTACCATAGTAATTGACCATACCAAGAAACGCCTCCAGCTCTTTGAGATTTTTTGGAGGTGGCATTTTGACCATGCTTTCAATTTTCTTTGGATTTGGTCGAATTCCATGTTCATCAACAATATGACCCAAGTATTCAATACGACGTTTGAGAAATTCACACTTCTTGAGCTTGAGCTTCATTCCATGTTTACGAAGTCGTTCAAACACTTTTTTGAGAATAACAAGATGCTCTTCCACAGTTGTTGACGAAGTGGTAACATCATCGACATATGCATCAGTTCTTTCAATTCCATTCAGCACTTTATCAATCACTTCTTGGAAATCAGATGTTGCAGAAGGAGCACCAGGTGGCATTGTTTGATATTGAAACAAGCCTTTGTGAGTGTTGATGGTGGTAAATTTCTTTGATTCTTCATCCAAGGGAATTTGAAGAAAAGCATCAGCAAGATCAAGTTTTGAGAAAAACTTTCCACCATTGAGAGCATGAAAAAGATCTTCAATCTTTGGAAGAGGATATCGATTAGATTCCATTGCAGGATTGATTGTTTGCTTGTAATCACCACAAACACGAGCAGATTTATCAGGTTTTGGAACCACGACAATTGGAGAAGCCCAGTCAGAAGATTTGACATACTTCAATCTGCCATCAAGCACTTTTTGATCCAATATTCTTCGACAGGTTTCTTGATGGAATAAGGAACAGGACGAGCTTTCATGAATCTTGGTTTTGCATCATCTTTGAGCTTCCATTGCACTTGAATATCACATTTTCCTGGCTTGTCATCGAAGACATCCTTGAATTCTTCAAGCAATTCTTGGAGAGGTATGGTAACTTTGTCATCACCAACAGCAAGCACTTTTTGATCAGCATTCAAGAGATCATCAACACTGATATTGAATAATTTAATCCAATCCCGGCCCCTAAGAATGTCACCAGCACCGTCCACGATAACAAGATCAGCTTCTTTTTGGATTCCATTTACTTCAACATCAAGCTTGCATTTCCCAAGAGTATGGATAGCTCCATTATATCCACGAAGAGGATGTTTCATTTCTTTCAACGTTGGTTTACCAAGATTCATCCAAGTTGATTTCGGTGCCACAGTACATACAGCTCCTGTATCGACTTGCATAAGCAGCATTTGACCGCAGACTTTAACATTCATCATGATAGGAGGTTCTGCTTTGTCAATGTGATGGATATTCATGAGCTTCAATTGTTCATCACATGCATCATTCATTTCAATCACTTGCTGTTTGTGGTCTTTTTTAAAAGATTTCTTCGAAGAATTTCTTTTCTTGTTGCATACTTTTTCAATATGGCCTCTCTTCTGGCAGAAATTGCAAGTTTTTTCTTTTGCCCAGCAATCATCACTTTTATGCTTTTGATCACCACATCTGTTGCATTTGAAGCGTCCATGAGAATGTACAAATCCTTTCTTCATTTCATTGAGTTCCAAAGGTTTCTTTGAAGGTCCAGCTGCCATTTTTTCAATATCAGAGGAAGCATTCTTTGCAGCTTCATAAAACGCATTCCGTGAATTTTTTCTAAAATTTTGACAAAAGTGGCACCGGTAAAAAATCAAAATTTTTCTTTTGTTACCCATGTTTTTGGCTATGCTTAACAAGGCTGAAAAAATACTTTTATGCTGAAACTCGACCAAATGCCGGATTTATGCTATCGAGAATGCCAAAATTGACATTTTTTCTTTTATCTGTTATATTTTTTCCTGGGGATAGTTTTTGCTATCATTGCACCCTTATAGGTTATCGACCATGGGGAATCCGAATATAGAATCAGCATTTTAAAATTTTCGTGCTGGGACCCATTTTTGGCATATTGACCCCAAAAATTTGCATAAAATGGGGTCAGGAATAATTTTGTCAGACTAGTTATTTACACCATTGGATTCCCCACAGTTTTTTACCCCGGGGTGGGAATGACCGTCAGATTACTCGGCAGGCCCGATTTTTTATAAATATTTGAATATCGCATACTGTAATTTCAAGAATTTCGGTCAACTACGAAAAATCGAATTTTAGCTCGTTTTTGCTTATTTCTTGGATTTATAGGTTTTCGAGCATGGGGAATTTGATGGTAATCTTTCCTTATAGCGAAAAATTAGTTTTCATCTCGAATTTAGCTATTTTACAGTAGAAAACGGCACTTTTGGAAAAAAAATTCCCCTGACTTTGTTTTGGCTTCCAGGATGTTATAAATGAACTATTTTCATTCCAATATAGTTGCTTTATCACAATTAAATCAAAAAATGACTATCTGATGTCTTATACGTATTCTACAGTATCCTGAAGTCAAACAATGATGTTGGGGTATATGACTTTTTTTAGTGTCTGATAAAAATGTCATAACTTGTCAGAAAACCATGGAATCAAACGTTAAACTATTAAACATTATTCCCACAAATTTTATGTATCAATATAAGTTGATAAAATCAACATACTACTGATATTAATCATCTACCGTATCCCCATCTGATAGAAAGAAAAATGACACAAAATTCCCTAAATAGTCATTTTTTTCAAGCAATTATTGCTGTTTTTACTTCACAAAACATTATAATTATGTTTAGGGACCCTCAACGAAAAAAAAATTTTTTCCAAAAATAATAAAATTTATATATTCAGATACTCCTGGATTTTCTGAAAACAACCCTTCCATTTTTTTAAATTTAAATTTAGAAGCGCAAGAATGATGAATTTTCTCCGGCGAGCGCTTCCGTTTTTCATGGGATCAAAGAAAAAGCGCCGCCAAGCAGGCGATGCACTTGGCTCAGTGGTTAGCGTTGCGATCTTGCATGCAAACACTCACAGGATCAATTCCGCTGGGGTGAAAAAATGGTGGTTAAAATTAAATTTTATGTGGGATGTATTTAAAAACATTATGGGGGAACTGCAAATAAATAATAACACTGATTTATTTTTAAATTTCATTAATTTAACAATTTTTTATTTTTTCTCTGTATAAATATTAACTCAACGGCAATCTATTGGTAATAACAAAAGTCTGCCCATGTTGCTCTATTTTTTTAAACGCCAGCAATAAATTTAAATTTAAAGCTTTGTTATAATAATTTCTGTTTGTTAAAACACTCACAAAATTAAAAATTATTTGTTAAAACAAACTGCCAACAACATCTATGACGACCCACGTTACATGTAACATTTTAAAGTTCTGCTGTTTGAGCTTAATACTTTTTTTAAATAATTTATTTATAAGTATATATTGGAAAAAACAACAAAAAAGTAAATATAAATATAAAAAATCATACTCATCTTCTATTATAGATATACAGATGTGAAATATAAAAAAAGAACACCATGACCATATATTCTAGAAGACAGATCTTTAAATAACTTGAAGAACTCTTTGAACAAATTGATAAATATCCGATAAGATTCATCATATCGGATATTTGAAGATGGCGCTGTTCTTTCTGGATTAGAAGTATCTGAAACATAAAATAAAATAAGATATTATATATATATATGTGCAGTAAGACAAACACAAACCAGTAATTCAGCAAAATTCATATATCATCCTAATCATGTTATTTTTTCACATTCAACTTCAAGAAATGTGATATGTACCTTGAGTTCGGATAGATTCATTGTAGATTCTTCATTCATTCTTCATAATTCTTTTGACATAAAAAGCAACACTGATTTTTTGAGAGATCTAAAACAACGTGATATAATGCAACTAGTAAAAAATATTAATGTATGCATATATACAAAAAAAACTTACCATTATACATCAAATCAGCAGCAGTCACTTGAAGAAAGTTTTGAGTTTGATTTAGGATAGAAAAAGTTTGTGATCAAAACTTCGACGATGTTCTTTTTTTATAAAAATTGTTTCTTGAACAGCTTATCTTGACGATTAGTTGATTCTTCTTCAAGCAGCAACAATTTAAAAACATTTATTAAAAGCAGCAAGCAAAATGTGATAGAAATGACGGATGTGGCAAAAATGTTTAATAACATCCTAATTTTCCACAATTTGTTTTTTATTGGAAAAACATTTCTCAAAAACAATTTTCGGTGTAAAAATAAGCAAATTAATGAAATTTAAAAATAAATCAGTGTTATTATTTATTTGCAGTTCCCCCATAATGTTTTTAAATACATCCCACATAAAATTTAATTCTAACCACCATTTTTTCACCCCAGCGGAATTGATCCTGTGAGTGTTTGCATGCAAGATCGCAACGCTAACCACTGAGCCAAGTGCATCGCCTGCTTGGCGGCGCTTTTTCTTTGATCCCATGGGAAAGTTCCTTTTTTGTGAAAAAAAAATTTGTTGAGGGTCCCTAATTATGTTTCTGATAGTAAAATGACATAAAAATAATGTTTCTGATAACATAAAGTTTTTTTGGTAATTAATTTCTGGTTGCTGCATACTGTAGAAGCCGAAATTGTTGACAAATTAAATTTTTTGCTTCCAAATGTAGTATTTATATCACAAACATGATTATAATGTTTTGTGTAGAGACCGGCGTCGATCGTTTAAAAAAGTTTTTCAGCAAAAAAAAATGACTATCCTTTTTCCCAGAATTTTTTTCTTAGCACGACCTTTTTTTTTTTTTTTTTTTTTGTCAAATATTCTAAAAACATTTGGGGTACATGAGTGTAAAGCAAAAATGTCATAAGATTTCAGAAAATGATGGAATCAAAAGTAAAACTAATTAAAATCATTTCCTAACATTATATTTGCCAATGCTAGGTGATAAAAACAACATAATATTGCTTATCATCATTTACAGTATCACCAACTGATATGAACAGAAATTATCAAAAAATCACCAAAAATAAATTTTTTTTCACATAAACACTGCATTTTATAGAGTAGAAAATCATAAAAACATATTGCTAATACAATCAAAGCATCTAAAACGTGTTTCAACTAAAAAAATTATTTCTATTTTTCATCGTCTGCTTGTTGTATACTGTAGAAAACGAAAAATCTCAAAATTCATTTTTCGGGCGTGAAATGTTAGTTTTGAATCAAGAGTGTATTTTTATCATTTATCCGCTCTATAAAATGCAGTTTTTACGTGAAAAAAAAATTTATTTTTGGTGATTTTTTGATAATTTGTGTTCATATCAGTTGGTGATACTGTAAATGATGATAAGCAATATTATGTTGTTTTTATCACCTTGCATTGGCAAATATAATGTTAGGAAATGATTTTAATTAGTTTTACTTTTGATTCCATCATTTTCTGAAATCTTATGACATTTTTGCTTTACACTCATGTACCCCAACATCATCACTTGACCTTGGTATACTGTAAAAACAGTTTCAGATACCTGATAATTTTTTTTTGGTTTTTTTGTAATAAAACAGCTATTATGGAACAATAATAAACACACTACGACGCGTTTAGACCACTTTTGCTTTTTTGTCAGAGAAAAAAAAGAACATGTAAAAAGAGAGAGAGCAGAGTTTCGAAAAAGTCTGCTCTCTCTCTTTTTACATGTTCTTTTTTTTCTCTGACAAAAAAGCAAAAGTGGTCTAAACGCGTCGTAGTGTAAACAGTTTTTAGAATATTTGACGCAAAAATGCAGCCGGGCGGATTTTTTTATTGGTGCTTACATAAGTTATACGGTACCATGACGGTCTCGACACGAAAATTTTATTTTAACCAAAAACAAACCTTACCATTAAATTCCCCATGCTTGAAAACCTATACAAACGGGGAATAGCTAAAATTGAAAGGAAAATGGATTTTTGCAGGTTAATTTTATAATTGAAATTCTGTATCGACCAGATTCCGAGCACCAGATGACCCGCAAACGGATCGATTTCAAATAAAAGGCATATATATCATTTAAGCAGACATGTTGGGGCATAAAATAAATGCAGTTTCAGAAACTACCACGGAAGTTTACCCAAAAAAAATTCACATCGAAATATTTTTTTTTCGATTTCGGCACGAAAAAATTTTTTTTTAAAAATTTTAAGTGTGCCATCGGATTCCCCGTGGTCGAAAACCTATAAAACCGGGAAATAATTAAAAACAAAGGAAATTTGCATTTTTTTTCAAAAGATTCAAAAGATCAAAATATGGAATGTATTATTAAAGTTTTATCAAAATTACTTACTCCTTTTATTGATCCATCAGAAACTAAATCACGAAAGCTAACCTATGCGCTTGCATATGCACGCTTGATTAAAATTTCCAGGAAAATTTTAGAAAAAGAAAATGAAGAACAAAAAGATATTTTAATCAAATCTGGAGCAGTTTCAGACCTTATCAATTTGTTTATAGATGGTGATGAAATTTGTAAGGGCAAAGATATCAAAATATTGTTAAAACTTGGAATTATTCAAAAATTAATTCTAATTTTAAACTCAAATTTTAACGAAACTAAAAATAAACAAAAAACATTGAAAATTTTGAATCTTTTGAAACAAATTATTTTGATGGATTCAAAAAAGTGTGATGAAATTAGTAAAGAAAATGGGATTCCGATTCTGGTAAAATTAATGAATTGCTCAAAAAATTTATTGATTCGTAAACAAGCAGCTTTTATTCTAATTGATGTAATTGAAAAACGTCAATTCTGTGAATTTCATAGAGTCAAAGCCTGTGATCGATTGAAGATTAAAGTAAGATACATTTTTACTCCGATTTTGGAGGTTTCTAAAATATCTTTCACTTTTTTTCATTATCTTTTTTATGTGTGTTTTTAGGATGATAAAGATGGAATACCTGACAATTGCAAAAAAATCGTAGAAACTGATGCTATTTTATTACTTCTTTCAAAACAACTTAAATGTCCAAAAAGTCCAGACTGGAAACTTTGCAAAAGAATTTTAACATTATTTGAAACGGTTTCTGAAGAAAAAATCAGAAAGTGTAAGGCTTTTTTTTCAAATTGATTTATTTTTCTCGAAAAAATTAAAAAAAAATCAATTTGGGATACAAATTGTTTTTTAAAATATAATGCCAAAGACTAAAATGTTTTAAAATTCCCTTCCAAAAATTTCTATGAAAAACAAAAATGCCGTTTTTTTATAAAATTAAGTTGGTTTGTTTTTTTTTTATAAAATTAAGTTTGTTTTTTGAAAATCAGTCCCATCGATTTTTCTCATACAGCTTTTTGTGAGACGATTTTCATCCAAATCCCAAAAATCGGTGCGTGAAAAAAACGGAAGATCGATATTTCGTTACAAAGACACTTCGTTACCAACTGTAATGACGTGCCTTTGAACCCAGCTCACGTTGGTAACGAAGTGTCATATATCCGAGAAAAACGGAGGGGAGAAATTTCGCAGTTTCTCGAAAACTCTATATGAAACATGATGAAACACAAATCCCAAACTTGAAAAAACTTTTTAATTTTATAGATTTATATCATGGAATTGATGAAGAAATTTTGAAAAATATTGTCAATTTTCTGAATCCAAATAATTTACGCCGATGCAAACATTATATTGATTCTTTTTCAAATATTCGAGAAATAATTTTAAACGTTTCAAATTACAACAAAAATGGAAAAGAAGTTTTGGAAAAAACTGGAACAATTTTTGCACTTATTAATTTAATTATTTATCCAAATTATTCATATTTTGCTTTAAATTCTATTCTTAAAATAGCCAAAAGTGCTCCAAATTTGATGAATTCAGAAATTATTTCAAGATTGGCCGAACATTTTTGTTTAACTGATATCAAAATTCATAGCGGAATTATTAAAATTTTTAAAAAATTATCGAAAAAGGATTCTGAAATTCAGAAGATTTGCATTGAAGTTGGAATTGTACCGTATTTAATTAAATATTTAGATGCTTCAGTTGATGGTGGTGGTGATAATGTTGAAAATGAGAAAATTAAGAAAAATGCTGCAAAAACTTTGTTAAATATTGTGAAAAAAGATAAAAAATATATTGCTGATATAATTGAAGGAGATGGCTTGAAGGCATTGATTAAATTTCTTGTTGTTGATGACGACGACCATATGCGTTATGACACAATTAAAATGGTATTAAAAGTTTCAATACAAAATGTTCAAGCTTTAATTAATGCTGGAACCGTGCCGTATTTGATACAAATTTTGAATTCAGATAATAATTTTTTGATTTCAAGGACTTTAAAAACAATGCTTTTTATCGCGGCTGGAAGGGATGAACAAAAAGAAGTTTTAATTGAAAATGGCACAATTCCAATTTTGGCCGATCTTTTAAGAAATGTAAATGTTGAAACTCGAATTTTTGCAAAATTTATTTTGCAAGAAATTGCAGCTGGAAATAATCCCAAACATATATCTTTAATGTCATATATGTGTCCAAAGATTTGTGATCAATTCAACAAACCCATTTCAATATATAAAAGAAAAAATGCCAGATTAAAAATTATCAAAGAAGCATTATGAAAAACATTTTTTTAAAAAAAAGGCAGAATCTTTTTATCTTTAATGTCCCTGAATCATTAAATTTTTAATAAAACAATCATTCCGAGCTTTCTTAAAGACATAAAACGATTTTGGTATTAAACAAAAAAAATTATCTTGACAAAAAAATGGAATATTAATTTTAGAAAATACAAAACTTTCTTTTATTCAGTCTGTTTTGCTTCATATAAAACGATGAAATGTAAAGTTTTTCAAATCAAGACGTTGTATTCCCAAAGTTGATTGATAATATTGGAAGATAGAGAAGTTTTTGATTTGGATATCGTAACTAATCAGTTCCTTTATAGCTACCGTACCACTCCAAATACCGTTACTCCTGGAAAATGTTCTCCTGCTAAAGTTCATCTTGGACGAGAACTTCGAACAATTTTGGATCAGATGCGTCCTCAAGTGGTCAAGAATCTCAATCAAAATGTTGTACAAAATGAAGCTTTTGATCGACATCATGGTGCTGTTTCCCGATACTTTAAAAAGAATGAAGCTATTTTCTATCGCCTTAAGAAAGATACTTCATGGAAACCTGGCATTATTACTTCAAAACGTGGTGCTCGTCTTTATTTTGTTCTTGATGTTGATTCTAATAAAACTGTTCGCGTCCATGCAAATCAACTCAAACATCGAATGGATGA
This sequence comes from Panagrolaimus superbus, assembly GCA_964035985.1. Classification (NCBI taxonomy): domain Eukaryota; kingdom Metazoa; phylum Nematoda; class Chromadorea; order Rhabditida; family Panagrolaimidae; genus Panagrolaimus; species Panagrolaimus superbus. Next base: position 13,860,565 of record OZ038359.1, read on the forward strand.
ACCCGTCTCTCAAAACACTCTCCGCTTCTTATGTTCACCAAATGATTTTGATTATCATGAACAAGAAGATACATCATCTGCTGCACCATCTACTTCCAGAACTGAAACATCATCGTCCGTTGCTTCACCTACTCAAAGTTGTGCATCATCGTCAAATTCAAGTGAAAGCTCCGTAGCCTCATCAAATGCCGATCCTCAACCTCCTGCTCCGGTTGTTCCTCGTTATCCGCAAAGAAATAGAAAGCAAACAACTCGGTTAAAGGTAAATCCTAAATTAAAGTCATATAATTAGGTCTTTTTTTTTGTTATTTGTTTCTATTGTATTTTTCTCCTCTCTCTTAGCTTAGTTCCAAAACCTTCCGGTTCCAGAACTTCAGATTGTATAACTAAGATGATTTTCGGTGGTTGTAAGGAGTGATGAAAATGTTGTGAACCTTCCTCAGGCGCTGTGCAGTTAGGGCCCGCTGATAGCTTCCAACACACTCTTATCTTACATCTACAACTGTAACTCGAATCTCATTCTCCTGTTTGCAATTCTGTTTACGTTCTTCACACCGTTTCTATTTTTTTTTTACCGTAATCTAAGCTAAGGGGGGAGGAGTGCAGTGACCGGCTGAAGATTTGTCTTTGCGCTGGTCGCACTTTTCGTGTTAGGAACCGTTGCTGCCGCAGCGTTCCTATTTTCCGTTGCTTTGCTGTTGCTGTGCAACTTTCCTCTTTTTGTTGTTGTTGTTTTATTTGCTTCCACGCAACTACGTTTATTCTTCAATAAACTTTATTATTTTATTACTTGTTTATCTTTCGGATACAACAAATATTATCAATCAACTTTCTTTTTTTTTTGTTTTGGTTTTCGCTATATTTATGACAATATCAAGGATGAGAAATCCGGCCCGAAAAAATCAAGGCCGGCCAGCCGCATTTCTCATCCCTTTTAAATATTAAATAATTGAATATTTACTTTTATCCTTTATGGTTTTTAAAACTTAGTGGCCTTTTTAAGAACCCCCCATTCTTATTTACAGCTTTTAAAAAGTTAATTTAAATCAAACAAATGTAATTTAAATTTGACAAAATAAAATAAAACTTACTTTAAATTTTTTGATTGAAATACAAAGGATTCTTTCTCGCTTTTAACAAAAATTAAAAATAAAATAATAACAATGGTTCCAAAAATTATATTCAAAATACTTACAATTGTAAAAAATATAATATCTGACATTTTTTCGCCCTGGCAAAAAAATTAATATTTTTCTGTTCCGAAAATGTAATATTAAAAAAATAATTTTACCAATAAAAAGTTGGAAATTATATTTTTTAATCACAACATTTATTTAATTAATGTTAAAATAAAAAAAAACTAATATTTTAATGACGTAATATTTTTAAATATTACCAAAGATTACTGGCGTGTGAATTTTTTAACAAATTATTACTGCTTTTAAAAAATTAATTTACTGATATATGAGTTAGAAAAAATTAATTAACTAAATAAAAAATAATTAAGGCATTCTGTAATTTGTTTTTCAACAACTATTTTATTAAAAATAGAGAAAACACTTATATTAAGATTAACGAGGAAATAAAGCAGAAAAATGTAGGCTCATAATATTTCCGGGTTTTACAAATAACACTTTTTAGCTGATTACTGTAACACAAATAATTGGTGTCTTTTTCAACAATCTCCTATTTTGTTTGTTTGGAAAATCGAAAGAGTTAAAGAAGGGAGCGTCCGGGATGGACAAAGTTTTTTCTTACCACCGGTGCTTTGGGACTATCCAGAGATCACGTGACTAGTAGAGGGGGGGGGGGGGGGGGGGGGGGGGGTAAACGAAAATGTGAAAATGTCACCAAAAATCATGAGGGGATCGATTGTTTGTCACGTGATCACTTTTAAACGTAATTTTGTTTTTTGTTCACAAAATCAAATTGAGTTTTATAGGAAACATTTTTCCTATAAAACTTTCGAAACACATTGTTTTTAGCAATGCTCCGAAAAAGGATGCTCATTTTGTTTTGGATAAAGCTTATTTCATTTTTTTCCGGGTTAAAAAAAGATGGAAAATCAGATAAAACGATATAAGATTTGCCCAAAATGATATATAAAATTAATTTTTGAAATGCTTTACAAAGACAAATCACAAAAGTAAATTTTAACTGAAGTTAAAACGTTTTCATGTTGAAGTTACCCCCCCCCCCCTGAAAAACATGTGTATTCGAACTCCAACTATTTTTTTATATTTTTTGCACATTTGATTCCCAAAAATGGTCAATTTCATTTAATTCAAGCACCAAATTATAGCTTATCACTAAAATTTTGTGATTTTTTTCACCCAAACACTTTTCTAGTTTTATCATACATTCTAGTTTTGCGTTTTCCCCCATTTTTGTTTATTTATGTTTTTTTATTTCAAAAAAACATTCGCTTAAATATTGTTTAAAATATTTAAAAATCTTTGTAAAGCTTTGTTTAAAGTTTAAACAATGGGATTTTTGTTATGGCTTGGAATTGTTGCATTGGGATTAACACTTTATTATTGGAAAAAAATATTTGATTTTTGCCGAGAAAGACACAGATTTGTTGAAGCTGTGGATAAATTTCCAGGACCACCGGCAATGCCAATTTTTGGAAGCACTTTATTATTTAAATGGAAAGTGGCAGGTTTGTTTTTTTTTAAAAAAAGCTATCAAAAAACATTGTTTCATAAAATTCATTCAATTTTTTTTTCGTTGCGAGTAGGCATGGCACCGGGACTGGAAGTCTCGTGTAGTCCCGGCCCCGTCCCGGGACGGGACGGGACTAAAACTTGGTCCCCGGGATTGTTTTTAAAAGGGAAAAATATAAAAATGGTTGGAAAAACGAAAATAAAAGGGAGGGTTTTTACTTGAATAAAATTTTTTGTAAATAAATTGATAATAAAAAATATCTTTTCTAGAAGCAGAACAGGATTAGTAGACGTTTCCCCGACTCGACATTTCCCCGACCAAGACGGTTCCCCGATTCAATCATAAAAAATTTCCCCGACTTCAAAAAAAGGCAAAACTTTTTTTTTTCTTCGATTGTATGAAAATTCTCCGACTGCCTTTTCTCCGACTAAGACATTATAAAAAACACTGTGAAACCCTGAGAAACCCTAAGAACGCTTAGCTTAGTACATGGGATAGTGGGACGGGTAAAACCAATAAACTGAGTGTTATATCTTACATAAGCCGACTTTATTAAGGTAAAATATTAAAGGCTGGGAAGTTTAGTATTTTACCTGAAGAAATGCCTAAGTCGGAGAAACGGCAATCGGAGAAAACCAATAGTAATTTGATAATCCTATGAAATTTTAAATTAAGCTTAGATAGATAATTTGAATTTCAGTTTACTTTACCTTCGGAATTTTTGGAGTTCTCCATTTTTTCGAAAAAAAAATTTTTTTTAAGTCGGGGAAATTTTTTATGATTAAATCGGGGAAACGTCTTGGTCGGGGAAATGTCGGTCGGGGAAACATCTGAATACCGCAGAACAGCTAATAACATCTTTCGTAGATTTTTATAAAAAGAAGAAACTATTAAAATAAAAGATATTAAAATTGAAGACATTATATAAAAATGTCTTGAACGTACTTTCGCCATTTTATTCTGCAATCCCGCAACTAAGACTGTCTGTGAGATAATAGTAGTTTTTATAAGAAAATTCTGAAATATTCCCCGTTTTCTGAAAAATCCCCGTCCCGTCCCGGGACTGGACTAATCTTGAGGGGACGGGATCGGGCGGGACGGGACGGGACTGGAATAAAGTGGTCCCGCGCCATGCCTAGTTGCGAGATTTCTCAAAATTTCGATTCTTTTTTTGCTTTTAGAATTTACTGAACAAATTCTTGAATGGGGTGCAATATTTCAACATGAAGGTCATGGCCTTGTAACATTATGGTTGGGACCTTATGCAATTATTTCGACCCTAAAACCTGAAGAAGCTAAAGCTGTGTTGGAATCAAATACCGTAATCACGAAAGGAAAAGAATATTCAATTATTCAAAAATGGTTGGGAACTGGCTTACTTACAAGTACCGGAGATAAATGGCGAACTCGCCGAAAGATGCTTACCCCAGCTTTTCATTTTAATGTTTTAAATAGTTTTTTGATAATTTATGATTCAGAAGCAGAAATTTTTGTTGAACAATTACAAAAATATGCCGATTCTGGGGAAACTTTTAATTTATTTCCATATATTAAAAGATGTGCATTAGATATTATTTGTGGTAAGTTTCGGCTATGTTTTATTATCAAAATTTTCGTTTTGGAACCAAAAACAACGACACCAAATTTTAATTTAAAATTGTTCATCAACCCGGATATTTAAATTTCAAAAATGAATACAGGGTGGCCAAAAAAAAGTGCAATTCGATTTTTTAAAACAAACGAAAGGACCCCAAAACCCAAGGGTAGGTGGAATATAAACTTGGAGGGAGGACACATTTGACCCTACAGTATGACCTCTCCAGCATTTTCGCGTCGGGAGTTCTGGGTACGCCAACTTTTGAAACCCATGTTTTTTGGACTTTTTGTAGAACAAAGTTCCTATGAGAACCAATGATGATCGGATAAGTGATTCAGATAGCCCATGGATGGAACTCGTCAATAGGCCAAAGTTTGGGTTCCAGGAACTTTCGTGTCGAGACAACCGAGCAAAAGAAAAAATGAATACCGAGTTTTTTCGATTTTAAGTGAATTTTGATCTATCGGCCTGGCTTTTCTAGGGCATCTGAAGGGGTAATATTTGTTTACAATAAACTTGGGCATATTTGTGACCATTTCCACCCAAGCAAATTTGAAACTGAAACAAAAAATTTTTTTTCGACTGCTAAAAATGGCTGCTTGAGGTATACGGTATTAGTGTCAAAGTTTTAAATTACGGTTTTATGCTAAAAATAATTAAATAATAATACGCTCGTTACTCTAATATAATTTTTAAGCTATTTTGATTCTGTATAATATTTTTAAATTGTATTTCATTTTTATCGCCTGCTACTTACAACTACAAATTATGGCTGCTTAAAAACCGATTTTTTTGGGATTTGTTCCATATTTTGCACAAACGTTGCAAATATGCCCAAGTTTATTGCAAACAAATATTACCCCTTCAGATGCCCTAGAAAAGCCAGGCCGATAGATCAAAATTCACTTAAAATCGAAAAAACTCGGAATTCATTTTTTCTTTTGCTCGGTTGTCTCGACACGAAAGTTCCTGGAACCCAAACTTTGGTCTATTGACGAGTTCCATCCATGGGCTATCTGAATCACTTATCCGATCATCATTGGTTTTCATAGGAACTTTGTTCTACAAAAAGTCCAAAAAACATGGGTTTCAAAAGTTGGCGTACCCAGAACTCCCGACGCGAAAATGCTGGAGAGGTCATACTGTAGGGTCAAATGTGTCCTCCCTCCAAGTTTATATACCACTTACCCTTGGGTTTTGGGGTCCTTTTGTTTGTTTTAAAAAATCGAATTGCCCTTTTTTTTGGCCACCCTGTATTCTAATTTTCATTTTATTTTATCCTTCGAATTTCCAAAGAAAGAAAAACTTGTTGGATTTTACTAAAATTGTAAAATTGCGTGTAACATATTTTCATCGAAAAATTTTATCTTGTAATTTTTGGAATTTAAAACATATTTTTGTCTTTGGCAAAAAAAGAATTTTTCGCAAATGCTAATTTTTGATAGATTTTAGAAACTTCAATGGGAACAAAAATTAATGCTCAAACAAATCCAAAGCATCCATATGTGATGGCTGTTCAGAGATTAAATGAATTAAGCTTTGATTATATGAGATTTCCATGGAATTGGATAAAACCAATTTGGTATGCCACTGGAAAAGGGAAAGAATATGATGGCTGTCTGAAACTTGTAACAGATTTTACTCGAAAAGTTATTGCAATTCGGGGAAAAGAATTTGAGGAATCACTTTTGCGGGGCGAAATTGTTGATTTTGAAGACGCAGAAATGGTGGCAAAAAAGAAGCTGGCATTTTTGGATTTACTTTTATCTGTTCAAAAAGAGGGAAAATTAACGGAAGAAGATATCCGGGAAGAGGTGGATACATTTATGTTTGAAGGTTTGTTTTTTCTTACATCACAAAGAAGTCTACAGTAAATAATCTGGATGATGTAATCAATAAATGTAGGACATGATACAACAAGTGCTGCGATGTCATGGACAATTTGGAATCTTGCACATTATCCTGAATATCAGAAAAAGGTTATTGAAGAAATTGATGAAATTTTTGGTGATTCTGATCGCTCTTGCACTCATGATGATCTAAAAGAACTCAAATACCTTGAAAAATGTATTAAAGAATCTTTACGTCTATACCCATCTGTGCCATTCTTTACTCGATGTGTTGAAGAAGATTTTTATCTTAGTAAGTCAAAAAAAGTGTGGATTATGAAATATTGCATCATCTTTTTTTTCAGATGATAGACTTCTTCCAAAAGGTTCAACCGTGCTAGTTCCACCATTTGTGCTTCATCGGGATCCAATGAGCTTTCCAAATAGTAGCGTATTTAATCCGGAACATTTTAGTCAAGAAAATATGTCAAAACGCCATCCATTTTCGTATGTGCCATTCTCGGCAGGACCCCGAAATTGTATTGGACAAAAGTTTGCAATAACGGAAGAAAAAACTGTTTTATCACAATTTTTCCGGCATTTTCGTGTTGAATCTGAAATGCCATGGGAGGAGAATACGCCGATACCAGAAATTATTACAAGACCTCAACACGGTTGTCCCGTAAAAATTTTTCGACGAAAATGAATCAATGATTTTTGATTAATCTGGCATTAAATTGTAAATACAACAATTTTTATTTATGAAATTACAAAAATAAACACTTTTTAATAAAACCTTGCCATAACCTTTTTAAGCTTTTATTTCAACATCTGAATCGTTTAACCATTTTTGCATTGGCAGCTGCGGCGATGAAAACATGCTTTTTTATTATAAAATATAAATTCATTAAATTTGAATTAAAAAAACAATTGTAATATGTTCTTTTCGGGTCAAAACTTTAATTATGATGCACCAGTGTTTTAAAGGGTTTTTAAAGAATTTTATGAAAACTTAATATTTACTGTTGACATACACCAAGCAAATATAATCCATCCAAAAAAATACGATAATTTCATTTTTTCTTTATAAATAGTTACATGTTTTTATCAATAACTTTTACTTTTTTGTTATAATTTAATATTATTTTTTGAATACTTTGGATCAATCTTATTATTACAGTAGCTCAATGGAGTGAAGACATTTCATGTTCGGAAACGTTTTTTTCTTCTGATTTTTAGCGTTATTTTTTTTTCTTTAAAAAGAAAGAATCAAATGTTTTGATTCAAATTCTTGTTGTTCAAAAAAATCGAAAAAAAAAACAATGGAAATAAAATTTGTTTTTTACAAACGATAATTGTTTTATTATTTGTAATACATTTATAATTAAAAAAATGTATTACACAAAAATGATAAATAAAAACAAAATAATTGAAGATTTATTATTTATTGTTTACGCACTTTGTCGAAAGCAACACTGCGATCCATTGCCAACTCGGACATTTCTCTAGTCATTCCATCAAATAACATAACAGGAATTTGATAAGAATGATTTTCTGTTTGAAGAATTTTATCAACAACTGCAGAAAGACGAATTTGATAATCTAACGAAATTTCGAACGAAAATATAAAATCAAATTCGGTTTTTTGATTTCCCTAAATTATCATATTATTAATACCATTTTTTAAATCAAAAAACAACCGTTGCAAAATCATAGAAACTTTCAATATCAAATTCTTCAGGAATTTCAGACAAATACAAACTTTCAAGGTTTGAAAAATGTGGAATTTTCACCATTTTTTTAACTGTTTCGGATGCAACTAAATGAGGGGCAAGAATTCCCCTTCTAAAAAATAAGAAGAGAAAAAATATATTTGTTTATTTAAAGAAAGAAATACGCTTACATTTTTTTAATTTTAGGAAGAGCTTCAAAAATAGCGTCTATTGCAGCGATGGAACCATTTTCAGAATACACAAAAATTTTATGGAAATAAAAGTCTTTGCAATTTGAAGCAAGAAAAATAAAATTTTTCATAGAAATATTTAGGCTATAAAGTCTCAGAAAATGTATGGAACATTGATAAATTTTTGGAATAAAATTTGACATAAAATTTTGATCACACATTTTTGTTTTTTCACTTGATAGGCTAATTTTTTCAGTTACCCAAATTTTGAAAGAAAATTTGTTAAAGTTGAAATTACTATTAAATTCTATTTCATTAAATTTTGTTTTTTTTCCGACTGATGAATACAAGAATGGCAGAATGAGAATTGGATTTTTAACAAAAAAATGTTTGCAATTTTGAATAAGTTTTTGATATACCTTTGTCGAACCTGGATTATTTGTTATAAAAAACATAATTGAATCAGGTAATGAAAAGTATTGCGGCTGAATTGTCTCATAGAAACTTGTCTTTGTGCTTGCAAAAAAAATCAATAAATCTTCTGAAGTAGGATGGTTTGACGATGGTAAATTTGTACTTGATTCAGTCATTCTTTTCTCGTAAAGTTTCTATAAATGAAATTCTTAAAACTCTTTTTTTTCAAACAGATTTTTTGCAACATCAATTTTTAGCAGTCATGGCAAAAAGCAGAATTTTTTGGCATAGGAGGTCCAGGTGCATTAAAAACATCCAAAACTCGCTTCTACGTGGTGGGATTTTCTTAATCTCAAAAAGAAAAACGATGTATGCCACTCGGCTATAGATTCAACAAAGAATAATTTTTATATTTTATTAAGTATTTTTAATTATGCTAAAATTATTTTATCAGAAGAGTACGAATTTTCGAAATTTAACTTAAAAAACTGAAAATCTTGACTTTGATGGTATCAAAATATTGAGTCAAAGTTTTTTAAAAGGCTGAAGCAAAACATTTCCAGATACATTACTTTTGATGTATCTTTTAGTTTTTGAGATTAAGAAAATCCTCCCAGGACCCCCGAGACAATCTACACGTGGAAGAGAGTTTGGAACGATTTTATGCACCAAAAAAAATTATTCTAAAATTCTACTTTTTGCCACGACTCACGTACGGATTTTTGGGAAATGGGAAAAAAATCATTCATATTTTCTCGGAGGGCAAATGTGGATAGAGCAGTTGGTTAGCGCGTTTTCTTTGCATGCTCGACGCTGCAGAGAAGCCAGGTTCGATCCCCGCGAGAGCAGTTACAAAAAATTTTTTTCATAAAAAGAATAACTTTGATTCAAGTGGTTCAGCAATCATTGTAAAAAATTTTTTGAAAATTTTCTTGTAAAAACGACAAAACAAATTCGTTAAAAACATCAGTGCTCTCGCTGGGTTTGAACTTGCACTTTTTTTCGCCCAGCGTATGCAAAGAAAACGCGCAACCAACTGCTCTATCCATTTTTGCCCTCCGAGAAAATTTCAAGTGTCTTTTTTCCATTTCCCAAAAATCCGTACGTGGACTTCTAAAAATCGGATGTTGCACAAAGTTTGTAAATTGATAGATATAATAACGAAGAATAAAAATAATGTAAAAAACAAAAATTAATCAGAAAATATGTGGCATTTAATTGAAGACAAAAATTTTAGAAGGATAGAGGGTCAAGAACTTTTTGCTGGTGCCGGTGCAAAAACCGGGTCAGATTTTTGGGATTTGAAAAAAAAATTCAGGGACAAAGATTAAACTGAAAAAAACACAACAAATTCTCCGATTTTTACATCAACTTTGTTGCATGAATTACTCAAAAAATATCAGAATTCGACCTTGGAAATTGTTGGTTAACTTTTCCTTAAAAATAAATTTGCACTGAATTCGAATACAAATTCACAACTGTGCTGCTACTTTTTGGTAAATGAAGACTTTTATAGTATATTCGTTTGTTTATATATGAGATATTCTCAGAGAGGGTCAACGAACATATATATTGATTTGAAAAAAAAGGGAATATTCGCAATATATTTTTGCCAACTTGGATGCCATTGAATTGGATCATCGTTATGGAATAACGGACTTAATCCCTTCTCAAAAAAAATCAATCATTTAATGGAATAAATTAAATGATTGGAATTGTGAAGAAGTACTAAATTAAGTGCCTGTGTTTTAGGCCCTGATTTCTTTTTGTTTTGCAAATATGGGTCACCTTTTCATCTGCAACGTATTCAAAAAATAAGAAATGGAAAAGTTTTTTTGAGGTGTTCAAATTGGCTCTTGTTGTGGATTTCTTCAGAAAGATTTTCAGAAATTATTAAGGAATTGTTATTTAAATTGTATACAAAACCGTCAACTTGAAGTTAAAGCTCAAGCACCGTATCGAATAACCCCGTCAACATTTATTTTTGCTTTTGTAATGGCTGAGACGCTATACCTTTTTTTGATACTAATAAATGTAATTAAAAAACTTTAAACATATATAATATACTTTTACTTTTTGATATATTACAACATTTACAAAATACACAAGATAAAAAAGTTAGAAACTACCGATTTTTTACAAATTACCCGTTATTATTTCTGCATTCTTTTCACTTTTTTGTTTTTGCTGCTTTTTTAATGGCGGAGGTGGTAATAAAATATTAGAGCCATCTATTGGACGAATTTCACATGGTGGCCCAAAAATTGACAGCATTACTGGAAGCATTGCTGAAATAATAAAAGGATGAATTGATTTAAATTTAAATTTTAAAAAATTACCTAAGCCATTGAAAAGTCCAATAAGAATAAGAGCTGTCATCACAACAAAGAAATATTTTACAACAAAATCAAATTCAGAAAATGCTAACATAATAATTCCCAACAAAGTAGAAAGACCACCATGGACAACTATAAAAATATATTGATAACTTTAAATTACAGTATACGTTTAAAGGACAAACCTGGTATAAACATATGTCTCATTGCAGATGCCATTCTTTCTTCTCGAGTTCCCAATGAAGTTAAAAATGCCAAGACTACATGAGCCGTAAATTCAACACCAATTCCAACAGCAGTAATTAACGTTACAGCAGAAATTGGATTCTAAAATTTTTAATTTACATGGTTGGCATGAAAAATAAAATAAAACTTACCATTTTAACACCGAATAATCCCATAAAACCTGCTAATTCAACTGTCATTGAAACCACAACAATCGCAACCATTGCTGCAGCCCAAACATTAAAAATGATCACAGAAATAACGAGTAAAACGCAGCCTCCAATAATTAGAATAGCTGTTGCAAGATTCTTTGTTCTGAAAAAAGAAATATGTTGTTAATAAATACTTTAACAAGGTTTGTTCCCTACAAATGAAGATATTGTTCCCAGAAGGTAAATGCCAATCCTGCGGGGTAATTTGGTAGACCTTCATCAGTGAATTTTTCAGAAACAGCACGAATTTCTTTAATCATTTTAACAATTGGTGGAGTATCAACAAGATCGGTAAGATAAAATGGAATTTGTGAATAATATAATGGTTCTGCAGGTGGAACAATTGCATCTGCCCATGGATCGAATCCCCATGAAGGTGGAGTTGGAAAGAATGCCGCTTGTGACACATAATACATCATATTATCAACATGATACCAAGCCGTTAAATAATTGTAAAAACCTTCTGGATTAATTATTCCTGATTCATCAACAAGTTTCACCATATTAATCTAAAAAAAATTACTGTATAAATAAATATTGAAAAAATATAAAAACATACTCTTCCAGTACAATTGTATTTTTTACCATATGAGCATACAAGTCTTCTTGCAAGTAACATTTCATCATTTATTCTTTCATCGGTAGTCGATCTGATATACAATGACCCATTAATGCGATCAATAACACCCTTTTCAAATCCTTTATCCAGTTCAGTTTGAAGCGACGTTAACCAAATTCTCATTAACGACATCCAATATGGTTCACTTGTTTTTCCATCAACTTTTATTACAAAATCTGATTCAGCAACTTTTTCTCGAAGTTCTTCAATCTTCATTTGCTGATTGGGATAATCAATATGTGGACCTTTAAGTACAATAAACATTGGATAAAATGAAAAATATTCTTCACGGGCTTTAAGGAAAGCCGATGGAGCAGTTCCCTCAGGCAAAACATCGGCAAGTTCAAGTCCAAGTTTAGAATGATATAATCCAACACAACCAAAGCCAAACATTAAAAAGCAAATAATAATGATGGCTGCTTTTGCAATCTTATTATGAAGCATAGGAATGTACCATCGATGAAGAATTCCTTCGAGGGTATACCATGAATAATGTTTTTCTTCATGAATATTTTGAGTTGCCATAACTTGAGCAGTCGATTCAGTTGGTGCAATTTTTCCTTTCGACATACATGGTGGAGTCATATCACGAACTCCTGCTTTTCGACGACGTAAATCACTTGCAATTAAAGCGGGGAAAAGGAACATTGTTGTAAAAAGATTGAAACATAAAAGAATAGCTGTTTGAGCACAGAATGATCGTAATGCAGGAATTGGCAAAATAATTCCTAAAAATGATAATAAATGTATTAAAAATACATATGTGCTATCATAGATTTATTTACCAGCAACGAAGGCAAGAATATTGTTAAATGAAGTAATGCAAATTGACATTCCAGTTTCTTTAAGAAGAACACCAATTTCATTTTTATGTACACAATACAGCAATTCTTGATAATTATGAAGTAATAGGAACATGTCATCGATGCCTAATCCCAATGTTAAAAATGGTACAATCTAAAAATGGCGATATGTATAAATATTCCATGTACTATTTCAGGTTTTAAAAGGTGAACACTGCACGGTTCAAATACTCAATATTACTGTACCTGAGTAGTTGCAGCATTAAAATTGACACCCATCATAGAAGATAATCCTAAACCAGCAATGGAAGAGAAAGTAATCATTAAAACTCCAATAATCGCAATAAATGTTGCAGATTGAACAGAGAACCACCATCCTTTCCAATCAAATTGTGTCCAACCTATAAATATAAAATATTTTAAAAAACGATATTACTGGTTATAATCTTGTTTTAAAATATTTTAATTTGTTTCACTATTTATTACATTTAAAATATTGCTCATATAAATGATTTTTAAATTCCCTGCCCATGTACAGTATTTTCCTTTTTAGTTCCAAAAACTACATAAATCCTCGAAAAGTTTTTTTTCTCCCTGCAGAATTGGGAAAACCTTATATCCGGATATTTTTAGAAAGAAATTTTTTTTGGTGGGTGATTCTGGGTAATTAAACACGGGGATTCCGAATGTATCCGCACTTTTCGGTAAGGCCTTCTGAATCCCTGTATCTCGATTTTTTCGCATACCGGCATAGATGATCATAAGCACATAACCAATAAAAATAACAAAGAATTGAAATTGAGAGAATTCTTCCAACATATCAGCGATGGACGTTGAAGCTAAAGGATGTACAACTCGAACATTTTCATCTGGACGATTTAAATGATGCTTATAAATATGATTAGTAAAATTTCGTTGCCAAGCTTGAATAACTGCATGTGCCTTAACATCATTCCATGTACCGCTGTCAAATCCTGGTTTAATATCTTGTTTTGCTCCATTAAAACGCAAAAAGACATCATGTGGTCCAGCAACAAGGAAAACAGATTGAAGGGCCTGAAAAATTTTCATTCAATTTAAAAAAGCTGTAATAAAACATTGTACCTCAGCTTTTGTTACAGTACCATTATCACGATGAATTCCACCAATGATTAAATCTTCTGGCCATTTCATAATATTTTTTCCAAAACCCTAAAATAAGAATTTTAACGTAATTGTATGTAGAATTTTTCCAACATATCAGCGATGAATGTTGAAGCCATCAAATCCTTACCGAGCATCCACCAGTCATAAGCTTACCATAATCTGGATACTTTGGAAATTCTGACTAAAGTAATAAAAAGTTAAATTAGTTCCAAAAATGAAGTAAATAACATACGGGAGTTAAAAATGCTTTCCATTTTTGTGGATTTTCATTTAACCACCTCAAAAAATCTTTACCATATTGTGTGCAGCGAACAACTTTTGGATCTATAACAACAACTTTAGGCCGATGATTTATATAATCTTTATCATCATCATAATTGTAATATTCTTCATCAGCTGCCTTTGTGCCATTCTTGGTTGTTGGTACTGGAAGAGGTGCAGATGTTGTCGTTGGTGGAACAACAACAATGACGGTTTGATTACTTTGAGTGGCACGTTTTTTTCTTCCAAGAATATCTCCAATAATATTGACTTCAGATTTAGGATTTAATGGAACATAAATGATTTCTTCTTCAAGTTTAATCTTTTCTCCTTCATCCATATTATTATTCCATGCATCAAATTTTTCTAATGCTGCACAATGATCAAAATAATTGGGTGACGTTTTAGGGCATTCAAAGTCAAGTGGGTCAATACATGGCCGATCAAGATATGCAGCACCGATACCAGCTCGATGAAAGAAATTTTTAATTGTTCCAAGATCAAGTAACGTTGAAACTTCATTAATGACAGCAGAAGGATTCAAATTCTTCCATGTAATATTTCCCTTTGGAATTGATGAAACAAATGCTGAGACTTCATCTCCAAGTAAAAGAGGGGGATGCGGGCCAAGAGGTTTCGCACCTTCCCAATAACAATCAATTGGAGTAATCCAAATACATGGAATAATTCGTTCTAGCAATGTTCCAATTGCAACATTTAAAGTTCCTGGTGGAAGTGTAGGTGCTGGAGGTTTAAAACAAATATCTGCAAGTGTCCAATTTCTAAAAAAATATGCATTTTGTAATTAAAGTGTCTATTCTAATTTGTTCCCCAATTTTTATACTGTTAACCTTCTTCTACAAAAAAACTTTCTTCTTGCAAAAATTGTGAACGTTCAATTTTGGATGGAAAAAACCGGCTATTGCAATGACAGAAAAGGTCCGTGTACTTTTTTATATTTCAAAAGATTCAATGACTTTTTTTATTACTATGCCCAAAAATGAACCGGTCGTCGTCAAGTGTATTCACACCTCATAGAAATGGAAAATGAAAAAAAAGGAGAAAAACATATGATAACCATAAAAATGGAGATGGACGATACCCGGATTTAAAAGAGCTTTACTTTTGGTTTTACACACTAATCCGAACCAAAACAAAACGTTATATAAAATCGGAAAGATGTGAAAAACAAAAAAGTGAAACAAGTATCCTTAAACAATAAAAAATTTGAAACAAACTATAATAATTACATTTACACTTTGGCATACTGTAGATATCCAAAATAAATTAATAACTTACGCTCCAAACATATCAACTTTATATTGTGAAATTTCTTCCATAAGCTTAACATGTCGAAGTAGGCCATCCTTTTGTAAAACATTTTCACCTTTAAAATGTGGAGTTTGAATGACAACTTGAAAGCCGCCACCAAGTCCATTTTCTCTTGGAAGTTCTGGTCCTTGTCCTAATACGGGCGGTTTTGGCTGTTTATTTATCGTCGCTTGAATTGGCGCCGATGCAGGTCTTGCTTCTCGGGGGTTTCTCCTCAAATTTTCAGCATATTCAATTTTTGCACGACCCAAAAAATTTAATTCTTCATCCAATCTTCCACCTTCTAAAATTAAAAATCAATGATAACTAAAAATAGATTTTTAAAAAAAACTAACGTGAAACCCATAGCTTTACAATATCAACTTCTATCGTAACATATCGAAGACCATAACAGCAACATAACATTAACAAAAAGCTAACACCTAAGATTGCAAATGGCCATTTTTGTACAGATGTTCCAACATGATATAAAATTCTTTGAAAGAAAGCACGAGCATATAATGCGATCCGATTACCTTCGGCTTTGCCCTATAAAAATATAGAAAGATTATTAAACAAATCAAATATGCAGGTAAAAAAGCTTACAGCATTGATTTGTTGAAGAGACATATCCGCATCGCACCATGTTGGATGATGAGTAAATTTTTGACGCCATTGATCAGTATAATCTGCAGAATCAGATTTTCCAACAACTAAACCATCAAGAAACTAAAAAAATAAAACAAAATTAAAGCAGCGATTAACCTTCCCTAAAGGCAATAAATAAATATACTCTTGTCAGTCGATTTTGGTTTGGCCTTTGAATCTCATCTTCAACCCTTTCATATCGATATAATGCACGATTTTTAATTTGTTTTTTACGAAATTTTGATGAAATTGATAGCGGTGTTAATGGAAAGTTTCGAGAGAATGGTGATTTAGAAAAAATTGCTTCAGAGATATCATTATCTGTTCCGTCGTCATCTTCTTCATCATCACTTTGATGGAGATGAAATCGGCGGGATGCAGCTGCTTTTGATGACAATGGAATTGATGAAAGACTTGATTGCTCCGAAGACATTTTTAAATCGTGGTTAAATTGTAAGACACAAAAAATATAATTTAAAAAGCCACCAAAAAGAAAAAGAAGGAGAAAGGATCGAATGTCCAAAAAAGGAAAACAAAAAAAGCGCGCGTGCATTCATTCGGGTCCTTTGAAAATGAGATCCCCCAAAAATAAATCCTTTTTTGGCAACTTTTTTAATAAATTTAAACCAAACTAACTTACTCGATAAATTCGATTTGTTTTTCGATTTCTGACGGCGGGTGGAGGTTCGTCACTTTTCATGGCTTCAAAGCCGCCCCTAAAAAATTAAATTATTTATATAATTATCCAACAAAATAAATTTGATAAAGATCTATTAAAAATAAAACATTCAATAATATTAGCTCGCCGTGTGGTAAAAAAATAATAATAAATAAATAAAAATACAAAGCATAAAAAAAAGAAGAGGAGAGAGAGAGAGAAAATACATGCGGATCTATTTTTCGGACGACGACGTCGACACGGAAACGAGGCCAACTGGTTGAATGAATGAATGAATGAATATGAATCTTCCTTCTTCTTTTGCTTTCTTTTTTGACGGCGGCGACAAGGATACTGGCGGCGGATGCTCCTGCCTGCCTGCCTACCGATGAATGATGCTGTTTCTGCTGCGCATCCCAGATATAAAAAAAAAGACTTTCGATCTGATTCATTCATTCTTTCGAACTATCAACTTTTTTTTGTTGGTTGGATATATATAATTTCAAAATATAAAAAAAAGAGAAACAATTTGGACATTGAAAAAAATATTAAATATCTTTTTATTGATGTTGTTTTTCCTTAAAAACTGAAGATTCAAAGAAGGAAAAAAAAGCGAGATTGATTTTGACAGAAATTTTTCATCGAATCTTTTTTTTTTGTCGCAAAAAAAGGGGGGATTTGAAAAGGGAGAGGAAGTTAGTTAGCCGAAAATCCCCCTCCTTGTGGCTATTATAAAATCGAGAGGGAAAGAAGAAAGAACGAAATAAAGGGAGGAAAAATTGGATCAAAAATAAAAATGAGTGAACCAAAGTCAAATATATTATTTTTTTTGTTGCGCAAAAAAACAACGATGGAAAAGAACAAGAATCTTTTTCGATGCATTTTTTCATGTAACAAATTTTTTTTTGAGTGACCCTTTTTTCTCTTTTTTTTTTGATTTATCAAGTTAAAAAAGAGACCCCCAAAAGGGATGTGGTGGTGATTTGGAGAAAAAGCCGTCAAGTGGATTGTCGTCTTTCTCTTCTCTTCAATTTAAATAAAATATATGTTATTAAGTATTTTACAAGTTAAGGTAAGAAGATAAAAAAAAAGAAAAGAAAGAAAGGATGTAGAAATAGAAAAAAAAATAATGAGAAGGGGATTTGAAATATCCGCTTTCATGGAAAAAATTCTAAAAAGCATAAAAAGCTTTAAAATTTAAGGGATCACGCTAATTTTACAAGTTTCAAAGTATACCTCAATCAATCTCCCAGATATATGATATTCCTACGTTTATATTTATATCCAAGTTTTACAAAATTCTATGATCGAAAACAGTGATGTTGCGACTCCGACTCCGGAGTCGGAGTCGGAGTCGGAGTCGATGAGGTGGAGTCGATGCATCGACTCCGGAAAGAAATTTTTAAAAAACTTTAAAAAACTATTTATTCTGCAAAATAATGTTTCTAAAACACCTTTGTTTGACATAAAAGCTCTAATAGATTGTTTTAATTGCTTAAAAAAAGTTTTGAAATTTTTTAAAATTTTTTAAAATTTTTAAAACAAATTTTTTGTTTCAAATATTAATTTTTTAATTATTTAAAACAATTTAATAGGGTGAATTGGCACTTAGAAAGCACTTTTATGTGTTCTAAAGAAAATTTTGAATTTGGAGTCGACTCCAGTGACTCCGACTCCGGAGTCGGAGTCGGAGTCGGAGTCGATAAAAAATGTCCGGCACATCACTGATCGAAAAAGAAAAATGGTGACGATCATCACGCATTTTGTATTCAAAAAAAAAGTTGAAGAAGAGAAAATATATATTTTTTTCAAACGACAAAATTGAACACGAAAATGAAAGAAGAAAAGAAAAAAGGGGGGATATAAAAAAAGCTAAATGTCCGCTCCTGACTGATCCCCCTGCTGCACTTTTGCCTTGGGGGGATAATTTCTTTCTCCTGGATTCAGAAGATGAAAAAAGAATAGAAGAAGAAGAAGAGAGGATTCAAGTTAGCGTAAAAAAATATATAGAAACTGGCTGAATCGAAATAAATGAAGAAAAGCTGAAAAAAGAAGAAGAAAAAAATTATCTGGTTGAAAAAAAACAGAAGAAAATATTTTTTTTCAATGATTTTAAAAAATTTCTAAAAAGCTTAAAAATATAAATATATTTGAAGATTTTTTAAGAGCTTTTGTAGTGTTAAAAAACGTTTAAAAAACAAATATATAAAAATGCCCCAAAGGCTTTTTTAAAAAAAATATGGAATTCTGTAAATTGTCTTCAAACATGTTTTATCTTTATATTTGTTTGCCTCTTTTCTTTTGTATTTTATTTTTTCAAGGAAAGGTACGATTTTTATGTATTATTTTTTTGTTTGATAAAAATATAGTTTTTGATTGGGACTTTGGAATGTTTTTTTTTCTCAAAAGAATAAATTTTCTCCAAATATTTTTTTAGAAATAACAATAAAAAGACCCTTAAAATTTTAAAATACAATTTAAAAATGTCTTTTTTTATTTAAATATTTTATAAACCTATTATAATTTTTGGGAATGATTGAAGATTATTTTTTTGAAAAAGCCTGGGAATTTTGTTTATTTAATTTTGTTCCATTTTATAAAATTTTGATTAAATTGATTCTCAAAAGTACCGTAATCGTTTAAAAAGGTGTTTAGATAAAAGTACTGTATTGATTGATTGTTCTTTTTCAACATAGATAAAAAAATAATACAATTTTTTTAAAGAGCCCCAATTGTAGAATTAAAAATTGATTTGTCAAAAATTCAATCACTTTGATTTTGTCCGATGAAAGTTCAATGACGTTTTTTATCTTTAAAAAAAAGGGGGGAAGAAACGTCCGAAAAAGGAGATCCTGAGATAAAAAAAGATAATGGGAAAATGAAAGTAAAAAGAATACATAAAAAGTTTTATAAAATATACACTTTTAATAATACTGAAAAAAGAAGAAAAGATTAGGTTCGAAATTTTTTTTTTAAAAACATTCGAGTATTTTTTGATCGAAAAAAGTGACAACTTTTTTTAAGAAATTTTTTTATGGCAAATAAAAACGTGATGATTTTTTTGTATAAAAATTGAAAAGTGAAAACAATTATATATTTATGAGAATCAAAGTTTAAAAACACTTTTTTACAATAAACAATTTTTGACTTTCCTAAATTTAGATTCTGAACTTTTATTTGAGCGTTTCTTTGAAGGCAGTGGTTCCAGAAAGAATCAAAGTTGGTTTTAAAAACACATTCAAACATCTGCAAATTTTTGAAGGGGAAAAATGAGGATATAAAAATATTGGTTATACGAAAATTACCCAAAATTTACCTATTACTGTTATACATAAATTACTGTAGAATTTTGCAAAAAATAAAAATAAACTGACGCGAAATTATTTTATGAAAAAAAGACAATTAAAAAACGGTTTAAATTAAATTAAAATCAGTTTTTTAAATGATTTTCGAATAAAATGGTGAATTTTAAAGTTTGTAATTTCTCAAATTTCAGGAAGCTCTTAAAAATTAACTTCAAACTTAAAGTTTATTATTTGTTAAAACAGTTTTGCAAACAAATAAAAGCTCAAAAAGATGCTCCTCACTTTCGCACATTTGTGAGGAGACCAAAAAAGATATTTGCAAAAAAAAGGGGGGGGTGACTAATGTAATTTGAGAAACACACAAATTTGGTTAGTTTTAAACAAGCTTAAAGTTTAAACAAAAATACCTGTTTCTTTTTTATCTCTCTCCCTGTTACGAAGGGAAAAAAAAGTGAGTTGAATGAATCGAAAAGAAGAAAAAAATTTTGGTCAAAGTGAAAAAAAATAATAAATAAATTATTAAAGGAAACAAAAAACAAAAGCAGGTTTTTCTTTTTGTTTTTTGTTGTTCAAAATTGCCTTAAAGGAAAGAGCCTATGACACCGGATTTCATTCATTTTCAATTTAATTCATTGACTTAAATGGAAAACTATTCTTTCATTTAAAAAATATATATCTTCAACTTTAATCAAACAAAAAGAAGTTTTGCGCAATATCCTCATAAATTCCCTGAGGCTATTTTTGCACTTAATTTCCTCAAATTTAAAGAAAAAAAAAATAAACTCTTTTTCAATAAAATTCACGTTTATTTTTTTACACTATTTCTAAACGGAGCCAAAAAAGGGGTCAAAAAAAAAGTGTTAAAAAATAATATATCGTTCGACTTTGAACTACGATCGCCAAAAAAGAAAGAATTTTTTGGTTCCATTTTTTCTGTGGTTTCTGTGCTTCGAAAAAAAGAAAAAAAATGAGCGGCATAAAATTGAAGATTCTTTTTTTTCAAAACTTTAATTTTTTTTTGATGATCAACGAAAAAAGAAGGATCACATTTTTCTTCTTTTTTTTCTTCACAAACTACAAAAACTTTTCTTGTTTTCTTTGGCGAAAAACGATTGATTAAATATATTTTTGATTAGAAAAATTTGGTCAAATTTGTTGAAAAGGATAAAAGAGATTTATTTGGTAAAAAAGGGTATACTGTAGCTGTTTGAAACACCTTGGACAACATTCAGACTGAATCTTACAAATCTTGAAGGTGCCTGTCTATTTTTAGTGTTTCCTTTTAATAAGATTCAAAAATATAAAAAATCCAATATTTTAAGCCAAAGTTTGCAAATGTTTACTATTAAACTTATCAAAAAACAAATTGATAAATCCGTACAATACCAAAAAAAGTGGAAAAATTTCAATGACTTTGACTTTTGCAAATGCTTCTGTAACGAATCCTTTGAAATAATTAATTGATTTATGGTTTAATGAATATTGTCAGATTCGATATACATAAACACTAAAGAAAACATGTAGCTTTCGAAAGATATCATAAAATTCCAAAAAAAAATATGGGAAATTTATGATAAATACAAAAATTGGGTACTAAAAATTTAAACAAGAATTCAGAAGGATGCACTTTCAGAAACAATCTCTTCGACCAACAATAAAAAAGTCATCATCAATAATTTCATTTTTTTTCGCGAATACAAAAATGCAATGAACCAAAAACATCTTTTCTTTTTTTTTTCTTTCCATCTTTTTTTTTACGCATCACTGTTGGAGGGCTGCTGCCCTGCTTTGCTTTCATTTTTTCTTCAATCATAAAAATCAATCATAAAAAAAATTCGGACGCCGCTTTAAAAACAAAACTTGTAACCAAATTCTTTTTTTTATTTGTTAACGTTCAATGACATTTCTCTTTTTCATCCATTTTTCTAAATCCTATCAAAAAAAAAGATAAAATGTTTCGATCGGATACGAGATTCTGCAAAAAGAGAAAGAACTTCGGAGCTCCCATTTGCATAATTCTTTTTTTCGCTTTCCACAAAAATTTCGTTTTGTCACTTTTACTCTCCCAAAAAAAAACAAGAATGAAACAGATTTTAAAATCCTTTTTTTTAAAACTTTTATTTGATTTTAAACATGTTTTCTAAAATCAAAAATGAAAGTTTCAATCAAAAACGGAACTCTTGATTTGCCCTAAATTTTTTTTTGGAAGAATTGATGATAAAAAGAAAAATCTTTTTCAAACTTCTTTTTTGATCAAATCTTGTTTAAAGAAAAAAAGAGATAATTTTATTGATCGTTCGAAAGTGTGCCATTAGTTAGTTTCTCGTTTCCTTTCACGGAATTTATTTTGTTTCAAATAGTTTGTGTTCAAAAATCTTTTAAAATGTGGATCATTGTTTTAAAAATAAATTTTACGCTTATTTTAAAAATGATAATTAACGAAGAAAAGTAAACAGAAATCAAAAAAATTCCCTAACTTTTTTCAAGACAGGTTTTCAAATTTTTTAAATAAAGTTTTGAAACAGGAAAATTTGTTTTATAAAATTTACAATCATAATATTTTAAGCTACAGTATGCCACCATTTTGTTAAAAAAACAATAAAATGCAAAGAAAACTGAAACAGTAAACTTTCTTAAAAACAATTATTATAGAAAGTTCTTCAAAGAATTCATCGTAATCAATTACCAAAAGATAATGTCATAGATTAATACAATTATGTATCTCTTTTTATATCCCAATTATAATTTCAAAAAAAATTTTCATTAAAAAATAAGATAATAAAATCAACGATAAATATTAAGCGAAAAAAACTGTTATAAACATATAGCTATAACGTTTATAACTTTTAATTTCGAACAATTAAGCACCTTAAAAATAAAAGAAAAACTAATACCACATAAATGAGTATACTGTAATTATAAATTAAAATTCAGTCAAAGTGGAAGTTGTGCGACGACGACGGAAAATTTCTTCAGGAGTAAGAAGAGCACCATTTGGATCTTTATTTGCTATTGGATACATGCCATTATCATATTTGTCAACATCTTTTCTTTTGCAAAGAACACAAAGGATAATTAGTAAAATAACCTAAATGTGATTGTACAAAATCAAAAGGAATATTAAAAAATAGTGAATAAACATACCGCATTGATTATAATGGCAAGTGTAATAGCCCAAAGAAAGCCA
Source organism: Panagrolaimus superbus (assembly GCA_964035985.1). NCBI lineage: Eukaryota > Metazoa > Nematoda > Chromadorea > Rhabditida > Panagrolaimidae > Panagrolaimus > Panagrolaimus superbus. The sequence continues at coordinate 13,883,686 of OZ038359.1, forward strand.
GAACTTGAAGGTTTTTGCTAAAAACAGATAAATTTAGACACGAAAAATACTAAAAAAAACAAACAGGTTCAGTTGTATTTTGAGGAGAAGCTTCCGAAATTGCAATTTCACAATTATCTAAGTTTGCATCATATCCATCACGAAGTTTACACAATTCCCAACCAGTAATAACAAATAAAAAGTCTTGTGATCGAGTAGTATTGAAAGGACAACGTACTCTACCACCCTTACGATTAAGAGAGCTGAAAACAATCTGAATAATTAATAAAACAAGAAAAAACGCATACCCAAGATAAATTTTATCTTCATTGGCTACAGTACTATAGACTAACCCATTTGTGACTTGAACTTTTTCTCGACGTGTTGAATTTATATTAAATTCTTTTTCAAGATTTCCACGGATTCCATGTTTAAGATAATATGTAAGCGACCCAAATGGAATAGAATACACTTTCCCTGTTGAAAAACCATGATCATTAGAATGTTCATATTTATGATAGTATATCTGAAAGTTTAAGCTTATTTGTACAAAATATCTTTATTTGAACTCACCTTTTTACTGTAAATATCAGATGACCATTCAGTGTCAAAAAAGTAAGCATCAACATCGCTTGAATAAAGGTAAGTGTTTAATAATGACTGCGAAGAAGAATCAGGTTCCATAAAATAGACATCGATTTTAGCTTTTGATTGACCATCTTCAATAATATTATAAATGATATAAAGAAAACCAGAAAAATGATCGTAAACAAGACCAATCTAAAAAAACGTTATTTTAAGGAAACAGTATTAAAAGGATTGCCTTACAACATCAGAAATAGAAGGATTAAGTGACGTATTTGTAAAATATGCATGACGTTCAGTTCGAATTCGGAATGTTGCCATGGTTTTATCTGGTAATGGATAAGCGATATCAACAAGACGATAAGCAAGCTTCTTTTCACTCCCAATAATCATCAAAATCCTTGGTGGATCCGATGCTGCTGGTTCAACCGGAAGATAAAGAACTGCGAAAAATGGTTCGCAGCTGTTATCAAAGCTAGAAAAAGGCAAGCATCAAAAAAAATCACAAAACCTTTTGAATACCGATATTCTTCATTTGTCATATGATGAATACAATGGTTATCATCCATAAAAGTTTCAGTTGTTATTGAACAATTTGAAACTCCTATAATGGCATATTTTTCAGATCCAAGAATTTTTCGAAATGGTGTGTTTGAAGAGGAAGGGCAAATCAAAAGAAGAATCAAAGGAAGTGTAAGTAAAAGAAGTTTTCTACCAATCATCTTGAACCATGTAGATCAAAGTTTTTTTTCTAAAGTTAACAAAATTAAAAATGAAAACTGTTTTTGAAATAATAAAAACAAAGGAACAAAGAATAACAATCAACAAAAAAAGTGAGCAGCAATAAATAAAAAAATGTAAAAAACGGTTTTCAAAAAATGTTGAATTTATGGAAAAATGTAGTCGTGGCAAGAGTGGAAGCAGAAAAAAAAAATACAAAAAGTTTGTCAAAAAACTTGTAATATAAAAATGGTATGTAAATATTGGCTTTATTTAATCTTTAACAACTGCCCCTATATAACGGATCCGAAGGATTATATTTTTGTTATTAACATTCAAGCATGAAACAGCTTTCTTACTTGATAATATCATCATATTATGATTTGCATTATGCGATAAAAAAAGATAAAAAGATAAGAAACGGGAAAAAAATTGCGATTTGTTATGACAAATCTCGACAGTTTCAAAATATACTTATTGCTAATGTATTTTTCTGCTTGCTTACGTCAACACGCCGTTCAACGGCACTAAAAGTTTAATTTCAAAGATTTAAGAAGGCTTATATTCGAGGTGCGTATCGAAATACATACATACATAAATGCATAAATCCCGTATTGCAGTCGCGTAAGAAATTTTAAAATGGAATGCGACTCAAAAAAAGTTTTTAAAACACTCATATTTGACTTTAAAAATAAGTTTTCTAAAGAATATATAAAAAATAAAATTTGTAAAAGATTGATAAAGTCGGGGGGGGGGGGGGGGGGGGGGGGTCAAAGAAAATTAAAAATTTAGCGACGCTGAAAAAAATTGTTTAAGTTTTTTTTTCCAGCAACTGCTGCATTTTTGTTTTGCACCAAAAAAAGACTTTTCGCAGATTTTTTTGGCAAGAAAATAGCAAAAACAATGAATAAAAACCAAACAACATTAAACTCTTTTTTTTTTCTCTTTAAAAGTAGGATTGAAACGGAGAAATAATTTTCAATCGTAAATCACTTTTTGGCCTTTTTTGTTTCCATTTCAACAATAAAAAAATGAACCGTTCATTCACCCTTGAAATGAGCGAATCACCGATCATAAATCTATCAAATTTTATTTAAAACCCTTTTTATTTCCAAAATTGTTTCTTCCACTGTATTTTATACAGTAGACAAAAAAGAAAGAAGCAAAACCATATAAATCTGAGAACAACAAAACATAAACAAATTTGGTCTCATCTTATAACTTGTTTATTCTGCTGCAAATGGCGGTTTTTCCGTGTCCTTAAAATTTAACTTATCATTTCAGAGCCTGCATTTTAGTAGCTAAACTCTGATAAGTTCTCATAAATACTTGTAATTCGATTTTGTTTTGCATAATCATAAATGAATGAATAAATTTAAGTTAAAAGGAGTGTCGACGACAAGAAGCAAGTAAAATAAGATTGATTCTTTCAACACGAAAGTGCTTCAGAATCCGAAACAAAAAATTCTTATAATTTTTTCTTTTTATGCGTATTTTTCTGATCCAAAAATAGTGTCAACATAAAAAATTGGTTCGATAGATTTCTTGATTTCCACGTTTATGTTTCTTTTTTTAAAAATATTTTTGCCTGATTAACGACGGAGTGTTACAGTAACAAACACTGTTACTTGCTTCTCGTTGACACTCCCTTTTTAAAACTTATTTTAAAAATTAAATATACTGAAAAAATGATACACAGTTTTTTTAACAGACAATATAATTACAATTTAGTGAAATAACTGTAAAACAAAAATACAAAATAATAAGGGAGAACAATTAACTCAAATTTAATTAAAATTTGAAATCAATTTTTATGAAATAAAGAGAGAGTGTCCTTTAAATTTTGTTCAGTGCTTTGAAAAATAAAAGTCTTTCAAAATTTTAAAAACAATTTTGTGCCAAAAAAACGAAATTTAGGGATAAAGGATGTTCGTAAGTTCCCTTTTTTGCGTTTTTAAAAAAAGTCTAAATTATTTTAAATAATGAATTATTAAAAAAATAGAAAAAGACCTATTCATTTTATTTGATTTTGGCAAAAAGTAAAATGGCAGGCGACCTTGAAAAAATTACTTATACAATTATAAGTGCTTGTAATTTAATTGGTGGATCTGTTGGAATTCTTTTATATTTGATTTTTGCAATTAAATGCGAAAAAACAATTCCATTACCTTCAAAAGGTTTAAAGTATGTTTCAAATAATTAGGGTTGTCAAATTCCCAGAGGAATGAGATTTTAGGCCGGGAATGACGCCATTTTTGTTGAGATAATTTACAGCTTACAATGTTAGAGAAAAAAATACGCTACCCTTAAAATTAAAAGTTAGAGGTAGCGTATTTTTTTTTCTAAGCTGTATCTCGACGAAAATGGCTTCATTCCCCGGCCTAAAATCTCAACCCTACAAATAATTAATAACAAAAGTCGTCTTGAGACCTAAAAGAAAAAAGTATTACAAATTTTTAAATGTAAACTTTTAAATTAAACACAAATATATTTTTTAGGATATTTTTATTAACATGTTGTTTACCACAAATGCTTATGATTACAGTATTATCAATATGTATAGCTTTACACTATTTTTTTATAAATAACACTGATGCATTTATGTTTAAAGTTGGACGCATCTCCCTTACATACGCCGGACAACAAGTTCGATTTTCATTGTTAACAATTTTAATTGATAGACTTCTTTCAACGGTATATTTTGAAAGATATTCTACTATTTCATCATCCACCAAAATATGGGTAAATTTATTTCTTTTTTCACATGCTGTAACTATTTGTTATTTAATTTCAACAAGTTTTTGTAAGTTACTGTACTATGTTGGAAAGGGGTTACTGTAACTGCTTTAATTTTAAAGGGATTTTTAACGAAGACATAGTAATATATGGTTTAACAATTCATTCAATTACTGTTATGCATATAATTACATTAATTACTTGCAAATTTTTATATTCAAAAAATCAAAAATTATATAAAATGTTGGTTTATAATATTACTTTGAAGCAACGATATCAGGTTACTGTAGCTGATAATTCTTTACAAAATTAATAAAAATATTTTAGATATTAGAAAATATCAAGGTTCTTCAAAGCATTTGGCCATCACTTTTAATTTTTTCTTTTTGTGGTTTTTTGGGGCCGTTGACAACTTCAATTTATTTTATTTTTACTGGTAATTTTATTCCAGCCGGGACGAACCACTTTGTTAGTTTCTTTTTTTTCCACGGCATTTTAGCTAAATTTTCAAATTTTTAGTTTTATAATATTTCTTTTATATTAATTATTCTTCGAACATTTTCCAAAAAAGTTAAATTAAATCAAGTTGTTGCAATTTCGGATAATCAATGGATTGTAAGTCCATTGGGAAAGAATTTACCCGTAAATATTTCAAATGATTTGTATTTTAAAGAATTGAAACAACAATGGAATTAATTCAAGAATTTGATAAAAGTTTTTATTTATATTTTTAAAACAATTTTGACATAAATCTGTTTCAAAAATAATATTATCGATTAATAAAATAAAAATTTTAACAAATTAAAATCTTTTTTTGGAAAATTCATTATTTTTAAAATATGAAATGTTCAAACTCCAACAAATTTCAATTTTTGAAAAATTAGTATTTCGAAAATCCTTTAATTATTTCTGAAAATGTTTCGATAGTATTTATTTCCCGCATTGAAAAAGTACAAATAGGGGGGAAAAGTTGTTGGCGAAATTTAAAAGGGACAAGAAAAAGCGGCATTTTAAAATAAGTGTTACATTTTTAAACTACTTATTATCATATTAATATTACTGTGTGTTATTAAATACAAGTTTTTTTAAAAGTATGGAATTAAAAAAAGACATTGACTTTTTTAAAAAAGTATTTGTCATTAAAAAGTATGGGGCACACTTTTACTACAATAAAACAGTTATTAAAAAAAGGTTTATGTCATTTAAAATTGTTTTTTTGTTTGCAAATCTTTAATAAAATAAAAATATCAAAATACCGGAAATGCGCAACTTCCGCTTAAATCTGTATTTTTTGAAATAAAAGAAAAGTAATTATAATTTTCTTTTGTTTTTTGAAAAAACAGTTTTTTAAACATTTTATTTTTTTGATTAAAAAAATGGAAGAAACATGGTTTTTTCCATTTGTGAGTATTTGTAATATACTTTTTGGGTCCACATTTTTGATATCATTTTTAATATTTTTAAAAAATGGAAAACAAACAATTCCATTTCCATCAAAGGGCTTAAAGTAAGAGTGTGGTCTATAAATTGTGCCATGGCATTTAAACTGATATTTTAGGATTTTTATTTTAACATGTTGCTTCCCACAAATAATTTTAATAACAATTTGTTCAATGTCCTTAGGACTGTATTATTTAACAACAAATGATACGGAAGCATTGGGATATAAGATTGGAAGATTACTGCTAACATACAGCTCACAACAAGTTCGATTTTCTCTTTTAACTATTATTCTTGACCGAATTATTTCAACCGTATACCTTGACAAATATGCAAATTTTTCTTCAAAGCCGATAATTTGGATTTCAATGATTCTGTTTTCACATTTTGTAACTTTTTGTTACATTATTGTTACAAGCTTTTGTGAGTCTTTTTTTCCTTCTTCTTATTTTTGATGGAGAAAAAAATTTGTAAATGAAAGCACATTTCATCACTCTTATCAATCACTTTAAAAGTACTACGGTATTTTGATAAATCAAATGTGGCATAAAAACCTTTTTTTTGGCACTGTTCTGTCACTTTTTGTATTAAATACGGAGGTTGCCCTTGACAACAGCAGTGACAAAAAATTGTTGAAGTTTACCATAATTCTAGAAAGCTGAAATGCTTCCGTAATTAATACTAAAAATTACTGTATTAAAACACATTTTAGGGTTATTTACAAACGACGCAAAAGTTTATGCTTATGCAGTTCACTCAATTACTGTTATGCATATAATTACATTAATTACTTGCAAATTTTTACATTCAAAAAATCAAAATTTATATAAAATGTTGGTTTATAATATTACTTTGAAGCAACGATATCAGGTTACTGTAGCTATTTACAAAAGTAATAACAATTATATTCATTTTAGATATTAGAAAATATTAAAGTTTTAAATGTTTTGTGGCCTCCGATTTTAATTTTTTCAATTTGTGGCTTTTTTGGGCCATTAATGTTATCGATTTACGCAATTTTAACAAAAAGTTTAGGCCCCGCTGCGGCACTTCATGTAGTAAGTGCCTTCCCTTTTATTTGGTGACCTAAAATAATTGCTTCATTTTTATTTTTAGCTTTATAATCTTTCTTTCATAATTATCACAACAAAAATATTAAAAGAAAACGGTCAACAACAAATTGTTGGCATTATTGGTGAACAATGGATTGTAAGTCCGTTGGGAAAGAATTTACCCGTAAATATTACAAATGATATGTATTTTAAAGAACTGAAACAACAATGGAATAAATAATTGTATCTTTTTTATATTTTTTTACTGTAAATTATACGGCTTCAAAAAAATTCTTATAAATATTTTTAGCTTACATTTTTTTCTGTAATTTAAAGACTCATATCTGAACCCAAAAAGAGAAAGAAGAACTTCAGGGCAGAAAGCAGCTACCGTAAAATTTATCAGTATTTGTCAATATAAATAATTTTGATATTCGCAATCCTGTTATATCATAATTTAATACTTTCTCTTATAACAATTTAATACAAGCTAAAAATATAATTATTTCCATAAAAGTCTGTCAAAAGAGAAGTGATGAAAAAAAAGCCATCGCAATAATTTTGTTAAAAATTGAGTAAAAATAAGAAAAAAATTATTAGTTAGTTATCCATTTTTATGAGACGATCTATTTGGAAAAACTGAACTAACTATTTAATTTTACTTTATTATTAGGCCTCGGATCCGATTAGAAATGTAATTTAAATTATTGTTAATTTTAGTTTAAGAAAAAAATTTTTTTTAAATAAGTTATTAAAGGGGGAGACCCACTTTGAACAATTTTTTGTTCAGGGTTCATTGGAGCTGCTTTTTTTAAAACCTTTTGCAGCTCCAACGAATAAAAAAAGCAGCTCCAATGAGTCTGCGATCGCGTCTAGACCATCAAGAAAATTGCAGCAAAAATTTGTTCAAGGTGGGTCTCCCCCTTTAATAAAATTTATGCAATCAAAAGAAGTGAAAAGATGAAACACTTTATCCAACCAAAAAACCAAAAATATATAAAAGGACATAATAAATCATATAAACAAGAAAACGATTTGGTTGAAGAAAGTGCAGCCGCGATTGAATGAAAAAAAAAACTAAAAATGTGTATAAAACGACAAATGTTGTGTTGAAATAAGCTTTCGTTGCTATACAAATAAATAAATGCCCGAATCTTTATGTGCACCTTTTTTTGAAAGGAAAATGAAACATTGCATCATCCTTATTTTTTTTTCAGCAGAGCTTGTAATGTTGGTATGTTCTATTTTTTTAAATATACGAAATGTTCAATTTTGCACAAATTAAAAATTAAATATTTGTTGTTGAAGATACACTTTTTTTTATATGATTACTTTTCTTTTTGCGATTCGGATAAGGTTTAAAATAAATATGTGTACCTGGTTGAAACTGTTTAATACAATAAATAAGCTTTTTAATATATTTTTAGATGACAACAAAAGATTATTGTTTGTCTTTTAAGGATAAGCAAAAAGGTGTTGCTGAAAATGTATCTGGTGATCAATACCGTAATCTTAATTTAAATGATCAAAATTCTCAAAGTTTTTTTGATGAAATTTATCGTCCAAACAATGGTGTATCTGGAAACAAACAATTACAAAATTACGGTAGAAATGAAGCTGCAATCCTTTTAATAATACCAAAAAAATATTAGAATTTGTTATCACTGTTTTCCATGTTTTAATAATAGTTTAAGAAGCCCCTTAAAAAGGATTGCAGCTACATCTGACTTGTTAGATCATTCAAATGATTTAAAATCAAAAAAAGGTTCAAATTCCTGGAACAAATCCGACAAACATTTATCAACAACATTTTTGAATCTTAATCGTGAATCTGAAGTACAACGTGACTTGAAAAAATCAAAATGTGCCAACAATAGCACTCTTTCCCTTCATATTGCAGCTTACGAAAATTCAATTGAAGCTTCAAATGATTCTGATAGCCGCGAAAAGAAAGTTGAAACTTCAAATTTGATTAAAAAATGGGGAAGATTAAAACATTTCGGGGATGGTTCAACATCAATTTGTCAAGTAATTACTTTTAAGTCATTTAAAAATCATTCCTTGAATTAAAAATTTCTAGAATCCATTTGAATTTCCACGACAACAAGATGATCAAGATAATCGCCCCGAATTGATGGAATTTGTGGCATCCCAACATTTGCTTAATCCAAATCAAATGAATGCAAATAACCAAGTTAGACCTCCAGTAAGTCGAAAAACCTACAATTGAATGTGTGGCGGGGGTCGCGTCCCCACATTGTGGGAGTGATTTTCTCAAAACGAAAGTTTTTTTCCACTTTTGTTTTTTTTACGTTTTGGACCCGTAAAATTACTGTTAAAGTAAATATATACTGTTCTGATTTTTTTTCCTTATTTTTTTTCATGAAAAATGCTACAAAATGATATATGGTTTTCCACAATTGGAGCATGGGAAGTATGAAATTCACTATAGGTGCACATACCACGGGCTCATTTTGGGGCCAAAAATGTCCTGTAGAGGCGGCATTTTAAAATTAGGTTAAACACACTTAAAAACCATGGAAAAATGATATTAGGGGTTTTCATGTCGTATTTTGGGGTTGTGCAGTCCCAAAAACGAAAATTGCCAAAAATGCCGTTTTTTGCTACTTTTTTGCACGGCAAATGGGGATCAGACTATGAAACTTTCTAAATCATCGCATTTTTTTTCGGCCTACCTATGGGACACACCCCTAACATAGCAGTTATGGCCAAAATTCAAAAGAAAAAAAATTCCCAGATAAAGAAAAACGTCGATTTTGCTTAAAAATGGAACAAAAACTCAGTTTTTGGCACGACAAATGGAAATCTGCCTATAGAACCCTCTAAATCATCGCATTTTTTTTTCGGCTTGCTTACGGGATACACCCCTAACATAGCAGTTATGACCAAAATTCAAAAGAAAAAAAATTTCCAGATAAGGAAAATGTGTTCATTTTACCTATGTTTTTTTTTTTTTTTGCAAATTATCTTTTTCACACATTTTTATTATTACATTTGTATATTTCAGGATACGATGATTTCTCAATCTCCACAGCTGAAACTTCAAAAACCAAAACCAAATGTAAGAGCTTTTTATTGTAAATCGAAAACGGACTTCCAGATAAGAGAACCGTGTGGTTAGTTCTCTAATCTTGACATCCGTTCTCAAACACGGACCATTGTTGGCGGTTATTCGAAATTTTTTGATGTGGGTTAACCAGAAAACCGCCAGCATTGACATGGACAGCTAGTATCTCTTCCAGATTGGAAAACTGATTGTTAAATCTGGACACATCCCATACTTTTAACAGAAGCTGGCAAATGTTTTTAACCCCGCATTTCGTAAATACTTACTTTTTAGAAACGAACAAAATTCAGTTATTACAGTGGTCTTGATGAAAGCACGTCTGATTTCCTTCAAAGAAGCCTTCCTGCTTCAACATTTTCGGTAAGTCATTACATTGTCTCGACGGTAACATTTTCATATATTTCAGAGCGCTGTATTTTCTGAAGGACACAATCTTTCAACAGTGAGTTTGCATTTTTTTTTTAAATTATCGAATTATTGTTATAAATATTTTAGGAAAATACGAATTTCCTCGATGGTTATGAAGAAATTAGTGATACAAGCACTTTGGATGTTTCTTTGATGGGAGGCAATGATATGGTATATATATATACATCAGTTATCAGGTAAATTTTGTATTTAATATTTTTCAGGGAGCAAGGCTTGATGATACTGTGATCCAAGAATATCTATTACCGGAGGATGATAATCAAACGATCAAAGGTGATGATGATCAAACAATTAAAGATGGTGACATCTCTTCAATTGAAGATGATTTAACAGTTATGAATGATGAAGCTTCTGATCGAGTTATTGAACCTGCTTTAAGTCAATCAAATGCTTATTTTTTATTGAAAGAATTTCCAAAAAAGAATAATCTTAATATTCTTGGTTTTGATAAAGTATTTTTTTAAGCTGTTGTAATTAATATTAATTGTAAACAAATTTTTAGAAAAAAATTTTCTGCGATGATATGACGTGGAAAGAAATTGAAAACATTCCAATTCCACTTGGTTGTGGTGACACACAAGAAGAATATATTGATGAAGAATTTTATCCTGAGCAAATTCAACCTCCAAAGGTAAGAAGTATCGTCAAATTTGCTCAATCAAAACGTCCAACAACTGTTGTTGTCAAAGATGATGAAGTAACTAAGGTATTTATTCAATAAAACTTTTGTTATTATTTATTAATAAAATGTCTTTTTTTTTCAGGTTTATGGATTTATACCATATAAAGAATATTATAAAATTAATGCTCGTTCTACCGCATCATATAAGATTTAATCATTTGTTTTTCGCGTATTATTTCATATCATCTTTTTCTCTTAACTAATAATAAACTTTTTTAAACCAACAATTTTGAATTTAACAGAATGCAGATAATTTTTTAACAAATTAATTTAGGCTTAATGGCATGAGTATCCATTTGGATACTGTATTTTTTGAGCTACAAAAAAATAGGGATGAATATTTTAATTAATTTTCTTGCAAAGAAAAAAAGATAAAATATGTAAAAATTGCACTTTTTTCAAGTCTGTTTTTTTGCTGACTTTGCTTTTCATTCTTCTTCTTTTATTCTTTCTTTCATTGTCTTCAAAAAAAATTCCGTTAAAATTTGCAACACCAAAAGAAAGTGAACTAAAACAAGAATATCATTGACTTTGACTATGGCAGAAATTTCTGAAACTAATGTCAATCATCTTGCTACCATTGATACCAGTGATAATGAAAAGAAACCTGCATTAGAATTATACGTTAAAGCATCTGGGCTTGATTCTTCACGTACTGGAGCATGCATTTTTTGTCAAGAATTTTGGATTGAACTATATGCTTTACATGAAATTAATGTTGTAAATCTTGATGTTAAAATAATAAATGTTAATTCTGAAGCATACAAAAAGAGATTCCTCGGTGAACAAGCTCCTATTCTTGTTGAAACTAAAAAGTAAGCGTTTTTGGTCAATGCTTTTTGAATCATATGTATAACATTTTTTAGAGGCATCACTTATTCTGACAATAGTGACATTGAAAAGAAGATTTTTCATTTGGCAAATGATTGTCATGTTCCATTATTTGAAAAAGATCCAAAAGTTGCTAAACTTGTTGATACACTTTATCGAGTATGTTTATATGTGCCTTTATTTATTCTTTAAGCTCTTTTTACTTTCTAGAATTTCAAAATATTTTTACGTGCTAAAATTGATCATGATAAAACAAGATGCCCAAATACAAAAGTTGAAGGATTTCCACCACCTCTTCAAGCATCCCATGATAAATTGGTTGATCAACTGTCTTCCATTGATGAAATTCTTGGTGAACGCAAATCTTTATATTTACTTGGAAATTCTATGACAGAATATGATGCTTCATTATTACCGCGTATTCATCATATTAGAATTATTGGACATTATTTACTCAATTTTCATATCCCTCATAATTTGGTTTATTTATGGCATTATCTTTCAAATGGTTATCGTACTGCTGCATTTACCATTAGCTCCCCTGCGGATCAAGATATCTTATATCATTATCGAGAACAGCTGAAAATGTCGACAAGTGAAAGAGAAATTATTGAATCTCCAACCTACACTTTTACTATCCCTCAAACAGTTCAAACGGAAATTCATCATCGTGGACTTGATGCATCTGATGAAAGATAAACTAATTTACTTTATATATCACTATATTACATTGATTTTATGATTTACTTTGATTGATTGACTATATACTTATGATTAACTCAATAAAAAATTTTATAACAGAACATTTAACTTTTTAAAATAACACCGTATTACAATTTAATTGACTTTTTTAATAAATTTAGGATGAAAGAAGACTTTCCCGAGGAACTTCCGTAGTAAATATTGGCTTTTGTCGACTAAGTTGAGATCGTTTTGCAGCAGGTAAATCAGGAGTATCTTTTCTTTCAGCCCAATAAAGAATAATTTCTTGATCAGAAGAGCAAGATTTTCGAAAAGCTTCTTGCTGATATCCTTCATGTAAATATCGCCAAACATAATTGAGATCAACAGGAATTTCAAAGTTTTTCAGTGCTCGAGATGCAATACGTATTCCGTGAAGTTTGGGAAGAATGTTACAATCAATGTGTTGCATTTTATCAGATGTTAAAAATCGATATTCACTGTGGGCAAGATATTGATCAAGACGATAAAGTTCATTGAGAAGTGCCTAAAATATTTCAAGATTGGATAAATGTTAATGAAGTTTAAACAAACCTTTGGATCTTTGTTAACTTCTTTAATAAAATAACAAAATGCCCGAAACAAATCCGCAGTAGCTCCGTCGGCTTCAGGATTGTTATATTTCAGTGAGGGAGATGGAAAAATATGGTCAATGTATTCTACAATTTCATCGGGATGACTGATGGCTATATCTTCACCATGCGTTAAAGCAGGAGCATGTCGCATCCCATACTAAAAAAGGGACAATTACTAGTAAAATCACGCTTGAAAATCCTAAAACTTACATTTTTGAAATCTTGTGGTAACTTTGCTTCATTCAAAGTTCGAACATTAAACCGACAATCAGGATTTTGAGCTTTAAGTAAAAGGATCATAAATAGTTGCTGAGATTGCGGATCACCACCAAGACAGTTTCCATCCGCTCCAGCTTTCACCCATAAATCAAGTAGCGATTCAGACATATTTTTAAGCCTAAAAAGTCTATTACAAAGAAGTGAACCATAGAAATAAACGTTGTTAATTAAACGCATGAAAAGAACTTGTTTAAAAATATAAATAATTGATTTCAATTTAAAAAAAACAACGTCAAAAATGTTGTTGAACAATCAATTTTTTAATTAAATTTTTTCCGAGTCAAAAAAAAATCTGAAAAAAAAAGTTCGGAAAAAAATTTAAAAAAAAGGGAAACAAAAAAACGTTGCAAGAAAAAAAGCACCCCAAAAAAAATTGTTGTTGAAAAAAAAGTTTTTCAAAGTATACTTTGTTTTTTTCTTACTTTGGTTGAACGCTTCCACTTCAAACTTAACTTTTTCAACGCAAAAAAACATATTATTGAGAGAGAAAAATGATTAATCATTGATGAAATTTAAGGTAGAATTAAATAAAAAACTTTTTAAGTATTAAAAAAAATGTATGATTAATCTGTTTTTAAAGGAGTGTCCCAAGGAATGAATTGAATAAAGGAATGTAGACACTTTTTTCAATTTGTTTGATTAAAAAATTTTATTCGGGTAAAAAATGAAGATGGAAAAGTAGGAAAATGACCACCCACAAAAAGAGGAAACATTTGTTTGCAAACAAATGTTGCCATACTTTTGTTTTTCATTCAAAGTAAAAATGAATTATCTTTTTTCTTCGTTTGAGATTTGGCAAATCTCTTTTTTTCTTGCCTTGTTAAAATACAAATAACTTGAAGAAGAAGGAAAATAAAGAAAGAAAGGAATATAAATTTTTTTACGAAACATATATATGTAAGTGTATAAATAAAAAAGCCTGGACAGAAACAAAAAAAAAGATATAAAGAAAGAAGACAGACAGCAGCGGGCAACTTTGGTGTCAGCAGCGGCGGTGGCGATGGAGTTGCCAAAAGAAGAAAGAGAAAAAAAATATTTCCTCTTCTCTTTTTTTGGCAGCAGAAGCTTTTAACATTCATTCCTCCCCCTTTTTTTCGGTCTAATTTGGTGTTTTTTAAAAAAAAGTTTTTGCTTATTTTTTTGCAAACAAAAAAATGGGAAAGAATTTTGTAGAAAAAAAGTTGTTGTACGCATGTTTCTATGAAAGATTAAATAACAAAAAAAAATTTTAATCAAAAGTTTGATCAAAAATCAATGAAAGAAAAAGTGATCAAATTTTTTTGGAAGAAAAAGGGACTTTTAAAAAAGCAGCTGCAAACAAATAAATACAATTCTTTTCAAGTTTTTTTTGACAGCCGTAAAAAACATTTGTCGTTGATGAAAATGAAGGGAGGGAGCTCCTTCTGAGAAAAAAAAATTGGTCTCGAATGTATTTATTTTTTCTTTCATGAAATGTTTCTTTTTTTTGGCTCCATAAAATCGGATAAAAGAAAAGATAGCCCACCCAAATACAGCTTATTAGTTAAAATTGCAGCAGACATTTTAGTCACGTGCAAAAAAAAAGGGGGGGGGGGTATTTTTAGTTTATTCTATATCGCCATGAAACAAACACAAACAAACAAATTTATCTGTTAAAAACCGCCGTTTTTCGAACACACAAAGATATCAAAGATATTGAATAAAGTTTTGTATTTTTTGCAAACTTTGAAAATTTTTTATTCCATCTAATCAAATTCTGTATAAAAAATGTTTAATGCTACAGTATCCTCAAGGATGGGGTTACTGTATCATAGAATGCATGTTAGCATCATAAAAATTAGTCAACAATTCCTACTTTTAATCTCTTAAGTGATTGCAAAAAAAGCAGTCATTTTTGTTTGAAACGGCATAAATTATGCGACATAACGTTTTTTTATCCATCTTTTATTTGGCACTGTTCTCGTTTTTGCTCTGGTTTTCCCAGAAAAATTTATTTTCTTCACCAAATGTCTTTTTTAAAAAATTATTACAAGGCAGGCAATCATCTTTTTTTTTTTTTTTTTTTTGTCAATTTCAATCCGTTTAATTAAACAAAAATGGAAAGGAAAAGTGAAAGTGAAAACTTGTTTTTTTTCTTTTCGGTGATGACATCTTTTTTTTGTAATTTTTCCAGAAAGTTAAAAGTGTGTCTGAAATTTTAAAAAGGATTTTATTTTATTTAATATCCGCTCTCCTTCAATTTTGATTTATTTCAATTTTAATTTCAGCGAAAAACAAATATATTTTTTCCGAAGTGAAATATTTTTTCAGATGAACAAACATGGATGAAAGATGGATCACTTTTTTGACTCCGATGGATTCATTATGATGAAGGGAAGGTACACAGAGCTTTTAAACATGGATCTCTATTTTTCAGCTTTAAAGGTTGATTTGTAAATTAAATACATACAAAAATTCGTTGAAACGTGTGATTATTTTTTACCGTCTTTGTTACATCACACATTCATTTTGTGTGTTATCACTGATATGCACTCTTACACGTCACTTACTCTCCTGAAGCTGAAAGAAAAGAATTAAAATGAGCAAATTCTCCGTTGTATCACAGATTTACAGTAATCAGTAAATTTCGTTCCATTTTTGATAGTTACTTATTGTTTTTTACTTTTCAAAATTTTTAAATAAAATTTACAAGCTTTTTTTTGAGAAATCAAAGAAAGAAAGTTACACAAAAAAAAGGGAAATTTCTAAAAAATATTATGGGATTTCGTTTTCGAAAATTGTTTTGGGTTTGCTTTTTCATATTTTGGAGAAATTTATTGTTTTGAAGAAAAACATTTTGCAGCAGCAGAATTTTTAACATTTTTGATTAATTACTACAATATTTTTTTTGGAATCATCCAATTTTTAGCAATTCGAAGCACCCATGGTTGTTGTTATCAACGGATTCAGTAATATTTTTGTGAAATGATGGATTTTTTTGAAAAATACAGGGCAATTAAAGAATTCAAAAATGTGAAAATCCAATTTTTTAAAAGTTGTTCAAGTTTTGATCTCCCCTTCAGTGTCTCCTTAAATCATTTTCTAAAAAGACACAGAAATATAAATTAATATTTATACAATGTTTTTCAAAAATTAATTATAAATAAAAAATAATTACAAAAATACATCAGTTTTAAATCATTCTTGAGTATCAGTGGTAGTATCAATATCAGTATCATAATTATTATTGTTATCAGTAGAATAGTCACTACCATCATCATTATCAGTAGAATAATTATCACCAGAATTTTCACTTTCTTGAGAATAAGCATTTTCATGATCTGAAGATTTCACTTTTTTATCTCTGAAAGCAATTTCAAATTTTGTCATTTTATCATTCTTTTTAACAACTTGAATAATTATAGGTCTTTCAGCACGTAAAAATATTTTATTCAATTTTGCAGATAACCTTTTAACTTTAGCATTATCCCTTTCATCAAGTTCTAAAAATGCAAAATTAAAATATTCATCTAAAGTAGCTCAAGCTAAAAAGGCTTACCAGCACTATCAATATCACTTTTTTTGTCTTCAGGAAATGTAGTTTTTTTAACTTTTACAGTTAAATTAGGAGCCTTAATTACAACACGTTTCTGCGTTATATTTGGGTCATCTTTTTCATCAGTTGAGCCATTTGCATTTGTAGGATTGTTTACATCACTTTCTTGAGCTAAATTTTGAGTAGAATCACTTTCTAAATCTGAATCAGTTTCATGCTTTGAAGGTGGAGTGCAAAAGAAGTTAGATTTCTTCAAAATTGGTTTTGTTGGAGCAGAGCAAAGTTCTAAAAGTTTAACAATACACGGTGATTCAAGTAATGGTCCGATCTTTGGACAGCTGCCAAATGATGCGTTTGATTTAAACGAAAATGTACGGCACATTTGTTCTTGGCATCGGTGTTACAACAAAATAAATGGTGAAGAAAAAAAGAATCCTTACCAGCATTATTATTATTATCAGTTTTGTTGTCTTCAGGAAATATAGTTTTTTTAACTTTAACTTTTAATTTAGGAGCCTTAATTACAACATGTTTCTGTGTTATATTTTCAGAAGCGTCATTTTTTTCTTTTGCATCACTTTCTTCAGTTGAATTTTGAGTAGAATCATTTTCTAAATTTGAATCAGTTTCATGCTTTGAAGGTGGAGTGCAAAAGAAGTTAGATTTCTTCGGCTTTGTTGGAATAGAGGGAAATTCTAAAAGTTTAAAAATATAATATTTATTTAAAGGGAGTGTCGGAGATAGTGAAAAACTTTTTACGACAGTTTTCCGTCGTTCCAAGTGATGGGGAATGCATTCATTGCGTGCGGGCGGACAAACTTTTTCATTCCCCATCACTTGGAACGACGGAAAACGTTCATAAAAAGTTTTTCACTATCTTCGACACTCCCTTTAAATATAAGAATAAAACAATTAGTGAAGAAAAAAAAGAATCCTTACCAACATTATTATCGGTTTTTTTGTCTGCAGGAAATTCACTTTTTTCAACTTTTACAGATAAATTAGGATTATTAATTAGAATTCGTTTCCGCGCTTCATTTTCAGAGACTTCTTTTTCTAACTTTGTTTTAGTAAAGTTTGCAGATTTATGACTTTTTCGAGATGTTTTTTGAGTATCTTCAGAATCTGAATCTGAATCAGATGAAGTTTCATATTTTGCAGGAGGAGTACGAAAGAAGTTTGATTTTTTCAAAATTGATTTTGTAGGAGCAGGAATATTTGATTTAGGATTCATTGGCTTTTTTTGAAGTTTTAAAAGTCCCCCATTATTTGTAGGAGCAGAAGTTGTTGTTGTTGAAGAAGTTTTGACGTTTTTTCGAGGAGCAGCAGATTCCAACTTTTTTAATGAATTTCTATATTCTTGTTTTCGTTGTAAAAATTTTTGATTTGCAGCTGCTTTTCGATTTTTCAAAAATGAAGTATAATTTGGTGAATAATATTCTGAAGGATCAAATCTTTTAACAGGTGTTCGATTTCGACGTCCTTTTTCAATTTTAACATCAGCACCACCATCTCCAGCAGCATCTTTTAAATCAGTCATAATGATATCACCAGTAGTAGCAATGAGTAAGTAACAATGATGAAATTATTAATAATGAGCTTTTAAAAACATTATAAAATTTGCATAACTTTTTTGTTGATGATAAAAACAAAAAGTTGAAGTTGGATTTGGATTTGAAAAAAATGGAAACCAAAAATATGTAACTTTTATTAATTTTTCAAAATTTTAAAAATAAATACCAAATTCTTAAAATTATTTATTGTACTTTTTAAAGAAAGAGACTCTAAAAACTTTTTCGCTAATTAGCAGCACTCATTGAATTCATCTCCATGGAGCTGCTTTTTTGAAAAATGTCAAAACAATGTTGTATGAATTAATTATGTTTTTATTAAAGCTGTCAAAGATAGCTGATGATGATAATTATGTTGATGCCCAAGAATGATTCAAAAAAGATAAAAAAAATTGAAGTAAAATTTAATAATTTTTTTACGGTAGCCTCCAAATTCGCTTCTTCAAAAATTATTTTTACAACCTTATTGTTTTCGTTTCTTTTTTCAGAATCCATCAAAAGCATCGACGTAGATACCGTAACCCAATTCTGATCGTTTGAATCAACTACGTCGATGAAAGTACATACTCCCAAAAGAAAAAAGTATTTATCCGCCAATTTTCTTTTTCTTTCTTATTTTTTTGCACGTCGTAAACTTCTTTTTCTCTCTTTTTGCACGGGACCAGACAGACACAAAAATTAAAAAAAAAGTGAAAAGAATGCTCCCGGAAAGTCCCGTCAAAATATTTTTTCAAAACTTTTATTTTTGCACGCGTTTTCTGTTATATCAGTTTTTTTTCTTTTCATCACTCCTTTAAAGCTAAAATTTAATGAAACTTGAAAAAAAAGATACATTTAATTTTAACATATACTTTTATTCGGCAATAAAAAATGTATACGGTAGGATTCCGCTTTTTTTTTCTTCTTCTTTTGTTTGCATCCGTCGAAAATCGAAAAGAATTTAATGTGAAAAAAAAGAGAAAATGATTCATTTGAATTTAATTGTTGTTAAGGATCAAATGGGTCGATGTTACATAAATTTATTGGTTTGGGGCGGATATCATGTGATAAAATAAAATATGTTTTGACTTTTTTTTATTGGTTACAAAAAAACAAAAAATGCATACTACTCGAAACAAAAAATGGATTCTATTTTTAGAATTAAAGATTACGGTAATCGAGCTACCAAAATAAAACTACAAAAAATGCATATATAATTTTTAGGTTGATTATAATTGTTAGTGATGTAAGTAAAAACAATATCATACGGTAACAGTAACTATTGAAATGATATAAAAGATAAAATTTTAAATTTTCTGAATTTACTTTTGCAAAAACAATTGGCCACAGTCGAAACAACAAAGGTACGAAATATCCTGATTTTCATCCAACCTTAATTAATTTTTTTTTAAAAAATGAATGCAAATCAACTATTTTTTTTTCTTAAAAATCGGATAAAAAGTTGAAAAATAAATCATTAGTTTTTTTTTTAATTTAAAAAAAAATTTCTTAAAAAATGAATATTAATTGCTTCGCGCGGGTGGTAGCAGTCGAAGGAAACCAATCAGTCAAAATTGTCATCATTAAATAATGACCACAAATAAATTAACGGTAAAAAAAAAAGAAACACTAAAATTTTCACGTAAAATTAAATCATGAGACAAAAAAAGAGAGAAAGAGTTCGGGGAAGTTTTTTGGCCTTTCTTTTTTTTACAGACTACAAAATTGTTTTATTTGAACGTATCATCTTTATTTGCACGAACAAAAAAACAAACAAATTAACAGAGTTCATAAGTTCAGTTTTTTTAAATGATTTTTATCAAAAAAAGACCATGTTTTTGGTAGTTTCTTCGTAAATGTTACCAAATTTGTGTTTCTTTTTGTCTTTGGTAATTCTTTGTTGTCAAAAGAAAAGTATCGTTTATTGTTTGTGTAAAAGGTTCAACATTTTAATTTAATTTGTAAAAAAATTGAATTTTACTTAAAGCTTTCTTTTAAAAAATAAAATTGTGTAGAGAGAGACAAAGGAAGAGCTTTTGGAGGCTTTTTTTAAAAAGCTATTTTAAATTCAAAATTATCTTCGGTCATCGAACTACAGAATGGAATCTCCAGTAATATATTTACCTTCAAAAATCCCCAAAAACGTTTCCAAAAAATTTTGATTTAATTTTGTGATAAAAGTTTTGATTTCATGAATTTATTTAACGTAAAATAATATGAATAATTGGAGTATTTAATTACGAAATTGCGATAAATCTCATTTTTCGATGTGCAATAAAAAATACTTTCTATGAATTTACGAACTCTGAAAAAGAATAAATGAATATCCATGGATACTATTTATCCATTTTATGCCGTCATTTTATCTCCTCCAAACATATTTGAACCCAATGATTTGTGAAATGATGATGATTATTTTGAGATAAAATAAAATGCTGCAAAACCAAAACTTTGTAGCATAATTTTTGATGACCCAATTAAACTTTAACAGATACGAAAATGTTAAAAATAAACAAGTTTATCAAATTTTTGCAAAATTCAAACTATAATTTTTAAAATCGGAGGAAAAGGTTCAAAGTTTTTTTAAAAGGGCGAAAATTATTTGACCGGAAAAATATTTATTTAAAAAAATGGACAACAAAATATTTTTGAGGAAAAAAGAAGGAAGGAAGAAAATGGAAGGAATAATTTTAGAAATAAAAAGAAATGTTCAAAAAAAGAGTACATGAAAAACAAAGGGAAAAAAAGTCAAGTGGACTACTTGAAGGGGCAACAATGTTTTGATTGACCTTCGATTAAAAATAAATTAGAAACAAAATTAATAACCTTTTAAGACAGAGAAAAAGAAGAGTCTCTTTTTTTTGGTCGAACAAAAAAGCGGTAAAAAAATATATTCATCAAAATTTTGTTAGTCTAAAAATATTTTGTTTCTTTCACAAAGATTCTGATGCTTCTGAATCCCAACACATTTTAGGAAGCTTGCATTTATCGATTTAATTTTCCTCTGATTAAGATATCAGCAATCAGTAATTTTTTACAATTGTTTTTTTTAACAGTAGTTTATGT
This sequence comes from Panagrolaimus superbus, assembly GCA_964035985.1. Taxonomy (NCBI): domain Eukaryota; kingdom Metazoa; phylum Nematoda; class Chromadorea; order Rhabditida; family Panagrolaimidae; genus Panagrolaimus; species Panagrolaimus superbus. The sequence continues at coordinate 13,904,953 of OZ038359.1, forward strand.
TTTTTGGCATATTATTCAAAATTTTTGCTGCCCTTGTTTTTGTCTTTAAATATTTTTTGGATTACATTTTTTCATCCGTAAAAAAGTTGAATTGTTCTTGTTTTTATTCCATTTTTGTACTCAAACAAAAAAAAAGAATATTTTTAAATCCGGTTTTAACTCTTTTAAAAACCTTTAAACTTTAATGGTACTGTTTTTAAGACCCCATTCTTTTAGATTTATAAAAAAAAACATAAAAATTTTGGGTCATGTTTAATTTTTGAACAAAAAAATGCATTAATTAACTCTTGTTTGTTGCAGCAAAAATTTTCCTGAATTAACCACCCCCTCTTTCTTTCTTTCCTTTTTTTTTCTATGGTCATCCTCAATCATCCGAAAAAAAATACATCAGTGAATTAAATTATAGAAAAAAAGAGGAGTAACTTTTTTTTGTGATTTTAACTTCGAAGAAAAAAATCTTGTTAAAATTCCATTATTTATATATACATATAAATACCATATAAATAAAAGATGAAATTTATCATTTCATTTTCACTTCCCCCCCCCCCCCTTCTTTTTTTCTTCTCTCCCTTTTTTTTCTTTTTTTCTTTTCGATCTCCCTTTCGTAATTTCAATTTCGAGCTCAAGCTTTAATAGATCTCTCTCGGATCCATCTGAAGGCAGAAAAGTAATAGTGAGAGAGATAAAGATAAGAAAGAGATAGATAGATCCAAACTAAATTTGACAGACGAAAAAAAAGAAGCAAAAAAATTATTTACCTTTTTTTCAATTTTCCGGTTTAAAAATTTTTTGTTTGATTAAAAAAAAGGTTTCTCTTTCATCGGTTTTTTTTCTTTTCTGATAAAAAAAAAATTTTTCATCTGTTAAAAATCTTGTATCTAATTATTCAATTTCTTTTTTTTAAAACAAAACTAAAGGCGGAGATTTTTTTTTGTTTTAAATGTTTGTTAAAGTTGTCTCAAAATCAATCGTTTTAGCTTTTCCCAAGATCAAACTGTTTTGTTTTTTTCAAAATTAAATATTTATTTTTTTTCTAGGAAAATGCGGCGGCGAATTTTTTTATTTATTTTACCTTTTTGTAAGTTTCTTTTTATATTATATATTTGATTAAAGTAATTGAATTTTTTAAGGTATATCAGTGATATCAGTGATAGCAAAAGAACCAAAAGTTGAATATGATGGAAAAGCTTTAAATGTGCCATTGAATGCTGATGGCACGGTGCAATTATTGCAGCATTGGACGGATCAAGCTTTTAGCGGATTATTAGCTGCGGTGGCGGAAAAAAAGTAAAATATTTTTTAATCCTTTTTTTCATGTTTTTTTAAAATTTTAATAATTTCAAAGTTTTCTTATACCAGTTTTCATGATCTATTACCAGTTGACAATTTGTGCAATAAAATTACCAACTGATTATTTTAAAGCATCCCAAATTTTAGAATTTTGCTTTTCGTTTTTTCAGTTTTCATAAAAAAGTTTAATTAAATAATTTAGTTTTTTGGGATTCCTTTTTGCAATAATTGATTGATTACAAAAATTAGTCAACAGACATGCTAATGCTCTAATTAATTAAATCTATGTGATTGAAATTGACCCCCATTTAATTTTCTTTTTAACATTTTTTTGCATTCTTTCAGAAAAAAAACTCTTGGCGTAAATTTTCATGATGATTTTGAAAGTTGTTCAAAAACAGCTGTAAATATAAATAAACATGCAAAATGTGTTTCAAAATTGCTAAAAGATGAATATTTGAAAAAATCAAGCCGAAAAAAGTCTTTCCTTCAAACAACAAATGCATTTCGTCAACTCGAGACCGACGAGACACAACCAATTTCAAGGCCGATGACAAGATTTGAAAAGTTAAAAGCAAAAAATTTAAAATTATCTAATCGATATTCAGATATTGCAAGAATAGATTCAACAGATTTAAAGAATCATCCAATAATATTACCAAAACGTCGAAGAAATCGGCGTCGTCTTCATCGAAATTTAATAAATCGTCGAAGAAAATATGGAAGAAAATCAAAATTGAGTCAAAGATTCTCAAAACTTCGTTTCCGACATCGTCTTCGAGTTCGTCGTGATACTACCACAAATTTGGGAAAACCAATTCGAATTGTTTCAAAATCAAATTATAACCTTTATGGAAGTGAAGGGGGAATGAGTCCATTTGGAATGGTCGCAAAAATGTTAACCAAACAAGTTTTAGCTGTTAAAAATAAAACTGAATTAACAAAGTAAGCTTTAAATTCAACTTTTTTGTAGGATTCTAACATGAGTACAACATTTTCGTGGTAGGAGTGAAAATCTTTATAAAATGTTTTCGTGGTGAGATCCAATCAATTATTAATGAAAAAAATGATTTCAGTTGGAAAGCTGCTGTTCAACATGTTCGATTTGCTGCAAAACAGAAAAAAGAATTTGAGGATGAACAAAATAAACGGGCAAAAGATGAAGAACAAGATGATATTGAAAAGTTTGCTTTTCGTGGATTAAAACATGAAGGAATTGATGCAAGTTCTTGATTATCAGTTGTTATCAGTATTATCAATAATATTTTTTAGATTGAAAAAGTTTTGGAAGATCCAAAAGAACTTCGAAAAATGGCAAAAGAGAATCGAAGACAACGAAAAAAAGAGCCAATGGGAAAAGTGTTGGATTTACTTCGGCAAGGTGTTAAACTTGGATATTCTGTTACCGGACAAAATACAACAAATTTTGATGACAAAACTCTAAAAATTGCTTCACCAAGATTTTTAAGTTTGCTTCCAGAAGATGATAATCAAACTGTAAGATTTTCATAAAAAAATGTCTTAAAGGGAGTGTCGGAGATAGTGAAAAAATCTTTACGACCGTTTTCCGTCATTCCAAGTGATGGGGAATGGATTCGTTGCGTGCGGGCGGACAAACTTTTTCATTCCCCATCACTTGGAACGACGGAAAACGTTCATAAAAATTTTTTCACTATCTCCGACACTCCCTTTAAAAATAATTTTGGAGAGTCAAAAGTGTCGAAATTTATTATAATATGCAAATCTTTTAGGCAAATCTTTTATCTCCTTCATTATTTTCTTTGCACAATGAAGGTCAAGGAGTTGAAAATTTGACATCTTTGCCATCATTGATAAAAAACTTCAATGGCGCTGATCAACAATCATGGCTTAATTTAATTATTGAAGCAGCAGGCGTTGAAGATCAAGCAATTAAACTAGATAATGATTTAAAAAATGAAAAGGAAGAAAAGTATGAAGGAAAACATTCAAGAAAAAGTTATGAAGAAAAACATCGTGGAAAAGATGGAACTCCGCTGTATTTTACAAAAGAAAATGTTACAACAATGTACGGAGATTATGAAACTCGAAAGATAACAACTTGGGAAAGACTTATGTCAACATATACGCAAGAACAAAAGCGAGAAATGAATGATACGGGATATGCGGTGTTAACATTTGAGCAGTTGCATATACTTTATGGCCCACAATCCCCATATAATTCTTCCGAAGCTTTAGCCCGTTTAACGTCCATCAATGGCACAGATGCCATGCATACATATATTGAACATGACATTCATAAAATGGCAGAAATGAAATCATTTGAAATTCGACAAAAAGATATTGTCCTTTCCCCAATTATAAATTCTCCCCTAGTTTTAGCCTATCCAACGATGAGTCAACCGATTGTTTTATCCCCAGTTGTTTTTAGTCCCGTAGTTCTTACCCCAGCTGTTCTGGGTCCAGTTGTTTTAAGTCCATGGTTATTCATTCCTGTTATTTTATCCCCTCGTGTTTTGTCACCTCTAATTGTAAATCCTTTAATCTTTTCTCCAATTGTTCTTTCTCCCCTTGTTTTACATCCTTTAATTCTTTCCCCGGGAGTTTTTAATCCAATTGTTCTTTCACCTCTTGTTTTATCCCCCTTTATTTTATCCCCACAAGTTTTTACTCCTATCATTTTATCCCCTCTTGTATTAAATCCTTTAATCCTTAATCCCATGGTTGGATCCCCGCTTGTTTTATCTCCCTTCGTTCTTTCACCCCTAATTTTATCCCCTCAAGCTTTGTTCGCTGTCGTTTTATCCCCGTACACTCTTTCCCCATTAGTTTTGTCACCCTTATTCGGAGCTGAAGTTATTTTATCACCAAGTTCTTTAAGTTAAGCTAATTTAATATTACTTTTAAAAATTTATTTATATTATATTAATCGGGTAAGAACAAGTGCGACAAACTTAATCACTATTTATTTATTAAACACCTTTTAATAGAAGTTTTTTTTTATCACCCATATTAAATGTTCAATGGTCAATAAAATTTCCAATAATTTTTTTTAGCAGAATTTTTTTTGTAAGGCACTTGTTTTTGTTGCAATGTCCAAAATGAGAATTTTTAATGTTCTAAAAAAGGTATACTTTTGTAGCCTTGGAAGAATTGTATTTATCAATTAATTAATTGTCCTTTTTTATTGTAATAAAAGTAAAATTATTTTTGTTTATCTCCGATTCAAACTAAACTTTAGCAAAAACAACTAAAAAAATTTGAAAAAAATCTCCTAATAATTATTTAAATGCAAAATTACAGTAATTTAAACGAACAAAACGATTACAAATTTTACATCACTGGAATCCTCATGCTTTTATCTTTCCAAATCCATTAAAATTTCATCAACTTTTATGTGAAAATTCTTTAAAAATGCCTTAAAAATTGAATGCATTTGAGCATTAAAAAAGCGTCTCTTTGCTTTCCTTCGAATTAAAAAGTTGAGTGGTCGCGGGGTGTTGTGGCGGACACTTGTAAAGCAGTTTCTTGCTCGCATGATTTGGTGGATGAACTGAGAAATGGAGTGCGGCTGTGTAGAAGAATTGCGGTGATGCGTCCGTCCGAGTCAAGCGTTGCGTCGACAGGGTATTTTTGAGGGAACTTTTAAATACCCGGTTGTTCAAAGAGAGATGAACCGCCCCAGGTCCGAAAGGAAGCAGGGAAAAGTCTCCGCGGAATGACAGTGACCGGATCGCGGATGTGAGTAATTCACTTACAGTTACCATCTCAATATGTTGAGACCCAAATCTTTTTTTGTAAATTTTTAAAAATTTAATATACATTTATTTATTTAAATAAATAAAAAAGAGAAAATGAAATAAACAAAAGTGTTGTTAAACTATTATTTAATTTAAAAGTATCAGATGTCATGGCTTGATTACAGTAACTTTTTAAATCCGGTTTTGGACATAGTAATTCAGCTCTTTTGATAAGATATGATATCGGACAACCTTTTCCTTGACATTTAGGCAATAAATTACCAATATTTTTTGGACTTTCAACGGTACTATTTTGGTAGTAATATATTTTAACATAGTAATATTCAAATTGATTCTTTTCTGTAATAACTGCATTCTCTGCTTCTTCGCTTTCCCATAATTCTAATACAATTGAAGAAGAAACAGATGGCATTGAATGTTTTTCAAAAATAAATGTTTCATATCCGAGTCCCAACAACAAACTAATTTCAGTAATATCGTGTCCAGAATAACCATAAAACTTTTGATTTTTCATTCTTTCACATTCGATTGTTTGATTGGCATTTTGTTGACATTGAATTTTGAGCTTTAATCGATCAATAATTTCAGCGATAAATGAACCGCTTGAAATTTTTGATAATTCCTGTTGTAAATCAACGTCAAATGATTCATTGTTGAATGAAATAAAACCCCATAAAGTTGCAATATAATTTACAAATAAATCTTCAAATTCAGGCATTCTTGGAATTAGCCAGGCTGGAATTGGAAGTCCCAAAAGTGTCTAAAATTGTATTAATGCTTTCTTAAAGTACAGTACCTCAATTAATTAAACAAACCTCAAAAACAGCTGTATCAAAAACACTATTAATTTCATCGAAATTAATTGAAACTCGAGTTTTTTCAGAGACTTCTGCCAATAAATCATTTGAATTATTTAACAGTGATAAAATTACTTGACTTTTATCAACCATTTTCCAGAGTCTATCTTTTTGTGGACAATTAAAAGCTAAAATATTCAAAAAATCATCTGAAGCTGGGATTGAATGAATTGGGACCGGTGCAAGAATGTATTCTTGGGAAGATTGATTATTCTTTGAAAAAAGTCCTGAGAAAAATGCCATGGCTGATACAATCGCTCGATCGGCATCCGTGCTTCGAGCATATATCTGAAATTTTTAAAATTTAAAATTATTTAATTTAAATCAACAAACTTCGGAATTACTGTAATTGGATGAAATAAATCCAAGTTCATTTATGTATTTTGCTTGAAAATGTTTTCCGAGGGTAAAAAGTTGATGAATGCCATTCTAAATAAATTAATAAAAAACAACATAGTTATTAAAAATTCATACATTAGTTAATTGTGTAAATCCATTTGGAAATGCCGTGGCATTATTTAAATCACCATAAAATGTTTTTGCAGGATTTCTTTCTCCGTGTCGCCAAACCTTGAATTTTTAAAAGTATTTTTTTGTAATTGGACAAAATTCTTGGCCAAAAACTCTTACAGCATGTAAATGAACAAGTTTATCTTCAACTGCAATTACTGTAGAAACCCCAAAAAATATAATTAAAAATAAATACATTTTAAGTTTTAAAAGTGTCCTTAAAATGAGGAACAAAAATTTATGACAAAAATAATAATATTGCAAATTTTTCTTTTATCAAAAATTGGGATGCAAAAAATGGAGGGAAAAGATTTAAAATAGAATTGAAAATCTGAGATTACCGCAGATTAAAAAACCAAAAACTATTCACTTTTTTATGGGTTAAAAATTTAATAATTGTACAAAAGTTCAGGGGCAATCCTTTTTTAACACTTTTTTTCATTAAAATCAAAGAGGAAGATCAAAAATTTATTTCATAAAATACAACAGTTTCAGATTTATAAATTAAAAGTCTGAGTGTCACAAATGAAACAATACCTTCAAATAATTATTATATAAAAAAATCGTTGACATACAAAAAATGGAATTTGATTTTTAGCAATGGGCACATAAACTTTATGATAAAATGATAATCATAGAAACATTTAACATTTTAAAAACTTTCATTATTTGGTACAATATGCAAAGTAAAATTTGCATATTGTACAAAATAATATAATCAAACATATTCAATTTTATTTATGACATTTGTGTTTACTCAAAAAAAGGCGAAAAAGAAATGATGTCAACAGAAGCCGGAAATTTAATGCCATTATCGTCAAGGGCACGAGGAGAAATGCCATCAGTTCGTCGAATATATCTTATCAGAAATGGGGAGTCTTGTGATCGTTTATGTTCAGAATGGCGGCACAAAGTATTTCGGGATGATGGAATTTATCGTTGCATTGATTTAAATCAACCTTCAAAAATTATTGCTCGTTCTTCACCAGATTTATTTCGAAATGATACACCTTTGACACAGATTGGTTCAGTTTCAAGTCAATTATTGGGTCGTGGAATGTTAATGAAATCTGCGGGAGTTCATACAATTTATTCTTCCCCGGCATTTCGATGCATTCAAACTGCTTCTGTGATAATTGGAAATTTGAATATGAAAAAAACTCCCAAAATTTTTGTTGAACCTTCCCTCATTGATCCGTTATCTTTTTATTCCCAAGTAAGTATTTATTTATTTATTTATTTAAATTAGTTTTACATATTTTTATAGGACCGATTACCGACATATTTGAGTTTGGAAGAACTTATTTCTTTTGGATTTTCCATCGAAAAAGAATATGAACCAATTTATTCTTTGACAAAACTCGCCGAAAATTTGTTTCATGAAAAAAGTGTCGATGATTTTATTCAAAGACTTTTAAAAATTTCAAAAAAGATTCTTAAATCTGCTCAAGAAAGGATTTCCGGTGGAGTAATGGTAGTTTCACATGCACCAGTCATTGATGGACTTTATCGAATTATTACAGGTATAAACATGTTTAAACAGTGTAATATTAAATATAATATTTTAGATTCAATAGAACGACCTCGATCTTTGGCAGATTTGAATCGAATGGGTTTAAATTATCCATTTTCATCTGTCACAACTCTGGAACAAAATCCTCGAACAATGAAATGGAGCCTTAATTTGGATGCAATTTCACCTTTAACAAATATGCATCTTTCATCTGCCATTCAAATCCCTGTTTTTGATTAATTCTCTTTCTCATTTGCGTTTTTATGATTCATAAAAATTCTTTACCTTGTAATAATGTAATATTTTTGCGCAATGTTAGATTTTCGAAATTATTTAAATTAGCATTTTTTACTTTTATAGTTGCGGATAATGAAGGACGATATCAAGGATGCCAGGATTCGAATGGAAAATTTTGTAAAACATCAAATTCAGTTCCGGCTTTAAAACCAACAGCATTCAAAAACATTCTGTAATTCAAAATGTTAACAAGTCATACGGTAGTAATGCCAGCAGTATTATCAGTAAAGAAATTATCAGAGGCTTTAAACAAGATTTCAATGGAATTTGGCATGACCCAAATGACCGATTTTGTAAAAATCCATATTCTTGAAGTTTGAGAAAGGATAAACAATTTTCGTTAATTTAATTATTGATTTTTAAATAAAATAAAATAATCAATCATTTTTATAATAATATTTTTTCAAGTTGAAAATGTCCATCAAATTTTTAAAGATAAAAGATAAAACTGCAAAAAAAGGATAAATTCCGTCTTTGAAAGTGATATATATCTCTTTTAAAAACCACCAGTCTTTGAAAAACATTTAAATGTTATTAAAAATTTGCCAAAACTTTATCGATTTATGCCTAAATTGTCTTTAACCTTGGAAAGTTATTTTGCAATCTAAAATAGTAACAATAAACAAATAAAAATAAATAAATATTTTTCAACGAACGTTTTTGTTTTTTGGTAAATTTAAACTTTTTTTAAATGTTAAGTTCACCAACCCGGTGGTGATCTCAGGCCGGATTTAGGCTTGCCTAAACCCCCTGAGAATCTCTTGTTGTTAGCAGATACCTTGTTAGCCCGAAGGAGCACTACTCATTTTAGAACAAAACCAAACATGCTAATGTTAATTACAATCACTAAATTAATTTCTTGTTTTAAAATAAATCTAAAAAAGCAAAATGTGATTAAAATTTGATTTTGGTTTATTTCTGATTGAAGTGGTTTGTTTTATTTTTAGTTTTTACAGCAAAATATATTTTACAATTTTTGCTGATTATTTTCCCATCCTTGAATTATTCATTTATTTTATTATTTTCAGTGTTTCTTCATAAAAATGAATTATAATTGCTTCAAAATTTCTGAATTACATTATTTATGAGAAAAAAAACCTTTTAAAAGTTTTATAAAAAAAAAATTATTTGAAAATAGTTTTTTATCATTTTTTCCCCTATTGTTTTTTTTGTTGCATCATTGTATCGTGATATTTAAAAAAATTATTTTTTTAAATATAGTTTAAAAAAAGTACAAAACACATTATTTAATTGGATACTGTAGTTTAGATCAATGAATTTGTGGGAATATTTACCGTATTAAATTTGGTTATTTTTTTGAAAAATTGTTTGTAAAAACAATTTAGATTAACTTTAATAGTTTTATTTTATGTAAATTTTATTTCCATTATAAATATGTTTGCATAAATTATCAGTTGATCTAAAATTGATCTCATTTCTAATCAATGTCAACTAATTTTGGGTTGTAAAATATTTTTTCGGTCTTTTGCAAAAAAAGATTGCATTTTTGCATTCCTTTTTTTTTATTGCCGTCGTCTGCAAAAAAAGAAAAGAATGATCAAAGCCCAAAATGGAACCCGGGAAAGATAAGCTCGCACACAAGCCTTTCCCAAATATTATTTGTTCTTTGATCTTTAAAATAAATAATTTTGTCCTTTTTTAAATATTGAATTCATAGAAATTAATGGGGGAAATCGCATCTGGAAATATAGAAATATCATTTTATCATGACAGGAAATATTTAAATTAAAATAAAACGGCATAATTTTCAACATCTTCAAATATTTTTCATGTGATTTAAAAAAATTTAATCACAATGAAAATTTAAATTATTTATATTTTAATTAATAGTAATGTCTGCCTTCTTTTTACATAAACAATTGTATTTTTTATTATCCAAAAATACTCATGTTCGAAAAAGATATTCGCCAAATTTCCATCTTCTTCTTTCATTTTCTTACGATAATATTTTTAAAAACACAAAAAAAGTGTAGTCAAAAAATATGCGTGTTCATCTATTTTTCCTGTTTCTTTTTCCATCGTGGAAATTTCCATTCAGTAATTATTTAAAAAGAAAAATCTCTATCTTCTTTTTCCGTTGTTTTATTCTTCTCTTTTTTTAAAAGTTATCATTTTATCAGTGATCTTTTTTCCTTTTTTTGGCGCCCCTTTTCTTTTTCTTACTTTCGCCCTTTGTCTTTTTTTTGGGGGTTCCGCGAAGAAGAAAAAAAGAAGAGCACCTTGAAAAAAAAGTTAACCTTTAAAAATCATAAAATAATATTCAACGGAATTCTTTATTGTTTTAGTCCCCTCTCTTTTTACTGTTTGCCTTTCTTATCATCTCCCCTTTTCTTTCTATCTATCTGTCTATCATCATCATTGACGCCCATCACGTTATTGTTTTTTGGACTTCCCTTAATCCATTTAAACTTTTTTTCCACCTCTCTAAAAGAAATATTTGAGCTCATTAAAATTTAATCCCATTCTTCCATTCAAATCTACCGACAGACAGAAAGGTGGAATAAAATGATCACAAAACTAAAGTGATTATTCAAACACTAACTTTTTTGAAGCAAAAATCTTTTTTTCATTTTTGCAAAAAAAAACGTGAAGGCTCCTGAAAGGATTTATTTACATTTTGAAATATTTATTGTAGTTCAAAAAGTTCAATTGAAATGTATAAAAAAGATCAAATTTTTGATTAAAAATAATATTAAAGATTTCTGAAAAATTATCACTCTTTTTTGTTTTCTTTTTTCTATCATTTTGATCACTGATATTTTATTTCTGATTTGTTCATGAAATATTCATGTGTTTTTGTCTTCGTAAATGATTAAAAAAGATCAGAAAAAAAGAGATAAATGTCTATCTTCAGTTTTTTCGAAATAAATATTATCATTTTGTTTATTTGTTTTTAAATTAAACAAAATATTTATATATTTTTTCGTTATCAAACATGTTTAAAACTATTTTTGCGCGTTCGATCAATCACTTAAAAAATTTATACTTTGTTTTTAAACTCTGAAAGTTTAAAAGTCATTTTAAAATTTAATATTTTAATATAATATTTTAGAAAAAGAAATGTCTTCAAAAAACAGTAATTCCGTCATTTCCAACAATCCTGATACGGTAGCAGTATCAACGATATCAGAAGATGTTGAAAAACATTGGAGACCTTCTGATGCCTCCTCCTCCTCCTCTTCTGAATCAATCACCTCTTCATCCAATACATCAGTGGCAACTTCAGAATCTGATGATATTTCACTTCCTTCAATTACCCGAAAAAAGGGATTATCGTAAGCTTTTATCACCTTTTTTACAAATTAATTAATTAATTAATCTTTTTGCAGATATATAATGACATTGGTAAATTTCTTGAAAGGAATGATTGGTCCGGGTTGTTTATCCCTTCCAGTGGCCTTCAAACAATCAGGTCTTTGGTGTGGATTTAGTTTAGTATTTATATTTGGATTTTTGAATAATTATTGTATGCTACAATTGGTACATTGTTCACAATATTTATCAAGAAAAAAAGGGGATGCTCATTTGGATTACGGTAATGTGGCGTATGAAGCATGTGAAAATAGTTTTAAATGGTTACGTCCATATAAATATGTTGTTAGGTAAATTTATACATTTATCAGCTTATCAATTTATCAATAATTGATTAATTTTACAGAATAATTGTAAATACAACAATTATTGCTTTACAAATTGGAATTTGTTCGGTCTTTTATGTTTTTGTTGGAGTTCATACTCGGGAGCTTGTTGAATATTATACAACTTTCCAAGCTTCAACTACCGTATATTTTATGATTGTTGCAATTCCAATGATTTTAATTAATTTTATTCGAACTTTAAAAGGTATTGGATACTGTAGTGCCGTGGGAAATGTTTTAATGATTATTTCGTTAGGATTTATCTTTCAAGTAAGTTTTTTATATGATAGTATATGCAAATTTATGCAAATTTTAAAAGTGCTTTGATCGGTCAGAAAATCTAAATCCTTTTTTCTCTTTATAGTATTTAATCCGAGCTGAACATGTCATAAATGAATTGCCATGGATCTCAGATTTTAATGGCATTCTTACAGCTTGTGGCTCCATTTTATATTCCTTTGAAGGACAAGCAATGGTTTTGCCGATGGAAAATAAACTTAAAAATCCAAAGAATATGATTGGACCTTTGGGAGTTCTTTCAACAGGAATGAGTTTAGTTTCGGTGATTTATGCCGCGTGCGGATTCTTTGGTTACATCACTTATGGAAATAGTGTTGAAGGATCAATTACCTTAAATTTACCAAATTCTGTGTAAGTTATTTTTGAGAATCTCTTAAAAACAAAAGCTATAAAATAATGAAACATTTTAGACAATTCAATATTGTCAAAATTTTTCTTACCTTAGTTGTTTCCTTTGGATTTATGATTCAGCAATATGTCATCGTTGAAATGACATGGCCGTCATTGCGTCAAAATATTTTAAATGCCAAATTTCCAAAAGCCCCCAACGTTCCTTTTGAACTACTCTATCGTGCCATGCTGGTTATTCTTGCCATGGCAGTTGCCATTGCAATTCCAAATCTTGAACAAATTATTCCATTGGTTGGAGTCAGCTGTGGAATGATGTTGGCATTTGTTTTTCCGGCATTAATTGATACCATCACATTTTTGCCTCCCCTTCTTCGAAAATATGCTCGTTCTTCATCTCAGCACGAAAAAACCAAAACAAAAATTTCAATTTATTACAAAATTATTCAAAATTCTATTCTTGTTGTAATTGGTTGCTTCGGATGTATTGCGGGTTTACAGTCAACTATCAGAGATTTAATACAATCAAATACCCATTAACTTTGTTTTATATATTTTTCGTGTCAAGAAATAGAAGAAAATTTGAATAATTCAATTTTATTGATTAAACGCTTCAAGGAAAGCTGACATAAAAAACTTTGAATTATTTAAATTTCGTTGTTCTGTCTCTTAACACGAATTTCCAAATTTTGCAAGTTCAAATATTTTTTTCCTTAAACTTTCAGTCGTTTAAATTTTATTGTTCGCTGTTTACGGGTAAAACCTCTTTAAAGTTTTTTTAAATATACCAAAAATAACTATATTTTTTATTCCGGTTTTACGGAAGAAACTCTTGTGTATAAAATAATAAATAAATATAAACTTTAAAATTTTAATGTTTTTGGACAATCGAAAATAAAAATCAAAAAAAAGAAACAAATCAATTATTTTTTTTGGGGACACAAAAAACAAGTTTCAGCCTTTTTTTTACATACATACATGTAAGCAGTCAAAATATATAAATAATAAATGCCTCAGGGGAAAATAAAAAGGGAAAAGAAAAGGTAAAAAAGTGAAATTTGAGGAAAAAAAAATAAAAGAAAGAAGGAAGGAAAGAAAAGTGAACGTGAGATTTTCAAAAAAGGTTTTTGGGCTTGCACCAAGCCGGAAGGGGTTATGTTAATTACGATCCGACGACTGCTGTTGCCTCTTCTATTTTTGGGATTTTGTAAAGCTGCAGCAAAAAAACAACGACAACCAAATATTATTTTTGTTCTCGCTGATGATTTAGGATTTGCAGATTTGGATTGGAGGGATAAAAGGTAACTTTTAAAAAAGTATTTAATGCCAAAGAATGACGTCATCGAAGTCATTTGTCTTAAAGCGACATTTTATGAATTACTTTGACGCCTTTCTTCATCGTAATTTTTTTAGTTTATTTACTCCAAATTTACGAAAATATGCATTCTCAAAATCTACGGCACATTTGACAAACTCCTATGTTACACCATTATGCACTTCAACTCGATCTTCTTTAATGACCGGATTATATCCATTTAAAACTGGAACCCAACATGGAGTTTTCCTTCCAATGGAACGATCCGCAGTGCCATTGGAATTTCCATTTTTGCCACAAAATCTTAAAAGAATTGGTTACAAAAATTATTTAATTGGGAAATGGCATTTGGGGTACTGTAAGAAAGAATATCTTCCAACGATGCGGGGATTTGATTATTTTTATGGATATTATAATGCTCAAGAAGGATATTTTAATCATAGCTCAGGTCTCTTTTTTTTTAAATTTTGAATTTTAAAAGATTGCAAATTCTTTCGAAAAATACTTTTTTGCATTTGTTCCAATGTCTTTTAATAAATTTAAAATTTAGCGTTTTTTGATAAAAATATAAATTCACTTGTATCGGGCCTTGATTTGTTTACTGAAATCGATGGAATATCTGTACCAGATCGAACAAAAAATGGTATTTATGCTACTGTATGTGTGTTCAATAGTGATAAGCTATCAGTAATTATCCTTTTTTATAGCACTTATATACAGCAGAAGCAATTCGGCAGTTACAAAAGCATGATCGAAAGAAACCATTTTTTATGTTTTTTAGTCATCAATCTGTTCATGCTCCTTTACAAGTCCCCCCACAATATCTCATTTTTTGTAATCCTTTATTAATGTCACATTGGAGGCAAATTTATTGTGGTACGTTTGAATCAAGCTTTTATAATTATTCAAATTGTTTTTTTCGATTTTTAATCTATAGTTTGATCAAAAGTCCCTCAGGCTATTTAAATCCACATTTGTCAAATCTATTTTCTTTTGCAGGAATGTTGGCAGCAATGGATGAATCATTTGGACTTTTAATTCAATATTTAAAAGACAGCAAATTTTATGAAAATACAATTATAATTTTTAGCAGTGATGTAAGAGATTTTTAAAAGTACGGTATTTTAAAATTAAGCACAATAATTTAGAATGGAGGCGACCCAAAAGCTGGAGCATCAAATTTTCCTTTAAAAGGTCAAAAATCAACAATTTGGGAAGGTGGAACTCGAACAACCACATTTATTCATGCTCCAAAAAGTATTAAAGAATTTTCATTTCGAAAAGAGTAAGTCTGTTTTAACATGCGACTCCGACTTCACGGAGTCGAAGTCAATAAAAACACAACATTGTAAAATGATATGATAAACAATTCTAAAAATATTAAATCAATTTAGATTATTCCATGTCGTCGATTGGCATGCCACAATTCTTGGCATGACTGGTTACCCCATTGATACATATGGGGATGGCATAAATCAATGGGATTTAATTTTAACTGGAATTCCAAAATCTCAACAACGTACAAAATTTGTATATAATTTAGATCCGCCCCTTTTTGCAATTCGACACAATAATTACAAATTTATTTTTGAATCAACATCCGAATATTTTCTTGGAAATGGAAAAGTTCGACTTTATCAAATCTCCACAGATCCATATGAATCAAAAAATCTTGCACGAAAACATCCAAAACTTGTTAAAGAATTGTTAAAAAAAATATTTGAATATCAGAAATTTGCACGAAAACATGTTCGAACTGTAATTGATGAAGCTGGAAATCCAAAAAGGTTCAAAGGTGTTTATGCAACTGGATGGTGTCAATAATAATGATAGCAATGATGATAATCAGTGATAAGCAATGATATCAAAATTCTTTATTATTTTTTTTTCAAATATCACAAAACTTTTTTTTTAAAAGAAACACAAACAAATACATTCCGAAGATTTGAGCAAAATAAAACGAATCAAATTAATAAATATTGATGATAAAATGATAAAATGATAAGAAAAAGATAAACATGACTTTGGCAAAAATAAAAGAGACATCGCATTTACTGTAAAATTGGAGAGAATTAAAACGCATTCTGTCAATTTTTTTAAAAACGGCGGCACAGCTCAAAAAATCGACTTTTTGTAAAGTAACCCTATGTTTTCGACTATGCTTAACAAGCATATTCCCAAAATATTAAAGCTTAAATCCTACCGTAACCCACTTTTTCGTAGTCTTGAATGGAAAATGTGCATTTTTTTCATTTAATTGCCAAATAATTAATTTTTTATAAATATCTAATATTCTTGCACATATATAGGTTTTCGAGGTCAAGGAATCCGAATTTTTAATTTTTGAACCAAAATTTTCGCTGCGAGACCCATTTTTGGCGTCCACGCCGTATTCACGCCAATTTAACGCCGCGGGAAGTGTCCAACTGGCTTAGTTCTTATCACCATCAGATTCAGCGCCTTTTTTTACCCCAGGGGGCTCGGAATGGTAAATTAAACCGGGACCCCCTTTCGATTACAGTATATTGATTATGGGGCACTGTAGATTTTTAAATTTCGATCTTCAACGAAAAATCGAATTTTGCTTCAATTTAGCTAATTTCCCATTTTTATATGTTTTCAACTATGGGGAATTTAATGGTAAATTTTGTATGTAGCATATTTCAAGTTTTTTTGTCGAAATCATCACACTGTTGAATTACAAGTAAATGCTTTGGAAAAAAATCCATCTGACCTCATTTTTGCTTCTAAAAAGCTTTAAAAAGCTTAAAATAAGTAAAACAACATTTCTGGATTGTTTCTTGTTTGTCACAATTTATATTAGCATGGCTGTAGCATTTTTATGTTTGCACACGTACTATGACAACAACATTTAATTTCATCATACTATAAAATAAGTTTTAAGGCCACTGAAATTATTTCTTAGTTTAATTATGATAAAACAGTTTGTGGGGACAAGAATAAATGGTTTTAAAACTTTTTAGAAGCAAAAATGAGGTCAGATGGATTTTTTTCCAAAGCATTTACTTGTAATTCAACAGTGTGATGATTTCGACAAAAAAACTTGAAATATGCTACATACAAAATTTACCATTAAATTCCCCATAGTTGAAAACATATAAAAATGGGAAATTAGCTAAATTGAAGCAAAATTCGATTTTTCGTTGAAGATCCAAATTTAAAAATCTACAGTGCCCCATAATCAATATACTGTAATCGAAAGGGGGTCCCGGTTTAATTTACCATTCCGAGCCCCCTGGGGTAAAAAAAGGCGCTGAATCTGATGGTGATAAGAACTAAGCCAGTTGGACACTTCCCGCGGCGTTAAATTGGCGTGAATACGGCGTGGACGCCAAAAATGGGTCTCGCAGCGAAAATTTTGGTTCAAAAATTAAAAATTCGGATTCCTTGACCTCGAAAACCTATATATGTGCAAGAATATTAGATATTTATAAAAAATTAATTATTTGGCAATTAAATGAAAAAAATGCACATTTTCCATTCAAGACTACGAAAAAGTGGGTTACGGTAGGATTTAAGCTTTAATATTTTGGGAATATGCTTGTTAAGCATAGTCGAAAACATAGGGTTACTTTACAAAAAATCGATTTTTTAAGCTGTGCCAAATTTGTGGCAAATCTTTAAAAAAATTCACAGAATGCGTTTTAATTAAACACAAAATTTGTTCATATGCGAGCAAGGTGCAAAAAGTTTTGAACTTTTTCAAAAAATTGCACCTTGCACGCAACTAAAAAAAACCCAACACAGATTTAAATAAATGCAGTGAACATTGTTAAAACTTAAAAATATTAAATTTTCTAATATTTTGGACAAAAAACAGGTTCAACAATTGGTAAAGTTTTAATCTTTTTACTGTCCGGGATGGTACTGTAAGTTTCGTGTTGAGACCAATAATATTTTGTATCCAATTTAAGAAAGTATTTTGATAAAAGTAAAAGCACAATTACCAATGGAATTGAAACCAAAGCAACAAGGAAAGTACCAGCCCAAAGTATTTCAATTGGCATCACAAATGTATGACAAATTGCATCATTATTTTCCATTCTTTCCACCAATAAATCATTTAAAAATGGTCCCAAATTATAGCTATCAAATGACGAAAAATGCATATTAATATAATTTTCCATATTATGATTTTGGGTTAAAGTTTGAATAAGCGGACAAATCATTTCATAAATATGTGTGTAAATAAGAAAGATGGCAGAAATGAAGAAAGCAATTGGAGAGATTACCGCTAATCCCACCGCTGAATGAATAACCCATTGTCCGGTGTAATTACTGATTGCAGATCGAGTGGATGGATGATAATTCATTAAATATGGATATGATCCCAATGCAACAAGAATGCCAATGGCAAGTATGGCAAAGGAATAAATACTTGCAAGAATCCAAAGTATTAAAGCTTGCCACGAAAAAATTGAATCTGTTTCAAGGGGCTTAAATTCATATCCAAGCTCTCGGATATCCTTAAATCGTAAAAGTTGTAATGTTTCATTGGATTCTGTAGATTCTGGAGCATTTTCATCAATTAATACTGAATCAAGATTAATTACAACATGTCGATCCGTTTCACTTCCCTAAAAAAATAAATATATTTTCGTGTTGAGACAATTTTGATATATGTTATAAAAAACCATACATTAAAATTATGATTTATTTGTGGATGTTCAAGTTCAGAGGAAAATCTTGAGCCTAAAGTGGATGCCGCTAAAATCATTGATAAACTACAAATTCCCATAATAATCCAAAGTCCCAAAAATGTCATTAATAAAGCAATAAACCATCGAATACTTGGGGGATAATTCTATAAAAATAAAAATGTGTTGGAAATATTTTGAAGAATAATAGGATAAAAACTTACATGTGTAACCAGATATCTCTTTGCACTACAAGTTCCCAATGCATAACAAATACAAAATGCTCCCAATGCCGCCGTGGAAGCTAAAACAATAAAGGCAAAAAGGATACAGGCACAGAGTAAAGTTGGCTGGGAAGCTAAATACTCTTTTACAAGATTCCAATCTAATATATTATTGCTTTCATTATATAAATCAGCAAAAACTTGTAAATTGTCCACTCTTTCAAATCCTATTACAGATTCAAGAATCCAATTTGCAAAACCTTGCAACATTTTTTTCTAAAAAATTTTGAAAAAGTTATAAAAAAAGTTTTGGCAAAAAAATACAAAAACACGAAATTCTGGTAAATGTCAATTTATGATAGTAAACGATTACAATACTAAAAGAGTTACTATCTCATTGATAGTAAATGAAAACAATATTACTGTACTTCATTATAGCGATACTAAATTTTCGTGGTGAAAAACGCTAAATTTTTGTAACGTTGATTTTTTAGACACAAAAAAGTATACAAAAAAAAGAGTATGACATAAAATTGCCACCTTTTGATTCTTTTTGAAAAACAAAAAAGAGATATAAAAAAAGGAAACGAAAGATATCTCATTTATTAAATTGTCTTTCTACGAAAAAAACTATACTATAATAATATTCCGCGCACAATCACTCAAAAAATAATTTTTGGGTTGTTTTCTTCTTTCTTTCTTTCTGTCTTTCAATGTCATATGCCAAAAACAAAAAAAAAATAGAAGAAGAAGTTTACGAGAATGACGGAGAAAGAAAAAAGGAAACGGAATTGGGTAATTGGAACACCTTCCTTTTTACTTTTCCTTCTTTAATTTTCTTTTTTTCTTTCCGTCGGCCTGATATATTAAAGAGAAAAGAGATGTGTCTTAATTTTGACCCTTATAATCTTCCATTCCCAGAAATATAAAATTTATTTTTAACTTCTGTCTTTTTTTCCCTGTGGCCTTCAAAAAAGTCATCATCCAAAGTTATCTTCATTTTTCCAAAAACAAAAAAGATTTTAAATTGGATTTTCAAAAAAAGGCGGTCTTTGAAAGAATTTTTTTTTGAAAAAATATTTTTTAAAAACAATAACAAAATTTCGTAACTGTTAAAGATTGACGAATTTTGGGATATACAAAATAATAAAAATGGTGATGACGAATCGAGATAGATGCTGGTGATGGAGGATGGTGATGGAGGATGGTGATGGAGGAGGAAATATATCTTTTTTAAGAGACCAAAAAAGGCTGAAAGTAGGAGATCAAAAATTGGAAAATAAATATAAATGATTAATTCATCGGATATTATTCCGTCACAGAAATATTTTTGGATGACCGAAGGGGGGACGGTTGAATGGTTAAAAAGGTTTTGTTTGTTACATCATCGTAATAATATAAAAAAGAAAGAAAGAATTAATCCAAAATCGTAAATATAAAAAGGGGGAAATATTTGAATAAAATAATTCGATTTCCGGCAAATTGAAAAAAGGGGAAGAAAATTTTTGAAGTATCAAATATTGTTAGAATTTTGGGTACAGTAAGAAAAAACGACAGTATTTTGTGCTTTATTCAGTGATAGATAACTCTATTTTACATCATTTATAGATGTAAAATAGAGTTACTATCATTGACAGCAAACAAAACTTGCATTACTGTATTTTTTGATTTCAAAACTAAAAAAAATTTATTTTCAGATAAAACGACTTTTTCCACTAAAAACCATCTGCAGTAAAATTTAAAACAAACTTCAAAAACTTTTTAAAAAGAAATTATTCATCACACCAGGAGAGAGAGAGAGATACCGTAACCCAACAACAACCTCTTTCCATTCAACCGCAAAAAAACCAAACATTTGTTTAAAGTTTGCTAAACTCCTTTTTTTCAAATCTCTTTTTTATCCCTTTTTATCCTCCTCCTTCTCTTTCTTCTTTTTCTTCAAATGAATGCCAAAAGCAATAATAACTTATTATTCAATAATAATAAAAAAGAAGCAGAGCGCTTCCAATCACTTTTTTTTTTCTCTTCCGATCAACGACGACCTGAATTGCCATCCCCCCTTTTCTCTTTTTTCTTGTGTCAATCGTCAAACCATTTTTTTCCTATCTCATAAATATTTTTGAATATAAAAAAGGTAGAAATAAAAGAAATGAAAGGGGGGGATGTTGTAAAATAAAATCAGCACCGGTTTGCCGCCACTTTTTTTTCTCTTGTTTTTGACCGCCAAGATTTTCTTTGTATTACTACTTTTTTTTGACACCGCAATTTCGAGGTCGTTTTTCTCTTTTTATTTTGTAAATGAGTTAAGTAGGTTTCAAATTAGGCACTTTTAAATATATAATTTTGAAATCCTCTTTCTTTTTTGAAATTTTAAATAAATAAAAAAAAGGCTGTGACACGCTTTTCCAATTTCAAATGGAAAAAACTTTTTTATAGAAAAAAAAGTAATAAAAATGAATCATTAAAACAAAAAAAATAGAACTATGTCGTTGCGGTCGTTGAGTTATTGGTTTGATCTTCTGATGGTGGTAATGGCAGTGAAGACGAAGAAAGAAGGCAAACATCAAGAACACAAAATAATGCTCGACATGTTGGACATTCAGCTCTTCCACTTAACCATTGCTCCGGTTGCAAATCATTTTGTTTTGATGCAAATATCATTGCAATACATGTTGTACACCTATAAAAACAACTACCGTAATCATTTTAATACAGTAATCCAAAAATAAATGCAAATATGTATCACCAAAAAACTGACCACATTGGCTTACAATGACATTGTCGGCATTGAACTTGTCCAACAGAATCCATACAAGTTTTATCCAATTTAATATTTGATTCAACACTTTGACATCCCAAACATGGCTCAAGTTCATATTTAAAATCATAATTATATTTTGGATTATTATTGATATGTTGTTTAAAAACAGTAACAAATCTTTCATGCAGTGAAGATTTAAATCGAATATCAGTAACAATTTCAACATTTCCGCCAAGTTTTTGTCGAAGTTCTTCAAACATTTCACGAGAATAAACTCTGCAAGATTGTGTTGTAAATTATGTAATTATATCAACAAAAAATGTTTACCGAATAATTACAGGCTTAGTTTTGCCAGAGATTGATTCAGCTTCCACATCAATAATTTGTTTTCCACTATTTTCTTGAAACAGAATTGGATGGTCAAGAGTTCTAACAAGTTTAAATCGGGCATCAGAAATTTTTAGAAATACAACATTGTACATTGTAACTTTAATTATCCAAGAAGATGTTATAATAAGTTTTGAATATCCTGAAATACAAAAAACGAATAAATCTAAAGTACGCATGCATTATACAAGAAAAATAATTACCAACATATTCAACTTTAAAATTTAAAATATCTTTTATTTCATCATTTATTTGAGATGCAACATCATTGACAATCCCATATTTGGCAAGATTTTTGATAATAGAATGATTAGAAAAGTTTGATCTTGAAATTTGAAAGATATATCCAGCGGCAACTAAAATTTTAAAGTAAACAAAAGCATTCATTACAAGAAACATACTCAATAATACTGTAGATGAAAATCTAAACAATAATTTAACTAAATCAAATGAACCAGCCAGGGTGAATTCTTCATAGAAATAAAAATACATGACAAATGTGTATACTAAAAAATTAAAATTAATTAAAACTTAAATCTAAACTAACCAAACCCATTGGGAGCAAAGCTTGAATTAATATTGTTAAACAACTTCGTCGTAAATGATGTCGAACAAAATCAAATTTTTCATCTCCAACAATTGAATAAAATATATTTGGAATAATAAAACCTGCTGATCTTGCTTCAGCGGGTGGATAAACAATTACCAATACAGCTAACAAAAAAATTGCAGCCGATAAAAAGATATCAGAGGCCGGAAGGCCGAGTTCCATCTTTAATTTTAGCAACTCTTCATAAACTATTGTTGATGTGATAGCATTAAATTTAAGAAAGTATATATTATGTTTAATAAGAAAACGTGGCGTTAGAACGAACACTGAAAAAAAGACAATGGTTTTTAAAAAAGAAACAACAGATGTGCATTTTTCAAATTTGTTCAATGTTTGGCGTCCCGTGTCGCAATGAAAATGGTATTTATTTTTTTAAAAAAATTATAAAAAAACAGTAATTACTTTTTTTTTACTTTACTAATAAAGTAAAATTCGAAAAAGCAACATAACTTCATTTATAACTTTTTTTTATCTAATTAATTGTAATATTTTTTATCACAGTTTAAACATTTTTAACACTATTAATTTGTTTGCCTTGTACAAAAAATGTAGAACCATTTCAGCAGAAACCCTTTATTTTTTACGTTACTGTAACAGAAAAAAAGAAGCAGCAGTCTTTATTAAACTTACTGTGGTATACTATAAAATTTATTAATTTATTTCCGTTTCTAAAATCTGTCTATTTTATTTGTTGAGCTTTTAAAAAATATTCGTAGATTATCTCAAACCTGTTGGAAGGCCGCAAAAAATGCCGATTTTTGTATGATGTGATATCTGCAGAATTCAGGGATAACTACAAAGGTGGAATTGCATCTAAATTAAAAAATGTAATAAATTTTACTCCATTTTATGGATTCAAAGATTTTGATCCAGAGTTGTGACAGATAAAAATAAATAATTTAATCCAAAAATTTGTTCTGTTGAAATATTACAGTTTTATAAATCCTTGAAAAAAGAAACATTGGGGGATTTCTTTGTTATAAGTTAT
Source organism: Panagrolaimus superbus (assembly GCA_964035985.1). NCBI lineage: Eukaryota > Metazoa > Nematoda > Chromadorea > Rhabditida > Panagrolaimidae > Panagrolaimus > Panagrolaimus superbus. The sequence continues at coordinate 13,928,410 of OZ038359.1, forward strand.
TGTATTTTTTTCGCTACTGTAATACGATTTTTGTTCTTAGTTCTACCATCGTCCGTATCCTTTTTAATTTGATTTTAAACATTTTTTTTATGTTTTTTACTGTTTTATCTAAATTTATTACGCTGCTCCTCCTTTTTCATCTTAGTTTATTGGAAAAATCAGACGAAAAACAAATTGTTTTATCACAATAAATGCCCCCCCCCCCTCCCGTCAGACTTGCCATTACAAAGCATGGATTAATAAGATGTAGATTTGTTTTTTTATTTTAGCCGATTGATTTTTTCGTTATCGATTTCTTTTACCTGACATTTTTTATTGTTTTGCTTAAAAGTTTTTATCCAATATGAAAAAAAAAGTTTATCTAAATTTATTTTTTCAAACTGTGCATAAAATAAAGTCCTCTTTTTTATTCATTTATTTACAGAGAGATGCTGGTAAGTGATGAAGTGTTTAAAAATGTATCTCCCACTTACAGAAGAGCATTATTACAATTGGAACGTAATATTTATTCTGTTACTGATTTTGAAAGTAAAGAAATTTTTTTCCTTAATTTTGCCAAAGAATTTACAACTTTACCTGGAATGTGGCTCAGTTGGATTAGTTATATTAAAGAAACTTTTTCAAACTCTGAAACGTTGAATGAAAAAGTTTTTTATGTAGCTCAACAAGCTTTATCTCATTTTTATGATAATTATATTTTCAAAGAAATGATGGATTCTTGCCAAAATTATTTTATACAAGTTAGTTTAAATGTAATTCCAAATTATTATATAACACCAAATTTAACAAAATTGTATTCATTTTTTTGCAAAGAAAGAAAAACGTTACTCCAGAATTTAAACACGGAAAAACCAATTTATTTTAATTAATAATTAAATTTTAGTATCAAACATGGACAAAGCTTACCGAATATCAATTTGGTCTTGACCCCTACTTTAAAAATTGGCATGATACTTTATATGCTTTAAAAGTTATTGAAAATAAACTGTTTCTTCCCTCTAATCAGTTGCAATACTTTTATAACACCTTTCAAATTTATTCAAGTAAGAAATCTTAAATTTAATAAAATATTTTAATTTTACATATTTCCTTTCTTTTCAAGATGCTCCAATTACAAAAGAAATTGAACAAAAATATAAAAATGCAACAAAATTATATCAAGAGATTATTGCCGTTGATAATGATAATGAAAAATGGCTATCCTGCATGAAAGAATTAAATGATCCAGGTTTTATTCTACAAAATTTTGAGCTTAAACTTGGAAAAAATACAATTGATAAATCTCTTTGGTTACTGTATTTATCATTTATGGAAGAAAACAAATATTTTTCGGTTAGTTTTACTTTATCAATTATAATTCCAACCAAGACCGTATACAGAAAAAAATTTCAGAGGGGGCAGACCTTTTATCTTTTCGCCAACACGAAGCGGCAAAAGATCAAAGGAAATTCCTCAATTTCGGGGGGGGGGGGTGCATATGTCCTGAATCCCCTTCCCTAAATAAAGCTTTGGTGCCAAATGTTTTCTAAAAAAATACACAGAATTTTTTAGTTCAAACTTTGTGCATATTCTCGATACTGTCGATTTTTTATTGATGATTCAGAAATGCAAGAAAGCTATAAAAAAGATATTGAAAGATTTGCGAAATTAAATATCAATGTTATGAAACATCAAATTGATTTGATCAAATTTCACAGAACTTTTATCTCTGACAAATCTTCCCTGGCTTTGATTCAACGCTTTTTTGGAGAACATTCAAATTTTATTGGATTAAAAAATAAATTGGATATTTTTAAAGCTTTGGAAACCCTTGAAATTGATAACAAAATTGATGACAGTCAAGAAAACGCTATTTTTCATAAAGAAATCATTTTACCTCGGAAATCAAAGCCTATGAAATTTGATATATCTCAATTACAGAAATTTGGGATACCTGAAAATCTTCTTTTTTATGTATTAAAAAGAGCGGAATTTAAATTATTACAAAAATTATATGCATCATCAAAGCAACTTTATTCAATTTTTAAAATTCCAATTTGTCATCGATTAGAAATTATTGATCGTAATTTTACAGTATCCTTTCAACAAGGTCTTTATCTTTCATCAAAAACTTTGTTAAATGATAATTTTAAAGGAGCGGCAAAAAGTTTATATTTAACAAATTCCTTGGATATACTTTCGCTTGAAGACCAAAATATTCTCACAAAAATTATACCAAAAATTTATAAATGTGAAATTAAATATCTGATAATTTCTGGACAAATTATCACTTTGCAGGAGTTTGAATTTCTTACAACGAATGTAAAAATTTTTCAAACAAGTGATACATTGATTGGAGATCAGAAAAAGGTATCAATTGAAGACATTTTTGATAGATTACCAAATGCGTCACAAATTACTATTAAAAATATCTTAAATAATTTATTTTTAACCAAAACTTCGACATCGAAAAAAACTTGTTCAAACAAAAACAGAATGAATTTATTTATTTATCATAATGTGACAGAAATGGTTGACCCAAATTTATTGTACAGCTTTGTTACGGTAAAACAATTTTTAAATAATTTTTAAATTAAACAACTTTTTTTTAGCAAAACTGCGCACAAAATTCTTCATTTATTTTATCATTTTCGTCAGAAATTTCTGAAAATTACAAAATTTCTTTGAAAAATGTGATTGAATCAAAATTTAAAATGGCATCTAATTATTTTCCTACCCAAATTTTACTGATTTTTTACCCAAATATTTTAAGTAACCCAAATTTACTGATTTTCGACCCAAATATTTTAAGTAACCCAAATTTACTGATTTTTCACCCAAATATTTTAAGTAACCCAAATTTACTGATTTTTCACCCAAACATTTAAAGATAAAAACAAAACATATTTTATACAAAAAAACAAAGTAAAAAAATTAATTTAAATTCTGCAAATTCATCATCATACAGTAAGTCTCAAAATTCCTCTTCATCTTTTGGCTTTTTTATTAAAGAATTTTCAGTATCTAAATGAATTTACGAATTCTACTGACAGTAAAGTTCTAACCTGGCAAAGTGAAAGAAATGATGACATTGGAGAATACGTTCGTATCTTCGAAGATTCTGAACTTGTACTCCATTATTTCAATGGCAATGTAGTAAAGCGAAGAAGTTATTGCTATCTATGAATTGATCCTGCTGATCTTAGTTTTATATACTGCATTTTTGAAGAATTCGTCAAGGCCGTTTTTTATTTAACCACAAGGAGACACCGTGTATATCAGTGCTATTTTTAATTAAAGGGAGTGTCGACGACAATCAAAAAAAAACATTTGTATGGAAAACAAGTACATATGTTTTAGCACAAAATTGAGTTAGAGAAAAAAAATAGCATAGAAAAAAGTCTTTTTCGTGTTAAAACATACTTATTGCCGAATAATTTTTTTGCTTGTCGTCGACACTCCCTTTAATACTTTGGTAGCATATTTTTGTCATTGTTGAACTATTTATGTAAAAACACAAACTTTTTTAATCAATAAACAAACTATTTTTTCTCTATTTCGCGCGTTTTTTTTGTGATGAATGCATTATTAAAAGAGTCAGGTTAAAATAAAAGTTGTTGTATCTGAGATTATAAAGAGCGATTTAAAGAAAGAGAATTTGGGGATATATAACTGTAATATGTTTTTAAAGATGAAACCTCAATTATGTTATTGCAGCAAATATTTACCCAATATTGATTTTTTGTTCAATATAATTCCAATTTTTGCATTCACATTTCTTCTTCTTGGAATCTTTTCAGTACTTTCATATATTGACCAAAATTATAATAAACGGTTATATCTTTCTGATTTGTTTGAACCCTGTAATATTTCTACCAAAATTCCGCTAAATACATTTATGAATCTTCGTAAAAATTATGAAAAACTTATAATGGTACGATTTTGTTTTTTTTATTAAAAATAATAAATCTTTGTTTATCAAAGGGAGTGTTGAAGTCACTGAAAAAAATGTGACGACACCAAGTAACGTCCATCTCAAAATGATGGGAATAAAAAGTTTGTTATTTTTATCATTCATTCACGACGGTTTGACGGATAAATTTTTATAAACTTTTCACTCCCCTCATTTTGAGACGGACCGTTACTTGTTGTCGTCACATTTTTTTTCAGTTACTTCAACACTCCCTTTAATAAGATTTGATATCAATGATGCAACACAACACGACTTTATCTGTTACATATTTTAATTTTTTAAGGGTGAAAAAAAGTTTATTGTTTTTTTGATTACCTAAAGCTATGTACGATAAATGTGACCGGGTCCCAGGGTTTAAGATAACGACTAGGGTTGTTCATTTCCCTTTCCCAAGCAATTTCCCGGGAAATTTCCTGATTTTTGCGGGAAATGACTTTCATTTCCCGAAAATTTTTGTATAGAAACAGAAATTTTCTGTTTTAAATTAATTTAAAAATGGAAATTTCAGCTTTTAAAATAGTTTAAGAGTCCAAAAATGCTTTAATTAAATGTTTAATACTGAAAATAAAGTTTTTAGTGTTTTTGGACATTAAATTAGTGAAATTGCCAAAATCGAAATTTCGGGAAATAGCGGGATCCAAGGCATTTCCCGGGAAATTCCCGCCTTTTTTACGATTTCCCGGGAAATGAACAACCCTAATAACGACACAAAAAACTGTGGTTTTTATCTTTCAAAAAATAAAATACCAATTTTCACATTCCATTTTGGTGCCAAAAAACAAAAAATTGTCATAAAATAAACGAAACCGAGTTTCAAAAAAAATTTAATAAACTTTGCTTTCCTTTTTAGGTTAAATCTCATTTAGATGCGGTAAAAGGGTTAAATATTTCGGAAAAATACAATGAAAGTTTTAAACAAACTTTTGAAATAATGTCATCTGAAATGGAATATTATGAAATCCAACAAAAAATTGTTTACACATGTGTTCAAAGCAATTATAAAAGACTTAAAACATATTTTACTGTTTGGCCTTTGTTTTTTATTGTTTTAGCTGAAATTTTGGTCAAACGGGTTTTGTATATGATTTTTTTAACGAACATACCATTTAAACATGCCAGAGAAGAAGTATTTTCTAAAGCTGGTGATTTAGGCTTGCTTTTTTTAGTTTCATTTTTGTGTATTTTTAATCAACCTCTTCAAGAATTGGATTATTTAAATACGGTTGACAGTGAAATTGATTCCTTTTTTCTTTTTTAAATAAATTTTTTGTTGCATCAATTTACAGTCACAATTAAGGTTGATCATTTCCCCTTCCTCGGGCAATATCCCGATTTTTGCGGGAAATGACTTTACAAAGATTTTTATGTAGAAACGTAAAAATTTTGTACATAAAAATTATATAAAATTAGGGGGCGGGCTCTTTGTTACTTTTTTTATAAGAAGACCTGAAAATCAGGACTTCTTATCAGTGTTCTGCTTTTTGCCTTTTTCGCCCCGCCCCGCATTCGCCCCGCAGTTCGTAATTTGTTTGGTAGTCGCTTTTGAACCCCAAATCCTTTCTAAATGTTATAAACATATCATTTTCTTCACTGTTACCAATTTATAAGCCATAATAACAAAAACAAAAGCTACAAACTCTCGCGGGGCGAATGCGGGGCGGGGCGAACCCCGCGCCCCGCAGAACACTGCTTCTTATGCTCCACTGTTTAGCGGATGAAAAGTTCAATCGTTACAGGACAAAAACAACAAAAAAAAGTAAAGAGTCCGCCCCCTTTAAAAAACGATTATTTCAACTTTTAAAACAGTTTAAGAGTTCTTTTAATGCTTTATTTTAATGTTTAATATTGAAAAATATAAGGTTTTAGTTTTTTTTGACATTAAATTCGTGAAATTGTTGAATTCGAAATTTCGGGGGGGGGGGGGATTTATTTTATATTGAATTTTAGAAAAAAAAGTAATAAAGCTTTATTTATTTATGTAAAACTTTTACGTTTTTAAAATGGTAATAAATTAATTAACAATATAAGATCTACTTCTTTTTATTCTTAAATAAATAATTAAAAATGCCGAAATTGCAATGATAAAAAGCCATCCAAAAAATATAAGCAAGGCGGCAAATGGAAAACATATTTCTGAATGTTTCATCTGTTTTTGAGGTTTCGGCAAATTAATTGTTTCATTACCGAAATTTTCGATGGCTTGAAGTCGACTTGAAACATCCACAATATCCAAAACTTCAAAATCATAGACATCAACTTTTCGAGGATTTCGAACATTTAATTGTTCATTAACAATTATTGGAGGCTGTTGCGGGTGTTTTTGTTCAGATTCTTTATTTGAAGGATTAATACAATCTGGTCTTGGACATATTGAATTATGGGATTTAGCAGATATGCTAATTTGGCATTGAAAAAATAGTGTATCACGATCGGCATATTTATATACTTGAGTTTGTTGTCCTGCAATTAAATCAGTTGAATATTCAAGATTTGTTAAAAGCATTGAATCTAAAGCACATCCACGGCGATCTAAGATATCAATAAATTCTTGAAGTCCACTATCAACAACACATGAATGAACAATCATACAAAAGCTGGAATCTGTTGTTACAGGTTCACACGTCCATTTATGATAAATTTTTTGTCCAACAGTTGCAAATGCAATCGGGGGACCAAATGGACCACCATCCAAAAGCTAAAATATATAAATTAATATTTATATCTCACATTTTAACAACTTCAGACTACAGTATCCTTTTAATACTAAAAGATATTTATTTACCTCATAACGACAAATAGGCATTGGCATTCTTTCAATTCTTTGTAAATTTGGGGGAAGATTATGTACGCCAAGTTTCATCTGAACTTTTTGTTCTCCAGCAAAATATAAACATTTAACCCGAAAAGCTCGATCAATACCGGTAATAAAAAGTGGATGAAATGAGACGACAATTGTGGTGGTAATAAAAATTCCTCGAGGATTTGCTGATCTTTCCCGATCTATTCGACACGCCGAATCAAAAGGTATCTCAATTCCAGTTTCGGTAAATTTTCCAAAACCATTTATAAAACATCCTTCAGCTTTTGCAAAACCTTTCACAAATATTCGACCTTCAAAAATTCTTTCAGTTTTTAGCCGAAATCTTAGAGCATTTGAAGCACATTCAATTATTGGGGTACCAATAATACCATTTTCAACATGGGTACTGTAACAGTATAAAGGTAATAATAAAATTAATATAAAATAATAAATAATTAATTTAATTTTAAACATAACTTTTTAAAATAATAATAATAAATATTTCCACGCCAGCTTTTTTTAAATCCGAGAGAGAGAGATAAAAAAAGAGATGTTGGATCAACTTTCAACAACAATTCAAGTAAAGTTAACCACTTTCATTCGTTATCACTTTAAAAAATGATATTCTGATATTTTCAAAGTTATCTTTTTCTCCCCCTACGGGCATATCTTTTGTTTGACGGACAACAAAAACGACGACGACGATGACAATGAGAGATTTCAATTTTCCATCAAATGTTGAATCCATGTGGGAGAGATTTACTCTCTTTTATTTTTCATTCATTTTTCTCGTTCATAAATATAAAATAATAATTCATGTTATGATGACTTTTTTTGGGGAGAAAAAAAGTGAAAACTCTTTTTTAAAAACAATTTTTTTGCGGCTCCGCGGTTTTACGTCCAGAAAAAAAAAAGAAGAAAGAAGGAAAAAGGTTTGAAATTTTTAAATTTTTCTAAATGCAAGTTTTTCGATATATTCCGGTTTTAACGGATTCTTCCTTTTTGTTTGCCTTGCCCGTGAGTAATAAACACAAATAACCTTTTTTTATATATAAAAACGGAAAAATAAAGTTTGCGGTTTTAAACTTATAATTCATTTTTTACAACACTGTTTTTTAATGCAAAAAAAATTGCAGACATTTAAAATTTTTTGGGCTACCAAAAAAGGAGGGTTGTTGAGGTCAATGTATGATGATTGATAAGGGAATGGCCTCTTTTTATCTAATTTTTTTATTGCAACATTCAATTTTTTATGATAACGGAGAAAAAAGGTCAGTCGATGATGGAGAGAAAGAAAATTTTATGGTGGAAAAAACATCAGTTTTTATGTTAAGAAAAAAATAGGAAACGGTGATTTTTAGGGTTGTAAAAAGATGCAAAAAAATAAATATATCTGTGTTAAATGTGGTTGTAAATTTCAAAATATTTATCCTTTAAACGATTTTTTTTGTCGATTTTCATGATCACCTCATTTGAATAACAAATACAAAATTGTTTTTTTTCCAACTTTTTTGTTATCCCTTTTTTGGTCAAAAATGTTTTGCTACTTTCTTTCTTGGCTTTCTGTCTTTCAATGACAACTTTATTTAACCAAACATTTTTTTAGCTAATTTATTTCTTTTTCGCAAGCTTTAAAAAAAGCCATGGATCTTCTTCAAAAAGGCTGGTTTACAGAATTTTCACCGGATGATCTTGAAAAGATTAAAAAAACAAGCTCTGGAGATTCTAAACAATTAAAATCCGATGGAAAAGAAATGGGTGGTGCATGGCCGGGTCAAGCCTTCAGCCTTCAAATTGAAGAAGTTTTATTTCATGAAAAATCAAAGTATCAAGATGTTTTGGTTTTTAAAAGGTAATAATATTGATTACGGTAGTTTTTGATAATTTTAAGCATTTTAGTAAAACATACGGAAATGTTTTGATTCTTGATGGAATTATTCAATGCACAGAAAGAGATGAATTTGCATATCAAGAAATGTTGGCACATCTTCCACTTTTTGCACATCCAAATCCTAAAAAGGTTTTAATCATTGGTGGAGGGGATGGTGGAATTCTTCGGGAAGTTCTTAAACATGCATCTGTTGAATCTGTAACAATGTGTGAAATTGATGAAATGGTTATTGATGTCTCAAAAAAGTATCTCCCCGGAATGGCCGAACAATTTGGAAATCCTAAATTTAATCTTTTTATCGGAGATGGATTTGAATTCCTCAAAAATCATAAAAATGAATTTGATGTTGTTATCACTGATTCATCGGATCCCGTGGGCCCTGCTGAATCCCTCTTTGGACAATCATATTATCAGTTGCTTTCAGAATCAATGAAAAATGGTGGAATTTTAAGTTCACAAGGTGAATGCCCATGGATTGATATGAAATTAGTTGAGCAATTGCATAAAAATTGTCAAGAAATTTTTGTACAAATTAAATATGCCCTTGGATCGGTTCCGACGTATACCACCGGATTAATGGGGTATTTAATTTGTACAAATTTGCATAAAGAGGTAATTGCAACAAGAGTTGTTGTGTGGTGGTTTTTTTGTGGTGGTGGTGGTGGTTTTGCTCAACCAACATTTCTTATCTTTTTATAATTTTTAATCGGCTTTGATATATCTCTTAACAACATCTACACTATTTATCTATATCCTTTTTTATCTTTTTTTTAGCTGAAAGTGTATGGTTACATTTGGAATTAATTTCGCATATGATTGAATTTACAAAAAAGATTTTCCCCACCGTTCAATATGCTTCTTCAATAATGTCCACATATCCTTCAGGGACAATGGGATATTTAATTGCTTCCAAAGATGTATGTTTTTGTTGTATAAATATATTTGTGATTAACAGTCGTTCTTTGAATTTTTAAGAAATTATTCCAATTCTTAGAAAAAAAAACATTTTCATTTTTTTCAGAATCGTGATGTCACTAAACCCGCTCGAACCCTGACTTCCGAGGAAATCAAATCTATGAATCTTAAATTTTATAATTCTGAGCTTCATTCTGCAGCTTTCATTCTTCCAACATTTGTTAATCAGGTTTTTATTGTTTGATATCGGATATCCGTTTAAATTTTGAAGTTTTAGGCTTTACAAGGAAGCAAATAATTTGCAGCTTCTTTTTCCAGCGTGATTCGGAAGCGTGATTTTTTATGAAAAAGAACTCCAATGTTAAAATTTGTCATTGTTAATTTTCACTTAATTCTTTGTAGTTGTTAAAAATGTTAGAATAAATGTTAGCAAATTGTTGCCCAGAGTTACAGTAATCAAAGACAGAAAAAGAAAAAAGTATTTCCGTTTTAGAAATTTAGTTTTCAGAATTTTTAAAGATGGTTTTTTTCTAAAAAAAAGCTTTGTATAATTTAATGAAATCAAAAATGTTTCAAACAGAATGGATTTTAAAACCCATTTTTTGAAAAAACCTAAAATGATAAAACTGATTTCCAACAAGTTTGAGTTTAAAAGGTTACTGTATTTTTTATATTTTTTTCCAATCTCTTTAATGCAATTTCTAAAATGTATCCAAAATAGTCGTCATTAAAAATGAACCGGGAAAAAAGTTGTAAAAATAGGAGTAATTTTCTTCCATCAAAAAAATGATATTCTCAAAAAACAACAAAAAGACTCCCACGTAAATGACATATATATCTTTTTTTTCTGGTGTTTCTTAAAATAACTGAAAAAGAAACTTACTTTTTTTAGGATTAAAAAAAAGAGAAAACTCGGTTTGCATTGGTCAAAAAATAAAAGCGTAGAAAATTCGATTTAATTTTATAAAAAAAAACGAAAGTGTTGGAAAAAAAAGATGCCAAAATTTATTGTTGCATGAAATGACTCCTTTCTCCTCCGTGGTTTTGCTTGGCACCCCACCAAAAGACACTTTTTTTTTCTTAGATTAAAACTTTTTTTTATCGAATTTCTTTTTACAAATGTGATTCCAGAATGTATGTTTTACAAAAAAAACGTATATAAATGTTATTTGTAAATGTTTTGGCGTGGTTTAAACTTTGTTGGCCCCCAAAAATTGTATAAAAAGGTCAACAAAAATGTCTTTTTTTAGTTAAAATATAAATTATTCTGTTCAAAAGGTTTATACTTTGTGAAATAAAAATGTATAAAAAGTTTTCCCTTTAAGACCAAAAAATACAGTAACTGTTGTTTTTGACTTTTTGCTAAAATAGTGTTACTGTACTTTATTAAAAATTCATATTTTAGAAACTAAAAAAATACAAAATTAAAAAAACAGTTTTATTTTTCAAAAAAAGTATTTTTGCATATAATTTTAAGTAACAAAGATCTTCGTTCTAAAAACCCCCGACGAAATTTCCGTTTTTTTGCCTTCGTTTTTGCATTACATCTTTGAACCTTTTTTTCTCCGCAAAACTTTTAACTTTAATTTTTCAAAAACAATGTCTGCACCAAAAAACTTTTTGCAAATCTCCAAATCCCAAACTTCCTGTAATTTTCAAAAAAATTATCTCTCCAAAAATCGTTCCAAGAATCGAAAAAAATTTGTAGCGTTTTTTTGCAAAAAAAATTATCAAAACAAAAGGTTTATTTTTTGCCATCATTTATTTATTTACATTTTTCAAAAAAAACACACGCAATTTTTTTTGTTATTCTATTTTTTGGTGCTTTTAAAATGTTTTTTGTTAAATTAAATCAAAAATTTTCAAAGAAGACTTTTAACAGCATTCTTCCGGTTTTTTTCTTCTTTCAACAATGCCATGGCATTTTTCTTTGGAAGCATAAAAATGACTTTTAAAAAAGTTTTTAAACTTTTTTTTATTGTTTGAAGTTTTTTGTTGCTTTTAAAAAATAAGTTTTTTGAATCCTTGTTCTCCCAAAAAGAAAGAAAGAAAAAAAACAAAGAGAGGAAGTCATGCTTCTGGCTTCTGAGATTCTGTCTTTTCTTTGAACAAAGGAAAAAAAGAAGGCGGCACTTTTTTTGCTTTGTTTTTTTTCTGTTCTGTGTTTTTTTGGTAAAATGTAATAAAAGGCCACAATTTTACTGTGTTTTTTTATCAAAATACAATTGTTGTGTTTAAAAAAATTATTCGTTTTTTTGAGGGTTAAAGAACAAATTTAACAACTTCTTTTTTTTTTATTTTGAAAACGGAAAAAAGAGATTTAAAGAAAGGGAATTAACTGTGATGGAGAAAAAAACAGAAAGTTTGAATGAAAATAATTTTATTTGAACGTTTTCATTCAACACTATTTTGTACGGTAGGATTTTTAAAGATGTTAGAAAAGGGGATAAAAAAATGATATTTAATTTAAACTAGGTAAAAAGTTGTTTTTAACAAGTACAATTATTGCATCATTAGATTCCCACCACGAAAATGTGTATTTTTTGTTTTGCTAAGGTATTACCCTATCTTTTACAGTTTCTTGATCTCAGCTTTATCTCATTTTTTATTCATCTAAAAACACATACTTTTTACTTTAATCTTAAAATTCCATTTATTGGATTACAAAATCAAGTCCTGATTGAAGAACACTTTAAAGCCTGAACATGGCTTCACAATTGATTATCTGCTTTTAATACGAAAACCTTCATGCAAATTTGATCCATGACCGAAATTAATCCTTTTTTTTCCAGCCTATTTTGAAAGATAATCTTTATTTTTATTTTGTTTTGCAAATTTCAAATCTTTCTCTCTTTATTTTTGAAAGGTTTCTTGCAAATAAAAAAAACATATATATGTTTTTTGAAAAAACTTTTATGCAAAAAACGATTAAATGTTGAAATAAAGAATAAAAAATTAATAATCCCATTCACCGGGTGGGTGCCCTTGTTTGCTTGTCAATATCTAAGATGTCATGGGGGTGGATGAAATGAAATGTACAGAATAATTTTTGTCAGTCATATCTAAAAATGTGAATTGTGCTTACTTATTTAATCTTTAGAATTTTTCTTTTTGCAAATGTGTTTTATGCTTTTTTTTGAAACATGGAAAATGTCAGGTGAAAAAAAGAATGTTTTTAAATAATAATAATGGTTTTTAATTCCAATTGCACCTATTTTGTTTTAGCGTCAGAATTCCCGGGGCACCTGTTTTTTTTGGGGTTTTAAAGCTTAAAAAATGAATCATCAGAAAAATTTGTTGTGGTGATTACGATTCATTGTAGTACAATTTAACAATGCACGCAATTATCATACATATTTGTAAAGGTGGATATATTTCAGTACTTTTAAATACATTTCTTTTCCCTTTTAAAGCTATATAAGCAGATTTTGACTTTTGGGCGTGAGCAAGCTTAATGTTTTTTATGTTTCGTTTCCTCCTTTCTCTTTTAATCCCGTCTTTTTTTAAACTCAAAATTGTCAATTTTTTCTTTCTTTTTCTATTATCAATTTAAATCAGAAGATAATTAACTGCTTTTCATCGAAAAGGGCACATATATATATATATGATAATGGCATCCCATCCCTCCTGTTGTTTCTGCTGCCATTGATAGAAGAAAACAGAAACACCCCCCCCCCCCTTCCACCACCACCTCATTTGCCTTAAAGGCAAAAAAGAAGAAATGAGTTGGCCCCAAAAATAGCTTCTTTAGTTTCTATTTTTATTTTAATAAAAATTCCAAGGAATATTATCTCTTTTCTTTCTTTTGAATAAATAATTCCAAAAACATATATCCAAAAATATCTCTCATTTTTTAAAGCCAAAATCCTACAATCTTGGATGTTTTTTTGTACTTCAAAAATCCGCTATGAAAAAAACTTTTTTCACCTTTAAAAGTTTAGTCCATCGAAAAAAAGAGAGATATGAATTTTTTATTTTTGAATTAAAAAATGCAAAAACAAAAAAGAGATTTTTTTTCAAGGAATGCCGTTTTTTTGAACAAATATTTATCTCTTTTTTATTTGCAGCAGCAGCACCGACAATGGTGGTGTTGCTGACAGGCAGAAGCAGCAACAAAAAAGCTTTAAAAGGTCTTGATCAGGGCCGCAAATAAGTTCCAAGTAAGGGAGGGGACATTCCTTGCAAGAGGCCGAAAAAAATCTCATTTTATCTAGTATGAATTTAATTTTTCAAGGTAAATTATGGCACCGAGGGGGGGGACATGTCCCCAATGTCCCTAAGGCAGTTGCGGCCCTGGTCTTGATGATGATGAAAAAATTGAAAGTTTAAACAAAAAAACACGCAATATTAAAAGATTTCTTTTCAAAAATAAAACAACTTTTTAAACGACAACAACAAAATATCCCTAATATCCCATTTCTTTTCTTTCATTATTTTTTTAAAGATCTCATTTATCCCGTGGTGGCATTGTTGTCATCCTTCTTTTTTATGCCATCAAAAATAAATATGCCAAAGTTGTTGTAGCAGTAATTTTAGCCTTTTTAAAAGAAAAGGCATTGAGCCGCTGCACATTTTTTTGGTCAGTTTTCTGCCTTTTGTTTTTTGTTGTTTTCGCTGAGGGAGGAGGAGATTGACAAAAAAAAAATTTTAAAAAACGACTACTAAAAAAGCACTTTCCTCCGATTAATGTCAAGTTTATTTTATAACCGCTTTTTTAACATATTTATTCATTTTTTTGAAGAAGAAGAAAAACATCCCCGATTATTGTTTTTCCTCTTTTTTTGGCATGCCACAGCGGAAATATAATGGCATTTATTTTGGTTAAACTAAAAACAACGGAAAAATATCGTAAAAAATCCTTTCCTCCAAAATATAAATCTTTTTAAGTAAAAACAAAACATAATAAACTTTGGAAAAAGATTGTCGTAAGATTTTTGGTTCTTTGGCACCACCACCACCAACAATGGCAAGCATCAGGTACCAGCATTTTAAAGAGATAATCTTTGTTTTTAAAATTTTAATGGACTGTTTTTGTCCTTCAAAGAAAATAACGCGAAAGATTTTATTTTTGGAAAAAGGTGGTCTTGAGTGCGGACGATGATGTTATTTTTGTTGGTGTTAGACATATTTATTTTGAATTTGTTATTATACTTTGTTTTTTAAATATGTTCATTAAACACAAAAAGAACAAACAAAGCAGGCGTTTGACAGTTTTTTTGGTTTTATATAAAATTGCTTTTTTTATTATTATACTCCAGAAGGTCTTGAAAGGGTTTTGTCGGAATTCGCGGAACTTGTTTTATAACTACAGTATCCCATTTGATAAAGCTTTTGGTGAATGAAGATTTTTGAATAAGTGCCTGCCGTGTTTGAGACATTTATATGGATGTTCCCTTAACAAATTTAACTTCTGTCAATTTTTGAAAAAGCTGCAAAAAAATGAGAAGTAAAAACAATGGTGCAGCTCTTTTTTTTGTGCTTTTGATGGGAAACTTTAGAACACCAAAAAAAAACAGCAAATGCCGTTTAAAAATGTGGCATTTTTTATAGTACTATATAGTATCAATTTTCTTCTTCCCTCTTTAATATCTTTCTAAGTTTCTCATGTAGTACAAAAAAGAAGAAATTTAATTCCTTTTTTTTAAAGAATTTTAGTGTCTAAGAAAGTAATTTTGATGAACTTTGAATGAACGTTCTTCGTTTTAAGATTATTCCATGGAAAAAAAAAGTATTTTTATGTTTGAATTTTTATAGTTGGCATTTTTGTTGCTATTTTTGATTTTGTCTCCTTTGACTATCAAATAGTTAGTTTTATAACAGATAAAGTTAGTTCAAAACAATTATGTATGCAAATATGTAGCTAATGGTGTAGTCCTCCTCCTCCAAAAATTGCTCTTTTTTTCCTACAAAAATCTTTTGCTAGCTTTTATTTAACTTTTCCATGAAACATATTTAAATGAGAAACAGCAATGATGTCGTCTATATTTTTTTTCCATTTTTGTCCTCAAAAATAAGAAATTTAGTTGGACGTCATCAATATGCTTTTTCCTTCCCTTATTTTTTCTTCAAACATTTCTTCCCTTTCCTTTCCTTCTTTGATTAACTTTAAATTTTATGTTTCCAAAAAAAACATAGTAAAATAACTGAAAATAGCTTAATTTTACAAATAAATCTTAATTTTTAGAAACATAAAAAGATAATTTTTTTTTGCAAAAATTGTTATTTTTGTTGACGTTTAAGCTCTTTCTCTCCCACCACGAAAAAAGTACTACGGTACAGTAAAACCCGGAAACCCTTTCATCTTTTTTCTTCCGTCTTAAAACGGATTTTTGGTTTTATCTTTCTTTCTTTTTTTCCAAAAATGATTATTTTTTCATTTTTTCACACGTTTTTTTTTGCTTTTTTTTAAACTCCTCTTTTTTCGGTTTTTATAAATTTAAAAAATGGAAATTTAAAAAGTCTTTTTAAAATGTCCCTTGAGAGAGTTTTAGTTGTGTTTTGCTTTTATGCCTGCCATATTTGCCCTTTTTCTTCTTTTTCCTTTTATCGTCGTTTGCTAATTAGAAGTCTTTCAGCTAAAAATCATTTAAATGTTTGCTTTGCTTTCTGACATCAACTTTTTTTTTATCCGCGTGTCTGAAAAAAGATTTGTATCTTATCCTTTTAAAGGGATATACTTACATTTATGTACGCATTTTATAATTGTATTTTTCAGGTATCACAAAATTATTATACTTAATAATCTTTTTTTTGAAAAAGTATAAATAATTTTTAATATTTGGGACATTTAACATTTTTCTTTAAATACTAGCTGATAATATTGGCATTAATAAAAGAAGAAGAAGAAGAAAAATGGCTTCAACAATTCGGCGACTTAGTTGTATCCCAGAAGCAATTCATCAGGCAATCAAAGATGAAACAAGTCTTCAAGTTCCTAAATGTCTTGATCGTCGACCTTCGTTGCAAGAAATTGAAGACAGTGCTCTATTATTTTTGGAAAGAAGGAAAAGTAGTGATTCTGGAATCGGTAAGATTTTAATTTTGAAAATTAATTTATCCAAAAGCCTTTATAAAATTATCACTACAGTATCCCGAGATTTTATACGGATAAATTGTTTTACCCTAAAAAATGATACACTTAAAAACAACTTTTAAAATAATAATTATGCATTTTTGAGTATTGTTTTTTGTTAAACCTTTTCTTCGAAGCAAAAAACTTTGTTAATTTATGCTTCAAAACATTATTCAATTCCTTCAGGCATAACTAATAAAGTAACAAAACTAAAAAACTTGCTTACGTATTTTTTCAAAAAAATAATCTTTAATTTAAAAAAAAAGTAGGCGTAAAAAGATTGTTTCTAATAAGCACCCAATTAAAGCAATTTAAACAATGCAAAATTTTAATTGCAATTATCTTTTTTTTGTTCAAAAAAGAAGTTGTAGTTTAAATTTAAATCATCATCAGATATTTATTTGAAAATGTATTTTTTGCCGGAGAAAAAGGAGTTTGTCTTTCAAGGAAAAAAAACAAATTAGAAATACAAATTCTTGAAAAAATACTTTTCCAAGAAAATTTTATCATTTTTCAAAGAACAAAAAATAACATTGATATATTTATTTTAGGAAGTTTACAGCCAGATTTATATCGAAAACGTGGCTCAATTGTTACAATTGGAAATGGCCTAAATTGTCCTGCCCGGATTCAACTACAATTGGATTATGATTTTCAAAAAAGTGATTTCTTAGTTACTATTCTTGAAGGTACTTAAATTGAATTAAATGGATTTAAAATATTTGCATATCCTTTTTTTCAGCTTCAATAAATCTTCCATCTGCTACAGGATCAGATGATTGTGAGCTTTGGCTATCATTAAATGGGGAACAGCGTCGATTAATTTGTCCGATAAATTGTGATCGACCATTGGCAAAAGAAGAATACAAATTTGCAACAACTTATGATGAACTTCTCGAAAAGAATCTTATCATTGAATTAGTTTCAACAGAAAATTCTGGATTTACCATAATCAAACATGCCCGTTCAAGTCTTGTTTTATCAGAACTCCGTCCATCTGATGACTTAATTCTTTGGGTGGATCTTGAAGCGGTACATGAAAAAGAGAATCGAAGTGGAGAAATTAATATTTGTTTACAGTATCTTTCATCTGCTCAACGTCTCTCTCTTAGCATTCAACAAGCCACGGGCCTTCAAAGATCAGGAAGCGAAAATAATAATAATGGAGCCCCAAGTTCTTTGGTAAAAGCAGTGCTAACTTTTGATGGAAAAATTTTAAAAAAGAAAAAAACTACAATTAAAAAGAATTGCATTTGTCCAATTTGGAATGAAGTTTTAACGTTTGAAGTTGATCCAAGACTGATCTCTAAATGTAAAATGGATTTAATTGTTGTTGATTCATGTGGGGGAAAAATTCTTGGCTCTGCAAATTTGGGTGAAAATGCGGGACATGGTGCAAGAATTTGGAAGGAAGCTTTAAGAGGGCAATCAAAAGTTTCTCGATGGCTTCCCCTTATTGCTGGACCCGCTTCAAGATGATGATCAAATAATGATAATAAATTTTGTTTTTTGTAGGGTGGTGTTTTACAACGAAAAAAAAGCTTGTATTTTTTGTATTTTTATTTTTTGTTTTAGCTTTTCATTGCTGCTTGTTTTTTGTTGGTGTTCTTTGGGGGAGAGACAGAGATTCTTTTGGGATTTAATGGGATAAAAAAAAAAGATTATTAAAAAATTATCTATTGTCTCTGGTAATTATCAATGACAAACAATTTTTAACATACAAATTCCTTTTTGACAGCTGTTTTTAAAATTCCTCTGAAAAAATCCCTGTTTTACCGTAATATCTCTGATATATCCGAAATATTTATATGTATTTATTTATTTATTTATTTATTGTTTTATGTTCACTCATAAATGTTTGTTTTTTTGAAAAATTGAATAAAGCTATAAAAAAATAAATTCAGTCAAAGTTCAAAATAATTCTTTCTTTTTTGATTGAAATTTCTTCACTTCCTCATAATCTCCTTTTTAAAATATCAAAAAAAACACAGAAATAAAAAAAACAGACGCAAAATAACCCCATTAAAAAATTGTGAATTCATCATCACCAAAATAATTCAAACAAAAAAAATTGAGAGATTTCTCGTTTTTTACCGGTTATTACTTTACTTTGCTTTATTTAACTCTTTTTTTTTTCTCTCTATTATTCTTAATCCCCCCTCTTTCTCTCGTTTTTTAGAGATATATAAAAAGTGGTAAACGACCAATAACAGATAATTTTTTATTGCTCATTTTTTCCTCTTTAAAAACAAATATCATATTTTTCGATAAATAAATCTCTTTTTAAGCGGATTTCAAACAAAAAGTTTTTAAAACAATTTTAATTATTGTTTTTTTTTCTCCCCTTTTTTAAATGTACAATTTTGTATTTTTATTATTTTAAAAATTTGGAGTGTAAAAAAGTAAGTTTAATTAATTTTTTGTTCGAAATCCACTTTTTTACAGTAATAATAATTTTTTTTCAGAAATGAAATCTCTACGGTTATGTTTAACAGCAATTTCATTGTTGCTGATTACGGTAGCTATCATCAATGCTGAAAATGCCAAAACTACGATATCTACACCTACACCAAAGAATGTTGCAACACCAAAAACCGCACCGGCGAAAGAAATTGCCACGGCAAAATCTGTCAACGGCAAAGAAGACGAAACAAAGAGTGTAAAAAAAGGTGATCTTGGAAAAGAAAAAACTGCTGGCAAATCTATGAATCATTCATCAGAAGAAAGTCCATCTGAAGATGCACAAGAAGACCTTGGAGTAAATGACGCGAATCAGGGCCCAACAATTCCAGCCTATCAAATTCCCGAACAACCAAAAGATGTAAAAAAGAAGAAGCGATGGGTTGGTGATTCAAATATTGAATTTGCAATTGATAATGCCCTCGGTGCAATTTTTGGTCGGCCTCCTCAACCTGTTGATACTGTAATCGAAGAAGTGACATATGTGGATGAATATCCCCCCGGTCCAATTGTTTATAAGCGATCCAAAGGATTGCCCGCTGCTTCAGAAACTGCAGAAAAGGAGATAAAACCATCACAAGATTTAATTGATTCTGTTGTCGTCGAGGATGCCGTTGATACAGTTTCACTAAAAGGTGACCCAATTGCAGTTTCAAAACCTGAAATTGAAGCATCCAAACTTGTGACACTTAAAAATGAACAAAAAGGAAATGTAAAAATGGAAGTTGGAAATGAAGTAACAATTTTGCCTGCAATTAATGAAGAAAAAGATTTTGGAAGCAGTGCTGAGAATTCTGGAGAAATGAAATATCAACGAATTGCTCCAGAAGTTGCTGGATTAATAAAAAAATCTGTTCCAAATTCTGGAGAAGTTGAAGTAGATGAAAAGGCATCTGAAGAAGAAGAAGAAGAAAATAAAGCATCCGTTGAAAGCAAAGATGAAAAAGAAGAAGAACTTCAAGATACAGAAATGAAAGATGAAAAAAGTGACAATAAAGTTGATGAAAAAAAAGGTCAAAAAGAATTTGTTCCAGTTTATGCTGAAGAAGATGAAAAATCAGAAGCTTCAGAAAATCGAGCAAAAGATGATCCAAAAGCCGCTGAAATGGAAAAAGCGGAAGAATCTGAAGAACAAAAAGAGGATTCAGAAGCAGCAGATGAAGGCTCCCGTCTCGAAGAAACAAATGATGAAACAAAAGATGTTGAGGATAAAAGTGATTCATCTGAAAAAATCAATGAAGATGAAAAAGTGGAAACAATTCCGAAAGAAACACAACATTTCCGAGAATCTGAAGTACTTCCAAATAATTCAAACGAGGATGGCGAAGAAGAAAGCGACAAAGCTGCCAAAAATGATGACGAAGTACCCCTTGAAGATCGTGAATCAAAAAAGATTCCAGAAGAAAAAAATAATAAACCAGATGAAAAGGCAATAAACCGTGATGTTGAAGCAGAAAATATTGAAAAGGATGAATATTCTCCATCTGATGATAAGATAGCTGAAGATAAAGTTAAAATTGATGCAATTAATCCAGAATCCCCAGAAATTATAAAATCAAAACCCGACAAAAATAAAAATCTTGCCAAAGAGGCGGAAAATGATGACAAACTTGGTTCTGTGGCATATCCCAGTGAAATCAGAGATGATTTTTCTGTTGATCATAAAACAGGTCTTATGCCAGCTGTCAGTATAAGCAGCAGCAGCAACAACAACAATGCCGATGAAGCTAATCTTTCCGAAGCAATTGCTAGAGATGATGAAAAGGAAAGTGGTGATGATTATTATGTTCTTCAAAAGATTCAAGATGATGTTGATGCGGCATCAAAAAAAGATCAAAATCCAGATTATATTGTTGTCGAAGAATTAAAGGATCCAATTCAAGGTCATCGAAAATATACAATTTTAAAGCCAACTTATCGAGAATTTCATCCGAAAGAGAATCGTTTAATTGAAGAAGTTAAAAAAACTTTGGATCAATCAAAAATTGTAAAACGAAGAAGTATTATTCCTGCCAGCTTCGAAGAAGACAAACAAGCTTCTTCAGAAGAAGAAAATTTCAAAGATTCAATTTCCCGGGATACTGTAGTGGAAGGAAATTCAAATGAAATTCTTCTAAAAAATGTTGCCGATGCAATTGAAAGAGAAGATAATCTTAGAAAACCAAAGACAGATCAACAACCAATGTTTGTTCCAGAATTTCATCCAATTCCATTGAAAAAACCTTCTGGAAAACCATCATTAAATGAAATTTTAGGGATTCCAGAAAATATGCGACCGATTATGATTGAACCAGAAGGTGGAATTCCAAATGCATTTAAACATCCTCAATCAAATGAGTAAGTTTATTTTTAATTTGGCATTTAAGTTTTTGTGCTTAATTACAGTATACAACTAAAATAGACCATTTTTTCAGGGATGAATACCGAAGAAGTGACGAAGATTATGATTCGCCACAAAAAGTTGTAATTCAATCCAAACAAAAAATTACATTAATTTATGATGATTCAAGTGAAGAATTAACAAAAGATTCATCATCCAGTGAATCATCGTCATCATCAGAAGAAAAAGAAATTAAATCACAACCATGGATTCCAATAATGAATATTGCAGTGATAAATGATCAAAAATCTGATGAACCTAATACAAAACTTGAAAATTTCAGCGATAATCAAGAACAAAAATCTGCAGCTGCTCTTTCACCGCAGCAACAACATTCTTCAAATTCCATCAATGATCCAATAACAACAAAAACCCATGAAGAACAACACCAACAACAACTTAAACAATATTCAAATATTCTCGGAAATAATTTAGTTTTAACACTTTCAATAAGTCCACCAATTCTTATCATTGCTGGTGTAATCTGTTTAACATTATTACTGTTTAAAATTTATTGGATTTTATATTCCCCTCCCCAAACTTCCATAATCCCACAACATTCTGCTGCGACAACCCCAAATCCCGATTACCGAATTCCACTTTCAATTGTAACTGCTGAAAAGCAACCAATTTAATTCTTTTTACTTAAATTTGTAAATAAAATTTAAAAACTTAATTTTTAATACCGTAATCAATTTATATAACATTTTTTTTCTTATATGTAAATGATTTATATTGAAATAAATTATTATTTTTAAAAAAAGTAAAGTTTTTTCAAAAAAAATGGTACGGTATTAATCTGAAAAATCGATATTGCCATTCTAATCACAAAAAAGGTGAAAAAGAATGTAAAAATTACACAAACAAAATAACCCCACCCTTGATGTAACTTGAATATCACATTCAACTTTTTTTGAATTTATTTATAAATATTTTATATAAAAAAAGAAAAAACAATATAAAAGGAAAATTATATGTACATTGCAAAGAAAAAATGTATTATTAACACCCGTCGACACTGTTCAAATTTGAAAGATAATTTCAATTATCCCCATTTCCCCATATTTTAATGTTGATAACCTAAAATGATGAAACCAGAGAAGAAATTGCGCGAAGGTCTTCAAGCTTTGATTGGCCATTTCTTTGGCTCCGTTTTTGCACCAATTTGCAATTCTATTCCTTGAGCCTTCATATACTCCGCAAATTCTTTCTCTGAACTAAATTGAAACCAATGTGAAAGAATGCTGACCTCAATAAATGGATGATAACTAAAATAAAAAAAGAATTGCATTGTGAACAATAAAAAAAACTTTCAAACCTTTTTTGAACAATTTTAATAAATCTTCTTCTTTCTCTATCCAAAAATAAATCCATAACATTGCCACACATTCTTGGGGTATTCTTGTAAAACTTAAAAAGTTTTATATGATGCCCTTTCAAATATGCATCATGAACTTTGATTGCCAACGATATCGATGGAGATCTTCTCGCTTTTGGATCCAAATCATTCAGCAATGACAAAATATCTAAAATAAATTAAATAGCGAAAGTCCCTCAAATTAATTAGTATACGAACCTTGATCATCTTCCGTAAGAATATAATATAATAATCGATAAGCAGTAAATTCATATTCATTCTTACAACCATGTAAATCGTCATATAAATGACGCAACTGTGTTTGACACTGATTAAACTCACATAAATCTTTATTCTCCAATGTTAACCTTGCATGAAATTCATATACAGAAACAGTAAATTCGTCTCGAATTTTTTGGACCTAAAAATGTTAAAGTTAGTACAAGTTTAAAGTATTAATACAAAACTTACAGTAAGATCTTGACGAATCGCACGCAACTGGTCACAAACATACTTGTATTTTGCTGGATTTTTGGCGATAGTCTGTAAATGATTAAAATGTTTTCTCAAAACAGCCGGTGGACGAATTTCAGAAGCATCAGGTTTCTAAAAATATAAATTATTAATAAGCAATTTTGCAGAGAACAACCTACCTTTGTTAATCGGAAAAACTTCTTTTCTTGTTCATAACATGTACCAATAATTTCTTCACAATCACCAGGATCAAATCTTCCTTCATTTCTATTGAAAAATTCATCAACCATATCCTGCCCTAGATTAGATAAAATTTTCGGCAAAGAGCGAGCTAAACGACTTCCATCGTAAGTTGGTAAAATAGCTTTTCTACGATAAGGTCGCTCTTGAAATGACATAAAATTCAACGAATTTGATAATCTTGATCTATTTTTTCTCGAGTCAATCCAATCTTCTAACCAATTTGCTGTATGATTAGTACCAAACTTTTCACCTTTGACTCTTTTTGCATCAAACATATCATCATCAAAACGAGAACCAAAAGGATTATTATTCTTACGCTTTTTATTCTTTTTACCACGTTCTATTATTGGAGAAGAGGAAATTGCCGAAAAAGAACTACGAGGAGGGGGAACAAGGTATATATCAGGACCCGACATACGTTCAGGCCGAGAAAATGAAGATTCTTGTCTACGATTTTCTCTTTTATTACTAGTTGAAGAAGAAGAAGTGCTATTTGGTTTTAGTTTAGAAGCAGGAGTCCAAGAAGTTGTTAGCTCATAATTCTTTTCATGTGGAAGCGGTTCAGTATTCCATTGGACATGAAAAACTGCACCAGACAACATTAAAGGTTCAATTTTAGAATAAAGATAATTTTCGCATTTAATTCTTTCATCAGAAGTTTTTGGATGTGCAAGTGCACGACTTACATAAATTCTAAAAAGAAAATTTTTAAAATACCACAAACTAAACTTCTACAAGTTACTTTAATGCAGGAGGATGGCGACCACGAAGAAAAAAACCACCATTAGGATCACCAAGAATATCGCTTTCAGCAGCTTGGGCTAATGGATTAGATGATGCAAACCGATTGACATTAGTTCCTAGAAGTGGAACTTGTATACCAGCAAATTGGCACAAATGCTTACCATGCTGAGGGCGTTGAAAAGTCATGCTAAATCTTTGTCGTTGTTGTGAAGTTTGTTGAGCAGCATAATCTAAACCCCGTACAATATACAACAGGTTATTTCTTTTGATAAACTTACTGAATGGGACTCTGGTACCACCATCAAGTCTTTGAGGACGTTGTTGTTGTAATGGACGAGGATAATGTTGTTGTTGTTGCAAAGGACGAGGTGGCGGCGGAGGTGGAATATATTGTGGCATTTGAGTTGGCCATGTATACGCACTATCTGCAACACTTGGCATTGGAACAGATGCATAAGGGGAAGGATAATAAGAAGAATAAATTGGGGCAGCGGGATATGAAAAATTTGTAAAATTTGCTTCAGATTTTGCTGTTGAAATTCCAGCATCTCTCATTGCGGCTTCCGCTGCAGCCCAATATGGATTTACACTAGCATCAACTGCAGCAGACGCAACAGAAGTTGAAGTGTCTTCGGAAGTCATCTATAAATATAAAGATTTATTAAAATCAGCTGAATGTTGCAAATATTTTTACATCACCGTTGTTTTAAAATTTAAAGATTAAACCAATCGATTTTTCTTTATCCTAATAATACTTACCATTTGTAAACCAAATTTGACAGAATTCAAGCTTTGAAAAAGTTGAAAAATAAAAATGAAAAACTGTTAAATCTAAAAATTGATTAAACAAAAATTATGCGAATTTCAATTCGTAAAAAAATGTTACGAAAAAAAACGATGCTCTCGAACTTCATTCGTTCTAAGAGAATTTGCCCTAAGAAAACGGCGGCAAAAAAATATTTTGTTCTCATCTTTTTTTTGTTTCGCGGTTTCTCTCCCGTATTCTCCTCTCTCTTTATTTCATCGTAATTTTTTGTCTTTCATCTTTAAAAAAAAATATTACAAAAGCCTTTCTTTTTAGGTGCTCGAGGTTTCATTTACCTTTCTTTTATCCCTTTTACCATGGCAAAGTTTGATATCTTTGAGTAAGTCATAATGTTGTTAAAAAGAATGTCCACGTCTAATGTTCAACTATCTTTTTTTAGCTTGACGAAACATTTTGAAGATGAAGAAAAGCGTTTTACATTTTTAATGGGCTTTTTGGATACTCTTTATACTAATACAAAAGAAGATTGCAAGAATAAAGTTACAAAGGCACTTGTTGCTCAAATTATAGAGCTTTTTTCTCGTGAAGATTCAAAATTTCGATCTGATCCACGATTGTTGCGTGCATGGGATCTTTTGGTATGTTTTTTTCATGTGTTAATTTATTTTTACTCTTGCTTTTTTTCTATTTTGCAGGGACGAACAAGCAATTCTTTGGGCTACGATGCTGTTATGCAAAAACTTGATGATCTTGGATATTTTAAAACTTCTCCTGAATTTTATCGTTTATGGGCAACTTATTTGGCCGAAAAAAAAGATCGTGTCAACTTTGAGAAACTTTATGCTCGAGTTACTACATGTTTTCCTCGAAACAAAAGTTTATTGGATATTTTTGCGTATGTCGTTTTTATTAATTATTTTTCATATGCTATAGTAATTTTATTTTAGATCGTATGCTAAACAATTTGGTCCAAAGTCTGTGAACCAAGATGAAGATGTAACTGAAAATGTTTTTGATAAACTTGGATCAACTCCGATTTATCGTGCTCCTCTACCTCCATCATTGGCTGTTCTTAATGAAGAAAATGAACGAACAAGTTCTTCTCGAAGTGAAAGTGATAAATCAATCTCATCTCGTAATGACAGTCAAAAATCGATCTTGTCTCGTAATGAAAGTCCGAAATCTATTTCATCACGTAATGAAAGTCAAAAAGCAATCTCATCACGTAATGAAAGTCAAAAATCTGTCTCATCACGTAATGAAAGTCAAAAATCTATCTTATCACGTAATGATAGTCAAAATATTGCAAAAAAGGCCGCAATGGCATCTTTCGTTCCTGTAGTTTCTGATCCTCCTCCATCAAAAGTTCCTGCTGCTAATTATTCTTTTACTACCCATCTTCATCGTGATGCTGTATGTGCCTTTGGTGAAACTCTTCCATTATCACAAGAAGTTCATGAACAACAACTTCCTGCTTCTGTTTCTAAAACTGTTATATCAATGATTGCTGAAAAAGATTTTAGCGTTTTTGCTGAACAAGAAGAAGAAGAACAAATGGATCAAACTCCATTATCGCCTTTGCCAAGCCGTGTATTCTCTAACCCAATTATTAGAGATTCTCCTGTAATGAAGAAAGCAAGATGTCGTCGTGATTCTGATGATGAGCTCGAACCTTCTTATGATAATCCATTTGGTGATATTGGCAGCTTTAACAAGCCTCAACTGCCTTCAAGACATGTGTTTGATTCAGATAAAATTTTCGATGACCCAACAATTTCCGGGTTAAACAAGCATCAATCTGAAAGTCGGGCATCATCAACACCAACAAATGGAAGAAATGGTAAGAGCACTGTTCCTACATTTGAGGTTTCACCAACTGGTACATTTTTATTATATAATTTTTTCGAGGTATATGTTGCATTTTTTAGCTACCTTTCCTCTTGCTAACAAAGAAAATGAACCATTTACTTTTGCTCCTGCTGTTTCTGGTAAAGATGAAACCAAAACTCCGCCCCCAAAACGTTCCACTGTTCCTCTTCTCTCTGAAGCTATTAATCGCATGTCTATTGCACCTGTCGATGATGATGATGACGATTTGAATGCTACAACTCATGATCTTTCTATAATGCCTGAAGTTGAAATCAAATCTGGTATTAATCCTTGGAGTGAAAATGAACGATCGAAAGTTCTCAAAATTGCTCCACCGATGGTTGAACAGCATGATTTTCTCGTAAGGATTTTTAGAAGTTATATTTTTGTATTCTATTTTATATTTTAGGCTACCAAAGCTCCTAGCTTTAATACCAAAGGCGCATCAATAGAACTTGGTGGGGAAAAATTTAAAATTGTCAGATTTATTGCTCAAGGTGGCTTTGCAAGAATCTATAAAACTCAAGCTGAAGATGGAAAGAATTATGCTATTAAACTTGAAATGCCTTCATGCCCATGGGAAGTTTATATTTGCAAATCTTTATCTGTTCGGCTTCCTCAAGAAATCCAGCCCTTTGTCATGTCTATTCGTGATGCATACATCTTCAGTAATGCTTCAGCAATTGTATATGATTACTATCCAATGAAAACTCTTCTTGATCTTTCAAATTCTTACAAACAAGAAAATACAACTATTGATGGTATGCTTGTCGCTTTTGTTGGAATTCAAATTGCTGAAATTCTCAATTACGTCCATCAAGCTAAAATTGTTCATGCTGACATCAAACCAGATAATTTTGTTATTGTTGAACAAATGTCTGCTGAACTTCCTCATCTTCAATACATAAAGCCATTTGTAAAACTTATTGATTGGGGTCGTGCTATTGATATGTCCTTTTATCCTGGACAAACTTTCAAAGGCCGTGCGGGTACAAATGGATTTGATTGCCATGAAATGCAAGAAGAACGCCCATGGACTTATCAAACAGATTTCTTTGGATACGTTGGGACAATGCATGTTTTAATCTTTGGTTTGTATATGAAAACTTACTATAATCCTTCTCGTAATGTATATTGTTTTACTGAATCACTTAAACGGTAAATTTATATTTTCTATTCTTATATTGCTAATTTTAATATCCACATTTTAGTCGTTATCCATTATGTGAAACGTGGACAAATATTTTCCGTGATTTCTTAAATATTCCAAGTTGTGATAAAATGCCTTCATGGGAAACTGTCGTTACTCAACTTAAACAAGACCTTGAAGATTTTGCTACAGAGGATGTTTGCGCTTGGCGTCGGGCTATTGAAAAATGTAATGCTGTTCTTCGTCACTCTATTAATTAATTACTTGATGTATTGCTTCAGTTTTCTGTATAATTGATTTTTTTATTTGCGGCAAATAAATATAATTATATTACAAGGATAAATTTTACATATACATATATAGGTCAAATTTTTTTTGCATTAAATTTAAGCACGTTCAAATTACATTCATTCTTTTAATATTGAACAACAGCACCAAACATTTGTGGAGGAGCAGGAGTATCACATTCTTCACGTTCGGGAGCAAGAAGATGATTAAAAAAGCCTGAAAAAAGGGACAACAGTCAATGAATAAAATATCCCAAAAAACAACTAACGTTGAGGATAAAGCATATCACAATTTTCCATTTCAACATTAGTTTCAGCAGGTGGAAGAGAATAGGTTGAATAAACAAGATTAAGGCCATCTTCTTCTTCATCACTACTATTTAAAAGAGCAGTTTGAAGAACATCTTCACGATCAAAATCAAGTTGAGACATTGAAACATCAGCTTCACTTGGAGGAAAAGAATATTCAGAAACAGAAGTTGCACAGGTGATAAGAGAAAGAGTTGATGCAAGAGAATCTTTGAAGAAAAAATAAATAATGATATATTTAAGCTAAAATCACACTTACCAATAACATCAACAGCAGTTTCAGATGGTGGAAGAGAATAATCACTTAAAGATGCATTTTCAGATGAATGTGCAGTTGAAACTTGCCAATATGATTCAACATCCGATTCAGACATTTTAAACTTTCTTTATTATCAACAAAATGTTGAATGAGAGAATATTATACACGTGTAACAACCGCTTCAAACAATGATCAAAAGAAATGATTAAAGATTTTTGTTGAATTATTTGAAACACATCGCTTTGTATTGTTTGTTGAAGAAAGAATGATTGTTGAAAGACTAATGTAAAAATTTGCATAAAACTAGAATTTCTTGAAAGAACATCATGCATCTTTTCTTTGATATTTTCATTAATTAATAACAATTTTATTTATTTATTTATCTTTGATGTGAAGCAAGCAGAATGGGCGACGATGCAAAGCGTGGACCACTTGTAAAATTTCTTAAACATCTGAAAGATCAATTTAAGAATGATTTAACTTTGGATACAATTGTTACAACAAATAAAACTCTTATGGTAAGTAATTTTTATATTTTACTTTTGGATTTATCGGCACAATATGTACCAAACAAAAACTTTTTCTATCGTAACCAAATTTTGTTAATATATTTTTACAAATATATATTTTTTTCAGTATCATTATTTTCCTGATAAAATTGCATTTATATGTAATTTTATTTTTTGTTGGTTTATTGCACATATTCGAATTTTGATGGCTCTTGTAACCCCGATTGCGGCAATAATCCCGCAACAACGTGGAAATTGGAAACTTTCGGATGCATTTAGTTTTTGTCGATCTGAATTTACAATTATTCTTTTGGCATTTTCGGCATTCTTTCATTTCTTTGCAATTCCAGCTTATCTAAAACCTTTCAATTGGGCCTTCACTTTACGCCCACAAATAAATGTTAAACCAAGAATGGTAAGTAAGATTTTAATTGATTTACAGTATTCTTTATAAAAATATTTATTTTTTAGACAATGGTTGCAACAAAAAGTCAAAGTGATTATGCTGTTACAAATGCCATAACTTCAAATACCCTGAAATCTTCAGCATCAGAAGCAGATATAATTTCATCAAAAAAATCAAAATCTATGGGAAATATTGCTGAAATATATGACTGTGATACAGAATATGATTTTGGATTAAGCCTAAAAATTCGTGATGGTATTACCGATAAATTTTTAAGTTTAACCGAACGTGCAATTGATACATTTTCAATTGCTTCAACAATTTCGATGAGGTACGGTAGCTTTAAAATTACATACTACTCTAATTTTAACAATTAATTTTAGAACCGCTGACACAGATGCCACCTCAATTGCAGGATCAGATTATTTTGATGGTATTGAAGATTTAGATGCTGATCAAATTTTGGAAAATGATGCACAAAATTTTGCCATTTCTAATCTAATTGAACACGAAGCTTACAATGATGAAATTGATGATGATCATCAATATACTTCTTTTAGAATTCTCTCAGGTTTGTCTTTCTAAGCTTTATCTAAATTGTTTTAAACTACAAAAAAAGAAGAATTTCTACCAACCTTTTTTTAGATACTGAAACTTCTGAAGAAGAAAACAATAATATTAATACCGAAGAAAAGTCAGAAATGGATGCATAATTTTATTTCTATTTCAATTTCGGCTGTAAATTTTTGTAAAAATAAATTTTATTTCATATTTTAAAGAAATAAAATTTATTAAAAAAAACACATTTTTTCATTGTCTTTTTTTCAAATCGCGAAAGAGAAAAAAAAGACGCCTCACACATAACCTCTTTTTTCGACACAAAATTGAATCGCGTCAATGGCGCAGTTGGTAGTGCAAAGAAATTGCATGCAAGTGCGCTGATGTAACTGTTGGTCCGTGTTTTTGACGATGTTGTGTGATATGATCCCTCCAACACTGAGCCTTGTAATATTTTTATTGGTAAAAAATTAATTAATTTTGGGATACCTAAATAATAAAAAATTTTGATTCAAAATTAATAAATACAGGCTATTTTCTAATTTTAAGAAATAATAAAATAATTTTTTTTGATCAAACAAATTTTGATAGCTGATTGGATCATTATTAAGAGATAGGTTGATTTTATAATGTTGAAACAATTTGAATTCAATGGAAATTGTATTTGAAAATCTGCACTTTTAAATAAAATTTTGCTCTGTTGACAGAGATATCTTTTTTTTGATCTTAAAGAAGCTTAAAAATTGTAAGCTGTAACAGAATCTTCACCGGAAGCACTCCCATAAAAATTCTTATCTGAGAACTCTGAAAAGAAAACGGCGTCTATTAATTTGGGTAATCCAATTTTTATGGATTTTTTACCTGTTTTATTTGTTTTCACAAAGTTTTTCATTGATAACAGCTGTAATTTTCTCGATTTAAATCTACAGTTCTTAAATTTAAGATTTTAAGAAAATTCCATCGACCGCAAAAATCATCGATGATAATTTTGAATCTGATCATTTTTCCACCAAACTTTTGATTCTTTAATCAGAAGCAATATGAGTGAGTGTTAAAAGATAAGCAAGCATTGAATAAACATTAAAGCTTCTTTTTTTTTGAGCCGATTTTAAGCCTCCTTTTTTTTCTTCCTTTAAAAAAAATATTTTATTAGAGTTGCTTCAGAAAAAAAGCAATAAAAATTTATATCAATGATATAAAATTTTGACAGAAGCGAAAACTTATTTTTCTGACGTTTTTATGAGTGATTAAAGGTTGGTGCTTATTGCTGCTTCTGCATTTTTACAATTGTTTTTGTTTAAAATTTTTACAAAGTTCTATTTTTTTTATTGACACAATTGCCCTTTTTTTGTGGAGCTATAATGAGAATTAATTTAATGACGCCTTTATTGTTGCTATTTCTTTCAATTGGAGCTGTTTTGGGCGGAAAAATTCTTGCACCAGATTCAGATAATTATTTGTTGGTTACTGTAAGAAATGATACAACCTTTCAAGAATTTGTGGATTTATTTAATTTTTATCTTAAAGTAAGATTACTCTTTCCATTAATTTTGTTGTAAATTAATGCAGGATTAAAAAAAGGCGCTAAAACTGTTGAAGCTTTTTTTTTGTTTATTATCGAATTTTTTGAATTAAAGTATTTATTTTTTATCAAAAATTGATTAAAGTGATTATTTTTAACAAAGAGACGGGAACGGCTGTTTTTTTTCTTTTGCTTGCAAAAATTATTTAAAAATATTTTTACGGATGTTTTGATTGTAAATTTTATTTAAAAGTCTGGTTAAAATATTTAATATTTCAAAACAGATTTTTTTAAAAGTCTTAGCAATTTACAGTAATTTTGAAAATATTACTGTGGTAATTTGTTGCAACTCTTTTTACACTAAGTTTTGATGGAAAAATCGGCCATTTTTGTTTTTTGAGCCTAAAAGTTTACACAAATCGTTTTTACATCAGATT
This sequence comes from Panagrolaimus superbus, assembly GCA_964035985.1. Lineage (NCBI taxonomy): Eukaryota > Metazoa > Nematoda > Chromadorea > Rhabditida > Panagrolaimidae > Panagrolaimus > Panagrolaimus superbus. Next base: position 13,960,770 of record OZ038359.1, read on the forward strand.
TTTATTTTTCATCAATAGGGCTGTCCAGATATCAAGTGATAGAAAAATTAGCTTTTTTTACCCCACCCACCCATTTGGTGATGAAACATCAAAGCTTTTTGCCGCCAACTACAAAGCGGCGCGATAATCCGTTTACCCCGCCCACCCATCACCTCTATCACGTGATATCTGGACAGCCCCTTATCTCAAAAAATGTATTATTTTTTAAGATTCGAGTTTCATGTGAAACATGCATTCCACCAATTACAAATGTTTTAACCACGGCATATTTTGGTGAATTAAATTTTATAAATTTTACAAACAGTGACACAAATACAACAGCTGTAATTGAGCAATTTATGAATTTTACGCTTTTTGAAACCACTTATTTTCCTGGAGCAAAAACAAATTCAAGTGAAAAAGTTTGTACCACCGGATGCAAGGATATTGAATGGCTTTTAACCCTTATTTCAACAAAAATTCTACAATCTCTTACAAATCCATCCGCAAGAATTCGAAAAAAACGAATTTCAATTATAACAAATTATTATTATGCGTCCGGCTTCGATGAAATTTTGTATTCAACATTTTATGATAAATTTAATTTAACATTTTTATATTTATTTGTGCCATCAAAAGATTTCTTAGATTTGCCGGCTTTGGAAGCATCCTCTGTTCCGATTACAATCTTTGATATGTCTGATAAAAATATGGATTTTACAAAAGCAAATGAAAAATATCTGAATCAATTCATTGGTTTGTTTTATTTTGGAAAATGTGATTTGATCCCCTGGGGTCCTAAATGATATTGGCACAGTTATATTAAATCTTGAAACAAATTTTTTTAAACAATCACTGCTTCAGAAATATCACCAAAATATTCTTGTTTTAGATTATGATTATGAAAATGCCGTGGCACCTGTAGCAGGCTTCATTGAAATTTCAAATCCAAATCTCATAAATGGATTAAACTTTTTTTCATTCGTTTTTGATCAACAACTTTGTCGATTAAGTAATGATTCAGAATATTATCAAATGTCTTTGCTAATTTATTTTAAATTTTATCAATACCAACTTGATTTAATTATTCCAAATCTTCAAGGATATGCTTTTGATTATTTTAATATCATTGTTTCATCATATATTAATTCAACATATTTACAAAGTTTGTTTTTGCGATGATATCATATCAGTGATAATCATAGTGCTTTTTAGTGCCAATTAATTCAAATTGCACTGAAACATTTTATTCTCAAGTGGCTCAAAGATTAAAAGATCCAAATTTGGAGCAATTCAATTTTTATATCACTGATAATTATCCAAATTGCATGGTTAAATCTTTCAAAGAAAATCAGATAATTGCTGATTCGATTACGGTAAATCTAATTCATTTTTTTTAAATTTGAATTTATAAAAGTTTTAATGGAGCGGTTTTTTATTTTGCAGTTTCAAAACAGAGAAAATTAAAACGTTTATTAAAATTTAAAAAAAATTCAATTTTACAAAAATTTCGATTATTTTTGTAATAATCAAAAAATATATTTATTATTTGCAGAATCATTTTGATCTTTTCATTCATACTACTCCAAATTCCAGTATTACAATAAATGAAGATACCGTATACGAGGAAATAACAACAAAAATTTTACCGCAAAAAAATGTATCATCAAAAATTCAAAATCATGTCACAATTTTGGATTTAACAAATTCAACCGAAAAAGGATTTATTGCAAAAATGTATGGAATTTGTCGAGAAACAAGTTTTTATCGAAATTTAACGGCTGCCACTTTTTTCAAATATAAATCTTTAAAAGATGGCTCAGATTGGGCGGTAATCAGCGGAATTTTATTTGGATTTGGACTTTTAAGTGCAATTGTAATTTTTCTTTTAACAAAATCACATGAAAAAATTCGATTAAAAACTTTTATCAAAAGAACGGGAACTGATAGATCGTAAGATATCTTTATTTTTTTGGGATATCATATATCCTGTAAAAGTCATTACAAAATGTATAAAAATATTTTCAGAGTTGGAGTAAAAACTGGAATGCGACTGGCTTCGAGTATTGTTGCAGCATCAAATTTTGCAACGGAAGTTGCCGTGGAGGGACAAGGACCCGCTCAATATCCATCATGGAGAATTTCTCCAAATTTGTTAGAAGTTGATTACACAAAACCCTTGGGTAAAGGTTCTTCCGCAACCATTTACGGGGCATTTATGAATTGTAAAGCTCCGTTGGCAAAGTTATTTCCTTCTTTGAATACACAACATTTTTCTCGATGCTTGGTTGCCGTAAAAGTTTCCCTGGTTTATAGTTCAAATGATTCGGAGCAATTTAACAATGAAGTGAAATCAATGACAATTCTAGGATGGCATCCAAATATTTGTCCATTTTTGGGTTGGTCAATGTCACGGGATCGGCCGTGCCTAATTTTTGAATCAATTCCAAATGATTTGTTACGGTATGTAAAAGGATTTCGAAATCTCGGATTTCCTGCAACGAAAGATATTTTATTAATTACATGGCAAATTGCAAATGGAATGGTTTGTTTCCTCTATAAGTTTATGTGTTTTAGTACTTTTTTTAAGGCACATATTGCTCAACATAAGCTTGTACATCGAGATTTAGCATGTCGAAATGTTCTTTTAACAGAAGATTTAAGAGTTAAAATTACTGATTTTGGACTTTGTTGTGATTGTGATCACAGCTACACCTACACCGGTTCCATCTCAAAACGACTTCCAATAAAATGGTTGGCTCCAGAAGCTTTACTCGATCGATTATTCTCTGAAAAATCGGATGTTTGGAGTTTTGGAATTTTAATTTATGAAATTTTAACATGCGGAATTGTCCCGTATGCTACAATGTCAAATGAAGAAATGTTAGAATTTCTTCGAGATGGTAAACGCCTTGAAGCCCCAGATGGATCACCCGAAGATGTGTAAGTTTTATACAGAGGGGAAGGATTTCATATATCCTTTAAATTTTGTAGGGCTGATATAATGAAAGAATGCTGGCACGCTTCACCTGATTCTCGGCCGACATTCCTTCAAATTCGTGATACACTTTCGGCGATCCTTGACGAAGATTCAACAACTTATGGATATTTGGCCCCTTCGAACCTTTTGCATCAAACATCAATCGCAGAAGGAGAAAAAAATGAGGAAAAAGGTGAAAAAGAAAAAAGGCATTCACTTTACCCTTTCCATAATGACGAACATCACATCTCAGGTCATCAAATATTATCGATAAGGGCCTCTATTGATTGATTTTTAGGTCCGTTCTTATCACTTCTAACAAATATAATTTGGTAGTTAGTCAGTCTCACTCTCTCCCTCTCAATTTCTTTTTCTTGTGTTGTTACTTCTTTTTTTTTGTCTTTTTTTTCGCGGTAAGTATTTTTTATTTTTTGAAGGCAAAAAATGGAAAAATTTAATTTATCTTTTTTTGAGTTTTTACGGGTTTTATCAGATCTCTTTTTATCCGGATATTTGTGAATAAATTTTGTTTAATTCTTTTGTGGATACGGATATATGATATCCGTTAATGTTATTTTGTACAAATGCAGCAACAGATACTTTTCTCATTAGAAAAACATTAATTAAGTGTAACACTTTGTAAATTAGAATAAAATGCTTTACTAAAATATAAATTATCCGAGAATTTCCGAAGTTTAATTTTATCAGGAATTACACAATTTAATTTTTTAACAAACTTTAAACTGGATCTCATGGAAGATCTTTCAAAATTTATTTAATTTTATGTTTAACTTTATACTGTAGTAATATATTTATATTTGTTTATCCGACATCTATTAAATTTTTCGGTCTCTGATGGACATTTAATTTCAATTGTATCTATGATGATATTTTTTTTTACAACAATAAACTTGTTTAACACTTCCAAAAAAGTCTATTCACAACAATGCTGAAACACCAAAACCGATTAAAACTTTGAACTCTTTTCCTTCCCTTTTTTGTTTTGATCTGTCTACGTAAATGCCATTGATTCTTCTTTTATTTATTTTTGCGCAACTATTTGACTCTATTTTTTTTTCTTTGAACAAAACTACCTACAAAAATAAGGTCAGACGACTGCTTTTTGTGTCATCCCTTCCTCTTTCGTGTCATCCAATAAAAAACTTTGATTTTTATGTTGTTTTTTATCAGTATTGCCCAAAAAACCTCTTTTAAAGAGAACTCTAATCAAAAATGTTTTTCAAAGCTTAGGGAAAACCCTCCTATTTTCTGAGAAAGAAAATACAGAAAGAAAAAAAATATATAAAATCTCTTTCAAAATCTTTCCAGATTTTTGTTTTTCCTTTATTTTTTTTGCGCATAAAAATCTTTCTTTTTTTTTCCATGCTTTTATGAGGCCTTAAGGTTTTCGTTCTGCTTTTTTGCGATCACAACAACCACAATAAAAAATGTCGTCATCCAACGAAAAAGAGAGAGAGAGAGAAAAAAGAGGGAGAATTAATGAATGAGAAAAAATAATTTTTTTTTCAACTTTTAACTTGTTTGTTTTTTGATCAATTATTTTAAAAAGAGGGAAAAAAATTAGAAGGCGGAGCAAGTTTGTGCTTAAAAATTTGCTGGATCGTTTTTTTTCTTCTGAAATTTAATCGTTCATAAACCCGTGACATTTTTATTTAATTTTTTTACAAAACATTTTTTCAGAAATTTTTTTATTAAATTTGAAAAATCCTTAAAAATATGAATGTTGTGGTGTTAAAAATTATATTAATTGTTGCTATGGGACTTGTGGGATTTATTTGTGGCACTTTGCCTATTAAAGTTTGTTTGATTATTTTTGGCATTGGCAAAGTGTTGAATCTCAATAATTTTTAGCTTTATGGTTTTCTACAAAAAAGATCCAAAAAACATGGAGAAGGATATTCCTCTCTTATCATATCATTGTTATCATGTTTTGCTGGGGGTGTTATTCTAGGTGTTTGTTTACTTGATATGTTACCGGATGCACAGTATGCAAATTTTAGTTATTCCATTGAATATACCGTAATTCTATTTATATTTTAGACAGGATCTTGCTGATCTTGAAAAAGATACCGGATGGAAATTCGGATATCCGGTCCTTGAACTTTGTATTGGAATTGGATTCTTTTTTGTGTACTTTTTGGAAGAAGTTATTGATAAACTTTGTGATCATGGACATGAAAATACTCGACAGCGACGAATGACTGTTGCAGTTTTACCTCCAACAATTAATGATGAAAGGTATAAAACAAATATAATATTTTCACTGATAACATTTTTAAAGCAATTAATTACAGTATCCATCATGCATCAGATTTATCAGTAATTTCATGTGAAGATCATCCCCAAAAATTAATGGATTACAGTAGTACCTCATCGGATCAACCCTTTGGATTCCGAACCGAAACAATTTGTATCAAAGATTCTGAAGCTGAAACAAAACATGAAAAACGAAAAGCGCTGGTTTCGGCGTTGACATTTGTTTTGGCCCTTGGAATTCATACATTTTTGGAGGGATTTGCTTTTGGAGTTCAAGATACTAAAGCAAGTGTAACCTCACTATTTTTTGGAATAATACTTCATAAAGCTTTGGTAATGTTTAGTGTTGGAATGTCGTTAACCGAAAAATTATCCGATCGAAAATGGGTTGTTATTGCACTTGTCACTGCTTTAAGTCTATTTTCACCTTTAAGTGCCACAATTGGCCTTTTAATTCAAGATTCTAATATTCAAGAAACTCCTAAGGCGATTATTTCCACTGTTTTAACATGTTTCTCTATCGGCTGCTTCTTTTTTATTTCATTTTTTGATGTAAGTTTTTCTTTTAAAACTACTTCAAATTTCTGTTAAATCCCTACAGTATCCCAATAGCTATTTATTAATATCCTAGCATTTTTAGATCTTAGCCGTTGAAAGAAAGAACAAACACAACAATATTTTACAATGGATTGCCTGTGTCTGCGGATATATTTCAACAGCTTTAATGGTTATTATTTCGAAATAGTTTATTCAAAAAATAGGATATCAGAATTTTTTTCTAAATTTTTTAATTTACAAAGCTTTATAATTTTTAAAATTTATATTTATCGGGTTACCACTTTTTTTGCATAATATATTTATTTTAATATTTTGTCCTTTTTTTGAAGATAAATTTTTGAATCTTTCAAATTTGTAATTACTAATTTCAAAAAATCCAAATTTAAAGAATCCAACAAAAACTAATCGTAATAATATTTTTGGAAAAAAACAAACTACAAAGAATTGTTACAGTAGAAACAATAGAGTTTTTAAACAAATAATAATCTTTAATTTTTATTGTCTAAAAATATGAATGTAAAAATCATTCGATTCTTGCAAGCCTAAAAAATCTGCTTAAAAAAATAAAAGTCTAGAAAACTCAAAAAACCAAATTGCATCATCTCACGATTTTTTTTGTTTTGTTTTGTTTTAATTGTTTTAACATTCCAATTTTTGCAATAAAAACTCTTTAATATTGTCTTTATTTGATTAAAGTCTCATTATTATGAAAGTTGAAAAATAAATTAAAAGTTTTTACAAATTTATTACTTTATCGTGGATTTAAATTATTTTGTGGGTATTCATTTTGTTTCAAAACCTAAATTTTCACACAAATTCGAAATGCTTCGTCTAATAATGATTTTTGATGTAAGTTTTTCTTTTAAACTACTTCAAATTATTGTTAAATCCTACAGTATTCCTAAAAGATCCTGGATTTTTTAAAAGTTTATATTTTCGTATAAAGCAAAAATGATTTGTTTAAAAAAGTTAACATTTTGCTTCCAAAAATAATCTCAAAAACAAACATCTGCATTAAAGAGACCAAGAAAAATGGATGGAGTTTCATTTCAATGTTTATGTAAAACATAAATGAATCAGCTGTTTTTTAAACAATAATGTTCTTCATTTGTTTATTTTTAAAAAATTATAGTATAAAAGTCATTTAATTTTTCATTAAAAATTATTGCTTATTATTGTTGTTGGATAAATAAAAGTTAAAATGAAAGCAACTTTAATTTTTAGTTGTTTTTTGTTTGCTACTTTAATTTTAATTGTAAATGGGTTATTGGAAAGCGAAGATTTGGTTCACAAAACTTGGATGAAGAATGATACGCCTCCAAAAAATGATATCCCTAATCAGCCAAAAGAAGGTGGCCGATATTTTGGATGTGGAGTACGTCTTTTAAAAAAGATGGAAAAAATTTGTCAATCCTGTGTCAAATCTCCGCCGGCCATTTTTAAACGAAGCATTTCAAATTACAAAAAAGAAATTAATTCAGAGGATTCTAAAATTAGAAGTTTCACTGCCAATTGCTGCAACGTTAAAGTTGGATGTGATTTGAATGAAATGAAAATTTTTTGCTGTGAATGAAAGCAATTAAGTATTTAAATATATCAATATGTTTACCTGATTTTATAATGGAATTAAAAATTTTTTAATAAAAGCATTTAAAAATATATAAATATAATCAAATGGAAAAAAAATTATTGCATGAAAAAAATGAATAAAGTTTTTAAAATTTTAAATAATGAAAACAATACTGTTGTTTATTGTATTTGCTTTCATTACTATATAAATTACTGTATGGGGCTGTCAAGATATGACATCATACGAAAATCGGGATTTTGGGACTCCTCCCCCCTCTCTATCATAATTTTCCTTTGATCTTTTGCCGCAAAAAATAAAATATATATATTTTTTTTCCAAAGACAGATCCTATGTAATTTATATTTGTGTTTTTATCAGCATGTATCCGGCATGCAAATAATAATAATAATAATATTGTTGCTTTTTTTACGATTTTTATGATTCACTTTCAAAAAAGAAGGAATGATTTGATTGTTTTGGGTACAGTATTTCTCGGCACCTTCGAAGAAAATTTAAACATTAATAAATGTCATTTTGAAGCTTTTTAGTTTATTTATTTAATTATTTAAAATGACGGCTGTTTTTGTGGAAAAAGAGTTTGCAAAAAAGGAAAACCGTAAAAATGTGAAAAATTGGTAATTTTTCAGCAGAGTTGTAAGCTTTATTTTTCAATTTACAAAATTTACCTTATACGAAGTTTTTTACTTTGATAAAATGATAAAATATTCATAAAATAGTGTGACAAAACCTATAGGCATTTTGTAGCTTGTTAGTTTTTTTGTTCTTAAAAGAAGAAGTGGTATCATTTTTTCTTCCTTTGATATCTGCTTTTAATTAAAATGAACATCAGATTCTAACGGCCATTTTTGAAATTTAAAAAAATAATTTTTATTTTATTTTGTTAAAAATTAATAAGCAGTATTAGCAAAGAATCTTTCATTTATAAATGGATTTGTAGCGGAGAATTTCATGATAGGTGTTTCAGGGATATTGTAGGGAAGGGGGGAAGATGGGGGAGTACTTAAATCCACCAAAACTTCTTCTTTCATTGGAGCCGAATAATGTGTGCCAACAGAGATTGGAGCTCGACAATTCCCAAATATTGCATTTGAATCTCGTCCAACTTTAACCTGTGCAAAATATTCAACATTAAAATAATTTTCAATATTTTGAAATGGAATTAAAGCAGGAATATAAAATTCTGGGGAAAATGTGAAGCTTTGTCCCGCCGCGATTTTTGAAACAATCCGTGGAAGACCAACTCCTAAAAAGTATTTGATTATCGTAATACCGTATACAGAAAGATTATTATTATTATATTACCTGCATGTTCAATTCTAGAAATAAAAGATTTTCGAAGATTTCCAGCTTTCACTTTTGCCACAGAAGTCATTCTTTGATAAATATTAAAATGCACATATTTCAGCGAATGTTTCCATTTATTTTTAATTGTTATTTTACACTCCAATTTTTCCGTTGGTAAATATGTTTTTTTCAGCAGTGTTAAAATTATTTCAATATTAAATCCTCTAAAAATGGAAAAAAAACTACAGTAATTTTCCATTCAAGACAAAAAACGAAAACAAACTTTGTTAAATCAATTTTTGAACAAAAATCTTTGCTAATATTTAAGCCCATTGGAATTGAAAGTGGACAAACAACAGAAAAGTCTGCTTTATTGTGGCAGATAATTTCAAGATTTTGATGAAGTTCAATTACAACGGCATATTTTATTGTTGTATTACATTTTCTTGCCGCGAATGAAGTATGTAAACCAGAAAATGGAAGCCGATACTCAAATGGAATTGTATGGGAGCCCGCTTCAAAGCCATAAAAAGTTTGTTCTTCTTTTTTGGGGGAAGGAAATGTTGGCTTCTGAAATTAACATAAGAATGATGTAATCATAAAAAACTTTGAAACATATGCTTTTTCAGAATTTAAAATCAATTCTTTGTGACAATTCGAGGACATAGACTATGTCCTCGTTAAATTTAAATTGTCTCAAAAAGAATTTCGATTTTATCAAAATTGTGTAATAAAAAAAACTTACAACATCCGCAAATGGAATAACCCAATCTCCAATACTTTCACGACGTTTTTCTTTCAAAATTTCTTCTTTAAATACTTTTAAATTTAATATTTCATTAATAAATTGTTTTTCATATTCATAAATTGAAGGAGAATTATTATTATTGTTGTTGGTGTTGGTGTTGGTGTTGAGGGGGTCATTGTGATGATTGTAATCACAAAGAATTTTTGTCTGTAAACCCCCGATAAAATTGGCAGTTATTTTATCACATTCAATTCTTTTCTCAAAGTTTAAATACACATTTCCCTAAAAAATTGGAAATAATTATTTTTATCAAAGATTACTATTTTTATTTTACCGAAATTATATCTCCTGGCTCGAACAAAGTCTTTGAAAGTTCAATCGAAATTTCTTGATGTCTTGATTCCATGATTTTGGTTCAAAAATAATGCAGCTGTTTTTTTTTCTTTTTCCACAAGAATGATTTTAAAATAAAACCGGCTGAAAAAATACTCGAATGATTTATAAAAAAAAAGTTAACAATAGTTTTGGGACAAAAATGGGCAAACATTTTAAATGGAAAGATTAAAAATGAAATCAAATAAATGGGATTACATCAAAATTATTTTACACTTTAATATTTTAAAAATTGCTTCATAAAAAAGTACTAAATACAAAAATGTGCCAAACTAAAAGCAAAGTCTTTGATACTTTTTTATCCTAAAATAATGTCAAAAAAATCATTTTTTTTGTTACCTAAGAAAGAAAAAATGTTTGAAACAGATTATTAAAGCAAAAAGTGGAACGATTTGTTTTTGCAATTTTTTTAATTAAAGATTTTCAAAAAAACAATAATGTTTATTTACTTTTTTTTATTTACGTGGTAATTTTCATGAGCAAAAAAAGCGAAGCGCCTAAAATAAACAATCTGTTTTTTGAATCGCATTAACGAAAAAAAATAAGCTACATCAAGAAAAACTTTTTTTTGTTTTACAGAAAAACAATATTAATTTTAAAGAACTTTGGTAAATTAAATTAAGTCACCCAAAAATATTTCATTTTTAACGTTTTTTTTGGTTTTTAAAAAATATTGATCGTCGGGAAAAAAGCTTAGACTCGGAAAAAAAACCAAATTCTTTTTTTATTCATGCCTCCTGTATTCAAAATAAAATGATCGATCATTGAACGAAGAACGACTCGACCTCGGACGACACAAAATTTTAAAAAAGCGACACAAATGAAAAAAGAATACAATGGGGATGAAAAATTGATAGGGGTGAAATGTTTAAATATACATAATCTGTATGATAAGCTTTTTATCAATAAAATCGAGTATCAAACTTTAACTCTTTTTTCCTTTCCCTTCCTTCCTTGGGAGTTCCCCCTTTCCTTTTTCTTTTCCGCCATTGTTCCTGCCATAAAAAAAAGGAAAGAAAGAAACAACTTTTTTGAATGAGTTTACTTTCATCCCTCCAAGAAAAAAGGAAAATCAATGTTGAGTCATTTTTTTTCTGATGAATATTTATTCTAAAAACCAGCTTTAATCGGGCGCTTTTTAAGCTTGCAAAAAAAACTTATTTTATTTGCGGAAATTCGTCAAAACTTTAAAAGCACGTCAATATTTTTATCTTTTTATCTTTTAAACAAAAAAAAAGCTAAACGGAACAATGTCGTTTCATTTAAATATATTATATTTTAAAAGGTGTGATAATAATTACGTCAAAGAAAGAAAGAAAAAAAGGTACATCAATAAATAATAGCATTAAATAATAAAAAAGAAACACAATTTACACAGTTTTTTTATATGTCTATGAGGCCGTCGGGTTTTAAGTAATAAAAGATTGCAAATAAATAATAATAATAATTTTTTTTTATGATTCAATAAACATTTTAGGATTTCACTTTTTTATTTTGAAACACGTATATCAAAAAGTTGTGACACTTTTATTCAACTTTTGATTGAGTTGCAGCAGTATTATTGTTGGTATTGTTGGTAACTGAAAAAAAACGAGTGATATAGGTTATGCAAAAAAAGCATTTTGAAGTCAAAATTAGGTCAGGGAAAAAATATGTTTTTAGTGGTGATCCAAAAAAGTAACCCGTTTTTTAAATATTAAAATTGGAACAATTCAAAAAAGTAAAGGGTCGAAAAAGAAAAAACAAAAAATTGTTTGAATTTTATTCGTTTCCAGTTTAGTTTTAACTGTATCCAAGGCGGTATACAGAAAAAAAATTCAGAGGGGGCACCGACCGTTTGGGTTGGGGCGCACCTTTGATCTTTCGACGCTGCTGCCAACACGAAGCGGCAAAAGATCAAAGGAAATTCCTTAATTTCGGGGGCACAAGTCCCGAATCACCCTTCCTAAATACAGCCTTGACTGTACTGTACTGTGCTGTACTGTATCCAAGGCCTTGAAAGAAGTCAAACTTATTAGAAAAGTATAAAAAATATATAGCATAGAATTATGCTTAAAAACGACACTATTGTTCGTAAATCTGTATTCCAGCGCAATAATTAACTTACACGTATAATGATAAACCAAAGGAGAATAATCACAATCATCTTCATCATTAACTTCAGATCGACCACTTACGGATACTTCATAAGAGGGCGGAGCAAATCCAATATTTTCATATCCATTACTGTAATATGCTGGAGGAGCTAAATTCTCATATTTTGGTACAATATTTTCTCCATGTGTTACGGGATGTGTTCCAATAATAATTGGAATCTATAATAAAATACATATATGTATTATCATTGATATGCAAAAAAAACATACACTTAAATCCATAAAAGAAGATTTAACATTATTTCGAGCAAATCCAACACTTAATACTAGCTTATAACTAACTGATAAACATGCATCAATATTAAAATTTGGAACTAATGCAGAAACGTAATAATCAATTTTATAAGAATACGCAGAATTTGCAACAATTTTATTGATTGGTAATCCAGTACCTGAAAAAAAATTAATTAACTGATGCTATTTTTGTTGTAAAATTACAAACCTGCAGATTCAAATGTTGTAACTTTAATATCCATTTCAGGACGCTTTGAGCAACATGTTGAAGTTTGAACAATTCTTAGAAAAGCATTTTTAATTGATTCTTTTGAATTATTTTGAATTGTTATTTTGCCTGCAATTGGTTCACCCGGAACATATCCACGTTTATCCAATTCCATTGTTGCCGTGATTGAACCTCTGAAACAAAGTATTATATATGTTATTTGAATTTGAAGAAACAAGGCTCGGAAGAAACCCAAAACAATCGCTCAAGAAAAATTTGAGTCAAAAACAGATCAAATTTGTTTGTCTGTGTTTGATTACTGTATTTCATTTAAAGATTTTCTATATTTGTTCTGCTAATCACTGAATTTTTGTTCAATTAGCCCATTAACCTTGCCTTTTTTTCCTTTTTCCCGGCTGTCGCACACTGATAAGAAATCACTTACTTTCCAATCATCTGTGTGGAAGTTGCTTTGGGAGTTTCGACAGCTCTTAAATCAGCATCCAAAAATACTGGGGTAACAATTGGAAAGAGATGCTTCTTTCGAAATACCGTATATCCACGATTTAATGCTTGCATTAAAATATAATATCGAACACAACCCGCTGAATTTTTTGAATCAAATGAAGTTTGAAGTCCAGATTCTGGGAGAATAAAAGAGAAGGTAAAATCATATCCACCCGGTTCAAAGCCCGGCATTCGACCAGGTGATGGCAAATGTGCCCGAATAGATGTGGATCGGGCCATTCGAGCAATATCTTCCAACTGCAAAAATACATTTATGGATCAACGTTTACAGTAATACCCCGAGAAAAAGTCCAAAAATTATCAAACTTACAGTAACTTCATGTTTTGGTTCACCATTTGCAGGGGCTTCCCACACATTGATATCCTTATCAATTAATACAATTTCCTGTTCATAAGCTTGATTTCGAGCTAATACTCCGGGGGTTTTACTGCTCTAAAATTCACATTTTTTTGCTTAAATGTTTTTTAACAAAAGACAAAACACAAACCACAGATTTAATGAAAAAAACTCGAACAGAACCAAATAGTTGTATTTTTATGACATCACATGTGAGCTTCTTCTTTAATTCCAAATGTAATTTTCCTGTTACAACATCTCCAGGATTATAAATTCTTTCATCAAGCTCTATGAAAGCTTCGAAGGGACTTTGAAGGGGAACTCCAAGTCCCGGTTTCATCGCCGAAAATGGGGCTTGCCTTGGCAAAAGAAAACTTCGATTACAAACCATTTTTGGAAAACAAACTGGAAAAGGTTTATACATTTAAATTTCTCTTTCTCTTTTTTTTAATACAGAAAAAGAAAATTTGGTTCTTTTTTTTCAGCGACAATGAAAAAAAAATGATTGATAAGCGCAAAAACAATTGAAATCAAAATATAAAAATTTCACCGAGCACGGATCCGTGTGTTTTTTTAATGAAATTTGAACACAACGGAAACATGGACGGTTGAAAAATAAAAAATAAGAACTGAGGTGAAAGATCAGTCACGTCTCTCTCGCTCTCTCCTCACACGTATTTTATTTTGTTCTCTCTCTCTTTCTCATACCTTTTTCTCTCAGAGCTCTGACAAAAAAAAAATAAAGTTCTAAAAAGTTAAAAGCATGAAAGACATGGAAGCCTTCTCTTTTTATGTCTCTCTCTCTCTCTCTCTTTTACAGATGTGTCACAAAAAAAATTGATCATTGATGGAGAAAGTAAAAACAGAGGGAACAAAAAGGAGAAGAACCATGCAACATTATCAGCTGACAACAAAAAAAATATATCAAAATGTTTTCTCCATCCTTTTTTTAGTCATCAAAATCATCATTTTTCGTTTGGATCAATGAAAAAATAGTTAAAACAATAAACAGTTTTGCAAAAAATACGAATGGATGAACCTGACTATCAGGCAAAGAACAAAAGAAACTTCTATTGTTGTGTAACTTTTTGTTCATTCACATTTTGTAGAAAATGTAAAAACATCATTCTTTTCACGTTTTTTACATTTTTTTCACAAAAAAAGTTGAAAAAATCGTTCCAACTCCGGAGCTAACTTTTCTTCATGCGAAAATATCATTTCTATTGTCTTTTTTTGCGACTTTTAAAGGGAGTGAAACGATAGTGGATCGTCAGGTTCATCCATTCGTAGAAAAAAAGTAAAGAATCCGCCTCCATTAATTACAATTTTTGCAAAAGACTTATAATTTTAGATAAAGAATTTCGAAATATTTTGAAATTGTTTTTGTTCAATGATTCATAATTTTCCATTCATTAATTTTTGCAATTTTTAAAAAAATCATTTTTTGTAAAAATATTTATGCTTTTTTTTGGTAAATTAGTAACTAATTATTAGTTGCATCTTAGAAATAAAATGTTTTACATGTCTTTTTTACAAAAATATTTATCTATTAATAGAATAATACTAAATGACACATAGAAATATTTCAAAATTTTTAAAAGTCATACTTATGTCGAAATTATCACACGTTTCTTTCCAAGTTTTTTTAAATAATTACAAGGTGTAACGTATGATAGACCAACCCAAAATTCAGTGAATTGTAAAACCCTTTGTTTCGAAGCATTTATTTGTTTTTTCTAAATTTTAAAGAAATTTAAAATTATTAAAAAAGCACATATTTTTTAAGAACAGAAAAATAAAGGCTGTTAAAATATGTTTGAGTAAAAATGATATAACGTTTTTATTGGGGAAATTGGAAAGTTCGTTTCAATGTTTCTTCTCGAATCTGATTTACAGCTTTGAGAACATTTTGTGCCAATTCTGTTAATTTATCTTCTAACACATTTTCTTCGAAATTTGTTTCAATTTCAATTAAATTAATTGTTAGTTGAAGTCCTCTTTCAGGTACAGTAATTGAAAACGCATCTGCAAAATTTTTGTTGTCTAAATTATTGGAAAATAATTTTTCATCATTTTCTTTGCATTTTTTTGCCATCACTTCTGGAATTTTGATTTTTGGACAATATTTAATATCAATGATATTGACGATTGCGTTTAACATATCTTGCCATGTACTGATAAATACTTGAAGATTTGTGATAATTTTTAAAATTTGTTGAAAAATTTCTGCTTTTCTTTTCTCATTTTCACTTGCAAATTTATATTTTTGCAAAGTTTCAACAAATTTTGGACCTTCAATTTTGTTGAAAAGTTTCGAAGCTTCTGTAAAAAAATAATTTTGTTAAAAAATGTTTTATCCAATTTTTATTCAAACCTTTAAAACAAATGGTTGCAATCTTTTTACGATTATATAATTCAAAAGATTCATTACACTTTTGGCCATTTTTTAAATACGCTGCTACAAGGCCACCTTCGCATGCCAATAACATTGGAATTGTCTTAAAGCGAAAAATTTAGGTCAGAATGAATTAAAGATGGTAACATACATGTTTAGGAAAAATATTTGGGGCAACATAATTTCCAACAAATATCCCGGTAATAATGGCACTTGCAATTGCGGCATTGCAAAAATATTCGTGTAAAAATTTATCGTTTTTTACAAATTCTCGTGCATTTTTTTCATAATCTGTCAGGGCCTTAAAAAACATAAGCAATCTTTTTAAGACAGAATTTTCAAATATATTTTGTGTCACAAAAAAAATAGTTAACAAATTATGATGATAGTTTTTCAAGATTAATAGAATTAAAATGGCATTTATCTGAGTAAAACAATTGTTTTTCAAAAAATGCCAGAAAAACTCAAAATTGCTACCTTTTTATTACTTTCTTCTTTTAATAAAAAAATAGAAAAAATAGTTTAAAGAAAAGTGAGAAAAAAAATAGATTTTTTAAATTGCGCATATTATTTTAATCAGTGTTATGCTTTTTGTGTTTCAGTGCTCGCTCCGCGAGCCCCAAAATTTGAGTGAATTTGTGTGTTTTTTTGTTTTAAATTTTAATTGATTGATAAAATATTACTTAATATCAGTAGTAAAGTAAACCCTGTGAAACGTATGTTTGAGTGATTTCCGGCCGGGGGAAAACAGCTATTTCAGTTAAAAAACACACTCTTGCCCATTTTCACCCCGGGGCGAAGGAATATCGGGGCGAAGCATAACACTAATTAAAAAACAAAACAAAATTTTTACCATAACTTGATTTTCAGAAAGGCATTCATCAGTTTGCAAAAAGCTGTCTCTTTGCATCTGCAATTGTTTATTAATTATTTCAAGAGCAGCTTTAATCTCATCAAATTTTTGACATGAAACAATAATATTTTGAGTTGTTTCAACAATTTTTGCAGAAATTTCCTCAAGGTTTTTGTTCATTTTTTCCATATTTTCTTTTTCACGATTCAGTTTTGAAATAATTAAATCAATTTTTGAATTTGATTTAAATTTGACATATTTTCTTTAACATTTTTAATTTGTAAAAATCCATTATTAAAGCATTCTTGAAAAAAACTTAAGAGTTTTCCTTCATCTCTAAATTGTTCAAAAATTATTAGTCACTGAAAAAAAACCAAGAATACAAACTCTGTAAATTTTGAAGTTTCTATTTGAATTTCCAATTCTTCGGAGACTCTAAAATCCATGTTTTTTTCCTGCTTTTTTCCTGCTTTTTTCCTGCAAATAAAGGAATAGATCCTAAAAATCGTAAGAAGCAAAACCCGAATCAGAAGCTTCTAATTCGGGTTTTGCAGAAGTAGAATTAAAACCGCAAAAATAATTGGAATCGGAATCGCGAAAACATAAAGATTGCGGGAGATCAATGTCATAAACAGGAAATTTATTGAAAATATTTCGATCGTGAAAAAAAAACAAATAAAAAATGATGGCTGCAAAAAAGCACGCACAAACTTTGTCCTTTTTTATAATATTTTTTTAAACAAGTGATGGATGACAATACAATTTCCTGATATTAAAACAAGGCAAAAAAAGGGAGGTTTGAGAATTTTCAAGATAAAAAATATATTTTTTCTTTGCTTTTGAAAAAAGCTATAAATCTCAATTTTTTGACGTAAAATTGAAGGCGACCAAAAACTATAAAGAATCATTGTTTTTTTAATATTTCGTCCGCCACAAGTCTATCTATCAGTTGATTGATAAAACAGATTTATGATTAGTGCATTTGTAAACCGTACATTGTGAGTTATTTTAATATTATATATAAAAATGTTGTTTACAAAATAAAAAGCGAATCGCATTTATTTCAAAAAAATATATTTCAAACAAAAAATCAACAACAATAAAAACAAAACTACCAAAATATCAGTTTTTAACGTCTTCTTTTGCGTAACAGTTTTGTGGTATCTGGAAAGCATTTTTATTATAAAACTTTCAATCGAAAAATGAAAATAAGCTTACTCTTTTGAGTCAACGGAGGTTGCGACCCTGGTGTTGCTGCTGCTACAGTATTTTTTCCAAAAGGCTGACGAAGTAAAACTTTTAAAGCATTTAATGCTGCTTTCTTTTCTCGATGATATGAATGAAGTACTTCTTGCTCTTCATCAGTCATCTTATCCAAAACAATTTCAGCTTCTTCTGCAGCTTTATTTTCCCATGCTCGTTTTGAAGTTAGCTTTGTAATTCGATGTTCAAGTTGTTCAGCCTTTGTTGCAGCATACATTCGATCAACACATGCCTTATACATTGCTGGAGAATCAATGTCATAAACAGGAAAATCAGTATCTAAAGAATGATATTATTAAAACTGAACGAGTAAATCCATTAGAAAGTACCTTTATGAAGATTATGACAAAGTTTACGGTAAAGATTAACTTCCATTGGATCAACCAATAGAATTGCAACACCTTTATTGAAAATACGAGCTGTACGCCCGCTTCGATGAACATAATTCTAAAATGGGGTACTGTATTTTTTGTAATTGCTAAGTAAAAAAATACTTCAGCAGATCTTGGAATTTGATAATGAATAACATTTTCAATTCCTTTAATATCCAATCCCCGCGCAGCAACATCTGTTGCAATCAATACAGAATTTTCAGTGCCTAAAATAATCAATTTCAAAAAAAAAATTATACCAAAAATTCTTACATGAAAATCTTTCCAAATGTTTAATTCGAGCACGCTGTTGCATTTTAGCATGAAGTAATTCGCAAACAACATCCATAGTCTTTAAAAGATTGAATAAACGTCGAGAAGCATCAATTGAATTAGTAAAAATTAATGATCGACCGGAATATCGTTTAAGAAGATAATAAACTTTGGAATCCTAAAAGAGGTATACGATTTATATCATATTCTACATATAAATATAATACCTTATCCAATAAATCACTGCAATTCATCCGAGCTTCAACAAGTGTTGATGGAGTTCCAGCAGATTCATTCAAATCAATAACTTTATGCTGTGTTCGAAGGCCACCAATTTGAACAAGTTTTTCAATCTTTTCTTCTTTTGTAAGTTTCATAGCATTTTTTCCGGGACGATTAATTGGAATATGAACGAAAGAAAGTGTAGCAGAAAATACCAAAGTTTGTAACGATTTGTTTTCAATTCTGTAATTAAAAATATAGTTTACAAGAAAATACTGTAACAAAATAACACATACGCATGAATTTTGCTAAGAATCATTTCCATTTCAGCAAAATGCCCAGTTTCGACCATTCGATCAATTTCATCAATAACAACAAAATCAAGTACAGTTAAATCTTGAAGATAATCAGTACTTTCCATTAAAGTCCAAAATCTTCCAGGAGTTGCAACAATCACAGACGGTTTACGGTTTAGCAATCTTTCTTGTTTCTGTTGACTGAGACCTCCAACAACTGGAATAACAGAGAAAGGTGTAAATTCAAGTAATTTTTCCATTTCTTTGTAAATCTGTACAACCAGTTCCCGAGTTGGTGCAAGAATTAATGCTCGAAGTCCATCTTTAATATCATTTTCAACGAGTCGAGTTGCAATAGGAATACAAAATGCCATTGTTTTACCACTACCCTGAAAAAAATTTATATTACATTTATACTGCATATTGACACGTACAGTTTCAGCAGCCCCAAGAAGATCTTGTCGCTTTAGAATAGCAGTTGGTAAAGACATTTCTTGAATTGGCGTCGGTTGTGTATATCTCATTTTTCTCAATCCTTCAATAACTTCAGGTGGAAGGAAGAATTTATTCCAAGCACTCATATCTAAATCTGCTGTCTCAGGATCTTTAATACCCGGTTTTTTTCCTTTTTTAACAGGTTCAGAAAACTTTTCTCCAGGTTCATCTTCATCACTTGATTCAATAAGTTTATCACCAAAAACAGGCTTAGTAGGCTAAAAGAACGAAAAATTAAGTGGATAAAGAAGAAAGTCTAACCTTTTTCGATTTCTTCTGCTTCTTTTTCTTTGACTTTTTTGGAGTTTTTGTGCCATTTAGCTTTTCTGTTGGTTTTGTTTCTTTTCCCACTTCAAGAATTTCAGCTGATTCAGAAGTTTTTCCATTAACTTTTGGTTTCTTTGGTTTTGGCTTTTTTGGTGACTTAGTTCCATTTGCTTTCTCAAAAACTTTAGTTTCAGCGACCTCATCAGACGATATTCCTTTAACTAATTCTTTTGGCTTCTTTTGCTTTTTCTTCTTTGGTTCTTCGCTAGCTTTTGTTTTCTTTAAATCTTCTTCTGGAGGAGACTTTCTTTTAAAGGCTTTTCGTTCAAGACCCTAAAATAAAACAACTTTTTACCCAATATTGTCATATATAAAAGTGAACTTACAACCAATTGTGAAGGATCAACTTCTTCAATCATGTCTTCCATGTTAAAAGCATCTTCTTCCTGTGGTGGTGGAGCATTTTCCAGCAAAGCAACGGGCTTCTTTTTATTAAATTTTGATTTAAATTTACCCATTTTATCAGCAGTTTTACAATTTTAAAGATCCGAACGTTTTTTAGTTCATTTTTTCAACGGAAAAATGCATGTTTTGTTGAGACACATTTTGCCAACGACTAAAAATGTGAAATTTTTGGTTTTTACATAACATAAAAATTATAATTTTTGAGAAAAACAATTAATTTTTTAAAAAAAAATTCTTTTTAAACATTTTGTTCCACCGCAAAGCAATAGTAACTCAGCTGTTACATTATTAATCCATGGAAATATCTTCATCTTTGTTTTAAGTAAAAAAAAAGAAACTTTATATATATGAATCATAAAAACGCAAATGAGAAGGAGAATTAATCAAAAACAGGAATTTGAATGGCAGATGAAAGATGCATATTGGTTAAAGGTGGAATTGCATCCAAATTAAGGCTCCATTTCATTGTTCGAGGATTTTGTTCCAGAGTCGTGACAGATGAAAATGGATAATTTAAACCCATTCGATTCAAATCTGCCAAAGATCGAGGTCGTTCTGTTGAATCTAAAATATTATATGTAATATTACACTGTTTAAACATGTTTATACCTGTAATAATTCGATAAAGTCCATCAATGACTGGTGCATGTGAAACCACCATTACTCCACCGGAAATCCTTTCTTGAGCAGATTTAAGAATCTTTTTTGAAATTTTTAAAAGTCTTTGAATAAAATCATCGACCGTTTTTTCATGGAACAAATTTTCGGAGAGTTTTATCAAAGAATAAATTGGTTCATATTCTTTTTCGATTGAAAATCCAAAAGAAATAAGTTCTTCATTATTCAAATATGTCGGTAATTGATCCTATAAAATATGTAAAACTAATTTAAATAAATAAATAAAGTTAATAACTTACTTGGGAATAAAAAGATAACGGATCAATGAGAGAAGGTTCAACAAAAATTTTAGGAGTTTTTTTCATATTCAAATTTCCAGTTATCGCAGAAGCAGTTTGAATGCATCGAAATGCCGGGGAAGAATAAATTGTATGAACTCCCGCAGATTTCATTAACATTCCACGACCCAATAATTGACTTGAAACTGAACCAATCTGTGTCAAAGGTGTATCATTTCGAAATAAATCCGGTGAAGAACGGGCAATAATTTTTGAAGGTTGATTTAAATCAATGCAACGATAAATTCCATCATCCCGAAATACTTTGTGCCGCCATTCTGGACATAAACGATCACAAGATTCCCCATTTCTGATAAGATATATTCGACGAACTGATGGCATTTCTCCTCGTGCCCTTGATGATAATGGCATTAAATTTCCGGCATCTGTTGACATTATTTCTTTTTCACCTTTTTTTGAGTAAACACAAATATGATAAATAAAATTGAATATGTTTGATTATATTATTTTGTTCAATATGCAAATTTTAAAACATTTTTATTAGGCGCTAAAAAAGTAGAACTTGACTTCTAAAAAACATAAAGCTTTGAACCCCAAGATTGGGGGACCTCCAATGTGACACATTGAAACTAAAAGTTCAGAAGTTCAGAGCCCTGTTTTTTTCGGGTATTTGTAAAATTCTTGCAAATACCACAAAAAAATTGCATAAAAAGGAAGACAATTTTCGACTTTTTTTAAAAAACCCTAAAACGAAGTCAATAAAAAAAATTTTTCCTGGCATTTTTTAATAGCAGATTTTTATACAATACTTCCAGGATACTGTAACTCTGCATTTTTTAGCTTTAACTTTAAAAAAATTGTACTGATTTTAATTACAATTTGAGAGTTTTAAAGTCAAAAGTAGTATTTAAATAAAATAATACTTTGATATTTTAATGGCCAATTGATAATTGTGACGGTTTTTTAAATCCGAATTATGATAATTATTTAAAAAAAAGAAATTTTTGATTTGGACGAAAAATATTCCATCAGAAAAAAAAACTATACAATTTTTGATTTAAAAAATGTGTGCAAAAAATTGTTGAATTTTTATTTTAATTCAATTTTTGTTGGGCTATAAAAAACCGAACTGTTCTGTTCAGAAAAATCAATTTTTTTATTGTGTTCTTTGAAAATATAAAAAACAAAAAAATGTATTTATGGGTAATAATATTAATTGTATTTGGTCCAAGAATGATAATTTGTAAAGATAAACTTATTCATGTTCACGCTGTAAATGTTTTTGTTGGACTCAAAATACCGTAATAATTTTGCGGAATTTTAGATTTGGCGCCATGGAGAAAGAAATCCTTGGATACTTTATTTTGGAGATTTAAATAATGCCACGGCATTTCCAGATGGATTGGGACAATTGACAAAAGTAATAATATTAATTGTTGTCTATCACGTTATCAGTTTATCATTTATCAGTTGTAACTTTTTAGAATGGCATCCATCAATTATATACTCTTGGAAGCAATTTTCAAGAAAGATATATTAAAAATTTACAACTACTTTCTTCGACATATAAAAACACAGAAGTTTGTTGATGCATTTAAAATTTCTTTTAAGATAATTAAATAATTTATAGATTTATGCTCGAAGTACTGACTTTGATCGAGCCGTTGTATCAGCAATGGCATTTTTCTCAGGACTTTTTTCAAAGAATAATCAATCTTCCCAAGAGTACATTCTTGCACCGGTCCCAATTCATTCAATTCCGGCATCAGATGATTTTTTGAATATTTTAGTTTTTAATTGTCCACAAAAAGATAGACTCTGGAAAATGGTTGATAAAAGTCAAGTAATTTTGTCATTGTTAAATAATTCAAATGATTTATTGACAGAAGTCTCAGAAAAAGTTCAAGTTTCAAAGAATTTTTATAAAATCTATGATATTTTTGATGCAGCAATGGTGGAAGTAAGTTACTCTTAACGAAAAACAGCAGCAGTGTTCAGTTTTTACTTTTAGGAATTTTTCGGACTTTCAGTACCTTTTTGGCTTTCGCAACATTTTCCTGAATGGAATACTTTTTTAACCATTTATGTTTCAGCTCTTTGGGGCCTTACATCCTTCCCAAATGAATCATATCCATTTAATCTTCAACAAGAATTAACAAAAATTTCAGGCGGTTCAACCATCGCTGAAATTGTTGATCGTTTAATTCTTAAAATTGAATGTCAGAAATCTCAAGATTCAGAATGCAAATACATGAAAGATCAAAAATTTTATGCATATTCTGGTCACGATCTTACGGAGATTGGATTATTTGCTGCACTTGGATTTAAAAACTTTCCAACCGAAAATCAATTATGGCCAGATCTTGGATCATCAATTGTATTGGAATTATGGGAGAGCGAAGAAGCAGTTGGAACAAATACAAACAGTAACACAAATAATCAATTTGAATATTACTATGCTAAAATATATTACTACCAAAATAGTACCGTTGAAAGCCCAAAAAATATTGGAAATTTATTGCCTGAATGTCATGGAAAAGGTTGTCCGATATCATATCTTATCAAAAGAGCTGAATTACTTCGTCCAAAACCGGATTTAAAAAGTTACTGTAATCAAGCCATGACATCTGACGGTTTTAAATTAAATAATAGTCTAACACTTTTGTTTATTTCATTTATTCTTTTTTATTTATTTAAAAAAATGTATTAAAAAAATTAATAAAAAATATCAGATTTTTACACAGTATGTCCAGGATACTGTAACTCTGCATTTTTTAGCTTTAACTTTAAAAAGACTGTACTGATTTTAATTACAATTTGAGACCTTTAAAGTCAAAAGTAGTATTTAAACAAAATAATGTTGTGATATTTTAATAGCCAATTGAAAATTGTGACGGTTTTTTAAAACGCGTTCTCGGAGAAAATCATGAGAGGCCGGACACAAAAAAAAACAATTTTTTTGAAACTTTACCTATGTTTTCGAATACCCTTAACAAAATTATTGGCCAAGGCTTTTTGGCTAAAAGTGCCATTTTGGCACTTTTTTATGCCATTGAAGTACAAAACGGCATTTTTTTTATCTCAGGTGCCGTTGGAGATATCGGGGCACTTATTTACTTTACCCCCCATATTTTTTTAAAAATTTTTTTTTCTTCTTCTTTTTTTTCGAGGGTTTTTTTTACCTCTTTGATCGCTAAATATGGACAAATTGCATAATTTTACCTTATCAGATTTGTACAAGAAGTTATCTTTAACAGATGAAGAATTTGAAAAAAAATTCGATTATCGCCATTTTACTGTTAATCATTCAACAAATTTTGTTGATCCTGACACTGGAGCATGCACAAATACAATCGAATCTTACAATCAAAAATTTAAAGCTCGTCATAAGCAAGAATATGGGACTGCAAGAGCAATGTTGACTGATTATATGCATCAATTTGTTTGGAAAAAACGTTATGGTGGTCGTGAATCGTTTTTTAATTTAATAACTCATATTAAGGAACAGTATCCAGTTAATGTTGAACCACAATAATAATGATAAATGTGTGCTAATTGAAAAGAAATAAATAATATAATTAAAACGTTTTCATTTTACTGTTTTAAAAAATTTTCGGGAAAAAAGAAAATTTTTCAAAAACAGCACACACTTTATTATTTTGATGCTTCGTATTTCCCCTTTCCTATCTTTTAAATTAAAAACATTAGTGGACGCGGGGTGTTGTGGCGGACGTGTGATGGATCGCGCGATGCAAAATTAGCATACATGACTTTGAAAAATGAATAGAAAAAATAATGAAATAAAAAAAGTGAAAAAATGGGGGGGTAAAGTAAATAAGTACCGATATCGGCTTATTTGTTTTGGTATAAACTAAATCGAGGTCGCTGAATCCGAATATCGCATTTTCAAATCTTCAAAATCGTGTCGGGACCCAAAAAAATTGAAATTCCGGCATTGTGCCATTTCCCTGCCACGGCATTTAACTTGCCAGTTCCAAAAATGTCACCATCGGATTCCCCGGCATTTTTTACCCTAGAAGGCGGAATATCTCCCCCTAACTCGTCCCGCTCGCTGATTCTAAAATATTTGAATACCATAAACCCTCGAAATTTAGAATCATAAAAAAGCGAAATTTCAACAAAATTGCCTAATTTCCCACAGCGGAATCGTCACCCGACAAATTGAAAATAGAAATGAAAATAAAAGAAAAAGATATGCACATCGTCTTTTTCCAACAATGACAGACGTTTTCGTTGCAAGAGTTTTGCAAAAAAAAGAAAAATCGAAAAAGTAAAATTATTAGCTTGATGTAGTATATATTTACGGCTGGCAAATAGTTAAATTAAAACCAATCGACTTGAGTCAAACTAAAAATGTAGATGAATACTGGATTAAGCTTCCTGGAAAGTGGTATCAAATAAGGTGAAGATTTAAAAAAGTTCCAACAAAAGTTGTGAATATTTTTGTGCCACAATTATTGCTTTTTTATTTTTAAAAAGTCAAATCTCTGCTCATAAGCATCCAAACAATCTCTATCAAACTAAAAATGTTGATAAGTATATAAAGAAGATTGTGAAAAAAGAATAAAGAAGAATTATGAACGTTTAAAAAAGTTCTAACAAAAGTTGTGTTGACGTTGATTTTTCAAAAATTTGATTTGAAGATCTTGTAAAACTCAGAACTTTTGATTGGGAAATTCAAACAACTTGTGTCAAACTAAAATTGAAGATAAGATATAGGAGAAGCTGACGGGGAAATTTCGTGGAAAAATATGAAGAATAAAAAAAGTTTTAACAAAAGTTGTATCAACTTTTTTTTACTATAAAATCGTTCTTCAGTTTTTAAAGTAGAAGAACTTTTCGATGAGAGGTCCAGACTTGCTGGGTCAAACTGAAATTGTAGATGAGTGTTAGATGAAGCTTTTTGGAAAGCGTTATCGAAAATTATCAAGATTTGAAGAAGTTCTAACAAAAGTTATATCGCTGATTTTCGTCAAAAGTGATATTACTGCATATTCAAATAGTTGAATCTTTGCCACTGACGATTATATTCATATTAGAAATATAAATATAATCTTTTTGCATTAAATTTATTGATTGTAATATGCTTTTTTCTTCAGTTAGATTTTTTTCGCGCGCATTTTTACAAAAATCTATATGTGCTAAACTTGAGTGTCCTCTAGAAGGATTTATCCAATGCAATGGAAAACAACAAATTCACATTAAAGACAAACTTGTATGCGAGCTTTTTAAATTTTACTTTTCTGATGTTACTGTTTTATTTTGTGTTATTTAATTTATGTTGTATTGTATTCTTGGGTCAACTTTTTTTATTCTATTAACATTTACGTCAAATTTGTTTTTGCTGGTTTTTATACTCATTTTTCTTGCTTGGTTTCTCTAACCATGCAAACAGTGTAAATCAAAAACTGTTTATCCATCTATAACTCGGTAAGGTTTGTTTAGCTTTATATTATATGTATTCATTTTTTAAATTTGTTTTTTACAGGCAGTTGATACATCGAAGATATATACAAATGAAATTCAATAATAATTTCACAAATTCTAAATTCAAAGCAGAACTTTAATATTCCACTTATTCAAATATGGCAATAAAAAGATCCGAAGCTCATTGGGCCCAATATTGGGTATATGTATAACATGTTTCTTGAAAATAACATGTATCAATATAAAATTAAGCGGTTAGTATTATATTATCTAACTTTATATATGTATAATGAATGATTTCAGATCCGATCAAGCAACAACTTTTACTTAATAAAAGAAGTTATATATGTGTTGCTTCATATTTAACAGTTATTTAGGTATGTGTATACAAATGGAAAAGAATTGTTTCATGAAAAGTTGGGCATGATTATTGTAAAGTTATTAGCATCTTATACAATGAAAAAAATTATTTACCTATTGCGTAAGCTATTACTGGATTGCAATTAATGTTTTAATAACTATGACGGAGCTTTTATCCGATTATAAACACCGCAT
Source organism: Panagrolaimus superbus (assembly GCA_964035985.1). Taxonomy (NCBI): domain Eukaryota; kingdom Metazoa; phylum Nematoda; class Chromadorea; order Rhabditida; family Panagrolaimidae; genus Panagrolaimus; species Panagrolaimus superbus. The sequence continues at coordinate 13,987,863 of OZ038359.1, forward strand.
TTGCTCACGATTTTTTTGTTAATTTATTTTTTCTGCTTTTCTTAAATAAATACTTTTGCAATTCGACCTGAATTGTCAATTAACATGTGTGAAAGTTCTATTTTAATGAGAGAATATTTTAAAATTTTAGAGGAAAATTAATTTGGCGTTTTATGAATAAGCGCAAATAAGGTTTTCGAAATAATTCCATTTTTCATTTCTATTTCCAAAAAATTCCGCTGTGTTCCCTGTTTCCAAGGTTTTCGAGCATGCTGATTCCGAATATGATATTGCCAGCTCAAAAAAACTGCTGAAAAATACCGAAATCGAAATTGTAACAAAAAATTATGTAAATTTTCGGCATTTTGTCCCCCACGGCTTATCGTATGAAATTTGAAAATTGCATATTCGGAAAGAGCTTGGTCGATTTGATATATATCTTTTGATTACGTATCTTGAATGCTGCCATGTCGAATACAGTAATTTTCGAAAACGAAATCTACCAAAGGGGGGAGTACGTGAGGATTTTCGCATCCAAAAAAATTTTTTTTTTTGAAATTTATTTATTTTTACTTCAAATCATCCCATTAGGCATTGGAAACAATCTTAGTTGATTTTTTAAGAAACATTAAATTATATTTAGAAAAAAATACTGTATTTTGGTAAAACGGACAAGCTTTACCACAAAATGTTACCAAAATATTACTTATTATTAACAAAAAATGTACCAAAATTATCAAATCTTGAAGGAGTTTTGTTTAAAAAAATATTTTGTGTTTAAATCTTATAGTAATGATAGTGTATTCGAACTCTTTTCATGTTATAATACCTTATACAGAAGGTTAACATTATCAATATTCAAAAACAAATTTAAAAACACAAAAATTGAAAATTAAAAAGATGTAAATTATTTTAAATTGTTATATTTATCTATATTTACCTTTTAAGGTTATTTAATAGACTCAAAAACAGAAAAAAGTTTAAAAATTTTTTTTATGATTCTAAATTTCGAGGGTTTACGGTATTCAAATATTTTAGAATCAGCGAGCGGGACGAGTTAGGGGGAGATATTCCGCCTTCTAGGGTAAAAAATGCCGGGGAATCCAATGGTGACATTTTTGGAACTGGCAAGTTAAATGCCGTGGCAGGGGAATGGCACAATGCCGGAATTTCGATTTTTTTGGGTCCCGACACGATTTTGAAGATTTGAAAATGCGATATTCGGATTCAGCGACCTCGATTTAGTTTATACCAAAACAAATAAGCCGATATCTCCAACGGCACCTGAGATAAAAAAATGCCGTTTTGTACTTCAATGGCATAAAAAAGTGCCAAAATGGCACTTTTAGCCAAAAAGCCTTGGCCAATAATTTTGTTAAGGGTATTCGAAAACATGGGTAAAGTTTCAAAAAAATTGTTTTTTTTTGTGTCCGGCCGCTGGTCGCTGCATCATTTTTTTCTCAAAGAACGCGTTTTAAATGATGCCCTAAAAGTAGGGACCGTCAACGAATTTTTTTTGCACAAAAAAACGCACTTTTTTTGTCACTGAAAAAAATCAAAGGAAAAAGGCCGCCCAAGCAGGCGATCACTTTGGCTCAGTTGAGAGCGCTGCGATGTTGCATGCAAAGACTCACAGGATCAAATCCAGGGGGTGACAAAAGGGTTGCTAAAGTTAAATTTTATTTGGATTTTATTTAAAAACATTATGCAGGCACTGCGAATAAATAATAACACAAATTTCATTGTAATTTTATTGAATTTGCCACCGTTTTGTTTTATCTTTGTATAACTGCCAACTCAATGACATAGTAATGAAATTAACAAGTTACTGAGCTTGATGTTCTATTTTTTTAATTGTCAGCCAAAAACTGAATTTAAAGCTTTGTTCAGACTTTATGAGCTTTATAAAAAGCGCTCCCAAAATGACCCTTCTTAATGATTAAAGTACACTACCACCGCAACAGTTGCAGCGATCCGCTTTATAATTTTACAGGTCTGTTGTTTCAGCTGATTAATTAATTTTTATTATTTATTAAAATAAAACATTCACAAATACAAAAAATATATTAGAGTAATAACACACATATATATATATAAATCGGCAATAAACTCATCTGCCATTTGAAGGTGTAGTTTCTTCTTGCACTTGAACTATCTGAAACGAAAAAAATTAGATTATATAAGTTTTTAAGAAAGAAAACAAACCAACAATTCAGCACCATCACCATACATATATTTTATAAGTTTGATCTTGTAATAACTTGAATTTGACAACTTTATAAAAGATTGATTATGTATATTCTTCACGTCTAACTTCACAAAATAATACAATCTAATACCTTCAGTTCGAATAGTTTCATTTCTGATTCGTCATAGTTATTTTAACATTAGAAACTAAGCATTAACGGTTTTTTCTTATCTAAAACAACGTGAAAATAATGCAAAAAATACAAAAAAAAAGATATATAAAAACTTACCATTGAACACAAAATCAGCAGTAATCACTTGAAGAAGATTTTGAGTTCGATAATGTATAATAATAAAAATTGCATTCTATTTTTAGCATTTGATGTTTAAGTATAAGCAGGCCAAGCTGTAGAAAAGGTTGACGAAAATTCAGCAGTTTGTGACGATAATCAAAGTTACGAACAGAATATTAAAATATAGTGTCTTGAACACCCTTTCTTGATGATTTGAGATTATTGGATTATTCTTGAAGCAGCAACAAAATTGAAGAACTTGATATTGTTAAAGCCAGCAAAATATGGTAGAGGTGACAAATGTATGTAAAAATTTACTAACTTTCTAGTTTTCTCATTATTTGTTTTATATTGGAGGAAAATTGCTCAAAAACAAAAATGGATGTTAAAAATTTAAAATAAGCAAATTAAATAAAATTACAATGAAATTAGTGTTATTATTTATTCGCAGTGCCTGCATAATGTTTTTAAATAAAATCCAAATAAAATTTAGCTCTAACAACTTTTTTGTCACCCCCCTGGATTTGATCCTGTGAGTTTTTGCATGCAACATCGCAGCGCTCTCAACTGAGCCAAAGTGATCGCCTGCTTGGGCGGCCTTTTTCCTTTGATTTTTTCTTGTGACAAAAAAAACGAGAGCGCTCGCCGCAGATTCTTAATAATTTTGATAAAAAATATTTTTTTAAAAAATTAAAATATTTTAGAGGAATCAGAAGATCCTAAAGTTTCCGAATATATAAAATTTATATAACTAGCTGAAAATTTTTTTTTTGGTTGAAGGTCCCTACCTAAAAGAAAACAAATTCAAAATAACCCCTAAAAAAATATGCAAAATGACCAAAATCAAAAACAGTTTGAATATTAAACTTGGAGAGAAAAATCTGAGTTATTAAGTATTTTTTGGTGGTTTGCAAAATAGTCAATTTTTAAAAAATATTATCATCGAAATTATTGTTTTGCCTGTGCATTTTCTTCTATTTTCGGTTAAATAATTGATGCAAAATTTGTGGGAGAATGAAGCCACCAAATATTTTTATATTTTTTATAATTTTGTTATTATTTTTGATATCGGTTTTTGCTGATTTTTTGGTTAGCAAAGAACGTCCATTTCATAAAAAAAGATTACCGCAGATTGATAAAAATGGTGAAGAAATCTGCCGGGGATATTCTGATATACATTTTGATTTTGATAATGATTTTGATGATATTTGTAAGTTTATAATAGCAAAAAGGCAGATATCTGTTTTTTTAAATGAAAATAACCAAAATCTAGGATTCAAAATTTTTCATTTTGTTGGTGTTAATAATTCAACGTGCAAAAAAAGGTTTTTGTTGGATTAAAGGGAGTATCGACAACAAGCAAAAAAAACATTTGTATGGAAAACAAATACATATGTTTTAGCACAAAATTGAGTTAGAGAAAAAAAATAGCACAGAAAAATGTCTCTTTCGTGTAAAAACATACTTGTTGCCAAATAATTTTTTTTGCTGTTGTCGACACTCCCGTTAATGTTAGAACCGAAAAAAAAATCATATTTTGCTATTGCTTAAATGATGTCCGTAGATTTTTTGGACCCTCAAAAAAATGGCAAAAAATAAAACATTTTTTTGACAAAACACATTTTTCTTCAATTTAAAGGGGGAGTCGCACTTCACACAAACTTTTTTTAAGAGGGAGCAGAGAAAAAGAGACATCGCTGCCAAGTCAAAGAAAAGAAATAGTGCGTCTTTTCTCTTTTTTCTCCCTGATTTTCAATAATTTTTATAAGAAAAGATTTATGTTAACTGCGACTCCCCCTTTAATTGTTCAATCAGCAAAAAATAAAACTTTTTCGTGATCGAAATTTTTCAACTGAAACCAAAAAACAGACAACTATGCTCCAGGATGATATCCGAAAACTCTAGCCTCTGCCCATTCATATCTCTGTAATTATATATTATATATAATAAAAATTTTTTATAGCATCTTTATGTCGGTGCAGAAATCATGAACTTATTTGTTCATTAAGTAATATAAATTTAACAAGAGAAATTATGGATTATTTTGAATGTGATGCAAAAGTTATCGATTTTCGCCTCGCTAAAATTTAACATTTAAAGAAAGTAAGTGTTTAGAAATAATAACCAAAATTCTTTAAGGACAAAGATAAAATAATTTTAAGGATCAAAAAAGTATCAAAAATTTTGAGCAAATCGAAAAACTCAATTTTGGAAACGCCAAAATTGAAAATATCGAAAATGGATTTTTTGATATTTTTACGCAATTGAAAAAACTTGGTCTCCAAAATAACAAATTAAAAGGAATTGATGAAATGATTTTGACAGAAAAACTTGGAAAAACCCTTGAAAGATTAGATTTAACTGACACAGATTTGCAGAATCTCACTGTCACAACTTTTCAACATTTGTCAAAATTGACGTGGTTAAATTTGGAAAATAATCCAAAGATTAATTTGGAAGGCGAAATGAATCAAAGTATCTTTTCCGAAGCTTTATCAAATCTTCAAAAGCTGGATTTAAGTAATTGTGAAATTCTGACAATTGGTGATTATACATTTAATAATCTCAGGTAAAAACATTTTTAATTTTCAAGTACCGCAAAATGTAAAATAAGTTTTTCGAATCAAAATATTTTTTCATTACATTTGTTTTTTTATTTATCAGTATTACTGTATTTAAATTTGATTTATTTGATTAATTTTAAAATCTTTTAGAAATCTTGAAACTTTGATTCTTTTAAACAATCACTTATCAGTTGTCCCAAAAACTATTCAATCTCTTTTTAATCTCCAACATCTTGACCTCGATTCCACTTCCATAAAAGAATTGAAAGATTGCGATTTTTGTGGTCTCCAAAATTTAACAACTTTTACAATTGATAATGTTAAAAATTTATCATTTATCCATGAAAACGCATTTGGTGCTATCATTAATGATAAGGGAGTACCAGAGATATCAGAATTTTCAATTCAAAATTCCAATATTTCTATTTTACCTGAAAAACTTTTAAATTGGAAAAATGTATCAAACATTTATATTTATGGAAACCCTTTTACTTGTGGATGTGAAATGGCTTGGCTGATCAATGATATCAGTGCCAAAAATCAATTATATGCAAAAAATTTGTTTCACCGAAGGAATAAAGATTTCGGATATTCATTAAGTTGTAAAGATAATTCCATAAAAATTCCATTTAAAATATTTAATGGAACTTGGTGTTCAGGACAAAACTTTAATTTGTCCAATATTTATGATCCTTCAAAATATTATATTTTTGAAGATGATTCTCCAGATTCAAGTAATTTTTATTTAGAAATCTCAAAAATTTGATAAAAGTAAAAATTACAGATTGCCAACCTTTCGGTACTGATATCCTTCAATGTCATTCATTCTGCGATGGAAAAGGGCCGTGTCGAAATGTTTTAAATCATACAAATATTCAAATTTTTATACAAAATTTTACTTTAAAAAGGATTGAAATTTATGGAAACAATATTACTGTATTACAAAAAGTAAACAAAATTTAGCTACATTTTGTTTTTTTAAAACTGACCTAAAATTTTTTTAGGGAAATCTTTTTCCAAATTATGAAAAAACAATTAAAAGTATTATAATTCAAAAGAGTAATGTTAAAAAAATTGAGAAAGAAGTTTTTGATGCTTTGACTTCCTTGAAATTTTTGAAATTGGATGAAAATTCTTTGGAGAATATTGAAAATGGAATTTTCACAAAATCTCTTGGTGCAACGCTGCTGGAATTATCTCTTAAAAATGCAGAGCTAAAAATGCTTTCTTTCAACACTTTTGAAAATCTCACAAATCTTCATTCACTTTTTCTCGACTTAAATCCAAATATTATTTCGAACTCTGAAAATTTTTTTTAAAAAAATTGAGTCTCAAAGATTGCAACATTTCCGGATTGAATGAAAATATATTTGAAAATCTTACGTAAGTTTATAGGGTGCTGAAAAGATTGAATGATTAAAAGATTATCAGTTGGATCAAATGATAATTGCAACGACCTTTTTTTTCGTGGATTTTTAAATATTTTTTCACAGATTATTTTAATAAATCTCCACAATTTTTTAGAAATCTTGTAAAATTAGATCTTTCAAACAATCCATTTAAAACCATTCCGACAGCTATCAAAAAAATTTATAGTCTACAAAAATTAGATTTTACTTCCACGAATTTGAAAGAAATTCAAAACTGTGATTTTTGTGAATTAAAAAAATTGAAACATTTGGAATTAGATGATAATTTTGATTTATCATATATTCATGAAAATGCATTTGGTGCCATCTCTTCCAACAACAATAATATTTCCTTGGAACATTTTACATTTTCAAATTGTAATATTTCATTTTTATCGGAAAAATTGTTGAATTGGAAAAATATTAAAACTCGTAATATACAAAATAATCCCTGGGCATGTGATTGTTCCATGATATGGCTTATCAATGATATCATTGAAAAAAATGATGAAAATGGATTTTATTTTGGAAGAATGAATTCTGAATATATATGTCATAGTCCATCTGACGTGGCAGGATTAAATATGCGATATTTTGTTTTCAATAATTTTTGTTTTAATTCTACAACTGATATTTCTGTTGTTGACAGCGGTAATAGCAGTGATATCAGTGATATCAATGAAAGCAAAGAAAATGCATTTTATGTTTGCGGCAAAAAACGAATAAATAAAGGTTAGTTATAAAAAATAATGCTGTGTTTAAAAAAGCTGATAAAGAAGGAGTTAGGAGGGGCTTTTGGCATTTGAGCCAAATTAAGGCCTTAAAAAAATATATAAGGGGGGGGGGGGGGGGGAGCACTGGATGCACGGATCCCCGGTAAAAAAACTTGTTTCACAATTTTTTTAAAACTTCGATAATTTTCTATGTTACTTTTATAGATTCTCCATGTTTATGTTTGGATTCAAGAATACGCTGTAACTCTTTAAATCATACAAATGTTAGAATTTTGGATTCCACGCGGAAGCCATTCACAATTTGGTTTTATAAATTAAATATGAAAATTTTAAATTTTGTCAGTCAAAAACATAATTTAATTTTGGCATAATTGAATAGAGTAATTTTTAGGAAAGAATGCTTCCTGAAATGCAAGAATCTATTGATTCTCTTACAATAAGTTACAGCAAAATTGAAAGAATTCAAGAAAAAACATTTGATAATTTTGTATTTTTAACTTTTTTATATTTGGGAAACAATTTTTTAACAGAAATTGATGAAAATATTTTGACAGAAAAGCTTCAACTTCGAAGCTTAGATTTGAGTTACAATCGATTTAGTACTTTTAAGCCAACCGCATTTAAAAATTTAAAAGGATTAATATCTTTAAATCTTGGCTTTAATCGAAAACTAAATATTTCAACTTTAATCTTTCCCCGATCCCTTCGATGTCTGCAATCTTTGGATTTATCAGCTTGTAATATTACGGTATTAGATGAAAGTATATTCTTTAATCTACAGTAAGATTTTAAGATTTATTATTATTTATTTATTTATTTAATTCATTAAATTTACAGAAATTTACAATCCCTTGATTTATCATTTAATCCAATAACTTCAATGCCAACAAAAGTATTAAATATTCTTCCAAATCTTAACAAATTTTTTATCAGTGGCACAAAAATTACAACTTTAACAAATCAAGACCTTAAAACAAATACAAATCTGACACAATTTACTGCAAAATTTTCAAGCCTTGAAAGAATTGAAGATTGCGCATTTTGTTCTTTTCCAAATCTTGACAAAATTAATTTTTATTATAGCAAAAATCTTTCATTTATTCATGAAAATGCCTTTGGTGCCATCACTGAAAATGCCACAATTCCAAAACATGAAAATTTTGATCGTGACTTTTTTTGGAATCATCAATATCCAAAATTTGTTGCAACTTATTGCAATCTTTCAATTTTACCTGAAAAATTACTGACTTGGAATAATATTATTATATTTGATGTAAAACAAAATCCATTTAAATGTGTTCCCGAAAATGAATGGCTAAAAAAGAAGATTAAAGGCTCTAGATATCAATGTCATGCTCCTTCTTCTCCTTCTTCTCCTGAAATTCATGAAGTTAATTTTGTACATTTAAAAGAAACATTGTTGGAAAAAATGTTGTTAAAATTTGAATTGCCATTTGTTGTTTTTATATTCGCAATTATTGCATCATCTTTCATCACTTATTACTGTCTTTATTATCGAAAACGTCGTTTTCAAAAAAATTATGAAAGTGATAAACAAAAATTAAAAAATGATTTTGATAATTTTGAAGCTTAAAAATGTTTTGTTTTGCTTACATTGTTTGTTTTTTTACTGTATTATATGTTGAAATAAAAAAATATTTTGTTTAACATTTTTTAAAAAATTACGAAATTATATCTGTGAGTGTCTGTTAAAACATTTAAATTGTTTTATTTTTATTGAATTTTTTATACAACCAAAAATCAAAAAAATCTTTTTATCTTTTAAAAAATAGACAGAAAATATATATTTGAGTTGTTTTTTGTGTGAATTTCTAAAATGTATTTGATTTAAATATTTAATTTCCGTTAATACTTTTGCGATTATATAAAACAATGAAATCAATGAAAAAAAAATGTGATCATCATTTAAACGGTTTAATTCTCTCTTTTAAATGTTGTTTTATTTTATTTTTTTCCTATTTTTTCAAGTAATTTCTATATCAGCTGAAGATAAACTTGTTCATGTTCATGCTGTAAGATAATTTTTGATTACGGTACATATTTAGTTAGAATAAATTCATTGTGAATTTTCAGCTTTGGCGCCATGGTGAAAGAAATCCGAGAAAACTTTTTTATGGAGATTTAAATAATGCTTCCGCATTTCCGGAAGGATTAGGTCAATTAACTAAAGTAAATTAATTATACACATTTTCCAACACTTTTTTGCTTATATTTTTAATTTAGAATGGCATTCATAAATTTTTTATTCTTGGACAATTTTTTCAATTACGGTATATTTATGAAAATAAATTTCTTTCTCCCGAATATATACATTCGGAGGTCTGATTTTTCGTTGTTAAATTTTTAATATTTAATTTGAATAAAAAATTTTGCAGATTTATGCTCGAAGTACAGATATTGATCGAACAATTATATCAGCAATGGCATTCTTTTCTGGATTATATTCAAATGCCACAAATAATGCTCACATTTTGGCCCCCGTTCCAATTCATACAATTCCGGCATCGGAGGATTTTTTATATTTGCTTGGATTTAAATGTCAAAGAATGGATGATTTACAATTTATTACTGATAAAAGTCAACACATTCAAGCTTTATTACAAAAGCATCATTTATTACTTTCTGAAGTTTCAAATAAAACTCAAATTCCAATAAGTTATTATCAATCAATATATTTTTTTGATGCTATAACAATAGAGGTTAGTTTTTTGGATAACATCGGATTTCATAAATCCATCGATGATTTTTTTAAGAGATTGTATGGATTACCTATTCCAACATGGATAACCCCAGAAAAATCTGCAGAATTTGATCAACTTTTTGTTGATTATGTTTCGACACAATATGGTTTGGCACCAATTGTAAATGACACACTTCCATATAATTTACAACTTGAATTAGCAAGAATTTCCTCGGGAGCTTTGATAGCAGAGATTGTTGATCGATTGAAGCATAAAATTCGATGCTTAAAAAATTTGACAGCAGACTGTAGCCGTATCAGAGATCAAAAACTTTACACATATTCCGGACATGATATTACTGTAGTTGAACTTTTTAGTGGACTTGGATTTAAAACTTTTGCATTCAAACAACAAACATTACCAAGTTATGGAGCAACAATTATCTTAGAGTTATGGGAGGATGAATCAATTACAAATTCTGTAATTAATGTTCGGGACGACAAACAATTTGAATATTACTATGTTAAAATATATTACTACGAAAATAGTACAGTTGAAATCCCAAAAAATATTGGAAATTTATTGCCTGAATGTCAAGGAAAAGGTTGTCCGATATCATATCTTATCAAAAGAGCTGAATTAATTCGTCCAAAACCGGATTTAAAAAGTTACTGTAATCAAGCAATATTCTCCTTAACAAGCACACGAGTTGCTTACAATATAATTCATTTGTTCATTTCTGTTCTTGTATATTACTGCTGGACAAGCATATAAAAGTCATAACAAGTATAATAAATTAAGGCTGAAAAAAGCAAGCAAATAATGCTTCCAAAAACAACATAAAAAGAAGGAGATCAAAAATCGATGCAAAAATAAATTAGAATGCAAAAAAATTATTCATAAACATCAGGGATCCAAAATTCTAAAACTTGTGAAGCTGCGGCAACAAGCATAAATTTGGGATTAAATGCAATATTTGAAATAGGTCCAATATGATTTGGGGTTGGTAATTCATCGTAACAAGTGGAATTAAATGAACTGGCAACGCCCGCGGTACCATCAGAGATTTTAGTTCTATCAACTTCAAATATTGACATCTTTTTTCCGCCATTTCCTGATCCAATTAAAGCATATTTTCCACATGGAGTAAAAACTCCCCCAACTGGAGCGTTCTAAAAAAAGTATCCCTGATGAAACAAAAAAGAATATATGCAACAAAAAATATGCCGACCTCTTCATTTTCTATTCCAGAAAAAATTTGTACCGGGCCAGTTTCCAATGATTCAAAAGTTAAGGCATAATTTGAATTAGAATTAATCATTATTAATGAGCCATCTTGGCTAAATTTAACTTCTTGCCATTGTGAACCTCTTACAGGATTTTTAACTTCAAGCTCAGCAAAAGGTCCTTTATCGAAATTTCTTAAATCAAATAATTTCACGGATTCTTCTTCAGCACATGCAGCAGCAAAGATTAATCCTTCTGGATCAAATGCAACAACGGATTCATTTGAGAAATGTACTAATCCTTGACAATTATTCAATCGAAAATCCCATATCCGTGCTGTTTTATCACGGGAAGCTGATGCAAAGCCATGAGCTTGTGTTGAAAGCTGAAGACAAATGACTCTGGAATATGAATATCTTGTTTATCACATTAAGGAACTAATATACTTACTCTTTTGTATGTCCAAGAAAGTATCTGACATATTTGTTTTCTGTTAAGGAAAGATATCGGATAGTGTCTGAAATTTTAGCAATAATAATAAAAACATATGGATGCCAGAAATAAGCTTACTATCAACTTTTGTTGAGGTATGCAAAACTGCTCCATCTTCCTTATCAAATCTTATCTTTCCAACACCATATTTTTTGCTATTAATCTGTAAATTTTGAAAGCAGCATTAACAAGATGTAACAATTATTACATACCGATCTTCCTTTTGCTCCAGTTTCACAATTATAAATAGTTAAGGAATCATCCAACGATGAAACAACCATACTCTTTCCTTCCAAATGAAAATCCATTCCCACAATTTGCATGGTACTATCAGAGAAAACTTTTGCTGGATGTAAAGATCGGATATTGGTATTATCAATTTTCATTGCTTCTATAAAAGTATATTATTACATGTGGGAAGATATATATGACCGAAGTTTTGAATGTATAACTCACTTGGTTCCAAAACTACTGGAGGATTACCAACAACAACATCTTCCATGGTAAAAAAAACTTTTGTTAAATTTTGTTTTTAAAAAAGAAATTTAGTTTGCGAGTTTTAAAATGAAATAAAGGAAGGAAATGCTCAAACTTCCTCCTTCTTGAAAAAAAACAAAGAAGCACGGCTTCAAAAAATCCAACAAAACACGACATTTTTTCGCTTTAAGAATTTTTGATCATGTTTTTTTCTTTTTTATTTTTTTGAAACGCGTTAAAAATTCAAATTAGAGAAAAACAAATTTTTTCAAAGAAATAATCTTGTAAATAAATTTCTTTCACAATAAAACCAAAAAGCTTGTACATTATATCATGGTCATATAAAACGTATTATTTACATTAAAAAACTTATTAATTGAAATAAAATTACGGTACTTTTTTTCCATGTCTAATTTTTGGGCGACAATTTAAAAAATTTTAAAAACGAAGACATTGTTTGATATTTTACACCCGGGCCCCGGGTAATTGCCATTTCCGAAAAACTTTTATTTTTAAAACTTTTATTTTTACAAAAAAAAGAGAGATACCCGTGTCAAATATACAAAAACAAAAAAAAACGAGAAAAAAAGGGAATAAGCTTGGCAAAGTTTACAGAGAAAAAAAAAGATAAGCTCAAAAAAGATGAAGAAGAAAAAAATGGGGTAAAAAAAAGTGTTTAAGGTCCTACAGTATCAACACCATTAAAAAATTCATAATATTTTAAAAGATTTACAGCTGATTCATTTTCTTTTTCAGTTAAATATTGTTCACGTTCGGTCACACATATATTATCTCCGAGAAAGGCATTTCGAGGAATATACGGTGAAAGGCATTCAGATTCCGACAGTGTTGGATCATCTTTTAAAATTTCTGCAGATTTTTTTCTTGTTTCAGAATCTAAAGTTGAATTGGATGAATTTGTTGCAGTAGTAATCATTTGAATTCTATCAATGTGATAAAGAGCTTGTTGTTGAGCATTTTCTTGTCGATGTGGTGGCACACATACATAATCATATTCATCAATTGCCCTCCAAACATATCCGGTTTTGCATTCATTTGCGCCGTATGTGGCTCGCAAGGCATAAAAATTACGATAAAAATATTGCCGTTGTAAATCAGCTTCCCGAATACCCATATGATTTTGCATTCTTGGAATACAAACATAATTTACGCCGTAATTTGTTGCAAGAACCATTTTTCGAAGTTCTCCAAGTCGACAAATTTCCTGTAAATAAAGGGTTTTTTGTGTCTAAAAAAAAAGAAATTCTTTTACGGGATCAAAAGATGATGAAATAGTGATATCAGCATCCGAGGCATACATTTTTCGAACCGATACCCGTACAGTTTGAAAGGCTCCAGAAATATCGGGTTCTAAGAAGGTCACCCATTCTGTGCCTTCTGTTAATTCATAAAAGTCTCGAGATTGGCTCAACAAAACTGAATAATAACTTCCTCCAGCTTTTTGGATTCGATGAATTAGCACTGATGGCTGAAAAAAATTGATTAAACAACATTCTTTTTTGGCATCAGATTCACCAAATATTTTATTAATCTTACCTGAGAAATTCCTTTATCAAATCGATTTGGAGTTCGTAATTCAATTGTAAAAAGATTTCTTGGATCATTTCGATCATACGGTATCATAATTAACAGCCATCCCTTTGTATCATTATGTGGAACACTGAGGGATGAAAGTCTTAAAGTATAATTTTGTCTTCCATCTCGACCAAAAAGTAACATTCGATCCATAGGAAGCCATCCAAGAAAATCTAAATGTGCTCCATTCAGTCCTGGACCACTCATACCAAATTTTGATCGATGCATATACGCATTTGCCGTTGATTGTAAATCATATCTATCATCATATTCTATAAATTTATTGTAAGAGTATACTGTATTGTAAAAGCATACTGTACCTCCATGCATTGCATATGGAAATATTTTAATTTTTCGATCACTATATGAATGTCCTATAAAAAATGAATGAACCATTTCATGGGTTAAAACACTTGAAAAAATTAGTTGCGGTGAAAGCAGAACTCCATTCTTTTTGCCATAAACGGCGGTGGTGCCAGAATTGATTACAGTAATTCGTTGACGATGAATTTCATGATTATTTTGAGCAGCAATTTGAACACAAACTTCTTTGATTTTATCAAAATACTAAAATTAATAAATCAGATTCAAAAACATCAATTTTAAATCAAATTTTTGTAATTCATTTATGTAAATTTTTTAGCATAAAAATTATAATGATTAATGTCTCAAATGGAATCAAATTTATTTCGGAATCGAATTATATACGCTAAATCATTTAGCTTATATAATTCGATTCCAAAATAAATTTAGCCTAAATCCTTTAGGTGCTGTAAGAACTCTCATATATCCTTGCAAATCTTTATCTCTTCCTTATCCATGCATGGATATCAAAAATCCAAAGGAAAAAGTGTTAAAATCAATTTTTCCTTAAAATCAAATTTGATGCATTTTAGAAGGAAAAAAAAATCGGATAACAATCAATCAATTAAAACATGAACAATCTTTTTTCACTTTTTTAGAAAAAAGGAAGATTAATGAGATTTCACGCAGCTCTTTTTTTTCAATATTTTGTTTTTTTTTATTGAAAAAAGATAAAAGTTGCAACGTTTTTATTCGTTCCTTTTTTTTAAAAAATAAAATGGTCGTTCGATTTAAATGGGAACACCCGCAAAAAAACTTTTTTTATAAAAAAATCAAAGAAAACGTCTTTGATTTTTTTAAATATTCAAAATTTTAGCAACGTTATCGTTGTCGGACATCAATCAAATTATGCAATGAGGTCGAAAATATGAGTGAGAGGGATATATGGGATAATAATATGAGAGAGGAAGAGTTTAAAATGCAAATTTGCATAATTAATTAAGTACAACATGGGTTCTTTAAAAGGGGGATAAAAAATGAAAGAAGAAACTTGCATCAAAACTTGTATCTGATCCAATTGGAGCTGCAGAATCAGCATTTACCATTCGAAGAACATCTTTTTGAGAATAGGGTAATGTTATCCATCCAACAACATTTGAACCATTAATTGTATAAACTCCATTTGAGACATCAGAAAAATATCTTTCAATGGAATCTTAAAATTTGCATATTATCACTTATTTCTAATCGATATAAAGTTTTACCATTTTTATCTTCGGTTAACCATTGCCTAAAATATTCGGGTGGTTTGGGCTCATAATATGGTAGATCAGCAAATTTGCATAAAATTAAAGTCCATGGCTCATTTCTTCTTCTTGGAATTCCATAAATACTTTTAAAAAGTATTATCACTGATAGCAAAAACAAAAGACGGCCAAACATTTGACTTCTGACCGTCTTTCTTTAAATCCCCTTTTTCTCTTTTTCTTCTTCAGCTTTTTTCTTCTTCTTTTCACCCACCAAAAAAGAGAGAGATAAATTCAAAGAAAAAAAAGGGATATATATTCTTTTTTCAAAGGCGGAGAATCTTAGCCGCTTTCAAAAAAAGCTGATTTAATTTTTTCAAGCTAAAAAAATGTTTTGGAAGAAAAAAAAGCAAAATTTCAACAACAAAAAATAAATGATAAAAAGCGACAAATTTGTAAAAAAAAGTCAGTAATTTTTTTAAACATTTTTTTCCATCGAAATCAAGGTCGAAAGTGTTAAAAAAAAGGGAATGTTTTTTTGCAAAAATTAAAAAACGAAAGCGAAAGAAAAAAACGAACGCGGATCTGAAAACCGAGACGAAATTCAGAAAAAAAAAAGAGTTGAAAGTGAAAAAAAACACGCTTTTTTTTCGTTTGTTCTTCTTCTTTTTCGAGAAAAATATCAGTGATAAGCTTTAAAAAATGTTTAAAAAAACGGGTCGACGATCGTTTAATTTTCGAGTTATTTAACACTAAAAAATGTTTGAAATTCAATTGTTTTTTAATTTTTTAAGGATTTGTTATGCATTTTATCAGTTGTTAGATTGATATATATGCATTAATTACAGTAGATCACTTTAATGCTGTTATTTTTGATAAATGATGATCTGTTGTTAAAATTAAAGACTTTAAATTTTAAATTAAGTTAAGTATAAGAAAGATGGAATAAAAAATAGGATTTTGTTTTGTTTTTTTTTGAATTTTTTTTATTTAGGCACATTCTTTGATCAAAAATAAACAAAAACAAAATTGGTTAAAGTTTCGAAATTATAAAACTTTTTTAAAATTAAATACGGTATTTTCTGGTATCAAAAAAACTAAACTCAAATCAAAAATCCGGCAAATTTCTTTTTAAAAAAATACAATTCATAAATCACAAAAAAGAGCTGAATTTTATAAATACAGAAAAAAAGGTCATCGAAAAATTATCGTCAAGAAAAAAGGAGACCATTTCAAAAAAGATTTTTAGTGGCAGCTTTCTTTCTGTCACTCATATTTTATCCTTCTTCTTTTTTACAAAAGAAAAAGGTTTAAAAAAAGATTTAACTCAAAAAAAAGAAAAGAATAAGGAGGGCAGGAAAATGAACGAAGGGAAGGAAGGGAAGAGAAGGAAGATACGTGGATGGAAACAATATAAAATGAAGATGTTCTTTTTCTTTTTCTTCTTCCTTCTCCTTTTCGTCTGTCACTCATCGAGGGCTTCCAAAACTAAATGCAATTTTTTTTGATTTTTATCCCTCATTTTTTAGAAATTGATTTATTGTTTTTTTAATTTTTTATAAATTATCGCCGGCTTTTTTAAAATTGCTTAATAGACCGTGAAACTTTTTTTTAAAAAATTCTATGTAAAATTATATTATTAAAACATTTGTTGGAATTTTTATTCGCGTAATAATTATACATTTATTTATTATTAATTATAAGAAAAATTAATCAATCAAAATTGAATTTAAAAAGCATTTTTGATATTTTTTGTGAAGTGATAATAAATGGTTTTTGGGAGGATGAAACTTGTTTGAAGTAATTTGCTTCGAATTTTTGGTAAATCAAAGAACAAGTTTTTTATCATTTATTTTTTGATTGCACTTTTTTTTATATTTCTCGCAATTGTTTTCAAGCATTTTTTTGATTGATATTTTTTAAACCTGCTTTAAACTTTTCGAGAGTCCACATTTAATGATAAAATGAAGAAGAAGATAAATATAGCCATAAGGAAGTTGAATAAAAAATTAATTAATTAATTTAATTCATTGATATAGTTTTTATGAAAATTCAATAATTGTATAAAATGTATTGATAATATCGTCGAAGCTACAATCTTGAAAAAAAACATCCGCGATGAAAAATCCTTGGAAATGAAATTAGAGAGGAGTTGAAGCTAAATTTACCAAGATTTATCCAATTTTTATCATTTATCTTTGCCAAAATTAAATTATAAACTTACAAATCTTTTCAATCATTGCCCGATATCTTTCCAATGGTCCACTGCCAATTCTTGGCGGCAATAAATATGGGCCAAGAATATCAGCATTTAAATTCTTGGATGCTGAAAAATCTCGAAATCCTTGCTGTTGTTGTTTTTCCATTAATCCAGGTGAAAGTGGCCGGCGACTTTTCAACTCCAACTCAGCATTTGATTTAATTTTTGATTTTAAAATTATTAATTCATCTTTTATCTCAACATGTGACTTGCCAAGAATTAATTCAAACAAAAATATTGAAAGAAAAATAAATCGAGTAAACATTTCACAAAAGTCACAAAGTTTTTGTTTAAACACGTTTTTAAACTTTTTTCGGTGCAAAAAGTTGTTTTTGCCAAAAGAAAAAAAAGTGTAAAGAACTTTATTTCCCCAACAAAATTGATAAAAGTAAAATAATACAAAAAAATAAAGAAATTATTACAGCATTTTATTAAAATAAAGTAGGATACTGTGACAATATCCTGCTACAGTAATACTGTAGTTTTATCATTACATCATAAAAAAGTAGAAATACAATACTGTAAATGCATCAAAGTGAAGGTTTATTTACCATTTCCAGAATAAAATGCAGCTAAATTTTAAACAATTAAATAAAATCAGGGATACTTCAAAAAAAAGAAGATGTTTCAAGAAAAACTTACGAACATGTCCACCAATTGATTGCCCGTGAACATTTGAAGGTGGCAAAACGCCTAATCTATCACTGGTAATCCCAATTCCAATATCCGTTAATTTTCGGGGTGAAATTGTATCTGCAAGGGATTCATTCTCTCTGATCTTTTCCAAAGCTGGTGCATTATTCAAATTTAATTCTTGATCTAATGTTATTGCCGAATTTGTTAAACCTGTCCTTGTCCCGGCACCGGGCATCCCAGATGAAAGTCCAACAGTTGGCCGTGCGCATATCAGTGATAACAAAGAAAGAAAAATTAAAACACGAAAAAACATAACTGAATTTTTTTATCTTTGAAAAAAAAGATGTTTAAATGAACTTTTGGGTTATATTTATTTTAATAAAAATTTTAATCAACGAACTTTCAAAAAAAACAATGACAAATTTAGCGCAAAAAATGTGTTTTGTTTTAAAAAAGGTTTTTTGAAAAATGTGAGAAAAATATTATCAGTTTTATTTCATTTAAAGTGTTTAAAGTTATTATTGATAAACAACGTATGATACAGAAAGAAAAAAAGGGTTTAAAAATTATTATTATTTATTTGATTCAGAAGTTAGAAAAGTGTGTTAAAGAGGGCCATCAAGAAGAGGATCAACTAAAAATGTGAATATTAATTAATAGAGATTATTGTAGCCAATTCTTACCAGGTGCAATAACCGGCCCTGCAACGGGGACTCCATTTCCAGCAACCGCTCCCCCGAGACCCTGACCAGCAGTTGCTCCAGGGCCAGCGGATAAACTAACACCACCAAGTCCCAAACTTGCAGCAATTTGGGGTTTTGCCGAAATTAAAGTGACAAAAAATAAAAATAAAATAACAAAAATTTTAAAAATTTTAGCAAACATTTTTTAAATTTGAAGAAAAAAGACACTTTTTTAAAATGTTTCAAATAAATTAAAAGTATTTATTTATATTTGCAATATTTGGATTTTATGCAAAACTGGTTTTAAAAAAAGTATTCATTTATTTAGAGACCGGCAAGTGAAAAAATAATTTTCGAAAAAATAAAAAATTTTGCTTTATTATAGTACTTTTAGACCTGAATAAGAATAATATAAAAACAAAAAAGTAAAAAAAATTAAGTAAAAGCGCCGAAAATGCCATCTGAAAATTGAAGAAAGCAAAAAATTTTCGTCGAAAAAAAAGACATTTTTTCCTTTCCTTTCTTTGAAATTGTCGCATAGCGATAAAAGACACATTGCCAAAACAATGCATTTTTATTTTCTTCCTTCGATTTTTTAACGTTTTTGATCAAAATCTAGCTCTACGATTGCTCCCTATTTTTTTCCCCTGCTTTCCCTTGCTTTATATTTTTTATATAAATGTATTTTTTTAAGAGCTATCGAACTGTGCCACCCGTTATGCTTACTTGGGCTTACTTTGGGGTCAAAAGTCGAAAAAACGTGCTATTTTTGAGTTTTCCACCCTTTGTCCTATGGGAAAAATTTTTTAAATACCATATTCGGAATCAGCGTAAAAAATAACATCTAGTAGCTATGATTATTAGAGACTAAATCAAAATTTTATTTTTCATACTGTAACGAATAAAAAGTCAAAGAAAGGAAAGGAAAAATGTTTGCTTGCCGGTCTCTACATTTATTTGTTTGTATACGGTGCGTCGAACGCGACCAAAACTGTCCAGTGAGATTTTTAGAGAACACTTTTCGCCAATGAATTTTTCCCACTAAAATTTTAAACCTAAATTCTGAAGGAATCACGTAGTTTAAACGTTTTTTATCTTTTGGATAATTTAAATAAGCTCGATCCTAAAGCTGTCATGCAGGGATTTACCAAAAGATTTTATTATTAAAGAGATTTTGGTAAACAAAGTCGAGGTGTTAAAAAATGCTCTCCAGCGTTTGTGTTCCCCTCTCCTTGCTGCATTTTTCTCCACCTTTTTTATGTTTCACGTTATTAAAAGATTAAAAAATCTTTGATCTTAATTATTTTTGTGTGTTTTAATACTTTATATATGATTTCTGTTAATCATATGTATCGTGAAAGTAGGTTAAGGTTTGTTAAAACCTTCAGAAAAAGCTGATTTACATGTTTTTGGAGCTAACGATAAGTTTTCTATGTATTTGTATATAAATTTGTCTAATATTTCTTTAGTTTTATAGGATATCAATTCAATGTATATTATGGTGGTCGTGAAGAAATGTCAAATAAGAAATATTTTTGGAAAAAATTATATAATGGGATGAATATTGGATGATGGGTTACGGTAAGTTTTTCTTCGACTCCTTGTTAAATCTGTTGCTGAAGAATGTCAAACGTATTTAATATGTATATATTTTTTGTAAGTTTTATGGGTTTTAATAAACTTTTTTACATTAATTTGTTGATTTTTGTGATTTGTGACACTTTTTTAAATTATTATTATTCCACACTCAAATTTTATGCAACAGTCTTTAAACGTTTTTAGTCATATCATGTAGAGCACCTAAGCGCCAAATGTATTTCATTATCCATCCATCACGATCTGCTTTTTTCATGAAAGAAGCTCTTGGGTAAAGAGAATTGACCAGGGCATGTATTGCTTCTATTGCTTGTTCGGAGAGTAATCCAATCGTTTTATACATTGCAGCAAATTCTTCAAGATGTTTTAAAAAATGAGCTTTTGGAGTAACGTTTGTATCACCAAGATTTGATGCCATATGCTGAAAGTAATCGGCAACTCCAACTTTGAGATCTTCTATTTGTTGTTCAGTTAAATATTTAGCTGCTGTATAATTTTGTAAACTCCCAAGTTTTTGAAGTGCCGTTAATAAATGTTGAATTCTAGGGTGATCTTTTGCAGCATCAAGCTCATTGAATTTTTCTGTTTGTGTCATTAAAATTCTCGCTTGATTTCCATTAAAATTTCCGAACCATGCGTTTCTGAATACTCCCATTTTATCAAGAATTTTGTAATATTGTTTAATATTAGGTCCCATGATATTTGATTTGGATACAACTGCTTTTTGAAGCTTTGATTCAGCTTCCGTGACTGACAGTACAAACTTACGATAGCTTTCTTGTTCTTTACCACGTTCTGATTGCAAATAATTATATAACCCATTGTTTCTCAAATATTCTCGAATATCACGACATTTTGTTGATCTTTTATTTCCTTGTTGACCAATACACATTTTGTGATAATGTTTTGGAATTATGCAGCAAGTACATTCTTTAAGTGCTTCTTCAACATCATATCCAGCTCTAAAAATACAGTAGGATGCGGCACATCCACCTTCCAACCCATTATTTGGAGCATTAACAGTTTCATTATCAAGAATGTGCTCCAGAAAATATATCATTTCTTCGGTTTTTTCCATTTTTTCTGTTTCTTTTTCGAAAGCTCCTTGTAGTTTTTTAATTTTTTCATGTAATGCAGAAACATTTTCATCAATTTTTTGTTTTTCTTCTGCGGCAAGATCTTTGTAATCCAAAACTTTCAAATATTCTTCAATTTGGTTTAATTTATCATTACATAATCCTTGCCAAATATGAAGACAAGGAAATGCAATTTCATGTGGTAATGTGCTGAAGTATGGTTCACGAACATATCCTCCATCATCTTTGTGAAAACTTAATCGAGGTTCACCAAGTTTGATAGCCTGAAGTAACTACGTTATTGAATTTAAAAATGATTTTTGTCACCTCTGGATTACTGTAGGTTCGATTTTTTGGTCTGACATGCATGCATTTCCAGCAGTAAATATTTGAACCAGCTGGTGATCTACCATGTCCTTCAAGAATACCTTCAACGTCAGAGACATAACGTAAGCAAAATTTGAAAATTTTCCATTCACCATTTACTTTTACACTTATCGTTTTTAAATTTCCTCACAGTCTTGCATTGTTGAATCAAAAATTTTAATCTTTTCTGTTTGCACTAATATATCATGTGTCAGGGGTTTATTTGGCATTTTGTATATAATTTCATTTGTTTTATCCAGTTTGTTCTTCATTTGGTCAAAATCTTCTTGAAGTTTAAATTTTTCAGTAAGCGCAATTTTATAAAGTTCTAACTTATCATCATCATCTGCACTTTCTATAAAATATTAAAAAGAAAATAAAACAGTAACAATTAAGTAAACATACTGTAATTTTCAACAGCATGTTTAATATGTGCCGCTATACGCATATTTGTTTTCAGCTGAGTTTTTTTATATTTATTACTGCGGGATTTCGGAGTAGAACTTGAAGATACTGGAGTAACATGAATTACGGAAGTTTCGGAGGGATGGTGTGAATCAGTTTTAGGTGCAGGAGTATGTGGTGGTAATCGAGGTGTGCCACATGAAAATTCAGCAGCTGTGGAAGAAGGTGTAACATTTGAAACACCTATAACAACTGGATCATTTTCAGGATCAGCTGATTCAGAAATAGAACCAAAAGATGTACTCTTTCTTTTTCTTGAATTTTTAGCAGTAATATCTAACAAACTAGATGCTGATTCCAACTGTGCGACATCTGGTGCGTCGTCAGCATTTAAAACCTAAAATACGACAAAAATTTTTAGCATTTAACAGTTTCCCAAAACCCACTAGATTATTCACTTCTGTTGAATGGCTTTGGCGAAGGTTCATATTACTGTAACGTTGATCAACAATTTTATCATTGCTCATTTCTAGATCAATGCAACTATAAAAAACTAGTACACGTAATGTTTAACTATTTACAGAAAGTTAAATAATCAACTGTTAACAACTACTGCAACGTCCATCGTCATTTTTTTTATATTCCTTTATTTGTTAATAATAACTGCAGTAATTAAAAGTGTCACAAATCACAAAAATCAACAAATTAATGTAAAAAAGTTTATTAAAACCCATAAAACTTACAAAAAATATATACATATTAAATACGTTTGACATTCTTCAGCAACAGATTTAACAAGGAGTCGAAGAAAAACTTACCGTAACCCATCATCCAATATTCATCCCATTATATAATTTTTTCCAAAAATATTTCTTATTTGACATTTCTTCACGACCACCATAATATACATTGAATTGATATCCTATAAAACTAAAGAAATATTAGACAAATTTATATACAAATACATAGAAAACTTATCGTTAGCTCCAAAAACATGTAAATCAGCTTTTTCTGAAGGTTTTAACAAACCTTAACCTACTTTCACGATACATATGATTAACAGAAATCATATATAAAGTATTAAAACACACAAAAATAATTAAGATCAAAGATTTTTTAATCTTTTAATAACGTGAAACATAAAAAAGGTGGAGAAAAATGCAGCAAGGAGAGGGGAACACAAACGCTGGAGAGCATTTTTTAACACCTCGACTTTGTTTACCAAAATCTCTTTAATAATAAAATCTTTTGGTAAATCCCTGCATGACAGCTTTAGGATCGAGCTTATTTAAATTATCCAAAAGATAAAAAACGTTTAAACTACGTGATTCCTTCAGAATTTAGGTTTAAAATTTTAGTGGGAAAAATTCATTGGCGAAAAGTGTTCTCTAAAAATCTCACTGGACAGTTCGACGCACCGTATGTAAACAAAAAAAGGTGTTTTGTTTTTACTTTTTATTTTCACGTGTTTTTGAATTTTAAACGTCACGTCACATTTTAAGATAAACACAATATGTTTTTCAAAACTTTTATCAGAAAATATTGGCAAAAATGTTTAATTAAAGTAAAAAATTTCCCGTTTATTACTAATATTTTAACAAACATATTATTATTCTCACAAATCTTTATCAAAAATAACACTTTCCATTCATAATGATTTAAGGGATCATCCAGATGTGACGTCACGGGAGAATACAAAATTTTTTAACTCACCCATTCTTGACATCACATTTTTTCCCTTGATCTAATGCCGCATTTCATAGCGGCGTCACATTTTTTACCTCCCCCCCCTCCACGAAAATGCGTGACGTCATGTCTGGACAATACCTTATCGTAAACGTCGATTTTTTTTGTAATTAAGTATTAAAAGTTTTCACAAACAATTTTTAGTTTCAAATTTAAAGATTGCTTTTGTTTATGATATTTTTTGGGGGGAATTTTGAGATGCTTTATTTAAGATAATTACATAAAAATTATAAAACTTTTACACAGAATAAGAATTCAAGAAGAAGAAAATCTTCTTAACGTCCAACACCCAAATTTCCAGTAGCTGGAACACCACCAACATTTGAGCCTAATCCAGCGTTTCCAAGTTGTCCACCTTGTCCAACACCGGCATTAGTGCCAACTCCACCAAGAGGGGTTTGTCCTTGAACACCAAGACCAACTTGAGGGGCTGCTGCAGCGAGGGCAACAATAACAAGAATAAAGATTGCAAAAATACGACCAAACATGTTTGAAGAAGAAGTTGTTGAAAATGAGTTGATTACAAAAATATTTGTATACTTTTTTTCTTCAAAGATTTGCTCCTTTTTATACTACCTTTTTGTTGTCCTCATTAAATGTACTTTTTCTTTTACATCCCACTTTTTTCTCTCCAAAACGTCATCAATGTAAAAAAATAATAAAATTTGAAGGACATGAAACCGGAATTTTAACAGTTTAGAAAAAAGCGTAATTCTTCCCTTTCATTTATTTTTACTGACCAGAAATTAAGGCCAAAAACAAAATGCTCAAGAATCATCTCTTTTTTCCAACAGATGATGATGATAATGATAATGATTATATCGACGATCAACATCGACGACGATCAACTACATTAACCTATAAAATTTTAATTCTGATGCAATGTTAAAGAAAAAAATGTATCCGGCGAAAGGCCAGTGTTTACTCTCTTCAATTAAAGTTTACTACAAATGTTGAAAAATGAAAGATCAGCGAAGGGACGGAAGGATGTTATGACAAAAAAACGGGTTGTTTAAGTTTGTGAAACTGTAACATTGTTCTTCTTTTTTTTCTATTGTTGCATCATTTAATATTTTGAATAATATTTTTACCAGACCCCCCATAGATGAAAGATAAATAAATTTATTTGTTCAAAGCTGTTTAAAATTGTAAAAATGAAAGTTACAAAAATTGTTGCTAAAAAATATTTTTGAATGTTTATATCATTTTTTTGAAAGGGGTTTTTAGCCATTGTTGAACATGTTTTTTACTCTTTTTTTCAAAACAAGTTCATCATATTTTTCCCCTCAATAGGATTATAATAAAAACCTCTAAACAATTTTAAACAGCTTTGAACAAAAAAATCCCAAAATACAAAAGCTTTGTTCAAAAAAGAAAGTATAAAAGCTATTTCAAAAAGTTTGAAAAAAATGTAATATTCTACCATTAATCATTTAAATAAATAAAAAGTGTATTATGCAAACGTTAATCTATATTTTATTATTTTGCATTTATTCTGTTTTTATTAATGCTCAAGGTCCATATGGTCCAATGCCGAATATGGGGGGCTACGGGGGGCAAGCCCCACTTCCACTTCCCCCTCCACTTCCCCCTATGATGCAAGGTGGATATGGATATGGTGGTGGTGGGGGTGGTGGAAATGGAATGGAAGAATATGGAAATCAGCAACTTGGAGCGTATGGAAATCATCCAATCCCACATGGATATGGCCCAAAACCATTTCCCCAGGGTCCATCACAAAATGGAATGGGAGCTTATGGAAATCCAGAAATGCAACCATATGGACGAAATTTTGAAAGCTCTCAACAAAATTATGGTTTAAACAGTGGTGGATATAATAAACCCCCTCAACAAGTCGGATTTGGAGATCATGGAATTCAAGAAGGTTTTGGATTTGAAGGTTTTAAAGAATCGAATGATGATGAAAGTTCTACCGCCAGTAGCACTCTTAAATCTTCTGATACTTCTGACTTCACAAATTCTCATCCTTAGATTTTGAATTTTGATTTTGATAATTGTGTTTTTGATAAATTCTTTTTTGAATTATTACTAATTTATATATCTATACATTTATACAATACACAATTTCAACAAAAATAATTTGTTATAATAAATTAAAAAATGCTGTTTTTAATAAATAAAGTGTTACTATCAAAGTTCGAAATTTCGACCAAACTTTGATTACTACACAGAAATATATATATATATTTAAATGGCAATTATTGCCTACAAGATATAAGCATTACATTCATCTTCATTCATTAAAATATCTTCAGATTTACGAAGGAAGGCATCAAGGGAGTCATCATGAAATTTGAAAATTTTATCTGAATCTTCTTTTGGAATTTCAGTTGAAGATTCTGGAGTAGTTGGAGCAAAGGTGGTAGCTTCCCCGCTGTGTTCCTTATCTCCAGGTCCACTGCCATGAGTATGTGAGCCACAGAAACCACAGACAAGTTTCAATTCAGATCGAATATCAGTTGTAAGAGTATTAAGGAAAATTCTTTCATTCTTTCTTAAAGCCATCCAACGATCATATGCTTCTTTGGCAGCAGGGGAAAGTTTAGCAATTCGATCATTTCTTTCATGTTTACGCTCTTGTAATTCTGCTTCCCATTTAACAAATTGTTGAAGCTAAAAGTAATAAAAAAAATCATTGATATGATCATTGATAAGGTCCTTAAACTTACAGAATCTCCTGTCAATAAAGAATATGCAAGACGTTTAAAGGCAAGTTCTTTTTCATCAATATTAAGATTAGGATCAAACCAAACTTTTTTGAATTCATTTCGAATTGTTGAAGATGCATTTTTTAAGAAGCTTGGCCCACACATTCCTTTAAAAACTTGTGCCCGAACTTCTGAAGGCAATTCAGAGATGAGATCTTTGGTATCCTTCATTTCTTTGAAACATTCTTCGCCATCTTGATAATTTGCCCAAATTGCTTTAATCTTTTCTTGAATTTCTTCAGGTAATTTATGCAAAAATCTTGGAAGTCCACAATGAAGGGTCTTAAAGAGAGGGGTATTAGGTTAAACCAGTGTTAAAGTTATAAAACACAAATATACTTACTCTTTTATGCCATGGCCCAAGAGGATTAAATGGATCATGTCTGAATGGAATTGCTGAAACACAAACTCCTAAAGCAGCCATTACAATTAAACATTTTAATATCGTCGTCATGATTGCAGTTGCTGAAATGAATGAATGGATTGATGGATGGATGATGTGTTGATGGATGAATATTTTTCTACTTTCATTTCAGCTTTATATATATATTTTCAACTCCGCCTAAGGCTATCTTTTTTTTCTTGACCATTTTTTGTTTTCGGAGGAGAGAGGTTTTCTTGAGTTTTTATTTTTTTTTCGATCTCCAAAAAAAAGAGTTATGTATTGTTTGTAGTGAATTTTGGAGAGAAAAGTGCTCATCATCATTGTCCTTTTATTTTTTTTCTTCTTTGTTGCTGATGGTGATGATGCTGATGTTGTGGTTGAAGAGATCAAAATTATTGAATTGTAAAGGACTCTTGAGTAAACAGCTTTAGATCGAAAAAAAGAATAAAGAAAGAAAGCCTTTTGCTTTCATTCAAAAAATGCAGCAGCAAAAATAGAAAATCTTGGTTTTCATGGAAAGAAAAAAAAACTTGTATTTGACCCTTGTTTTCTTTTTGTTGCTGGATTTTAGTTTATTTATGGTTGCTCCTTTTAAACGAAGAGAGTTTAAAGCCGGTGATGTCTGTGTTTTGATAATAACTTTTTTTTTTACATAATCAACGAAGAAAAAAATAGAACAAAAAATAAAGATGTTTTAAGTTAAGATCAGTTCAGTTTGGTTTAGTTTGAATTTAATTTAATTTAAAATGATGATGATGATGATGATCCGCTTGCTGATCGAGAATTAAGATTTTGTGGGGCATGACCAAAGAGAAGGAAATTTGCTGCTTTTTTGTCGTCGCCTTGGATCTTTTCAAAGCTGAAATAAATATTTATAGGAATTTTTAAATGAATGTTTGTTTGTAAAAATAAAAGATAATGATGTCATGGAAAATTGGAAAAGTGGTTTCGAAAATCTTGTTTTTTTAGAAAATTGAATTTGAATTGGCCCAAATTTGTCCCAGAACGAAATAAGGCCAATCAAATTCGATATTATTTGTTTCAGCTAATTTATCCATAATTTTTAAAGAGTGATGTCATTTTTTTGGATTTTGGGTCATTTATTTTATCATAGTGAAAAATAATCGCTTACAGAGTTTTTTGTTTTTGTCGAAGTTCTTTAATTTCTTTTAAAATTGATTTTGTTTCATTATCGAGTTTTGCAATCTAAAACTTTAATGAATCCTCTAAAATTTTTAGGAAAAGAACTTACAGCTTCAGCGCGTTTTCCAAAGAATTTTTTAATTGCATCAACAACTTTCTTTTCAGATTCTGAAAAATCTTTTGCAACTTCATCAGCTCTTTTATTTTTTTCTTCAAGGGGACCTTCTTCGGTATAAACCTTTAAAATAGATTGATATTTTTCATTTGAAAGGCTTGGGCCGTTACTGCTCCGTTTTGAAATACTTTTTGGATGATTTTTGGAATGTTCTTTCGGGGCATTTGTAGCTGAAAGTTCTTCCCCAACAACAATTTGGGAAATTGCAATTGTTGCAATAAAAGCAAAGATAAAAAGATTTTTAAAAGCCGTCATTCTAAAAAAAATACTATTAAAATTTAGCAGAAGAAAAAAATAAAAGAAGGAACGTTTTTCAATACAAAACTTTTGTCAGTCAAAAAATAAAATGGCAACGATCAAAAAATCTTCTCTTTTTTCACAAAAGTCTGAGAAACAAAAATAAAACAAATAAAAATGAAATAAAAGTATGAGAAAAATTCAAATAATTAGCTTTCATAAACTTTAAATATGAAATAAAAAAAAGGGAAGAAAAAAAAGATGAGTCATCAAAAAACATGGTTTTTAAAAAAAAGAAATACACACAAAAAATGACGAAAAAAACATTGCAATAAACAACAGTTTAAAAACAACTATGATAAAAATCAAAGATAAATAAATATTGCGCAAAAACAATTTTGTTATCTTAAATCAATCTCTGTTTATCACCAACACATAGGTCAAATATATCCATCCAATCTCTTTGTAAATCAATCAACCTTTTTTTTAAAAATAGAGTTTTGACAAATCTCTGACAATCTTTTTTTTGTCAAACGTTGCCCCAAAAAAATATAATCGATTGTTTGTTTTTTTTTAATATATTTTCAAAGTGGTAATTGTTTTTCGGCTTTCCTGATTTTTCTCTTTCCTCCCTTTATTTATTTATTTATTTTTGGTGGGGTGAGTGTGACAAGGTGCATTTCATTTTTCAGGTTTTAAAAAAACTGAGTCAAAAACATTCATCCTTCTTTTTTTCAAAAAAAATTTTTTTTTTTTTTTTTTTTTTTAAAACTAAACTCTTTGTTATTTGTTTTTTCTTTTGAAAAAAAAGTTTATATAAAAAATTATTAAATAAAATAAAGTTTAATGCTTTTCCAAGGTTAAAAATTGGTCTTTGATAAAAAAAATCATTTAATCATTTGGTTAAAGTGTATTTGAAAAAATCGGATCCAAAAAATCTATTTGTTTTTTTTTAAATTTTTTTCTAAAAAAACAGCAGTTGTTTGAAACAAAGACATTGAAAAACGGAAACAAATCAGTTGGTCGATTTAAAAAAACAAGCAATTCTTCGAAGGAATGTAAGTAAAATGGACAAGTGATAAAAGTGCAAATATTTCGTCTGCCGTTCGTACATATTTTACGAAAACATTCTTTCCGAGACACATGCATTTGTGATGCATAAACAAATGCGTCAATTTAAATTTAAACATTTTTGAACATAAATTTTTTATTGATAAATTTTTATAAGAAGATCTTTGTATATTATGCTCAGCCTTCGGATGACTGATTCTTTCAATGAATATTTAATAATCCTGAACTTTTTTTGTCCTCAAATTGTTTATGTGTTGTTGCATTTCGGTTCTATGAAAAATGCGCAATGAAATTCTAATAAATGCATTTTTTTTATTATTTACTCAAAAAAAGGGATTAAATAAAATAAAATATTTGTGTGTATAATTAATCAAACATCCCCAAACTCAAATTTAAATTCAAATTCAAACTCATTAAAAATTTATATTAAAACATTTTGAAAAAAATGAAAATCTTTAGTTTTTTTTCTTCGGCAAAAATATTTAACTTCCTCTTTAAAGAAAGCTTTGAAAGTTTTATGAAATTGAGCAAATAAATATTTGTTTTTTTGGATTCCAATAACTTTTTTTGCTACAGTATCCTCCGTTTTTGTTGCATTTTTATTTTAATTTAAGAAAGAAAAAATTAAAAGTTGAATCGTTTTAAAAATGTTGATATTTTTGAATTCAGTTTGTTTAATTTTGGTTGGGATTAATTTATTGTAAAAAATAATTTAAAAAAATCAACTTTTAGAAACTACAAAGATTAACAAATTTAATTAACTTTTGAAATACAGTAATTATTTCCTTCTGAAGTTTTAAAAAACATATTTTATTTATACATTTTGTATTTTAATTTTCATTAATCCCCTAGAATCAGGCATTTAATCCAAATCCAATTTCAGCCAAAAAAAATACAGTAAACTTCCGTTTTTTTCAAAGCTAAAAAATGAATAACAAAAATTGATAAAATGATAAAAAAGAGAGATAATTAGTTTAAAATACATATATATATTTTTTTGCGTTCCCCCCTCCTCCGCTCTCTTTCCTTTATCGCTGCTAAAAACCCTAAAGGGTTAAAATTTGCAAAAAATACCCAAATCTAATCATCTTCGTTTTTTTTTCATTTTCTTTAGCAAAAAATAAAAATAAGAAAGGCAAAAAAAAGAACTTTGGCTTTTTTTCAACATTTTTTTTTCAATGCTTTTTCTTTTCTTCTTCTTTTTTCTATTGTTGGCATTTTTAGAATGCAAAAAAAGAAGTTAATTACTTTTTGAAAAATAAATCTTTTGTTAAAAAAAGAAGTTTTAAAAAAAGAGGAAAAATCAGGAAATGATTTTGGCAAAAAAAGCACGTGCCCTAAATTTAGGGTCATAAAAATTTCTCTAAAATTATTTAAAAACATTTTATTATTTTTTTCAGGTTTCCTGCTGCTTTTTTTTCAAATTTTGCGTCATAAATTTACTGTAAAAAAAGGATATATAAATATTCAAAACTTTTATGTTTATTTTTGTCCATATTTTTTTGATTGAACTTTTAAGGCAAAAAACTTGTTGTTCTTTTTTGGTGTTTGAATAAATTTAAACTTTTATCTTTTTCAGGATCCCCCCAAATTTAGGCCTATTTCCGATTGAGTTAAGCCACTTTAATGTTTGCTCATCTTTGAAAACAGAGATAGAAGTCTCTCTTTTTTATTTTTAAATATGGCCCCCCTTTAATGGATGGAGGAGGCGGAGAAAAAAAAGTATTTCAACGACATTTTTGTTACTAAATTTTTTTGAGAAAAACTATAAATCTTTACAAAAATGATACAAAAAAATTGACGTCATTTCATTAAAATAAAAATGTGACAAATTTTGAATGAATTGAGTTTTGAAGGTTTTAAATTCTTCCTTTTTTTCTTCATTTAAAAAGGTCATGTCCAAAAATATCGACGACAACGACATAGAAAAAAGGTATATAAAAACTCAAATTTCAATTAACTCAAACATCACTTTTTTTTTACCTTCTTTGTAAACAATGGTAACAAAGATGGAAGTTTTCCGGTTTTAAAGGTATTCAAAAAAGTATGACGCTTTTTTAGGTATCTTATTTTATATACACCTCATTTTTTGGTGTACGGTAGCAGCTTCAAAAGTAATATAAAAGTATGGGATTATTTTCCATTTTCGTGTGAAGAATAAATCAACATTAAAACTTGTTTTCTAGCAACAAAGGTATACTGTATCTATTTACAAAGTATAGAATTACTTTTTTGGCCAAAAAAAGAGCTTTTAAAAATGTAATTTTGCATTTTTTTAAAACATTTATAATTCCCAAGTTTCTCGGAATATTTAAAAATAGGAAAATTGTGTTTTTTTCTATACTTTTTTTAGCGTTCAAAAAAACATATTTTTCTTTCTCCCAAAAAAAGACAAAATTTATGCATTCCCAGAAATGTTGTGCCATTGGGTCATCCCACTTTTTTTTCTACGGCATAATCATATTTTTGTTTAGAGATTTTCCTACGCAAAAACGAAGATGCAAGGTTTTTTCAGGGAAAAAGGGATGTCATATGGGAGATGTTTTTGTATATATTAACTACAGTCAAAACACTGGAGTCTAAACTTTTCCCAAAAATATACATATTTTTCTTTTTATCTCCCCTCAGAAACCATTGTGACAAAGGACAACAACAAATTTTATTGGTTTTGCCCATTTTATTTTCTGAGAAAAAAAGCAGTGTCCTCATTTTTGTTCATTTATCATTCACATGTCCCCCCCCTTTTTTTCCATCTCTCTATCTATCTATCCCCTCAAGCTATATGTCTTGTTAATCCAATGTTTTGACTTGTTTTTTTTGAAAAAATTTTTATTTTTAAAAAGAAAAACGGCTGCTTTTTTGTTGTTGTTATTTTCATCCAAAGCCAGAGCCAAAGGCAGTGGCAGAGGCAGAGATATAAAATAAGATAAGTTTTAATCTTTTGTCTTTTATCACTTCCGGATTATTTTCAAATATCAGCTGATTAACCCAAAATAATGAATGAGACTTCCCTTTTCAAAGTTCAATTTGTTTGACGTGCATCAACGTTCACTTTTTTTATTTTTGAAAAAGAATATTTAAAAAAAAATATATTTAAAGTATCAGACGTTCCTCCTCACTTTTCTGATTTCAAAGAATAAAGAACTTTTTTTTTAAAAAAAGTATCTATCTTTCTTGGCTCAGATTCTTTTTTTTGTCTTTATCCCCCCTCAATTTTTTATCCTATCTTGTTAGGTATAGAGACAGAGAGGGATATAGGATTTAGGTGCTCCTCTTTTTTTGTTTTTTGTCTCAAAAAAACTTTTTTAAAACGTCAAATGTTTGTCTTTTAATTTAAGTAAGGAAAAATGATTTTTGCTGCTTTTATTCGAATAAAAAATTGAAGTGAACTTTGACTGTTACTTTATTTATTTTTTCTCATGTGAAAAAAAGAGGGAAGAAAAATTTGAAAGAAATTCAAAACCATTTTTGGTACATACAAGACGACACAATGCCAAACAAACAACAACTGCCATGGATGGCACTTTTTTTTTATTATATAAAACACAAGTTGTTTTGTCATATTTGAATCACAATGGCTTTTTTTGTTTGCCCTTCAAAAAATTTTTCCCACAGAAAAAAGTTTTAAAAATTTCGTTTTCGTTGAAGAAAATGTTTCGCAAAAAAACTGTTCAAAAGATTATTAAATCTTTAAAAAAAAGTTTTGTTGTTTTTTCTAAGAATAATTTTTTCTCACTAAAAAAGTTCAATTTGAGATCCCTTGTCAATTTTCATTAAAGTTAAATTTGTTTGACTTTTTTTAAATAAAAATATTTTTAAAATTCACGTCTTTACTTTCTTTTTTGTCATCCATTTAATTAAAAGTTTATTCAAATAATTTACCAAAAAACTGTCACATACATTTTTCAATGACCGATAAAAAAAAGTGTGACAGTTTTATATTTCTCATTCATAAAAAAAGAGGATAAACTTTTTGAAATTGTGTTTTCAACTAACAGCAATACTTAAGAAAAAAAGTAATGCTTTTCTTTTGTGTGAGTTTTAAAAAAAGGTTATTCAAAAAACAGTTATCCTCGTCGCTCAAATTCCCCCTTCCTTTTCCTCCTTCAAAGAGCTAATAATAATAAAAATAGATATATTATATATCTATTTTTTGCGCTCTTAAAATTTTTACGTGAATTGACTTGAATTACGTCGTTGTCGTCGAAGGAACGAAAAAAACGACGTAATAATATTTGTCTAAACTTTTTACTTACTTTTGACAATTGATGAGGGATAAAAAGAAAGGAAGGATAAAGTGTTTTGGTACTGCTTTTTTTATCTCCCTTCTATCTCTTTAAAAAAAAAGGTAAACTATACCTTCTTTTTTTAAACATTTTCTTTCTAAAAAAATATATTTTCGAAACTTAATTTTTTTAAAAAAAAAACTGCTGAGAAAAGAAAAAAAACTGTTAAAACTTTTTTTTTGATACTTGAATTCGTTTTTCAAGTGCTAATTTTTAAAACAACTCTTCACTAGAAGAAAGATAGGTAGGTAGGTAGGTTGGAAAAACGTAGGAAAATTTATTCGATCAACCTTTTCTTCCTTCCCTCCACAATACATTGACCGAGGAGGGGGGGGGGGGATAAAGAAAATCAGATGATTTAAAAAATTTCTTAATAGTTTTTTTTGTGTTATTACTTCTGAGAAATTTTTTTTGTTAACGCTTTAGCCCCACTCTTCTTCTTCTTCCTTTGTTCTTCTTTTCCTGTCTTTTTTGAATTGTAAATAATAAACAAAAAGTGTCTATTCTTTCTTTCGTGTTTCTTCTCTTACATTTCCTTCCTTTCCTCTGTCATTTCGTTTGCTTCATTCATTCATTTCTATTTTCATTGATGGCTTGCTTCTTTGATTACATTTTCGGTGATTCCTTGTTTTTTTTCTTTGTTTCATTCATAAAAAAAATATTCTAAGAAAAACATAGTTTTTTCTGTAATGTGTATTTTTGCAAAGGATTTTGTAAAATTTTGAAATGTGTTGTATTTTGACACTCTTTTTGCACTTTTAAATAAAAAAGAATAGAATTTTTGATCTTGCAAAACTATTTACATTTGTTTATTTTGAATTATTAAACTTTTACCTGTGACGTTAAAAAATGTATTTTTAATATTTTTAACGTCAAACTTTTTGACATAAATAAATCATTTAATTTTACCATTTTTATGAAAAAAATACTTTTGTGACTGTTTTATTTTTTTCCCATCTTTCATTGTTTCATCAATTAATACAGACAAAATATCAAAAATTAAGTCTTCAGTCAGTGACAAACTTAATTTTTGTTTATAAATATTCCGGGCTTTTAATAATCGTGTTTCTTTTTGAAATCATTTTTAAAATTGATAATAAATTACAACACTATATTTGCATTTTTTTCAAGGGGGGTATTACCGAGAATCATTTAAAAAAGATAAATCCATCAATTAAAACCATGGCAGATGTGTGCGGAATTCAAGTTGAAATTTTTGAAACTCCAACTTCATCAATTTCATCCAATCAACTTCAACGACCTTTTAAACTTTTGGTTAAAGATGAAGTATTTACAATTGATTCAGAAAAATTTAGTAAACTTTCACCAATTTTTGCAATAATGTGTTTTGGAAGAGAATTTGAGAATGGCCGAGAACTTGCTCGAGAAATTGTCGATGAAAAATCAAATGATATTGCAATTTTTTTGCATTGTCTTCATCATCATAATAATATTGCTGAAAATAAAACTATCAATGGTTTGTTTGTCTCTCTTTTTTTTCATTTCCAAGTATTTAAAAAGTTTATTTTTAGAAAAAAATTTTACTACCATCCTTCGACTAGCTAAAAAATATCAAGTTGAAAGTCTTGTAAATGCTTGTGAAAAATATATTTTAGAATCTGCTGATCTTGAGTAAGTAATTATTGATTTTTTTTTCTTTTTGAAACAATTTTTTCGAGTGGAAAATAGTAACAAAATGTATACATGTATATAACCTTTGACACTGATTTGTTTTTAGTAAACTTAAACCTGATCAAGTTCTTTCTTTGACAATTACCGCAAATGATTATCATTTACGGCGATCCGTCCTCTCAAAACTTATTCTTCGCCTTGCCAAAGAAGATCGTTTAACATTTAATCGCCTAAAACTTTCAAGATTTCTTCCATCACATGTAAGTTGACTGACTTTTAAAGTTTGTGACACTGCTGCTAAATCAAAGTAGTTTAAAAAATTGCTTTTAATGTTTTGAAAACAAAAAAAGCATAAATCTCAAAATTCAGCGTTAATTGCTTTTTCTTTCTTTTTTGTATTGCAAAAAAAAACTAATTGAGTTTTTTTAAGTGTATAAAACAAAATAAAGTAAGCGGCGGAAAGGAAAGGAAGGGAAGGAAGAAGTGGCTTTCAAGGATCCTCAATCGTTTTACGCAGATAAAAAGAAAAATAATCAAAAGATTGCGCAAATCACGTAAAAAAATAAATGTTTTTGACGCTTTTTTATGTCCGGAAATTGTGTCATTAAGTTGATTGACTACAAAGAAGGTACAAAATTTGGGGATTTTGCAGATTAAAAAAATGGATTTCATATATCCATCGTCGGATATCTGTGATCTTTTTTGTATGTCTGTTGATATATTGTTAAAAATAGCATTAAATTTAAGTTTTGCAAACAAAATTAAAAAAAAGCTTTTAACTTTTGTCTAAAAAAATGATCCAGAAAATCTCTTATTTTTACGTCCAAGAACATCCGCTTCCTTTACGCCTCCTCTTTCCTTCTTTCTTTTCCAATTTACCGCTTTCGCGTAGGTACAAATTTAAAAAAAAAGCAGAAGATCATTGATGGATAATATTTGCAAACAAAGTTTTGTAAAATATACTCAAAAAATTATGTACATTAAACTTACATGACGCCACCTTTGTTTTTTTTTCATCCATCATCAAGCGGCAGGCAAGCATCAAGGACAAATTCTTTCCTTTTATTTTTAATTAATTTTTTTTTAAAAATGTATTTGAAATTTGAGATTAAACTAAAAAAAGAGGAATTTCAAACTTTTTTTTTATAATTGAAATTTGATAACAAAATAAATTCTTTAATGACGAATTTTTATTTTTCTTTTCAGTTATACGGTGCAATTGTTGCAACAAATATGAATTTAACACAGGTTAAAGAAATTGAAACAATGAATGGACATTTATTTCGAGTTGAAAGAAATAAGATTGCATATCGAAGAAATATGTGTGATAAATGTAAAAAGATTACCGATGCAACACATTGTGATGGATGTCGATTAACACTTTGCAAGGAACATTGGTCGTCACAATCTTGCACATCTGATTACGGTAAAAGAATGCTAAAAGAATTAAAATCAAATGTTGTGGAATTGGATTATTCAGATTAATTCAGATTGTTTTTTTTATATATGTCGAAAAGCTTTAAATAGTTTGATTAAATTTGTAAACAAAAATTTGAGAAAAAGATGCTGATGGATTTGGAAGCATTAAAAAGATTTTGGCATAGTGTCATTTTTGCCAAAAAGCAAAAACACACATTTGGCGTTCTATGACTTTGCGCCAAAATTTTGTCAACACTTCTAAATCCATCAGCATACTAATCTCAATCATACATTTCTTTCATGATGTCACAAGTATTCTATACTTCTCATAAGTAATCACACTTATGTGACGTTTAACATAGTTTTATTGCATTTTTTTTCATTCATTTTCTTTTAACTGATTATTAGCCAACTACAAGAAGATTGTTGTTTAACAATAAATAATAATCTCTTAAATATAATTCATTTCTTAAAACAAGTTCCTTTTTTTCTTCTTCTTCCATTTTGTACGTATACATTCTAATCTTACATCTTTTTTATTGTCATTAAATTTCATGGTCCCGGTGGATACTTAAGTTGTGTGTTTTACTCTCTCTCTCTCTCTCACTCTTTCTCACTCAAACTTATTACCGCATCAGTATAAAATAAATGTGTCTTCTTCAAAATATATATATTTTTTCAGTTTTTGTTTGGTACAGAAAAAAAATAAAATAAAAAAAGATTAAAATATAATGAATGAAATGAAACAACCGCCAAAAAATGGTATATCAATTTTCCTGTTACATTGGATTTAAAAAGACTGATAAGCAAGTAAACATGTTTTTTTTCCTGAAAAGAGGCAAAAACAATGAAAAAAGCAAAGAATGCGGAGAATAAAAATTGATTTAAAAAGGGCAAATGTGATTGAGCATTTTTCAAAGAAGAAAGAAATAAAGAAAGATGTTTTCGAGACAACTTTTAACAATTTTTTCCGCTGCAATTGTTGTAACTTTAATTGCGGCATCATGCGTGGATCGAAAAGATAATTTGGTGGATATCGGAGATGAAACTGAAGGAGCTTATAATGCACACTTCCAAAATGCCGTTGGTGCCACATATGATAATAATGATAACCCCTCCTGTTACAAAAGTGAACCGAATCTTAAACTTCCTGGTGTCATTAAACTTGTCTCCGGATCCCTCGTTGTTAAATCTGCAATGAATTTGGTTGGAAATACACAAGTTTTGTTAACCCTTAAAAAGGATTCATTTTTAATGTATGTTTTTTTTATTTATTTTATGCAAATTTAATCAAATTATATTATTTTTAGTGGAACAATTTGTGACCACGGAAAATCCAAGAATCCATTGATTCCAGATGATGATTGCAAATTTGCATTTTGTGCAAATGCCACAAATCTTTGCACCGCTTTGGGAACCCCCGGCACCCATTCCCTTGGAGAAATTGAAGGTGATCTTGGAATTAATGGCACCATTGAACTTCCCGATGTTTCCTCCGCAATTAAAGGAATTCTAAAAGGAAAATGGCAGATTGAATTAGATATTCAAAGTTCCGGAACTGTTGTAGCCAGCATCAAAATTCCAACAAATGAAAAATATATTGATATTGATGAATAAATTCATTTTCATGCCATTATTCTTTGAACTTTTTAAAAAAATATTTGATTTTTAAAAAACAGTTGTACAAATAAAAACTTGTTTTAAAAAAAAAGTCTAGGATTTATGTAAATTTGGGTCTCACGGAGACATCAGAAAAAAAAAATAAATGGGGCATAAATTAATTGTTTTTTTTTTCATGGAAAAGCAATCATTTGATGGATTTTATTTTGGAGGGTTCCGCTTGAATGTTTGCTTTTTAAAATCCTTTTTTTTCTCACATTGCATTAAAAATTTAATATTTTTCCTATAAAAATAAAAGTCAAAGTTTGAAATTCAACGAAAAAAAAACAGAAGCAAAAAAATGAAATTTAATTTAATCTTTTTGTTTTTATTTTTTACCATTACCGTATCCCTTGGAGAAGGATTAATTCGATCAAAACGTAGTAGTGAATGGCCATCTGGGGCATATTGCATTTTTCAAGGTTCATCCGGTGCCTGTCCAACAGGATTTACAATGAAAAATGTTCGACTTTCCGTGCAACAAAATTATAAGGAAGCGGTAAGTCTCTAAAGTTTCTTCTTTTTTTCGCCCCGGTATTTTTTCTTGTTATCTTTTTTTTCTCTTCCGCATTCTCTTTTTTATTTTAATTTTTCTAATTTATTCGTTGCAGGAATCAATGGGTGATGGAAAGAAAGCAGTAACAACTGGAAGTTTTGGGGCCTCAAATTTGAAATCCCTAAAATTTGATGATGCATATGTTTTGGATTTAAATACTTGTTGCAAGGATAATTAATTCTACATTCTTTTTTTTTTCATTCATTCTACTATATCACTACTGTGGTTGTCAACCTAACTTGAAAATGATAATTTGATAACATTCCATTCTTGAATAATACTTTTAAATATAGTTCCAAAGTTTATTATACTTTAACCTTTTAGAAAAATGTTTAAGGTCAAAAAACGTGGAACACATTTTTAAGTGTTTTTATTCTTTACGGCTGACTTTTTATTAAAATAATACGTTTATGACGGTTTTTGTCCCTTAAAAATAAATGCAAATATAAAATTATATACAATTTTATTTTATTTTATATTATTACTCAATCTTACAGTATCCCCTTCTTTCTTTAACAATTTTTTCAATGTTTAAAAGTTGTAATTATTTTTTTCTTTCATTTTCAAAATTCTATATTTGTTGATAATTTTTCGGTGTTATTAAATCTGTGACATTTGAAAAAAGAAAATTATAACTTTGCTAATAAAAGTTAGTTTTTTTTTGTTGAAAGAAACCGCTCTGTTTTTTCTTTGAATTCTTTGAAAAAAGTAAATGTTTGAAAATTCGCAAAATGAAAAATAATAATTTAAAAAACAAAAAACACTGAAATTTGTTGTGTATTAAAAACAGCTTTTTTAAAAAGTAACTTTATTAAAGTTTTTGTTTAACACAGATGTAAACTACGGCATCAGAATAAAGAAAAATGTGTGTTACGGAAGTTTTTAAAACGACAAAATTGATTTTAAAAGTGTACTTTCAAGCGTGCAAAAAATGCTTACATTAAACTTAAATGTTTTTAAAGTGGCTAGATTTGAAATTTTTCATTTAAGGCTATTTATAATATGACGTCATTGGTTTCAAGATTTTGAAAATGTTTTAAAATATATACTTTTTAACACTTGTTTGAAAGCAGATGGCAGAAGATTACTGTAGTTTGAAACTAACTTTTAAAAAAAAATGTTGTTATCAGCAGATGGACGATTACTGTAATTAAGAAAAAACAATCCCTTTAAAAGTTTAGTTTAGTTTAGTAAGTATTATATCATTTTAAACACTGTCGTCGTCATTGCTTTATCCGGTTAACCATTAAAAAAATACAAACTTATTTACAGTTTTTTTATTAATCACTTAAAAGTTTTAATCCAATGTAAAATATTTGAAATAAACAAAAAATTAATTTATTCAATGGCTTCTAAGAAAGCTTATGATTATTTTTCCTTCCAAAAAAACATCTTATTTTTGAAATC
Organism: Panagrolaimus superbus; assembly: GCA_964035985.1. NCBI lineage: Eukaryota > Metazoa > Nematoda > Chromadorea > Rhabditida > Panagrolaimidae > Panagrolaimus > Panagrolaimus superbus. Next base: position 14,028,540 of record OZ038359.1, read on the forward strand.
CCAAAAAAAGAAGGATAAACAAAAGCAGCTTATTTTTTTGTGGCAGCTTTTTATTAAGACTTTTATTTTCAAATTTTTATGACTGATTTTTTTTTGAAAAATAAATATTTAAGCAGCTTTTTATTTTTTAAATTTTGTATTTTTAAATAAATATACGGTATTGTTAAACCTTTGATGGATGTTCATTTTTAAATGTTGTTTTTTTTGCCTGAGATTAAGCAAATCCGTTTTTGTATACGGTATTGTTTCAACTTTTGATGGATGTTCATTTTTGCATTTTGATGACATGAAATCCTCTTTTTTTAAGGGGTTTTGTTTTTTTGAACATTGACTTGAGCTCTTAAAGAGAAGAGAGTTGATAAATAAACAATATCCATGAGTGAATTTACATAAACAAATTATTTTTTTGCAGTTTTAAGCAAATACAAATTTATTTGAAAAAAAAACAAAAAACAACTTTTTTTTTTTAAATTTTTCAACTCGCATATATAATATATCCCTTATTTTAGTATTCTAGAATTAAAAAAATATTGAAGGCATTGAAAAAAATGGAAATGGAAAAGAAGCAAATGATGCTGTTCTTTGATACATGACTCAACTTCTTTCAACAAAAAAAGAAAGAGATTCATGCTTAACTTGTTTTTTTATGCCAAAAGTTTTGGTTAAAGTTTCCAAAATGTAGAATCTATTTTTAAAAATAACTAAAATTTGCACATTCTTAAACAAAAATAATGTCAAAAACACAAAAATGCCAAAGTTTCTTCCTTCAAAAGCATTGTTTTGAAACAAAAGCTTTTTTTTATTGTTTTCGGAAGAAAAAAATGCCGATAGTTTTTTGGAGGGGCATTATTTCAAAAAAAAACTATGCATAAAAGTTTGGTTTTAAACTCATGATTTATTTTACAAAGACACATGTATGTGTATTTTAACTTTTCTATTTTTAAAAAGAGTTTTTTCTGATGGCATTTTTAAATGTCAAATGTGTTTTTAATGAACAACTTTGAAATTCATTACAGCTGCTTAAAAACTTTTTTTCGAAACAGCTGTAATAAAGCAGGTGAAAAAATTTTTAAAAATCCAAATTAATTTTATTCACCTTTAATTTAATTTATCTATGCTCTGTTCGCAGACACATAAAAATTATAATCATAAAGCATAATTATTTTAATTTAATGTTAGACATTTAAAATTTCTTCCGCTTTATAGTTTCCCGGTTTCCTCATAAATTAACATATTTTCATTAATTTTTATTTTCGTTTAAACCATTCTTCTAAAATATTTTCTCCCTCAATAGATCGTGGGAGGGACAAAACTCGATTTTTGTCCCTCATTTTAAAATATATATGTATGTGTTTTGGAAAGATAATATTTATTTAATTATTACAACGACAGAAATATATATAAATAGAAAAATTAGAAAATAATAAAAACAAAGTTTAATTTAAACAGAAATATAGAAAAAAAAATATTTTTGCCCCTATGGGTCTGTGTGTGAAAGTCAACTAGAAGGATAATTAATTATGTGTTTGACAAGTATTGAAACGATTCAAAGTGTTTTTGTTAAAGAAAAAATAAATGGTTTTACAAATATAAAAGCTGACGAGAATCAAGGTTTGTATCGAATCACAAAAAAATAGATGTACAAAAAAAAATAATATATAGAAAGAATTAATTAATTAATTAAAAAATGTACCGGATTATTTTTTCTGAGAGCATAAAAGAGAGAGGAAGAAAAAAATATTTTTCAAAGGTTTCAAAAAAAAGAAGAATTTTTACAAAACTTTGAAAAAAAATTGTTTTTTTTTTAAACTTTAAACAAAGAGAGAGAGAGAGACTATTGTACACATAAATGCCCAGATTCTGGTTATTTAAGGATAATAATGAAAAAAAAATATTAAAATGTGTGGTCTTTAAAAAATATTTTTTAAGAGATTGCAGAGAAGAGAGAATACACTTCTGGAATGTGGTAAAATTTTAAAACAAAAAAAATATATTTAAATTCGATAAGTCCTTGATACATTTGTTAAAGTTGAGTCATCCCATTCTAATCCTGGTCGAGAAGAAGTTGAATGTGGAAGAACTTCAGAATCTTCGTCATCATCTGTAATGTCTTCTTCATCATGATAGCTGAAAATAAAAATGAAATTAATATGCAAATTTCTCAAAGATAGTGTGAAAAAACACAAAAATAATTTGCATAAAATGCTTACCTTTCACCATCATCCGAACTTTCTTCCTCTTCATCTTCTTCACTAAAAACTCCACCAGCGGCATTCTTTTCAACATCTCCAAGTGGATTCATTGTAATATTCATGCCTGCATCATCCCATTCCATGCCTTCTGATTGTGACTTGCGTTTACGATTTCTTCGGGGTGAATGAGCAGGAGCATCTAAAAAATAATATTTTTAATGGTGTCACTTTTATATTTCTAAAGAAAATCTTACCTCGCATTTTTAAAACTCCAATCACCAATAAAACAAGTAAAAATCCAACACAAATTACAACAACAATTGCAATTGCCCCTCCAGCAATGGCACCTTGTCCAACTTCATATCCACGATGGGATAAAAGAGCTTTTGGACGGGGAAGATCCATTTCAAGAATATTTTGAAGACGATTTGATTCAAATGATGGCTCAAATTGTTTTCCAAATTTAAGGACATCTTCTTCACTTTCAATATTTTCAACAATTGATTCAAGAGATTTTAGGGGAACTCGTTCAATGGAGACATCTCCATCTGGAATTCCTGCTACTTTTCCACCCCCTTCAATTGTCATAGTAATTGTGAATTCATTTGAAAGAACTTTTCCACTTTCAAGGGCACATTGAACACTGTAAAGTCGCTTATTGTAGCTATCTGGACGGGTATTAAAGTAATGAATTTTGGATAAAATTTCTCGATATCCTTTAACACTTTCAACACCTTTAAGCATAATTCCTTGTTTATCATGTTCAAAGTCAACATTCAAGGAAGCAATCAAAGCCGCCGGAGATGAAAAATATTCCAAATCCATATCTCTTGCCGGTTTCATTGCAACTTTACACCATGCAAGTTTATTTGTTGCTGTTACATCAATAGCTTTATTCGTTGCAGAATCTTGTTGGGTTACGGTAATATCAATTTCTGGAAGCATTGAAGTTCCAACTTTAAGGGATCGTTGATCAGTATTGATAAGATTTACGCCACTAACAGAGAGGATTGGAGTTACGACTGATTCAAAAGATTCTTTGGTAACAATGCTGACAGAAGTTGTATCAATGGAAATTTGACGTCCATCATGACATCGTTGTTTTGCAGTAATTTCAATGGTTGAATCAAGGGAAGCATTATTTTTAGCAGAATATTGTACTTTTCGAATTAAACGATTAAGTTCTTCAACATTTTTTGCACGAAGAGTAATTTCTGTTTTGCCTTTATTTGATTCAATGACATCCCCAGGTTTAAGGGTATCTTCAGCATCAATGAAAATTTGTTCATTTTGTTCATGGGTGCATGTAATGGCATCCATGGATTCAACTTTACCAGGTAAAAGTTTCATGGCAGTAAGATATCCATTAAAGTATTGTGTCATTGAAGACGATCGTGCATGCCAACATGCTCCAACAACTAAACGAGTTTTAAGTTCTTTAGTTTGATGAAGTGGCCAATCATCAAGAATTTCAGGATTTCTTTCATTGGTATCAAATTTCTTTCCATCGACAAAAAGTTGAACATCTTCAATATTATTGAAGAGAATGGAATATGAATGCCATTCATTATCACATACACGAGCATCTTGCCATCGCCATTCTGCTGCCCGAAATTCTGCTGTTGCATGTTCAGCTTCACGACGAAGAAGAAGTTCAAGTTTGCAGTGACGAATGTAAACAGCAAAATGATGTCGATTAAGATCTAAAAATAGATGGAAATATTAATGCCACATCTCTCTCCTCCTACAGTAATTAAGCAACTTACGTGATTCGTCAGATTCACAAAGGATATTTTCTTTAAGGGCTTGTTCGTCTTTCGTTCCTTTGGCATGCTTCATTTTGAAGCTAAGAGTAAATCGCTCTGGGATTGGGGATTTCATTGCGGAAGCTGGAACAATCACAGAATTACTTTTTCCATCAAACATAAACTTTTCAGATTCTTCAATTTCATTCGTTTCTTCACTGCTGCTACTACTTTCGTCATCTTCATCATCATCATCATCTTCGTCTTCAGGAGAAATGGGCGCAGCCTTTTCAACCGGCTTTGCAAGAAGATCAACCGTTTCAGAATTTAATCCACAAATTTGTCCATTTGAAGAAGCCTTATCATCTTGGGATGCCAAAAGGACAAGCTTTGCTTCAGCTTCTTTTGCAACACAAATATGTTCTTCATCCCGACAAAATTTTATTTCAACATTTGATGTAATATCTTGTTTACCACTTGTATATCCAACTTCTTTAAGACCATTAATCTTTGAAATACATTTTGGTAAAACATTTACTGTAATAAGGGTGGACTTTGAACGACGCATTCCACAATCATGTGCAACAACGGTTAAAATATGAGATTGTGCTTCAGAATAATTTAATGGAATCATATTTGATAGAATGCCATCATCGGACATTCGGAAAGGTGATTTTTCCAAAGCATTTGTAATTTCATATCGACAAATTGTACCATATGGTGCTCCACAATCTTTATCTGATGCATATACTTTTGCAATAACTTTATAAATGTGCCCTTCTTCAGCATCAAAAGAATACCAAGGTGCATCAAATTCTGGGGCATGATTATTTGTATCTTTTACCGTAATCTTTAAGGGAGCTGCATCAGAGCGAGATTTTTCATCATTGCATCGAATTGCAACAATTCGAACAGAATATTCATTATGTGAACAATCAAGTGATGAAACATCTTTGACTTTAATAATTGCAGTTCCTTCATGCTCATTTTGAACAATTGCTTCAAATGGTAATTCTTCACCACTTGTTGAAACTAATTCATATTTGCAGATTGGACCTTAAAAATTCTTTAGTTAGTTGTGTTAAAAAATATTTTATTTTTAATTTCCCCAGAGTCTCTCTTTTTTTAACTGATTTTTTAAAATGAGAGTTACGGGATGGAAGCCGTGTTTTTTGTAGCCCAAAACTGCGTATAAATCCCTTGCTGAGGTAAGCAATCCCATTTAGGGTGGAAGCATCATCCTCGATATTTGCCTTTTATTCTATCTTTGCATAAAAAAACATGTTTATGACTTTTTTCTTCTTTCTCTTTGCTTAAGCTTTTTGTAATCCTTTTTAATCTTAAATATGTCGTGGCAAGAGACGACGACGACGGAAAAGGCACACATCATTTTTTCTTTAACGGAAAAAAAATATTTTTTGTATTCATTTCTAACTAACCAATTATATTTCAGTTTAGTTTAGTTTTATATTTTTCATAAACAAAACAAATTTGACAGCTTTTATAAAAAAAAATCTTCTAAAAAAATGTCAGGGAAAAAAATGTAAATGTCATTTTAACAGGAAACCTTTAATGAATGCTGCTGTCCCTTTCCTTCTTTTTTTCTTTTCCCAGTGCTTTTTGCCTGCCTCGCGCTCACTCACGTTCATTCCCCCCCTTTTTTTTCAATGAACGACCTTTGGTTATTACCGTAATCCAAAAAATACTGCTTTTAGCAAAAGAAAACGGAAACACAAAAAAGAATGTTAAAAAACAAAAAAATAATTTGAAAAAGGATAAAATAATTGCCACAATTAAGATTTCTTTTTTTTTCTCTTTAAAAGTTAATTAATCCTTTATACAAAAAAAATGTATAAAGGATTAATTCCGGAAAAAAGTGGCAACTTTTTGTTTGAATTTTTAAAAAAAAAAGTGCGCGGGTGTAAATACAAAGGCTACGGTTGTGTATTTTATTTTTATTGGTGGATGCCCTTTGGGGTTTCACACAAAAGCCTTTTTTTGACTCCAATTAAAGTAAAAGGGTTTTATTATTTATTTCGGAAAGCTTTGATTAGTAAATACCGTAGTCTCCTTTTTTTCGCTGTTATAAAACGAAAATAATAATAATAATTTGATTTTTGAAATATTTTTTGTTTTAAAAGGCTGTAATTTATTTGTAACCCCTGACTGTCTCAGATATTTATCTCTTAAAACGAACACAGGGTTTTCGAGGCAAGACTATTTTTTTGTTCAGTAAGGAAGTAAATTAAAAGTTTTTGAAGTCTAACCTGATTCCGAAAGAATTGCAAGTCTTGGAGCAACGGAGACAACCTGTTGATCTTCACGAATTAAACCAATAAATTCATCTGCTCCATGTAAATCAATGACGGGAGCTCGATGAATATGCTTGAAAAAAGCTGTGGCAAACAGCGCAAAAAGCACTGTTGCAGAGAAAAATCGCATCTGCAAAAATTTAATGTAATAAAATTTGAATTAAATTAAAGGGTTCTAAAAAAAGTGAAATCACGGAGGTAAAAACCGCGAAAATTTATTGAAGAATCAATAAAAAAAAAGGAATGACGCGAATAAAATAAAAATTGTTTTAGGCATTCTTTTTTTTTCACTCCCTTTCTGTAACGCGCAGCCACTGCTTCAGAAGGTAGAAAAAGAAAAAAAGTGCCAAAAACAGAGAGAAAAGTGAAAAGCCATTTTTCGAAAGAAAAAAAAGTAGCAAAGTAGGAAGGAAAGAGAGAGAGAAGGAGAAGGAGCTGATGAATGTTGAAGCATGTGAAGGCAAAAAAAAAGAGACCACCGTAAGTCAATGAAGGCACTTGCTCTCCTGTCGTCTTCACTTTCTTGTAAAAGGGTGTTACTGCTTGGCTGCTTGTTGTTGTTGAATTTGAAGGGGAGGACAACACATTCTTGACAGTATTTTTTCTCATGTATGGCGTCGTGAGAGACATGGCTTCGCGCTTCAACACTCATGAATTTTAAATGAGAGAAGCCGTCTTCTCCTTCCTTGCCTTAAAGGAATGAAAAATATTAACACAAAAAAAGGAGGAAGAAGAAAAAGTGGGATGGACTTGCGCCACCCCCCCCCCCCTCCCTGCCTTTCGTTAGATGCCATGGCAAGATGAGATTAATTGTCGTTAGCTAACTAACTAACCAGCTAGTTAGCACTCTCTCTCTCTCTTGCGCAGGGAGCCCCAAAAAAAAGTGCCAAAGGCAACCAGAAAAAAAGAACATATCAAATATGAGATTGGCAGAGAAAGAAAGAAATGGCAGCACATGGATGAATATAAAAAAAATATAAAATTAAGTGTCAACAAACACAAAATAAAATAATTTTCAACAAAAAAAAGGTCATGAGGAAAAATATAAAAAGCAATTAAGAAATGAATGAAAAAGAGAGAGAGAGAGAATGAGAGAATGAAAGAAGCATCCCCAAAAACAACGGACATCAAAATAATATATAAAATATATATACAGATGGCAGAGAGAGGGCAGAGAGGGGGAAGTGTCAAATGTGAAAAGTTGCTGCAGCAGTTTTAACGCAAGAGTTAACACCACTCAAATATTCAAAGTGTCACACAAATTTTATTCCTGGTAAAAAAAACAGATGAAAATGATAGTTCATGGAAATAAAAAAAAAGAGCTAAAGTGAAGACAGATTGGAAATGAAGCGGAAGTTTTTTGAAAAAAATAAAAAGTTTCAAACGATTTTTTGCCATTGAAATTGGATGAACTTTGGCAAAGTTGTTGCTTTCTTTAATTAATTAATTCAAGTTACAGTAATATACTTGGGAGAGAGAAAAAAGGGCATGTCACAGAACGCCACAACTTAAATGGCATTCAAACATGAAATGCCAAACATACTTAAATATGTCTTCCTAAAAATATAAAAATACTCGAAGCACAACTTACTTCCGTTCTTTTTTTTTCGAAAATCGAAAATGAAGGCAATTGAAAAGCTAGAGAAAAATAAAAATGTTTTGAAATAATTTTTTACAGTGTTGCAAAAACATCCGTGTCAAACAAAACATATATATATTTAAATAAATAAATAAATATCAAAGGAAGAAAGATAGACAGATAGGAAATTCGATGCCATTGAATAACTGACAAACTGCAAATTCTGCGCAAAAATAAAAAAAAGAGAAAGGCCCTATAACAAACAAATGTGAGAGAATATATAACAATAGAAAATAGGCAAACAACTTTGTCAAACGAAAAAAGAAGAAGAAGTTTGATATACATTTGAAGCTTGTTAAAACATTTTTTTTCTTTAAGCATGAAATGCCAGGATTCAAGTTTCGTTTTCACTTGTTTTTCATTCTTTTATATTATTTTTAGTTGAATCTTTTGAAAAGTTGTTGAAATACACCATCGCCAGAAAAATAGAAAGAGTGAGTGAAAAAAAAAAGATTGAAACTTCTTTTTTTCTTTTTCTTCTTTCAAACAAACATGAGTAAAATAAAGTTTTATGTTTTTTATTTTATTTTATTCATGTCATTCTTTATTCTCAATGTGCCCCCCCCCCTTCCCTCCAGCATCAATAGAAGCAGAAACAGGAGTGAACGAACATGGAAGGCACAAAAAATATACATATATATATTCAACAAAATTCAAAGCATCAGAGCGGAAGTTTAAAGCTTCTGCACACGCAATCCTACTTTCTTTTTTTTCCACGCTCATTCAAATGAAAACGAAGAAATAAAAGCAGTTGAGCTTTTTTTTCATAAAAATTCACTGCCTTAAGGCAAAAATGGCTTTTTTGGATTAATCATTTAAAAAAATATATTTTTTATTTTTCCGTTACTTTTTTTTAATAAGGCGGAGTTTATTTTTTTTCGAAAAACAGCAAGTCTCAAGCCAAAGGGGGGATAAAGAAAAAAGGAAAGAAAGAGATTTGGGTGGTTTTTTTCTCCCCTTAGTTGCCAAAGGCAACAAAAATAAAAATAAAAACGAATTTTGTAAAAAGCTTTTTTGAACACCACAAAAAAATACGCATTTTGTGTGATCCCTTATTAGCCTTAAGGCATAAAGAAAGAAAAAAGAAAGAAAATCCTTTAAGATTCTTTCATCAAAAATATTTTTATTAAAGAAAAAAAGCAATATTATCAAAAAGAAGCTTATCAAAATCTTTGCTGCTGACTGTTTTTCACCTTTTAAAATGGCACTAAATGACACATCGAAAAAAAAAGGCTATGGCATTAATCAAACCACTTACAGTAATCAAAATCAATGGCATTTTTAAAATTAATGCCATAAAAAATGATAAAAGGAAACGGCCTTTTTTGAATTTACTTTTAAAAAAGCAAGCGTACGCTTAAGCGTGGGAAGTTTTTTATAATAAAAAAAAAGAGAAAACTTTAAAAAACTTTTATTATTCAAGAAACAACAAAAAAAACCGCTTTCGAAAAAAAAGAATATAAACTTTATACTTTTTTATTCTTCCTTTTTTTTATTTCTTTAAAGTTTCTCATAAAAAAATAAAGAATACCAATTTTTTAAAAAGTAAAATAAAAAAAACATACAAAAAAAAAGTATAAATCAAACTTTTAATTAATTAATTAATTCTTTAATTAATTGTTTATAGCCAATGAGAAAAACTTTTTATTTTAACCGCCACACTTTTAAAATATGCAAAAACTAAATTAATTAATTAAATGATTTGTTTTTCATTTCTTTTAATAATTTATCTTTTCTTCTTTTTCTTTTTCGGACTTTTAAAGGATTGCAAGGGAACTTTAAAAGTGGTGAAAAATATAAAGTTAAACACACCACACCACGTATGAAGGTCAAATCGTCCGAGACTGACTTTGTTTTACTTGAATTAAATTATTTTTTAAATTTCGCACGCATGATATTATCTCTGGAGTCGAGGAAAAAGTAGGGTATAAATTATATCATTTTCACCCTTTTGGGGAATCAATTTTTATTTAAGAAATTTAGCTGCGGAAAAAGACACCTCAAAAAATAAATATTATATTAAATTATTACTTTACGAAAAAATGATGAAAATTTAATTTAAATTTTTGAAACTTCAATAGAAGATATAATTCTGAAGTCAAATTAGGGCTAAAATAATAATAGTAATCATTAAATTTTAATCTCAAAAAGAATGTGTTTCATTACTTTTTCCAACAATGATTCACAAAAAATGAATTTCTCACATTTTTTTAATATCCTGACACGAAAGTAGTCACTTTCAAAAGTACAGTAAACATTAAACTCCAAAACTTTTAAAAAATGTGATTACTCTCTCTCACAAAAAAACAAAAAATTCACCAAACCAAAAACCATTAAGATTATTATTCCATGAAAAAAAGGGGGATATATGAAATCAAAAATTAATGCAATTTTATACCTGTCAAAAAAATTTAAAAGAAGATTACGAAAAAAAACGGATAAAAATCTGCAAATTAAGGACAAAAAACTAAACAAAATATGTTTTTTCAGGTCTTTCAAAGAATTTAAGAATCACCAAAAATTAAAGGGGGGATAAAAGATCGACGTGAAAAAAAGTATCATCGTTTTTTTAAAAAAAAGAAGAAATATTTTGAATGAACAAATTTGAAATTTCATTTTTTTTTAAAAACTCGAAAAAATTAAGAACAAACAAAAAATCAAAGATTATACACGGCTATTTATTTATTTTTCTCTTGAACGGATGTTGTCCCTTTGTTATTTTTTTTAAATGGAATAAATCAAAAACGGAATATTAAAATTAAAAATGACAACTTTTGAATTTTTGAACATTGTTCTTTTTTTTTACTCAAAAATAAAAAGAAGAAAGGATGAAATCAAATGAGGACCAAGAAAAACAATATCATGAGACTCAGCGAAAATAAACGATGGCAAAAAAACGAGTTAAAAAAAGAAAGAAAGTTTTGTAAAATAAAATGAAAGTAATTATTCCTTTTTTTGATTGACGAAAACATTTGACCCTTCAAAAGACACGTGAATTTTGTGTTTTGGAGATTAATGAAAGGCCAAAATCATTATGAAATCAAGCACAGAATTATACTGTAACAATTTAGGATAATAAAAAGTAAATATTTTAAGACTTGCAACTTTAAAACAGATGCGGGAAAATTATGTTAAATACTTCGGTTGTAGTTTTTGAATCAAAAAACTATCGCTTCAAGAGACACCCAAAATGCACATTTTACCTAAATTAATTCATCGGATCAATTTTTCGTAATTAATTATTTTTGTTGTTCACTATTTTTTTCATTGAAAATGAAGATGACACTTATGTAAAATTAAATAGATCAAAAACAAGAACGGATAAACGATACCGCGAAAAAAGAAGGGGGAAAAAATGTTAGGAATCTTATCCCCCCCCCTCTTCTTTTTCTCTTTTTTTTCCACTCTGATCACTTACTCGAATGTATTATTTAATTTTAAGTAGAAAAGTCAATTTTTAGAAAAAAGGAGGGGGGGGGGGAAGGAGGTGTATTTGCTCCTTTTTTTTCATTCATACCAAAAAAAATCTTCGTTCCTCATTTTTTTTCTTACAATACTTTTTTTTACTACCTCCTTTTTTTCAGAAGAAGAAAATGGAAAATCAAAAAACGAAAAAAACAATACAGAAAAAAAAGAACCTGTTTCTTTTTTCTTTTTTTTTCCCCCCAATGTTATTTGATTATTTACGCTTTTTTGAGTTTCTTCTTCTTTTTTCGAAAAATGAATCCTTCTTCTTCTTTTTCCCTTCCTTAACATTTAAAAAAACCTCAGCAAAAAAAAAACGAAGACGACGAAATTAAGCGAAATAAAAAAAAATAGATCTATAAACGGAAATCATTCTTTCAAAAAAAAAGTTAAAAGAATTTCAACAAACTTTTCTTTCCAGTTGAGACATTCTTTTGTTAGTTTTTAACATGGATAAAAAAAAGAAAAGTGAAATTGTGTCAATGATTAATTTTTCTTGGGCAGCTTGTTTTTATAAACAATGGAAAAAAAGTGACACCTTCTTCGGATCTGATAAAAAAATTAAGAGAATTTCAAAAAATTAAGTGAAATTTTAAAAAGCGAAAACAGAGTTTTAAGTTTAAAAAAAAACTAAAAACTGCAAAATTCGCTAAACGAAAAAAAAAAGATGTTTGTAAAAATATAAAATTTTTTGCAATAAAAAAAACAAAAGTTGTTTTTTCCCAAGAATCCGAAAAGAGAAACAGCGAAGAAAGAAGCATTTATGAATCACGAATATTTTTTCACGGAAGAAATTCTTCAATTTTGTAATGAAAAAAATGAGACATAATCAGACACACCTATTTTCTTTGAGAAATATAAAATGAATGAATCAAAGTTATGTAACAAAAATTTTGAAATGATTTTTGCAGGGCGAATTTTGAGAGAAATGTTTTTCGTGATTTATCTATCCTTTTTTTAAATTACTACGGAATTACGAAACAAAATGTGGTCTCCTTTTTTTTGGACCTACGCGAACGCGTTATCTTTCAAGGTCATTGAAAATGTTCGTTATCCAAAAAAGAATTTTTAAAGAAGTATGTTAAACGCTGATATCAGATATCAGTGATTATTGAAGAGTTACGAAATATTGATAAAAAAGAAAATAGGTTTGCAAGACCACAAAAAGTATACTGTAGCTAATTTTTGATACGAAAGTTCAAACTACCGTACTCATTTTCACGACAAAATATGAAAAAAAATTAATAATTCAACATTTTTTTATAAAAATAAACTACTTTTTAAAGTAACTTTTTTTCTATTCTTTTTTTAAATGAGAAAAAAAGCTTTAGTATTATTTTTGGGGTTGGTTGGTTTAAGAGGAGTGAGAAGAAAAAAAGAGCGAAAAAGCATGCATTCTTTTTTTTTTGTCTTTTATTTCTTTGGCATGAATATTTTTCCCAATGGCACTCTTTCCTTTCTTTCTTTCTATAACAACACTCGACTCCGTTATTTAACGACAAAAATGGGAGCTCCCAAAACAGCCCCCCCCCCCCGGCCGGCCGGCCAGCCCGAAACAAGAAACAACGCAAAAGGCAAGCTTTGGAAAAACGAAGAAGCAAGAAACATGAAAAAAATGGAAGGGAAAGAAAGCATTATTTTTCTTATTGATTTTGAAATAAAGGGGGGAAAAGCTTTTAGAAGGGGAAAAAATGGGGGGAGATTGCAAGCTAATGGCAAACAAAAAAAAAAGAAGCTTACTTTTTTAGACTTTTTTAAAGCTTTAAACAAGCAAGCAAAGACCCAAAAAAAACGACATGAAAAATGATGGAAAAGCAATTTGCATAATTTGGGGAAAAAGAAAAATGATTCATTGTTTCAAAGGGAGGAGGGTTTTAGAAAGAAAGAAAGAGGAACATCATGGAAGAAGAAGCTTACAAAGCTTGTAAGCAATCATAGACTCTTTTGTTGTGTGCCATTTTTGCAACTTTTTATTTTTCTCCCGAAAAAACACAAAAACGCTTTTTACTCATTTCTTTTTTTTTTCGGTGGCATTTTAAAAAAAATATGAAACAATGACAACCACTTCTTTTTATGGCCTTTATTGCTTTTTTTATGACAGAACAAGATGAAAGAATGCCATGGCATGGAAGGCAAGCAAGAAAGCCTCATAAAACATTACTCAATTTCAAACGGTACCCTTTTTTCGCTTATATTTTTTTATTTTCGATTGTCTTGAAACGAAAATGCTTTTTCTTTTGTTATGACACCCTTGAGAGAAATGATTCACAAAAATGTATCATCAAAAAAGAGGAGGAAAATGCCAAAATAACAACAACCCCAAAAATAAGAAGAAGAAGACGGAGAGGAAATAAGGAGACTTGCGCAATTTTGAGACTCTTAAAAAAATTTGATGAAAAAAAAAAGAAAATGAGAAAACCCAAAAACGAAGAAGAAAACAAAATTATTCTAGCGTAAAAAATACCAAAAATGTCCGAAAACGAAAATTAAAATGAAAGACACAATCTCATTTAGATTTTTTCGCTTTGCTTCTCAACCATCTTCTTCTTCGATAGGACTTTGTACTTGTACTCTTAAATATATTTTTAGTTTTATTTTTGTGTTGCTGTTGCTGTTGATGATGATGAGAATGAGGATGGATGGATGAATAGATGGATGGAGGATGATGATGATGTCCAAAATGGAAGAAGATTTAATTAACTTTGCTTTTTTTTCAACCAGAAAAAAATAAATGGAAATTGAAAGAACGAAAAAAAACCCAAATTTTTATTCCATTCCAAAAAAAAATATTTAAATAAAAAAAAGAAAGTAAAATTATTTTTAAAAAAATGCAAAATATTAAAATCAATTTTTAAACAAAGAAAAAATTTTAAGCAGAAAAAATAAAGACTTATAAAAACATGTTTTTATCAATAAAATTATCAGTTATATATTTATTTGTTATTATTTGAAATAATCCGTTTAAATCCGTTCATTAAAGATTCGGCGGTTGTTGGAATGAAAGGGCAATGTTGAAGAAGTTTTGTCGTGTCAAGAGCGCAATTTCCTTTGGTTGCAAGAAGTTGACGTCCTTTTTCAGAATTTTCTCCAACAACTTCATATTCCGGAAGTTTTGGGTCAACAAACTAAAAATAGGAAAAGAAATTACGAAATTGCGTCATTAATTGTAATTCTTTTTTTGGAATAATACGAAAAATAGAAGAGAAGAAAGAAAACTTACTTTTTTATAAAGTTGAAGAATTTCATGAAGACTTATTGGCCCAGGATTAACAAGATTTATTGAACCACCAAAACGTTTTTCCATGAGATCAAATAATCCCGGAAAGCAGTCATTGATGACGGTAAGGGAAACGGGAATGTCAAAGATTTGACTGAAATTAATGCATGTTTAAAAGGGTTACGGTAGCTATTTAAAAGTTTTTTAACGGCATTTATCTTTTGCCAAATTTATGCAGTGTCACATGAGCTGTTCATATTCACAAGGTTACGGTAGATTACCCCGGGGTCCCGTCAACAAAAATATTTGGCAATTAAAATATAAAAATCCGGCTACAGTATCCTTCCTTCATTTGTTTCTCAAAACAAAAATCTTTTAAAAAGCTAACTTTCATGTATTCCATTTCTCACAACGATGCCAAAAAACTATTTTTTATGCCATTCTTTTCTGTTTTGCTCATTATTTATTTTTAAGCTGTCTTTTTAAGTCTATGTTTGTTTAAAAAGTTTCATTTTTCCATCTCATATTTTTTTCTGATATTATTTATTGCCTTTTTTTTCCTGCTTTTAAAGGGTTTTTCTTTCTTTCCACGGGCTCATTGGGTGTTCGGTAGAGACGGATTTTGAGTTTAAGGGATGGGATATGATTATTTTTACTCCCAAACCACCCTAAAATCATTAAAAAATGATTTGGGAGATGTCGGGCCCGAAAATCGAAATTTCGAAATTTTCGATATTTTTCACAGGGGGGACCAAGACAAAAATTTTTTAAAAAAATTTTTGAGAAAAAATTTTTTTTGCTTTAAAATCATCAAAATATGTCCGAAATAATATAATAACACTATAAAAACCATTTAAATGATACAATACGATCAAATATTGAAGATATATCATTTCAATGATGTTGGGGGTATTGTGAAAAATTCTTGTAACTAAAAAAAATTTTTTGTGCTTATCTTCGACTTTGATATGATTATGTCTTACTAAATCGAGGTCAGGGAGTTTAATTAAAGCATTTTCAGGCGTTTAAACTCATTTCTAATTATAGCTTTTGCTCTTGGTGGCTTTTACAGGCGTATTTTGAACTAAAAAGGAGAGACCGTGTTTTCCAGATAAGATAGAAGCACGCTTTTTATTTTTAAATGATCACTAGGTTATTTGTAAAAAAATTACACGAGATTTTTATTGACGGGTGAATATTTCTCATTTGCCAGCTATTTGAAAATTTCCGTTGTATATACCCCAACATCGTTGAAAGGAGAGAACTCATGTAAAACAGATATCCAGATAATTCCTGTTGTTTTTTTTTTGATTGTCACAACCATATGGAAAAAATTACACGAGCTTTTGAGTATATCTTATCGGGAACCCAAAAATTTTTGGACTTTACTATATTTATAGGTAAAATGGACTATTTAGAAGCTTGCGAGTTTTTTTTTTGCTTTGATTTGAGCCCAAATCTTTTATAACAGTGTTGTAGCCCACAAAATTTCCAATATATCTGATTGAGATTTTTTGTTTAAATGACCTAGTATCCATTTGCCGATGAAAAAACTGAATTATGGCTGCTTATTTTGTGCAAAATTGACAAAAAAAGCTTGCGAGTTTTTTTTTTGCTTTGATTTTAGCCTAAATCTTTTATAACAGTGTTGTAGCCCACAACATTTCCAATATATCTGATTGAGATTTTTTGTTTAAATGACCTAGTATCCATTTCCCCAGGAAAAAAGTGCCAAAATTCGCTGTTTTATGCAAATTTCGTTTTTTGGACCTGACAACCCCAAAATATGATATGAAGACCCCCAATATCATTTTTTTATGGTTTTTAGGTGTGTTTAACGTAATTTTAAAAGGACGCCTGTACCGTACAATTTTGGCCCCAAAATGAGCCCGTGTTTCCATCAAAAAAAAGACATACCGATAATTAACAATTTTTGCCAACAAATTTCTTTCTTCATTCATTTCAAAATTTAAGGGTAAAGTAATTCGGGCATTAATTAATTCTTGATACTCCAAAGAATTTATCATTTGATCTGTGAAACCTTTTACAACAGAATACGAATTTCCAAAGAATGATGGAAGATCTGAAAAAACAAGTTGAAATAAAAAAAGGAATTTCGAAAATCCTTTTTTTTTGAGTTAAACATTTTTTGTAGTTTTTTGAGAATACATTTTTGCAAAGTTCTATTGTTTAAAAAAGTACAGTATTGAGAAAATACACTTTAAAAAGGGCAAACTTTGGGGAAAAAACATATTTGTATTGTTTTAATTTAAATTTTGTATCTACAGTAGGACGGATAAATAGCCCTTGCAAATTACTGACTTTGAACTTTTTAAAAGAAGTGCCTTTTAACCAGCCTACTGTAAATATAATATCTGTTTGTCACAAAAAAAAAACAGCTTAAATGCGTCACATTTAAGTTGTTTTAAATTATATATATTTGTTACGCATAAAAAGTAATTGTCCAACATTTGCTACCATAATCTTATATATGCCCATTTACTTACCAGCATCTCCAAAACCTTTTCCACCAATTGGATGTTCATTATCGTATGCAAATAAATATCCTGTTCCAACATAGGAATAATGTAATCCAAGGCTTTGACAAATATGTGCCAAAACTAATGGACAATATAGATTATCTCGTAAATTTTCATATGCTTTCTCGGATCCACCTTCAAGATATTCAATGGTTTTAAACTTTCCACCTTGGGTTCTTCCGGTGCAACAAAGGACATGAGTAACACATAATTCATTCAACTCATTAATAATCTATAAAATATTTATTCAAAAAAGAATTCAATTATTTTTTTAAATGCATGATTAATTTTTAATTACACATATTTTTCTGTTTTTTAAAGAAAAGTTTTTTATAATTTAGATAAAATAGAATTAATTTTACAAAGCGGAGACTCTTTTTTTTGAAAAAAACGAAAGAAAGAAAAAAAGGGAGTTATTTGAATTTGTTCAAAGACGCAGAAAAACAACAACTTCCGCCATCGATATATTTAAATTTTAAGACTTTTGTGAATAAGGAATCTTTGAATAAAAAAGTTTAGGGAGTATTTTCTTTTAAAATTCTTTTCTAAAAATAAAATTGTACAATTTTAGTTTTTCAAAAGAATACAAAAAAACAAATTTTTTAAAGAAATTAAAGAGCAAAATAACAATTTTTAAATATCTAATTTTCAATGAACGTTCAAAATTCGAGGAATCTGAAGTTAAGCAAAAACATTTATTGTTATGAATCTTGGGGCAATTTTATGACGCAATTATCTGTTTTTAAATATACTGTAACAATAAAAAATTAAAGAAACAATCCAAAATTGTTAAAACTTTTTAAAAACAAAAATTACAAATTTTCATAATTTTCTTTAAACTACAAAACCAGATTTTGGTAAAATTCAAAATTTACACACTTTTTTTGCTAAACAAAAACCATCCGAAACAAACAATTTTCATAAAAACATGTCAAAATTTCATTTTGAACAAGTTCAACAATTATTCAAATTTTTTCTCTTTTTTTTTATCCCGCACTTTTTTCATGTCATTTTTTTTGGCTCTTGCGAAAGAAAAAAAACAACGACGATAAACAATTAAAATCTCAATGAATTTTGAATTTTCGACTGATTCTTTTTCATTTTGGATGACTTTAATAATACGTAAGTTTTTACTTTCATTTCTTAAAAAACACTACTTCGTTTTTTTACAGAAATATTATCTCCATTTTCAATAATAACTTTAACGCTATTTTATTGTTGCTCAAAGAAAGGAAAAATTTTAAAAGGTGGCGAAAATAATAATATTCAAGGAGGTGGAAGTGGAGGTGGTGGAAGTAGTGGAGGATCAAATGGTGCAAAAAATTCTGATAGAAATCTTCTTTTGGATGAGGTGATAAAAACTGATATAACTCAAGAAGAAACTGAAATAACACAAGAAATATCAAATGAAAATGGTGGTGGTGAAAATGTTGGAGCTGCAGGAAATTATTATGAAATATCTCCATATCCATTTGAAATGTTTCATCGAGGTTTTGGTGGAAAAAAGAAAAAAAAGCATCATCATAAACAACAACAACAACAACATGATCATGTAAGTATTCCTTTTATTATTTAAATTTTCAAATATTTGTATACTAGAAAATCTTTTAAACGTAAATTCTTTGATTAAAATTCAGAACTTTCAATAATTAAGCCGTGAAAAAAATGATATGGCAAAACTCTGGGCTACAGTATACCAATTTTTTGTATCAAAAAAAATCATTGATTATTTACCATTTTTAGTTATACTGTAAAATTCTGGATTTTAACCATATCAAAAAGTTTAATCTAAATAAAATTTTTTTTTAGCCAATTAAAACAGGAACAAAACGTTCAAGACAGC
Source organism: Panagrolaimus superbus (assembly GCA_964035985.1). Classification (NCBI taxonomy): domain Eukaryota; kingdom Metazoa; phylum Nematoda; class Chromadorea; order Rhabditida; family Panagrolaimidae; genus Panagrolaimus; species Panagrolaimus superbus. The sequence goes on from OZ038359.1 coordinate 14,047,493, forward strand.
AACGAGGTAATCGTCCACAACCTCTTCAACAACAACAACCAATTCAAAGACTTCCTCCAACACCACAAAATAATGAAATGGATTCAATTTCACAAACTCAAACAACCCTTCCTCGACAGCATCCTGCTTCAGAAGTTGTATCAAAGCCAATGTCACAAAAAGAAAAGATTCCATTCAAAGAAAAATCTTTAGCCAAGCCATCTCTTGATCTTCCCCTTGGTTCTGATCTTACACAATCCGCGGTTTGTTCAACACAACCTTCGCATCCTCCTATCGTAAATAATATTAATATTATCAACAACTCCAACAATGATAATAATACTTTACAGACATTTAATAATGGTGGTGATAATAAAAATTATTTTAATAATCAAAAATAAAGACTTACTTGTTTTGTTGTATTTATTCCAATTTTTAATTTTGCAATTTTAAATGGAATTTTTCGGGCGACTAAAAGTTTTTGAATTTGTTGTCCAATCCAACCATTTCCGCCATAAATTGCAATTGACATTTTTTGTGCAAAATGTGGCTTTAAAGCTGCTGCAACAACTCGTCCAAGACCTACAACAATGTACTATCTGTAACTATGTAATTCTATCTATCTATTTTTACCATCTTCAAATGAAATTTTTGGCTCCCATCCAAGTTCTTTCTTTGCTTTCGTAATATCAATGAGATATCGCATATCATTATATGGTCGATCAGGGATTGAAACAAATTCAACTTTACTTGGAGGCCGATTTAATTGTTTATCAACTTCTGCCTGAACAGCTTCTGCTAATTCAAGAACTAAAAAAATTAATTAATTTGATTTCTTAAAAAATATGTTTTAAGATTGCAATTAAGATTTAGCATATCACCATTTTTATGGATTTATAAAATCCATTGAAAAATTTTTGAATTATTACTGTAGCTCAAAATTTGCATATTTTTAAAGCAATGAAATGATAAAATTTAAATGAGATTAAGATTATCCGTTTAGATATTATAGTATATCCAAACATACCATTCTTTTCATAATAAGTTCCAAGATTATAAGTTTCTCCAACTTTTCCCTTTTCTGCAGCCAATCGAATTCCATCGGCGGCGTCATCAACGAATAACCAAGATCTTAATTGTTTTCCGGAGCCTTGAACCGTAAATTTTTGTTGCTTTCGTGCCACATCAATAAAGCGTGGAACTAATTTAACATCCCATTGTTGGGGGCCATAAATATTATTGATTCGTAATAAAGTAATTGGAATTCCAAAAGCTTGTTGATAAAGATGTGCATATGCTTCTCCGGCAGCTTTTGTGGCCGCATACGGATTTCCGGGATACATTAATTCAGATTCAGACTTTGGAATTTCATCTGATTCCATTCCAGAATCTCCATATACTTCATCCGTACTAATATGAACAAATTTTTGAATTTTACCGTAATCTTTTACAGTATCCAAAAATTGTACATATGAAATTACATTATTTTCAATGGCTTCACAAGGTTCATTATAGCATCGAGTGGAAGTACAATCGGCAGCAAAATGAATAATTGTATCAATGGTTTTGGATTCAAGGATTCGAGAAATTACATCTCGATTTCGAATATCCGCAAGACAAACTTCATACCGAGGCGAATTTCGAACTTCTTCCGAAACATAATTGACATCAGAATTAAGAATCAATTTATCAATGTTAACAAAATTGGAATTTGGCCATGCCGAATGAATATAATTGACAAAGTTTGCACCAATAAAACCGCAGCCACCTGTGATAAGAACATTTTTTGGAGCAGCCGCAGACATTCCTGTTTTTTTGCAAGCTTAAAAACACAAATGAATTTATTTATTTTTTAAAAAAAAGCAGCAGCAACAAAAAAAGTCAACGTGGAAAAATTAGTGACCAAGAAAAAAAAAGGAAGAATGATGACACGAAAAAAACGGGGGGAGAGAGAAGAAAACGTAGCAGCCCCGAAAGAGTTTCTGCATTTTTTTGACAGCAAAGAAAAAGTACACGTACAAAAAAATAAAGATTGCGCATGATCTCTCTCTATCTTTTTTCTATTTTCTGCCGGGAGTTTATTTCTTTTCCACCTTTGAAGGTCGTCGTCCCTGATCCATTCTGATATTATGTAAAAATAATCAAGATTAAATTTTATTATTTGATCCTAAATTGGTTGTATATTATATAAAAAAGGAATGGATTAATAAGATTTTATTATCAATGACTTTTTTGGTGATTTCTGAAAAAAAAGATTCACTTTAAAGATTGAAAAAAAGAAGCATTTTTATTATTTAACTCAATATGAAACATATAAATAACCGATTTTTTTGTAAAATTTGACTTTTTGTTGTCAATTTTTGGCATTTGCAAGAAAAAGATTTTGAGTTTAAAGGGTAATTCGCTGTTTTTAGACTAAATCGAGGTCAAAGATCAGGACTTTGAACTCGTTTTTGCGCAAAAAAGCGTACGCGCTGAGTTGCGGCGTGGTGCGCCGTTATAAACAAACATTGAACTCGTTTTGAAAAAAATAATGCACCGGCTCGGATTGCTCCGCTTTCAATACATGCTTGTTTCCCTGTATTTTAGCTGCGGTATACTGTAAAAATCACAAAAAAAAAAGATCATTCCTTGAAAATTGGTGTGCTAAAAATTTGCATAAATTAAAAATGTACAGTTTTGTAAAATTTACATGAATGCCATCCAATTTCCCGCTGTTTGCGAGCGAAATAAAATGTTTAAATTGAGAGATAAAGAAGCGAAAATGGTATTTCCATTAATTTTAATCAATGAATCAAAAAGAACAGCGTTTTCAGGAATTGCAACAATAATATATTTTTTGGCATTTTTAATTTCAATTGGATTATTGTTATCAAATTCTGTTTATCATCTTTCAACAAAGTAATACTTTTTATTGTTTGACAAATTTAATTAAACTCATAAAAACAAACATTGATTTTCAGTGATTCCTTGGTGTTTTTAATCTCCGAACATTCAACCTTAACGGGATGGATTCCAATAATTATTGCAATATTTGGTGGAATTTTAACAATTTTACATTTATGGCTTTGGATATTCATTAAAGATCAAAAACGTCGACATTCCAGATGGAAAACTTCTGCAATTCGAGATGGCACTTTACTTGTTTCTATTTCAATTATTCTTACCCTTGCTTCTCTTGGTCTTCAAGGATTTTATCGATTTAAATTTGAGCAATATTTATCTGTTGGATTTTTAGAGGTAAAGGTTTTTTGAATTGTTTTTTTTTAAAACAGTAATCTTTTAAATATTCAAAATAGCTAAAATAATTATTATTGTAATAGAATGTTTATGAAATTACCAAAAAATTACAGCATCAATTTTGAAAAATGAATACTGTATTTTAAGATATTTTAAATTTTACAATTTTGTTTTTGTGTAACTCAAAAACTTTCAGGGAATGATTCATTCAAATGATTCGATATCAATGAAATTTGCGATTGATACTTTACAAATAGAAAATCAATGTTGTGGTGTAAATGGTATTCAAGATTGGATGGATATTTCTAAAATTGATTTACATGGGGGATATAGGTATGATCTTTTATTCTACGGACATATTTATAATATTTGGTATTTAAAGTGATTCTATAAAACCTATGCAAAGTTGGTCACATTGTAATAATGAAAATAATAATACTCGAAGAAGTTGTTACATTCCATTTTCATGTTGTCGTCCAGAAGAATATTATTGTTCTCCGTGGGCGTATATAATTGCAGAAGATCAAAGCAATTCAAGTTTTATAACACAATTCTTTCATAAAAATGGGTGCATTTCAGCACTGTCATCCCATCCATTTTCATGGATTCAATTTGGATTTATTGGAACTTTATTGATTTTTGAAATTGTGGCTGGAATTTTAACACAATTTTTTTCATCTTCAACATACATAATTGAACAAGTTGGAGCGGAAGAAGATACGGTAGTTCCAGCATGGATTCTACCATTTGGAAAATATTCTCCAAAAGTTATTATCGATGTAAGTCAAGGCCGTATACAGAAAAAAATTTCGGAGGGGGCACAGCGATTTTAGGGGGGGCGCCTTTGATTTTTTGCCGCCGCCAACACAAAGCGGCAAAATATCAAAGGAAATTCCTCAATTCCACCTAAATACGGCGTTGAACTAAGTCATTTTTTAAGCATCTAATCTCCCCTATCTTTTCAGCACACTCTCAACTGCTTTTCTCGAGATGAAGAATTTAATTTTGCAACTTTAAATGAAACATATCAAAAATCCCAAGAACTTAAAAAACAAAGAAATGCTGTAAAACCGAGATCAAAGGTATAATAACAAAAAAAATTTTATAAAAAATGAAATGAAAAAATTAATACAAAACAAATTTATAGAATATTGATCAAACTTTAAATTCTGCTGAGGTATTCGACACAAAACCCGTAAATGGTTCACTGGTACAGTAATAATAATATATATTTGTTGTTAAAAAAGATTGAATAAATTTCTTTTATGAGTTAACTTTCAATTCATATGGCTTTTGATCAATACATAAAACATGCACGCCACGTTCCATTGTTGCAGAATTGTGAATCAAAAGGACAGAAACTTTTGGAGTAAATGTTAAACCAGGAAGAAGTTTTGGAGTCAACCTGCAACAAATAAAAATTAATGTACTTTTAGTTTCAACAAAAAAACTTACATAAAATATTGAGTATGTGCAAGATGTCCAGTTGTACCAGAAAGAAGTTGAACCATCATATTAAAAACCATGCGTTCATTGGTAGGATCCATGCCTTGATTAATTTCATCAACACATCTAAAGGGTACTGGACAAAGTTCTTGAAGAGCCATCAAATAAAGCATTGTTGAAACAGAACGTTCACCACCAGATTGTTGTTGTGCAGTAAGACGGCGAAGCTGATTATAACTTCGAAATTTAACATAGATATCAATACCATATTCATTGACATTAAGCTAAAAAATATTGAAAAGTTAAAAAACTACATATTAAAAGAAACATTTACTGAATTAGATTCGGGAGTTGCAAGTCGCACTTCACCACCACAACCAATTTTTCCAAAGAAGTTCGAGAAATTTTCAGAAATTTTTACAATAAGTTCTTTTAAAGGTTTAAGCCATTGATCAAGAAGGGTTTTCATATCAGTTTCCCAATTTTTAATCTTAAAGTTTACACATTACTTATGTATGATACAAATATGTAGCAAAAACTGACCACATTATCACTTCTTCCAACAGCTACAACAACTTCTGCTTCTTCTTTTTCCAATCTTGCAAGTCTTTTAACATCTTCTTTAGAACCGCGTAAATTACCAACTTGTGCTCGAATTTCTTCTTGCTGAATTTCATTGTCACATTCTTCAATGGTTTCAGGAACTTTAAATTCTTCAAATTTCTACAAAACAACTGTAAGTTTTTGCAACAAAAGTCTTTCAAAACAAACCTGTTGTAACTCTTCATATATCTTTTTATGTTCATCTTTAGTTAAATTTGCAGGATTTGTTGTATTAATTCCAACAGTATCTTTCAAATCACGGCGAGCAGTTAAAAACAATAGTCTAACTTGTTCTTCTTCAGCTTTTTTTTCTCGATATCGTTCAGTAGATTCATGAGCCTGTAGATCGATTTCTTCAATTTCTTCATGTGTTTTATCAATCATAGTTTGATACATTTTTGATTGAACTATTTTAATTCCATGATCATTGGCATCTTTTTGAAATGATTCAATTGCTTTAACAATACCAGTAACTTCCCTTGGAATTTGCTGTTTTGCAACTCTTTCAATTTCTTCCAAATTCTTTTTTGCTTGTTCCATGTCTGGTTTTTCAGTACCAAATCTTTTTTCTTGTCGCTCAACTTTTTGAAACTTTTCCTCAGCAATTCGAATGCTATCACTTTGTTGTTGATATTTTTGTCTTAATTGAGAAACAGTGGAACGAAGACGCTCAACTTCAACTTTTTTGCCTTCAAGAAGAGTACGACGATCAGCAACCTAAATCAAAAATATAAAAATTTTTTTTAAAATTCATCAATACAAACTTCTTCAAGTTTTCGATCTAATTCTTCAGTATTTTCATCAATATTTCTTGTTTTACTAGTATGCATCGATCCAATACAACCGTCAAGTTTCAATGGAGTTCGATTTACAGTAACTTTTCCACCTTCATAACGAGACACAACAATATTAACCTAAAGCAAATATGTAACCAAAAATGATTTAAACAGAAAACTGACTCTTGATTTATTTGTAAGAAAAAGTTGAACTCTGCCTTTAATTTGATGAGCAACTGCTTCACAATTTTTATCAGTATTTTCGTCACCAATCGGAGTTTTGTCAAACTAAAACAATCTTTAGAAAGGTTAAAAAACAAAATTAAACTAACGAAATTGACAGAATTGAAGTAAGCCTTGACTTCGTCAGGAGCATTAAAAATATTACTAGCATAATCAATAAATCCCATCTTTTTTAATTCTGGATCAAGTTCAACAGCAACAGAACGTTGAGCAGACTAAAATATTTAAAGAAGGTAAAGCGAGTATTGTGAAAAAAATTATTACCATTTGTGGAGTCATAACAGAAGAACTAATATTAAATTTACTTTGAATAATTCTTTCATCTTCATTACAGCCAAAGATAAAAATACCAACATCTTTTGCTCCAATTAAATTATTCAAATATTTTGTGTATTTATCTTCAGTATAAATCTGCAAAATAAAAATTCGTATTTAAAAACAGGATGAAAACATACAAAAGCATAAGGAATATAAACAGGATGTCGAAATTGATTTTTATTTTTAGTATAAAAATCCCATGCTTTAACAATATTTTCATTCTTTTGCCATCGAGCTAATTGTTCAACCTTTCGAAAAAGGGTCTGGCTGACGGAAGCTTTGCGGCTTTCAATTTCCCGCTTTTTAAACAAAAAAGCCTTATAATCACTTTCATTTGCATGTTCTTCACGATCTAATTCTTTTCTCATTTCTGTCCATTCTCCTTCTTTTTGGTTTAATTCTGTTTTATCTGGCTTAAAAATAATAATGTTGTAAATGTAAAACTAGACAAAGAAATATTACAAACTTACAGGATTAGCTTTAAGTTCTTCATATTGTTGCGCAAATTGAGCCTTTAATGCTTTAATATCACCTAATTGTTTTTCCCAGTTATCACAAATGCTCTTCATATGCAAATATTCACGTCTAGCATTAGCTAACTAAAATATTGTCACAAAATTACATAACCAAAGTAATATCATAAACTTACAGCATCAGCATCAAAAGCTTGTCGAAGACGACGAATTTTATCCATAAGTGAAGTACGATGTGCATTAAATGATCCTGTCAATCTATCAACATTTAAAGCTTTTTGACAATTCTTGTAACCAATAATTTTTTCTTGAACAGCTTCTTTACGAGCATTAAAAGTTTTGACAATTTCATGAGCATCTTTTGCTTCTTGTTGTTTTTCCCGATAATTTTTTTCATTCGAATTATAAATTAAAAAAGCTTTTTTTGCTTTAAATGTGTTAATATTTTGATTACGTTTTTGACTTTCCAAAAAGCTTGTTGCCAAAGGTTTAACACGAGCAATATCATCACGAATCTTTTTCAATCTAAAGCATTAAATGAGAAATATTAAAAAGTAGTAAAACATACTGTGCTTCAAGATCACCCTTTTTGCCACCCATTTCATTACCTTCTTTCTGCTTTTCTTCAAGTTTAGTATGAAGTTCAATAAGTTCAGGATTTCCAGCCTAAAAAAGGTATCACCTAACAAAAATCTATAAACCTTAAAAATGTATTACCTTTTCAGTATTTCTTAATAATAACTGTGAATCTTGTTCAGCAAAACTTTTAACTTTATCTTGAGCTAAAAATGTGCATGGATTTCCAACTTGAATATTATATGCTTCAATAGCTTTTGTATGATCGGCATGTGTGACTCGTTTATCATTGATAAAATATGTAGCATTGTTAGGTTTGCGGAGTAAAATTTTGAATCTTCGAAGTCCAGATTCTTCATTATCATCCTTAAGAAACATTTCAACATAGCCTTCCAATTTTCCATGTCGAATAAAATCACCAAGTTTATCAGAACGACCAAGGAATTTTGGGGAGCCACCAGAGGCAAGACAAATTCCACAAATAATTGTGCTTTTTCCAGTACCATTTGGGCCAACAATTACATTCATAGATGGTCCAGGAATACATTCAACATGATTATATGTTCTAAAAAATGATTAAGTCGGACTTTGGTAAAGAAAAACCCACAAAAAATCATGAAAAACAAGCTTTCGAATAGAACCTCGAGGGTAATCTTCTTTTTGAAAGGTTGAAATATCTTCATCCATGTTTGATATCAAACTATAAAATTAAATCGTTATCAATTTACTTAAAAATCTGAATGAATGTGAAGCGGATAAAACGAGCAAAGAGAACAAAAGTAATTAATAGTTACAAGGGTAAAGTAATCTTTACTCTGTACGAATTAAACTTAAAGGCTAAAAGAGAGAAGAATTTAATATTTATGTTGCAATAATATTGCAAACATTGTAAAACACAGCAAAGAAGTTTTTTTTTGCAAAATTTTTCGAAAAAAAACGACAAAGAAAAACTGAATTTCCCGCCCTACTTTTTCCTACGACGAAAACAACTCCAATGTCCAGTGTACGGACGAACGAATGACGGCGACAAACACAGATGGCTTTTAAAATTTTAAGATTTTTTAATCAATCCATCGACCGCGGTCGTAAAAAATAAACAATTTTTCCGGGTTTTCTTTCCTGCAAAGTATTTAGTAATTTTCTTCATATTCGATTCTTTTTCGTTCACATAAATTTACAAAAAGTTTGCAAAAAGTTGTATATTTTTCAGGGTAATAGAAATATATAACGTTTTATTGATTTGTATTTATAAAAGAGTGTTTACAAACTGAATAGTTTACAAAGTCTGCTTTTTTTTGTATGAAGATTACAGCTTTAATCATGGCGGGTGTTGAAGACTTTTTTGATTCTGATTCATTTGATGAAAAACCAACTGGTGCATCTATCTTGTGTACGAGATATTTGAGATCTTCAATTCCGATCATTGGTTTGTCACACGTAAAAATTTTTGCAGTAATTAATAATTCATAAATTAAGGTGGTGAACAAATATACGAAATTATTCTAAATGATTATTCTGATAGATTTTGGGCTTGTCGAATTTGTAATAAAGCTGATAGTACATTGGATACGGTTGATGAGCATATACATTCACCTGAACATGTTCATGCAGCATTTGTGAGTGAAACTTTTGAAAAAAAACATTGATAATAAACATTATTTAGAAAGTTTACAAGATTTATGATGCATATAAAGCTGAAGTAGATGCTGCACCAGAATCCGAACATTGGGCAATTGAATATAAACATCTTATTGAGCATATACGTCAAGTTGGCCCTCTTCAACCATTAGCATATTATTTCACAAATACACCAAATGATCTTGCAAAAACTTTTGGGATTACAATTAATAAAAATGGTGTCAAAGATGTTGTTGAAGAAATTACAGATTCCATAAACATTGTTCATTGCAATAGCTGTAATGAAGTGTATTTCTCCGAAATTGATAAAGAAAAATCATTTCAAGCAAAATTTGATCATTTTGCAACAGTTGATCATCAACGATGCATGTATATTAATAATTATTTAAAATCTCGTAAGCATTTTTGCTTTTTCGTTATCTTTTTTAATGACCCCACTCTTTGTAGTTACATTGACGAAGAAAGAAGGCTTACCTGCAACAGTAAATGCAAAAGAAGAATGTGATCTATTAGTTAGTGCTGAAGATAATATTGCTTATGGGCCTCCAATTGGTTTTCAACATTGTATTGCTTTTGGCGGTAAGTAAATAAGCCTCATATTTTATTTTGCAGTTTTTCCTGAATCAGCTGGTTTCTTTTTTTATTGATATTCATTTTTATCACAATTTTTTCATGTTTAAATTTTATGTCATTACTGTATTTTTAATATTCTTGTTTGCATTGTTTCTTTTTCCAATTTTATTATTACATTTTTTCAGAATTTTTTGTTTTGCAATTCTGATTGCAACTGTTTTTTTATATTTCTCAAATATTTTTACCACTTTTTTTTGCTATATATTTTTTATTGATTTAATTACTTTAGGACAAAGTGAATACTTTTGCAATATTTGCTACTGTCTAATTCGATGTGAACATGTTCGAGAGCATTTCTCTTCTGAAGCTCATATTGAGAGATTTTTGGTAAGTCTTTGGTTTAAAAAGATATACGGTAAAAACTATTGTGTGTAATGTGTTTCAATATTTTGTATAAAAAGCTCAGGTTTTTGAATTAAATGATTATTCCATTCATGCAGGAAATATAAATGCGCCTAAATGTTAGGCGGCATCATTAAAACATTTCAAACTTTATTACCGATTTTAGCGCACGAATTTGTTGCGCTAATTTGTGTTTATATACAGAAAAGTAAACGCTTTTAATTAAATGGAGCTTGCAGAAATGCGCCCTTATTGGTTTGCGTTACCTTTTTTTTCTGATTGAACATCTTTTTTTTAGCTACCGTATACCGTCAACTAAAAGATATATTTTTAGAGATCCAAAACTCCAAGCAATTATGTTAATATTGAATATGAACCAATTGAAAAGCGTCGACTAAAGATTGAAAGTGAACTTGCTGGACAATTTAAAGAATTTGTTGAACTTCATCATTGGGATGCCGAAGTTCCTGCACCATCATTACTCCGGGAAGTTGCTTTTCCTGAAAAAAGAAATTTAACTCTAACTTCATTTGCAACTTTACCACCAAATGTTTTGATTTGTGATGTGAGTTTGTCATTTAGAAATTCTTGACTAATCTGTTCTTTTATAGATTTGTAATATGTGTTTTTCGTCCAAACAACAATCATGGGAAGATCATGTCTTTGATGAACATCATTTTGAAAGATTGGTTGCAAAACAAAAAGTTGAAAGAGGTAATTTGCATTCGTAATAGGTTAAGAAATTTAGTTAATTTTATATTTTAGATCCTCGTTCATTTATTTTTGAAAACAGTGATCTTCCACGACTTCATCGACAGAAAAGAGCACATTGGAAAGATCAAGGCGCAATTCACGATGTTCAAAATTATGGTGAATATGCATTGGATTTAATTTTTCGAGATGTTGTTGCATGTGAATATATTTGTTCATGCTGTTATGAAAGTTTTCCTGATGATAATCCTCAAGCTGTTATCTATCATACAAGATCTTTAGCACATATTAAAGCTGCATTAGTATGTTTGAACTAATTTTCAAGCCAGTTTTGACAGCAAACTTTTTTTAGATTACTGTAAATCCTGTTTTTGCTGCAAAACTTTTAACACCCCGAAATGAAGTTGAACTTAAAGCAATGGTTTTGGATTATATACAAAATCGTGCAGCACCAGTTTTTGAAACAAAGATGCGAGTTTTTGATCCTACAACATCATTCATATTAAATTCACAAGTTAAAATTCCAAGAATTTTACTACGATTATCTTTGGCAGATCCAGATTCTCGTGATGCTATTATTGCTGATAATGGAATGGCAAATTATAACGGAGGTTTGAATACATTTGTTTCATAATATACAGTATAAAAACTTTTTTTTCTAGAAATTTCAATTTATGATGATAAAGATTATCTTTGTTTAACAACTGCATTGGAAGCTACAAATTTATTATTAACTCGAATAGATTCAAAAGTTGTTGTATTTTGGTGCAATGTAATGCTACATTTATAAAAATATATCGCAACTTATCCATCTTTTTTTAGGATTGTCATACTTCGTTTTCTGCATTTCAACGTGATCTTAAAACAATTTGGACTGATCATATGTTAACAGAATTGCATTGGAATCGTACAGCTTTATTAAAGCAAAATGAATTAGGCTTAGATTGTCTTTTGGATGGCACTTCACAATATCAACCTGCTCTTTTTGATCAAAGTGGTATTAAAAAGGTAATTTAAAATAATTTATTACAGTTGCATATGTAACTAATTTATAATAAATATTGCAGAAGATTCCTTGGTATTGGAATGATGAAAAAAATTGTTTCCAATTTGTTCTCAATAATAAATGTCATCTTCATGATGTTTATCAACAATACAATTTTCAAGGAATGAATCGTGTCTTTTGTTCACTTTGCTGTGACATTATAGAACTTTCTGAAGATTCTTTAACTGCTCATGTTCGATCATTAAAACATATGATTTTTTATTTGGTAATGGCTTATATATGCATATTTATAATTAACAATTACAGTACCCTTATTTTAGCATAAATATTATTCTCAAGATGTTGTACAACTTGAAGATATTCTTGCAGATAATGCAAAAGAAATTGTTGTTGCTCGGCTAATTACTCGTGATCATATTGCTGATAAAATTCGATCATCTGAAACAAAAAATTCGAGAGTTTTGCTCTTTGATGCTCGGGGTGGACAATGCCAATATCCAGTTATTCAAAAAATTGTCGAAGATGAAAATCGTATTATTAAACTTGGATTGTTTAAAGTTGTTACAAAAATTAATGCCCTTCCATCCGCATCGATCTACAGTATTGCATCATTGCATAATTTACCAACTCCAAAACCAAACAAAATGAATATTAAACAACAAGTATTGCTTCATATGGTATTAAAAAATGTATTAAGTGATAATTTTCCTGATAAACGACCCGCAAGTCTTGAAGATCTTGTAAAAGAAGTCCCTCAACCAGCCCCAAAGCCAAAAGTTATTGCTCCTGTTGCATCAAGAGTAAAACTGGGATTTAATGGACAAATTAATGTTGAACTTACTTCTACCGTTGCTCCTGTACCTGCTCCTATTGGTGTTCCTGCACCAGTTTTACAACCCACTGGTGTTATGGCTCCAGTTTCAGTAATGCCAGTGCCCGTAAGAATTGACGAACCTACACCCATGGATATTAGTGATGATGAAGGTCCAATACGTGGAAGAAGAAGCCGTTCAAGAACATATTCACCTGAAGGTAGATATGATGCACCTTCATGGAGAAATATTCGACGACGATCACGGTTTGTTACAAATGTGTTTGATAATGCATTTTAAAGAGGTGTTTAAATTTTAGTTCTCGTTCACCAGTTCGTTTGAGAAGTGATGATCCACGAGAATACAGTAGAAAACATGAAGAAGATAATTGGAGAGAGCGTGATCGAGGTTCATCTCGACGAGGAGATGATCATTACAAAAGAGATAATGACCCATATAAACAACAAAAAGAACGAGTACGTTCACCTTCCTCATCTTCCCATCGAAATCGTTCACCGCCATCATCTCGAAATAGATCACCACCATCGTTATCTTCTCGGTCTTCAAGATATGAAAAAGAGCCAGCTAGAAGAGCAGCATCTCCATCATCATCTGCTCGTTCTTTAAGATATGAAAAAGAACCATCAAGAAGAGGTACATCTCCAAGAAAATATTATGATGATCGAAATGATGAATCTCCACCACTTCCTCGATATGCTGAAGATGAACGTCCATCATCACATTCATCTCGAACTCCTCGATATATTGAACAAGAAGAATACAGTAATCATTCAAGATCAGAGATGATGAGAAATGAAGAAGAGCTTTATCGACAATATCGTCTTGCAAATCCATCACCAACTCCTGACTTTAATCAACCTCCACCATCAATGATTGGAGATCAATTTGGTAGACAAAGACCCACATCAGCAAATGGTTCATCACATATTATTGATCTTCAAATGGGACAACAACAACAGCCGCAACATAATGATCCAAATTATGATAAAATTCTTAGAAATTTACCAGTTATTACACCACATACAACAATTTTACCAACAATTGATCTTACAAAGCCACCACCACCATTACCAACAATTCGTCCGAGTGTATTTCCAATTACATATGGGGCACCTCCACCTTCTTTTGGAATGCCACCTCCTGGATTTCCTGTTGGTCCTTTTAGTGGGATGCCACCTCCACAACCACAGCAACAACCAATTGATCAAGCAGAACTTGTAAAAAAAGCTAAAATGGAATTATATAATCGTGATTTGATTAAACTTACTGGCAGAGGGCAATTAGTTGAATACTGTATGTTTTAGATAACATCATTTATAATCCATCAATGCATATTTTTTTAGTGATGAAACAAAGCTCTGATCCAATTCCCAGTAACGATCCGCCATTATTATTTAATGAAGTTTTAAAAACAAAGCAAGCAATTGTTGGAGCTGATCAAGTTGCCCAAGTTTTATGCTATGGTGAACCAGATTACGAAACGTATTTATGTATCATGTGTCAATATTGGACTACGGTATCAGATATGTTTAAACATTTGAAAGATGAAACTCATCGATTAAATTATATGGTACAAATTTGATTTTTTAAGGTTTTATCTGACTAATCTAAATTCTTTTAGAATAAATCATATAAACTTCAACATGCCAAAGTAATAGTTGAAGATAAACGGGAAAGACGTGAAATAATGTTACATGAATTTTCATTAAAAATTTCAAAATGTGAAGGCGGTAAATTATGTAACACTCGGATGAGAACAATTTTAAATGCAACAGCGCTTTTAAAAATATGGTCAGTTTATATTTTTTGAAATCGATATGGACTCTATATTTATGTTATTTTCAGGCCAGAATTTTTGGATTATGTTGATAATTCATGGAAACTTGGAGGTTTGTTTTTGAAGGTTACGATAGGGATACTAATATAAATGGATTTTAGAAGAAGAAGATGAAATGCCTCCGATTGTAGCAACAAATGGCTCAAAATCGGTTGCTGAATCACGAAAAAGATCTTTATCTCCTCGAAGTCGAGAAAAGGCTTCCTCAAGGTATACCTTTTTAAAGTTTTAACGATTTATTATTAATAATGCTTAATTTCTTTTAGCCGGAATCCATATTCTCGAGATTCTGATCGATCAAGAAGTGATGATAAGCGTAGATCTGATGAACGTCGTCGAAGTCCTCCGCGTGATAGTCGAACAACAACTCGTGATTCTCGAAGTCGTCGATCAAAATCTCCTAGATCTTCTTCAAATCGAAAAAAATCTCCTGAAGATACCCGTCCAATGTGGGAACAGCAAGCAGAACGGTGAGTAAAATTAAAAAGTGTTTTTCATTTGTAAGAATCTTACACTGTATATCTTACTGTAAGACTTACAGTAAGATATTTTTTGAAATAATATTTTTCACTTCGTTGAGCCTAACTTTTAAATATCATAAAATTAGCCTTGAATTTGAAAAGATTCAATTTCGGAATTGAGAGTAATAAAAATTTAGAATAATTATTACATATTACCTTGTTTTAACCTTTTATAGATTCCGGAAAGAAATGGAATTAATTTCAAACAATCCTTCAATTGATTATGATGATGCTAGTAAAGCAGGAAGTGAAAGAATTCGTTCAGTTGTTGCTGCAAGAACACAAGGTACTCATAATCAAAGTAATGAAGCATTTGATGAAGAATATGATCGGAGCTTTTCTGAAAGTATTGAACCTGAACCAGAAGAACCACGAATGTCTGCAGCTGAAAAACGAATAATGGAACAAGAACAAGAAAAAAATAAATTAAAAGAATTTCAACGTTATGTTTCTGCTTTAATTCTTATTCGATCTGAAGCAATGGACAATAAAGGAGTTGATCGTGAGGCCGTTGAAAGAATTTGTAAAGATTCTGGGGTTTCACCTGATAAGCTTTTCTCTGATGAAGTTTTGGAAGATGCCGCACGAAGAATTGGTTCAGATTCCATCTATACTTTAATGGCAATTGGTAACTTTAAAAACTTAATTTACTTGGATTTTACAGTATTCCCCCTTTTTTTAGCGCATCATTATCATCATCAAAATGAACCACCTCCAAAAATTTTACAAGAATCTGCTGAATCCGCTAAAACTCCACATGCTGCAACTTTACTAGCACAAATTGGAATGTAAGTTCTTGAATATTTTTGAAATTTGTCTTAAATAATTTTTGTAGGGATAAAAGTAGCATTGCAAATTTATTGAGAAAAGTTGCAATGAGTAAATTAGGTTATAATGAAGAACCTGAAAGACCTGACCTTTCTGCAGAAGAAAAGAAAGCTCGAAGAGGAAAACGTGGGGGTGTAAAACAAAAGTTGAGAGAAATGCAAGCAAAACTTCGAACTCTTCAACATGTTTCTGGTGTTTACGATTATCCTCCAAATTATTATGGCCCTTCCAGCGATATGGGATATTATGATGAATATGCAGGGCCACCACAACAAGGTCGTGGATCATCAGGATATTATCCAGATGATCCTTATTATTATGGGGGGCCATCAGAAGGTGGACCACCATCTGGAAGATATAATCATATGGATTATGATTATCCTCGGCCACCTTCAACTACAAGTAGTATCAATCCTTCTAGAGAACCTGCATATCCAGCTGGTTATCCTGCACCAAAAATTAAACCTCCACCTTCTCGACAACCTCCAAATCTTCCATATGGTTATAACACAGACCCTGATATTGAATGGTCCGGAATCCCACCAAAACCTAAAACCAAAGCTGCCACTGGAGGTAATACAGTACCTCTTGGGCCACCGCGTATAAGGCCATCAGGTTAAAATTGTTTTATTTTTACTTTTTTATTTTTAACTGTTTGTTTTTAGGTGGTTACGGTAATCCATCAACAAGAGTTCCAACAACTAATGCTCCTCCAACAGCAACGACATCTTCACGTCCAGCATATGACGCATCCCAATATGGTTATCCTGGACATCCTGGTTATCCTGGACATCCTTCTCAACCGCCACATCCATCTTCTGCAAATCCTGCAAAATCTCAGCCATCAAAACCACCACCTGGTGATTGGGATGAAGCTGAAAGTTTTCTTCAAAATCTTTTTAATTAAGTATTTTTTACGTGTTTTATTCCTTTTTTATTAACAGTTTTTTTTAAAAATATTATTTATTTACGGTTTTTTATTAATTGTGTGTTTTTTTTATGTAAAATATCTTTGAATTTCCATCTGATGGGACATTAATGGTAAGTCAACTGGCATTTGAATGACGATTAGTCCTTCCGTAAAAAGCATTCCAATTTATAAAAATGGCGTAATATATTTCAAATCATCATTTAATTTTGAAATTTTGTCTGCAGTTTGATTTAAAAGAAATTGTATGTAATCTTTTGAACCGAAGCTTTGCATGCAATAAGAAATAGAACTATTACAAAACCAACAAACATGAAATTACAAAAAATATTTTGAAAAGATTCGGCCATTTTATTCTTCAAAAATTTTATTGCCATTTATTTGAATTAAACAACTGCAGTTTTGGACTAATTTGGAACTAAAAATCAATTAAAAATAAAAAAAAATTAAAGAGGCCACATCATTGGATATAGATAAGTGATATCCCTGACAACTAAAAAAAATGACATTTCCCAATACACAAAATTTTAATGTATGCATTTTTTAAAAGTAACGGATATTTTTTTTATCAAATTTAAACATGAGAATTACTGAAAGCAAAAAATAAAATTAAAATTATTTACACATTTTTGAAATAGTAAATAATTTTGTATAAAAAATAAAATTTATAAAAATCAAAATAATTAATTTAATTAAATACATTAATTCTAAAATAAACTTTTTTTTAAAATTAATACAAAAAACAAACAAAAAAATAAATGGTTAAAAGCGTTGTTTTACATGTGTTAAAAATGGCTGAGAAATTTTTACACCCCCAATTATTGGAGTCATATTTGGAGGCTTTGATGGAATAATTGAAAGCTGTAATTAAAATATGCAAAGATTAGTTTTAAACAAGAATAAATGTATAAAAATTACCTCAAATTGATTTAATAAATTTGCAGTGATAAGATAAAGTTCAAGTCGAGCTAAGCCTTCCCCCAAGCATGCCCGTTTTCCGATACTAAATGGAATTAATTCTGGCTTTGAAATAAATTTTCCATTTGCATCAATAAATCTTTCAGGTTTAAATTTTAGTGGTTCTGGAAAGATTGTTTCATCGTATAAAACTGATGAAATTTGTGGAACTACAATTGTATCCGCTTTTAAAGAATATCCATGAAAATTAATATCAGTGATAAGCCGATGTGGAACATTATTTGGCATTAAATTACAACATCGTTGAGTTTCTGCAACAACGGCATTCACATATGGAAGATTCATTTTATCTTCGATGGTGATAATTCGATCAGATCCAATAATTTTATCTAATTCTTGATGCAAAAGGTTTTGAGATTCTGGATTTGTCATCATATATAAAACCATCCAAGAAAGAGTATTCGAAGTTGTCTCCTGTGCCGCAAGCCACATATCAAAGACACATCCAAAAAGTTGTTCATTTCTGAAATCACTGATATTAAAGCTCTTAAAAATTTGCATAATTCCTCTTACGAAAACATCTCCAAATCTTCACCAGCTTTTTCATTCTTTTGTTGTTCTCGAAGATATGCTTCAACGTAATCCGTTGGCTCAGAATCCTGGCTAAAATCAATTTTTTGTCTTCTTTCTTGAATTTGATAATTAAAAAATGTTCGAAGTTCATCCCCTAATCGCTTTCCTTCATTATATGCAGTTTTAAATCCAGGAAGGCGTTGCAAGATTCCAGAAGTATCCGCCGATAAAATTCGAAATAATGGATTCCCAGAAACTTTTATAAAATCACGCATAAAATTTTTAATTTTAAAAAATTCTTCCAAATATTGCTAAAATTTTTAAAATAATGATTTCAAAATTTCAATTTTTTAATTTTTAAATTTTGCATATTTATTATAATTGTATTAAACTTACTTCATGAAAAGCATATCCAAAGATTAATAAATTTATGATACTTCCAACTGCCACATCAATCTTTTTATGAACACTCATTTCATTTTCCCCATTTTTAAGTTCTTCTTCCTTCATTTCATCAATCATCCATCGGACTTCATTAATTACACGTTCCTGCATCAAATTTTTGCCCATACCAAATTTCTTTAAAACATGTAATGCAAATTTTCGATGCGTATGCCATAGCTCTCCATCCGTCATAACAATTCCATAAATTCCACCTCGAAGAACTTTTAATTGAGTATTTGGGCGACCCGCAAATGCATCAGCATTTTTTACAAATGCTTCTTGAATTAATTCAAAACTGTTAAAGCTTACAATCGGCTTATTTCCCATCCATAAAGTATTCAGATTACCGTATGTTTTATGGAGATATGTTGGAATATTGCCAAAACCATGTTTATAAAGATCAAAAAAATTTCCAATAATTGGCAAGGGTATTGGTCCTGGGGGGAGTGTTTTACGCTTCCAATAAAATGTGTTGAAACACCAACCAAAAATGCATAAAAGAAAAATGTACAAAAACATATTTTAAAGCCAAAAAACACAGTTTTTTAGGTACTTTCAAATATTGTTTTTTTTTATTATATACCCGTAAAAAATATGTGTGGTCCCCATTTTTCAATGAATTGTTTTTTTTTGTGTAGACTGTGCCCCATTTTATTTGTATGTCTGTAATTACAGATACAGAAGTACACAAATAATCTTCTTCCATCAACAAAGTGTTCACAAATATATTCATTTTTTTAAAAGCAAAAGCGGACCACCCCAAATCATTATTTTTCTGTGCCTTAAAAGTACACCACCGTTTTGGGTGGGCTGATTATTCTCTCTCTCTCTGTTATCACACTTAAAATTTGCATCAAAAAAAGAAAGAAAGAAAAAAATTGCTGTGAAAGGAAAGGATTGACAAGCACAGCATTTTTTTTGCTGCTGCTGCTGCTCACAGGTGGTCTAATTAAAACAGATAAAAAGAACATTAAATAAAAAACACAAAAAAGAAGACTTTCTTTGTCTGTGTCTCAAAGTACTTTAATTTTAAAGAAGACTTTAATGTTCGTTTGGATGAAAAAATTTAAAGTGCAAAATTGATATCAAAAATATATTTCAAAAAAAAGCATTTTTATATTTTGGGGGTCCCAAAAAGTGTGTTAATTAAAGTCTGAAAAATAGAAATTATTGTAGAAAGTCAAAGAATTACATAAAAAATAAAAACATGTCTGATGGCAGGACATAAAATGTAGCCAATCATATTTGAGTCGAAGCTTCTCATGTCTGCTTAAATAAAAAAATAAAGTTTTTTAAAAAAAAGATTTTTGCGATTGAAAATAAAGTTGCAAATATAAATAAATAAAGATGTACAACAAAATGTATTTTATAGGCTATTAATTATAGCTATAAAATCCCAATTTTTTTAGAGTTTTTAATGCTGCATAAATATTACTATTTTATCGCTTGCTGATGGTGCAGGTGATTATGTCAAAACTGAAATATGTTGAATTAGAAAAGAAATTATTATTCTAAGAAAGAGAAAAATTCGAAGATTCCATAAACAATGCTATGCAAATTTTTGACAACAATTCTATGCCTGTTTAAATCGTTCATCCACAATTGCCCCAGCAACAACAATTTTATGTTCCACGATTATAAATATTAGCTTTTAAATTTGTTTTGTTTATTCATTTTATCTTAGTATTTTTTTACTTTGCATTGAATTTTATAAATGTATGTTTTTGTTATTTATTTGAGCGCCAACTGTTGAGTCCTTTTTTTATTGCTTTAATATTTGTTAACCTTTTTGCCTTAAATTTTCATTGATTTTGGACCAGATGAATCGGTAAATTTTTTGACTTTCTCATTTATTGCATAAAACATTGTATTAGACAGTAGCTCATCATGACCCCCCCCCCCTTTTTTTGTTGGTCCTTTTTCTTTCTTGCAATTTCATTTCCTGAAAAATTTTTCTACAGCCGAAGTTGTTTTAAGCTTTATATTTAATTAATAGACTTTAATCGTAGTGACTGTCTTTTAATTTAAAAATTTTAAAAAACAGTTCTTTAAAAATTAAAATATTAGCTTTCATTTTCCCCTTTAACTCAGATATTTTTTTAGGAATTTAAAAAAATATACAATCATACAGTACGAGTACGATTTGTACTAATACTTTTAGTAAATAAATTTAAAAAATTATAATTTCAGGATTTTTACCCACCGTAAAGTAAATTTTTTAAATCAAATTTTTTTTTCTTTTAATATTGCTTAATTAATTTTATACAATTTTCTCTCGTGATATAAATTTTTAAAAAAATTTATTCTTTTTTTTAAAAAAAACATTGCTAAAAATTAACAAAAATCAATATTTTCAGTTTACAAAAATGGATCAATATGAAAAAGAAAAGAAACATTTATTTCAATATTTACGTCAGACATTATTAACTGGAGTGTTTTATAATGTTTTCACGTTCTTCCCAAACTTTTTTGATTATTTTCGACTTCGAAAACTTTTAAATATTCAAGAATTTACGGAAGAAGAAACGAATACTTTGAATGAATGTATGAATAATTTGATTGAAGTTATCTCAGAAAATTTAGGTCACTATTTAACTCGTTACTACATCAAAGATCTCTACAAAGTTTTAAAAATTCGATCAGTTTTGGAGTTTTTTAAAACTGACTTTATAAAATTTATCAATGAAAATTCAAAAGAAAAGCTTAAGAAAATTACTGCATATAATAGCGACATGTGGGATAAAGTTGATGCAGCTTCCTCAAATGAAGAACGTTATCCCCGAGAAAGAGGCGAAATTCCAAATTTTGATGGAATTCCAGAATCACATTATTGGTGGACTCAACATCATCGAAATGGCGATGCAAATCCTCCAGAATTTGATTTTGAAGAATATTCTCGCATAGTTTGCCCTGATTATAAAACTCTTTGATTTTGTTACTCCATTTTCCAATAAAAATAAACAAATCAATAAAAATAATGAAATACTGTAATATCTTTTTCACGAGCTTCTTTTAAAAGAAAAAATTTGAACCGTAGAAACGGGCTAAGGTGTAAATGGTTGCCTTTTAATCAAACATTTTTTTGGATAAATTTGAAACTACCTAAGATAACTAGTTCTTTAATCCCCTATATAAATTTTTAAAAAGATAAATTTGCGTATTTTTTAAGTTTAACAATAACTAACAAAAAATTTATTATAAAAGATGCAAACATGAAAAAAAAAAAATGGAATTTTTAAATAATCATCACAAAACTTTTTTGTAACCCGAAAAACTTTTAACACGTCTAAAAACAAGTTATAAAAGATTATAGCCCAAAATGATTGTAAAGAATCCATCGAATAAAAAGTGATTCTTTAATTATTTGATTGGCTTCTTTTGAAGTAACATTTTTAAGATTATTATTATTTGAAGCTAACAGTTTTAAGACATTATCCAAATGTACAGCAGCAGTTCGTTGAAGGATTCGTCGATGAAGGGCTGTTCGAACAAAGGCCATTTGAATTGAAGCATCATGACCATGTCCACTTCGAATTAAATGAGATCTTATTGTTCGAAGCTTTCGAATACTTAAATCTAAGAGAGAAAGGAATCGATGAAGTTCCAGGCGATTCCTTTTAATACATTCAAAACTGCAAGATGAAAGGGCAATCCGCCATCGAAGTTCTGGTTGAGACCGAGAAAGTAAAAATGCAAAAAGATTTGGAACTGATATCGGAAGATTATGGGGATATCGGGCTCCCCCGATAGATGAATGCAGGGGTGGAATGAAGACAATGGCAGGTAATCGATCAAAGCGATATTGAAATGGTAAATCATTGACAGAGGTATCAATTCTAAAAAAAGTAGTATACTGTAATATTTGGAATTGAAATAATTCAAAACAAACACTTACAAGTAAAATTTGATGTGGTCATTAAAATCAGAGAAATATGAGGCTACAGTATGAAGAATGTAGGAAATTGATGCGGATGGACCATGTGTTAAACCACCTGTAAAAAATACAACAGAATCATGCTTTCTCTAAAAAAATTACAAAATTACAGTAATCTTTTCTGTGTTTCAAAAATTAACAAACTTTTTTTGCTAAAAGACTCACAAAATCATTTGCATTTAATTTTTGAAAACTTTGAACATTTTTTTCTGTCACTTTTTTAACAATTTTTTCGGCCATTTTAATGGGATTCAATTTTCGGGAATGAAAATCAATCAAAAATTTAGAAACTTGTTCCGCATTTATTTCATCGTTCATTAAATGTGAGCTTTCACGATCCGCAGAAATTATCACCAATTTGTCATTGATTGATTTTGTGGAATTATCAAAATTTAGCTGTTTCAAAAGATGATAATTGTGTTTTCGACAAGCCGCAAAAAATTTTATTGTTTCATTCGAAGCACATCCAAGTCCTTGAATTGATGAAAAATCAGCTCCAGAATTTTGAGAACTTTGAATTTGTGGAAAATTTTCTGTTTTTTTCATCAATCGATACCATTCACAATTAATTTGATCTTCCCAGCTTACATGAAATAATGACGTTGTTTTCAATGGAAATCTCGGAGCAAAACAGCACCGTTTTTGAGCATTTTCAATTGGGATAACTTTTAAAACAGCCGAACAATATTCTCCTTCATGGCTTAAATCGATTGAAGAATTAGATTTTGAACAAATTCCTGCTTTAATTAAATGTTGACAACATGGAAGAATTTGTTCCGGATCAAGTGCCATCCTTCGACAACCGTTTTGGGCTTCTTCAATCTTTTTTGAATCCAATTTTGGTTGGGTTACTGTAACAGCGGTGCCATTGCAAGAATGATAGGCTTTTGCTGCATCTCGAATAATTTTGAGGGAATTACTTTGTGCAACATTGCTACCGTAATCCGTCGTAAAAAGTATTGCAGCATTTGATTCAGAGATTGCAGAATGAAGAATTTCTGATTTGCCGCCAGATTCCATCATATCCAAATAAAGCCATTCAACAATAGGCCGATCAAAATTATGGGTAATCTTTTCTTTAATCCATTCAAGGATATCATCAGATTTTGTATGTTTCGTTAACAAAAATGCCGTGGAAATATTAAATTTAATTTCAGGGATTTCAATTCTGTTTCGTGTTAAAATTCGAATTCGATTAAAACTATCAAGGGATAACTCAGATGCCAAAAGTGGATTCTGAATAATTATTAATCGAGTGGATTCAAGTAATTCAGCTAAAAAAGAATTTATTATAAAAATATTTATATATTTAAAACTTACGAAAACCAGCGGATTTCATTGCAGTTGCAATAAAAGTTGTATATTCTGGAGGTGGCAAATTATCCTAAAATGTTTGGGATTAACTAAAGCTGCATTAAAGAAAGATATCATTACTTTAAAAGGAAAATATCCAACAACAAGATGCTCAAATTCAACAAACATTTTATCCAATTCTGCCATGGATGAAATTTTATCAGCTGGATCAATAAGATGTTTTACAAATCTGTAATTATCATATCATAGAAAAAAGTTCAACGTTTTAACCGATACCGAAATAATCCTGTTGTAGATGGAACACCCGGATAATTAATTTGAACTTTTCCAATATATCCAACAATAATGGGAAAAGAATAAAGTTTAAATTGTCGCTTACATGATCCAAATTTTGTAAAACAATTTACTGCCGAAAATCGAACCTACAAAAGATATTTACCGGTAATTAACTACAGTAATCTCTTTATAAAATTACCGTAGGCATAAATGAAAAACTTGTTGCAACATCTGTGAAAGGCTTTTTAGCTTCTTGGGAGTGTAAACTCCATGGAGCATAAAACATTAAAATTGAAATTTCAGATTTTTGTAACAATTCTGATGCCATTGCATTATTACCGTAATATAAATCATCAATAATTGCACGGGTATAATTTGGAAAAAATGGCAGCGGAGGTGGAGCTGGACGGGTAAGTAATTTTCCATCTGATGACCTAAAAGATGTTTCCATCTTTGTCTTTGTTTGTCGGGAATTTTTGATAAGAATATTAGCAGACCCGATCCATCGACACGTAACAATCAATAACCAAATTATCGCAATTATCCACATGTAACGATTTAAAAAATAATCACTTTCTCGAATTAAATATTTTAATTTTTCAATAAATGTTTTATTATCAAAATTTTCGGCAATATCTCGGGAACCTAAAAAAGGATAAAGCTGTTGTAAAAAATAGGAAAAAGATTCGAAAATCATTAAAACTATTTGTGGAATCAATTATTTGAACAAATCCGAATGTCCCAAACCGATTACAAAAACTACGGTAGTATAAATTTCAACATAATACGAAAATTGACAGAAAAACAATGTTTCTTGTTCAAGTGTGGAAATTTCGGATTAATGAAAAATAAGGGATTGTCCAGACGTGACGTCACTATAAAATCGAAAATTTTGAACCCCATCCACCCTTCCGTCACGCTTTGCCCTTTGATCTTTGTCGGCTTTTTAGCAGGAGCGTCACGTTTAGCTTACCCCCCACTCACCCATAAAACCCGTGACGTCACGTCTGGACGCTCCCTAAGCGAAATATTCTTTCAATTTTGGGAAAGCTGGTGATCCAAAAAATATCTTTCAAACTCGAAATATCATTTAAAAAGTTTAACGATTTTTAAAGATCAATTTGAAAAATAAAAACGAAAATGCTTAAAAAACTGTCAAAATTAAAGCAGCGCCCTCTTTTTTGGACACGTCATTTATACATACACTCACGGCCACTACAAACAAAACATACCTTCCGTAAAATTTTTTTCATTCACACTTTTTTCGTCTGCTTTTTCTTCTTCAAAGCACTTTTCAATAAATATATTTGTTGATGCTTCTTTAATTGCTTGCTCAAATTCGTTTTGAACTAAATTTTCAACAAATTTTTCAATTTCACCGGAAACAATAGATTCTGTAATTTCTTCTGTTTTTGCAGAGAATTGAGATACAGGCATATCACGATCAAAAAATCAATGGCAAAAAAAATGGAAGGAAAGAGAGGGAAAAGTTGGTTGATTGAAAACACGTGGAATGTATTCTAGCGTAAAATAATTAATTTTTATCACATAAAATATCAGCCATTTGGCAAACAATTGTTTGTAATCGATCAAATGCCAAACTATTTTTGGCACACAATTTTTGAGCGACGACGGACGATAGGAAAGGTGAATAAATAGGGATGAAAAACAAAGCGCTACAAAAGCAACACATTTTTAGTATAAAAAATGGAAAATAAAAAACTTTTCAAAAAAATTAAATGGTTCAATTTTTGTACCAAATTTTAAAAAACGTGGCAGTAGCCAAAAAAGAGAATGTATTTTATTAATGAAAAAAAAAACAAACAAAAAAATATACAAAACAAAGTACAAAAACAGGATACTAAAAAAAAGAAAAAGAGATCAACAAAAAGATATCAATCAAAAAAAAGAGAGATTAAAACCATGGATAGAGATCAGCTGGAAGAAGACATCTTTTTTCAACCGATTGTGATTCTTTACAAAGCTTGAAAACAGTTGAATCAGAATCACCATTGTAATTTGCAATTTCTAAAAATTTGCTTAGACTACTGTAACTCATTAGTAAAAAACTTACCACTAAGACGTTGTTTGAAGATACTCATTCTATTATCAAATTCATTAATTTCTGTAGCAGTCATTTTTATTCCTTGTTTTTGACAGCTTCGAACCCAAAAATCCCAATAAAATGGCCGAAAATAATCTTCAAAACGTTTTCGCAAAAATGCTTGAGCCAATGAAACCATTGTTGGAATAAAATGACCATTTATTGAAAGATCAAAAAATTCTGCAAAAGCGGGTGTAAGTCGAAAGGGGACTTCTGAAGAGCGTTCAGCAAAGCTTTGATTAACATTAAACAATTTTCCAAAATTCATATCAAAATAAAGATTTTCAAGGTCCATTGGATTTAAATCAAAAACAAATTGAACAAGTGAAAAAAGAGCCATTTGAGTAGAAATTGATTTTCGAAGATACCATACACATCCAAGATCATCTTCATAATGGTTAATAAACCAATTGAATAAACATTTTGAAGGTAAATCTTTGTCTTTCTGTAATAGAGCTTGAAAATGTTCGGATGTATCTTCTGTTGCCATTGCTGACGAAAGATTACTGTAATAATTTGCAATAGATTTAAATGGATGTAAATGTGTTGATTCTGCCATAATGAATGATAATGGACGAACAGCCAATGGAACATTTTGATGTTTATTTAAGCTATTATGTGTAATTTCAAACAATCGAATTCCATTAAGTTGAAAGATATTTGGGATTCGGAAAAGCGCTCCACGTCGATTTGTATCAGGGAATTTTTCAGAAGAGAAATTCAATGATGAAAATGAATTTGTTGCTGATGAAAAATATTCATCAATGGAAGCTGGCTCAATAAAATATGAAACAATTTTTCCATTCGAAAGTCGAACATCCAATTGTTTAATGAATGAACCATTTTTAGCGTAAATTCGAACAATCGGAACAAAGAGATCAATATGCGGAAGACAATGTCCGGTGTGCGGTTCTAAGAATGATGAAAATGATATTACACGACCAAGTTTTCCAGTAAAATTGTAAAGTTCTTGACTCAGTTCTTCAAGTTTAATTGTGCTGAAATTTACAACAATTAAAATATTACAGTATCCCAAAAAAACAAACCTGTAAGATTTTTCAATAAGATTTTCCATTAAAGCAATGTATTCAGCAACTTTATCCAATTTTTCTTCAATTGTTCCTTCCAGCTTTGGAAAATCTTTCTTTAAACGATAAAGCAGCAATATTTTTGATCCATCATTTTTATTATTTTCCAAAAATTTATTCAATTCTTCATACAATGCTGGAAGTTGTTGAGAGACCGTTACCTCAAATCCATTTTCACCATTTCGAGCAAAATTTGTTAAAACATCCCAAATATATGTCCAATTACGGTAATATCTTTCAATAAAATGATTATCCATTTGTTCCAAGCCATTAATAACTTTAACAAATGCTGAAACATCTGCTGGAACATATTTATTAATGATATAAACCATTGCAGCGAAAATTCCAGAAGATGTTTTCAGTTGTTTTCGATTTAGCCATGTTTGATATGGAAACCCATTACGATTTACTGCTTCCATTTTTGATAAAGTTGCATAATCAGGTTTTTGATTAAAATAAACATATTCATAAAGTTCTGTTGGATTTTGTTCACCTTTAAAATCAGTGGCAATTCTTAAATTTTCATCCCCCATTGTTCGAAGTTCTTGAAGTCGTTTGATATGTTTCATAAACTTTTCATTTCCTACTTGAAGATATATTGCATGAAGAACGTGAAGTGGATAAACTTGTGCAACAAGAATTAATAAAGTTGCAAACGCTTCATTTGAAGTTGCCGTTACTTCAGAAGCCAATAAATGAAGATACGGTAGAAAATTAATCATTCGACATTTTGGTCCAAGTGCATAAAAAATTGGTAATAAATTTGGTGGAGATGGAAGTGAAGAAAGTCTTTTAACAAGATAAATAAGACGAAGAACATGTCGAGAAGCTTTTGTATGACATTCTCTGGAAATATATTTTAGTAAAGCAACAGCAGCCGCGAGACCTTTGTTAGGTTCTCGTGTATCCATATATCGATCAAATGCATAATTTGAATACATTTTATAGCATTTTGTTGCGGTATGTGCCTGATTAATATCATCAATGGTTGAAAGAAGTTTCAAAGAAACTCGGAAATTTTCTTCAACAGCAGAAATTTGTTTGAAGAAAGAAAAAATTTGTCCTCGAGTTGAAGCATATAAAGCAACACAATCTGGCGTAAATTGTTTTATATCAGCTTGTAGGAAAGCAACCAATTCATTCTTTAAATTCGTGTATGCAACAGTTGTTGGTTGATATTGATATTGTTTTATTGAAGCCTTGATTACGGTACAAATTGTTAGACATCCATCCAAAGCATTAAAATTTTCTGCAAGTGGAAGATCACTAATAACTTTTTTAGCTTGATGAAATAATGAATATCGACTAAATTGTTCTGATTGTTTCCTGAAATGATCGAGAGTTATAGTGCTTCAAAAATGGTTAAAAGAAAACTTACAGACTAAAATCAGAAATGCTATGCATTGGTGTTAAAGTGAATGTTGGGCTCTAAAAAAGCCGATAAATATTTAAAAAACTATGAAATCAAAAAAAGAATCTTACAAGTGGATCTTTCAAATCCGGATCACTAATCTTTAGTTGATTATTACAAAGAATCAAAAATACAATTCTAAATTTATAGAATTTTGTTGCAAAGTCAAGGGTATCCGATGGAGATATATTTCGATGATGCCAATGAAGAACAGTTTGTTTCATTGTAGTATCCAAAAATTGTTTTAATGAAGTAATTTGTCCATTATTATTTTGTGCGTTACCAGGAGCCATTCCAGCAAGTAAATTTAGATGACATCGATTGACATCTTTGAACATATTTACACCGTCCAAAATATCAATATAAAGTGATAAATCCGCGAGAGCTTCATGATATTTTGGTGAATAAAATGATGGAAGGCGGCGCCATTTTTCACCAATAACTGATCCCTGAAAAAAAGTTGTTTGGTTTTAAACATAAAAGTTTTAAATTTACGAACCATTCGATCAATAATTCCACCATCAACAAATAGAGTTTGATATCGATGACTATTTTCATGTGTCTATAAAAGTGAGGGTGAAAAAAATATCAACAAATTCATCAAAATTTTTTACCGTAAGAAGAACCTGATTGCTTAAACAAAGAAAAGCATCTGAAACATCTTCAGAAGATGAAAAGTTTCGAGTCATTTGTTCAAATTCATTCCATTGAGTTTCATCATCTTTCAGAAGGTAAAAGATTGCTTCACTGGCAAGTTTTGCATTATTCATTTTACATGCATGTGCATAAACTTTATCCCATTGTCCAAGTTGTTTCAAACATCTGAAAATAAGAATCAAAAATACATTGTCAATAAAAAGTACAGTAATCAGTTTTTATGAAACAAAAAGAAAAACTTACGAAACTCCTAAATTTGTAATTAAATCATAGTCATTTTTAATTCCAACATTAATAGAATCAACAGGTTGTTCTCCAATTTTAATTAATTGCATATAATCATTTTGTGCCTTCTGAACTTCTTCCAAAGATTCAACATATTTTGATTGATTGTAGAGTACTGTAGCAGAAAGGGCATGACTTGAATATCCATAGAGTCTCCAAGTTTCAGCAGCAATATCATCTTCATTTAAAAGACGATACATTTGTCGAAGTTCTGAAACAGCTTCCAACAAATTTACTGATTTTGAAAGCGCCATTTCAAGACCATATACAGCTGAATGAACATTTTTAAGACCACTTAAAGTTGATCTAAAAAGGAATTAAGTAGATGCTACAGTGCGCTAAAGATATTTACGAAATTTTTGTTCTGCTGATATTCATTGGAGGTTCACATTTCTGGATTGCTTGATGAAAGAATCGAGATGTCTTTTCACTGGCATTGTTCATGATTGGTAACTAAAATCAATGAAATGAAAAAAAAGCGTCGTGTCAATGTATGTATGTACCTGTAGAAAATGTGAAAATATTTCTGTAAGAAATTCTCTTTCATTATTGCTCAAATCAGCCCAAATTGTAGTAAAAAGTTCAACAAAAATTTTTCCAGCTAAATCAGGTTCTTGATAGACGACAGAAAGATAAGCGCACATAAATTCAGAGAATTTTTTATTGAATAATTCATTACTTCTTTCAATTGCTCCAAAATAATCTTCACAAATATTTTTGAGACGTTTTGGAAGGAATTCAATATTGGTTTTTGTAAAAACACCTTGAGGACATGGTGATGGATCTGGGATATCATCGATAAATACATCAGACTTTGATGATTTACCAATAGATGCAGTTCGAATTGTTGTCCAAAAAGAACATGGTGGAACAATTACTACTGGGATTTCTACAATCATTGACGGATCAGTCATCGGAGAATCTCCCCCATCTGTTGTTGGAATTGGATCATTAGGTGTTTCACGTTCAAATGCAATATCTTTTATACATCGAAGTAACATTTCAACCATTAACGGTAAAATTCCAGAAATATTTACCAACTGCCATGGTTCAATCATTAAAAGATAACAAAGTCTTTCAAAAATAGTTTTTGGAAGTTTACTGTCATAAATATCTAAGAGAATTGCACGAATCTTTGAATCAACATGTGAATGAGCAGTTAATCCAAGATAGAAGGGAATTTGAACTTCTGCACAGTCTTCGTCCCATTTAGTTTTTGTAATTGCCGCGACAGTTGAAATAAAAGAATTTACAGCAATTGAAGATTTCATAATTGCTTGTGTATGATATCGTGTAAGGGCGCCAACAATTAATGAATGTTGTTGTTTAATTGAATGTGGAGGTTTTGATGCTTCTTCCAAAGTTTTACACACAAGTTCAAGAATTTTTGCATTTAATGAATCAATTACTTTCACCAAAGGTGTAATTACTTCTTTCAAATATAAGGCCATTGTTTCAACTGGAACTAAAGCAGCCCGTTCAATGTATACTTCCAAAACAGATATTAAAGCTTCAAATTGTCGTTTCTCTGCAGCTTGAAGATCACCAGGTGTTACGGGGGTTGTTGAAGATAATGGGGTGAAAGAGCGATATGTTCGAGCCATATGTGATGCCACTTTGATAAAATGCGGTCCTGCAAAAAGTGTTAAAGCAGTTTCATTTGCCATACAAATTGTTTTCCACGCTCCAAGCATAAATAAAATATCATTCCAATCATTTTTCCTAAAACCAGCATACTGTATTTTCATAAGCTTTTCTAAAAACAAACACTTACGAAATGAAATTTTCACCAATCCATAGAAAATAATGGGCTAAAGTTTGAAACATTAATCGGAATTTTTGT
Organism: Panagrolaimus superbus; assembly: GCA_964035985.1. NCBI lineage: Eukaryota > Metazoa > Nematoda > Chromadorea > Rhabditida > Panagrolaimidae > Panagrolaimus > Panagrolaimus superbus. The sequence goes on from OZ038359.1 coordinate 14,079,271, forward strand.
TCATTAACTTGAAGATCCTTTGTAATTTCCATTGTTTTTGCAATTAAATTTACAGCCGTTTCCATAAATGTACTGTAAAAAATTAAATATTGAAACTTAAATGTTAAACAGATTTAAAAAAAAACAAACATATTTTGAGATTTTAATGAGCCAACAAAGACAGGTTGAAGATACAGCATACAATGATAGACGGAATCGGGTGGAGCAGTCATTAAGAAATTTGTTAATATTTTTATAGTATTAATAATGGGTTGAATTTGTGCAGCAATTTGTTGTTGACCTTGTGATGCATCACGAATAGTCAAAATTTTTTCAAATCTTAAACAAACAACTCGACAAAAAAGTCGTGGTTGTATTGCTTTATGAAATATTGAAAGATATCGCTTTCCACGATCTAATTCAGGTGGTTGTGCCATTATACGACAAAGTAAAAGTGAAATTGTATCAGAGAGAACTCGATCAGCAGCCAAAAAGTTTGGTGCACGAGTTAAAGTTGCAATTTGATTTTGAATTCGACGTTGTTGATTTGGGTCCTGGGAAGCATTTGCGGATCGAAATAAATTATCCTAAAAAAATAAATTACAGTAATTTTATAGGGTTGACATTTAAAAACAATCAAACATACTTTTATTAAATTGAATTTTTTTGTTCTGAAAATAAGATAGTCAATTATACTTTTTAAAAAAATTTTGTTAATAAAAATTTACCTTAAATCTTCCCATCCAACAATTGTTTCTAAACCATCAAAGATGAATTGTAAAATATTAGGCTGCCGAGAATTTTGAACTCTAACAAGCACAAATACCACCGATGGTAAAAGAGTTCCACGAGCAGGAAAGAATGCTTCATAATTATTTGCAAGCATAAAAAGTACATTTCCAATTTTTGTTAAATTAAATCCATCAACGATTAAAGCCTCTTTAATTTTATCCACTAAACCTTGATAGCATTCATCTCTTCGACGAGCTGAATGTGTTGCAATTCCATCAAGAGCTTTTTGCGCAATAGGATTTTCACGAATATCTGGAAGAAGAATCAGACAATCAAAAAGTTGATACACTATATCGCGTTTTATATAGAATGCATTCATAACATTTGAAAGGAGAAAATATGCAACAGAACGAAGCCATCGATCAACATAAATTCCAGTTTGAGTTAATGAACCCCAAGCTGTTTGCATCATTGTTTGAAGATGAATTGATTGCTTTTTACTTCCAGGTGTATGAATATTTGATGACGCTCGTTGAAGGAGTAAGATTGCCATTTGCAAAACTCCATGTGATAATTCTGGTCTAATAGCTACAGCTGGACCATATTGCTTATTTTGAAAATGTTGTTGAAATTTGATTAACACATTTTGACAAAATACAATTACAAGATCCGTTGAATCTTTTGGGGCAAAAATATGATGCCGTTTCCATTTTCGTTTAGCAATTATTTTATCATATTCACAATTAAAAACTTGTCGAGCACGAAATCTTTCCAAAGCATATGAAAAGCATGGAACAACAACATAAAGAAAGAAATTTCCAAGATATAATTGGCAATCATTTTGTCGATTAATTGAATCTTCATCATCAGTTGATTTTGGAAAATTACTAAATACTGTAACAAATTTAGCCATTGCAAATTTTAGCAGATGTCGACGCCAAAGTAATGTTGTTCGCTAAAAAAAACAGACTATTTTGGTACATAAATTACAGCAGTAGCTAGAGTATAATGTAAAACTTACAGGAACAATAAAATTTGAAATAAAACGTTTCAATGAACCATTGTCAGCAAAAGTCATTTGAGGTAAAAGTGAACACAAAGCAAGAAGGATTTCATATTTTTTAGGATTATAAGTAAAATAATTAATTAATAAATTTGTTACCAAATCTGGGACATTTGCAATTTCTAATCGAAAATTTGTCTAAAACCAGTTGAATTTTAAAATTATGAAAATATTTTTGAAATTCATACCAATCGTAATCGATCATTTTTACCAATACAAAAATCTTGTAAAAGATAATTTCCACGAAAATAATCCGAAAGCAAAAATTGTCGCAAAAATTCAGCTAATTTTTTATTTCTTGCCAACCAATTTGGAAAAGTTGAAGCAAACTTTGTCAAAATTTTAAAAACAAATTCATCCAAAAGCATCGGCTCAATTTCAGCAGCACGTTTAAAATTTCCAGCCTAAAAAAGTATCATAAATAATTACAGTAACTACAGGGTCAGCAAAAATACCTTAAGAACTCGATGTTTAATTAAATCAATAAAAATTTGTTCACAATGTTTTATAGATGTAAGAAAATGTTGTCCATCTGGATGACAAATTAGAGTAATGTAAGCTTTTCGTTTGAGTTCATCTTTAAGATTTACAGGTGATAAAAAAAAGTTATTTGTTTTTGTTGCACATTCTGTATCGGAGCCCAAAAAGATTACAGCTGGAGAAAAGAGATCAACTTCACCAAGTTCAAAGATTGAAAGAATTCTCTTTGATGAAAGCATTGAAAATAAATCATTAAAAAGATTTTCATCTTTATATTCAACTTTTCGGCATACACTTAAGAAAGCCAAAAGATGTTCAACCATTCCTTCATTGGGTTGAATAATTTTTCCAAGACTTTGACAAAGTGAAAAATATTGTGGATTTGCGTTTACGATTAGAGATGAAAGTTGACGATGTAAAAGATCTTCTTTTCGTTTTACCAATGCATCCAAGGCTTTGTAGAGATAAGTTCTTGTTGGATCAGAAATAAGAATATTTAAAATTTCTATAATATAAATGTTCTTGTTGCTAAATACCATATGACTTCCAAGCTATAAATAACAATAATTACAAATACTTAAAAGAAAAATAAAGAAACCTCTGCAAGAACTGCAGCAGAAAGATCAAATCTTTTATCCGTTCGTTTTATGACAGTTGTTGCATGAAGTTTTAACAAAAATTTTGCAGCTTCTTCACCATTTGGAATGTCATGAATTTCAAAATTTGTTGCAAAATGAATTGCCGTTAAATTTTGAGATTTATAAAAATTTAAACATAATGCAGCTGTCGCTCCTAAAATATATTCAATGTATTTTCACTTCCATTACAGTAATATAACAATCACCTGCAACAATATTTCTAAATTGTTTTATCCGTTCAACAAAGAATGGAGCTCCATATGGCTTAAATAATGGCGAAGATGGAACAAGATTTGTACCAGTTGGTGGATGTGGTGGTACAACTTCAAAATTTGGAGAATTTGATATTATTTCATCTGAATGTACATAACATGCTGCTAAGATTTGAAGATAATTACTTGTATGTGAAGAGAAATGTAACAAATGTGGAGCACAATTAAGTAAATGCACTAAGAAATTCTGAAATCGTAATATTTATATATATATACAGTAATAAGGAGTAAAAAAACGTTTACCAATTGAACATAACGATATTCCATTTTTGAATTCATAAATTCAATTTCATGATGTTTATAAAATTCTTGTACATCATTTATTGAAAATAATTCCAAACAAGATACAGTAGATTGAGCTTGAAGATAGAGAAGAATTTCACAGAGAAGTTTATTCGTCCAAAATGAGCTTGATTTTGAATGTTTTAAAACAATTCGAGCCAAATATTTGTATAATTCTTCGGAATTTTGACCAAAAACTTTATCCAATAATTTTTTTCCAACTTCCATTGCAGATTCTTGTGACGTCAGGGAGATATCATCATCACCATAATGTAACACATCCAAAGCAGCTGTAAGCAAAGTTTCAAAAGATGCAAACAAAAAATTTGATGGAAAATTTTCAGTAATAATTTCAAGAAAATAAATTCCCCCAAGTCGATGACATGGTTCTGGATGAGTGCAAAGTTGTGAAACTTCTTGGCAGAGAAAATGAAAGAGGGGAATATTGAGAGCTTCTTCAGGAGTAGAAGCAAAAGAACGAGCAGTTTGAATCATTCGTAAAAGTGTATAAATTGCACATGCATGAAATCGTGAATGTGGTTCACAAAGAATTGACGAAATTGCTTCAATTAGCACAAACGTATCAATTGGGACTGGATAAACTCCAGAAATTGAAAGCTTTCCACCAAAATCTAAAACAGAAATATGTAATGATGTCAGTCAATTAAGAATACAGTAACTTACATCGAATACTTGTTTCAATATGAAGTTGAAGAGTTAAGAAATCAATTAATTCCTCCCAATGTGCTTCAATATCATCTTTAACATCACCATTTGCAGCAGCATATGATAAACCCGTAATACAATCAATATACATTTGACGAGCTGCAGATATTTCACTTCGATACGGTATTTCTGATGCAAATGTAACATTAAAATTGTTTAATTTGTCATTACTTAAAGCCATAATCTCTTTATTCAGTACCATAAGACGATTAATAAATTCATTTTTATCCACTTTTGCACCATAAGAATCAAAAGCACTTCGAATCCATGTTAACAAAATCCAAGCAGAATCCGATCGATTAACATTGGTAAAATTTCTTTCCGTCAATAATGAATTTTTTAAAATATTTACACAATGCGATAATATTGGACGTAACAAAAGATTACAATGCAATGGTTTAGTTTCAATTTCATGTTTTTCCAAATTAAACTAAAATTACTTTATTAAATATATTACAGTATACCAAAAATAAACTTACCATTTTACTTCTTGAATCTTGAATATCCAAAATCTTATCTGTATCTTTTGAAAGTAGTGAACTTGTAAGTAATTTTGAAACAAAGTCATCAGTAGATTGTCCAGATCTTTCAAAATATAAAACGATTGATGGCTTATCCGGTTTACCTTCGCTTGTAGAGAATGAAAGTTTCTGAATATCACAAAGTGAATTTCGATTTAAACTCGAAAGTTTTCCAAGAATTTTTAAGCAATGTAAAGACATTTGATGATCCATAGAAGTTGAAATAAAATTCCATAAATTTTCATTTAAGCGAGCAATTCCAGTAGGACCAAAAAAATCTCGAACATGCAAAGCTGAATAATTATCCAAACAAAGTTCAATTGCACGTAAACCTAAAAATATTATACGTACTGATTTTACTAATTTAATAGATACCATGTTGTGATAAAAGAATAGGATTTTGAAATGAATTAATTTCTGGATCAGCTAATATTGACATATACGGTACCAACGAAGATAACCTTGCAGGAAGTGATAAACATAATTCAATAAAATATTCTTGAAGTGATTCTGGTGCAAGAATATTTTGTAATGCAGAAAACCAATGTAAAAATGATGGAAAAAGTGGAAGAAATAATTTATAAAAATGTTCTGCTTGTGGAGAACCACAAATTCGGAGAATTGTTTTTAACATTGCTTGAAGATGTGATGGATCATACATTCTTACAACATAATGAACAGTTTTAGTAATAAGTTTATAAAAGAATGTTTGAATTTTTGAAACATAATCTTTTAGCAGAGGTTCAGTTTTGAAACTTTGCATAACATAAGTTAAAGTAAGTCGAATAAGTTTTGAGAAGAAATCAACTCGATGTTTATCATCATCATCATAAAGGAATAAAATATCCATATTTTCATAGATATAATCAAAGAGAATCATATTTGTTGGGATCATAACTGAACTTTGTAAAAGATGAAGTAATAATTGTTGAACCGAAAATGATACGGTAGATCGATGCATAAAATACGGTAAATGATGCTTCAAAATTCTTTCATAAATTGATGGATGAATTGATGAAAACTAAAACAAATCTATTATAATACAGTAACTTTCATAGAACTAATTCAAACTTACAATTACAGTAAAATATTCAAATATTTCTTTGTCTTCTGTTGAATTAATTGCTTGATTATGTGGTGCAACAAAGGGAGGATTTGGTGAGGGAGAAAAATTACAAAGTTCAAAAATATCAATGAAATTTCGAAATAATTTGTTCAATGCAATATAATAATCTATTGGTGGATTAACAGATTTTAAATCATCGTCAAAATGTACCATCAGAAACAGTTGCCGTAAAGCGCCTGTATAATGTTTATAAATATTTCTAAGCTCTTGAATACTGTATGGAAAGGGTTCAGGTGGAATAAAAGTATTACATTTTTCTGGTGGAATTTCCGACTAAAAAACAATTACAGTAACTCACTGTAACTTTAACAAAAAAAAACTTACATGTGATTTAATCAACGGTAAAATTTCCAATTGTCTTACCAACGGTCGATTAAACCAAACCATTTGTGTTCGAGAATCTTTAGTTTTGAATGAATGTTTTGATAGTCTTTTTTCTTTCTTTCCAATCATTCTTTCAATTCTTTCAGCATCAGCTTGACGCTTCTTATTTTTTTCTTCAAAATCTCCCCGACTTAAAACTTCTGCAATATTATCTTCCAATTTTTGTGTTCGTTTTTTTGCAAAACTTTCAATTGCAATTGATACAAATGAATGACCTTTTTCAGGATCAATTGGATCTTCCCGTTCAAATTCATCCATTGGCTCATTAATATTTTCAACTTTAACACATTTTTCAGTAGTTTTTACCTTTTTCATCCATTCTTGTCTGCCAGAATCTTCTTCATCAGAATCATAAAATTCATTAATTTTAGGGGCAAGTTCTGACTTTGATCCAATTGCTAATAAAGCATGAGTACATTCTTGTGTGACAACATCAAGTCGATGAGTTAATGAAAAGAATAAATTAGAGTACAGTACTCTTGCAGAATCATATGAATAACCAATAACAAGTTGAGGAAATGATCCATTTTCAGCTTTTTGACATGCATCTATAAAATTAAGGACAAGTTTTCCATAAATTCCTTGAAGAGCTGGTGAAAGCGTAAAATCCATGTAATCTCTAATAATAATCATTGTAATACTAAAAAATAAATAATGTTTAAAACTAAACTAAACTAAAAAAACAAAAACATACTGTTGAAAAGTAACCCAATCAAGAGATTGTCGAACATTATGAAAAGCATCTGCTTTAATTATAAATAATTCAGAACGAAAAGATGGAGTAATTATTGTTGGTTCTAAAGAAGAATACATGTATGTATGTTTTAAATTGTTTAAGAGTTAAAATTAGTTTAAAAAACGTACCACCACAAATAATTTCTTCAAAACAAAAATCTGGAATTAAATCAAGAAAATCAACTCGAAGATCTGTTGTAAGCAATGATTTGATTGTCATTAAAACATCTTTTCGATAATTTATTGCTGAAGCTTGTAATGTTCGAAGAAGTTTTCGAGCTCCAATTGCAATTTCTTTTCGAAATGGATTAATAAGATGTAAAAGCTAAAAATTTACTACCGTAATAAAGTTGTTGAATAAAGTAAACATACATTTTGATTTGGTTTAACAATTAAACAAACAAAATTTAAAATTTTTAATTGAGTTTCTTGAAACATTGCAGAATATTCCGGATCAACATTAGTCCGAGGAAGTTGATAATTTAAATGTAATGTAAAAGCTCGGAGCAAATGTGATATTTCATCTGTGACTTCATCTTTGAAAAGCAAAATCATTAAATGTGTCATTGGTGTAAATTCTGTTAAAACTTTTATGCTATTTGTTGCTCTTGGATATACATGAATTCGTTTAGGCTTAATTGGGATATCAAAATGTAAGTATTCCAAAAATTGTGCCCGATAATCTTCATCATCAATATTATCATTAATAAATTGTGGACGAGAAAATACGTCTGGTTTATGAATAATAATTTCATAAAGATTTTCAATAATTTTACGAAGTTCACTAATTAGTCGAAGAACCTACAAAAAGTTTTTTTTGTATATATTCATACATTTTATAAAGACTTCTGTAACACTTACACCTTGACGATGTTGAACTTTTTGTGATCGAAGCATATCAATTACATATCGAATCATAAAAACTGCATTGAGCTCATTTTCTTTTGGAATTGCTTGATAAAAAACTTCTTCAAACATTCTCGTGGAGCTTTTATACTGATCTAATGGTACAAAACGGATTACAAGATCCAAAGCAGATTTTCGTAGTTGCTAAAAAAAGATTGCTGTCAAAGTTATGAATCTATACATATACAAAACATACATATGTATCTTTATCATCATAAAATGCAACAGGAACGGTTTGAAAAATTACTTGAAAAATTTGTACTGATGCTTGTGCAACTATTGGAGTATGTTCTTTAAGATATAATTCATCAAAAAGATCTCGAATGTCCTAAACAAAATTTTTATTCTATTGAAATAAGTATTTTAAAAAATGAATACATACTTCAAAAGATTTTATCTTTCTCTTTGAATCACCATTTGGCTCCATAATAATTCGAACTCTTTCATTAAAAAGTGGAATAACATCTCGTTGAACTGGTTGTTGTTGTTGTTGTTGCTGCTGTGGTTGTTGAGGTGGGGGTTGTGACTGTTGTACTTGCTGAGGTTGTTGAATTATTTGTTGTTGTGTAGGTACCGATTGTTGTACCGATTGTTGTACCGATGAAGAGCTTTGTGAAGGAAAAAAGGCATCCGAAGATGTTGTAGCTGGTAAAGATGGCACATCAGCCATTTCTCTAAAAATGTTAACAAATAAAAGTCTATACTCTACTTTTAAATGCGTAGTAAAAGTAATAAATATTTTTTAAAAACTTTTGTACAAAAATTGTTGTTACAACAATCCCGTTTTAAACAATAACATGAAAAAAGAGGATAGAAAAACTAGGAAAAAATTGGCATTTATCAAATGGTCAAAAAAGAGATACAGGCTGCGTAAAAAAATTTTTAAACAGAAAATTTGCACTTTTTAAATGCGTTTTCATGGTGGGACCATTTTTGGATCCACAAAAATTGACTGGGCAGTTGTATTTGTTGAGGTTGATATTATCCTAGTGAATGTAGTGCAGGAATAAAAAATCCGACTTCCTATTAACACGGCCGACAGCGGCAAAAAATTATGATAGTTCAATTTTTTTTTCAAATGCTGTATTTGTCATCAAGGACGTCACCAGGGGGGGGGCACGAGGGGCACGTGCCCCCCCCCCCCGAAATGGATTCGAAAAATTTTTTTCTCCCACCACCTTTTGAAAAATAGCAAAAAAATTTTATTTTTTGCTATTGGCGGGGGTCGTGCCCCCCCCCCCCCCCCCGAAAAAAATTTCTGCTGACGTCCTTGTTTGTCATTAAAATCAAATGCAACTTTTTCAGCTTCAAAAATTCTTCTAGAGCGTAATGTACTGTACTGTTTAACTAAGTAAAATAAACAGTTGTTTCAGTTATCCAAGATATTTTGTTTAAAGTTTTTACTCACATTAGTTTTAATTAATTGCATGTATTTAAACAACCTTGATTTTTTTTGGATCTAAAAACATTTATGCTTCATAAATTGATGTCTCCATTAAAATTCTATTCATTATATTTTGTAATGAATACTGTAATTGTTTATATACAGTATATGCAGAATCAATTTTTACATAAAAACTTGCATACAAAAACAAAACAGTATTTTATGAAAGAAAAAAACCATAAACCAATTTTTTTATTTTTTTCAAACACAATAATCCTTTTTCAACTTGTTCTTCTTTTTCTTCTACTGCTGCTCGCAATATGCATTTTCGTTTGTCCTTCTTCTTTTTTTTTCCAATTTGATCGCAGCAACAAAAATGAAAGAGAAAAAAACCATTGGTTTTTCCATCAACCTTTTTTTTTTCTTCCCTTTTCTTTCTTTCTTTTTCTGCCAACAGTGCATTGCCAATAAACTTTATTTTTACCAAAACTTCTTTTTATTGTATTTTTTTATCCTCTTTTTATAAGAGTTTTTTAGAAGCCTTGGGGAATGATGGAAGATGATATTCGTGATCAACCGTCTGCAGTAAGCATTTTTTGTGCTTCTCTAGGAGTGGTAAGTATACTTTTTCTTAGTCAACGTACGCTTAACATTTCACCATTATTTTTTAGAAATTTCAATATTATTTGGATCGAATAACACCATATACTCCTTTTCGTTGGGGAGCTGCAATTTTTCTTATTCTTTATTTTGTTTACAGAGTTGTTACACTTGGAGTATGTTTTAAAAAAAATTAATTTTTATAATATACTTCAAATAAAACAAAATTAAAACGTTTTCAGGGATTTTTTATTGTTTGTTATGCATTATTTATATATTATCTCAATCTTTTTCTTGCCTTTTTAACTCCAAAGATTGATCCTGCATTAAATTTTGATAGTGATGATGAAGATATGCCTAGTTTACCACAGAAAGCAAGTGAAGAATTTCGACCATTTATGCGAAGATTACCTGAATTTAAATTTTGGTAAGTTTCTTTTAAAATTTTATTACAAGCTAATTTGTGCTTTTAGGTATGCTACTATGAAAGCTACTCTTATTGCTATATTTTGTACCTTCTTTGAATTCTTTGATGTTCCAGTTTTCTGGCCAATTCTTGTTATTTACTTCTTTGTTCTTTTCTTCCTTACAATGAAGCGTCAAATTATGGTAACTATTACTTTTTTATAGTTCCATCATATAAATTAAACTTTGTTTTAGCATATGATTCGATATCGCTATATTCCCTTCACTACTGGAAAACCAAAACCACAAGGACGACAAGATAGTGGGCCTGTTGTACATGGATAATTTGTGAACAACATAGAACTTTGATTGATACTCGCAACTTTTGCTCAACATGAGTATATTTTTTTTATTAATTCTTCTCCGGCTGCCCCGTTTGTTTCTTTTACTGTTTTTAACTTATTTTTTTTGTATTGATACTAAGTTTCCAAGAGAATAAATAAATTTTAATAAAAAATACATTCAAAATGTTGCATTGCTTCCTACACATGGATCAGCAGCCATCAACAAAAAAATTTGTTATGAAAATACTTATTCTATTTTTTAAAATTCTTTTTATCTTATCTTGTTCCTAACATGCTAAACTACAAATATTGGTAGAATCAAGTTATAAAACGGAGTTGACATACTTTTTATTCATTACGAATGTAAGATTTAAATTTTCTTCATTTGGGTTACGTAATCGTTGAAATGCTTTAAATTGCATACTTCTGAATGATTAATTTGATCTTCTTGTTGTTGTCTTTGAAATTCAAATGGATTCTTTAAATTTTTTTAACAAACAAAAAATGAACTTTATTCAAAGTCACTTTAATTAATGCAAATGAACCAATCAAGCTTTGTTTTAAACTATTCCATTTTTTAATCAAAGCTAGTTTTTTACTTTTTGAATCCTCACTTTTGTTGCCTTCAATTGAATTTTCATTTTTACTGTTTTTCAGGGTCGCACATATATTCCAAGTAAGGGAGGGGACATTCCTTACAAGAGGACAAAAACATCTGATTTTACCTATTATGAATTTATGGGTCCAGAATAGACAAAGTTTTTTCTTGCGACCGGTCCTTTTAGCACGAAAGTTGCAATGATGGAGACTTCATTTGTTTGTATTTTTTTGCCAAACATCCCTGGCGGGCAACAACCAGATACATTCCGCCATCATTGAGAGCGATGGATTAATGATCGCAAGAAAAACTTTTTCGGACGTTCCTTTTAAGCCGCAACAAATACAAACACAAATGATTTTTTGAGAGTTTTTCAGTTGCATTTTGGTCGTATTGCATCATCATTATATTTATCTCGTTTAAAATGGTGGCGAAAGTTAACAGATTATTTTTTAGCCAACGTTTTTTCTTCCATTTTCACTTTCGTATCTTTAAAAATTTGCGCGTATTTTTTAAATCTATTTTTAAAAATTTATGATAGATTGAGTTTGATAAGGGTAATTTTAGATGGCAACAAAAGATAAATATTTATCTTTTAAAAATAATGTCTTTGTCGAATCTGATAATCAATACAATAATCTCAATTTGAATCAAAGTCATCAAATTTCAATTAATGATATTTCAATCTCAAAACATTTCACAACTGATAACAGAAAAGATCAAAACAATGGTATCAGAGACTGCAATCCAATTTTTAAAGAATTTTTTATAAAAAAAAAGTTGCTAAAAGTTAAAAATTTTAATTAATAAACGAGCTTTTATTATATTCTTTTTTGATTAAAGAATTGCTTTTTATCTGACCGTTCTTCATTTAAAAGCTTTTAAAATGGATTGCAGTCATCTAAAATTGGCAGATTTTTCACATTTAAATGATTTACGACCAAGACAAGGCCCAAATTCATGGAAGAACAAACATTTACCGGCAACTTTTTTGAGTAATCAGAAGCATGATTTTGAAGAGGGATTGAGAAATTCTAAAAGTGCCAACGATAGCACTCTTTCCCTTCATATTGCAGCTTATGAAAATTCGATTGAAAATCCAAATGAATTAGATGGCGGTGAAAAAGAAGAAGGGGTACAAAAAAGAGATAAACCTTTAAATATGGTCGAAAAATGGGGAATCTCAAAACATTTTATTGATGCTTCAAAATCAATTATTCAAGTAAATCTTTTTATCTCATTTACTTAGATTTCCTTGAATTCATAAATTTTTAGAATTCATTTGAATTTCCTAGACAACAAGAAGATCAGGATAGTCGTTCAGAATTGATGCCATTTTCATCCTCCCAACGTTTACTTAATCCTAATCAAAGTGATGCAAGTGGATCACATGGATTAGATATAGCAATTGGAACTCAATCATATAATCTTGTATTTATTGAAGTACTTCGATTTCAAAATCGTTTTTTTGTTTCGGCATTTTCTGATCAAACTGTTAAAGAAGTGAAAAATATGCTTAAAGATGTCGCAAATGAAGATGGCAATATGGAACTTTATGCCTTTTATCCAAAAGCAAATAATTTTACTGTATTAAAAGATGATTCATCATTATCAGAATGTGGATTTCGTCCAGATTGTTCAAATTTTCATCAACCTGGAATTGTTTATATGGCATTTGGAAAAGAAAATCCTGCATATATTGGTGATCCTCGAAATAAGCCTCTTTCTTAGCCCCAAAAATACATATTGTTCAACTTTTTATTGATCTTACTTTTTTTGTTCGTATTTTATAACAATAAATTTATTGTTAAACTTTTAAATTGATAGTTTGTAATACATAACTTTGAATGTTTGATTCGGATCCGAAGTCGGCATTATACTGTATATAGCTACAACTGTATTTTGTATATCCCTACCACCCTTAAAAAGTGTTAAAGGGAGTATATATAGAGCCTTCTTTAATGAAGAGTGACGCTGGATCTGAAATTGAAGTTCAGATTCAAATTCTGAACACTTTTTTTAAAAATTAAAGCTGTATTTTTTTCTGTCATATTTTGCCAAATTTGACGTTGAACATGATTTTTTCAACGTCAAATTTAACTTCGCTTTTTTAGTGGTACATTTTAGCGTAATTTTTAACACTAAAGAATGTGGAAACGTCGAAGAAGTTTACATTTGGAAGAATCAGAGGTGACTTTACTGCTTGAATTACTTTAATATCGGAAAATTTCAGGTTAACATTAAAAATACCAAGTTAAAATCAAATGATATTCAACGTCTCAAAAGTGTGATCATTGAAAAGATTGAAGCACAAAATGAAGTTTATGGTTGGATTGCATTAATTGCAGCATTTTTAGCTATTCAAGCTGTTGTTTCTACAGGAAATTATTCAGGTTTGATTATCATAAAGTTTTTGAAAAGATATATATATTTTTAGGTTATTCAAATGCTCCTAAATTTGGAGATTTCGAAGCACAAAGACATTGGATGGAAATTACCATTCATTTGCCAATTAGTCAATGGTATTTAAACATGCCTTAAAGTTGTTTTAAAGTCAAAATTTTAGGTATGTCAATTCTACCGAGAATGATTTGAGTTATTGGGGCATCGATTATCCGCCGTTAACTGCTTATCATAGTTACATTTTTGGAAAAATGTTAGTTTTTTTTCTTCAGAGAAATCCTTATTCATAAGTTTAGTTCGAACGCCTTAAATCCATCTTGGGTTGAATTGCATAAATCTCGAGGACATCAAACAACAAATCATCTGGCATTTATGAGAACTACCGTAATCGTTACAATGCTATTCCTCTATGCTCCTGCTTTGATTTTAACACTTAGAGGATTCCTTCCAAAGAATATGAATTTTTATGATAAATTTGTTATTGGATTTGCTGCTCTTTTCTATCCAGGATTAATATATATTGACAATGGACATTTTCAGTATGTGCTTCATCCCTTTAGCCTTGTAATATTTTCAGTTTTTAGATACAATCATATTGCTTTGGGACTTTTTATTTGGACAATATATTGCTTTCAAAAACGAAAAGTGTTGTGGGGGAGTTTCTTTTTTGTGTTGGCACTAAATTTCAAACAAATGGAACTTTATCATTCATTACCAATTTTCGTATATTTGCTTTCTTTATCATGTAGTTCTTCCCCTTCTATTACTACAAAAATTACCAAAACGTATGTCTCTCTATATGCTTTAATATGCTTTTTAAACCTTGTTTATAGGATATGTAATATTAGCAAACTTGGTATTGTTGTAATATTTACTTTTATACTTCTATGGCTACCATTCTTTCAAAACATTGAACTGTTTACACAAGTTTTACGAAGAATATTTCCCTTTGAACGTGGAATTTTTGAAGACAAAGTTGCAAATTTTTGGTGTAGTTTGAATGTAATTTACAAATTAAAAACACATTTATCTACTGAAACTTTGATTCAAATAAGGTAAGATTCTTTCTCTTAAAAAACTGTTAATTGTTTTTAAATTTATTATTTTTAGTTTATTATTTGTTCTTTGCTCCGCATTGCCATCATTATTTATACTTTTCAAGAAGCCAAATGACAAAAATTTTCGTTTATCATTGACTATCACTTCACTATCATTTTTTATGTTCTCTTATCATGTTCATGAAAAAACTATTTTACAATGTGCAATGTAAATTTAATTTATTTTTAATTTCTGGTTTTTACAGTAATTTATTCCTTTCAGTCCTGCTCTTTTTCTTTTACCAGATTATTATGAAGTGGTGACCATGCTTTTGGATGCTTCTTCAATAAGGTATATTAATTTTATTACGGTACTTTTTTATTATGATATTTATATTTTAGCATGTTTGGTTTATGCATCAAAGATGAAATTCCTGAAATACTTTTTATGTTTTTAGTTTATCATATTGTTACAAGAATTCTTTGTAGCCACCGGACACCAGTAATTTTTACGCTACTGTAATTCAGATGAATTATAATTTTTTTATAGAAACTTCAATTGCTTAAATCTGTTCAAATTGCAATATCTTTGGCTGTTTGTGGTTTACAATTATTTGGTGTTCCGCCCAAAAGATATCCATATCTTTTCGAATTACTCAATGCTGTTTTTTCATTTGGAATTTTTGCTCTTTTTTGGTTGTATTTAAATTATATAATAATTTCTGGATTCATTTCACAACTTCAAAATGCTCAACAACAACAACAACAAACTAGTCAAAAGAAGAAAAAAGTGCAGTAATAACTTATTATTAATCTGTCACTTTTATTGCCTTAACAATACGGGTTTATTAAAGTAATAAATAAATAAATAATTTTCTTTTTTTCATTGTCTTTAAAGAATATTATGAAATCCTTCTTTTTGCGGAGGTAAAAACATTTTTTTTGGTTTTACGATTGTTGTCAAAATTTTATTCTGAAACCCAATATTTTGAAACAACAGTTTTGGGATCATTATTGCATCATTCTTATTCAAATTAAAATGGCTAACTTTGCTATTCTCAAAGAATATGGCTGTGCAAAAATTTTAAACCAAAGACACGTTAATTTTTTCTGAAAAAATTGTCGTTTTTAAAAAAATGTTTTATCGGCATTTTTCTTTGTTCCCAAAATCCCAAAAAAATTAAAGGATCAAGTTCAACATTTTTATTTAAAAATAATTGTAATTTCTATTTTATTTTTTCATTTCGCGATATTTATTTTAAAGAAAAGTGCCATAATATTTTTTTGCAATTTTAGAAAATGACAACAAAAAGTTTTTGTTTTTTAAATAATGTTGTTATTGATGATGTTGGAGATAATTCAAAGAATCTCAATTTAAATCAAAATCATCAATGTTTTAATGAAACTTCATTGATGCCAAAAAGTGATGCAACGAATGCTAATAAAAATGGGCAAAATTACGGTAAAATAAGTGGCTGCAATCCGAAATATTTTTTAAAATTTAAATTTTAAAATTTAAAATTAAAAAAAAGTAAATTAACACCCCGCCATTTATTACGGAAGATTAACAAAATCGGGATAAAGGAAACTGTTTTTCAGAAAAAAAGGCTTACAAATTCTTCATTTTTTAAAAAAATAAAATTTTGGCACTTTATTTTGCAATTGTAATTTGAGAATTCCATTTAAAAAAAAAGGAATGCAGCCATTAAAAATGTTATCAGGCATTTATGATTCCATTGATTCAAAAGCACAAAAGGATTCAAACCCATGGAAAAAATCCTTCAATAATTTTTCATCAACTTTTTCACAAATTGATCATCATCATTATGTCGATGATAAAAATGAAACAAAAAAGGCAAAAAATTCAAAAAGTGCCAACAATAGCACCCTTTCCCTTCATATTTCAGCATATGAAAATTCGATTGAAACAACAAATGAATCAGATGGCGGTGAAAAAGAAGTTTTACAAAAGCAATGCGAAAAAAATAGTTTAATTAAAAAATGGAAAAATTCAACACAAAATTGTTTTGGTTCAACATTTGAAATTAAAGTAATAATATATTTAGGTTATTCGTAATTGTTAAAGCGAAATGAAAAGAAATTTTCAGAATCCATTTGAATTTCCAAGACAACAAAAGAATGAAGAAGCAAGAATACCGGAAATTGCCCAATTTAAAACATCCCAAAAATTGCTTAATCCAAATCAGTTGCCATCGGCAGTTTATCAATTTTTTAATCCTCTATCTCTTGCTCAACAACACCAACAATGCCAACAGCAAATACAAATTCATCCATCAGTAAGTTTTATTATTAAAAATTTCAAAATGTGGGAAAAATAGTTGGTTCCATTTTTTCATTAAGTTTTAAAAAAAAGTTAACAAAATTAGCTACAGTAGTTTTAAATTATTCTTTTTGGAAAATTTCGACACAAAATCGAAAACATACGGTAATTTGTAAATTAGCTGATAAATCTTGAAACGTATGACGAATGTGGTGATTTTGGATGCATTTTACGTAATCATTTATGCAAATACTTTTAGACACTGGCAAGCAAACATTTTTCCTTTCCTTTTTTGGTCATTTTTTTCGTTACAGTATGAAAAATTAAATTTTGATTTACTGTCTAATAATCAGACCTACTAGATGTAATTTTTTACGCTGATTCCGAATATGCAACGTTTAAATTTTTTTGCCGAGGACAAACTGCCGAAAATGCTAAATTACTGTATCATTTTAACTACAAAAGTCAGGGTCCTAGCGGGGCGGGCATAATTTTCATATAATTCGATAGAGAAATCGATTCTGAGTCCGATGGTATTTTTTTCAGATGAGCGAATATGAGCGAAAAAATGAAATACCCCAAAAATCGCCATTTTTCCATACAAAATTGGTTGAAAAAGGTGTTTTTGGCGACGCGTCCTTCAAAAGCATAAAGGAAATGCATTTTTTTGTTGCAAAAAAAGGAAAGAAAAAGTGTCTTTTTTTCAACCAAAAAATTTTGCTTTTTTAAATTTTCAGATGGCATTTTTGACGCTTTAACTTAATTTTTTTGCTTTTTTGTTTTTATATTATTCTTATTCAGACCCAAAAGTACTATAATCAAACATAATTTTTTATTTTTTCGAAAAAATTTTTTTCACTTGCCGGTGTCTCTGAGACGGTCTACGAGAAAATTTAAAAATTTTGACAAATACGTTACATTGAAATTTTGTTTTCAATTCTTTTATAGCCATTCGATAAAACAAGGTGAAAAAAACGTTATTTTGAGAGTTTTGGAGCATTCTACCGTGTGAAACCGATTTCGCTGATTTTCAAAGATTGGATATAACCAAAAATTCTAAAAATCGGGAAAAATCAGGAATGCAACCAATCAAAAAGTTGTGCCTCAGGATTGTATACATAAGTAAGGGCTATAAAATGGCTATAACAAAAAAATTTTATCTGACTTGAAACATCAAAATTTTGGTAATTGTAATTTTCTACCATAGGAAAAAAACTTTAGATTTTCGAGTCTAGAAGTAATCAACCTCATTTCTGATAGCCCATTATGTGTAGAATCTAAATATATATGACTTGTATCATAACCGGGCCCGGCTTTTGATTCCCAGAAGAAAACCTTTAGCCCATCAAGTACTATAAGACCATTTTGGTATCACAACTCATGCAATACTCAAGATATTGACATGCGGTGACTTTTATAATGTAATTCTATGTAGATATACATATTTTGGTGAGTTTTAACACCCCTGGTTAAGATTTCGAAATATGGGACCTCTTTGAAAATCCAAAAAATAGCAACATAGAAATATCCCAAAAATTCGGGTTTTTTCTTTCATAATAAAATCAAATATGCATTATAAATGTAAAATAGATGTAACAACACCAATATAAATTGGTAAAAAATGACGGGGGGTCAAAATCGATTTTTTACAATTTTTTCAATTTTACTCGTCTTTGATCAATTTTCAAGATACCAAAATAATATGAATATCGTCATATATCAATATTTTGATATTTTTAAGTTAAAATATAGCTTGTTTAGGATTTTAAGGCCATGTTTCAACATCCTAGGATCTCTACTTTTCATTTTCCACCTAATTAAAAACATGCTGAAATATCAGTGTAAAATCACCCATATAATATGTGTTTTTCCAATCCAGCATTCCAAAAAACATTTTTTTGGATAAAATGTCAATATTACATCACAATGGGAGTGATTTCATCATGAAATATTATGAAATAAATTTTTTGAAATTTTGAAAAATCAGTAATTTTTGAAAATCTTATAACTCTCCAAAATGACTTCTAAACACTTTACTCCATTAAAATAAATTAAAATTATCTCAAAAAAATGTTTTTTGGAATGCTGGATTGGAAAAACACATATTATATGGGTGATTTTACACTGATATTTCAGCATGTTTTTAATTAGGTGGAAAATGAAAAGTAGATATCCTAGGATGTTGAAACATGGCCTTAAAATCCTAAACAAGCTATATTTTAACTTAAAAATATCAAAATATTGATATATGACGATATTCATATTATTTTGGTATCTTGAAAATTGATCAAAGACGAGTAAAATTGAAAAAATTGTAAAAAATCGATTTTGACCCCCCGTCATTTTTTACCAATTTATATTGGTGTTGTTACATCTATTTTACATTTATAATGCATATTTGATTTTATTATGAAAGAAAAAACCCGAATTTTTGGGATATTTCTATGTTGCTATTTTTTGGATTTTCAAAGAGGTCCCATATTTCGAAATCTTAACCAGGGGTGTTAAAACTCACCAAAATATGTATATCTACATAGAATTACATTATAAAAGTCACCGCATGTCAATATCTTGAGTATTGCATGAGTTGTGATACCAAAATGGTCTTATAGTACTTGATGGGCTAAAGGTTTTCTTCTGGGAATCAAAAGCCGGGCCCGGTTATGATACAAGTCATATATATTTAGATTCTACACATAATGGGCTATCAGAAATGAGGTTGATTACTTCTAGACTCGAAAATCTAAAGTTTTTTTCCTATGGTAGAAAATTACAATTACCAAAATTTTGATGTTTCAAGTCAGATAAAATTTTTTTGTTATAGCCATTTTATAGCCCTTACTTATGTATACAATCCTGAGGCACAACTTTTTGATTGGTTGC
Organism: Panagrolaimus superbus; assembly: GCA_964035985.1. NCBI lineage: Eukaryota > Metazoa > Nematoda > Chromadorea > Rhabditida > Panagrolaimidae > Panagrolaimus > Panagrolaimus superbus. The sequence goes on from OZ038359.1 coordinate 14,099,050, forward strand.
ATTCCTGATTTTTCCCGATTTTTAGAATTTTTGGTTATATCCAATCTTTGAAAATCAGCGAAATCGGTTTCACACGGTAGAATGCTCCAAAACTCTCAAAATAACGTTTTTTTCACCTTGTTTTATCGAATGGCTATAAAAGAATTGAAAACAAAATTTCAATGTAACACTCGATTTTAATTTTCTCGTAGACCGTCTCCTAAATACTTTGGTAACACTTTTTATTGCGATTCATCAACAGCATGAAATATTGGCAAAAGGCGAACTGCTGACAATATTTGTGCTGCTTTTTTTAGAGATCGCATTTTTATCTTTTTTAAAAGTATTTTTATTTTTTTGCAGCCGCGGAGATACACACTTGTAGTTTAACCTTTTTTAAATTAATAATTTCCTTCATTTTTAAAGGAGAAATTACTTTAGTTAAACTGAACACTGCTTCTTTAGATGTCAACTGAGATATCAAAAGTTAATGATGTCTCAACATGCACAAAAACGCTTATCACATATTTAACAAATTCCAATGAATTTATTACTGAATTAGTTCATGGTAAAATTATGGAAAAAATTGGAATTCATATCAGTGATGGAAGATTTAAATTGGCGCCAGAAGAATGCACATATATGGTTGCCCTTCGACAAGCATTTTGTTATGAAGATTGTAATCCCATTGAAGCATTTGAAGAAGGAAAGGAACCAATGTCAATGATGAAATTATATACAATGTTAACAGAAAATTATATTTCATTATTAAGATTTTCAATATTTTCAAGTTTAACAACTGCTGGATATACTGTAAAGCCTTCAAAATATTCAAATATTCCAGGTAGGGTTGCACGAATCTTAGTTTTGCATAAGGATACAAAAAAGCGGAAAAGAAAAATGTATCATCATTTAATACTGTTGTGGTACCACTCCACAGCGGAATTTTTCGGAAATCAAAAAACTTCAAAATTTTTCTGCCACTTTTTGAGTTTTAACCCATCTCGCCCAAAACTTTGCAATCGATCGAGTTTTGGCAAAATCTACTTTTGTAGCCATATTTTTAAACTCTAAACTATCCAAAAAACCGCCAAAATCATACTCAAAATACAAATTAAAATTCTATTTTCGACTTCATTTTCGATCATTTTTCTACATAAGTTTTGGGTGTTCTTATCATTCTTAGCACATCGTTTTCACAGAACTCGCTAAATTTGCTTTCGCGAAACACAAAACGAAACGAAACCCCAAAAAACCGCGAACGTTTCGCACAAACAAAATGGAAGTTTCATGCAACCCTGATTTTAGGATCATCGACTGATGAAGAAATTATTAAACATGATTACGATGTATGGCATTTTACAATTCCATGGTCACGAGGTGATATTCCACCACCACCAACATATCGATTAATAGTTGCTGATTTTCGATATCAAAATCAGCTTCCACCAAGATATCAACTTTCAAAGCTATCTTTAAATGGTGAAGGTGCTGTTGTAATTGCAACTGGGGCTGTTGGAACTTTTTCATTCTTTTCTATTCATGGTATGCCTATTAATTTGTTATTGTAATATTTTTGAAGCAGAAAAGTCGACGGTAAACTTTAATATTTTATTTTTATATTATTACTAAGACTTACTGTATTCATGCGATATGTTTATGTTGTTAAAATGCGGGTGATAACAAAAAATTATAATAAAATTATTTATTTTTTTCGAGTTCTGTTTTTTTGCACTCGATTATAATTTTTACCGATGTGAAAAAAAATATACCAACAACATTTGATAAAAAAAAGGAATATACAAATTAAAAACCTTCTTATGGATGGTTATTTAATAATGGAAATAAAATACAGTTTTAAAAAAAAGATATCACAATTTTTGATGACACTTTAACAATAAAAAGAACAATAAAATTATAAATGAGCAAATACAAAGAATAAAAAGAAAAAAGAAAGAGAAAAATTTATAAGGGCAGCAAAGTGACAAGAAATTGAACAAGTTTATTTTATTTTTAAAAACAGAGTTATTTTTGAAAGATTTTTTTGGATTTAATAATAATCAAAGACAAAGGAGGTGATTTTGAATTTTTTTACATAAAACAATATATTCAACAAAAAAAATGGTTATTTACCCGTAAAAAGAGGTTTGAGAAAGTTATTTAATAATAAAAAAAAAGAAAAACCTTGAGAATTTTTTTTGGAAAAACTAAGAGAAAAAAGAGGATTTTTTTAAAAATTTTTGCACGAAAGAAAAAAGGCCTAAATTTTTATTAGTCAAGCAGTTCGGGCCATATCACCCATTTTTCGTAAAGCTTCAATAAAATTTGGATTTTGCATCATTAAATTTTGTTGATGCTGTTGTTGTTGAGCAGCAGCATGCTGTTGTTGCAAAAATTGTGCCATAATGAATTGTGCCGCTTCTGGGGAAGCATTCATTCCATTCATCATAGCTTGTTGGGACATATTTGCAATTTGTGATAATGCCGCAGCAGCTGAATGTTGTTGTTGTTGCTGCTGCAGATTTTGCTGTTGCTGCTGATTTTGTTGCTGTTGCTGTTGATTTTGTTGCTGTTGATTCTGTTGTTGTTGATTCTGTTGTTGTTGCTGATTTTGTTGATGTTGTTGTTGTTGATGAAGAAGTTCAGCTTGAGCTCGTTGGGCCACAGCATATCGTTGTTGGATTTCATGTTCCATACGTTCTAAAATAACCCATCGATTATTTTTCGTTTTACTTTATCGTTGATTAACTTACTTCTTTCAATTTCTGCTTGAGCTTGTGCTTGGGCTTGTAGCTGAGCTTGAAAAGCATGAGCCTGTTGTGATTGCATTAATGATGCCATAAGATTTAAATGTGCTGGATTTCCTGCCAACATTGGATTCATCATCATTTGAATTGGATGTGGTGTAACAATTCCAGAATGAGGAGGCATTCCAGGATGTTGTTGTTGTTGTTGCTTTTGTTGCATTGCATTTAATTGTTGTTGCTGCTGTTGTTGTTGTTGATGTTGTTGTTGCTGTTGTTGTTGGGCAAGTCGTTGAGCTTCTGCTGCAGCTTGTTGTTGTTGCTGCTGTTGAACAACTTGTTGTTGACGCTGTTGTTGCTCTTGTTGCTGTTTTTGTTGTTGTGCAAGTCTTTGAGCTTCTGCAACTTGTTGCTGTTGTTGTTGATGCTGTTGTTGGTGATGTTGTTGTTGCATTTTCTAAAGTGTTATATAATTATCACTGATACCTTTTCTTCACTTTTTTTGTTCTTACCTGATGTTGTTCAATCATTGCCATAATATGCGCTTGTTGTTGAGCTTGATGATGTTGAATCATTAGTCTGGGATCCATTTGTGGCATCATTGGAAGAGGTGGAATTGCTCCAACTTGTATCCTTTGTAATGCATTCATATCAAGTCCATTAAATCCATTCATATCCATTGAAGTTTTTGGTTGTGGTGTTGAAAGAAGAGGAGGATGTTGATAATGTTGAATTGCTTTTGCGGCGGCTTCGTGTGCAGCTTCAGATGCCCGCTTATTTCGATCCGCTTCTTCTTTCGCTCTTTTAGCTTCTGCATCACGTTTCCGTTTCGCCTCCACAATCTTCTTTCTTTCTTGCCAATGTGGATTTAATTCAATCCGATAAACTAAATCCCTTCTTGCACAACTATTCCCAGAATCTCGTTGAACAATTCTTTCAAGAGTTACAGGCTCCAAAAGATGTAGAATTGCTTCATTTTGAAAGATCATCTCTTTATCTCTGATCAGATGCTCAGATTTATCTGGTTTAAGAATAATTGAGCAGACTTGATCAAAATCTTTTTCATGCATTTCTTTTAATGATTGTTGTTGCTCCAATGACAGCACAGCTGCTTCACCTTCATCAATTTCTTCTTTGATAGCCACAACTGGAAAATTCTCTTTCTCGTCTTTAACTTCAACTTCCATGGGTTGTTGTTGTGGTAGCGGTTGTGGTAAAAGTGGTAAATCAATTTCAGGCTTTAATTCTGGAGGTTCATGTTTTATTTTCTTTTCTGCTGGTGGTAATATCTCTTCTTCTTTTTCAATATTATTTTCCACTTTTGGACTTGGTGATGATACTGTAGATGAAGAAGATTGATATTCATTTGTTGGAGGCTTTTGAATTTCTCCATTCATTTCAATATCTTTTGGTTCAGAAGTTTGTCGAGATGATTTTTCTGCTGATCCATTCATGATTGGTGTTGGGGGAGCTGTTCGAGGAGATGAAGCTGTTTCAAGGACGTCATCAGACATTGCAGAATGTCGATGAATTCGTTTTCGAGATTTTCTTGAATGTTTTTCATCACCCGCTGGTGAATCTAATACTCGACCCTTTGATAATTTTCTTCGATGTTTTCCATTTGCTCTTGTTCGAACTCCCATATCATCAGTTGGTGAACCCCTTGAAAGACATAATGGAACAGTGGCTGGACGTTCAACAGGCCGTAAAATGCCATATTTTTTATAATGTAGTCGACAATCTGTACACATTAGTTGACGATTTGAACCTGCATGATGCCAATCTCTTGATTTTGTGTCATAACAATGATGACATGCACGTTCTTGAATTTCTTCTAATTCAGATTCAGATGCCGATGCATAATCAATAAAATCACATGATTGAGCTCGTGGGGGTTGACCATTTTTGATAACCTTTTTTGGCATTAAACGAGTTCGATGTAATGTTCTTGGGGGGACTGCATCACGAGATTTCTTCCACATGTAATAAAATTTTACTAAATGTTCCTAAAAAATTGAAAAAAAATCAATAAAAATATTATTCAAATTTTGTCGACTTTTCAACAAAAATGTGTTTAAAATAAATTATATTGTTGTAAAAATTACTTACCCGCATATGTGAAGGTAAAAATTCTTTCCTGATTTTCGGAAAATTCTTTCCATGTGCTTTAATACCTTTACTAAATTTTTTTGCATCTTCCTGTGTTAAAAATAATGAATCTTTTGCTAATAAAGCATCTTGCTGCTTCATAATATCTCTCGCTTTTTCAATATTATACCCGCAATTATGTAATGTTACAATTGCATCATCCATCACAAGATCACCAAGCCTTGAATCTCTTTCTAAGGCAGTTATCCTTGGATTAGATTGAAATAAAAATGTTCGATATGTTCGGCATTGTTTAATATATTCAATTTCGGCATCTTCACAAATATCCCCTGGACGATATAACAGCTGATCTCGATCTGATTCTTCACTAACGGCAGTTGTTGGCCATGTCGGTAAATCAGCCTTAAAAGAATATCAATGTACTTTTTTTTTAGAATTTTAATGCGGCTTATTTTTTGGATAGATTAAAAATGTTTATCGGATTTTTAAATTCATTTTTTTTGATACCCCCGGAACGTACATACAATACAATATTCAATGAAAAAAAAGCCCCTCCGATGATAGCGAAGGAGGATTATCTCATCTTACTCAAAAAGGTAATCCGCTTTAGAAAAAAAGAACTTAATGTCGACAAAAAAAAGGGTTAATGTTTGATTTTAATCAATAAAAAAAGTTTTGCAAAAAAAACAGGAATGTGTTAATCGCTGCGTAATTTTTTTTTATACAAAAATTTTTTCCGGTTTTCTTTTTTTTGCTTCAATCGAAATTGACGGAATCGGAATAAATTTTCTTTAATTTAAGGACATCTTTTTTTGATACTTTAAATTAAATTATCATTAGTGGTATCAGTTCCAATTATAAATAAATATAAAATTACTTACCTCAAATCTTGGCCCAGTTCTGGAAGTTAAATGAAGAGCCGCCAGTCTGTTATTTTCCAAATTAAATGATAAACAAGAAAAGAAGGTATCTTTATCAGATAATAATGGAGATTCAACCAAATCCGAAATATTTCGAAAATTTTTCACTATACACTTTCCTCTGAAATTATAATAAAAATGAATAAAAAACATATTTAATGGTCAAAATAGAATAAAATAAAATTAAATATTATTGATTTGAGTATTTTATCCGTTTTAATTTAACCCAAAAATAAAAATGAAAAATATGGAATAAATTATTTAAAAACAAAAGAAAAAATTTGTAACAATGGAGATAAATGACGATGAAAAAAAGGAAGAAAGAAAGATTAATAAAAACATAGAATTAATTATATTTACGTAACAAAAAAACAACAAAAGAAAAGAAGCGAGAAAAAAGAAACAGGAAGGCATTTCCATTCATTCATTCAAATGTTGCTTTTTTTTGAATTTAATTTTATGGCGCTGTTTCCACGTCATCAATAATAAATAAAAGAAGATGGAAAAAAAAGATGACTCTTTAAAAATATAATATATACGACTATTTTTACTACAGCCAAAAAATAATGGGGAGAGGAAAAACTATTTGTGTCATTCATCTTCGCTCTCTGCCGAGGCAGTTGAAGTTAAAGCTAAGAAAAAAGTTGTGGTGTCCAAAAATATATAAGTATTGAATGAATTAGTTTGCGGTGACGCATTCCATCTTTCTTTCATCAAAACCTCCCATTGATGTTGCTCTTATCAGTAAAGAAATGAAAGCTTAAAAGATGAAGAATCTTTGATTGATAAAAAAAGAGAGAAAGAAAAGAAAAATTTAAAATGAGGAAATATATAATATAATTTTTAATGCGTTTTTTTAATAGAAATTTTTCAAAAAAAAGAAAAACATGATGCATTTTTTTTTGATGGTACTGCTTTTGGAGATGAGGCTGCTGCAATTTAAGAATACAAAAAAAGAGTCAAAAGCTGTAATCTAAACAAATAAAAAAAAGAAGGAAAAATTTGAAAAAGATGGAAATCTGTTGCTGCATCTGCTGGACCTCCTTTTTTTTATACAAATAGATAAAAATAGATGAAGGTAATAATTGTGGTAAACGTTTAAACAGTGCGAGTTCGGTGGTACACATCTACCAATGATACTACCATGAGAAAATAAATAAATAAATGTGGAAAAAAGCTGTGTCAATGAGAACATAATTGTCAATATTTGAAGGATGATGGAGGAAAAAAAGAAAAGGAAGGAATTTGTTGCTTTAAAAATGATAAGTTTTTAAACAAATAAAAGTGTGTATTAAAATTTTTATTTTTTAGATGATGCAAAACAGTTTGGATGATTCAAGAAGTTCCTTCTTTTTTTCTATTCTATTCTATTTTTTGCAATTTTGTAAAAAAGGGTCTTGAAATTGGAGAGAGAAAGAGCAAAAAAGAAGAAGAATTGAATGCAAACAAGCTTAAACGGTAGCCACTTTTAAAAAAGAAAGAATGAAAAGTCGGGGAAAAATGACAGACAAAGATCGAAGTCAAAGAAGAACAAAAAAGAAAACAACAGAAGAGATTATTAGAAAAAAAGTGTTATTTTTTTTTGTCTTTGAACAAAAAAAAAGTTTGTCAAATTTATGTTTTTTAAAAAAGAAAAATGACAAATGACCTTTTTCGCCTTTCTCTCTCTCTCTCTTTTTCAACTCATCATCTCAAATGACCAAAACAATCTATGATGGCATTTATCGTTCATCTTCCATCTTTGTCTTTGTCTTCTCCTACAACTACTACTACTTTTTTGAAGATCATTTTTCTTCGTTTTAACTTTTTTTTTGCTAATCCAGTTTTTTTCCTTTCTCTTATTACATCCAAAAAAAATGGTTGTTGTTGTAAGAGAAAAAAAAGCAGGATACGGAATCATAGAAAAAAATATGTCAAAACTTGAAAAAAAAATATATAGCCAGACAATCCAAATCTTGAAAAAAAAACAAGACTTGGAAAAAAAGAATTTTAGTTGCAAAAAAGTGTGAACTGTCAAAAAGTTTTTTGACAGTTCAAAGACCTGTAAATTAGTATAAAAGAATTTGCAAAAATGACCTTTAAAGCATTCAATTTAAATTTTCTGAATCACAGCGGTCCCTGAGCCTTTCTTATTACAATTTAATTAGTGCATTTCTATTACTACAAATTATGGCTCAAATTGGAACTTTAATTATTGCAACTTTTTCTGTTTTAACTCTTTTAAGTATTTATGTAACAGCTGGACCAATTGGTGATCGTTCAATTATTGCAACAACTACAAATGTGGTGGAAGATACAACGACAACAGCTTTGGCTACAACAAATAAAGGGGAGACTTTAAGCAATGAAACAGGGATCATTGATACGCTAACAACTGATAATATTGATATTGTTGGAGGAAATGAAACACATATAAGACAAAAACGATCTTGTGGATGTTGCTGTTGCAGGTATGAAATAAATTTAAAAAATGTAAAATTTTAAAATAAACATTTTTTAGACCATGTTGTTGTTGCTGTAGACCGTAAGTTTGAAAAAGAATGAGGGATTTCAGATATCCTATTTTAATATCATTAAACATTTTTTCTTTTTTTTCTAGTTGCTGCTGTTGTTGTAGATGTTGTTGTTGTCGGTAAGAAAGCATTGCCGCAAATACAAAAATTTGAATAATCAATAAATTTTTTAGATGCTGCTGTTGTTGTTGCCGTTGCTGCTGTTGTCGATGCTGTTGTTGCCGGTGAGAAAAGAAAACTGATAAATCTTTTTTAGTTTTTTAATCCAATAAATAAATTGTTTATTTTTTTTGTAGACCATGCTGTTGTGGATGTGGGGGATGTGGATGTTGTGGATGTGGAGGTGGTGGACGTAAACGTCGAGCCATTCAACAACTCTCTCATAAACTCATGAATAAAAACGTTGGTGAATTTGTTCAACAACATTTTGATTCACAAATTGAAACGGAACAAACTTTTTCAACTACCCCCGAAGTTGCTCCAACCGAAACCGAAACAACAACAGACGGTTCAAACACAGAAGAAGGAATTGAAACAACAACATTAATGGCAATTCGAAAAATGACTAATGCCAAAATTGATTCATTTGGGCGCCGACAATTTTAAATATCAAAGAAAAAAACACGCGCTCCAAAAACCGCTAAATTATTGCAAACATTACTTTTAAATTATTGATTAAAAAATAAATACACTTTTTTTTTCCCATAAAACTATAAAAAAAAACATTTCCACAACGAATTTTTACAAATAATAACCAAAAGGATTAAAAAAAGGTGATAAAAAAATAGGTGTTAAAAATAGATACAAAAATAAAACCCTTCAACATCGTCGTTTGACTAATCTCCCCCCGGGAATGATAAGATAAGATAATAATAAATAAATATAAATATATAATATTTTAATACGGATTTAAAAAAAGAAAAAAAATTAGAGGAGAAAAAAAATGTACCTTTTTTGAACCACAAAAAAGTGACGAATACAATTTTATGGTTGGAAAAAAAGTAAAGGTTGTTTTTGGCAAAAATAGAAATTTTAATTTTCTGAATCTGTTTCTTCTAATTTTTACTTGTAAATAAAAAGAAGAAAAAAAAGCAGCGACGGAAAAAAATTTGGTTAACTTGTGTTTGTTTGTTTCTTAAAAAGCTCTTTAACAACACCCTTAAAAAATATATATTTATATTTTTTTTCAGCCATAAATAAATTTGTAAAGAAAGCAATAAATTTTGAAATTTTAATAATAAAAAAAGTCAATTTTTAACTTTTGAAATTGAAAAGAAAAAAGAAAGACTAAAAAGTATCTAAGGTCATAAAAGCAAACAACTTTGAATGCAAATATGAATAAAAAAAAGAGTCGGCAAAAATCAAAACAAAGATGTGAAGAAGAAAGAGGAGGAAAAAAAGAAAAGGAAATTAGTCATTTGAAGACAGCAGCAGCAACAGAAATTTGATACTCTTTTTTTTTGCATAAAAGCGGAAGGCTCAATAGGAAGGGGGAAAAAAAGAAATAATATAATCGTATCCGATACTTATTTCTTTTTTTTTTGAATTAGTCTCCATCTTTTAAGCTATATTGAAGAAAGCTTATACACATCCGACTGACTGACTGGTCAATGGATAATACATATATTAAAACTCATACATACTACTAATCTATTTTTTTTTCTCTCATTTCTTTGACAACGATGGCGGCAGCCAACTATTACTATTACTACTACTTCTACTTTCTCACCACCTCCACCACCAGCAGCACCAGCAGCAGCAGAAGTAGCAACAACCAAATGCAGAAGCTTTTTGCAAATAAAAAAATCTCACCTATGGTAACACAATAATCCACTCGAGAGAGAGATAGAGAATCGAGAGAGAGATAAAAAGAAAAAAAAAGTAAAGTGAAAGCCAAAAATGGCGTGTTTTCAAAACAGACGCAAATATATAATATTTAAAGTGCAAATTACACTTTTTTAATGAAAAAAAAGTTATAAAAAAACCTTGAAAAAAAAAAGAAAACGAATGTTTTAAATTTGTACCTTTTAAATAAAAAATATTCTTTTTTCTTTCTCTTTTTCTCTTTAATGTAAGAGGTCATTAATGGCAATAAAAAAATATATTATATACGAAATTAGGGTATTAAAAAATGAAATGAGAAATTCTCTTTTCTTTTTTTTTGTTACAACCTTAATCGTAAAAAAAAAGCAAGATCAAAAATAGAATCGTAAAAAGATGAAAAAAACATTTGTTGCTACTTTAAAACATTCTTTCCCTTCTCAAACAAAAGAAAATCCCCCCGTTTTTTTTGAAAAAAAAAATAAATGTTTAAACAAACCTCAAAAATGAAACCGAAAAAGCTTGTGATGGAACATCAGATTGAAATAATTCTCGAGGTTCATATTCAATAGTTTTTTCATAGATTCCATGCTCTTTTCTTTCTTGAATTAATAAAGAATGTGTTACTTCTGGAATATCATCAGGTCGATAATACCGGTTTATTTTAAATGATACTTGTTCTCGTTTTGCCTATAAACACAAATATTTAAGCACAAAGTTTAAAAAATAATTATTATTTATATTTTTTTTTTAAATCTACAGTATCCACATTATTACCACTTTGCAAAGTGTTTTAAATACTACAATCTATTTTTAACTTTTTAATGATTAATTGTAAAATATATTTTTTCATTTAATTATGTAATTTTTTTTTGTCCGTTGAATTAGAGAGATAAGTGCCCCCCCCCCCTTTTTTCTTCTTTTTCTTTTATTGCTAATGTCCGTTCAAAAAAAAGAAGAGAGAAAAACGATTGACAGACATTTTTGACAAACAAAAACACCATAAAATAAAAGTAAAAAAAAGAAGACCGCCGTTCGGTTCTTCTTTTTTTTTCAAGAAAAATGAAAGGCGCCAATTATTCCCGTTTTTTTTTGTCTCTCTCGGGTTGTTTCTTGATGTGACGCGGCAAGCATCACCAGCAGCCGGGAAAGTAACGGCAGAAGAAATGGCGTCAGGCAGCGGCAGCGACAGAAACAATCCAGAAGCATCTGCGCGAAAAATTGAGTGTCCGCGCGCGCGCTTTTAAAAAGGGTGTCATTAATCAGTCATCGAAGAAGAAGAAGAAGCAGCAGCAAAAAAAGGAAGGAAACAAATGTTTTATATTTATAAATTGCTTTAAATAAATTTAATCATTTGATACTTTATTTTCCAATTTTTTTATAATATTAGAAAATAAAAAAATGCATTAAAATTGCAAATTAAATTAAAAATTAATCTTAATTTTTGAAATTGAAAAAAATAGAATTAAGTGGTTGTTAATGCTAATAGGAATTTCCAATAATACATATTAGAGAAAGGGGGGGGGGGGGGGACTTAAAAATGAAGTTATTTGAGCAGCTGCCTTTTTTTCCCCTTTTTTCTCGGTGTTTATTTTAACAAAGGTGCAATCTTGTGTCAAGTAAAAAAATATGTTTTAGAAAAATGCAAGAATAAATTTGAAAATAACTCAACAATGCAAAAAAGTACAAAAAAATGTATTACTGTCATTTGACAGTAAAAAATTACACCATAATTTTGTCAACAAAAGCTTAAAGGGCTTACTTTCACTCAAATACTATATAAAAAAATTGTGGTAAAATTTAGAATTACAGTAATGCTCTCAATTCCTTGTGCTATAATGCTGAGAGTAATTCATTAAATTATTACTATCACATTTTATTTAAATGTAGTAACGATGTTTTTTGTTACTCTATTTTTAGAGTAATAAAAAAAGAGGGTAATAAATGTCACTTTTTTTTTGTTTTTTTGAAAACAGTTATTATTTTTAATGATTACTGTAGTTTCATAAAATAATAAATAAATAAATGCCCTTTTTGAGTTCATTAATTTTTTGGTCCTATTTCTAATTTTTGAAAAACTTGTTTTAATTTTGCATCCAAAAAAAGGTGACGAAATTCTCAAGTTTATTTAAAAGTTTTTTGTTTTTGTTTAAACTCTTTCTTTTTCAATGTTCTTTTTTTGGAAATAACATAAAAGTATGGGGGTGAATTTAATGCCAAATTAGGTTACTTTATTACCCAATAAAATTTTTAACGCTTTTTTTTCATTCGAAAAAATAAATAATATGAGTACCATACGAAAAAGGGGGGGGGGGGGACCCGATCGACCTTGTAAAGCATCATCAGCGTTGCGTTAGTAGTAGCAGCAATAATTCGGTGTGTGACTTTTTAACAAAGACGAAAATGACAGTGATGCTGCCTGCCTTTATTCATTTCATTCAATTCAATTCATTCATTCAAGGGGTGGCTTTTTTTGGTCGCGCAAGTGTCTCAATTCAAGCAATTTCTCTCTTTTCTATGGGTTTGAAAAAAGGGGGGGGGGGATATTATAGATGTATTTATAAACGAGGTCGTCCTTCCTTTTTCTTTCTTTCCTTTCTTTCTTTTCACTCATTTTAATTCAACTGCCTTTTTTTTATGCTCAAGAAAGTATAAAAAAAAAATAATACAAAAGCGAAAATCAAAAGATCAAAGAAAAGCAATTTTAGTATAAATTTTATTGCCGAAAAATTGATACAAAAACAGATTTAAGGTTTTTCGAGATTTTTGTTAGGTAATTATACTCAAAAGTGCCAAAACCCCCCCCCCCCCCCTTGAACATTACAGATATTTTCCCCCACAGATAATACTACTTTTTTTTGTGCCAAAAAAGAAAATAAAAACTTACAGGTCTAAAATTACAAATACTTCCAATCATATATGGTTCAGCGGGGGAAGTTTCAACATAGACATAATCCCCTGGGTAATAAACTATTCCATCATGGGATTCAAAGCATTTATATTCGCCATCCGCTAAACATTTATAAACTTTTCCACGACGTTGTTTTCGATTTTCACCATTTCCAAGTCCATTTGGGATTGATCGATGCCCAAGTGTATAATACACTAATTCAACCTCCCATAAACCTTGTTGTAGACATTCTTCTGGAATCATTTTTGGTTTATTTAAAGAAATAATACTATTTTGTTGTTGTGTTTGTTGATGATGATGGATTCCCGTATTATTGATAATTGTAGCCGAATCTGATGTTGAAATAATACCTGTATTATTTACTCTCGTATTTAAAAGATTATTTGGTGATGAAATGCCATTTGAAGTTGTTGGCACTTGTTGTTGTTCAGTTCTATCTGCTTCTGAGGATGGCAAAATTGCAATTTGTTGTTGTTGTTGCTGTTTAATTGCTGATATCAATTGATTATTATCACCAATCGATGGTGAATGCTGATGATTATGTATACCATTTGTTGTAACAGAAGTATTATTCCCATCAATATTATTGTTTGAAGAAGCTGAAGTTGCTGCAGAAGTTGTTGAATCGCCGCGGGCGGTGACGATCAAATCATTGTTCGTCATTGACACCGCCGCTGTTAAAAATGTTGTTGCGCACACAATTTTGGCTGTTGCACTTTTTTCTTTTTTGATTAAAAAAATATATTACAAAAAAAAATCAATTGATTCCAAAAATAGTTTTAATATGTAATATGTTATATATTGATTAATTGCAGTAATAAAATTAATAATATATTGTTGTAATTTTTGGTAATATTTAAAAGTTTGAAGGAATAATATTTGTCGCTGCTTAAAATAAAATTAGGTTGAATTTAAAAGAAATTAATTATTGAAGATGAAATATGCCAGCTATTAACAACCCGTTAGCCAGCAAAAAGCAAAAGTAAAAAATAATAGAATATATAAAGGAAGAAAAGGCGACGACAAATAATAATAATAAAAATGGAAGAAAGAAAAGCACTCTGAAAATTATATAAATCATATAACATTTTTCTTTTCAAAAAGGTCAACAATGTTCTTTCTTCAAAAATTGAAGCAAAAAACAGTAAATATAATTTTATAATCACGAAATAAAATGTGTTTAATAATCACGCTTGGGGGCTACAGGAAATAGGGCTGGAAAAAAACATATTTTCACGATTAAAATAAAAAAGGAACCGTAACAAAAAAATTTTGTAGTTTTATATTTTTTTGGGGAAAAAATTGAAAAGAAAGAATGAAAAATGGAAGGCTTTTTTTTGATTGAAGAAGGCAAAGAAAGAAAAGTAGCAGACGACGATAGGATGATGGAAAGGAAGAAAAGGAAGGGGAAAGGAAGAAAAAGAAAAAGCGCAATAATTCCTGTGGACATAAAAAAAAGAAAGAAGAACTTAAGTGCGCATTTTTTCAACTACAGTCAAATATCAAAAACTAACAACATAAATATATATTCTTTTTTCGGGAAAAAAAGTTTTGATTTTTTTGAGTACTATTTTTGTCATATTTTTATATTTTGGGTAAAAAAATAGAAGAAACTTGAAATCTAATCAATCTGATTTGGATATGGTAATGAGGAAGTTGATGGATATGAGTTTACAACCAACAAACACCTTGTTACTTTTCTTGTTAAACTCTTTTTTGATGGTATTAAAAAAGTGGACTCAAGAAAAATAAGACAAAAAAAGAGAGAGAGAGAAAGGACAGGTTCGACCGATTAAATATATATATGCGACACTGACTGACTGACTGAATGTGACTCTGTTTTGCGCATTCTTTTTTTCTTCCTTTTATTTTTAGTCAGTCACCAGCAGGAAGGAGAAAAGGAGCAGCTCTTCCCCCCCCCCCCCTTGAAAAAAATCATTGCCGAATTTTTTTGGGTGAAAGAGGAGTGCAAATGATCGTATTCTCTTTTTCGTCTTGTTTTTTCAATACAAAAAGAAAAAAAAGAGAGTGAGAGATAATAAAAAAATGAATTAAAACATTTATTAGCACGTGTCAATACAAAAAAGAAATAAATTGTTAAACTTTTTTTTTGGCGGATGATAATTTTTGGAATTTATAGTATTATAGATTTAAACAAAAAAACAACCATTTAAGTCTTTTAATTTATGCAAAAGAAGGGAGATCAATCAATCTGCAGCAGCAGCAGCAGTAATAAGAGAAAGAGAGAGAGGAGAAGATCAAGTGTGAACTCAATTTAAGGGTATATCTTCTAAAAAAGAGAGATAAGTGGCAAAAAAAAGGTAAAATAAAGAGAAAGTGAAAAACAACAAGTGTTAGTCTTAATTATTAAACTTCTTTCTCAAAAAAAAAAGGTGAAAAGAATCTTTTAGGGGGAAAAAACTTGAAAAATGTTTGAATTTTTTTCGTTTATCATCGTTTTTTTTTGGAAAGCAATGATTAACAAATTTTTTCATGTTTTAGAAAAAAGTAAAAAATAAAAGCTGCTAACATTTTCGTTCATAATAATTTTACTTTATGAACGAAATTGAACCAAGGAAATTACTTGGTTCAATTTCGAAAACGAAAAAACAACTTTATTTTTGATTAAGATTCAATAAAAAAAATTTAACCTTAGAAAGAAAGGGAAGGAGTTAACTCGGACTGGTACTTCTCACACCCTTTGCAAAGGCCTTTGTAGACAAAAAAAAGAGAGAATTATATAGGTCACAAATTCCATATATCTAAAAAAAACTTTTGCTACTTTTTTTTCTACAACTAAAATACAATTTTTAGAAGCTATGAATCGTTCCAAGATAATTAATATCTGTTATCTCAATCCTTTCAAATTCTTTGAAATTTCATGACCAATTATCAAAATGAATTGATTTTGAACGAAAGTTTAAAGTTTTTTGTTGTCTTCTTTCTTTCGCTTTTGATTAATTACTTTAAACAAAATAAGAAAAAAAAATGTGACAGAGATAGGAGAAGGAAGGAAGGAAGGAAATTACTTGGTTCAAAAAAAAATTGGCTGCTTTAAAAATACTGTTAATGAAGAAATTTTATGCTTGTTTAAAAAAAACACAAATGAACGATTAAAAAAGACAAACAAAAAAATCAAAGCAAAAGCATAAATAAATAAATAAAAAATTGAAACATCCAAGGTAGACTGTTTCTCATGTGGCTACTCAACAAAAAAAAGAAGACAAATAATTTTATTCCCAACAAAATTAAAAAAAAACTGCTATAAAAAAGAGATGAGAAAGAAATTCCATTTTGGATAAATCAAAAAGGAAGAGGAAATTGCGCAGAGTAAAACCACCACGTTTTTTGCTTCCTGTCTTCCCATTTCAGCGGCAAAAACAAAAAAGAAAAGAAAGGAGAAATGAAAAAGGTGACGATGATTATCGGAGAATTTAAAAAAAAATGCAGGAAAAAAAGTTTAAAATATTTCTATTAAATGGCCTTTTTAAATTTAACTAAAATATTTTTTGAAAAGCTTTAAATTTTAAAAACAATAGAAATTTTTGGATAGTTTTTAAAAAAAGGTTACAAAAAAAAGAGAATACAAAAATAAATTAAAATATAAAACGCTTGTTTTCGGACATTGAAAGAAAAAGAAAGAAAAAAGAAAAAAAAATGATGACCGTTTGTTATTTTTGTGATGTGAGAGCTTCTGCCCTCCCTCTCTCTCTCCCCCCGAAACTCCCTTCCTTCCTTCTTTTTTCAATAATGGCGTCCAAAAAAAGGACAACGCAATTTTTGAGTTATATTTATTTGAAAAAAAGAGAGAGAGGGATTAAGGAGCGAATGTGTTCATTTAGACAAAAAAAAGCAGAAAGATTTTGAATGAATGAAAAAGGATAAAAGAAAAGCATTTATAAAAAAAATGTGAGAATTAATTTTTAATAAATTATTAATTTAGTAGTCAGAAAAATTATTAAAGATTTATTAAGTTGTTTTTAAAATTTTAAAGATCAAAAAATTGTTAAATTTTAAATTTTTGACACGAAAATGATAAAACTGAACTTACATTAATACAGTAATCTATGACATGCATATATTTACGTAAAAAAAAGCGTAATAATACTTTTTCAAAACATCATAATCAAAAAAATGTCTCCTCTCCAAATAGCTTTCAAAAAATGAGTCTAAAAATGGATATAAAAAACACAAACAATTTTATTTTAAACTCCGTCATTTAACAATAAATAAACGTATGTATATTCGTTCATGGCACTTTTTGTTTATTGTTGTTGTTTTTTTATATATAGTTCAAAAAACGTGAAGAAGGCAAAATAATCTTTTAAACTAACTAAATAAATAAATATATGAAGCAAAATAAAGATAGGAAAGAAAGAAAAGAGAGAGACAGAAGAAAAAAAAAGTTTATTTATTTCATATTGATTTTACGCTTTCTTTTTTTTTTTTTCATCAAAGATTCGAGAATCTCTTTTTCTATGATTAATTTAGGAAGATAAAAAGGAAGAAAGAAACAACAATTAATGAAATAAATCAGTTAAGTTAAAAAAAATATTGATAAGTGAAACATGTTTTAAAAGATCATTGAAACTTGATATATATGTCCTTCTTATGATAAGATAACAAGAAAGAAAAAAGGTGTTGCATTTTTTTGATCTGTTTTTAAAAGTTCGATTAGTTTTGAACAAAGGGCAGAATTTCAATTTTTGTAATTATAACACAACTTTTAAACCTAATAAACATTTAGATTTAGGTGAAAAAAAGGGGAAATGTCAGAAAAGAAGAAAGGGATCAGAAAAAAAAATATGTATAACAAGTTTGTTGCAAAAAAAATGATTGAATTGAAGAGGAAAAAGGGGGGGGGGGGAGACAGAGAGAGGACAACAAGTCCAGACAAAAAAAATAATTTCGCGCGTAGAAAGATGCAATCCCCCCCCCCCTTTTTTTCCATCAAATTTCTTTTCTTTCTCTCATTTTTTTTTTCTGTCGCGCGTTCAAATTCATCGTGTGTTACTTCATTCTTTTTTCTACTGATGCTGCTGCTGCTGAATTGTATTACGATAAAAATAAAAGATATATATTAAAAATTTTAAAAGGCTCAAGAAAATATATGAAAAAAAATTGTACATAATTTTTGACTTCAATTAAGCACTTAAATGACAAGCCAAAAAGGAATCAATCTACAAAAAATAAAAGAGGATATCATAAATCCTTCTTCTTCTAATTTTTTGCACTTATCTCTCAAAAATCAGCAGTACAATTAATTGTTGAAAATATTAAGTGGATTTACAAAGCCCCCAAGGGAATTATTGTTCTTCAATGATATAAGGTCAAAAATGAGCCTTTAAAGCTTAAAGATTTTGCCTCCAAAAAAGAGTGGTAATTTTTGAAAGAGTTTCCAAAAAAAATATGGAGGAAACATTTTATGGTTCACAAAAAACATAGACGACAGCAAAAAGAACTAAAACTGACTACTTTCTTTTATTTCCTGTTCTTTCTTTTAATCTTCTTCTTTGGGCTGAAATGGTTAATAAAGTAAGTTACTGCATTCTTTTTTGTTGGAGCAAAGTTTGAAAAAGATAAAATTAAACTGCAAAACTTTAAAAAGCTTTCCCCCCAAAAAAATGGCTAAAAAAAGAAGTCTATGAAAGAAAAGAGAAGGAACAGCTGACAAAAACACAGAAGCAGCAGCAAAGAAAAAAACACACACACACATTTGTAATAATTATATTTTTAAAATGAGACAAGTGTGAAAATTTATCACACACACGTCAATTCACAAAAAAAATGAATGAATTCGAGAGAGAGAGAGAGAGTGAAAAAGGATTTATATATTATATTTTTATGTATTTTTAAAATTGAGAGAAAGAATGTGGAAAAAAAAGGAGACCAAAAAGTGATCCATAGAAAAAAAAGGTCAAGCAAGGGCGTCCTTCGATAATATCGCGCAAAAAAAAGGAAAGAAGAAGGAAAGCACAGAGTTGCAAACAACAACCCAAGAAACAATAATAATAATAATAAACAGAGAGGAAAAAAAAGGAAAGCCATTTTTAGGTTCGTTTTCTTTTGTTTATATTTATTTATTTTTGAATGGTTAAAAAAATGAGTTGCATTTTTACTTTAGAAAAAAAAGAAGGTGATTAAATTACGATCGAAAAAAAGGGGATTCTTTAAAGTTTAAACATACACAAAAAAAACACTTGAAAAGCTTACATCATTGTTTTTTTGATTTTTAACAAGATAGCGATAATCTAAAGTTTATTACTGTATCTCTAACATAATTACCTAAAATCTAGATTACAGTACTTTACTTTTTCAAACATCATTTTACTACACCTATCAATTATTTCATAAAACTACAAAATAGTTTGGCCCCAAATGGCATCTTCTTCTGATGAAAGACGAAAATTTTTGGGACAAAAAATGACTGCAAAAAGTTCAAAGTGTAAACAATTTTAGACTACTATAATGGCATCGTTTGCTACTTACAGAATCTATTCTTCTTCTTTTTTTTTCAAATAAAATATGCAACATTTGCTTCCTATTTTTTTTCTATTTTTCCTACTTTAAAGAAACAAAAACACTTATCACCAAAAAGAAGTGAGAGAGTTAAACCCTATTTGGTTTCCTAAAATTTTCACTTTGGTCAAAAAATATCATAGAAATTTATTTGTTTTTACACAAAACAAAATAAAATAAATATGAGCTGCTTAAAATTAGGTCATCCCATTTATATGGCCGTAAAATTTATGACTGTAATTTTAAAAAAAATACATAAATTTTAAACAAATATAAAAAAAAATAGTATTTAAAAAGAAAAGAGATAATAATCCTTTAAGAATTTTCTTTTTTAAGTGGGTGGTTTTAGAAGAAAAACTTAAATATATTTCCTTCATCCCTTTTTTGGCCAATCATGAAGGAAAAAAAACAGCTGAACGAAAAAAATGATAAAAGGAAATCAATTGTTTAAAGAGAGATAATTAAAAATTGAAAAAGTTTATCCTTAAAAATCTCAAAGGTAAAAAAAGAAGAAGGTGAAACTGAGGGAGAAAAAAAAGACAAAACGAAACACCGAAAAAAGAGATGAAAAATATAATAATAAAAAAATAAAGACAACAACGATGAGAAGCGATAATATTTGTGTTTGAAAGGAAAAAAAAGAGAGAGAAGGGAAAAAAGACGAAACGGACAACCCCTCCTTCTCCTCTACGACGACGACGACGACAAACGGGAGAGGGGGGGGGGGACCTTAAAAATGACTACGATGGATGGCGCGCGCTCTTTTCACAGAGAGAAAAAAAATCTCTGCGGCTCAATTTTATATGTTTTTTAATTTTCATTCATTCAAAGATAATGGAAGAAGAAATACAGTTTTTTGACATGGACTTTTTGCGCAGGTTTTTTTCTTCAAAAAAAACAACAAGAGTTTTTAAAGAAAAAGCGGCAAGGTCAGGGACAGGCAACACGGAAAGGTGGCAAAGAGGCAAAGAGGGAGGGAGATTAGTCAGATATTTGAGGAGAATAAGCTGTTAATTGGATATCTTTGAGTATTTTTTAGAAACTATTCAACTATAATTAATTAACGGAACATTTTGCCAAGCATGAATATCTTCTTTGGCAAAATGTTCGCTAATGCAAATTCAATTAATTTTTATGTCTCAACATGAAAAGTCAATTACAGTTAAGTGTTATTATTAGTCACAAATTTCTTTCTTCTTTTATTGTTTTTGGTCAAAAAAGAAGAAGAAGAAAGTGTCAATGTTTCATGTCAATCTTTTTTTTGTATAATCTATTCAACAATGAAGACCGAAGAGAAGGAGCTAACAACCATAATACAATGGGGGATAGAAAAGAGAATGAAGAGAAAAGACTTATGGGAAAGTAAGCAGGAGAGCAAGCGCAAGTGCAAGCAAAGGCAACAAAGTTGACTGAGCTTTTTGGAAATAGAAAAAGGGGGGGGGGATAGTTGGATGGCTAACTGACTGGCACGCTTACTTGCTTTCTTTCTTCTTTTTTTTGGTGGGTCCTTGTCGGGAGTCTTTTTTCTTGTTTGTCAAAAAATAAAATGCAAACAAACGACCAAAGAAGAAGGAATATAAAAAAAAACGTTCAAATTTGAAAAAAAAGGATAAATTTTTAAAAGATGCCAAAAACTATTGCCCTAAAGTGGATGAGGAAAAAAACTCATCTTAGACAAACAAATATAAAAAAAAAGAGTTGCAATTCTTTCCCGGAGACTCTTCTCTTTAAAAAAAGAAAATAAAATAATATTTTACTCATAATTTTTTGCTTCCTATTGCATCAGCTGCTATTTTGACGAAACCTGGCACCCCTCACAAATCCTTCAAAGACAGCACTTCGATGAACATAAAATTAGCACACCAAAAACAAAACAGACTACACTGAAAAAAACTTCTTTTTTTTTGCAGCAAAAAAATTTGTGCTCTTTTTTTTCCTTCCATGTTTGCACCTACTTTCATTCAACGACTTTTAAGTATTTCTAAATATATTTTTCTGGGCAGTTTTTAAATACTAAAACCACAATTAAAAACCGATTAACAAAAAAACAAATTTTAACAAATATATATTTTTTACAAAACAAGGTTACGGTAATGGGCCACAAAAAGTTTTTAAAACATTTATTCAAAACTTTTATGTTTTAATGGTGTCTAAAAAACAATTAAAACTATTTGTTGTTGTTTTTTAAGATTAACAGCAAAAAAAGAGAGAATAAATGATTCAAAGTTGTTGTTTCACATTTTTTTTTTGTTGGATGAAAGAGAATCAGTGATAAGGTTCATCAAGTGCAGAACATTTGATGAACCTTGAAAAATTGAAAGAGTTTTTTTTCTTTTCTTTTTGGTTGAAAAAAGAAGAAAGAAGATAAAAAACAACAAACTAAAGTCATTAAATAAAGTGAAAAAATAAAAGTTCATAGATTTTGGAAAAAAAAGTGCAGATGAATTAATTTTTTGATAAGTTTTTTCCCTTATCAAAGAAATCAATTAAGAACATTGGATATATGGGGATCGGATAAGAGAGGGTCTCCCAGGTAGACGAGGTACTGGTCTTAGGATAAAATATATACACGCATGTGTGTTTATGACAAAAATGTTAAAAAAAAGTAAAGGGGGTTTGATAAAAAAGGGGCTTAGAGAAATTTATTAAAATTCCGGATTAAGATTAAACTTTTGAATGTTCTCCAAAGCTACAAATAAAAGTGAAAAGTTCAAGAAAATAAATTAGAAAAAAGAAATAGTTTTTTGATAAATTTCACGTATTTTGCTATTAACAACTCTTTTTAAAGCTAGTGAGCTTTCAAAGGATATTCTTCCCAAATCCATAAAACAATATCCCGGACAAACAGCAGCTTTAAAGCATAAAAGTAATCTCAAAAAAGCATCAAAAATTTTCCTTCCCAAAACAATTTTTCAGTTTTCTTCTTCTTTTAAGGCATTTAAGAAATTGCGCGAAACTTCATCCTTCTTTTTTTTTGTTGATGCTCCGTTCGAAAAAAGAATGTTGGAAGGAAGAAAAAGAAGGAAAGAAGTGGATTGGAGGTCCACCAAAAAAAAAATAAGGAGCAATTGCTTTCATTTATATTTCTTCTTCTTCCATTTTGGAATTGCGCGCTTCTGCTTTCTTTCTTTCTTTCTTTCTTTCTTTTGCAAATGAGATATGCCCCCCGAGTTTGTTTTGTGCCCTTCTTCCCACTCTCCTCTCCTTCTCCATTCTTTGCCCTCCCCCCTTCTTTTTAAAGTTTTTATAATATAAAAAAGCTTACATTTCAAAAAACTATTTATAAGTAAGTTTAAAAATTCATCTTTCTTCTTTCTCTACTTTCTTTTTTCTGGCATTGTCAAAAAAAAGAGTGACACAAAAAAAAAGTGCAGCAGCATTTTGGCGATGGCAGCGGCGACCATTGATGGCGCCAAAATAATTCAAATAAATATGAAACATGAAAAATTTAGTTGTCTCATTTTATTTTGAAAAATTGCTGTAAAATATTTTCCAGTGGAGATAGATTTTTTCAGAAATCAACTTTTATTATTAACAATGGATAAATGATCAAAGAGAGATTTAACAAATCTCAACAATTTGCATCCAAAAACTATGAAAGAATTTTATATAGCCTACTTTTTTGCAGAAACAAATTTTTTTTGTTGTTTGTTTAAAAGAAAAAAATATTTATGTATGTTTTTGTTTTTTTGTATTTAAAAAAAACGGAAGTTTCTACAAAAATCGTTTTTTTAAGCAGTCGTCAGCACTTTTTTTTAGGCACCACCCTTATCAT
The DNA here is from genome assembly GCA_964035985.1 of Panagrolaimus superbus. Taxonomy (NCBI): domain Eukaryota; kingdom Metazoa; phylum Nematoda; class Chromadorea; order Rhabditida; family Panagrolaimidae; genus Panagrolaimus; species Panagrolaimus superbus. The sequence goes on from OZ038359.1 coordinate 14,122,341, forward strand.
ATCTTATCAGTCACACCCATAAAAAAAGAGACACTTAAAAATAGAGATAAAAACATATGTTTTCTGTTATGTGTTTGTATACATAATACAATATAAATTATTTTTAGTGTTGTCCATTCTTCTTTTCTTTTTTTTAAAACGGACATTAAAAAAGTGAACGGCGGCCGTTTGGGAAGGGGGGGGGGTGACTCTCTGCGGACGCCTGCTACGAACTTTTCGTTCATTCGTTCGCTGGCGGCAGTGACGATGGTGGTCGTTCGCCGCCGGAATGAAACAAAAAAAAAGTTTAAAAAGCAAGCGATGAAAATAAAAATGCGTCATGCATTTTTGTTCTTTTATATTATTTTTTTTTTCGAATGCAATGCTCCATTCTTCTCTTTTGTTGCCTGTTGGCTGACTAACTGACAGATTTGGAATCAGAGAAAAGAGAGAAAAAGATGTGCTTTTTTGCAGCAGCAGCAATATTTATTTATTAAATATATATAAAAAAAGCAACATTTGATTTGGGAGTTCGAAAAAAAAATGAATAAAGAAGGAAGGAAAGAAGTCGCAAAAGAATCAAAACCCGTTAAAAACGTAGTGAAACATCCGAAAGAGAGAGAAAAAAAAGAGAGAAGGAAAAAAAAATACAAGTCTCAATTACAAAAAATATTATTTATAGGGGGGTGTTAAAAATTATTGGATTTAAAATTTTAAATAAAAGTAAGTTACTATAAAAGAGAAAAAAAGAAAATTTCAAAATTAGAATTCAAAGTACAGTATTAAATATTGGTCCCATGGCGAAAAAAATTTATTTATGAAATGATGATACATTACAAGAAGATTAAAGGTCACGAACGTTGATGAGTAATATCTTATTAGACATTAGAAAGCAGGAAAAGAAAGTAAGAAAAAAGCTTTGAAAAATGCATTCGTTGTAAGACCCCAAAAGTAGCAGGAATGTTGTGTTTCAAAATCTGAACAATAGTAAACAAAAACATGTTAAAATATTATTCTATGAGATTTTAATAAAAATATATTTATTTTAAATAGAGTTATCTCTTTTGGTTTTAGTTCACAGCTATGCGAATTTTTTAAAATGTCTAAAACAACTTACAAAAGTCTCCTTTCCGCCCCATAAAAAATTCTAATTTTTTCTCTCCATTTCTTTCAAATCTCTTTTCACACTTTTTTATATTCAAACTACATTCCAGTTAGTTAAGTTTTTATGAAAAATGTATTACAACAGATTAAAATTAAATTAAATTATACCTTTAAAATATAAAACAATTTTTTAATAAAAAATTACATTAAAATCAAAGCCCAATAAAAAAGAAGAGTTGTCATTAATTTTTTTCCAATTGCTTTTTTTCGAAATTCTAAAAATGTTGCAAAAAAAAGTGAAAATTTAAATAATTTATTATTTTTATTTTTATCACTTAATTTCTTTCCCTCCCCCCTTTCAATCAAGTCAAGACAGATGAAAAAGAGTTTTGTCCATTATTTTAAATTAAAATAAAATATACTTTATTTTTGAAAAAAAAAGTTTCTTTCAAGGTCAATTAACCATTCAAAATAAATATATAAAAAAAAGAAAGAAGAATACTATAAGAATGAATGACAGCAGTCACCACGAGCCCCCCAACAAACAGTAGCAGCAGCAGCAGGCAACAACGAGGACGACGGTGGCAGTGGCGGTGGGAAGGAAGCAATGGCAGGCCAAAAAATGAAAGAAAGGAGGAAGGAAAAAAAGAAGAGGGAAGAATACATAAACGTTCGGGTTTTCTTCCTTTTCACACTCACTCAAACAAATTTATGTTTGAAAAAAAACATACTCAAAAAAAAGAGTAACCGAAAAATATTTTAACTTTTAAACTTTAAGCTTTAATTAAATACGGTGGTCATGGAAAAAAGAAGAAGAAGTTTTTTAAAGTTTTTTTCAAAATTATTTTACACACAATTTTTTTTGTGGAAAATTAATGAAGGAAAAAAAAGATTATTGGAAAAAAAGTAAGCGATAAGAATCACGCGGCGCAAAAACAAAAACGATCAAAATCAGAGACAACCAAATCAGTCAAAGTCATTTTTAGTTTAGTTTGAAATTTCTTAAACTTGAATAATGAGAGAAAGGTGAAGAAAAAACGGGGGGGGGGGGGGGGGAAGAAAAGAAAAAATGAAATATCAAAAATTACGAGAAAAAAAGACAACGAAGAAGTCAATTAAGGAATCCATCTCTCTCACATTTTTCAATTCATTTCATTTCAATTTTTTCTTCTTCTTCTTCTTCTGCCACATTTCTTCTGTTCATCAATGAGGCGTTTTTATTCGGTGTTCCTTCATCGGCTGCAAAAATATTGCAGTTGCAGCCTCTGCTTTTTTTTTGCAAAAAAATACAACCAAGGTCCTAAGATTAACACAAGTGAAGAAAAAAAAAGCGGATAAAAAAATTCTCAAAAATGTTTACTTCAAACTGCTACCGTAATCCTGATTAATCTCTCTCTTTTTTTTACATTTATGAAAAAATTGTAGTCTCATAAAAAAAAGCGTGAGTCTTACAACGACTAATTTCGAGCAAGAAAGCAAAAAAGCATGTTGTGTTTTTTTTGTGTATTTATTTCATCGGATTCTGATAAATAAATGTGTTATAATTAATTGTTTCAATTTATATTTTTTAGTCTTTGGTAAATAGTAATGATGAAAGAATTCTTCTTTTTTTCAAACCGGGAGCATCGAGCAAGGAAAAAACGAAGGAAAAACATTTTGGAAAAAAAAACGGTCGAAGAAAGAAATGAAAGAAATGAAATCAATTTTTTCTGCTTAAGTTCACAAATTTTTTGTTGCTTTTTTTAAAAGTTTAAATAAAAAAAGAGAGAAAAGAAAGAGATTTTAACACTGTTAAAAAAACTATTATTATAAAAAAAGGTTCTGGCACAAATTATATGTGAAAAGTGCCAAAAAGGAATACAAAGTATGACATGTTTTATCCGTAATAAACAAATTAGACCAATGGTCAGTTATTTAGTTCAGTCGGTGAAAAAAAAGAGGGAGAAAGAGAAGAGAGAGAAAAGGAAAATGGGAAAGTGACGGCAATTAGTAACCTTCCCTCTCTCTCTCTCTCTCTCTCTCTTATTTCTTTGAGGGTGATTTGCATGTATGCCGGAAAACAGGCTCCCCCCCTTTCTTCAACAACAGCGACAACAATTACAACGACAAAACAGCTTGTCATTATTCTTTCGCTATTGTATTATTATTATTATTATTATTAAAAAAGGATATCTCAAAATTCAAGAATTGAATATGCTTTTAGACAATCCTCTCTCTCACTCTTTCGACCATGACATTTAAAAAAAAAGTCAGGTAACAGCAATAAAAAAAGGTGACAACAATGTTTTTTTTCGTCATCGGCTGTTACTTTCAGAAACAAACAAAAATACTCCTGGAAGAAAAAAAACTTCTTTTTTTTGCGGTTTTTTAAAAAAATAAAATAATTTTTCAAAATTGAACGGTAATATTTTTCACAGAAACAAAAAAAAACGGCTGTTTTTGAAAAAAGAGTTAAAACATTCGATTAAAAAAAATTCATTTGACCTTTTTTTGGCCCAAAAAAGATTGTAGAATATAAATATTTTTTTTGTATTGGTGTTTGTTGTTTGTGACAAAACAATCTGTTACTTTTTTTAAGAGAGCGAAAAGCCGAAAAACAACACAGATTTGTTATATGACATTTTTTGCTTTGCCTTCTCCTTCTTTTTTTCTTTCTGGAGCTCTCTGTTTTTTTTTGGAAAAGAAGGACAAAAAAAAGTATGGCATGAAAGGAATGAAGCGTTAAGTCTTTTTGGGAAGAAGGGGAGATTTTCTTTTCTCATTTTTTGGAAGGAGAAAAAGAAAAGATACAATTGCTTAATTAGTTACAAATATATAAAACCTCTTAAGTCGTCACAGAAAAAAAAGGAAAACAATTTGTTTTAACTTTTTTCTTCTTCTTCTTCAAAAGTCAAGTTGTTGTTTCTGGGGAAGAAAAAAATAATTTAATCATCCGGAAATAATATTATTTATGACCTCTTAATTCCAAAAATATCAATGACAAAAAATGATTATTGTTTTGAAATTACTATCTTCAAATGAGATAGTAATGGTGTTTATGATTACTGTACATTGATAGTAACCGTTGAAAATGTTACTTTCAACGACAGTAATCACAAATACGAATACAGAGAGTAATTTACAAAGCTTTTATTATCTCTATTGTCAATGATATCGTATCACATAGATATTATTGTCAAATTATTATTTGTTGTTAAACAAACAACCGTATGCATTGCTTCTTTTTATCTCAAAAAAAGCACTTTTATAAACGGTGTTATTATCAAAAAAGAAGAAAGGGGGGAAGCGAGAGAGAGATAGAAAAAAGAAAGGTGATGCGATTAATCTCGAGCAAAATAAAAAAGCAACCCGCGATCAGGCGGTCGTCACCCCGTCAAAGTTTAGTTACTTTTAGAAAGGGGGGAGCAGAAAAAAAACGACCGGGAAAGATTGCAGCAAAAAAAAGGGGGCAAAGAAAAGTAACATCATCCATCCATCCATTCCCCGTCGACGAGAACAACGATGATGAAAAAAAAAAGTTTTTAGTCGAGCAATATTTGAAAAAAAAGAAGGAAAAAAAACACACAGCCTTTGTCAATTGTCTCCGTGCATGGGTTTTTTTTATTGTGCAAAAAACACAAAAACAACAAAAAGCTCGGATAATAAATAAATAAAAGAAAATTTAAAAAAATGTTTAAAAAAATCTGTAAAATTCTTTTCTTTTTTTTCATGTACAAAAAAAATAGTGACCAACAAGAAGAAGAAGAAACAGACTCAACTCAAAAAAAAAGAAGGAAAGAAAAAAAAGTGATAATGACTCATTACAATTTTATGAAAAAAAAACTAACATTGAATGATTTGTTCTTTCTTTTTTTACATTCTTTAATCATTCAAAAAAGGAATAAACAAAAAAAATGTTTGATAAACATGTTTCTTTCTTTTTTTCACCTACTTTTTTATTCTTCTTTTTTGGCAACAAAAAAAGTTGACCCTTTTGAATAAAAAGTTTTTTTAGGAACCAAAAAATTGCAATGAAATATGCCGCTTTTTTTTGACGACAAAAATGTATCCAAAAAAAAGGGGGGGGGGGAGCAAAAAGAGAGAGAGGAGAGAGATGGGAAACAAACGCAAAATACTTTGTTTCCTCTTTTTTTTCATGTTACCAGAAAAAATGCCAAAGAAAAAAGAGGGAGGATAAAAAAGTAGACTATAAAAATTTAAAATTGTCGTTTTAAATCTTAACGAGAAATTTTCGGAGGATTCTAAGAGTTTTTTTATTATTAAAGTACAGTAACTTTTCTTAAAATTACTGTCATCGAAAGTAACAAATATGATTGTTACTGTCTTCTTTGGAAAAATAATTCTGGTATAAAAAAATGATAGTAAGTATCAAGACTCAAATATTTCATGTTAAAGCAACTAATTACTGTTTTTAAAATTTCAAGAATAAAAATAAAAAATTAAATTCATTGAAAAAAGTACTTTGTGAAAAGTAAATGAAGAAGCTCATTCACAAGTGACCTCAAATGAGTGAAAAGGAAATAAAAAGAAAAGTAATCCCCTTCTTTTTCAACTTTAATAATAATAATAATAATAAATAAATAATAAATAATCTAAAGAAGCTGCTTTTAAAAATGATATAATTTATACGCCTCAAAATTCAACGATGACAAAAAAAAAAGAAAGAAAAATCCTTTTTAAATTTTTAATTGTTCCTAAATGCTTGAAAAAAAAGAATTTTAAAATTTCCGCATTGTTTTTAAAAAATAAATAAAAAGTTTTTGGAAAATAAAAAAAACAAAAATTTTTTAAAGGAATGTTTCTTCCAAAAAAAAGAAGAAGTTGGCAACAAGGTTAAAAAAAGAATAAAGAAAGAAAAAATGGAATGTTCTTTTCAGTTTTTAGCTTTCACTCAAAATTCTCTTTCGCTTCGTTGATGAAAAAAAATAGAGAGAGAAAGAAGGAAAGAAAAGGAAAGACACGTTTTTGAATGTTTTAACAGAGATCAGAGAACAAAAAAGAAAAAAAGTTTATTAAAAATGTACATTTTTTTGGGAAATAAAAGATGAATTAATGAGAAAATAATTTTTGTATTGGAAATGGTCCAAAAAAAAGCTGGAAGGAACAAAATCAGTTTTGAAAAGTTTGTCCCTCGGAGAAAAAATGATGACACAAGTCTTGACACGAAAAATAATTTTTGATTCAAAATTATCTCGGTTTTGAAACTATAACTTTTATTTTTTATATTACAATAATACAGTATATCAAAATAAAAACAAGTGTCCCAAAGGCATTTTTAAATATTCTTAAATATTGTTTAATCTCAAGTGTGCCCATATTTACTGACTATAAAAAAAAGTAAACTTTTATAAAAAATGAATTGCAAAAAATAATATACACCTGGCTTTTATTTCCGTTTCCAAAAAAAGGAGGTGACAATTTGTAAAAAAAAATATGTTTTTTTAAGTGCCAGAGTATGTCTCTATCTTTCCATTTTTAACAATAAATGTAACAACATTCCAATGAGATCAATCAAAAAAGATTTGGCAAGAAGCAAAGAAAAAAAGAGAAAAAAAACAGGGGGGCAAGCTTGCTTATCTTTTTTTTTCTTCTGTCTTTTTTTTTCAAATAAAAAATAAAATTTAAAAAAGCATTATAAAAAAATGGCTCATGGGAATGAAAGGGGGGGGGGGGGGGGGGGGGAGAAAGATAAGATCGTTAATCAACTACCACCACCATCATCGTCGACGCCGCCGCCGTTTGGACGAAAACGATAAACGGACATTTGCGACAAACATATTTAAGAGAGAGAGAGAGTGTTGGAAAAAGGAAAGGAAAAAAAAATAGTGTCACATTTTTTTGATTATTGTTCTTTTTATAGGATTGTTTTTTTTATTACCATAATAATATGTATGCATTAAAATTAGATTTTGATCATTTAATTGACAAACATTTTTATTGTTGCACTGAAAGTCTTTAAATGTGTGTGTGTCCGTGTGCGTCCGCATAAACAATTTGGCATTTTGTGACCGAAAAAACACAAAAGTCATGTAAGATTTCAGAAATCACATAAGTAGAATATTTGAATCCAATTTCACAAAATACCTTTATTTAGCATTTATTTACGCATTCCATTAATTTTGAATTTAGATGAGTATGTATTACTGTAATCCCTTGATCTTTATCCTTAATCACATGTAAGTACAATGTAATTTTTGAATATTGTATTTTTTTCAAAATAAATGTTTTTTGTTGTCTGTAATTTTAACAACAACAAAAAAAAATGTATTAAAGTGTGCATTGAATAAATTATAATTTGTGAAAAATTTGTGGTCAATTTCATTTCCTTTTTTTTCTTCTTCATGTCTCTCCATTTTCATCTTATTTGTTTCCATTTCAAATTTTTTTATTTTGCGCCATCAACACATTATTTTATTTGAAAAAAAATAAAAAAAGCTCATGGTCGTTTTTCTTCGTCAAGTAATATTTTTCGCGCACCCCCCTTTTCTTTCTGTCTCCTTAAATCCGGTTTAAAGCATCTTATTTGACAACGACGACGAAGGAAGGATGGATGCATTCATTATTATTATTATATATTTTCCTTCCTTCCACCCTTTTTTGGTAGTAGAAAAAGGGTGGAAGGGAAAGGAAATTGAAGCAAGCGAGAAAGAACGGGGACCAACAAACTTTTTTCTTTTTCTTCGTTCTTTCGTTTTCAGCTTTTTTTCCGGAAATAAAAGAGAGAAAGGATTTTGAAGTCCCGCAATGTTGTCGCCAAAATCAACCCCCCCCCCCTCCAAAAACGAATGTATGCTAATTAAAAATGTGATTTATGATGGGTGACGAACAAACGAAAAAGGGCGAAAAAAACAAAAAAGAATGACCGCAAAAACCAAAAATTAAAGCTACCTTCAAAAAAGTTGTTACAAATGCAGCTGTATGTGAAAATAGAGAGAGAAAAAAGCTTCTTTAAACAAAATAAAAAAAATGATGAAAGGTAATCGGTCGTCAAAAAACAAACAAACACGCAATTGATATTTTTCAAGAACATTTCTTTTTTTGCTATATTCTGTTAAAATATTTATTATTTTTGTTACAAATGTTTTTAGAGCAAACCAGGATAGTAACACAAAACTTTTACACTTTTTTGATTACTGTCATTTTGGGACAGTAACACCAAATTTAGTATTTTGAACAATTTAAAGTTACTATCATTTTTTTGCCAAAAAATATTTTTGCTTAAAAATTTTGAAAGGAAACAACAGAAAAGAAAAGGAATGCCATTACACATTTTGAAATGAAGCGGAAAAGAAAAAAAGAATATTTGAACATTATTCATTGAAGGCAAACTTCTTCTTTTTTGCATTCTTATTTTTCGATTGTTTTAAAAAGTTAAAACTTTATTTTTTTGTTGCATACTTTTTTAACACTTAAAGAAAAGTAATTTGAAGAGATATTTAGAAATTATATTTGCAAAAAAAGACAGAGAGAGAGAGAGAATATTAATGAGAATTGAAAAATAAACATCAATTAATTAAAGAAAGATAAGAATCTTTTCTCTCTCTCTCCCTTTTTTTCGCCTGCTTTTTCTTTAAAGAATGAAACTTCTTCAAAAATGAGGGACTGTGATATTTCGTTCCTTTCAAATTATTTGAACTTTTTTAAAAAAAAAATCTCAAGAGAGTGATAAATTTTTTTCCTCTGTTTTAAAAAAAAAATTTTGTTTAAAAACAGAGACATTTTTTGTTGCTTTAAAATTTGACCCTAAAAAAATGTGGCTATTTTTAAATTTAATTACATTTTTTATTTAATACCAAATATGTATGTAATAAATAAAAGTGGGGTTTTAATTAAATACAAAATTATTATTATTAAAATGGCATTTTTTTGGAAAAAAAGTTATTTGTAGTTTTTTAATCTTTTGTGTTTAAAAAATGGGGAAAATACAAATTGAATGGGAACGAAGAAAAAGAAGTTTGTCACCCCCCTTGGAAGAATTGTTTTGAAACAAAAGTTTGTAGTTTTTGATGGAAAATTAATTTGCATTTGAACTTTGACCAGTTCTCATTGATTACTGTAATGTAATTAAATTATTACATTTTAATCTTTGCACGAAAGTTAGAAAACAAATTCGTTCTAGGACAATAAATGTATATATTTGTATTTGTTTTGCACATGAAAAATTGCATAATCTCCTTCATTTTTTTGTTTGTTCAAAGGTTTTTTTCTTTTTTTTTAAAAAGTGGTTTTTGAAAAGTTTCATTTACATTACATAAGCACCATCACCATCTATCATCTATCATCTTATGTGTTTAAATTATTGATGAAAGAAAAGTATTGAATTTGAATTTAAAAGAGAGAGAGAGAGAAAAGAAAAAAGAGGGGGGAAGCGGAAAAAAAAAAGAAGCGAAAAGATTGAAGTATGCTTGGGTGGTTTTTTGAGGGTCATTTACCAAACAGAAACAGCAGCAGCAGCAGCAACGAAGAAGAAGAAACCGACTGACTTCCTTTTTCTTGCTTGATTGAATGAGTGGCTTGTTGGAAGCGACTACACAAAAAGATGACCACCCAAAAATCAAAAAGAATCATTGTTGTTAATATTATAATATATATATAGACTGCTTTTCTTCTTCTGCTGTTTTGGTTGCTCTACTCTCTCTTTAATTTGTTTAAATGATTGTTAGTTTTAATGGTGACGACTCAAATCAAACTGGACCGGACCATTGTCACGCGTTTCGTCATCCCTTTTAATTCGTTTTTTTCAAAAAAAGATGCAATCCATAACCAAAAAAAACAAATAAGATAAAACCAAACCACACACACTTTTTGTTTGGTATCGGTTACTTTTTTTAAACTTTAAAACTTTTGTGTTTTTTCTCTCTCAAAAAAGAGTAATTAAATTGTAAAAAAAACATAAAAAATTTTTCAAAGACAGAAATTAAATTTCTTTAATAGAGGGGAGGCAAGGAGAAGAACATAAATGATGCATTAATCTTAAAATTAATTACATTTTTTTGTTTTATTCAAAAAAAAACAGATGTTTTTAACTTAAAAATTAAGTTTTAAATGTGCAACTTAAAATTGATGGGCTTTCAAAAAATTTATGAGAATTTTTACATGCTTTTATGGCTTGGATTGGATTTGAATTGTGTTTAGTGTGTTGAAATCTTTTAAATTTAGTTTTTACAGGTGTAATTTTATAGTTCTTAGGGAAAGGTTATTATTAGTAAAAAAGAAAATCCTTTTTTTTTGTTGGACATGTCTCAACACGAAAAATTTAACAATAGTTTCATAATTGATTACTGTAGGTGCTACAGTATATAGAATGGATACTGTAACATTACCCAATTTTAACATTTTATTTTTACACTTTTTTATTGAAATAATTTAATGCACTTTCAAATTTATACAGTCTTCAATCATTTGCATTCACCTAAAAAACCTATTAAAAAAAGAGACAAAAATCAAATGATGAAACTACAATTGTTACCCGCATTTTTCTCTTTTTCTTTTCACTGTATTTATTGAAGCTCCTTTTCTTTCTTTTTCTATTTTAACGCAATTCAATGAAACTTCTTCTTTGCAAAGGCGAGCATCTTGTTGTCATGTGTTCATGTGTGTGTGTGTGTGTGTGTATATATACATATGTTTGGAGGGGGGGGGGGGATCGAACCCGCGTACATGCTGGCACCGATTGTGGAAAAAAACACATAACAACAGAAAAAAAAGTGTGATCATTTTTTTTAATTTTCAAAAGATCATCAGAGATCAAAAAGAAAATGATTTTAAATAAAAATGAGTTCATTGAAACTTTTGTAATTTTTGTTTAAAACTTTTGTTACCAAAAACAAAGGATATGTTCATGTTCATACTTTTAAGCAGTTGGGTAGTCTCTTAGGGGCATTAAAATGCAATTGGATTAAATAAATGAAAGACAGAAAGCAGCTAAAAAAGGGAATATATATTTATGCATACATAAAAAGAAGGAAGAAAAAAAGGACACTCAAAAGTTTGTTGTAAAAATATGAACAGAAACTACATTCATTTCTTAGCATACTGTAATAAAAATAATAATAATTGCATGTGTAATAATTGTGTGGAAATAGAGAATGTGATTTGAAGTGATGAAATATGGCATGTGCCGCTTTTTTTTAAATGCGGCACATGCCTCTTTATTAAAATAAAGACAAAGAAAGAACAAAATTGTGCCAAAAATAAAGGCATCAATGACCTCAACACACAATTCATAAAATTAGCATACAAAGAAAAGCCATTTGATATCGAATTTTGGTAATTATTTCGTGTTAAAATTGCCATTCATATATATAATTGTGCTAAAAATAGTCACTTTTTTACAGCTTTTCATTTTTTCTGATTTCTTGATACTTTTGTGTGAATAACATTATCATATCACTTTTTAACATTCCATTAAATGATGGAATGATTATATCAATGCTATATATTATATATCAGTGCCAATTAAGGACGTACAATTTTCATTTGTATACCAATGAAAATTTCGAAGGGGGCACCCCCAACCCGAAGCGGCAAAAGATCAAAGGAAGTTCCTCAGTTTCGGGTGGTGCCGATATAATCCCATTTCTGACCTTTGAACTTTCCCCCTCTAAAATTCTTACGCTACAAAAGCACAATTCAAAATTCCTTTGTTCTTTTTATTTTCAAAAACACAAGATTGGCCATTAAAAAGAATGACAATAAAAAAAACAAATAAATAAATGCATTAATAATATTTTTTTTTTAAACTATTGGTTTATAACAATTTGCTCTCCCCCCTGTTTTTCTCTTCCATTGTTTTTGTTTCCCCCCCCCCCAATTTTGTCATTGTCAAAATAATTTATGTTCTCTTTCTAGCTTTTTGTCTCTTTAAATTTCCATCTGCCATTTATTTTTATTTTGTCGCTCGAATATTTCCGTTTATCGTCCATTAAAGAAAAAAAAGAAGGCTCAAAAATTTAGTTTTGAAAAGTCTCTTATTTTTTTTTTCAGTTGTTTAAAAATGGAATGGAATCTTTTTGGAAAAAAATGAAAGGATTCCGTTTTTTTGGTGCTTTCAAAAAAAAGAAGAATAATGGCGTAATTGAAGCAGGGAACACTTAAGCTGCTTTTTTAATGACGGATATATCAAATCCTTCAAAAAGCTTTTGTTTGCATTTGTCTTTCAAATAATTTTTTTCAAATATTAATAAAGTTTTTCATAAAAAAACAAAAATATTTCAACATTTCATTAAAAGTCAACGTTGTTTAATGAACTTTTATTTAATTTTTACAAAAAATGATTTATCAAAAATTAGAAAAAAAAGGGAGTGGAAAAATGAAAGAGAAAAAAAAGGTGATAAGAAAAAATGTTGAAAGATCAGGGGCCAAAAAAAGAAGAAAAAAATCAAACAATAAAAAATTGTTTTTGCATTTTTAAAAAAAAATTAGTTATTTATTTATTTATTTTTTGGCAAAATTTTTGAAGTTTTTAACGTCATTTTTTGAATTTAATAAAAAAATTATCAGTTATACAAAGCAACGCTAAAAACAGAAAAAAACGAAAGTTCAGATTTATGGGAAAATTCTTAAAATATAAAACACAAAATTAAGTTTCACAGTTTTTCCAAAAATTAAATTTTTATTTAAAAATGAGAATTAATAAAACACCTGCAAAGCACCCGGAAATGGAACAGCTGCTGTTGATGGTGATTGTGATGGTTGATGAATGTATTTTTGCAAAAATAGACCTTTAAAGAATTTATAACAAAATTGTACAAGTTTTTTGTTGATATGATAAACCTGATTGAAACACAAAGTTAGGAGGCCTTATTTCGTAGGATTATCTGTATATATGCCATGTTCAAACAATCAGTAAAAAAACTGATAAAACGGAAATTTTGACAAAGCTCCAATGATTGTGTACTTGACTTAAAACAATTTAAACTTGGCACAAAAATATTGAACAATTTGTCACTCATGTGTCACATTCGGTGACATCTTGGTGAAAGACATGTGTCACAGCAAAAATAATTCTTTTTAGCACAAACATTTTAAAATATTTTACAATTTTGCTGCAAACTTTTATTTCATTTTTTCATTGAGTTAATTACCATCAGATACACTTTGATGACCACCAATTATATATGTGATAGATCAATTAACAGCCTTAAAAAACAATAAAAAATCCACACATTTAAACTCTCCCTTTTTTTGTGTGTATTTTATTTAATCCTTATTTATAAACATGTGTTTTCAAAACATTCAGCAACTTTTATATCTTTCATTTTTGCCTTGAAAAAAAAATAAAACTTCCGTTTTCTTTGTCTTTTTTTTCGTCGTCATTTTCCATCAAAAATTTTTTTATTGTTTTTGATTGCTTTTAAAACTCATAAAAAATTGTCCATCACATTTTTTTTAAAAGATCCAAAAAAAGTGGCGGTTAAAAATTATTCTCTTTTTTTTGCTGTCTCTTTTTTATCGGGGTTTCATCTTTCTTTCTTTCTTTTGTTTCTTTTTGTGTTGCTTTGCTTTACTTTGCTCGAATCCACTTTCTTTCTTTCTTTCTTTTTCTTGACTAACCTAACCTAATCTAACTGCTACAGCAGCAGAAGGAAAAGCCATTCAGACAGACAACCACCCAATAAACAACTTATAATCAAAAAAAGGGTGAACGCAGAAAAAAAAGGTTTCAAAAAACTAATCTGATTAAATATTAACTTTTTTAACTAATTTGATTAACTTTTTCTTTTTTTCTTCTAAAATATGCCAGTTTAGAACTCAAAACTGTTACTTTTAAATTTTCATTAAAATTCAAACATGTTTCGCAAAAAAAAAGGTTTAATGTTTAAAAAAAATAAAAAACAAATTTGTCATTCATTTTTCAATCAAAAAAACAAATACGTTTCAAAAAGAAAACAACGGAAGCAATGCATTTAAAAAAAAGTGAAAGGATTACGATAAAAAATTAAAAAAACACGTGAAAATTTTGTGAATTTTAATGACTGCTTTTTTCTTTCTAAAAAATAAGTGATGATTATAGAGTTCAATATTACGTTGGTATTTAACCGAAAATGTAGCTAAGAATAAATATTTTTTTATAAAAAATACTTAAAGGGCATTTTTGTGTGTAATAAAAAAGGGGGGGGGGTTTAAATGTTGCTTTTTATTGATATTTTATATTTGTTTTTAAAAAAAGTGTAAAAACTCTTTGAAACAACAAAAAATTACTAAAAAATTGATCTAAATTCTGTAAACAATATTTTGAACAATAAACATTCACAATTTTTAAAATTTGCAACGCCGTATTTAGGGGGGGGGGGGGGGTGCTTAAGGCCCGCGCCCCCCCCCCCCCCCCCCCCCCCGAAATTGAAAAATTTTCTTTGATCTTTTGCCGCTTCGTGTTGGCGGCGACAAAAGATCAAAGATGTGCCCCCTCCGAAATTTTTTTGTGTATATGGCCGTTGAATTTTGGCAATCAATTATTTAAAGACATCCTTGGGTGGTTCATTGACTGACATTTTACAAGTTTTATTACTTTTACTTGCGAGATTTATGATATCCCTATATTATGCATGACGGGATAATGTAATTAATGTAATGTGGTCATTAACATCAATACAAACAAGAAATATATAATGGTCACTCAACTTTTCTCTTTGCCTCTCTCTCTCTCTCTCTATTTTATTATTATTATTTGCTTTCATGCTGTGTTTTCCTTTTTATTTGATATCCTATTTTGTCGTCGTCATCGATCTCTCTGCTTTTTTTCATCAGAGTTGTTCGAAACAAAAAAAGAGAAGGTTTTTTTATTTCAAGGGTGCGATTTTTGAATTGCACATTTAATAACGATTTTTGAAGAGAAAAAAGGACGGAAAATGTCCGCGCAATTCCTCCCTTTTTTTATTTCCCCAAAAATATACGCAAAAAAATGTCAAAATTATGTAAACATTCTTTTTTTCTTCTAAAAATTATTAATGACAACTTTTATACATGTACTTTGAAAAATGAACTAATTTAAATTTAATTGATTTAATTTTAATGAGGCTTTTTGAAAACTTAATTTATTTATTATAAAATGTGGTAAAAAAAACGTTTTTCCGTTTCACAAATGCAAATTTCTTTTTTTTAAAAGTTTCTACGAAAATGAAAGGCATTTTTACAAAAAAAACATGTTTGAAAAATACAATTTTACACTAAAAACATGACAAGTTTGTTTTTCAAAACAATAAAATGAGTTTTTTAAAGTGCAAAAAAATATTCAGTTAAAAATGGAGAAGAAGAAATTCATTTTTAGATTAATATCTTGACCTTTTAAAAAACAGGGGTACAACAAAAAATGAGTGTATAATAAGTAAAGTGAAGTGACCTCTTTGCTATTTTTTGGTTTGTTTCAATAAATATGCAAATTTGTGAGTATGCCGTTGTCGTAATTGGGAGAAGATACTTAAATGGCACGATGACTGACTGTCGATTGAAAAGAGAACGGCATTAAATGCCGAAACTATGCAATATGAATCAGCAACATTTGCCAAAAAGGAAAGAAAGACTCCAATTCAAAGAATATCATAAACTGGAACTTCAACTAATAAATAAATATAAATGTGTAAACTAAAAATTTATACATAAAAAAAACTTTAAACTGGTTCTTTTTTTAACATTTTTTTTATCCAGACAAATTTCAAATAAAAGTGTCGTCTTTCCGATCGGCTACTTTTTTTCGGGAATGAATTTTTTTTTAATCTATCAATGATGGAATTTTAGTTTATATTTGCAAAGTTGGGCTTAAAAATTCAAATTATCAATAATTTTATTTCTCTTTGAAAGATTTGCATAATCCCTTTTTGGGAGTAAATAGAATGTATTGCAGATATTTGTTTAAAACAAAACTAGTTCAAAATTTCCCTGTATCAAAAAAGAAGGTAATTAAAACTAAATTAAATGATATCAATTTTGCAAACATTTCTTGTTTATTTACAAGTGCTCCTTCAAATTTTATCTTTGTTAAATATTACTTTTTTGACGTAATTTTAAAAAACAGCGTTAAAAAATGTGCATTTTTAGAGAAAAATGACTAATCTTTTTTCTAACATTTAAAAAGAAAGCATTGCTTTCTCTTTTTTTTCCTTCGCTTTTAATCACTCAAAAACGTCAAAGAAAAAAAAAGACTTTTGATAAGATAAAAAACTAAATTATTTTACAATGAAAAGGAAGAAAAAAAGAATTTTGACATAAATCAAAAATTGTTTCTTTGATGTCATCCAACAAAAAAGAAAACAACAGCTTTCTAAAAATAGGTTTATTTTTTGTTTGTCAAAAAACATTTTTTCTAAGCCAATGCTTATTTTTGTTAAACTCTTTTTAAAACTAAAATGGTTTCTTCTTTGATGATTTTATTTTAGATAAAATAGGGAAAACAAAAATGCCTACATTTTTTTCATTAAAATTCATTTAAAATTATGATTTATAATTTATAAACTATTTTTGCAACATTTTTATTTTTTCTTCAAGGATTTCTAAAGCAGAAGGATTTTGTCGGCATCCTTTTTTTTGCAATAAATCAGCTCACTTCAAATTTTCAAAAATTGCACCCAAGAAAAAAAAATGGAGAGCAGACGGTCTGCCGGGACAACCGCGAACAACCGGGGGGAAGGGAGAGCGCGCGCTCTTCGAGTAAGTTTTCACACAAAAATAAAAATATGTGTGTATTTTTCTTTCTTCTTTTTTTCAAAAATGCAGGGACCGTCTTTTTTTAATAACTATTTTTAAAAATGTGACACTTAAAAAATAGTAGTGTAAAAAATTAATAGGTTTAAAAATGGATTATATTTTTGGAATTATTGTGAAAAGAAATTTAAATAAAATTGGTGATAAACAATAATAAATAATAATTACGGTAGAAAAGGTCATTAAACAATTTGTATATGAAACATTGAGTTTTTTTAGACTACAAAAAATGGTGTATAAACAATGATTTTAATAAAATAGAATAAATTATAATTTATAATTTTTAAAGTAATTTATTAAAAAATAAACAGATGTTTTAAAACTTTGTTAAAATTTGTGACAGTTTTTTTTGGAAAAGAAAAGCATTAAAAGCATAATTTAAATTGATAAAAAAAGGTGACACATAAAAAATTTATTTAAAAATCTCGAAAAAAACTTCATTGCTTGATATCATTTTATTGGATTTTGGACGTAAAATAAATACAGTATCTCTTTCAAATGAAAGTAATTATAATTTAAATTGGTCTTATTCATATTTTAGTAAGCAAATTATTTATTTCAAAAACATGAATTAAATTAAATTAAATTTTAGAGACCATCTATTTTTTTATATACCGTGTATTTTTTAAGATCAAAAACCGTAATTTCTATTTTTGATTTAATCTTCTGTCTTTTTTGTTTTCTTTCTTGAAACTTAGCGCTTTCAAAAATATCCCATTTTTAATCAACTTTTATTAAAGTGTTTCTTGAAAAAATTTCTCACAATTTTTTGTGAATGTATTTTTTTTTTTGGAGTCTTATTTTATTTTATTTTTTATAAAAACAGGGGAGCGTGTTTTTTTAAAAAAAATTTTGAGATTTTATGCAAAAAATGGGATAATCTAACTTTGGCTAATCCGGATTTAAAAAAAGAGATTTTCCCGAAAAAAGAAAATGTTTAAAAATTTTCGGCAAAAAAAATGTATCTGAACCCTTTCACAGCAAAAAAAACCATTGTCGTTTATTTTTATTTGTCGGTCAATCGTCTGCCAATCATCGTCGATCGATCGATCGATCGATCGGAATTTGCTTGAAAATGATCTGTCTAAAATTTATTTATTTATTTTTGTTTGTTTATTTTTGATTAAATATATTATTACTTTTTTTCACAGTGTTTTTGAAGAAACCTAAAAAGAAAGTGACTGAAAAAAAGAGAGCGAAAAACAAATAAATGTCTGTTTTTAAAAAATTATTTAACGTTCGGTCTTTTTTCTTTTCTCATTTTTGGTTCCGCTTTTTTGAAAAAGGTTCAAAGAATTTCTTTTCTAAAAAATTAAAAGTATTAGTTTTTCAAAATTATATCCTTAAATATTGATTACTGTAGTAGTAAAATGCCATTCTTGGAGAATGCCGAAAATGAGCAAAGATCTAAAAATAAAAAAGACCAAATTTTAACAAATCTATTTTTAGCTAAATTTAAAAGAAATTTACTTAAGAGAAGAGACATTTGACATTTGGTAAAAACTATAAACAAATTTAATTACGGTAATTCTTTTAAAAGTTTTAGGTGAAACTTCTGAAACCAGTCGGAACAAATTTCGACATATTACTTTTAATTTTGATAATTTAACTTTCATAAATGTAATGTATTAAAAGCTTTTCAATTAAATTACACCTGTTAAATCACTTATTAAAAAATGAAATCTTTCAATTAATTCTTTTTACACTATTATTTTTTTCGTATTTTTGTAGTCTTTTTTAAAAGCATTTTATTAAACAAATTTGAACAAATTTCATTAAAGTTTTGTGTGGTATTTGATAATTGTATTTTCAAATATAATCATCAAATATCACACAGTATATTTTTTGTTAATTAAATGTCAAATGCTCACAATGCTTCTGTTAATTTTACATAACAACGGTAATATTTCTGAAACAAATTTTGAGTAAATTTAGATAAAAATAAGTTAAATTTCTTGAAAATTTCATTTTGTGTTTTAGTCATGCTTTATCAAATTTGGTTCGAATTTGCCATCCAAGATGAAATGCCCTTAATATGTTTTGATTACAGATTTCGCAAAAATTTGAAGAAAAAGGGATTTTGTATTTTTACATTTCAAACATTTTTTAAACTTTTCTTGTAAAAAAAGCATTTTAATTTAATTTAATTTTTTGTTAAAAAAACATTTGTTGTTAAAATTAATGTTGGGCAAAATTCCATTTTTGAATGTCGCTCAATACTTTAAAAAAATAATAATTATGTTTCAATAATTGATTCTTACTTGATTGATTTATGTTGCATTTATTGGATTTTCTTGTGCTGCTGATAAATTTTCTTGACAATTCATGGCTTATGGAATTTTAACTAGATATCTTTGGTATGTACTACCACAAAATAATGGACGAGTAGGAATAGCAAGGAAATAATTTAGTAGAGATAATAACTCAATTATCTTAATTATCTCTGAATTGTTTAATAGGTAGTAGAGATAATAACTTAATTATCTCTAAATTGTTTAATAAAAACTACAAAATATTCAAAAAAAAAGTGCTTTTTTAATGCATAAAAAAAATTGATGCATCGATTTTGATTCATTCGATCAAAAATCCATATCAATTTTTTGCTTGTTCTTGCAAAAAAGAAAACCTTTTTTTG
The DNA here is from genome assembly GCA_964035985.1 of Panagrolaimus superbus. NCBI lineage: Eukaryota > Metazoa > Nematoda > Chromadorea > Rhabditida > Panagrolaimidae > Panagrolaimus > Panagrolaimus superbus. The sequence continues at coordinate 14,141,758 of OZ038359.1, forward strand.
CTGCTTTTCACCATTTATTTTTTTTTGTCGTTCCTTTCAAAAACAATGTTTGATGCTATCGACGTGGCTCGACTGATTTCGAAAAGGAAACGAAGTAAGCTGATCGAGCAGAGGAATCGTAAAAAGGGAAAACGGTTGTCAGCGAGCAGCTTCCCCATTCCCCCCTAGTGCTATACCGTTAATATTACAGTTAAACATATTTGCTATGTTAATAATAATTTTAATAGAAATAAAAAAATGACTGTTGTCTTTTTTTAAAAAATTTTTTAATAACATAAATAAAACAAATTTTTTTAAAATCTTTTCAACGGTCATTTAAGAGAGAAAACGAACATGTGTGAAACTTTTTGTCCTTTTTTTGAAAAACAAAAAATACAGCGGAAACTAAAAAAAAAAAAGGAAAAAATTGCGGAGTTCCGAAAACTATAAAAAAAATGCAATAAAAAAAGACAGCAAAGATTTTTATTGGAATTTTTAAATTTGAAAAGATTTTTTTAACAGTAACAATAAAGAACTTCTTTTGAGAGATAAAAAATAGGCACTTAAAAATAGAATAATTTTAAAGATTATCACTCAGTTTCATCGAAAGAATATTCTGAATTGTGCCGTGTAATAAATGTTTCCCAAAAAAACTAAAATGGAATCTAATAATATTCAATTAAAAACCCGCAACCCGGTCCGGCAGAGTATTTAAGCTGACAAGGGAACCACGGGAGATGATCATCGAGTTAAAACATCCCACATAGTTTAAACCATTCATTGGGGGTCAGAAACAAACCCCAAAAAATATTTCGCCCCACTTTTAAGTTTTACCCATTTTTCGGCACTTTAAAGATATGCGATTTGCCTTGGTCCCCCCTGTACTCCCAAAAATGACAAAAAAAATTTAATTTTTTAAATTTTTCAAATTTACGCTCAAAATGTTCCTTATAGTCACTAATATTCGTGTGCATAAAAATATTTATTTAAAAGCCCTGTTGACGCAAGTGAAAATGGTTTTTTCGACTTCATGTATAACATGGCGCATTCTTGTAAAACGCTAAAAAGTAGGTTAACGCTGTTTTGAGGCAAAAATACTTTACAGTTATCCTCAGCAGACATTATACTAACATTCTAGCAGAAAATAAAAAAATCAAAAAAGTTTTTTTCAACAAATTTCCCATGTGCTCCAAGAGCGCGCGCATCTTTAAAGTGCCGAAAAATGGGTAAAACTTAAAAGTGGGGCGAAATATTTTTTGGGGTTTGTTTCTGACCCCCAATGAATAGTTTAAACTATGTGGGATGTCTCAACTCAAATATCATCTCCCGTGGTTCCCTTGTGAGTTCCTTAAATTTAAGGAACTCATTTGGTTTTCCCCATCCAAAAAATTTAAGCTCGAAGTCCAGCCTCCAGCAAATTAAAATGCAGCATTTTTCAGCCGCGATCGGGGGTGGCACTTTGAAGCTGAATTTTCCATTCCTGTTGCTTGGCGGTTCACTAGAATCAGCAATGCTGGTTTTAACTTTAAATTTTTACAATTGCTTTTTTTTAAATGCATTATTTTTAAACGGTAAATTTGAAATTGCATAATTTTATTATAAAAAATTCTTGACAAAATAATTTATGATTTTTCCCAAAAAAGAAATATTATGGTTTTTCTTTTCTTTTTTTTCAGGCAAAGCAAAGTCCCAAAGTGACATCACAATTTGGATATCCGGCTCGGGTGCAATGAGCATTGGCAGAACATTTTGTGCCAACACTGTATAATGGAGTTGAAGCAGGTTGAAGGGGGCCAATAACACAGACAAGAGTGGTTTTGGCGGAAGTGCATGGAGTTGTTGTAAATCCGCATCCGATTGATTTTGCATTATCATATCCAAAAGCTCCAGTGCCTTGGGTAATTGTGGCATTGCCATTGGAATTGACAACCGTAAAGCCATAGAAATATGGAACACCAGTTGTAAGGGATTCATCTAAAATAATTAATTAATTAAATTTGCATAAATAAATATGGAAAAAAGCTTACTGATTGAAGCAACAACCCATGGGAAGGCAATCGAATATGCCATTGTATTTCCAAGGAGATAACTGCTGTTACAAGTGGTGGCATATTGTTGTGCGGCAGTTTCATATTCACAACTGTAGACAAGTTTATTCATGTTTTTAGATGCTGGAGCCGTTGCACCATTTGACATAACAAATGTACCCTTAGCAATTTCGGATCTTTTACCATTGAATAATTGTAAAGCATAATATCTTGCCGCATTATTCCAGGTTGAAACTCCATTTCCTGCTGAACATCCCGACATTGGAGCAGTGGTGGTGGGAGGAGTGGTTGCCGGGGTTACAGGGGTTGGGGTAGTGGAGTTGAGGAAGGGGGCAGCAACTTGGGTGGTCATGCTACAGAAGTTTTGTCCTCTCTTAATACGAACATATCCATTTTCTCCCCAATCTGGGCCTTAAAAAAAGAGTTATGTTTGAAGCATTTCAAAAGCAATCTATTTTATACCCCATGAATTTTTGACAATCCAATAATCAGGTGTATATCCAACAATGATCATTCCATGACCCCCAATAGCAACAGTTTTACATTCAGCTGCCGGCATTTCTAAGACTCCGGAAGAATATGACATAAATGCTGGAGGAACATCAAAAACCTATATCGATTAAAATTTGCATAATAAATTTAAGTATATACGTATTTACCATTGTTGCAGGGCCATAATTATAAAGAAGTGTAGCGAATTTAGTTTCATCATTTCCAAAATAATTATATCCTCCAACAAAGTATTTTTGTGAATTACATCCAGCTGAACATGTTCCATTGGTGGCAGTATAGGGATTACAGGCTTCAGTTGTAATACCATTTGCTTTAACAGAATTAATTGTTTGAATAACATCTCCACCATTACATTTTCCATTCGTCGCCGTACAACTCACCAAATCTTGTTCCGATAAATCCAAGGTTAAATTATATCGAAGAAGATATTGTGATTCAATGGCCCCAGCAGTTGTAAAAGCCCAACAGGAGCCACATTGTTGTTGATTCTTGACTGGAGTAACCTTTCCATGATCCCGCCAATCAAATGAAGTTGGAGATGTTTGATCAATGATATTATTGAGGGCGGATCTCTTATTTCGGATTGGTTGGGAAGATGGCCGAGCGCCAAGGAACTACAATATTTAAAATATTTAAATATAAATTTCATAAGAATGATGCAATCCCTTACTTGTTGTTGTTCTTCTTTAGACATTAGAGAAAATTTATTGACAGCAAATTTGGCATTTTTTTGCCGAGATTGAAAATCTCTCAATCGATTCTTGGCATTTCGGAAATTTCCAAGACGTTTTGAAACTTCTGTTGAATCGGAGAATTTAAATTTAAGTTTTCCAATCAAATTTGAAAATTCTTGACTATCCGAATCACTTTTGTTCAAGAATTTTGTGAAATCAATTCCGCCAGCTTTGTCGGTTTTATTGAAAAGTTTGCTGAAATCAATTGCTCCAGCTTGCACCGCAACACTGCCAAAATACAATGAAAGGAAAAAAGCGTTGAAAAGAAAAACCATGTTTCTTTTTCAAAATTATAAAGTTTCAGAAATTTTCAAATTTCTTTTATACCAAATCTTTAATGGCAGATTCCTTCCCCCAAAAAAACAGTTGCACAAACATGTATCACACAATTTTAATTGTTTTAATTTAATTCTTTTTCGGAGATTTTTCCCGAGACTCGAATGTCTTCTTCTGCTTCACCTTTACCGGAAAAAGTATGTATGCTGCATTGTTTTTTCAGATGCAACAAATTTAAAATTGTTTTATTCGATTTTTAATTTCGAAAGTTAAAAAATCCACGTTTTTGTCCTTTTTTTATTTGTATCTCTGATTTTAAAAAAAAGCTAAATAAACAATTATCACACAAAAATAATAAATGTTTATAGATTAATTTTTTTAAAACATTTTTTTTTAAATTATTATTGTTCTTCAATTTTTGTTTGTTGTCAAAGGCAATGAATAAAAAAAAGATGAGATTTTTGTTTTAAAATATTTTGCAAAAATCATTAAAACATTTAAAATTGAAAAATGGATGAATGGACGAATTTGCATAATATCTTCAGTTTCATCAATTTTTAAACATGCATTTTAATTTTTCTGAATTCAGAATGGATGCTGTAAAACTCAATGACAGAAAACTTTCTCGACATCCTATGGATAATAATATTATTTATAAAAAAAAGATGAATTGGATTATTAAAAAAAGAAAAATTATCCCACGGTATCTGTATTAGTGAACGGGGGACCTGGATATTTTGTATCGACCCGACATAAAACCGGGACGAAACAAAATAACCCGTGTTTCTAGACAAGATTAAAAGAAACTGCCATCTTTTTAATGCACAATTGTTCACGTAAAAAACGTAGGCTTTGATTAGTAGACGTTTCCCTGACTTTTATTTCCCTGACTGACATTTCCCTGACTGACATTTCACTGACCGTCGTTTCCCTGACTAGGTCATTTCCCTGACTGACATTTCCCTGACTAAGTCGTTTCCCTGACTAAATTAGTTCCCTGACTGGACATTTCCCTGACTTTTTTTTAAAATTACAAAATTGGGCTTTTATAAAAACTTTTTTCTTTTTAAGAATGAATTGACAATCTGCCTAAACTTTGACCGACGTAAATAGCGATTCTGAATTTTGTCCCTAAGTCTTTGTCCCCGAAATTCGCAGTGCCGTAATGTTTAGAACCTTGTCTTTAACGAAAAAACATAGAGGAGTCTACTTTTTATTTCTGCGTTAGATTCTATCGGTCAACTATATTTATTGAGCTGACCAAACACAGTTGTCCGATTGCCATAGTCAGAACTACTACGAGACAAGGCCGTTTACAGAAATAAATTTCAGAGGGGCACAGTGATTTCGGGGGAGGGGGGCACACCTTTGATTTTTTGCCGCCCCCAACATGAAGCGGCAAAATCCACAATTTTGCGGGGGGAGGGGGGGCACGAGCCACAATTGTCCCCCCCCCTTTAAATACGGCGTTGCTAAGAGACCGTAAGAAACTCTGAGTGAAGAATAAGAAACCCTGAGGAAACCCTAAGAAACCCTAAGAACCCATAACTTAGTACATGGGATAGTGGGACGGGTAAAACCAATAAACTGAGTCATTAAAATACAATTTCATTATATATTACAAACTTCTAAAGTAGTTTCTAAACATTACGGCACTGCGAATTTCGGGGACAAAGACTTAGGGACAAGATTCAAAATCGCTATTTACGTCGGTCAAAGTTTAGGCAGATTGTCAATCCATTCTTAAAAAGAAAAAAGTTTTTATAAAAGCCCAATTTTGTAATTTTAAAAAAAAGTCAGGGAAATGTCCAGTCAGGGAACTAATTTAGTCAGGGAAACGACTTAGTCAGGGAAATGTCAGTCAGGGAAATGACCTAGTCAGGGAAACGACGGTCAGTGAAATGTCAGTCAGGGAAATGTCAGTCAGGGAAATAAAAGTCAGGGAAACGTCTGCATACCGTAGGCTTTAAAGGAAAAAAGTTATTGTATTTTGTAAAAATCAGCTTGGATCGGGTATTCTGTATTGTACAATTACAGTATTCAAAAACAACGAAAAATGATAAATATTAAAGCAAAAAATTTTATTTAAATTGGCAAATAATTAAAACTACAAACAAATTTAATGCACTTTATAAAAGGGCAAACTTGTTTTTTTTATCATTCTTGATTGATTATTCTCCGGTTCCTTTACAAGGTGTAGCTTTAAATTTATATTGGCCAAGTTTAAGATAGGTTCCAGCAAGATATTTAAAAGCCACATCACATTGTTGTTGAGAAAATGAATTTTTAACTTCATCAATTGCAGTTTGAATATTTTTTTTTACAAAAATTTGGTTAACTTTTTTTAAAGTTTGTTTTTTTGCCGCTGTTTTACCTAAAAAAATTGTTAAAAATCAATAAAGGATATTTATAAAAAAAAAAAGACCTGAAAATCAGGTTCATCCAAAAATGTTGCACTTCCTTTTAATTTAAATAATATTATACCTTTATTTTGTTGCTTTTTTATAACTGTCTCCAATTGAGTGATATATGGATTCATGATTGCAGTTAATTTTTGAATTAATACCATTAACAACGCCTCCGCTTTATCACTTCCCCCCATTTCTTGTGCCATATTATTGTAAGTATTTAAAGCTCGAGTTTTTTGTTGAGTATTAATTACTTTCATTCCAAATGGTAAAATTTCATCTTTTATTTGATCAACACTTTTTTTGTTCCATGCCATATCAAATACTTTGTTTATCACCTAAAAAAAGGGTACCGTAATTTAAAAAAAAGAGAAATAATATTACCTGTTTTATTTGAGATTTTGTTAAAAAAGTTGAAAGTTGATTTCTAACTTTTTTAATTAAATTTGACATTGGTGTTGCATCTCCAACTTTAATTGTTGCCAGCAGCAAAATGGCAAAAATTAAAAATATTTTTAACGATCTCATTTTTGATGATTAAACAAAAACATGTTAGTCTTTTTATACTGATTATTTAATTAATAATGTTTTATTTTTAAAATGTACAAATACTTAATCCTTTACGCAGATACAACGGATTAAATATATAAGTTTGGATAATTTTATGATTTTTAAAAATTGTGACGGAAGTAAAAATTGAAAGGTATACAATTTTTAAAAGTAAAATATCGAGGATTATCCCCTCAAATATTAAAGATACAATAATTTTTATGGTTTTTAATGCTGATCTTTGTATCATTAAAATTATAATTGAAAAAATTGTATTAAAGGAGGCGTTCTCTCTAATTTTTTTTTGAATGGATGAACCTGACGATCAGGCAAAGAACAAAAGAAATTTCTATTGTTTTTTGCCTGATCGTCAGGTTCATCCATTCAAAAAAAACGAAAAAAGTAAAGAGTCCGCCTCATTTTGAAATATCTGATTTTTAAAAAAGTACTACTGTACTTAAATAAAATTCGGTAAAATGCAGCAAAAAAATCAAACATATAAATATTTTAAAAATATATGAAATCGGTGGTGGTAATCCTCTTCAATTTTTTTCTTCGTTCTCTTCCAATTTGATATTTTCCGCATTTTTTTACTGAAAAAAGCAATGTTTTTTGAAATCATTAAACTTTTTTTTTCTTGCAAAGCACAAAGTTGATAAAATCAGTCGTTTGTAGGCAGTGCCAAAAAAAAGTATTTTCTTTAAAAATAAGCGGGCTCTTTGATGTTTTTTTGCCAAATAATTACTTTTTGAATTTCGCGCTCGATGGGCCGAACATATGAAAACCTGATATGATTTCCCCGCATTTTAACACCAAAATATTTCCTCAAGTAAAAATGGCGGTGACTAACAAAAAGGATGAGAAAAGTGGTAACTTTTTGGTTTAATGGAGGACATTCATTTATCGGCACTGAATGACACCTTTGTCCGCATAAATTATTCATTTTCTAACATTTAAAAATTAGTTTAAAATCCCCATGGGCATTATTTTCCGAAAAAAATTGCAGGTAAAAAATTTATTTTGTTTCAAAAATTTTAAATATTCATCATTAAATTAAGGTTAACTACATGAATGAAAATAAAATAGGTTGCTGAAGCAAACTACAAACAAACAAACAAAACTCAATTTTTTCCATGAATTAAATTTTAATTAAGAAAGAAAAATTAGAAATCGAAGATATTCCATTTTTTAGAGTTATTTTAAAAGAAAAAATATTTATTTCATGTAAATATACGCTGTATTACAGTAGTATCAAATATTTTCAAAGATTGTGGCCACATTTGTGAAAGATAATACATTTTTTCCCCGGATTAATCTGCGGATTATGGACAATGGAGCAGCATTATTTTGGTTAATTTTAAATGTGTTAATTTTTTTTTGCCAAGGTTGTTTTCCCAATCCCACCGTTGAACCCGGCCCTACAATTACAATTGGGCCAATGATGGAGGGTATGTTCAAAAATATTTTAATTTTCGTGAAATGAAACTTTTAAACCAAGGAATTTATACTTTGTCTCCAAAAAAAAATAAGTCGAAATTTTAAGAATTAAAAAAGTGTATCACTTCAAAATATTGGTAAAATCTTGCAAATTTTTAAACTTTTTCACCATGGTTTTTAATTTCAATTAAAATTGAAAAAAATGTTTTTAGTTACATGTGAACCAAATCCATGTGCATCATTATCTGGGCCCAGAGTATTAATAACGGAAACAGCAGCTGCAGATTGTTCATACACGGCAGAAGCAACATGTACTGTATCGGGACTTGCACAAGCTACAATACAAGTAAGATTTAAGACATTCAAAAGATATTTCAAAAAGATAACTCGGTTAATCGATCCATTCTCGGAGAAGTAAAGTTAATAAAATATTCAAATTTAATATTCAGTTTAATGGTGCTCCCCCGAATGTTGCATTTCCACAAACATTAACATGTAATTCTGGAACTGGACAATACACATATTTAATGGGAGGTGTTCCGACAGTTGTAAATTCAATTGAATGTATCTGTGGTCCAAATAGTTGTGGATGGACATTTAGTGGAGGAGCTACCTTAAATCCTCCTCAGGGTGTTGGAGCACCTATAAATCCACCAGATATGAATTGTATTTATACTCTTCAAGCAGAATGTACCCCCGCCACTAAAACAATGATAACAGTAAGCTTTTGAGGAATTAAAATTGTTTTTTGATTATTTATATTTTCAGTTTGGGCCACCACCTCTTGAAACATTTATGGTTCCAAAGATGATTACATGCCCGGCTGGATATACCGGATATCTCTATATAACAAATGGTGGAACAGAATCGGAAATTTTTGGAGCAAACTGTCCTTAATATAACATTTTAATATTTTTTGAATCAAAAATCATGAAATTTTGACCTTTAAACGATTGAGTTTTTTATATTTTTGTTTATAAAAATAAAATTCAATAAAAAAGGCAACTATATTATTTATTTATATATTTTGGTTTAAAGTTAAAAATAGAAATCTGTTTAACTTTTTTTACTTCAGAAATCAAAGTTTAAGAGAATCAAGGGGCATAATTTTACATACAAATTTCATATTTTCTAAAACATTGCAATTTAAAATTAAAATATATAAAAATTTTAAAAGAAAAATTTAACATTATCGATTGATTTTCCTCTCAAAAGTTGTATTTGTGGCAATTGTTCATAAGTTGAAGCATTAAACTTTTGTTGATTTATTAAATCCAAAGCCCTTTCTCGAATTTTTTTATATAAACAAAAGAATGCCGCAGGATGTTTATCAAGATAAAATTTATGTGCAACCAATTCAGGTCGAAGAAGTAAAGTTGGAAGATCTCCAATGCCGTAAATGCATGAAAGATGGGACCATGTTCCAAGGCATTCATTTTGGAGTCCCCACTCATTTATGCCATCCCAGACTTGATATCTTGAAATATAATATGAATAAATTGGAAATGAATTTGAGGGGCGTATTTTTGGTGGAATTGATAATTTTTTTGAATCAGATGAATCCAATTTAATTTTGGCAAACATTTCAGCAGCTGAAAAGCCGCCCGGCATTTGAATATCTAAAATTCAGCGGCATATTAATAATTTAACAAAGTAACAAATGTGGTCCATACATTCAGGATTTCCTGCGATTGTTGCCCAAAGAGATTCATCGGGACATCCCGTCTTTAAAAGAAACTGTATCAATTCATATACTTTTGGATCTTTTGAAATTATATTTGCTGATGCCCTTGAAAATGTTGAAGATAAAGAGGATTTCCATATTGGCATTGGTGGGATACCTGCCTAAAAAAACTATGTAAGAATTTCGAAAAAAACAAGTGAAGGATTTACTTTTGCATATCTGGATTTATGCTGTTCTGATATTTCAGCATTAAATGTGCCATTCAAAGCTTTAAAAATTCTTACCATTTCAAGGTTAGTCTTAAGTGGAAGATCAGCGCCGCTTAAATACTGATAATATTTCCATGGATGCTTTCTTTCATTAAGTTTTTGGAGGCATGAAAGAACAATAATCGGAATTTCAGGGCCTCCGTAAGTCACATTTGGGCCAACCTTAAATTTTTGTTTGTTTTGCAGATTTCATATATCCATCTATCAGACATGTCAAAGCTCGGGGACTTTGGCATCCAACCCATTTCGCCAAAATCCTTATTACTGTTTAAATGTTTAATTGATGCTTTTCATTATACAATGGTATAACTCTCATTCATATCAATCTCCAAAAAAATAATAAAACTTTTTTTCAATTATTGAATTTTTCAGATTTTGGCGTCCCGGGCCGACTTGTTTTTGACATCCCTGATATCCATTTTTATCAGTTCATATAACCCAGAAACAAATTTAAAACTTACAAAAACATGAATATTTGAAAAACATTTCCCAAAAATTTTCAATCTTTCTTGAAAATCAATTTTTGCATTTCCATCAATTCCAATACAGTATGCATTTTGGGGTTGATAAAATGCTGATAGCATATAAGTAATTTGTCGAATATCTTTATACACTAACATTCCATAAGCTAACGGATATTCTGCTTCTTCTTGACTCAAAGGTTTATCAAAAAACGCAAAGGTATTTTTTATTGAAGCACAAATATTTGAAGTTTCTAAAGAATTCCAAAACATGAATTCTGAAATTCCGTATCTCCATTTTTCAGCTTTCTGAATTGCATTAATATAATTTGAATGTTTTGGATTAAAAAGTATCGAGCATTGAACCTTGTCTTGAAAGGATGGTAAAATATCAAATGTTTTTGCAAAGAATACATTCGAAGTATATGGTTTTAAAATTGCTGTTTCATCAGGCATTTTTCTAAAAACATGTTTCTTTTTATTTTATCAAAATATAAACCAACTCATTTGAAAATGATTCATTTTTTAATAAAATTTCAGCCAATTCTTCCAAATATTGATAATCAATTGGTGCATCTTCTTCCAACACAAAATTATAATAATAAAAAAATATACCAAAAATAATTAAAAGCAATAAAATTGCATAATTTTTGTTAAAAAAGTATAACCTTTTTTTCATTATTTTTTTGGGAATTGAAAGTTAAACATTGCAAACAAAAAATATTCTATATGACAATATTTTTGACCAATATTGATTGATAAGAGCTTTTTTGATGATATTAACTTAAAATATTTTTTTGTCAACGACTAAATGAATGTTTTTACCAAATTGGAAAACATTGAATGAATAATGTTGTACAACAAATATAATTGGTTTTGAAAATTTATCAAAAAATTTAAAGTATTCATTTTTTGGATGTCGACCGGAAACAGTAAAACGCAGGTGCTCAAACGCGGGTACGGATAGAAAATTAGTGATTTAGAGTAATAAAATATGAAAAAAATTTAAAATGTGCTTTTCACTTCATTTGTAACCCCTGTGCATCGTTAGAATTAAGTTTTGCTGTTTTATTCGCATTTTATAACCCGTTACCCGCGTTTTACTGGAATCCCGATGACAGGCATGCAGGATTTTTTGTATAGCAAATGCGCATACTAGGGGGTAGAGACCCAAAAGTCCTATATATATTATTAATAAGGGAATCAAATAAGGAAGTTTTGAAAAAAAAAATTCACGTTTTTCACGTTGTCAAAAAAAAATTTTCTTTTCGTGCGGAAAACTGGAATTATTGATTTTTTACAAGATTGGTTTTTTTTCTATGAAATCAAACAAAATATAAAATATTTATTCAAGTAAATGCATAATAACAAAAACACCCAAAATAAATAAATAAAATGCATAATAATTAAACAAGCCCATCCTCATAAAGTTTGAGTTGCTCAAGACGATAAACGAGGCCTGTAGGTGGAAAAATAAAATTACTTCTATATGAAAGAATTAAATCATTAAATTCATTAGGATAAACAAAATATCCTTGACGATAAGTATCACCAAGCCAGCAAACATTTTCAAATAAAAGATATGGATCAACAAATGGAAAAATTCCATCTGTGGCATTTCCTTCAACACTAAATGAACCATCTGCATTAATCGCTGAAATACCAACTTGGTCATCACCATTAAAATCATCATCCATTAATTTGACTGTTGCTTGTTGGATAACTGGTGTATATCCAGATTTCCTACTATAACATTTTACTAGGCCATAATACTTTAAAAATCCTTTTGGACGTGAACGCTCTGGTTTGCCTCTTGTTCTGAAAAAGATAAATATATTAATATACGAAATTTTTAACACACATATATGCATTTTTTTGGATGTCAGAGATGAAAAATCCAGTCGAAAATCCCGGTGGATAGTCTTAAACTTGGATGCATGCAGTCACTGTTCAAAAAAAAAGAATTAGCCTGAATAAAATCTTATTTTTCAACTTCAAGCAGTTTATATTTTTCAAGGATGAAAAATTGGGCTTGATGTGTTTTTTCGACTGAAAGCCGGGCCGACCAAATAATTTATTTCCAATAGCCCGAGAAAAGTTTTCGGCCGAATTTTTTATCTGATTTTTTTAATCCAAAAATGCAGACTCAATAAATTATTTTTAAACGCAAACAAATAAAAAAACATACTGAATTAATCCACGACGATCATTTCCATTATCACCATTATTATTATTCATTAAAGGGGGAGACCCACCTTGAACAATTTTTTGCTGCAATTTTCTTGATGGTCTCGACGCGATCGCAGACTCATTGGAGCTGCTTTTTTTATTCGTTGGAGCTGCAAAAGGTTTTAAAAAAAGCAGCTCCAATGAACCCTGAACAAAAAATTGTTCAAGGTGGGTCTCCCCCTTTAAATAATTTTGATCTCGTCGATGATAACCATAATGACCATGATGTTGTGGATGAGGCATTGGAGGATAACTTTTGTGAAAAGTGTTACGAAATTGCATTGGTGAATTGGAATCAGAATTAGGAACGACGCGCTTTGAAGTGGCAGACCTCATATGATTTCGGGTACTTCTTCACAATTCCCCCCCCCAAGCACGTGAATTTTTTTTTCATTTTTATTTCTTCTTTTTTCAGTTGTTTTTTATTCTCAACACTTTGCCAAAAAAAATGAAAATCACTTGCATTTTTGTGAAAAAAAGAATGAAAAAAAAATTCACGCGCTTGGGGGGGGAATTGTGAAGAAGTGCCGGAATAATAACCTCTTGAATTTACTTTTGATCTTCAAGTACATCATTTGGATTAAGTTTATGAGAGTTTCACATAGTTACTTCTGCAGATGGCAGAATTTTTTCTCCATTTTGACATTCAACTCTTCCAAGAAATTTATGACATCCTGATCCAAATCCAGTTGTCCTAAAAAGAAAAACATTAGGAAAGTGTCCAAAAAAAATGAAATATTTAAAATGATGAACCCAAGTAAATCTTTTAATATTAATATGGCCTTTAAATGAGACCCTATTTCGACAAAATATTGCCGCCCTGAAAACCTTCGCCTTGGGAACTTCAGGGTCTTCAGGTTTTAATTTGTATTTCAAAAGTAAAAGAATTTAGCCATCTTCAAGCGGCGAAAGTGTTCAGTCTCTATAGCCAGAATAGTTCGGTCAATGGTATATCTGTCTGCCCCATAATTTTTATCATCTACAAAGCCACAACAACACCGTATCTAACATAATAAGGGAACATCCAGATCTTATGTAAGCAGTTTTATGGGTGGGTTGGGGTTAACCAAATCTTACGCAGCCTATTAAAAGCGGCAAAGATCAAAGGAAAAAATCTTATGGTATGGGTAGGAGGGATTCAAAATTTTGCATTTTATGCTTACGTAAGATCTGGATGTTCCCTAATACCTCTAACTTTTTTATCAAAAATTGTTATTCCAAAAAACAGGGGCTTCAAAACTTGGTGGAACTCGGGACTCCCAATGCGAAAATTTTGGGAGGATAAAGTGCCTTTTATAAGTGTATAATATTAATCCACCAAGATTTATTGATTTCAATGATCCAAAAATTTTAAGACTCTGCATAAAATCTGGAAAAATAAAAACGTTGTATTTTTTTGAGTGTTATTAAATCTTATTTAAAAAAACACTTACTGAATTCCAGGTGAAAGATGCCGGGTAAAAACATTTTGAATTCCAAAAATGAAGAGAAGAAGAAAGACAAAAAGACGAGAAAACATTTTTGACAGCAGCAAAGAATGAATGAAAGAGATTTTGAGAACTCCTTGATGATGTATTTATAGCACGGGCTCATTTTTTGGGGAAAAACGTAGGGTTAAGGCGGCTTGGACCTAAAATGGTGCCAATAGGCCCAAAAACACTAAAAAAAGGCTTTTGGTTGATATCTGGGTCGACAGGCACAGCGAAGTGAGTGTTGATTTTTTGCTTTTTGCAAAAAAAAACCTTTTTTGCAAAAAAAGAGTCATCTTTGTTTTTGCTCTGATTTAATTTTTTTAAGGTCAAATATTTTTTTATTGCTTTTAGGGTAAAAAAGGATGAAAAATCTGATTTTTCCATCTAAAATTTACCCAAAAGTATCTAATATATGGGTTTTTCTGGGGTGTTGAAAAGTACCCTTGTTTAGAAAATCTATTAACTTTTTTTTTCACATTTTTTTCGTCTTTTTATTAGCTTTTTAATGTTCAACAGGTTTGACTTCATAAAATTACGGGTGGATTTTTTTACTTGACTGACTAAAAAAATTTGCCGTCATTTTGAAGTTGAGCGTGCGCCACCATCATCCCCAACATCATTTTTGTATCAAAAAAGTACTTTATGTGTCTTATTTATGCTTAAATCAACTAATTATTATCAACAGAAAATGTTATAATCATCTGGAACAACTATCAACTCAATACATTCACTAAAACTACATTCAAAGTCATCAACATCCTCAACATCAAAAAATCAATAAAGATGGACAAAAATTATCAAACAATGATTCCTGAAAGATTGCAAAATTTATATGGAGCTGTTCAAACATATAAGTAAGTATTTTAAACATATGTTTATATTCATTTTGCTTTTTTTTAGATTGATTTATGCTTGCTAATGAATATGTATATATACTGTATTTTTTAAAAAGTCATGGATGACTCTTTTTTCTGGCAAATTTGTGTTTCTGTTGCAACTTAAATATATATATTTAAATGTTGTTTCCGCTTTCATATGTTGTTATCAATTATTTGTATCCAGTATACTGCAGTCAAAATTTAGTAAAATAGTCGAACACGTGCATTTTAAAAGAATACAGCTTCAAAGTACTTTAAATATCTTGAATGTCATTCATTATATGCTCAATTATTCATAAAAACATTGTGGACCATATTCGGATATAATTGAGAAGCATCATGGCTTTTAAAAAAATACAGTATATATACATATTCATTAGCAAGCATAAATCAATCTAAAAAAAAGCAAAATGAATATAAACATATGTTTAAAATACTTACTTATATGTTTGAACAGCTCCATATAAATTTTGCAATCTTTCAGGAATCATTGTTTGATAATTTTTGTCCATCTTTATTGATTTTTTGATGTTGAGGATGTTGATGACTTTGAATGTAGTTTTAGTGAATGTATTGAGTTGATAGTTGTTCCAGATGATTATAACATTTTCTGTTGATAATAATTAGTTGATTTAAGCATAAATAAGACACATAAAGTACTTTTTTGATACAAAAATGATGTTGGGGATGATGGTGGCGCACGCTCAACTTCAAAATGACGGCAAATTTTTTTAGTCAGTCAAGTAAAAAAATCCACCCGTAATTTTATGAAGTCAAACCTGTTGAACATTAAAAAGCTAATAAAAAGACGAAAAAAATGTGAAAAAAAAAGTTAATAGATTTTCTAAACAAGGGTACTTTTCAACACCCCAGAAAAACCCATATATTAGATACTTTTGGGTAAATTTTAGATGGAAAAATCAGATTTTTCATCCTTTTTTACCCTAAAAGCAATAAAAAAATATTTGACCTTAAAAAAATTAAATCAGAGCAAAAACAAAGATGACTCTTTTTTTGCAAAAAAGGTTTTTTTTTGCAAAAAGCAAAAAATCAACACGACAGTGTGTTTTCGTTTCGCTGTGGACAGGGTTATGTGCCGGCAAAATTGCGAAATGGCGAAAAATGGCCTTTTTTGGCACTTTTTTGCATGCCATATCCGTATTTTCAGAGAAAGTGGTCTTTGACCCCCAGTTTTATTGTGCACTGATGTTTTGTTGACATAATAAGGGTATTTACACACCTCTGACTACCGTATTACAAAAGTTCCAAGTAATTGAAAATCCGTGATTTTTGGCCAAAAAACAGTGAAAAATTTAGAATTTTTGGAATTGTGACCGATTTTCCAAAGAAAGTGGTCTTTGATCCCCAGTTTTATTGTGCACTGATGTTTTGTGGACATAATAAGGCTATTTCCACACCCCTTACTACCCTATTGCAAAAGTTCCAAGTAATTGAAAATTAGTGAATTTCTGCACTTTTTTGGAAAAAATTTTTTTGAAACGCCATAAATCAGCAATGAGATATTTTAAAGAAAATCTGGCACACAGGTTTGTTCTACATGTAGTGGCGAGTAGAAAAACATCTATAGAATGACTTGGATGTCACTATTGTGAGAGGAGTAGTCTTTGGCAGATGATGAAGTAAAAAAAGGGCAAATTTTTCACCAACGTAAAAAATGTAGAGAAATTAAAATAAACGAAAAATGGCACACAGATTTGTTCCCCATTCCCTGAAGTTTGAAATAAAAACAATAGAAACCGTTTAACGTCATTTTTCAAAGACTAGTTCGAATTTTTGTCATTATAATGTGCTACAATACCCCCAACATCAAAAAAAGTATTTAATAATATATTTCAATGCTTGAAAATGCTATATTCAGATTCGCCATAATTGATTTAGTCATAATTAACCAAAACAAAGCACAAGAACAACAGAAAAAAAAATTTTTTTAAATGAAAAGATTTTTTCACAATACCCCCAACATCGTTTTTGGTGCTAAAACTCCAATATTTGACTTATTATAACCCCGTAAACGGTTTATATAGTATTTTTTAGACATTCTGCACATTTTTAAACTATTTAAAATGCAATTACGGTTTGCTACAAAAAACAATAGTCTTCTATTAGTTTTTACAATTATGGTGTGCTACATATACCCCAACATCAAAAATTTTTAATTTTAACTGTTTTTGAAGCTCAAAATTGCTTTATGTATTTTTCTAAGCATAAAAAAACATACAAAAAACTTTTATTTATAAAAAATAGCAAAAAAAAATAGAAAACAAAATTTTCGTTTTTTTTGCCTTGGTCCCCCTGTGAAAAAAAAATTGAAATTTTCGAAATTTTTTTTTTCGACGCGCATTTCAGGGAATGTTCAGGGGACTATTAGAAGACGTTTGATAAAAAAATTAATCGTTTAAAATCATCCAACGCGAAAGCCACATTAACCCTACGCCAAATGAGCCCGTGATAGGAGAAAAATTTTTGCAAATGACTTTTTCTACAAAAAAATATGAATTTGCATTTATGCAAATTTAATTTTTTAATATGTTGGTTCAAACTGACCCATTTAATTGGTAGCATCTGGGCGGCCTAATTGAACTAAAAAAGTTATTATATAATAAGTGATGATACCTGAGTACCGTATACCTCTAACTTTAAAAGAAACTTTTTCCTAAACTTATAGACTCAATCAATACAATTAGGTGAATTCTAAAATTTAGGAGCATTCTATCTTGTCAAAAAATCAATCAAGTTACTTTTTCATAATTGTGCACTTGAAAAAGAATACATAAAAACATATTTTTTAAACTGTAATGGAACGTGAAAACTTTCTGATTTATCAAAAAAATAAAGACTGATTACTATAAAACTTTTTTTTAAAAATTAATAAAAACAAAAATATTTTAGATATTTTGTTTTTCCATTTTTAAAGTTATGTCGAAAATTTAAAAAATAAATAAATAAAAATTCAAAGCATTTTGTTTTGGTTTTTGAACAAACAAAAATATTTTTATAAAAGGTTTTAGCATTTAAGAATAATTATTTTTGTTAAAGCTGTTTTGAAACATGTGGTTTTTTGCAGCGGTATTTGGTTGCATTTTTGTGGCATTTATTGCCAAAATTGAAGGATGTGGTGATCATTGCATGTGTGGGATCAGCCCAAATATTGATTTTTATGATGGCTTTAATCAAAATCGGGTAACATTTTTACACAGATGCTTTTTAATTAATTAAAGCAATAATAATAATAAATTGTTTTAAAAGATTTTGGGTGGAAAAGAAAGTGATCCAAAAAATTGGCCATTTGTTGTTAAAATGAATAATGGAACATGTACGGCATCAATAATTGAAAAACAATGGATTCTTTCTGCAGCCCATTGTCAACCCGATGGTGGTATTGTTACTAGTAAGGTTTTAATCCATATCATTTTAGGGAATTTAAACAACACAAATTTATAGTTGAAGCTGGTGGAAAGATTTATGAATCTGAGCCAATCTATATTCATGAACATTATATTGCAAGTGATTATGTTGTTGAAAATGATATTATGCTTATCAAACTTAAAGAAGCCATTGAATTTTCTGAAACAGTTTCCCCCGTTTGTTTATTACAAAATATTACAGTATCCTTGGGACAGGTGGTTGCGGTAACAGGTTTTGGTGTAAGATTTATGGGAGTCAATAATCTTGAAACAACTTATCAAAAAGGTTTCAATCAATAGCATACTGTAGAAATTGTAGAATTAAAAAACAATCGTTTCAGGAGATCTTTTCTTGGAAGATATGAACTTTGTTCCAACTGATAAACTTCAAGAAACTCCTGTAATTATTCGAGAAATGGATTTCTGTGAATCCCCAGAAGAATATTCAAAAACTCGAATTTGTGCTGGTGGAACTTTGCGTGGAACAACTCAAGGTGATAGTGGTGGGCCAATGTTAATGGTTCATGAACATCGATGGGTTCAATCTGGTGTAACTTCATATGGCTCAAATCAAGCTGTCCCAGGTGATGTCAAAAAAGTTAAAGATCTTGGTTCAGTTTTTTTTATATTTATTTAAAAATGTTAAAATTTTCAATTTTCAGGAATTTACACCCGAGTCAGTGCATACTGTGATTGGATTGCAGAGAAAACTTCACATAAAGTTAAATGTCATTAAAAACTACCGTAACCCTTCAACAACAAAAATATCGAAGCTTGAAACTTCACCTTTTTTTATAAAACAAAGTTTTTATTAAATAAAATGTTTTTGGGCTTCTGATTCTTTGTTTTTTCAAATTTGTACAGTTGCACATTTTAAAACAAAAAAAATTGACATTTGTTCTGTGACATTTCTTGAATTAAATGAAAAATGTTGTGATGCAAGAAAATTGTTTTAAAAAAACGTATTTCTAACAAAATTCTATGAATCATTTCAAAGAAAGAAGCCAGAATAAAAGCAACATAATCAGAAATGAAGATTCGCATTTTTAAATTGAAAACTTTGAAATGTTTTTGTTCAATTTAATTTGTTTCTTTTTGTTTGCTGTTTTTGCTTCAATTAATGGGGAAGGATGTGGAGAAGATTGTGAATGTGGGAAAAGCAAAAATATTGGATATTATGAAGATTATAATAGTAATCAAAATCGGGTATAAATAAATAAATGTGTATAATTGATTAAACCTACCGTAATCCCATTTTTAGATCTTAGGTGGTAAAAACAGTAATCCACAAGATTGGCCATTTGTTGTTTTTTTGGACGGTCCGCAATGCACCGGTTCAATCATCAATAATCAATGGATTCTATCGGCAGCACATTGTAAACCTGGTGCTAAAGAGGATTTAATAGGTAATAATTAATTGAATAAATAATAAATGTTAAAAAATAATAAAATTTTAGTTATCATTAATGATGAAAATTATGAAGCTGAAGAAATTATTGCACATGAAGGATATATTTCAGATAAATCGGATGAATTATATGATATAGGCTTGAATGATATTATGCTTATTAAACTCAAAGAACCCCTTGTCTTTTCTGAAAATGTTTCAAGTATTTGTTTACTTCAAAATCTTACAGTACCTGCCATGGAAGTTGCTGCTGCGGCAGGATTTGGAGTTCGATTTATTCGGGTTATAAATTTAAATGACACTTTTCAAGACGGTAATTTTAAACCAATTAAAACCTTCATAAAATGGTATCTAAAATTTTAGAGTTTTTGAATAGTAATGAAACAATTTTCGAAGGCAATGATTTGCTTCGTGAAACACCATTGCTAATTCGTGATCTTGAATATTGTGGTATTCTTGACATTACAGAAGAAAATGGAAGCACCCTCGTTTGTGCCGGTGGAGCTAATCATGGAACGACTCCAGGGGATAGTGGTGGACCACTTTTAGTTGTTCGTGATCATCGATGGGTTCAACATGGGATCACTGCCTATGGTAGTGTTATGCCTATTGCCGGTGATCTTTTAGCTGTTTCAGATATTGGTAAGTTTTTTCCTTACAAATGTTAAATACCGTATACTAAATTTTACAGGAGTTTATACAAAAATTAGCGCGTTTTGTGGTTGGATTGCAGAGAAGACTTCAAATGAAGTGACTTGTCAATGAAAAGGGTATTAAAACTACCGTATTCTTCAAAAAGCGTGGAACAAAAATAATAAAAAATGTATTTGTCGCTTATGTAACTGTTAAATAAAAATTGTTTGTTAACTTTTCCAACATTCAAATGGAAGGGGGAAAAAGAAGTTTGTATCTTATCAGAGCTGGCACAAATTCCTAATTTACATTTATTCTGTGCTTTCATAGCAAGTTTAAAACAATTTCAAAGAAAAAATTTCAAAAACAGTATAATTTTTGGGATAAACAAAAAAAAGAGAGTTAAAAATAAGCACAGATCAAATTGAAATTAAAAAATATCAATCAGTTAAAATCACGTTTTTAACATTTAATTTATAATACCAGCTACTATTCAAACATACAATATTAATATAAAAAACAGATACCTAATAGGAACGAATCTTTGGTGGAACCCAATCAGTTTCATTTTTATCCAAAGTTACATCAATTACGGGACGATAATCTAATTTAACTTCACCGCTGTCAACATTCATACCAATAATTGAATGCTTTCGCCAATGATCTTCATAAGATACTTTCTTTTGTCCTTCAACAGGTTTGGAATAATCATATTCATCAATACGATCCTAAAAACCCGTTATTATATTACATTGATTACGGTAATATTGAAATAATCTTACAGGGAAATCATCACGAGCATGAGCACCACGTGATTCTTTACGATTTTCAGCAGCGACAATTGTTTGTGTAGCATTAATTAAAAGATTTTGAAGTTCTAATGTTTCAATTACTAAAAAAAAGAAGATTAAAACTGCAGATTATATACATTGCTCAGTGTTATCATAAAATTTCCGTATAAATATTTAAAGGGAGTGTCGACGACAAGCAAAAAAAAATTTTTTGGCAACAAGTATGTTTTTACACGAATAAGACATTTTTCTATGCTATTTCTTTTCTCTAACTCATTTTCGTGTTAAAACATACTTGTTGTCCACACAAAATTTTTTTTGCTTGTCGTCGACACTCCCTTTAAAAACTAACAGTCAGAATTCCATACAAGTCCACGATCAGATACTTTAAGGTGATGTTGTTGTTTATATAAATCTCCAAGTTTTTTAACACCTTCTTCAAGAATGTCCCCTCGACGAAATACTGCAGCATGCTTTTGCATAGTTTTTTGCATTTCTAATCGAAGATCTGCTGTTGAAATATCACCATTTGCCTATAATAAAACGATAAAAATTGAAAATTCTTAACAAAGGACGTACATGACGCAATTTATCAACATTTGCAATTGATTTTTCTCCCCCATCTTTTGGTAAATCTGGCACTGAATCGCCTGGTTTTGCATTCTTAGCAATACTAAAATTGAAAGTAGATGTAATGACATTACAGTAATCATGAAAAGTAACTTACTTAATAGCACAAGCACGACCAAAGATAACCAAATCCAAGAGTGAATTAGCTCCAAGACGATTTGCACCATGTACAGAATGTGCAGCACATTCCCCAGCAGCCCATAAACCAGGAATAACTTGATCACCCTTTTCTTTTGAATATTGAATTACTTGACCTTTGTAAT
Organism: Panagrolaimus superbus; assembly: GCA_964035985.1. Taxonomy (NCBI): domain Eukaryota; kingdom Metazoa; phylum Nematoda; class Chromadorea; order Rhabditida; family Panagrolaimidae; genus Panagrolaimus; species Panagrolaimus superbus. Next base: position 14,163,845 of record OZ038359.1, read on the forward strand.
TAGTTGGTGTTCCACCCATATTATAATGTACTGTTGGAAGAACAGGAATCGGTTCTTTTGTAACATCAACACCGGCAAAAATTTTTGCAGTTTCAGAAATACCAGGTAAACGAGCTTGAAGTTGTTCAGCGGGTAAATGATGAAGTTGAAGATAAATATGATCTTTTTCTTTTCCAACTCCTCTACCTTCCATAATTTCAATTGTCATTGAACGAGATACAACATCACGGGAAGCTAAATCTTTTGCAACTGGAGCATAACGTTCCATGAATCGTTCACCTTCAGAATTAATAAGATATCCACCTTCACCACGAGAGCCTTCAGTAATTAAACAACCAGCACCATAAATACCAGTTGGATGAAATTGTACAAATTCCATATCACTATTAACAAGACCAGCACGCGCAACCTATAAATAGTTGTTTTGTTTTTTACAATAAAATAGAAATGAACAAACAAGAGCTGTTCCATCACCAGTACAAGTATGAGCACTTGTGCATGAAAAATATGCACGACCATATCCTCCAGTTGCCAAAACGGTATTAGATGATCGGAATCGATGAATTGAACCATCTTCAAGATCCATTGCAATAACGCCAACACAGCGTCCTTGATCCATTAATAAGTCAAGTGCAAAATATTCAACAAAATAATTACAGTTATATTGTAATGATGCACCATAAAGGGTATGAAGAAGTGAATGACCAGTTCGATCTGCAACACAGCAAGTACGATGAGCTTGACCACCACGACCAAAATCATTTGATTGACCACCAAAGGCTCGTTGATAAATTTTTCCTTCATCTGTACGTGAAAATGGCATACCATAATTTTCTAATTCAATAACAGCTCGAGGGGCTTCGCGTGTCATATAATGAATTGCATCTTGGTCCCCCAGCCAATCGCTACCTAAAAAAAGTCGTAGAGTAAATATAAATCCAATTTAATATAGCAGATATAAATTGAACCTTTAACAGTGTCATAAAAATGCCATCTCCAATCATCTGGATTCATATTCCCCAATGCAGCATTAATACCACCTTGAGCAGCAACAGTATGAGAACGAGTTGGAAAAAGTTTTGTTATAACAGCAGTTTTAAACCCAGATTCAGATAAACCCATAGCAGCCCGTAATCCAGCACCACCTACAAATTTGTGCAATTAATAAATAAAAATGTTAATAAAGCGTTGATTTAATTAATAATAATTCAAAAATATATTTACCAGCTCCAACCACAACAGCATCAAAGGTATGATCAACAACTTTATATTCTCCAACATTAGAATTTCGTTGACGAGATGCTGAAATTGAAAAGCATCGTCGAGTTACTGCTTCTAACCCAGTTTTGCTTGCTGACAGCATCCTATAACAATGTAAAATATTGAAAGAAAGTTTTTAAAGATAATCAAAAACAAGAATATAAATAAAAATAGCACGAGACAAAAGTAAATTTGAGCGTTCTTTGAACATACATAAAATGAAATGATTATAAAAATAATATTAGCAAAACAAACGTGATAAAAATGTGGACGCAAATTTAAGGTGTTCAAAGAGAGATACAAATGATAAAAGGAATAAAAAAAAATAATAAGAAGATTAGTAATTTACAAACAAAAGTTGCATTAAATTTTAAACTTGGTCTTTCTCGAACATCAAAAAATTGGGGGAGAAAAATGTTCAACATTGTTACACACTTTGATAATAATATGCAAAAAACTTGGTTAATCTTTTTTTCTTTGACAATATCCTATAGCTAAGATAAAGTTAAGTTAAAACTGTAGCACTAAAAAAAGCTTATCAATTTTTTGATATAAAAAAGGTCATAAAAAAGTTGCAATTTTTAACACTGAAAAAGCGCCCCTGCGAATCAGGGAAAACAGAAGCAATGTTCTTTCTTTATTTTGTTTGCTATAAAAAAAAAGATGCCAATTCAATTTTTTTGCTTGCTCGTTGATCTAAAAAAACATGTGTATTTTTTATGTACCGCAATAAAAACAATAAGTTCAAAACTCAAACCATAAACCCTTGTTACAAAAAATAGATTTTTTATATTTCATTCAAAAAAGGCTTTCACATTACTAATTAAAATTTACATTCATTTATTTTATTACGGTCATTCAAAGCTTTTTTCAACAATTTTTTGTTTTACAAAAAAAACAAATGATAATTTTGCTATTTTTAGTCTTTTCTGCTGCATCAATTACTGTATTGGATTCTTCAAATCTTACAGATTCCAGAATAATAGAAACATTAAATTCAACAAATTTTACAAATTTCTTTAATGATACAGAATGGACAACAACAATCTCTTCTTCCAATGAATCAAATTTTGGAATATCATCAAACTTTACACCAGATTTATCAATTTTTACAGAATGTCAATACACCAGTGGCTTAGAATCTCGATTTAGTGATTTTCTTATTTCTCATCCAAGTTATGTTGATTGTGATTTTACAAAAGTAAGCCTTTGTTTATTATACAGTAATTTATATACCGTAATCTTTTCAGAATCATTCATGTTACTCTCTTGTCTCAAGTTATGATAATTCATTGATCCAACTTGGATGTGAAAGAAGTTTCATTTGTGGTGAAACTACAAAAGATCACTGCTTTCAACATTCTTCTGGATATTTATGTTGTTGTCAAACAAATAATTGTAACAATTATTCAAATCTTCATTTAAAGTTACAAGATAGTGGATTTAAAGATGACTATATGTTATATGAATGGTGGCACTTTCCCATTTTTGTTTTATCAACTTTTACTCTTTTTTGCTTATTTGCTACAATTTTGGCGGTTTTATTCGTTATTAAAAATGTAAAACTTTTAATCTCTTATGAAAAATGAATATCCTTTGTTTTTCAGATAATCAACCTATCAAATGACGAAGAAAAACATGATAAGAAATTGTTGTCAAGAATTCATATGCATCATCTCAAAATCGTTGAAGAAAACAAAAAAATATCTCGTGCAAATGCTGAAATTGCTGTCCAAGAATTGTATCAATTTCTCGAAAGACATCAATTAATCAAATGTAAAAAAGGAAGATCAAAGGCTAAATTTCGTCGTGATTATGTTGTAATGGATCTTAGGCTACGCTCAATTAGATCATTGCAAAAAGTTGTTTCTAAAAATTCTGATTTAAAACTGTACAATGTAAAACAAAACAAAGATTTATAAACCAACAGTTGACAAAACATCAAAAAAAGAATATTATATTTTACCGCAAATACATAAAAGATTGGAAATATTTCTTTCTCCACAGATAATTTACAGCTTACTTGAGCTTTTTCTTGATGCGGAGATCATTTGAATGACCACATTTCTTTTTACGGCAATTGGTAGCACGAGGAGGAAGACGAGCATAACATTTACGGCAAATTTGCTTATCACAATTGTATTTTTGAGCAAGTTGACGCAAGGAAGGTTCGATAATACCACCACGAAGACGAAGAACCAAATGAAGGGTTGATTCCTTTTGGATATTATAATCGGAAAGTGTACGTCCATCTTCGAGTTGTTTACCTAGAAAAAACAATATATAAAGATTATAAAGGGAAGTTAAAAAACGTACCAGCAAAGATTAAACGTTGTTGGTCGGGGGGAATTCCCTCTTTGTCCTGAATCTTAGCTTTGACATTTTCGATTGTGTCAGAGCCTTCAACTTCAAGGGTGATGGTCTTGCCAGTGAGAGTCTTAACAAAGATCTGCATGTTGGTAGATCACTAAAATGCATAAATAAAGATGACTGTATAAAAAAAAGTATAATATAAACGCGTTACAATTAAATTATGTTAAAAAGTAACAAATCGAGGATATATGAAATAAGGAAAGCCGATCAACATAAAAGGGATCTATTATTAAATATTTCAAGACCCTATCCAAAAAAAAGAAAGAAAAACATTAAAACAGCTCATTTTGTTACAATTCTGGTGAAATGATTTTGTTCTACTTTTGACTCATCTAAAACAGAGATGAGTTAAAAGTAGAAACTTTTGTTTAAACACTGGCAAATGAAAAAATTTGTTTCGAAAAAATGCATTTCCTTTATGCTTTTGATGGACGTATCGCCAAAAACACATTTTTAGCCGATTTTGGTATGGAAAAATTGGGGTTTTTGGGGTATTGCATTTTTTCGGTCTTTGACGGGCATTGGAAAAAAATATTACCATATTCAGAATCGAATTCTCTATCGAATTTAATAAAATTTAAAGTGGAACATCGAGGAACCCGCTTTTTGTAATTGAAATGATACAGCAATTTCGCCTTTTTGGAGCTTAATCCTGAGTAAAAAAATTTTTAAGTACTTATTTTTGGAAGCAGTGTAAAAAATAACATCTAGTAGGTCTGATTATTATAGGATAAATTAAAATTTCAATTTTTCATACTGTCAAAGAAAGGAGAGAAAAAAGTGTTGCCTGTAAGTGTCTAGAAGTAAGAACTGAAAAAATTTTTCTTTCTGAAGGCGCAGAAATGTTTAGCAATAATTTAAAACAAAAAACAGGTGCAGAAAGATGTAAAAAAAGGGCAAAACCTGAACTACTTTTTAACATTTTAGATTGCACAAGAAAAAATATATAAAAAAAGGATGCAATGACAGTATGCTTAAAAGCTTTATTCGTGGCAAGACTTTTTGAGAGAAAAATGCAAAAAATTCATTTTTCAGAGTTTTCGACGATGTTTTCGGATCCTTTTTTGCTTAATTTTGCAATATCTTCAAAGGTTTTTAATCATCATAAATTTCGTAAAAGTTATCATAAACCGATTATACATAAATTGCCTGCCATTTTGAGTTTTGTACAAGCTTTTAAAAGATAAAAGTTTATTCAAAATATTGTTTACATTTTTTTTAGAACTTGAGACTTATTTATGAGTATCAAAAATGAAAGAATTCAATTAATCCAGGAATGGTGATAAAAAAGCAAATCCAAAAAGAATCAAGAATTCTTCGTAGAGGCTCTTGATATGGATATTTAACCTTAAACATTACAATAAAAAATTGTTGATGCAAATTTTAATTATTATTTATTATATATTATTTAAAAATATGTATTATCTGTTCTGATTTTGATTTATCTTTAGCTGGATTATTTGGTAAAGTTGAATAAATTTTCATCTTTACTCAGCTTTAAACAATAAATATCATAGATCTCGTGACTTTTAATCCAAAAATTTTACTTCGTTTATCAAAGTATGGTGACTACGAGAAAATGCTAAAAGCAATTTCAATACCTTAAAGAAGCTTACTTTAGAATTGGACGCTTTTTACTTTCTAATATAAAAATTCAGCAAATTATTTGCTGCAAATAAAATCAAAGCTGTTTTCGCTTTATTTGAGCTTTCTACGCTCAAGCTTGATCTTCATAGCGAATTTTCTTTCGTGTTAAAATTTTCCCCCGAATATCGGGGGAAAACGAATTTTTTGAAATACATTAAAATTACAGATATTAGTAGTGATGGGCGGTCAATTGACTGGTCAAATGACCGGTAAAGTGCACATAGGGGCGGTGCACACGGGGCGACAGAGATTTAATATTTTTTGCATTTTCTAATGCAATGAATCGGATTCATTTTTATTAACGTTAATAAAGCCATATATTATTCATTTTCGTATTTTTATTACCAAAAAAGTTACTTTAAAAGTTTTTTCAGCTTAATTACTACTTTAGGATTTTACGGTCAATTGACCAAAAAAAATTGACCGGTGCACAACATATATATTAGAGATTGTCCAGATCTGACGTCAGTACTTTTAAAAAGCCGCATCAGATTTCTGTCAAATTCTGATGCGACTTTGAAGTGCTTCAGAAGATCAAAGGATAGACCATAAGGAGGTTAGGGGTGTTCAGAATTTTCGATTTTTTTGCTGTTGTTAGATCTGAACAATCCCTCAAGTTTTTTTTACAACATTTGTGTATTTAAATTAAAAAGGGAAGTACAGTTAAAGTTTCTTCCATTGTGGTAATATTTTCTTTAAAAAGCTGTGAAGCTTTTTTAAATTGTTTATTGATGAACTGGGTTACGGTAAACTCCTTTTAATGAAAATCAAGGAAGGGATTTGTCTTTAAAAATAGTTTGTATATTATAATACGGTAAAACTTCATAAAAAACAAACATTAAAAATTAGTCAAAAAGTTTTAAAAAAAAATTGGATAAGTATTTGTTAAAAAATGTTGAAAGGCTTCGCACTTTTCATTTCCAAAAAATTCAGAATGCACAAAAAGTGGTGGTTCAAAAGGAAAAAAAATCTGTTGCAATTGCAGCTGGTCGAAATGGTGAAAAAAAATAAAACTCATCTTCGAAAGCTTCAAAAACAACTGAAAAATTTTGGAAATGAAAAAAACCAAAAAGAAAGTGTAAAACATGTGTTTTTTTTGAATGCTGAATATTTATTTTTTTGTAATATTTTTTTGTTGAAACCTAAATTTTTTTGCAAAGGATTAAATGGATTTTATCACAAAATGTTGGTTGTTGTTTGTACCAAAAAAATCCACGCATAAATAAATGAATTTTTGTTTCGACTTCCTTCACCGAATTCTTAGCTAACTAAGAAGGTGCAATGTCAATTAGTTACTAATTGGCAGCATCGTCCAGAGATTCTTCCACAATACTTTTGATTTGTTTTTCACGAAAATGTTTAATGAAATTATTTCATTAAACATGAATGCCTGGACTAACAAAGAAGGCGCAACACGACAAAACGGAAATTACGAAATTGGAATTTTGCCATGTTACGCCTTTTATCGGGATTCATTTATTTGCCATTTTTCCGCCTTCCTTTCTAGTTCGGGTATGAGTTACAGTCAGTGTACCCGCGCCCCAAGAAACATCGCCGCCGCCGCCGGAAAAAAAAACTTTCGTGCCGCCGCCGCCAGCGGCTTTTCTTTGATCTTCGGCATTTTCTTATGATGTTTTTCGAAAAGTTGCCGCCGTGCCGCCAACACTTGCGGCGCGAGTACACTGGTTACAGTATCTCTGCTGTCTGAAAGACAAAAATCTTGACACGATTGTAGGCTGAGAAAGAACTTTTTACCGAAAATTTTCCAAAAAATTTTTTTAACCTGTTTTCAAAAAGGTGTCGGCCTGTTTGTTTTAACTTTTAATTCGTCTTTATCCGTTTAGATTATACAAATCATGGGTGATCGTCGTTCTGCTATTCGTTCAACTGATAACCGAGCAGAAAAGGTTAGCGTTTGATTTCTCTTTTTTCTTTTTTTTCATCTGATGAGTATTTGCAGCATGTCGCATTCAAATCTCCTTTGATGTCTGTTCGAAGCATTACACCATTAAGTGATATGATTCAAATTGATAGTTTTCGCTCGCCAACGCGATCTCCACAACAACAACGATTTGATAGTTTTCGCTCACCAACGCGATCTCCACAACAACAACAGAATCATCAACAACAACGATTTCAGTTTCAATCACCGAAACGTCCCGCATCCAATCCAGCACAGGTTAAACTATATTTTTTCACTTTTCATATATTTAATTATAATATTTTAGTCTGGTACTCCCGCTAAACGTCGAGTTCCTATTGATGCTCCTGATAACTTCTCACTTTCCAATGCAACTTTGGATGATATTATTGTTAGAGTAAGTGCTTTCGAATATATGGATGTTATAACTTTCTTCTTTTTTTACTCCATGCTAGCATTTAATAATTTTTAGAATACTTTACGTGTTCAAATGATTAATGAAAAGGTTAATGGCTTGTATGATCAAATTCCGGGAATCTTTGAAATTGCTGATGCAACATTGGACAAAACTTCCAACCTTGTTATTGGTCTTCATGATTTTGATAATGAAATGCATAGCTATGTCGTACGTTTTCATCGATTAGTATAGAATTAAAATTACGCATTTTTAGGATGAAGAAAAAGAAATTGCTCGAAAACTTAATCAATTTTTACGTGATGTTAGTGAAGCAGAAGAGCTTGATTTAAGTGAAGTCAGTTTTTTGTTTCCGTTTACTTGCGTCTTCATAAATAATATGTTAATGTTTAGTTTTCGGATGACTTTGAAAAGATTGAAGAAGAAATTGATAATTATGATGAACTTCTTGATGATATGCTTTCAGAAGATGAAGAAGATAGTGAACATGATTATGATGATGATGAAGATGATCTTTAAGTTTCTTTAAATTAAAAATTTGTTATGTTTTGTTTATGTTTGATATATAAAATTCTTTACGAAAAGCTTTTCCATGTCATCTTAGGGGTAATGAAATTGATTGTTCCTGGCTGCAGCAAGTTAAAATTCTTTCATGCAGACCCATTATTCTGATTTTTAGGGAAAACAAATATTTGAATTGTTAAAAAAAATTGATATTACGTGTTTAAGTTTAAATGTGAAAAAGAAATTTTTCTTTTAAACGTTGATTCATCGTTCAAGAAATAAATAATATATATAAAAACACTAAAAAATGATGATATTTTATTATTTCCCTAAAAACTTTGAAATGCTTTGGTTTTATTTAATTTGTTTCTTTTTGTTTGTTGTTTTTGCTTCAATTAATGGGGAAGGATGTGGAGAAGATTGTGAATGTGGGAAAAGCAAAAATATTGGATATTATGAAGACTATAATAGTAATCAAAATCGGGTATAAATAAATGAATGTTTATAATTGATTAAAGCTACCGTAACCTTTAGATCTTAGGTGGCAAAAACAGTAATCCACAAGATTGGCCATTTGTCGCATATTTTAACAGTTATGATCATGCATGTACCGCAACAATTTTAAGCAATCAATGGATTTTATCTGCTGCTCATTGCAAAGGTGAAGATGAAACTGTTCAAAGTTAGTCTTTCATCAGATTTTAAAACATTTATGTACTTAAACACTATTACAGTAAAAATTAATGGAAAATCTTACCAAACAGAACCGATTATCTCACATGAAGAATTCAGCAATGAAACTTTTATCAATGATATCCTTCTTGTAAAACTTATTGAACCACTTATTTTTTCTGAAAATGTTTCAAGTATTTGTTTGTTAAAAGATATTACAGTACCTGAAATGGAGGTTGGAGCAGTTGCAGGTTTTGGTCAACGATTTGTTCGTATCAAAGATATTAATTCCACATACAATGAAGGTTTACTAAATGAAGATGGAGGAGATATAATTTTTGAGGCAAATGAATTACTTCGTGAAACACCAGTATCAGTTCGAAATTTGGGATACTGTAATATCACAAATTCTGAAACACAATTTTGTGCTGGTGGAGCAAATCGTGGAACAACAAAAGGTGATAGTGGTGGGCCACTTTTAGTTATTCGTGATCATCGATGGGTACAATATGGGATCACATCACTGGGATATTTTCAAGGTATTCCGGGTGACCTTTTAGCGATGAGAGAAAAAAGTTTGTTTGTTTGTTTTAATTATAATCCATTTTAAAGCTTTGAAAAATCCTTTTAAGGCACTTTTACAAAAGTTAATGCATATTGTGATTGGATTGCCGAAAAAACAGCTGGAGAAATTACTTGTCAATAAAAAAATAACCCAAAATATTTATATTTTTGAAGATAAAAATGTTGTTCGTTGCATTTAAAAATGCATTCAATTTTTAATTTCAAAAATATATTTAGTGTTTATATTTTTGTTTGCACTAATTAATAAACAGCTTTCTTATTATTAATTAAACATGTATTAAAAATTACTGTAAATAAAATTACGCACAAAGGGAGTGCTTAAATCTCAGCTAATAATTAACAAATAAAAAGAATCTTTTTGTTCCCGGGAATTAATTCTCTGAAACTCCGTTTATTAACTGAAATTTAGAGAGACAAAAATAGGAAGGAAAATCAATATCAATATATTATTTTGTAATTTGACAGTATAGTTTTTTGAAAAATTTTTTGTTATATTTGCCTTCCTACATAAATAAATATATTAAATATTCTCGAAGCAAAACTAAAAAGCTTTCTTTTCTTTCAAATCAAATATGAAAATTGAGAATTTTGAAACGCATCATTTTAAATATACATTTTTTTAAACAAACGGATTAAAAAAAAACAATTGTGACGAGATAATCCAGGGGATAAAAAAACAACACAAAAATAAGTTGAATTAAAAAAGTATTGATTAAAAATGAAAATTTTCAACTGTTGTTGAATTTTAAAAAAATGCGGTTATTTTTCGTTTTATATTTTTTATGTTTGATTTTTATTACTGTATTAGATGCTAAAACTACAACTTCTGAACCGATTATTTTAACTATAAAAGGTAGTAAAACGACAAAAGTTCCAGAAACTGATATTAAAGATTCTGTTGAAGAAGTTTTTGCTGTAAAAAATACTCCAAAAGTTGCCAATAAAGAAACAGAAGAAGAAGTTGTTGTTCCAATCAATGATTTTAAAAGTGCTATATCGTATATTACAACGGCGGCAACTTTCGCTGGAAAAACTACTTCTTCAATAACCACAACAACTACAACAACAACAATTAAACCGGCATCAAAAACAACACCAAAACCTGTTGACGAAGAAGATATTGTTGTGCCAATTAATGATGATAAAAAAAATGCCAAAACAACAAAAACAACTGAAGCTGTTGAAATTGGTATTGTTAAAGGTGGAAAATCTACAACCACAACAATTAAACCGGCGGCAGCGGCGGCAAAAGCAACGACAAAAGTTGTTGAAGAAGAAGAAATTGAAGAAGTAATTAAACCTGGGAAAGCTACAACCCCCGGCAAAGCTCCACCAAATCCCCCAGCGGATCCAGTTGTAACGACAACAATGAAATCCGGTAAAGCTGCTTCTACAATTCCAGCAACAACAATTAAACCTGCTGCTGCTGCTGCAAAAACAACAATTAAACCAGGGAAAGCTCCTACAACTACCATCAAAGCTGCTGCCGCAAAAACTACAACCACCCCAAAAAAGACAACAACAACTTCCACAACGACAACCACGACAACAACTCCTGCCCCAGAAGGAAATAAATTTTTAACATTTGTTCGAGATGCTGCAAATATTCGTCCAACTTTTAGCATTTGTGGATACTTTTGTAATATTTTGGGAGTTAAAACTCGGAAGAAACGTTTGATGGATTACAGCGCCCTCTTGGCCGGATTAAATCAAAGAGAAGCAAATTTCAAAACAATTAATAAAGCAGATTTTAAATTAGCAATTGAACGAAATCATGGTCTTCCAAGTCCCGCCCTTGCGGCAATACAATCTCAAGATCTTTCATAAAATGTTTTTACTAAAATAATAATTTTATTGAAATAAATTGATTACAATAAAAGATTTTTACGCTTTTGTTAAAGATTTATACTCCGAAAAAATCAATATTTCAATATTGCATCAAAATACATTTTTTAAAAAGAACATTCTGATTTAGAATTGTCCATAAACATTTTGTAGTAGGGAAGAAAAAATAAATAAAAAAATTACACGTGCAAAGCCGTATTTAGAGGTGGGGGGGGGGGATTCGGGATTTGTGCCCTCCTCGAAATTGAGGAATTTCCTTTGACCTTTTGCCGCTTCGTGTTGGCGGCGGCATAAGATCAAAGGCGTGCCCCTGCAAAATCGATGTACCCTTCCGAAATTTTTTTCTGTATACGGCCTTGGGCACGTGTAGCAAGAAAAGGTGCAGAATTAGTGGAAAAAATAAAAAAATCAATTGTTGTCGTTATACTGTTACTTTTTACAAAAATTTAGGTAAAATGTATTCTCAATTTATGCAAATTAAAATAGTGATTGTTTTTTACCATTACAGTATCAAAAAAGAGAATTAAAGTATTTTTTATTATTATTTTTCAATTATAATATCCAAAGTTGGATTACCTTTTGATGGCATTTTTCTGTTACTAAATAAATGCCAAACATAAATTATAAAACATATACCAAAATTATATGAAATTAAAATAATCATTTGTAATGCAATATTATTAACCGAATGTGTATGAATAACAGAATTCACAAATCCAGTTGCAAGATTTGCGATTAAAAAGAATAATAAACAATTTCCGCTGATTGATTCCAATAAATTTAAACCTTTGGAATTAAAGGTATCTGAAAATAAAAAAAGATTACGGTAATATAAAAGTATTTTAAACATTTGATTTTTTTACCATTTTTATTATTACTTCTTAAAACACCTTGAATTTGTATTAATTGAAAGAAGCCCAAAACTGCACATTTCATTGAAACCTAAAAATAAAAATGCCATGTTTAAAGCATTTAAAAAACGCTCAAAAAATAATTAACAAACCATTGCTAAAACATATGGAATATTTGCAATCCTTCGAGAAGGTTCACCAAAAATTTCCATTATTAATAATTGACCAAAATATGTAAATGCTCCAGCCATCATACATAATGTTACACTTTTGTAACTTGGATCAAAGATTCTAAAATTTCAAAAATATTTTAAAAAGTAAAAAGACTTTGCTTTGAATTTTAGGCAAATTTGGCAAAATGTTCGATGGACAGAAAATTTAAATAATAAATTATCACAATTTCGATATAAAACTTACCCATCAACAATTGCAACAAATTTAATAATAATCAGTGTTAAACCGTATTCAAAGATATAACCAAATAATGAACAAATTCCTTCACGATTTGCATCAAAAATATTCCAACTATCTCGATCATCTCGCATAATCCATGTTTCTAATCCAAAATTTAAAGCTGTCTGATACATTAATCCCATAATTATTCCAACTGGGATACTGTATGGATATGGAAAAATTGTTGTAAAAAGCTTAAATAATTAATTAAGAATTTTAGAAAATTTATTTTTTTAAAACACATTCTGCGAGAAAATCTTGAAATTTAACAAAATTCGGCACAGCAAAAAATAAAAAAGTTCTGAAACTTTTCCTATGTTTTCGAATACGCTTAAAAAGCTGGAAGCCAATATATTTTGGTCATCTGTGGCCGGAATTCCGAGTTATGGGGTCTCGAATGGAAAAATAGCCGTTTTTTCGATTTGATGCCATGGCAAATCCTTAAGTCGAATAGGCATAATTTCTTGTGTATATACTAAATCGACCACGGGGAATCGAATGGTTATATCAGCAAAACAAAATTTTCGCGTTGGGACCCATTTTTGGCGTCCACGCCGCACTTGCGCCGTTTTAACGGCGCAGAGCTTTCGACGGCGGTTTCGCAATTGCCATATTCGGATTCCCCGTGGTTTTTTACCCCTGGGGGTGGAGACACCGTAAAATAATCAGGGGTAGGCGAATGGCCCGGATGGTTACTCTATGGCTGGTTTTAATTTTGGCAAACATTTAATCTTTTAAAAATCGAAAAAATCTATTTAAAAAAAATCTGCCTTTATTTTCGGATTCTCCATGCTCGAAAGCATATACGTGCCAAAAACTGGCTAATTCGGAGATAAAAATTTTTTTGATGTTCCCCAGCGGGGTCGAACCTGCGTAACGCGCTTTGAACAGTTTTAAGACTTAGCAAACGATACATCTCAGGTTCGATCCCGCTGGGGAACATCAAAAAAATTTTTATCTCCGAATTAGCCAGTTTTTGGCACGTATATGCTTTCGAGCATGGAGAATCCGAAAATAAAGGCAGATTTTTTTTAAATAGATTTTTTCGATTTTTAAAAGATTAAATGTTTGCCAAAATTAAAACCAGCCATAGAGTAACCATCCGGGCCATTCGCCTACCCCTGATTATTTTACGATGTCTCCACCCCCAGGGGTAAAAAACCACGGGGAATCCGAATATGGCAATTGCGAAACCGCCGTCGAAAGCTCTGCGCCGTTAAAACGGCGCAAGTGCGGCGTGGACGCCAAAAATGGGTCCCAACGCGAAAATTTTGTTTTGCTGATATAACCATTCGATTCCCCGTGGTCGATTTAGTATATACACAAGAAATTATGCCTATTCGACTTAAGGATTTGCCATGGCATCAAATCGAAAAAACGGCTATTTTTCCATTCGAGACCCCATAACTCGGAATTCCGGCCACAGATGACCAAAATATTTTGGCTTCCAGCTTTTTAAGCGTATTCGAAAACGTAGGAAAAGTTTCAGAACTTTTTTATTTTTTGCTGTGCCACTCGTTCCAGATTTTCTCGCAGAATGTGTTTAAAAACAAACTTTTAAAAATGCCAAAGTAATAAAAAAGTTCCAATGTTCCCCATATTCAATGGTGGAATGATTGTAATTAAAAATATGTGCAAATAATTCTCTCAAAAATCCAATTCCAAGTAATATTACAAATGTTGATAAATATATTGGTGTTTGTTTACTGTAGTATTATTTATTTATTAAATTTGTTGGAATTAATAAAATATTAACAAACCTTCGATTAATTTTTATCGATTTTTGTGGTCGATGTGTTACGATATATTCTGAGAGTGCCATTGACATGACGAACATTGCTGTTCCAATATCCATCACCGACATTCCATAATTGACAGTTTTTCCAAATCTTCCTGGAAAAACATCAAAATCAAATGCCAAAATTGCAACGGCTGTTCCAATAAACATTGAGTTTCTGCAATTTTTAAACTGTAGTACAGTAATTACAGTATGCCTTTAAACATGTATCAAAAATGAAAATGCACCTTTTTTTTTAAATTTACCAAAAATTTATAGGAAGCATTTGATTATCTGTCTTGCAACGATTCTTTTATAAAACTTACCTAAAATATGAAAGAAAATCGGTATTTCTGATGATATAATAAACGGGTCGATCCAACCATACTTGAATTAATGCCAATATTGTACAAATTAATAATATTCCGAAAAATAAATTATTTAAATTTTCAGAAAAAATTGTTAAACAAAATAACATTGGAAAAACAAGTGTCACAAATTCAATCAAAAATCCTATTCTGAAACAGAAAAAAATTGTGATTAGAAAAACCATAGTGGAAAAAAACACACGGTTTTTTGTCATAATTTTGTTGAAAAAATACTGATAAACAAAGATTTCGAAGTAAAACCATCACAACTCCAATCAGTTCAACCCGAAACACTTCCCATTGGGCTTCAGATGTGCTCAGGTATTCTCGTTCTTTCATTCTTCCACTCTGAAAAAAAATGTATGTATGTTTGTTCAAAAAATAATTGTTTAATTTTAATTTTAAAAATAAATTTTTACAAAAAAACTATTTTTAAACAAAAAAAAATGTTGGAAAAAAAGAGTATTGAAAAAATAAACAATGATAAAATAAAAAAGTAGACTCCCATTGCATTGATTGATTCATCAAAAAAAAGAGAACTGATAAGAGTCAATTACGGAAAAAAGTATTGTTTTTAAAATACATGTTTTTTAATGTACAGTTTTTTTCTGAGAGATCGTGTACATATTCCCGCTACCGTAATCTCTATTTATAAGGAGCGAAAAAAGGAGCAAAAAAAAACAGTTTTGTTGGATTTAAAATGTCTTTAATATTTGCAAATATGTCTTTTGTTAGAAATCAGCAGCTCTGATCTAATGTGAAAAGACTCTGCAAAATGAAAAAAAAGATTCAAAAAAGTTTGGCTCTAATGCATTTTCCCCGTCCATAAAAATTTTACCCGTCCATAGCATGTTACCCAGTATATTTAAGCTTGAAAATTTTTATGGACGGGGAAAGTGCAATAGAGCCAAAAGTTTTTTCATTAAAAATGATACTTTTTTTAACTAGCTGTAAAGATGTTTAATAGAGCTACGCTGGGGGGATGATACAAGTGGGGGTAGTGGTAGCAAAGTGATAAAAGGTGGTAAAGGGTTACATGGTTCAGAAAATATAAAAAACAGCTACTAAAAAATTTGTAATAAAAATTCTGAAAGCAAAAAGTAGCATTTTTTGGGAGAACCCTCTCTTTCAATTTCACTTTCCATAGTTACACATGTCACTGTTTGTTTGGGGGGGGGGGGGGATGCTGACATTAAAAAGTAATAAATATTTAATACAAAAACAAAGTCATTTTTTTCAATTGCAGTCACTTAGTTTCACCACCAAAAAAACTTTTATAAAAATCAAAAATCATAAAAATAATTCACGTTTTTTTACTACAAAAAAAACCCTCGTGGATCAATTTTTATAAATCAACAAAAATTTGATCCAATATAAAAATATTTTTAAAAATGAAATCAATTTTTTCTTCCAAAAAAAGAAAGAATTTTTTTTGCGATTGAAAAAAGGTAAAAAAAGAGGAACTTGAAAAACACTCTTTTTTTATTTTCAGTTGAAGCAACAGCTTTGAA
Organism: Panagrolaimus superbus; assembly: GCA_964035985.1. Classification (NCBI taxonomy): domain Eukaryota; kingdom Metazoa; phylum Nematoda; class Chromadorea; order Rhabditida; family Panagrolaimidae; genus Panagrolaimus; species Panagrolaimus superbus. Next base: position 14,180,027 of record OZ038359.1, read on the forward strand.
AATATTCAAAGCAGTAAAAGTGGAAGAAGAAGGAAAAAGAAGAGATGGAAGGGAAAGGAAGGGAATAGTCCTTTCAAAGTCACGCAAAAAAAAAATATTTGATTCATGTAAGTAACGTACAAAAAAAAGAGATGATGATGGGGATGATGAGGAATGAACAAATAAATAAACAAACAAAACGAATAAAAATGATCGAAAAAAAAATTTTTTTATACGTAAAAATGTTTGATTTTAGAGGTGTACCTTTTGAAAGTCAAAAAGAGTCATTAATTTCTTATCAAAGTAAAATAATGACGAAGTTGTCAGTTGATAATAATATTAGGCTAGAGAGGAAAGAAAGAATGACGGAAGAAAAATTGATTTATTTTTTTGGTTTGGTAAAATTAAATTTTTAGTAAAAAAAATAGTAGTTTACAAAAATAAGAATTTTTTTGCAAAAAAATAATTTTTCATTTTTATTTGAAAACTTTTTTTTGCTTATGTTTTTGCTAGTTTTTATTGCGCCATTTTTTTATTACAAGGTGTGCCAAAATCTTTGCATTTTAAATTTTCCTTCGACCTTTTTCCCTTTTTTTAAAAAAGTTAGTTAGTTTTGAAAAATGTGTAATGAAAAAAAATCTATGACTAATTTTGACCAATCTTTTTTTTAGAAAAAAAGCAACGATAAAAAATAAAGCATTAAAAATTAATTGATGCTTTTTTTTACAATTTTGTTATTTTCTCACATTTTTGGGAAAAAATAAAAAAATTGATACAATTTAGACTCTTACAGTAACCCTTTTTTATAGTGTAATTATAAAAATTACTGTAAAAAAATTTAAAAAAAAATTCAAACCTTTTTGTGATTATTGTAGAAAAATAAGGAATCATTGATAGCTTTCAAATGTGTGTAATTCAGTGATAAAACAAATGTTGTAATTGCCTGCATCTTTTTGGATCTTGAAAAAAAGTAATTTTGTTTGTTTCAATCAATAAAAATAATAAAGTTTAGGTAAAATAAAAAAATATATCAGCCAATTTGCAGCATGTGTTTCCAACAAACAAGCATATAAAAATTTATTTTTGACGATGCTGCTTTAAAGTTTTTGAATTAATTATTTTTTGCTGCAAAAAAAGAAAACATCAATCAAAAAAAGTATTCAATTTGTAACTTTCAACTTTTTTAAAAATGTCAAAATTAACACAAAATTTTTGTTATTTTTTTTATTTACAAAAAAAATGAAGTTAATTAATTGTAAAAATTATTATAACAAAAAAATAAAGTTATTCAAAAAATTGGTCATACATAATTGATGGATGATTTAATTGTTGATGAAATAAAGCAATTATTGATGGGCTTTATCCTTTACTCGATCCCCCAATTCTTTTGTTTGTTCTCCAACTTGATCCACTTTATCTTTGGCTTGTTCCTTTGCAAGTCCAAGCTTTTCCCCAGCAGCACCTTAAAAAAAGAAAAAGGGATAAATTTGTTATCAAAAATAAATATGCAAATATCTTACTTGCTAATTCGGCCGCCTTTTGTCTTGCAGCTTCTGCAGTTTCAGCAATTGTATCCCGAGCATTTGCCAATGCATCTTGGGCCGTTTCAGTGTAAGTTTTTTCAGAAGACATGTTTTTATATATCTGCAAAAAAAAGATAATAAGTAAAAAAATAAAATTTAAAAGGTTTTTAATCGGAAGGAAAAAAATTAAAAGACGAAAAGAAATAATATATTTTTTTCAGAATTTTTTTAAAAGGCTTTATTATATATGATTTTTTTTCTCTCATTCCAAAAAAAGAGAAGGCCGGCCGCCCGGCAGGAGGTTGTTGTTTACGCCTGAAAAAAAATAAAACAAAAAAACAGCGTTTTGGAGTGTATTTTGAGACCGCCCCCCTCTCTTTTTTTTGCGCGCTCGCTTTCACATTTCAAGGCTGCTGCTGGACGTAAATAAATGAGACCAGTCGGCAGAAAAAAAAATATATTCAAAAACCAACAATAACAAACTTTTTTAGGGTTGGGAAGAATTTTAAGTCCACAACAAAAAAAAAATGGCGGCAAAAAATGTGTATGCCAAAAGCAACGGCACACATTTTTATTTTATGTTTATTTCCCCAAGGGAATTTGAAGCTGGCTTTCAGCTTTTTCTCTTTTTTTAAAAGAATTCATCTTTGATCCTTTATCTGAAAAAAGAAGAAGAAAAAAATATGTCTTTTTTTATTGCATCTTTTTTTGTTTACGTTTTTTTTTTAAAAAAAGATAGCTTTTTTTGTTGTTCAAAGATCGTATTTTACCCGATTTTTTTTTCTCAGCAAAATACCGCAAAACATTAATTTTTATTAAAATAAAATAATTGATCCCAATGTTGATAAGTGTAAATTTATCATCAACAAATTGACTGATTGCTATTTATTTTTTTATCAAACTTTTTTAAAAATATAATCAAAGTGCAAAAATGACAATTAATTTTTTAAACTATCAAAAATATTAAAAATAGGTCAAAAAAACAATTTTAAAAAAATGACAGATGTGTGTTTTATTGATTTAAGTTTAAAAAACATTGTTTATTTTGATTTTATCCGTAATGGAAGTTGTTGGAAGAAAAAATTAATGAGAATTAGCTTTTGTAAACATTCAATATTTGTTTCATAAAAAAATAGCGATAAATATTTCAGCAAAAAAACTGGTTAAAATGTTGATTAAAAGCTTTAAAAAAATTTAAAAAAACTTTTGCATTTTTAATGTATCATAAATTTTTATCAAAAATGTATAATCAATCAATTCAAAAAAAATGTTGGCAGCAAACAGGTGATGCAATTTTTATAATAAATTGCAGCAAAAAATGGAGTTGTTGCTCAAAAACTGAAAAATTTTAAAAAAAAGAATAAATGTTTAGTAAAAAATAGAATTTTGCAAAAATTTGAAACAAACACAAATTAGACATGTATTTTTTTGACAAAAAATGCTTGCTTTTTAAAATTTTGAATAAATTACTTTTAAATTTTTTACAGTTTTTTTACATTTAAAGCTTCTGGGATCATATTTAAAAAATAATTTATGCAGGATTTTATTGAGATGACCGATACTTAATTGGAAATATGTAGTGTTTTAGAAATTTAAATCCATTTTTAGCTTTTTTTATTGTTGTTCTTTTTTTGGCATAAGAAATCAAAGATCTGATCCATTTTAAGGAAGAAGCAACATTGGGAAATGCCCTCCAAAAAAAGACATGCAATGGCTCCACCCTCCCTTTTTGTGCCGTAAACAAAAACAAGTTCCATGAAAAAAAAATTTGAGTATAAAAAAGGAAGACATTCGGCACAATTTTAAACAACTTTTAGTTTGCCAAAAAAAATGGGAGCTTATTTTTTAGATTATTTGTAAGTGAAAAATCCAACTATAATTCAGTAATTTTTTAGAATCGTTTATTTTTCCTTGAAATCTTTAAATTAAAAAAACATGGCTGATCGATCCTACACTGAAGCAGCAAAAGATAAAATTGATCATGCTGCCGAACGTACAAAGGAAATGGCCGCGGATGCCCGGGACAAGGTTCAAGATATGGCCCATAATGCCGCTGATAAGACCAAGGAATTAGCATCAGATGCAAAAGATAAAGCCAATCATGTCGCAGAAAAAGCTGGAATCAAAAAAGAAGAGGCAAAAGATTATGCTCGAGATTGCGCCGATCGCGCCGGCGCAAAGACACAAGAAATGGGAGCTCGAATTCAAGCAAATGCTCATTAAATTTTTTTTTATAAATACCTTTTTTTAATACCACATTTATTTAATTGCATAATTATTTATTTATTTATTTTTATTTTAATCCAAAAATGCATTTTGACGGAATAGCTTTATTTTTTTTTGCTGGCATTTATAATTGCTAATTTGTGAACTGTAAATAATGAAAATAAATTCTTAGCTTTTTTTAAAGATTTTAGTTGATAGATAAAAATAATCACAAAAAAAACATTTCATCCTAATCATATCAGAAATTAATGAGAAGCCTTAATCATAGTAATCCAAAAAAAGATGGAGTTTTTAACATTTTCTGAAATTTCTATTCCTTTGTCAAAACTGAAATATTTTTAGTTGTCTTTAAAGTTTAAACAGCCAAAAAATGATATTTAAAAAAGAAAAAAGTAAATAAGTGTCAAAGTAAAAAATCTCTCAATTCCCTTTTAAAAGAACACTGAAAAAAAGGCAAAAAAATTTTGAACCAATTTTTTTTTTGGAATATTTCTTTACTTGGATTTTCAACATTGCAGATGAAAGCTTTGTGCCGTTTTCAACCAGAAAAAAATATGAACCATCTCTTTTGCGAAAGATAACAAAGAAAAAAGACATAAATCTTTAAAAAAAAATTTGGATAAAAGTTAAAAATGATTATGAAAAAATCAGTGTCTTCGGGCTATGTGCTTAAAGTGGTATTCAGACACTTTACCGACTTCCATTTTACCGACTGACACTTTACCGACTGACACATTACCGACTAAGCTATTTTACCGACTAAGACACTTTACCGACTAAATATTTTCAGTCTTTTTATTTTTAAATCTCTAAAATTTTTGTTTTGGATTTTCATGAACCTTTTAAGGGTTCATGAAAATTTTGTTAAAGCTCTTTTTAAGCTGTAATATATAATTAAGCAATATTTTAATGACTCAGTTTATTGGTTTTACCCGTCCCACTAGAAAAAAAAAAATTTAAAAAATTTTTTTTCTTTTTAAAAATAATCTTTTTTCAAAAGCAAGTTGTTCTTTTTCAGTTGGAAAAGTTTCTTTATCAAAATACTTAAATAATTAATTTATTAAAATTAAGAGAAGATAAAAAAACAAACTTTTGCTAACATTCGTCCCCCATCTTGATCAGTAATTACAATACTGTAAAGCGAAGATTGATATCAGTTAACAAAAGAAAAAAACACCATTTACTTCTCACATTATCATTTTATAACTTTGAAAAACATGAAACAAAAATTTTATTGTTGCATCATTTTAATGCCTTTTTAGCGTGACAAAATATGTGTCGCATAAGACCTTTATTTAACGGCCAAAAAAAGAACAAAAAAGAGACCACACAAAGTGTAAATAAAAATATATTGATTGATTTTATGTAATATCTTTTTTAAAACGGCTTTAAATTAAAGTGTTGTATAACTTTTTAAAATCTGTTAATTTAAGTGTTGGAAAATTTCTTTTTTATTTATTTCAAATAATGTCTTCAACAAAAAATTATGATTCATTCACCAATAATTCAAAATCAAACAATGATCCCCAATACAATGATTTGAATTTAAACCAAAATTTTAAATGTTCCAAATATGATAATAAAATTATTCAATCAAAAAATGTTTTTGATAAAAAACAATCGGTTGTGAAAGGTAAGATTTAATTTATATTTAAACTAATTGTTTGCAAGCTTTAATTAATTAATTGTAAAAAAAAGACAACTTTAATAATTTTGCGCTGAAAAACTCCCCTCAAAAAACTTTAACCAAAATTTTGTTATTCATAAATTCATCCAAAATTTCTTTCCATTTATTTAACTTTGACCAATTTATTTTTGTAATATTATTTTTGAAAAAAGTAAACAAAATTTTTGGGTTTTTTATTACAGTATTACAGTAGTGCAATTGTAAAAGCCTTTAAAAACTTTCCTTTCTGCAATTTAAACATATTTTATATAATTTCAGATTTCGAAATTAATGACTGCTTAAAGTCCAAGAATTATTGTTGGAACAAAATGGATAAAAATGCCATCAAGTTTAATATAAATTTTAATGCTGAAGAAATTGATCCTTTAAAAATCAAAGGAAATAATTCTAAAAAAGAAAGTTCACTTTCTTTAAGGATTGCTGCCTACGAAAATTCCATTGAAAACGCTGATTCTAATTCTGATAAAATTGCCACAACGACATCAAAAAAGGTAATATTATTGCAAAACCTTTTTTAAATTAGATATACATTTTAATTTTTTTGCAGTTTCAAAAGTATAAAAATGCCAAATGTTCTTCATCTCCTTTTGAAATAGCACGTCAAGGCAAAGATGAACGCCAAAAGCCAGAAGTTATGCAATTTAAAGCCACACAAAAATTACTCAACCCAAATATTCCAACTGGTGATGCTTCAACTACTGTTAAAAAAAATAAAAATGCCGTTGATCAAGGTTTGTAAAAAATTTATTGCCATTTTTTAAAAACTGATTCCCTTAAAATTTTTCTGCTAAATTTCCAAATTACAAACTTTTTGAAATAATTAGTTTTGTAACGCTAGAAAAATAATTTTAGTTTTTTTGCAACCAGGTTTTAAGCGTTTTATGTTTCTAAAGTAAAAAATTTGTCAATCCTTAAAAGTTTTAATTTTAAGGACAACTTTTTGGCAGATCAATATTTTTATAAAAAATATCAATTTTTCTCAACGCTTTTCCCCAAATTATGTAAAACTTAAATAATTATTAACCAAAAAAAAGAATTAATAAAGTTGGACGCATTATTTTGGATCTTTTTTAAAATTATATGCATTAAAAAATTTGGCATTTCAAAATAGTTTTTTTTGCAAATATTTTAGAAGAAAAAAAACGGCAAAAAAATTGTGCGCAACTTACATTAAAGGTTACATTTTTGGCTTTTTAAAGCGAAAGAATAAAAAAGATTAACATCAAAAAAAACCAACCCAAATAAAATAATTTATTCACATCCTTTCATTTTTGTTTAACTTTTTTGTTTTTGCAATGAAAAAAATTACGGCAAATGCAAGGTTAAAAGGTTATTAAACATTTTTTGCAAAACATTAGCAACATAACTGTACTTAAGTTTAAAAATATAATGTTTTTTTTTAAAAAATCAGTGAATCGCAGCAATAAAGGCAGACAGTAAAAAATTATTAAAAATAGGAAAAAAATTTTTTTTGTTTGTTTTGCTTCAATTTAAGCCAGCATATTTTATTAATAAATAAAATAATTAAAATTTATTGACGCATTTAATTTTTAAACAAAACATGGTTAAATAAAATTTGAAAGTGACTGTAATTTAATTTTACATATAGACTCCAACTTTGCATATGTTAGACGATCCTTTCAAGCACTATTGTTATTGATTATCGATAAAATAACAAACTATTGTAATTCATTAAATTTTATAAAAATAGAGTGTTAAAAAGTGATAAAAAAATCATATTTTTTCGCTAACCTATGTTTTATTAGATATTAGCATAAAATGTATACTAAACCGTTGTTGTCAAAATCTATTAATTTTACCAAAAACAAGTTATGAATAATATGAAAAATGACAACTCGAATTTCAGAAATTGAAAGAATAAAGAAGGAATTTGGTTCATTGGATCAAATTAATATTCAAAAATATTTGAAGTCAATGTATTCTATTACCTTAAAGCCAAAGCTTGAACCTGTTGGCCAAATGTTTTTCAAGCCCAAGCAAGTGTGGCCTTTGTGAGTTTTTCTTTATAAATCACTAATGATCCAATGTAACATCGTATTTGAAATTACAGTAACTTTTTTTTATTTCAGTGACATGGCTAAACAAATATGTGAACCATTTGTATCAATGGTTTCAATTGATTTATCAGTTGGTGATGGGGGATTTAGTAATGTCTCCTTATGCACAATCAAAGGTTTGAAATTGGAATTCGTCATGAAAGTTATCAAAAGAATAGATTCCGATGTCGATATAAATGATGTAGCAAGTGAAATAAGAGCTTTGGAAGCTACATCTGGTTGCAAACTTATTGTTGATTTAATTTATGCTGGTTTTAATAAACTTAATGCCTACTGTATGATTCTTGAATATGCTTCTGGTGGAACATTATTTGATCATGCATACTCTGGTGCAAAAATTTCTCTTCAAGCATGGAAATTTATTGGACATCAATTAGCTCAAGCTTTGCAATACTTGCATTCTAAATATCTTTCTCATGGGTATGTTTTTATTTATCACTTTTTTTATTATTAAGCTCCGGAGTTGTCAGAAAAAACAGTTTTTTAAGAGTTTTTAATGCAAATTTAAAGCTAAAACTTTGAAGAAAAATTATTGGCAGAAGTTGCTTTGCATTTAAATAAAATGTCAGAAAGAAAAGAGACAAAGAAATAGTCAGTCGCATAAAACGGCTAAAGTTACGAAAAAAGTGCAAAAATAAAACTAAGCGATAGACAGCAAAGCAGTTACAAAAAAATCATAAAATTTTAGAATAAAACAATTTAAAAAGAAATCGCAACGTCTGAAAGTTCTAAAATGCATAGTGATACTTGTTAATTTACTAAACTTATAGTATAGTACCATTTAATTATAACTTGAAATAAATGTTCTTCTTTTTCAGTGATTTAAAACCAAATAATGTTTCTTTAACTCATAAAGGAAATGTTCGCTTGTTTGACTTTGGAAAATCTCGTTCAATTGAAACTCCTGTTGTTATTTCAAGCGGCACAATGCATTACAATTCGCCCGAAATAATTCTAAAAGTTGAAACTCAATCATCACCTGACTGGTGGGCATATGCTTGCACAATGGCAGAAGTGATGCAAAAAGAAATGGTATTTGATGATCCAGATGATAATAGAAAGAAGATTTACAAGAAAATAGTGAAGAAGCCTCCAGTTGTTACAATAAGTGATCCAATGGCCCAAGATTTATTCCAACAAATGTTACTGAAAGATATTAAACTTCGTCTTTGTAAAAAAGTATTAGAACATGAATTTTTCAATGATGTTTCCAACAAGCCAATATTTGTCCCTGGAAAGTATGTTCAACCTGCAGTGGAATCAGAAGCTGTCACTTGTTCAAGAAATGATATAAATGTAGAAGGAATTTGTAATCGTCAATTGCTGATATTCCCTAACAAATCATGTCTTGAACGTTTTATGTAACTGGCTGTGTTTATCTGATGGCTCTCTTAAACTGAAAGTTAGTTTCATTCAATATTTATTTATCGATTATATACCGCTATTTTTTTAGTTGAATCTGGTCCTTGAATTTGTCTTTTTTTGCATCCCTTATTACTTTCTGTTGATCTAATGTGTTTAATATCTTTAATATACGGGTATTTAATTATTGTTTTATTTTTGATAGTAAAAATTTTTTTATTATATTACATCATTGATTTTTATGTAAAAATAAAATTTGCAAAATTTTTAAAATCCGAAAAACATAATTATTGCATTGTATATGGGAGTGGAGGATGAAGAAACAAATAAAACATTAAGTAAATAAATTTTATTTGGTTGTAATTTTATACATTTTTACAATTACAACAAAGAAATTGTAATGTATTTTCAAAAATTTATTACCAAATAATATATAAATATTTGGGAAACTTTGTGATCGAAAAAGACATTTTATTTTTAAATTTACTAAAGTTTTTGTGTTCTTGTAAGCTGACAACATACTGTAGCTTTTGAAAAATACTTATTCTCGTGTTTTATACAGTCAAACAAAGTGCATTTTTCCACATTATTAATTGCCTCCAAGTCGTTTTAACAAAAATATCATAGCCTTCAAAAATGTTACCATTGTTTTTGAAAAATGCCAAGAAATATTTTACAAGGTTATTCCCTGCAAAATGCCACTTGCGCTAAACCTTTGAGCACATTTTTTTTCTTCAAATGTTAAAAAATCGATGCTTCTTTTTTTATGACACCGTTGATTTTTGGGGTCTTCTCTCTTTAATGCAATTTTCAACCGAACCAAAATCGAAAATATTTTCCCTTTCCATTTTTAACTTCAAATTTTTAAGTCTTAATAGATCGCAAAGAAAGAAAAAGGGCTGAAATCTTTCTAATGTGCTCAAAGGGAATAACCTTGTAAAATATTTCTTGGCACTTTTCAAAAACAATTTTAAAACTCTAAAACATGCATAAAAGTTTTTGTCATGAAATGCATTAAAATGTGCACCAAAAAACATTTTCAACTTTGAAGGATTTTTGCAGCTTCTCAAGGACGTTTAATAAAAAGAGATATATATTATGCAAAACAAGCACATCAAATCGACGGTCACTCAAAAAATTCAACAATTTCAAAAAAAAAATATTTGCGCGCGCGTTTATTTTTTTGAACTGAAAAAAAGAAATCGAACTTTTTTGTTGTCGTCTTTTTTGCTGTCTCAAAATTTTTTTGAGTCAAAAATCCCTCTTTCACACTTTTTTTGCCATTTTTTTTTCAGTAGAATGGATTCAGAAAATGTTGGCTTTATGAATGCACCAAATATTGGTTCAACAAGGGATGACTATGAAACATCTTCAGCAACAATAGGATTGCAAAATTTAAATTCATTACCATTTAATCGAAGAGAAATGGATCAATGGAATAACGAATTTTGTGCAGCCGTTGAATATAATCCAAAATTGATAAATTTATTTGATCAACCACCACCGTTAGATTTAAAGGATTCAAATGATGCAGAATCAATTCGAAAAATGAGAGAATATTTTATAACAAAAAATTCAAGAAAACGACAATTGGTTGAAACTGTGGACAAAAATAGTATGGCTTTATTTAAATACTTTTTTTATATGTGTTCTTTAATATTTTATAGCTGAAATGTCCGGTAATCATATAAAGAAGCAATTATGCCATATTGATCTAGAATATCATCAATCTCAACAACTCAAATATGAAATTGAACAACTTCGTGAAGAATTTGCTGATTTAAATTCAAAAACTCAAATGTTACAAAAGGAAAATGGTGCTTTAAAAACTCGTTTATCAAAGTATCAAGCAACAGATGTCATTGATCGCCAAAGAAATCAAGATGCTCGAAATCGGGCAAAAAAGAAGGATGCAGCACTCGAAAAGCAGCGACAAGTTATTCAACAAGTTGAAAATTTTTTGGATGAACGTCCTGGCGCTGTTGCAACTCTACGGAAGCGATTTGATTTTAAAGAAAATGTCTTAAAATCTGCAACAACTACTACAAAAAATACAAATCGACCTCCTCCAAGAGTATATATTCTTATTGTTTTTAATTGTACATTTAATATTGTCTCTTTTAGGGTCCACCATCAGTTACTACAATATCAACATCCTCATCAAACTCTAATGGATCGAATGGTCCAATATATTCTAATGCTCGACAACCGGGCCAACATCGTCGATCACAAAGTGTCCAAATTCCACTACGTAGCAGAAAATAATACTGTAAATATATATTTTTGTTACTTTTGTTGTGCCTAATACTGTTTAGTTTTATGCTGTTTTTCTGGACGTTTTATGTTCTGATAAAATAAAGAGATATTTATCACTAAAGTTTGTTCTAAAAACAACTTTGTTCGATTCATAATACAATAGTCTTGACACGATTAAATAAAGCTGTCGTGGCTGAAGCGCGAAATGTGACGTTGTTCTTCGTCGATATTTTTCTATCTATCTTTTGTTAAATTTAAATTTGTAAACTTACGATGGTTCTTGATTTGGTAAGATTCTTATGAATATTAACTCTGAGACTACTGCCAACATTTAGGACATGTCTTCGCTTTACAGCATCAAAGGTATTGTAATTACTGATCAAGATGGGGGACGAATGTTAGCAAAAGTTTGTTTTTTTATCTTCTCTTAATTTTAATAAATTAATTATTTAAGTATTTTGATAAAGAAACTTTTCCAACTGAAAAAGAACAACTTGCTTTCGAAAAAAGCTTATTTTCAAAGACTCATAAAGCTAATTGTAAGTTCCTTGGAAGGTTATTTAAACATGTAATATTTCTGTCTTTTTATTTCAGCTGAAATTATTCTTCTTGATGGCCTTATTTGTGTTTATCGTTCAAACGTTGATCTTTTCTTTTATGTTATTGGAACTCAATCTGAAAATGAGCTTGTTCTTGTAAGCGTTCTCAATTGCCTTTATGAATCTGTTTCAACTGTTCTTCGCAAAAATGTTGAAAAGAAAGCACTTCTCGATAATTTGGATATTGTTTTACTTATTATGGATGAACTCGTTGATGAAGGGTATTATTTATTTTATATATGATATATTAAATAATTGTTATTTCAGAGTTATTCTTGATACTGATTCAACATCTGTTGTTAATCGTTGTGCATTACGAGGCGAAGAACTTAATATTAACGATCAAACTCTTTCTAATGTAAGTCGTATTAAATGCTGAAAAAGAGGTCATTGTTTATTTTTTTAGCTCGCATCCAAAGTTCGTGAACAAATTCAATGGTCTTTGTTAAAGTAAACTTCATGTTACTTTTGTTTGACTAATATACTTTTATAATTTATTGTTTTCAAATATATCATTAAATTAAGCTTATATGTATGGGATTATTAATAAAACTGTTGTGGGATTTTTATTTAGTTTATGCAAATATAGATTGTTAAATGACAATATTGATATCTTTTTTATTGCTTATCAGTTTTTGCAAAAAGTACTGTAATTGATAGATAAGCGATGCCAAAAATTCATCATCATCCAACCGGCGCTTCAAAGCTTCGAAATGAACCAGCAACAGCTGCTTCACAAAAGTCACCAACTCGTCGCCAAACATCTAAAAGTCCAACAAGAAATCAAAATTATTCTCCAAATCGATCAAAATTAACATTTCGTGAACCAGTTAAAATGGATTTTGAAGATGAAAATCATAGTCCACCAAAAGTTAGAAAATTAGATGAATCTGTTGCGAGCAGTAGTGGAACTCCTCCTCGACAAGTTTGTTTTTATTATTAATTAATTAATGTATGAGATTGCTTTCAGGCTGCAAGATTGTTATTTCCTCCTGAACAAATTGTTGATCCAGAAAATGATACTGTAATGAGAGAAGCGGAAAGAATGCCGGATGCAGAAACTGAAGATTTAGCAGCACAAGTGAATCGTATGATTGTTACACAATTTGGTGGAAGAAGAAAACGCAAACCTTCAAAGTTTGTTTACCTGTTTTTGTAAAATATTTATAATACATTATATGTTTCCAGAAAATCTGCTGAAAATGAGTCAGATGAAGATGAAAATGTTGAGAATGAAGATTCTTCACTTGCTGCTTTTCCAAAACGTCATAAAGGTGAATTTGATCTTAGATGTTTTAATGAAGTTATGGATGTATGTTTTTTAAAATAAATTTTTAATTTGTTTTTATTACTGTAGATTTTTAGATTATTGATGAAAAGAATAATGAAGCAAGTGACTCAAATGATTCAAAGCGAGATTATTTTGCTGAATGGCGAAGTTTATTTCTTCATGGAGATTTTAATATTTTGGTTTGTGCTTTTTTTTCGTACTGTACTTTACAATGGATTTTTTAGTTAACAGGAATTGGATCAAAGATTAAACTTATCAACGCCTTTATGGAATTATTATCAAAAGAAGTTGAAACTTTTGTTATCAATGGTTTTAGTCCTTCCATTACTGTACGTGCAATTTTACAATCATTGGAACAAAATCTTGGAATTAAAGCAAATCTTCGAAATTTATCTTTGATTGATTATGCAAAGAAGCTTGGAAATGAAGTAGCAAAACGAAATAGTGATGTCGTTATAGCAATTCACAGCATTGATGGACCAAATCTCCGGGATCAAGCTCAACAATCAATTTTGGCTCATTTTATTGATGCATCAAAAAGTCATGTCCATTTAATTGCAAGTGTTGATCATATTAATTCTTCGTTAATGTGGAATACAGAAACAAGTGATATTTTTGCATGGATTAATTATCCCATTAATATGTTGACATCTTACAAACGTGAAATCTTAGAAAGTCAACCGGCAATGTTAAATAAGCAATCCGCGGCCGAATTACATTCTGAAACATCTCTTGAAGTTTTATGGAATTCTCTTCAAACTTCATCCCAGCAAGTTCTTGTTCAGCTTGTTCAGCTATGTGTTACAGCCGCAAATAAAAGTGTTCAAATTGGTGTACTCCATGATGTTGCAAGAAGAAAATTAATGGTTACAAATCGTAAACAACTTGAACAATATCTTACCGAATATTTGGATCACAATCTTATTTCAATGAATAATCAAGATGTTATTAAGCTTATTGCGGATGAAAATTTACTTCTTCGGTTCTTTGAAAATAAAGATGTTGATCTGGAATCATGAAATGTAATGTGAATATTAATTTGTAAGTAGCATGTACATATGCTTTTATTTACCAGGTTATATGGCACTTGTATTAATTTTTTCCATGTTACTTTTTTTATTTCTTTTCTCATAAACTACTTTTTTATGTGACAATATATTTAAACGATCAATTCCAAAATTGTTTTGTCACTCTGCATTACCGTTCAGCGTTATTGTTCAAGATTTTAAAAAATGTCTGGAGTCACATTGCCTTTTTGTGATGAATCTGAATGAATGTGGTAAAATTGATAATAAAAAATTGTAAATATTTAACAAAATTTATTTGAAATAATTAAATAAAAACCAAAATGAAACACACATAAAAATTTGAAATTATATAAATTAAATTAAAAATTTTACTTTATCAAGCCGAATTCCATTTAAAAGATTTTTCAAATCACATAAATCTAAAAAAATGAATAATTACAGGAGATAAATTAGAATTTCTGTAGTTATTAATACAGTAACGCTAAAAAAACTTACTTGTAAGTGGTGACATCTCTTCTACTTCAGAAGCAAGGGCTTTAAGATATTCCCATTTAACACGGCATAATTCGGCTTGTTCACTAAAATTATGAAGTAAAATTTATAATAATCAAATTGTAGCAACAAAATTTCATTGTTTTGATGACTTGTAATAAAATAAAAACGTACTTCCACGCTTTCAAATCATTTTCAGTTTTGTCAAGAAGCATCATAAGTTGACGAAATGGTCCATATTCATAACCAGCTGATGATTCAGCTTTTGGAATAAAAGTTGGAGTTGCTTGGGGCAATGGTTCATCAGGAATGAACTGTAAAAAGTAAAGATTAAAAAGTTCATTAGAAATGGCTGTGCTTTTGTTAAGCATCAATTTTTTAGAACACTATTTTCCTGGCATGAATTTAAGTTTTTGATACAATTTTTTGCGAAAGTTTAGTTTGTGATGTAAAATTTGCAAAAAAAAGTTTCAGTACACATTTTTTAAGAATTTAAAAATCGTGAAAAAATGTTTATGCATTGATAAATCAAGAATTTTTTATTGTGCCGCACAATTTTTGAACGCACAATTATTGTTTTCCACAATAAATTTAGAGACCGGCAAAAAAAAAAAAAAAAAAAAAAAAAAATTTTTTCGAAAAAATAAATTTTTTGGTTTTATTATAGTACTTTTAGACCTGAATAAGAATAATTTAAAAACAAAAAATTAAAAAAATTAAGTAAAAGCGCCGAAAATGCCATCTGAAAATTTCAAAAAGTAAAAATTTTTGGTTGAAAAAAAGACACTTTTTCTTTCCTTTTTTTGCAACAAAAAAATGCATTTCCTTTATGCTTTTGAAGATCGCGTTGCCAAAACAATTTATTCCTTCGATTTTTTAACGTTTTTGATCAAAATCTAGCTCTGCGAATGCTCCCTATTTTTTTCGTGTGCTTTTGCGTGCTTTATATTTTTACCAAAGACGTATTTTTTTAAGGGCTATCGAACTGTGTCACCAGTTATGCTTACTTGGGCTTACTAAGGGGTCAAAAGTCGAAAAAACATGTATTTTTTGAGTTTTCCACCCTTTGTCCTATGGGAAAATTTTTTAAAATACCATTTTCGGAATCAGCATAAAAAATAACATCTAGTAGCTCTGATTATTAGGGAGTAAATTAAAATTTTATTTTTTATACTGTAACGAAAAAAATGTCAAAGAAAAGAAAGGAAAAATGTTTGCTTGCCGGTCTCTAAATAAATTGTGTCAATATGCCATTATTAACAATCTATTAAAAGATTAGGAATGAATTTATATGCATTTTTGGCATTTTTTAGAACGATTCATCAATTTAACTAAAGTTTTATTGTATAAAATAAAAAATTGTTCAAAAACTTAAATTCAAAACAAATATGCCAAGAAAATAGTGTTTTAAAAAATGATAAACTTACTTCACAGGTGCCACTATGATTATGGAAAGGAAATGTGCCATCAATTAAAGAATCAGAATTATCAACTCGAAGCCAAGCTTGGCAACATGCTTTACCATTGTCAAAGTTGTAAGTGCATCCAAACCATTCGGTTTCTTCAAATCGTTGATAGATGAAACCTTTGCGAATAATAACAGTTTTGTTGCTTGAAGATGCATATTGTACTTTCATTGCAGGATACACCGGTACCAAAAAATTTAAATAATGTGCGACCTTTCTAATTTTTGCATTCAATCGAAGAAGATTGTCATCATTGAAAACTTTTTCTTTGTTTAATTGATTGGTTAATACTTTGACCATTTCATCTCGTTGTTTTTTGAGCTTACGAACATATGACCTAAAGTAGCAATTTTAAGTTCGACAAAATAAAATAAAAATTTAACTGTCAACGTTTATCATTTCCAGTGCTCGATAATTGTCAATTTTAAAGATGATAAATGAAAAAATGATAATTTAAAACCCAACTAAGACCACCACGTCCAAAAAGTAAACAATAAATATCGTTTTAAATTTTTAAACAACTCATTTTCTGAGTTGTTTAAAAATATATAATAATTGTTCATAATGTTTACATCATGAAATTACAATCAAAAAAATGTCCAAAAAATGAAAAGAAAAAGTGTCGCTTCCCAGAGTTTACAGGTATATTTTACAAACATCTTTTTTCCTAGAAATCAAAAATAAATTTTTCATTTATAACATTTTTCTTTGTTTTATTTAGACACTGGCAGCACTACAACACGTTTTCCACGGTTTTGCTTTTTTGTTAGAGAAAAAAAATACAAGTGAAAAAATGAGAGAGCAGCGTTTCAAATATTTTCGAAACTCTGCTCTCTCTCTCTTTTACTTGTCTTTTTTTTCTCTGACAAAAAAGCAAAACCGTGTAAAACGCGTTGTAGTGTGGCAGGGAACATTTTTTCTTTCCTTTTTTTGTCATTTTTTTGGTTACAGTATGAAAAAATAAATTTTAATTTACAACTTAATAATCAGACCTTCTAGATGTTATTTTTTACGCTGATTCCGAATATGCAACTTAAAAATTTTTTTACTGAGGACAAAGCGCCGAAAATGCCAAATTACTGTATCGTTTCAACTACAAAAAGCACGGGCAAGATTTGGTAAACTTGAATTTTATATAATTCAATAGAGAATTTAATTCTGATTCCCATGGTATTTTCTTCCAATGAGCACCAAAGAGCACAAAAATGGTATTCTCCAACAACCCCATTTTTCCACACAAAATCTAAGGATGGACGAGGGACTAGGGCTTTTGAAAAGCCTGGGCCCGGCCCGGCAAGGCCCCAGGGCCGGGCCTGGAAAATGAAGATCGGGGCCGGGCCTGGAAAATGAAGATCGGGGCCGGGCCCGGGCCTTATCAGTTTTTTGAAAAAAAATTTAAAAATTCCACAGGGGGGACCAAGACAAAATTTAAAAAATCAGGGCCCGGGCCAGGGCTTTTTTTATATTTATAAGGGCCGGGCCGGGCTTTTTGAAATTTTGAGGGCCCGGGCCTGAAAATTCGGGCCCTCGTCCATCCTTAACAAAATCGCCTGAAAAAGGTGTCTTTGGCGACGCGTCCTTCAAAAGCATAAAGAAAATGCGTTTTTTTTCTACCAAAAAATTTTGCTTTTTTAAATTTTCAGATGGCATTTTCGGCGCTTTAAAATAATTTTTTTAATTTTTTGTTATTAAAATTTTCTTATTCAGGCCCAAAAGTACCATAATAAAGCAAAATTTTTAATTTTTTCGAAAAATTTTTTTTTCACTTGCCGTTCTCTAGTTTTATTTGGTGATCTTTTTATCTCAACTTCTGTTTTGTAAGAAAAATAACATACCAATAAGCTTTCGTACTTTCAAGAAGTTCGACTTGTTTGTTAATTACTAATTTGCTAAATTTTTCAACAACGGATGAAACCTAAAATTGGGAAAATTAAAAATATCCACTAATAATTTGAATAATTAAAACTTACATCTTTATATACTTGAGGCTCAACTTCACTTAATTGTTCTTCTTCACTGAAATAAACAAAAAAGTTTAGATTAACAAAAATAAAAATATCGAACCTTTCAGAGCTTACATCACATCCACTTAAACTTGAAAGATCCTAAAATGGTAAATAAGCGATAATAGCCATTTTTCTGTAAATAATCAAAAACTGTTAAATAAATGAACATACCTCATCCTTCTTTGAATATGGTTTTAATGGAAGTTTAAATGCCCATTTTGGTTTAATATATTCAATTCTTGATTCTACGGAACTTAATGAACTTGCCGGACTTCCAGTAAATGGTGGAGTACAGTATGATCGAGGAAATAAAGGAGAATATCCCTTACCATCTTTCTAAAAAATGCAAAAATTATATATTTACGAAAAAAACGGAAAAATCATAATAAAAGTTTGACTTCAGCTATAGCAATGGCTTTTAAAAGCTGTGGGTAATTATTTTAAATCTAAATAAACACTTACATAATCACCAGTATCACTAATTGATTCTTCAGAAGAAATATCATATGGAACAAGTGATTCATGAGCCTAAAATTATTTTATGCTAATTAATTTACGACAAATAATTGTATATCAACAGTTAATGTTGATATACAACACAAAAAAAGTTTCCGAAATATTTTAAAAATTATCAAAGACACCAGTTTTTAATTAGAAACAAAAACACAAAAATTTTTGATTTAAAGTTAGTTGGAATGCCGGACTTTTCCCAGAAAAATTTTTTTTCATATTATTTTTCATTTATTATTTTAAATAAGTGTGAAAAAATCAGTCTTTTATTTGATGTTCGCGAAAATGCAGGGCCGTATACAGAAAAAAATTTCAGGGGGGGGGGACACCTCCGTCAATTATGTTCTATGCTATATGTTTATGTCTAAGCTTCTGAGACACAGCGCCGTATTTAAGGGTAGGCATTGGGGGCACGTGCCCCCTGAAATTGGAGAATTTCCTTTGATCTTTTGCCGCTTCGTGTTGGTGGCGGCAAAAGATCAAAGGTGTGCCCCCCCTGAAATTTTTTTCTGTATACGGCCCTGCTGGTACAAAAGTAATGGCTTATTGTAAGCATTTAGAACTAAGTTTTTTAAACAATTATATATAACTTACTTCTAATGGATCATCAAAATCATTCAAAGAATGATAACTTTGTGGTGGAGATAAATCAGCAGCATCACGATTAACATGCTAAAAATGTTTGCTTTTAATTTCTTTTTTTTAAGTATTTGTTGCTTTTCAAAAAAATTATACTTTATTTTTCAAAAAAGTTGAAATGAAAAAAGTGTTTTGAATTGTTTACGAAGCAAATTTTTTATATTTTATTCCTAACAAAGTATTTAATAAATTTAAACTTACTGAAATGGAATAAGGTGAAAGAGAGAGACGGTTTCTATGGCACTGAAAAAGAAAAATAATAAATGTGTATTTTTAGCCTTCTTATCGTTAAAATACTCTTTCAATTTAACTAGGATTAGAGATGAACAAGGACCAAAATTGTTGAGCCCTGGCATTATGCCAGGAATAATGTTTGCCTTGGCCGTCAAAAAGCCCTTGGCCCTTGTTCATCCTTAACAGCGATTTACCTGATTATCAGCATCAACAGATATCCATTGCCCCCATTCACAATCACTTTGTTGAACTGGAACAGCTAAAAAATTTCCGTTTATTAATGATAATAAACCGCAAAAAAACCTCGCAAAAGCAGCAAAAAACTTACTTAAAGGATAATTTGGATTTAACCATGGAAGGAGGTACGGTACTTCACAAGGCTTTTCTAAAACATAAAACATGGGATTTTTTAGTATTATTTAAAAATTATTGTTTACCATTCTCCTTTGATGCTTTTTCTTTAGCTTTTTGTTCAAGCTTAACTTTTTGAGCTAAAATGTGAAATATAAACATTGATTTTCAAAGTTTGAATATATTACCCTTTTCACCTTTTATTGTTAAACATTTTGCATTCATCTAAAATATTTAACAAAGTAAAAGTTATTAAAAAAACATAAAAGTTAATGTTATAATCACATCGTGGAACATAAACTCATCACCAAAATTATAACAAAATTTTAAAAGTATGCTGGTTATATTAAAAGACTCATAAATAAAGGTTCCCAGTTATAATTTCCGAGCAGATATAAAATTTGAAAAGAAAAAAACAAAACAAAATAATTTTAAAGGTTTAATACAGTAATGTTCACGGTGTTTTCAACTTCTTGCAAACAACAGAATTCTAGTATCAAAGGATGCGCAATTTCATCAATAATAATAAGTTAAAAAATTAAAAAATTAAAAGCAGAAGAAAATTGGTAAAAAATAGAAAAACTTCATTCGGGGAATAGTGAAGCTGCTGACAAACAAGTGCGGACTTTTTAATTTTTTCTTCTTTTTTCCAAAAAAATAACATTGCGTGTCTTTTTTGAATTAATCTTTTTTTTACTCCACAAAATTATTTTTTTACTCCACAAAAAACGTTTACTCCATAGAATTATTTTTTTTACTCCACAAAAAAAGTTTACTCCATAGAATTATTTTTTTTACTCCACAAAATTATTTTTTTTACTCCACAGAATTATTTTTTTTACTCCACAAAATTTATTTTATCAGGAAAGCTCAGAATTCACACCCCAAAAAAGCTACATCCTACCTCATTAGGCTAGATCCGACCTCATTAGGCTAGATCCGACCTCATTAGGCTAGATCCTACCTCATTAGGCTAGATCTGACCTCATTAGGCTATCCGATGGGCCTAAGCCTTAGCCTTAGCCTTAGTAGGCGCCCGAAGGGCGCCCTTAGCTTAGGCTTAGCTGGCGTCCGAAGGGCGCCCTCAGGGAATTAGGTGGAGTATTCCAATGATTTTGAGGAGTAAGAAAGATATTGTGGATGAGATAATGTTGTAAAGGCAACAAAGTGTAGGGTAAAGAAGGGTGTGGCAACGAAGTGTAAGGTAGTCGTTTTTTTATTACTAATTACTTATGTGAAAACAAAGTAAATCCTTTTATGAATTGTCTTGATTAAATTAATTCTGTGGAGTAAACTTTTTTTGTGGAGTAAAAAAAATAATTCTATGGAGTAAACGTTTTTTGTGGAGTAAAAAAATAATTTTGTGGAGTAAAAAAAATTAGTATCCGTCTTTTTTTGTGCATCCACTTTTTTCATCATTTTCTTTTGATAGAGCATATTTTTACTTAATATTTTTTGTTCTGATTAATAATAATTGATATTGTAACTCAATTTAATGTTTTAAAATACTCAAGGTATGTTTTTTCTTAAGGTTAAATGACTCATCTTGTATATTATTTTAGCTGTTTTGTTCATCGAATTGATCTTGCAGTTCTTATCCGAAAAAATTGTATCTCAATTCTCTAACTTGCAGCCGAAGAAACATCATATGCAGAATCTTTAGAAAATCATGAAAATATTAAGATTATTAACTTTTTAAGTTGCATTTTTGGAACAGCGTAAAAAATTACATCTAGTAGGTCTGATTATTAGGCTTTAACAAAAAATTTAATTTTTCATACTGTAACCAAAAAAATGACAAAAAAAGAAAGGAAAAAGTGTTCCCTGCCGGTATCTAAACAAAATAGAAAACTTAAAAGATCTGACGTCAATAATTTCAAGAGAGAGCTCAGAAAAATATGACGGGGGTTTTGAAGTGCATCAAATGCATTGATCTGACTGGGTTTTAGATTTTTTACTGAAGTCTGATTTGGACTATTTATTTTGCTTTATAAAATTGATTAAATTTTGTGCATTTTACTCATGCACAAGAAATAAGAAGTTTCAGTATGTGTAGATAATTTTTCTCATTTGTTATTTACCAACCTTATTTGGAATGAGTAATTTTTGAGATGCTTTAAATTGTGCAATTTCTGATGTTTTAGCTTCTTCATTTTCTTGCTGTCTTGGAAATTCAAATGGATTCTGCAAATTTTTAAATGAAAGAAACCACTTAAAGTCTGATGAAAGTTACTTGTTTGGATAAGCCAACAGATTTTAAAGTTTCCCATTTTTTAATAAAACTTGAATCTTTCATTGTAAAAGCATCTTTTTTACCACCATCTGGATCTTCAACAGCTGCTTCGTAATTTGCGATGTGGATGGAAAGTGTACTATTATCGTTACTTGGACACTTTGATTTTTTAAATTTATCTTTTTTTTCGATATCACGATCATCATTGTTCATAAAAAGTTTCTGTTGTTTCCAAGAAGAATGTGAACCTATTTTTGTCCGCAAACAATCATCGTTTTTCAAATCTAATATTTTTAAATGATTTTTTGAATAAAATTAGGATGAAACTCACCATAATTTTGGATTTTTTTGTAACCAGTTGTAACATTTTTTGATGGAAAAGTTTCTTTAAAAAAGGGTTGAAAATGATCAGTTAAATTCAAATTATTCCTTTGATCCTTCGATGCAAAATGATTACGTTTATCTTTAGAAGATACACAATCATCTTTTGTTGCCATCTGAAATCACCTTTATAAAGCTAATCTTATTAAAACATTTACAAAGTAACCATATTTTTAAATAGACAAAAGCTACTTATAAATGACAAAAAAAATTTATGACCAAAAGGACTTTTTTTTCAAATTTTGTCATAGTAGCAGCTAAACACTGGCAGACTAAAAAACTTTTCCGAAAAAATTAAAAATTTGCTTTATTGTAGTACTTTTTGGCTTGAATATAGAGACCGGCAAGTGAAAAAAAATTTTCGAAAAAATAAATTTTTTGGTATGATTATAGTACTTTTGGGTCTGAATAAGAATAATAAAAAAATAAATAAGTAAAAAAATAAAGTTGAAGCGTCAAAAATGCCATCTGAAAATTCCAAAAAGCAAAATTTTTTGGTTGAAAAAAAGACACTTTTTCTTTCCTTTTTTTGCAACAAAAAAATGCATTTCCTTTATGCTTTTGAAGGACGCGTTGCCAAAAACACCATTTTTAGCCGATTTTGCATGGAAAAATGGGGGGTTTTGGAATGTAACATTTTTGTGCTCGTTGGTGTGCATTGGTGATGAAAATCACAGTAATCAGAAAAAAATTCTCTATCGAATTATATATAATTTGCAGATTCAAACCCGCTTTTTGTAGTAAAAACGATACAGTTTGGCATTTTCGGCGCTTTGTCCTCAGTAAAAAAATTTAAAAGTTGCATTTTTGGAATCAGCGTAGAAAATAACATCTAATAGGTCTGATCATAAGATAGTAAATGAAAACTTAATTGTTCATACTTTAATGAAAAAAATGACAAAAAGGGGAAAGAAAAAATTGTTTGCTGACAGTGTCTACATAGTAGCAGACAATCGGACAAACATAAGAATGACGCAATATCATAAAAATTAAACTTTCATAAAAGTGAATTTATTTTTTTCTTATATTTGCAGAAAATTGAAATAAAAAGAAATGCGTTGACTTAATTATTTATAATTTAAAATATTTAAAATGCTCTTTTTTCATTTTCACGAATGAATTCGTTTTCCATTGTTATCTCATTGATTATAATATTAAATAAATTTATTACAAAAAAACAAATATAAAATCTTCTAAAAAATATTGAAAATTATGCATTAGAAGCTCCATAAATTTCTTCTTTATCTTCATCACTAAGAATTTCAGCATAGCTGAATGCCTTTGATTCTGCCGCCAGTGCCTTTAAATATTGAACAGATTTTGCTCGAATGTTTTCAAGCTTGATAAATTTTGAAAAAAGAAAAATATGGGCACAATTTGCAGGGGAAATGGATTTCATAATAAAAGATGAAACTTCATCCTAAAAGTTAAAAAAGTAGAGTATTAAGGTAAAAAGAATAATGAGGGGAAATCAATATTTACCTTAATTGATGCAATATTATAACTGCAAGCAAAATGTAACAAAACCAACATATTTTCAAAGGAAAATGTTCTACAGCTACTACTGTATCCATTCAAAAGTTTCACAGCAGTTTCAACAATCTCATATGGAAATTCAGGAATATTCACAGTGCTATCATCTTCAACAGCATCAATAAGGGATTGTGCAAATGCAGCAGCAACTCTTTTCAACATAAGAATCTAAAATTTATTTCTATGATTTAAATGATAACAATAAATAGTAAAAAATACAGGCGTATTGTTTCCACCAGCAAAAATTTCAATATTTTGATGAAAATATTTGTTGTAAAAAACAGAGGGAACAATTTGCTTTGGAAGTTTAAATGCATTAAATTTTGGAGCTTTTCTTTCATATATTAAAAACCCATCAATTTTCAAAGTAATTTGTTCATTCGGAGCACTTTCCAAATTAATAAGATCAGCCATGGAGCAACAAATTATTCTTCCATCGGCACCAGGGGAACAAAATGGTGGTAAAATATTGGAAGATTTCATACAACACTTTGAAGATTGTAAAATAATTCTTAATCGTGCAGAAAATTTAATTTCCTCTTCACAGCGCGCACCAAAACTGATGCAAATTTTTCCATGAGAAGCATCGGTCACACGATATATTCGAACATAAAATTGTGCATCAGAAATTTCAGCAATGCGAAATGGGAACTCTTGATATTCATTAACATTTAAAGCTTCCAAATTCTTTCTTTCAATTTTATATTCCAAAAACATGGGATGCTGAGAAAACTGTAAGAGAAAAAATAAGTAGGGGCTTGAGTAGAGACGTGCACGTGTTTTTCAAAGTTCTCGGACCGCAATATATTTGGTACCATTAGATTCGCCGCAAACAAATTAGTAGATATAAAAAAAGAAAAATTAAAAAGAAATTAATATTACAGCTTAATTTATTGTTGGAAAATAGCAAAATTATTTTTTTTTTCGGTCGGGGAACACATTTCTTTCTTCAATATTTTCGTGTTGCATTCGCAAATTGCACTTTTTTTTTGCATCGAACCCGATGACGGATTTGAACCTGCGCACACTTGCCTTATAAGCAACCGTCTTCTCCATTGCGACAAACATGCAAGCGCATCGAGTCTCTTTTTTGCATCCAAGTAACTTTTGAGAGAAGCTAAGCTGAAAATTAGAAAAAATAGTTTTTGACTATGACGGGGTGATTGTGGGTGATTTTTGAAAAATGCATCAGATAGAGAAAAAAAAGCTCTATCCAGCTGATATGATTTCAAGCTCCAAGCTATCTGAGTGTAATGTATCACTTTCTCAAAAACGTGAAAAAAAGCGATTTTTTAGACTTTTCTCTGATTTTTTATACGGAAGTGATATTTAAAAGTTGCATTTTTGGAATCTCCGTATTTTTTTACATCTAGAAGGATAAAAATCATATCTATAAAAAAAAGATAAAAAATCTACAGTATGCCTCTCTTCGTTTTTCCTTTGGACGAAAAAAAGTGAAGGGGAACACTCGCGTTTGAGTCGCGCGTGCACGTCTCTAGGCTTGAGGAACAAAAAAAATAATGCTTACATAAACAGGTGAAATGCAATAAGTTAAAAATCCGAAAATCTTGAGTTCCATTTCACCATTAACAAAAAACATATTTTCGGAATCAAAAATTTCATCAACAGGTCCCAAACATTGCTCAATTCTGTAATCCTTGCTTTGATTCAAAACGCCTTTACAATTCTTTGTTAAATTTCCAGCTTCAATAGAAAAACAAATATCTGCTTCAAGATGATCCAATTTTGATTTATCGACGCGGAATACAATTTTTAAATCTTTATTAACTTTTTCTTCCATAAAAATACCAAAATCATATTTAATACCAGGTAAACATGGAATATTAAATTTATTACTCCAAAGTTTTTCATGCTTTAATTTAATTAAATCATTCTTTTTAATCTTCCATAATGCATCAAGTGACAATTTTTCAGCCTAAAAAGGTTATTGAGACATACCTTTATTAATTCCATTAACAAAACTCACAGGTATTGCGGGCTCCATGTTTGTTTCAGTGTGCTTAAAAATGCTTGCATTTAATATTATTTAGTGAGAACAGGTAAATTAACATAAAATTTTTAATAGTTAATTCAAAAATCTCAAAACTGTTGAAGTTTCGCACTGTTTTTTTGAATTATTATGAAATTTGTAATCAATGTAAAAAATTTTGGTATCTGTGTATGAAAAAAACGAAAAGAATAACTGAAAGAAGTCGCTAAATTTATTTAACAGCACTTAAAAATGTTCATGTTAATTTTGTAAAGTTGTCATAAAAAAACAAAGAAGAGTAAACAATTTGAAGCACAGTAGGGGTTTGTGCGGAACTTTTGGGAAAAACTTTTAAAATCTATGCTATTACAAAAAAACATGTTGAAAATTACCATAATATTTGGGTTGAGCAAACTTTGGGATGCTCTGAATTGCATAATTTCTGAAAATCTTCTTTCGTCTTCCTCCATTTGTCGAGGAAATTCAAATGTATTAGAGAAACTTTTTTGAAGCTTTACAAGTGGATCTTTAGGTACATCAGATTCTGTAGCTTCTTCATAAGCAGCAATATCTACAATTTTATACTGCTATAGCGCTATTTAAAAACAACATTAACAAACGAAGTGATAAAGTGCTTCTATTTGCACTTAAATTATCATCATTTTGCCGACACTTTTGTTTCTTTTCTTCTGTTGCAAATAAAAGATTAAACGAATCTGTATTTTCCCAACATAAACGATTATTCGCAGATTTTGACCATGAATCCTTTATTTCATTTTCTTCAAAAGAATTTTCAAAGCGATCTTTTGACTTATTTGAACACTGAACAAAACAAAATTCTCGAGGAGACTTATTGTTTTGGTTTAAATTAAGATTTGAATAACGTCCAGGACAATCATTTAAATTAACACATTTGCTTTTAAATAACAAATTTTTATTACCCGTTGACATCTGAAAATATACAGTATTTAATTGAAAACGAAAATATTTTATTCGTCAGAAACAAATAACAAAAAATGCAGACAAAAATATTTGGCGCTATCTTCACCTTTTCTTTACATCACCGTTTCTTTTGTTTTTTCTTTCTAAAAAGATATCAAAAGAATGATGCAACATTTTTAAAAAATTTTATTTAAAAACAAACAATATAAATAGACCAATTTGAACGTTCAAAGCTATCGATTTTTTAGATGCTCCCAACAATGTTTAAAAAAAATACAAACGCAAATATTTACAACTCCGAGCAAAAATGAGATTTTCTTTCATCAACACCTTCTTAAAATGATCGTACGGACTTAAAAACTTTTAAACAGGGTAATATTGGTCCAAAAAAAAAAGGTTGGTAAAGGTTACAAGTCCTGAAAACTCTCAGAAATTTACCGTAACCCAGTTGCAATATAAATTAAAAAATCAAAAATTTTCCAAATTTGTTTATAGAATCGATCAAAGGAAGTAGTATCAACATTTGTTGTAATGATCGATGATTCATTCATTCAACCATTATTCAACTACAAAATAGAAATAGAAACTATACAGGAAGTGATGACTTATAATCCGACCAATGCCACCATTCCCGCCTATTCTGAACTGTATAAATACGGTTTCCACTCAACAGAATTAGTTCACTTTCAAATTCATCTCTTCACCCGTCCCGACCAAGAGCCACTCAACTACAGCAGCAGAACATCTTTACCTTAGGGCTCTGCCCTAAGTTAAGGCCAGGCCTCTCTCTCATATTCTCTTCTTTCTTCCATCTTTCTTCTATGTATGTCAATGTATTATATTGTAATAAAGAATAACGAACCCAACGACAAGAGAACCGAGGGATAAACACCGCTACACATAGATATTATAATGATTGACCATCATTATATTGTTTTGGTTCTTTTTACACTACAACAATGTTAATCTTTTACAAAAAAAAACAAAACAAAAACAAATGTTTTATTTTGCAATTTTTTTCAAAACAAACAAATTGTTTATGTCATTGAAGGGAGTGTCGAAGATAGTGAAAAACTTTTTATGACAGTTTTCCGTCATTCCAAGTGATGGGGAATGAAAAAGTTTGTCCGCCCGCACGCAACGAATGCATTCCCCATCACTTGGAACGACGGAAAACGGTCATAAAAAGTTTTTCACTATCTTCGACACTCTAATAATAATTGCAGAAACATTTTTCAAAAATGACAGTAATTTAGTATTTTCTGAATCATTCATAAAAAGATTTGAATGATTCTAACAGGCCTAGAGGACAATAAAAAAGGGTAACAAACATATCTGCGTTTAAATTAATGCATCATTTGCTTTCATTGTTGAATCCCATGCAGAAACATTTTTCAAAAATGACAGTAATTTAGTATTTTCTGAATCATTTATAAAAAGATTTGAATGATTCTAACAGGCCTAGAAGACAATAAAAAAGGATTACAAACATATCTGCGTTGAAATTGAAGCATCATTTGCTTTTATTGTTGAATCCCATGCAGAAACATTTTTCAAAAATGACAGTAATTTAGTATTTTCTGAATCATTTATAAAAAGATTTGAATGATTCTAACAGGCCTAGAAGACAATAAAAAAGGATTACAAACATATCTGCGTTGAAATTGAAGCATCATTTGCTTTTATTGTTGAATCCCATGCAGAAACATTTTTCAAAAATAACTGTAATTTAGTATTTTTTGAATCATTCATAAAAGGATATAGATGATTCTAACAGGCCTAGAGGACAATAAAAAAGGATTACAAACATATCTGCGTTGAAATTGAAGCATCATTTGCTTTTATTGTAGAATCCCATGCAGAAACATTTTTCAAAAATGACAGTAATTTAGTATTTTCTGAATCATTTATAAAAAGATTTGAATGATTCTAACAGGCCTAGAAGACAATAAAAAAGGATTACAAACATATCTGCGTTGAAATTGAAGCATCATTTGCTTTTATTGTTGAATCCCATGCAGAAACATTTTTCAAAAATGACAGTAATTTAGTATTTTCTGAATCATTTATAAAAAGATTTGAATGATTCTAACAGGCCTAGAGGACAATAAAAAAGGATTACAAACATATCTGCCTTGAAATTGAAGCATCATTTGCTTTTATTGTTGAATCCCATGCAGAAACATTTTTCAAAAATGACAGTAATTTAGTATTTTCTGAATCATTTATAAAAAGATTTTGAATGATTCTAACAGGCCTAGAGGACAATAAAAAAGGATTACAAAAATATCTGCCTTGAAATTGAAGCATCATTTGCTTTTATTGTTGAATCCCATGCAGAAACATTTTTCAAAAATGACAGTAATTTAGTATTTTCTGAATCATTTATAAAAAGATTTGAATGATTCTAACAGGCCTAGAGGACAATAAAAAAGGATTACAAACATATCTGCCTTGAAATTGAAGCATCATTTGCTTTTATTGTTGAATCCCATGCAGAAACATTTTTCAAAAATGACAGTAATTTAGTATTTTCTGAATCATTTATAAAAAGATTTGAATGATTCTAACAGGCCTAGAAGACAATAAAAAAGGATTACAAACATATCTGCGTTGAAATTGAAGCATCATTTGCTTTTATTGTTGAATCCCATGCAGAAACATTTTTCAAAAATGACAGTAATTTAGTATTTTCTGAATCATTTATAAAAAGATTTGAATGATTCTAACAGGCCTAGAAGACAATAAAAAAGGATTACAAACATATCTGCGTTGAAATTGAAGCATCATTTGCTTTTATTGTTGAATCCCATGCAGAAACATTTTTCAAAAATAACTGTAATTTAGTATTTTTTGAATCATTCATAAAAGGATATAGATGATTCTAACAGGCCTAGAGGACAATAAAAAAGGATTACAAACATATCTGCGTTGAAATTGAAGCATCATTTGCTTTTATTGTTGAATCCCATGCAGAAACATTTTTCAAAAATGACAGTAATTTAGTATTTTCTGAATCATTTATAAAAAGATTTGAATGATTCTAACAGGCCTAGAAGACAATAAAAAAGGATTACAAACATATCTGCGTTGAAATTGAAGCATCATTTGCTTTTATTGTTGAATCCCATGCAGAAACATTTTTCAAAAATGACAGTAATTTAGTATTTTCTGAATCATTTATAAAAAGATTTGAATGATTCTAACAGGCCTAGAGGACAATAAAAAAGGATTACAAACATATCTGCCTTGAAATTGAAGCATCATTTGCTTTTATTGTTGAATCCCATGCAGAAACATTTTTCAAAAATGACAGTAATTTAGTATTTTCTGAATCATTTATAAAAAGATTTGAATGATTCTAACAGGCCTAGAGGACAATAAAAAAGGATTACAAACATATCTGCGTTGAAATTGAAGCATCATTTGCTTTTATTGTTGAATCCCATGCAGAAACATTTTTCAAAAATGACAGTAATTTAGTATTTTCTGAATCATTTATAAAAAGATTTGAATGATTCTAACAGGCCTAGAAGACAATAAAAAAGGATTACAAACATATCTGCGTTGAAATTGAAGCATCATTTGCTTTTATTGTTGAATCCCATGCAGAAACATTTTTCAAAAATGACAGTAATTTAGTATTTTCTGAATCATTTATAAAAAGATTTGAATGATTCTAACAGGCCTAGAAGACAATAAAAAAGGATTACAAACATATCTGCGTTGAAATTGAAGCATCATTTGCTTTTATTGTTGAATCCCATGCAGAAACATTTTTCAAAAATGACAGTAATTTAGTATTTTCTGAATCATTCATAAAAAGATTTGAATGATTCTAACAGGCCTAGAAGACAATAAAAAAGGATTACAAACATATCTGCGTTGAAATTGAAGCATCATTTGCTTTTATTGTTGAATCCCATGCAGAAACATTTTTCAAAAATGACAGTAATTTAGTATTTTCTGAATCATTTATAAAAAGATTTGAATGATTCTAACAGGCCTAGAAGACAATAAAAAAGGATTACAAACATATCTGCGTTGAAATTGAAGCATCATTTGCTTTTATTGTTGAATCCCATGCAGAAACATTTTTCAAAAATGACAGTAATTTAGTATTTTCTGAATCATTCATAAAAAGATTTGAATGATTCTAACAGGCCTAGAAGACAATAAAAAAGGATTACAAACATATCTGCGTTGAAATTGAAGCATCATTTGCTTTTATTGTTGAATCCCATGCAGAAACATTTTTCAAAAATGACAGTAATTTAGTATTTTCTGAATCATTTATAAAAAGATTTGAATGATTCTAACAGGCCTAGAAGACAATAAAAAAGGATTACAAACATATCTGCGTTGAAATTGAAGCATCATTTGCTTTTATTGTTGAATCCCATGCAGAAACATTTTTCAAAAATGACAGTAATTTAGTATTTTCTGAATCATTCATAAAAAGATTTGAATGATTCTAACAGGCCTAGAAGACAATAAAAAAGGGTTACAAACATATCTGCGTTGAAATTGAAGCATCATTTGCTTTTATTGTTGAATCCCATGCAGAAACATTTTTCAAAAATGACAGTAATTTAGTATTTTCTGAATCATTTATAAAAAGATTTGAATGATTCTAACAGGCCTAGAAGACAATAAAAAAGGATTACAAACATATCTGCGTTGAAATTGAAGCATCATTTGCTTTTATTGTTGAATCCCATGCAGAAACATTTTTCAAAAATGACAGTAATTTAGTATTTTCTGAATCATTTATAAAAAGATTTGAATGATTCTAACAGGCCTAGAAGACAATAAAAAAGGATTACAAACATATCTGCGTTGAAATTGAAGCATCATTTGCTTTTATTGTTGAATCCCATGCAGAAACATTTTTCAAAAATGACAGTAATTTAGTATTTTCTGAATCATTCATAAAAAGATTTGAATGATTCTAACAGGCCTAGAAGACAATAAAAAAGGATTACAAACATATCTGCGTTGAAATTGAAGCATCATTTGCTTTTATTGTTGAATCCCATGCAGAAACATTTTTCAAAAATGACAGTAATTTAGTATTTTCTGAATCATTTATAAAAAGATTTGAATGATTCTAACAGGCCTAGAAGACAATAAAAAAGGATTACAAACATATCTGCGTTGAAATTGAAGCATCATTTGCTTTTATTGTTGAATCCCATGCAGAAACATTTTTCAAAAATGACAGTAATTTAGTATTTTCTGAATCATTCATAAAAAGATTTGAATGATTCTAACAGGCCTAGAAGACAATAAAAAAGGGTTACAAACATATCTGCGTTGAAATTGAAGCATCATTTGCTTTTATTGTTGAATCCCATGCAGAAACATTTTTCAAAAATGACAGTAATTTAGTATTTTCTGAATCATTTATAAAAAGATTTGAATGATTCTAACAGGCCTAGAAGACAATAAAAAAGGATTACAAACATATCTGCGTTGAAATTGAAGCATCATTTGCTTTTATTGTTGAATCCCATGCAGAAACATTTTTCAAAAATGACAGTAATTTAGTATTTTCTGAATCATTTATAAAAAGATTTGAATGATTCTAACAGGCCTAGAAGACAATAAAAAAGGATTACAAACATATCTGCGTTGAAATTGAAGCATCATTTGCTTTTATTGTTGAATCCCATGCAGAAACATTTTTCAAAAATAACTGTAATTTAGTATTTTTTGAATCATTCATAAAAGGATATAGATGATTCTAACAGGCCTAGAGGACAATAAAAAAGGATTACAAACATATCTGCGTTGAAATTGAAGCATCATTTGCTTTTATTGTTGAATCCCATGCAGAAACATTTTTCAAAAATGACAGTAATTTAGTATTTTCTGAATCATTTATAAAAAGATTTGAATGATTCTAACAGGCCTAGAGGACAATAAAAAAGGATTACAAACATATCTGCCTTGAAATTGAAGCATCATTTGCTTTTATTGTTGAATCCCATGCAGAAACATTTTTCAAAAATAACTGTAATTTAGTATTTTTTGAATCATTCATAAAAGGATATAGATGATTCTAACAGGCCTAGAGGACAATAAAAAAGGATTACAAACATATCTGCGTTGAAATTGAAGCATCATTTGCTTTTATTGTTGAATCCCATGCAGAAACATTTTTCAAAAATGACAGTAATTTAGTATTTTCTGAATCATTTATAAAAAGATTTGAATGATTCTAACAGGCCTAGAGGACAATAAAAAAGGATTACAAACATATCTGCCTTGAAATTGAAGCATCATTTGCTTTTATTGTTGAATCCCATGCAGAAACATTTTTCAAAAATGACAGTAATTTAGTATTTTCTGAATCATTTATAAAAAGATTTGAATGATTCTAACAGGCCTAGAAGACAATAAAAAAGGATTACAAACATATCTGCGTTGAAATTGAAGCATCATTTGCTTTTATTGTTGAATCCCATGCAGAAACATTTTTCAAAAATGACAGTAATTTAGTATTTTCTGAATCATTTATAAAAAGATTTGAATGATTCTAACAGGCCTAGAAGACAATAAAAAAGGATTACAAACATATCTGCGTTGAAATTGAAGCATCATTTGCTTTTATTGTAGAATCCCATGCAGAAACATTTTTCAAAAATGACAGTAATTTAGTATTTTCTGAATCATTTATAAAAAGATTTGAATGATTCTAACAGGCCTAGAAGACAATAAAAAAGGATTACAAACATATCTGCGTTGAAATTGAAGCATCATTTGCTTTTATTGTTGAATCCCATGCAGAAACATTTTTCAAAAATGACAGTAATTTAGTATTTTCTGAATCATTTATAAAAAGATTTGAATGATTCTAACAGGCCTAGAGGACAATAAAAAAGGATTACAAACATATCTGCCTTGAAATTGAAGCATCATTTGCTTTTATTGTTGAATCCCATGCAGAAACATTTTTCAAAAATGACAGTAATTTAGTATTTTCTGAATCATTTATAAAAAGATTTGAATGATTCTAACAGGCCTAGAAGACAATAAAAAAGGATTACAAACATATCTGCGTTGAAATTGAAGCATCATTTGCTTTTATTGTTGAATCCCATGCAGAAACATTTTTCAAAAATGACAGTAATTTAGTATTTTCTGAATCATTTATAAAAAGATTTGAATGATTCTAACAGGCCTAGAAGACAATAAAAAAGGATTACAAACATATCTGCCTTGAAATTGAAGCATCATTTGCTTTTATTGTTGAATCCCATGCAGAAACATTTTTCAAAAATGACAGTAATTTAGTATTTTCTGAATCATTTATAAAAAGATTTGAATGATTCTAACAGGCCTAGAAGACAATAAAAAAGGATTACAAACATATCTGCGTTGAAATTGAAGCATCATTTGCTTTTATTGTTGAATCCCATGCAGAAACATTTTTCAAAAATGACAGTAATTTAGTATTTTCTGAATCATTTATAAAAAGATTTGAATGATTCTAACAGGCCTAGAAGACAATAAAAAAGGATTACAAACATATCTGCGTTGAAATTGAAGCATCATTTGCTTTTATTGTTGAATCCCATGCAGAAACATTTTTCAAAAATGACAGTAATTTAGTATTTTCTGAATCATTTATAAAAAGATTTGAATGATTCTAACAGGCCTAGAGGACAATAAAAAAGGATTACAAACATATCTGCGTTGAAATTGAAGCATCATTTGCTTTTATTGTTGAATCCCATGCAGAAACATTTTTCAAAAATGACAGTAATTTAGTATTTTCTGAATCGTTTATAAAAAGATTTGAATGATTCTAACAGGCCTAGAAGACAATAAAAAAGGATTACAAACATATCTGCGTTAAAATTGAAGCATCATTTGCTTTTATTGTTGAATTCCATGCAGAAACATTTTTCAAAAATAACTGTAATTTAGTATTTTTTGAATCATTCATAAAAGGATATAGATGATTCTAACAGGCCTAGAGGACAATAAAAAAGGATTACAAACATATCTGCCTTGAAATTGAAGCATCATTTGCTTTTATTGTTGAATCCCATGCAGAAACATTTTTCAAAAATGACAGTAATTTAGTATTTTCTGAATCATTTATAAAAAGATTTGAATGATTCTAACAGGCCTAGAGGACAATAAAAAAGGATTACAAACATATCTGCCTTGAAATTGAAGCATCATTTGCTTTTATTGTTGAATCCCATGCAGAAACATTTTTCAAAAATGACAGTAATTTAGTATTTTCTGAATCATTTATAAAAAGATTTGAATGATTCTAACAGGCCTAGAGGACAATAAAAAAGGATTACAAACATATCTGCCTTGAAATTGAAGCATCATTTGCTTTTATTGTTGAATCCCATGCAGAAACATTTTTCAAAAATGACAGTAATTTAGTATTTTCTGAATCATTTATAAAAAGATTTGAATGATTCTAACAGGCCTAGAGGACAATAAAAAAGGATTACAAACATATCTGCCTTGAAATTGAAGCATCATTTGCTTTTATTGTTGAATCCCATGCAGAAACATTTTTCAAAAATGACAGTAATTTAGTATTTTCTGAATCATTTATAAAAAGATTTGAATGATTCTAACAGGCCTAGAAGACAATAAAAAAGGATTACAAACATATCTGCGTTGAAATTGAAGCATCATTTGCTTTTATTGTTGAATCCCATGCAGAAACATTTTTCAAAAATGACAGTAATTTAGTATTTTCTGAATCATTTATAAAAAGATTTGAATGATTCTAACAGGCCTAGAAGACAATAAAAAAGGATTACAAACATATCTGCGTTGAAATTGAAGCATCATTTGCTTTTATTGTTGAATCCCATGCAGAAACATTTTTCAAAAATGACAGTAATTTAGTATTTTCTGAATCATTTATAAAAAGATTTGAATGATTCTAACAGGCCTAGAAGACAATAAAAAAGGATTACAAACATATCTGCGTTGAAATTGAAGCATCATTTGCTTTTATTGTTGAATCCCATGCAGAAACATTTTTCAAAAATGACAGTAATTTAGTATTTTCTGAATCATTTATAAAAAGATTTGAATGATTCTAACAGGCCTAGAGGACAATAAAAAAGGATTACAAACATATCTGCGTTGAAATTGAAGCATCATTTGCTTTTATTGTTGAATCCCATGCAGAAACATTTTTCAAAAATGACAGTAATTTAGTATTTTCTGAATCATTTATAAAAAGATTTGAATGATTCTAACAGGCCTAGAAGACAATAAAAAAGGATTACAAACATATCTGCGTTGAAATTGAAGCATCATTTGCTTTTATTGTTGAATCCCATGCAGAAACATTTTTCAAAAATGACAGTAATTTAGTATTTTCTGAATCATTTATAAAAAGATTTGAATGATTCTAACAGGCCTAGAAGACAATAAAAAAGGATTACAAACATATCTGCGTTGAAATTGAAGCATCATTTGCTTTTATTGTTGAATCCCATGCAGAAACATTTTTCAAAAATGACAGTAATTTAGTATTTTCTGAATCATTTATAAAAAGATTTGAATGATTCTAACAGGCCTAGAAGACAATAAAAAAGGATTACAAACATATCTGCGTTGAAATTGAAGCATCATTTGCTTTTATTGTTGAATCCCATGCAGAAACATTTTTCAAAAATGACAGTAATTTAGTATTTTCTGACTCATTTATAAAAAGATTTGAATGATTCTAACAGGCCTAGAGGACAATAAAAAAGGATTACAAACATATCTGCGTTGAAATTGAAGCATCATTTGCTTTTATTGTTGAATCCCATGCAGAAACATTTTTCAAAAATGACAGTAATTTAGTATTTTCTGAATTATTTATAAAAAGATTTGAATGATTCTAACAGGCCTAGAAGACAATAAAAAAGGATTACAAACATATCTGCGTTGAAATTGAAGCATCATTTGCTTTTATTGTTGAATCCCATGCAGAAACATTTTTCAAAAATGACAGTAATTTAGTATTTTCTGAATCATTTATAAAAAGATTTGAATGATTCTAACAGGCCTAGAAGACAATAAAAAAGGATTACAAACATATCTGCGTTGAAATTGAAGCATCATTTGCTTTTATTGTTGAATCCCATGCAGAAACATTTTTCAAAAATAACTGTAATTTAGTATTTTTTGAATCATTCATAAAAGGATATAGATGATTCTAACAGGCCTAGAGGACAATAAAAAAGGATTACAAACATATCTGCGTTGAAATTGAAGCATCATTTGCTTTTATTGTTGAATCCCATGCAGAAACATTTTTCAAAAATAACTGTAATTTAGTATTTTCTGAATCATTTATAAAAAGATTTGAATGATTCTAACAGGCCTAGAAGACAATAAAAAAGGATTACAAACATATCTGCGTTGAAATTGAAGCATCATTTGCTTTTATTGTTGAATCCCATGCAGAAACATTTTTCAAAAATGACAGTAATTTAGTATTTTCTGAATCATTTATAAAAAGATTTGAATGATTCTAACAGGCCTAGAGGACAATAAAAAAGGATTACAAACATATCTGCGTTGAAATTGAAGCATCATTTGCTTTTATTGTTGAATCCCATGCAGAAACATTTTTCAAAAATGACAGTAATTTAGTATTTTCTGAATCATTTATAAAAAGATTTGAATGATTCTAACAGGCCTAGAGGACAATAAAAAAGGATTACAAACATATCTGCCTTGAAATTGAAGCATCATTTGCTTTTATTGTTGAATCCCATGCAGAAACATTTTTCAAAAATGACAGTAATTTAGTATTTTCTGAATCATTTATAAAAAGATTTGAATGATTCTAACAGGCCTAGAAGACAATAAAAAAGGATTACAAACATATCTGCGTTGAAATTGAAGCATCATTTGCTTTTATTGTTGAATCCCATGCAGAAACATTTTTCAAAAATAACTGTAATTTAGTATTTTCTGAATCATTTATAAAAAGATTTGAATGATTCTAACAGGCCTAGAAGACAATAAAAAAGGATTACAAACATATCTGCGTTGAAATTGAAGCATCATTTGCTTTTATTGTTGAATCCCATGCAGAAACATTTTTCAAAAATGACAGTAATTTAGTATTTTCTGAATCATTTATAAAAAGATTTGAATGATTCTAACAGGCCTAGAAGACAATAAAAAAGGATTACAAACATATCTGCGTTGAAATTGAAGCATCATTTGCTTTTATTGTTGAATCCCATGCAGAAACATTTTTCAAAAATGACAGTAATTTAGTATTTTCTGAATCATTTATAAAAAGATTTGAATGATTCTAACAGGCCTAGAAGACAATAAAAAAGGATTACAAACATATCTGCGTTGAAATTGAAGCATCATTTGCTTTTATTGTTGAATCCCATGCAGAAACATTTTTCAAAAATGACAGTAATTTAGTATTTTCTGAATCATTTATAAAAAGATTTGAATGATTCTAACAGGCCTAGAAGACAATAAAAAAGGATTACAAACATATCTGCGTTGAAATTGAAGCATCATTTGCTTTTATTGTTGAATCCCATGCAGAAACATTTTTCAAAAATAACTGTAATTTAGTATTTTTTGAATCATTCATAAAAGGATATAGATGATTCTAACAGGCCTAGAGGACAATAAAAAAGGATTACAAACATATCTGCGTTGAAATTGAAGCATCATTTGCTTTTATTGTAGAATCCCATGCAGAAACATTTTTCAAAAATGACAGTAATTTAGTATTTTCTGAATCATTTATAAAAAGATTTGAATGATTCTAACAGGCCTAGAAGACAATAAAAAAGGATTACAAACATATCTGCCTTGAAATTGAAGCATCATTTGCTTTTATTGTTGAATCCCATGCAGAAACATTTTTCAAAAATGACAGTAATTTAGTATTTTCTGAATCATTTATAAAAAGATTTGAATGATTCTAACAGGCCTAGAAGACAATAAAAAAGGATTACAAACATATCTGCGTTGAAATTGAAGCATCATTTGCTTTTATTGTTGAATCCCATGCAGAAACATTTTTCAAAAATGACAGTAATTTAGTATTTTCTGAATCATTTATAAAAAGATTTGAATGATTCTAACAGGCCTAGAAGACAATAAAAAAGGATTACAAACATATCTGCGTTGAAATTGAAGCATCATTTGCTTTTATTGTTGAATCCCATGCAGAAACATTTTTCAAAAATAACTGTAATTTAGTATTTTTTGAATCATTCATAAAAGGATATAGATGATTCTAACAGGCCTAGAGGACAATAAAAAAGGATTACAAACATATCTGCGTTGAAATTGAAGCATCATTTGCTTTTATTGTAGAATCCCATGCAGAAACATTTTTCAAAAATGACAGTAATTTAGTATTTTCTGAATCATTTATAAAAAGATTTGAATGATTCTAACAGGCCTAGAAGACAATAAAAAAGGATTACAAACATATCTGCGTTGAAATTGAAGCATCATTTGCTTTTATTGTTGAATCCCATGCAGAAACATTTTTCAAAAATGACAGTAATTTAGTATTTTCTGAATCATTTATAAAAAGATTTGAATGATTCTAACAGGCCTAGAGGACAATAAAAAAGGATTACAAACATATCTGCGTTGAAATTGAAGCATCATTTGCTTTTATTGTTGAATCCCATGCAGAAACATTTTTCAAAAATGACAGTAATTTAGTATTTTCTGAATCATTTATAAAAAGATTTGAATGATTCTAACAGGCCTAGAGGACAATAAAAAAGGATTACAAACATATCTGCCTTGAAATTGAAGCATCATTTGCTTTTATTGTTGAATCCCATGCAGAAACATTTTTCAAAAATGACAGTAATTTAGTATTTTCTGAATCATTTATAAAAAGATTTGAATGATTCTAACAGGCCTAGAAGACAATAAAAAAGGATTACAAACATATCTGCGTTGAAATTGAAGCATCATTTGCTTTTATTGTTGAATCCCATGCAGAAACATTTTTCAAAAATAACTGTAATTTAGTATTTTTTGAATCATTCATAAAAGGATATAGATGATTCTAACAGGCCTAGAGGACAATAAAAAAGGATTACAAACATATCTGCGTTGAAATTGAAGCATCATTTGCTTTTATTGTAGAATCCCATGCAGAAACATTTTTCAAAAATGACAGTAATTTAGTATTTTCTGAATCATTTATAAAAAGATTTGAATGATTCTAACAGGCCTAGAAGACAATAAAAAAGGATTACAAACATATCTGCGTTGAAATTGAAGCATCATTTGCTTTTATTGTTGAATCCCATGCAGAAACATTTTTCAAAAATGACAGTAATTTAGTATTTTCTGAATCATTTATAAAAAGATTTGAATGATTCTAACAGGCCTAGAGGACAATAAAAAAGGATTACAAACATATCTGCGTTGAAATTGAAGCATCATTTGCTTTTATTGTTGAATCCCATGCAGAAACATTTTTCAAAAATGACAGTAATTTAGTATTTTCTGAATCATTTATAAAAAGATTTGAATGATTCTAACAGGCCTAGAGGACAATAAAAAAGGATTACAAACATATCTGCCTTGAAATTGAAGCATCATTTGCTTTTATTGTTGAATCCCATGCAGAAACATTTTTCAAAAATGACAGTAATTTAGTATTTTCTGAATCATTTATAAAAAGATTTGAATGATTCTAACAGGCCTAGAAGACAATAAAAAAGGATTACAAACATATCTGCGTTGAAATTGAAGCATCATTTGCTTTTATTGTTGAATCCCATGCAGAAACATTTTTCAAAAATAACTGTAATTTAGTATTTTTTGAATCATTCATAAAAGGATATAGATGATTCTAACAGGCCTAGAGGACAATAAAAAAGGATTACAAACATATCTGCGTTGAAATTGAAGCATCATTTGCTTTTATTGTTGAATCCCATGCAGAAACATTTTTCAAAAATGACAGTAATTTAGTATTTTCTGAATCATTTATAAAAAGATTTGAATGATTCTAACAGGCCTAGAAGACAATAAAAAAGGATTACAAACATATCTGCGTTGAAATTGAAGCATCATTTGCTTTTATTGTTGAATCCCATGCAGAAACATTTTTCAAAAATGACAGTTATTTAGTATTTTCTGAATCATTCATAAAAAGATTTGAATGATTCTAACAGGCCTAGAGAACAATAAAAAAGGATTACAAACATATCTGCGTTGAAATTGAAGCATCATTTGCTTTTATTGTTGAATCCCATGCAGAAACATTTTTCAAAAATGACAGTAATTTAGTATTTTCTGAATCATTCATAAAAAGATTTGAATGATTCTAACAGGCCTAGAAGACAATAAAAAAGGATTACAAACATATCTGCGTTGAAATTGAAGCATCATTTGCTTTTATTGTTGAATCCCATGCAGAAACATTTTTCAAAAATGACAGTAATTTAGTATTTTCTGAATCATTCACAAAAAGATTTGAATGATTCTAACAGGCCTAGAAGACAATAAAAAAGGATTACAAACATATCTGCGTTGAAACTGAAGCATCATTTGCTTTTATTGTTGAATCCCATGCAGAAACATTTTTCAAAAATGACAGTAATTTAGTATTTTCTGAATCATTTATAAAAAGATTTGAATGATTCTAACAGGCCTAGAAGACAATAAAAAAGGATTACAAACATATCTGCGTTGAAATTGAAGCATCATTTGCTTTTATTGTTGAATCCCATGCAGAAACATTTTTCAAAAATGACAGTAATTTAGTATTTTCTGAATCATTTATAAAAAGATTTGAATGATTCTAACAGGCCTAGAAGACAATAAAAAAGGATTACAAACATATCTGCGTTGAAATTGAAGCATCATTTGCTTTTATTGTTGAATCCCATGCAGAAACATTTTTCAAAAATGACAGTAATTTAGTATTTTCTGAATCATTCATAAAAAGATTTGAATGATTCTAACAGGCCTAGAGAACAATAAAAAAGGATTACAAACATATCTGCGTTGAAATTGAAGCATCATTTGCTTTTATTGTTGAATCCCATGCAGAAACATTTTTCAAAAATGACAGTAATTTAGTATTTTCTGAATCATTCATAAAAAGATTTGAATGATTCTAACAGGCCTAGAAGACAATAAAAAAGGATTACAAACATATCTGCGTTGAAATTGAAGCATCATTTGCTTTTATTGTTGAATCCCATGCAGAAACATTTTTCAAAAATGACAGTAATTTAGTATTTTCTGAATCATTCACAAAAAGATTTGAATGATTCTAACAGGCCTAGAAGACAATAAAAAAGGATTACAAACATATCTGCGTTGAAACTGAAGCATCATTTGCTTTTATTGTTGAATCCCATGCAGAAACATTTTTCAAAAATGACAGTAATTTAGTATTTTCTGAATCATTCATAAAAAGATTTGAATGATTCTAACAGGCCTAGAAGACAATAAAAAAGGATTACAAACATATCTGCGTTGAAATTGAAGCATCATTTGCTTTTATTGTTGAATCCCATGCAGAAACATTTTTCAAAAATGACAGTAATTTAGTATTTTCTGAATCATTCACAAAAAGATTTGAATGATTCTAACAGGCCTAGAAGACAATAAAAAAGGATTACAAACATATCTGCGTTGAAACTGAAGCATCATTTGCTTTTATTGTTGAATCCCATGCAGAAACATTTTTCAAAAATGACAGTAATTTAGTATTTTCTGAATCATTTATAAAAAGATTTGAATGATTCTAACAGGCCTAGAAGACAATAAAAAAGGATTACAAACATATCTGCGTTGAAATTGAAGCATCATTTGCTTTTATTGTTGAATCCCATGCAGAAACATTTTTCAAAAATGACAGTAATTTAGTATTTTCTGAATCATTCATAAAAAGATTTGAATGATTCTAACAGGCCTAGAAGACAATAAAAAAGGATTACAAACATATCTGCGTTGAAATTGAAGCATCATTTGCTTTTATTGTTGAATCCCATGCAGAAACATTTTTCAAAAATGACAGTAATTTAGTATTTTCTGAATCATTCACAAAAAGATTTGAATGATTCTAACAGGCCTAGAAGACAATAAAAAAGGATTACAAACATATCTGCGTTGAAACTGAAGCATCATTTGCTTTTATTGTTGAATCCCATGCAGAAACATTTTTCAAAAATGACAGTAATTTAGTATTTTCTGAATCATTTATAAAAAGATTTGAATGATTCTAACAGGCCTAGAGGACAATAAAAAAGGATTACAAACATATCTGCCTTGAAATTGAAGCATCATTTGCTTTTATTGTTGAATCCCATGCAGAAACATTTTTCAAAAATGACAGTAATTTAGTATT
This sequence comes from Panagrolaimus superbus, assembly GCA_964035985.1. Lineage (NCBI taxonomy): Eukaryota > Metazoa > Nematoda > Chromadorea > Rhabditida > Panagrolaimidae > Panagrolaimus > Panagrolaimus superbus. Next base: position 14,223,199 of record OZ038359.1, read on the forward strand.
TTCTGAATCATTTATAAAAAGATTTGAATGATTCTAACAGGCCTAGAGGACAATAAAAAAGGATTACAAACATATCTGCCTTGAAATTGAAGCATCATTTGCTTTTATTGTTGAATCCCATGCAGAAACATTTTTCAAAAATGACAGTAATTTAGTATTTTCTGAATCATTTATAAAAAGATTTGAATGATTCTAACAGGCCTAGAAGACAATAAAAAAGGATTACAAACATATCTGCGTTGAAATTGAAGCATCATTTGCTTTTATTGTTGAATCCCATGCAGAAACATTTTTCAAAAATGACAGTAATTTAGTATTTTCTGAATCATTCATAAAAAGATTTGAATGATTCTAACAGGCCTAGAGGACAATAAAAAAGGATTACAAACATATCTGCCTTGAAATTGAAGCATCATTTGCTTTTATTGTTGAATCCCATGCAGAAACATTTTTCAAAAATGACAGTAATTTAGTATTTTCTGAATCATTTATAAAAAGATTTGAATGATTCTAACAGGCCTAGAAGACAATAAAAAAGGATTACAAACATATCTGCGTTGAAATTGAAGCATCATTTGCTTTTATTGTTGAATCCCATGCAGAAACATTTTTCAAAAATGACAGTAATTTAGTATTTTCTGAATCATTCATAAAAAGATTTGAATGATTCTAACAGGCCTAGAGGACAATAAAAAAGGATTACAAACATATCTGCCTTGAAATTGAAGCATCATTTGCTTTTATTGTTGAATCCCATGCAGAAACATTTTTCAAAAATGACAGTAATTTAGTATTTTCTGAATCATTTATAAAAAGATTTCAATGATTCTAACAGGCCTAGAGGACAATAAAAAAGGATTACAAACATATCTGCCTTGAAATTGAAGCATCATTTGCTTTTATTGTTGAATCCCATGCAGAAACATTTTTCAAAAATGACAGTAATTTAGTATTTTCTGAATCATTTATAAAAAGATTTGAATGATTCTAACAGGCCTAGAGGACAATAAAAAAGGATTACAAACATATCTGCGTTGAAATTGAAGCATCATTTGCTTTTATTGTTGAATCCCATGCAGAAACATTTTTCAAAAATGACAGTAATTTAGTATTTTCTGAATCATTTATAAAAAGATTTGAATGATTCTAACAGGCCTAGAGGACAATAAAAAAGGATTACAAACATATCTGCCTTGAAATTGAAGCATCATTTGCTTTTATTGTTGAATCCCATGCAGAAACATTTTTCAAAAATGACAGTAATTTAGTATTTTCTGAATCATTTATAAAAAGATTTGAATGATTCTAACAGGCCTAGAGGACAATAAAAAAGGATTACAAACATATCTGCCTTGAAATTGAAGCATCATTTGCTTTTATTGTTGAATCCCATGCAGAAACATTTTTCAAAAATGACAGTAATTTAGTATTTTCTGAATCATTTATAAAAAGATTTGAATGATTCTAACAGGCCTAGAGGACAATAAAAAAGGATTACAAACATATCTGCCTTGAAATTGAAGCATCATTTGCTTTTATTGTTGAATCCCATGCAGAAACATTTTTCAAAAATGACAGTAATTTAGTATTTTCTGAATCATTCATAAAAAGATTTGAATGATTCTAACAGGCCTAGAGGACAATAAAAAAGGATTACAAACATATCTGCCTTGAAATTGAAGCATCATTTGCTTTTATTGTTGAATCCCATGCAGAAACATTTTTCAAAAATGACAGTAATTTAGTATTTTCTGAATCATTTATAAAAAGATTTGAATGATTCTAACAGGCCTAGAAGACAATAAAAAAGGATTACAAACATATCTGCGTTGAAATTGAAGCATCTTTTGCTTTTATTGTTGAATCCCATGCAGAAACATTTTTCAAAAATGACAGTAATTTAGTATTTTCTGAATCATTTATAAAAAGATTTGAATGATTCTAACAGGCCTAGAGGACAATAAAAAAGGATTACAAACATATCTGCCTTGAAATTGAAGCATCATTTGCTTTTATTGTTGAATCCCATGCAGAAACATTTTTCAAAAATGACAGTAATTTAGTATTTTCTGAATCATTTATAAAAAGATTTGAATGATTCTAACAGGCCTAGAGGACAATAAAAAAGGATTACAAACATATCTGCCTTGAAATTGAAGCATCATTTGCTTTTATTGTTGAATCCCATGCAGAAACATTTTTCAAAAATGACAGTAATTTAGTATTTTCTGAATCATTTATAAAAAGATTTGAATGATTCTAACAGGCCTAGAGGACAATAAAAAAGGATTACAAACATATCTGCGTTGAAATTGAAGCATCATTTGCTTTTATTGTTGAATCCCATGCAGAAACATTTTTCAAAAATGACAGTAATTTAGTATTTTCTGAATCATTTATAAAAAGATTTGAATGATTCTAACAGGCCTAGAAGACAATAAAAAAGGATTACAAACATATCTGCGTTGAAATTGAAGCATCATTTGCTTTTATTGTTGAATCCCATGCAGAAACATTTTTCAAAAATGACAGTAATTTAGTATTTTCTGAATCATTTATAAAAAGATTTGAATGATTCTAACAGGCCTAGAAGACAATAAAAAAGGATTACAAACATATCTGCCTTGAAATTGAAGCATCATTTGCTTTTATTGTTGAATCCCATGCAGAAACATTTTTCAAAAATGACAGTAATTTAGTATTTTCTGAATCATTTATAAAAAGATTTGAATGATTCTAACAGGCCTAGAGGACAATAAAAAAGGATTACAAACATATCTGCCTTGAAATTGAAGCATCATTTGCTTTTATTGTTGAATCCCATGCAGAAACATTTTTCAAAAATGACAGTAATTTAGTATTTTCTGAATCATTCATAAAAAGATTTGAATGATTCTAACAGGCCTAGAGGACAATAAAAAAGGATTACAAACATATCTGCCTTGAAATTGAAGCATCATTTGCTTTTATTGTTGAATCCCATGCAGAAACATTTTTCAAAAATGACAGTAATTTAGTATTTTCTGAATCATTTATAAAAAGATTTGAATGATTCTAACAGGCCTAGAGGACAATAAAAAAGGATTACAAACATATCTGCCTTGAAATTGAAGCATCATTTGCTTTTATTGTTGAATCCCATGCAGAAACATTTTTCAAAAATGACAGTAATTTAGTATTTTCTGAATCATTTATAAAAAGATTTGAATGATTCTAACAGGCCTAGAGGACAATAAAAAAGGATTACAAACATATCTGCCTTGAAATTGAAGCATCATTTGCTTTTATTGTTGAATCCCATGCAGAAACATTTTTCAAAAATGACAGTAATTTAGTATTTTCTGAATCATTTATAAAAAGATTTGAATGATTCTAACAGGCCTAGAGGACAATAAAAAAGGATTACAAACATATCTGCCTTGAAATTGAAGCATCATTTGCTTTTATTGTTGAATCCCATGCAGAAACATTTTTCAAAAATGACAGTAATTTAGTATTTTCTGAATCATTTATAAAAAGATTTGAATGATTCTAACAGGCCTAGAGGACAATAAAAAAGGATTACAAACATATCTGCGTTGAAATTGAAGCATCATTTGCTTTTATTGTTGAATCCCATGCAGAAACATTTTTCAAAAATGACAGTAATTTAGTATTTTCTGAATCATTTATAAAAAGATTTGAATGATTCTAACAGGCCTAGAGGACAATAAAAAAGGATTACAAACATATCTGCCTTGAAATTGAAGCATCATTTGCTTTTATTGTTGAATCCCATGCAGAAACATTTTTCAAAAATGACAGTAATTTAGTATTTTCTGAATCATTTATAAAAAGATTTGAATGATTCTAACAGGCCTAGAGGACAATAAAAAAGGATTACAAACATATCTGCGTTGAAATTGAAGCATCATTTGCTTTTATTGTTGAATCCCATGCAGAAACATTTTTCAAAAATGACAGTAATTTAGTATTTTCTGAATCATTTATAAAAAGATTTGAATGATTCTAACAGGCCTAGAGGACAATAAAAAAGGATTACAAACATATCTGCCTTGAAATTGAAGCATCATTTGCTTTTATTGTTGAATCCCATGCAGAAACATTTTTCAAAAATGACAGTAATTTAGTATTTTCTGAATCATTTATAAAAAGATTTGAATGATTCTAACAGGCCTAGAGGACAATAAAAAAGGATTACAAACATATCTGCCTTGAAATTGAAGCATCATTTGCTTTTATTGTTGAATCCCATGCAGAAACATTTTTCAAAAATGACAGTAATTTAGTATTTTCTGAATCATTTATAAAAAGATTTGAATGATTCTAACAGGCCTAGAAGACAAAAAAAGGATTACAAACATATCTGCCTTGAAATTGAAGCATCATTTGCTTTTATTGTAGAATCCCATGCAGAAACATTTTTCAAAAATGACAGTAATTTAGTATTTTCTGAATCATTTATAAAAAGATTTGAATGATTCTAACAGGCCTAGAAGACAAAAAAAGGATTACAAACATATCTGCGTTGAAATTGAAGCATCATTTGCTTTTATTGTTGAATCCCATGCAGAAACATTTTTCAAAAATGACAGTAATTTAGTATTTTCTGAATCATTTATAAAAAGATTTGAATGATTCTAACAGGCCTAGAAGACAATAAAAAAGGATTACAAACATATCTGCGTTGAAATTGAAGCATCATTTGCTTTTATTGTTGAATCCCATGCAGAAACATTTTTCAAAAATGACAGTAATTTAGTATTTTCTGAATCATTCATAAAAAGATTTGAATGATTCTAACAGGCCTAGAGGACAATAAAAAAGGATTACAAACATATCTGCCTTGAAATTGAAGCATCATTTGCTTTTATTGTTGAATCCCATGCAGAAACATTTTTCAAAAATGACAGTAATTTAGTATTTTCTGAATCATTTATAAAAAGATTTGAATGATTCTAACAGGCCTAGAAGACAATAAAAAAGGATTACAAACATATCTGCGTTGAAATTGAAGCATCTTTTGCTTTTATTGTTGAATCCCATGCAGAAACATTTTTCAAAAATGACAGTAATTTAGTATTTTCTGAATCATTCATAAAAAGATTTGAATGATTCTAACAGGCCTAGAAGACAATAAAAAAGGATTACAAACATATCTGCGTTGAAATTGAAGCATCATTTGCTTTTATTGTTGAATCCCATGCAGAAACATTTTTCAAAAATGACAGTAATTTAGTATTTTCTGAATCATTCATAAAAAGATTTGAATGATTCTAACAGGCCTAGAGGACAATAAAAAAGGATTACAAACATATCTGCCTTGAAATTGAAGCATCATTTGCTTTTATTGTTGAATCCCATGCAGAAACATTTTTCAAAAATGACAGTAATTTAGTATTTTCTGAATCATTTATAAAAAGATTTGAATGATTCTAACAGGCCTAGAGGACAATAAAAAAGGATTACAAAAATATCTGCGTTGTAATTGAAGCATCATTTGCTTTTATTGTTGAATCCCATGCAGAAACATTTTTCAAAAATGACTGTAATTTAGTATTTTCTGAATCATTTATAAAAAGATTTGAATGATTCTAACAGGCCTAGAGGACAATAAAAAAGGATTACAAAAATATCTGCCTTGAAATTGAAGCATCATTTGCTTTTATTGTTGAATCCCATGCAGAAACGTTTTTCAAAAATGACAGTAATTTAGTATTTTCTGAATCATTCATAAAAAGATTTGAATGATTCTAACAGGCCTAGAGGACAATAAAAAAGGATTACAAAAATATCTGCCTTGAAATTGAAGCATCATTTGCTTTTATTGTTGAATCCCATGCAGAAACATTTTTCAAAAATGACTGTAATTTAGTATTTTCTGAATCATTCATAAAAGGATATAGATGATTCTAACAGGCCTATAGGACAATAAAAAAGGATTACAAACATATCTGCGTTGTAATTGAAGCATCATTTGCTTTAATTGTTGAATCCCATGCAGAAACATTTTTCAAAAATGACTGTAATTTAGTATTTTCTGAATCATTCATAAAAGGATATAGATGATTCTAACAGGCATAGAGGACAATAAAAAAGGATTACAAACATATCTGCGTTGTAATTGAAGCATCATTTGCTTTTATTGTTGAATCCCATGCAGAAACATTTTTCAAAAATGACTGTAAGTTAGTATTTTCTGAATCATTCATAAAAAGATTTGAATGATTCTAACAGGCCTAGAGGACAATAAAAAAGGATTACAAACATATCTGCCTTGAAATTGAAGCATCATTTGCTTTTATTGTTGAATCCCATGCAGAAACATTTTTCAAAAATGACTGTAATTTAGTATTTTCTGAATCATTCATAAAAGGATATAGATGATTCTAACAGGCCTATAGGACAATAAAAAAGGATTACAAACATATCTGCGTTGTAATTGAAGCATCATTTGCTTTTATTGTTGAATCCCATGCAGAAACATTTTTCAAAAATGACTGTAAGTTAGTATTTTCTGAATCATTCATAAAAAGATTTGAATGATTCTAACAGGCCTAGAGGACAATAAAAAAGGATTACAAACATATCTGCCTTGAAATTGAAGCATCATTTGCTTTTATTGTTGAATCCCATGCAGAAACGTTTTTCAAAAATGACAGTAATTTAGTATTTTCTGAATCATTCATAAAAAGATTTGAATGATTCTAACAGGCCTAGAGGACAATAAAAAAGGATTACAAACATATCTGCCTTGAAATTAAAGCATCATTTGCTTTTATTGTTGAATCCCATGCAGAAACATTTTTCAAAAATGACTGTAAGTTAGTATTTTCTGAATCATTCATAAAAAGATTTGAATGATTCTAACAGGCCTAGAGGACAATAAAAAAGGATTACAAACATATCTGCCTTGAAATTGAAGCATCATTTGCTTTTATTGTTGAATCCCATGCAGAAACATTTTTCAAAAATGACTGTAATTTAGTATTTTCTGAATCATTCATAAAAGGATATAGATGATTCTAACAGGCCTATAGGACAATAAAAAAGGATTACAAACATATCTGCGTTGTAATTGAAGCATCATTTGCTTTAATTGTTGAATCCCATGCAGAAACATTTTTCAAAAATGACTGTAATTTAGTATTTTCTGAATCATTCATAAAAGGATATAGATGATTCTAACAGGCATAGAGGACAATAAAAAAGGATTACAAACATATCTGCGTTGTAATTAAAGCATCATTTGCTTTTATTGTTGAATCCCATGCAGAAACATTTTTCAAAAATGACTGTAAGTTAGTATTTTCTGAATCATTCATAAAAAGATTTGAATGATTCTAACAGGCCTAGAGGACAATAAAAAAGGATTACAAACATATCTGCCTTGAAATTGAAGCATCATTTGCTTTTATTGTTGAATCCCATGCAGAAACGTTTTTCAAAAATGACAGTAATTTAGTATTTTCTGAATCATTCATAAAAAGATTTGAATGATTCTAACAGGCCTAGAGGACAATAAAAAAGGATTACAAACATATCTGCCTTGAAATTGAAGCATCATTTGCTTTTATTGTTGAATCCCATGCAGAAACGTTTTTCAAAAATGACAGTAATTTAGTATTTTCTGAATCATTCATAAAAATATTTGAATGATTCTAACAGGCCTAGAGGACAATAAAAAAGGATTACAAACATATCTGCCTTGAAATTGAAGCATCATTTGCTTTTATTGTTGAATCCCATGCAGAAACGTTTTTCAAAAATGACAGTAATTTAGTATTTTCTGAATCATTTATAAAAAGATTTGAATGATTCTAACAGGCCTAGAGGACAATAAAAAAGGATTACAAACATATCTGCCTTGAAATTGAAGCATCATTTGCTTTTATTGTTGAATCCCATGCAGAAACGTTTTTCAAAAATGACAGTAATTTAGTATTTTCTGAATCATTCATAAAAGGATATAGATGATTCTAACAGGCCAAGAGGACAATAAAAAAGGATTACAAACATATCTGCGTTGTAATTGAAGCATCATTTGCTTTTATTGTTGAATCCCATGCAGAAACATTTTTCAAAAATGACTGTAATTTAGTATTTTCTGAATCATTTATAAAAAGATTTGAATGATTCTAACAGGCATAGAGGACAATAAAAAAGGATTACAAACATATCTGCGTTGTAATTGAAGCATCATTTGCTTTTATTGTTGAATCCCATGCAGAAACGTTTTTCAAAAATGACAGTAATTAAGTATTTTCTGAATCATTTATAAAAAGATTTGAATGATTCTAACAGGCATAGAGGACAATAAAAAAGGATTACAAAAATATCTGCCTTGAAATTGAAGCATCATTTGCTTTTATTGTTGAATCCCATGCAGAAACATTTTTCAAAAATGACTGTAATTTAGTATTTTCTGAATCATTCATAAAAGGATATAGATGATTCTAACAGGCCTATAGGACAATAAAAAAGGATTACAAACATATCTGCGTTGTAATTGAAGCATCATTTGCTTTTATTGTTGAATCCCATGCAGAAACATTTTTCAAAAATGACTGTAATTTAGTATTTTCTGAATCATTCATAAAAGGATATAGATGATTCTAACAGGCATAGAGGACAATAAAAAAGGATTACAAACATATCTGCGTTGTAATTAAAGCATCATTTGCTTTTATTGTTGAATCCCATGCAGAAACATTTTTCAAAAATGACTGTAATTTAGTATTTTCTGAATCATTCATAAAAGGATATAGATGATTCTAACAGGCCTATAGGACAATAAAAAAGGATTACAAACATATCTGCGTTGTAATTGAAGCATCATTTGCTTTTATTGTTGAATCCCATGCAGAAACGTTTTTCAAAAATGACAGTAATTAAGTATTTTCTGAATCATTTATAAAAAGATTTGAATGATTCTAACAGGCATAGAGGACAATAAAAAAGGATTACAAAAATATCTGCCTTGAAATTGAAGCATCATTTGCTTTTATTGTTGAATCCCATGCAGAAACATTTTTCAAAAATGACTGTAATTTAGTATTTTCTGAATCATTCATAAAAGGATATAGATGATTCTAACAGGCCTATAGGACAATAAAAAAGGATTACAAACATATCTGCGTTGTAATTGAAGCATCATTTGCTTTTATTGTTGAATCCCATGCAGAAACATTTTTCAAAAATGACTGTAATTTAGTATTTTCTGAATCATTCATAAAAGGATATAGATGATTCTAACAGGCATAGAGGACAATAAAAAAGGATTACAAACATATCTGCGTTGTAATTAAAGCATCATTTGCTTTTATGGTTGAATCCCATGCAGAAACATTTTTCAAAAATGACTGTAAGTTAGTATTTTCTGAATCATTCATAAAAAGATTTGAATGATTCTAACAGGCCTAGAGGACAATAAAAAAGGATTACAAACATATCTGCCTTGAAATTGAAGCATCATTTGCTTTTATTGTTGAATCCCATGCAGAAACGTTTTTCAAAAATGACAGTAATTTAGTATTTTCTGAATCATTCATAAAAAGATTTGAATGATTCTAACAGGCCTAGAGGACAATAAAAAAGGATTACAAACATATCTGCCATGAAATTGAAGCATCATTTGCTTTTATTGTTGAATCCCATGCAGAAACATTTTTCAAAAATGACTGTAAGTTAGTATTTTCTGAATCATTCATAAAAAGATTTGAATGATTCTAACAGGCCTAGAGGACAATAAAAAAGGATTACAAACATATCTGCCTTGAAATTGAAGCATCATTTGCTTTTATTGTTGAATCCCATGCAGAAACGTTTTTCAAAAATGACAGTAATTTAGTATTTTCTGAATCATTCATAAAAAGATTTGAATGATTCTAACAGGCCTAGAGGACAATAAAAAAGGATTACAAACATATCTGCCTTGAAATTGAAGCATCATTTGCTTTTATTGTTGAATCCCATGCAGAAACGTTTTTCAAAAATGACAGTAATTTAGTATTTTCTGAATCATTTATAAAAAGATTTTGAATGATTCTAACAGGCCTAGAGGACAATAAAAAAGGATTACAAAAATATCTGCCTTGAAATTGAAGCATCATTTGCTTTTATTGTTGAATCCCATGCAGAAACGTTTTTCAAAAATGACAGTAATTTAGTATTTTCTGAATCATTCATAAAAGGATATAGATGATTCTAACAGGCCTAGAGGACAATAAAAAAGGATTACAAACATATCTGCGTTGTAATTGAAGCATCATTTGCTTTTATTGTTGAATCCCATGCAGAAACGTTTTTCAAAAATGACAGTAATTTAGTATTTTCTGAATCATTTATAAAAAGATTTGAATGATTCTAACAGGCCTAGAGGACAATAAAAAAGGATTACAAAAATATCTGCCTTGAAATTGAAGCATCATTTGCTTTTATTGTTGAATCCCATGCAGAAACATTTTTCAAAAATGACTGTAATTTAGTATTTTCTGAATCATTCATAAAAGGATATAGATGATTCTAACAGGCATAGAGGACAATAAAAAAGGATTACAAAAATATCTGCCTTGAAATTGAAGCATCATTTGCTTTTATTGTTGAATCCCATGCAGAAACATTTTTCAAAAATGACTGTAATTTAGTATTTTCTGAATCATTCATAAAAGGATATAGATGATTCTAACAGGCATAGAGGACAATAAAAAAGGATTACAAACATATCTGCGTTGTAATTGAAGCATCATTTGCTTTTATTGTTGAATCCCATGCAGAAACGTTTTTCAAAAATGACAGTAATTTAGTATTTTCTGAATCATTTATAAAAAGATTTGAATGATTCTAACAGGCCTAGAGGACAATAAAAAAGGATTACAAAAATATCTGCCTTGAAATTGAAGCATCATTTGCTTTTATTGTTGAATCCCATGCAGAAACGTTTTTCAAAAATGACAGTAATTTAGTATTTTCTGAATCATTCATAAAAGGATATAGATGATTCTAACAGGCCTAGAGGACAATAAAAAAGGATTACAAACATATCTGCGTTGTAATTGAAGCATCATTTGCTTTTATTGTTGAATCCCATGCAGAAACGTTTTTCAAAAATGACAGTAATTTAGTATTTTCTGAATCATTTATAAAAAGATTTGAATGATTCTAACAGGCCTAGAGGACAATAAAAAAGGATTACAAAAATATCTGCCTTGAAATTGAAGCATCATTTGCTTTTATTGTTGAATCCCATGCAGAAACGTTTTTCAAAAATGACAGTAATTTAGTATTTTCTGAATCATTCATAAAAGGATATAGATGATTCTAACAGGCCTAGAGGACAATAAAAAAGGATTACAAACATATCTGCGTTGTAATTGAAGCATCATTTGCTTTTATTGTTGAATCTCATGCAGAAACATTTTTCAAAAATGACAGTAATTTAGTATTTTCTGAATCATTCATAAAAGGATTTGAATGATTCTAACAGGCCTAGAGGACAATAAAAAAGGATTACAAACATATCTGCGTTGTAATTGAAGCATCATTTGCTTTTATTGTTGAATCCCATGCAGAAACATTTTTCAAAAATGACAGTAATTTAGTATTTTCTGAATCATTCATAAAAAGATTTGAATGATTCTAACAGGCCTAAAGGACAATAAAAAAGGATTACAAACATATCTGCGTTGAAATTGAAGCATCATTTGCTTTTATTGTTGAATCCCATGCAGAAACATTTTTTAAAAATGACAGTAATTTAGTATTTTCTGAATCATTCATAAAAGGATTTGAATGATTCTAACAGGCCTAGAGGACAATAAAAAAGGATTACAAACATATCTGCGTTGTAATTGAAGCATCATTTGCTTTTATTGTTGAATCCCATGCAGAAACATTTTTCAAAAATGACAGTAATTTAGTATTTTCTGAATCATTCATAAAAAGATTTGAATGATTCTAACAGGCCTAGAGGACAATAAAAAAGGATAACAAACATATCTGCGTTGAAATTGAAGCATCATTTGCTTTTATTGTTGAATCCCATGCAGAAACATTTTTTAAAAATGACAGTAATTTAGTATTTTCTGAATCATTCATAAAAAGATTTGAATGATTCTAACAGGCCTAGAGGACAATAAAAAAGGATTACAAACATATCTGCGTTGTAATTGAAGCATCATTTGCTTTTATTGTTGAATCCCATGCAGAAACATTTTTCAAAAATGACAGTAATTTAGTATTTTCTGAATCATTCATAAAAGGATTTGAATGATTCTAACAGGACTAGAGGACAATAAAAAAGGATTACAAACATATCTGCGTTGTAATTGAAGCATCATTTGCTTTTATTGTTGAATCCCATGCAGAAACGTTTTTCAAAAATGACAGTAATTTAGTATTTTCTGAATCATTTATAAAAAGATTTGAATGATTCTAACAGGCCTAGAGGACAATAAAAAAGGATTACAAAAATATCTGCCTTGAAATTGAAGCATCATTTGCTTTTATTGTTGAATCCCATGCAGAAACGTTTTTCAAAAATGACAGTAATTTAGTATTTTCTGAATCATTCATAAAAGGATATAGATGATTCTAACAGGCCTAGAGGACAATAAAAAAGGATTACAAACATATCTGCGTTGTAATTGAAGCATCATTTGCTGATATTGTTGAATCTCATGCAGAAACATTTTTCAAAAATGACAGTAATTTAGTATTTTCTGAATCATTCATAAAAGGATTTGAATGATTCTAACAGGCCTAGAGGACAATAAAAAAGGATTACAAACATATCTGCGTTGTAATTGAAGCATCATTTGCTTTTATTGTTGAATCCCATGCAGAAACATTTTTCAAAAATGACAGTAATTTAGTATTTTCTGAATCATTCATAAAAAGATTTGAATGATTCTAACAGGCCTAAAGGACAATAAAAAAGGATTACAAACATATCTGCGTTGAAATTGAAGCATCATTTGCTTTTATTGTTGAATCCCATGCAGAAACATTTTTTAAAAATGACAGTAATTTAGTATTTTCTGAATCATTCATAAAAGGATTTGAATGATTCTAACAGGCCTAGAGGACAATAAAAAAGGATTACAAACATATCTGCGTTGTAATTGAAGCATCATTTGCTTTTATTGTTGAATCCCATGCAGAAACATTTTTCAAAAATGACAGTAATTTAGTATTTTCTGAATCATTCATAAAAAGATTTGAATGATTCTAACAGGCCTAGAGGACAATAAAAAAGGATAACAAACATATCTGCGTTGAAATTGAAGCATCATTTGCTTTTATTGTTGAATCCCATGCAGAAACATTTTTTAAAAATGACAGTAATTTAGTATTTTCTGAATCATTCATAAAAAGATTTGAATGATTCTAACAGGCCTAGAGGACAATAAAAAAGGATTACAAACATATCTGCGTTGTAATTGAAGCATCATTTGCTTTTATTGTTGAATCCCATGCAGAAACATTTTTCAAAAATGACAGTAATTTAGTATTTTCTGAATCATTCATAAAAGGATATAGATGATTCTAACAGGCCTAGAGGACAATAAAAAAGGATTACAAACATATCTGCGTTGTAATTGAAGCATCATTTGCTTTTATTGTTGAATCCCATGCAGAAACGTTTTTCAAAAATGACAGTAATTTAGTATTTTCTGAATCATTTATAAAAAGATTTGAATGATTCTAACAGGCCTAGAGGACAATAAAAAAGGATTACAAAAATATCTGCCTTGAAATTGAAGCATCATTTGCTTTTATTGTTGAATCCCATGCAGAAACGTTTTTCAAAAATGACAGTAATTTAGTATTTTCTGAATCATTCATAAAAGGATTTGAATGATTCTAACAGGCCTAGAGGACAATAAAAAAGGATTACAAACATATCTGCGTTGTAATTGAAGCATCATTTGCTTTTATTGTTGAATCCCATGCAGAAACATTTTTTAAAAATGACAGTAATTTAGTATTTTCTGAATCATTCATAAAAGGATTTGAATGATTCTAACAGGCCTAGAGGACAATAAAAAAGGATTACAAACATATCTGCGTTGTAATTGAAGCATCATTTGCTTTTATTGTTGAATCTCATGCAGAAACATTTTTCAAAAATGACAGTAATTTAGTATTTTCTGAATCATTCATAAAAGGATTTGAATGATTCTAACAGGCCTAGAGGACAATAAAAAAGGATTACAAACATATCTGCGTTGTAATTGAAGCATCATTTGCTTTTATTGTTGAATCCCATGCAGAAACATTTTTTAAAAATGACAGTAATTTAGTATTTTCTGAATCATTCATAAAAGGATTTGAATGATTCTAACAGGCCTAGAGGACAATAAAAAAGGATTACAAACATATCTGCGTTGTAATTGAAGCATCATTTGCTTTTATTGTTGAATCCCATGCAGAAACATTTTTCAAAAATGACAGTAATTTAGTATTTTCTGAATCATTCATAAAAAGATTTGAATGATTCTAACAGGCCTAGAGGACAATAAAAAAGGATTACAAACATATCTGCGTTGTAATTGAAGCATCATTTGCTTTTATTGTTGAATCCCATGCAGAAACATTTTTTAAAAATGACAGTAATTTAGTATTTTCTGAATCATTCATAAAAAGATTTGAATGATTCTAACAGGCCTAGAGGACAATAAAAAAGGATAACAAACATATCTGCGTTGAAATTGAAGCATCATTTGCTTTTATTGTTGAATCCCATGCAGAAACATTTTTTAAAAATGACAGTAATTTAGTATTTTCTGAATCATTCATAAAAAGATTTGAATGATTCTAACAGGCCTAGAGGACAATAAAAAAGGATTACAAACATATCTGCGTTGTAATTGAAGCATCATTTGCTTTTATTGTTGAATCCCATGCAGAAACATTTTTCAAAAATGACAGTAATTTAGTATTTTCTGAATCATTCATAAAAGGATTTGAATGATTCTAACAGGCCTAGAGGACAATAAAAAAGGATTACAAACATATCTGCGTTGTAATTGAAGCATCATTTGCTTTTATTGTTGAATCCCATGCAGAAACGTTTTTCAAAAATGACAGTAATTTAGTATTTTCTGAATCATTTATAAAAAGATTTGAATGATTCTAACAGGCCTAGAGGACAATAAAAAAGGATTACAAAAATATCTGCCTTGAAATTGAAGCATCATTTGCTTTTATTGTTGAATCCCATGCAGAAACGTTTTTCAAAAATGACAGTAATTTAGTATTTTCTGAATCATTCATAAAAAGATTTGAATGATTCTAACAGGCCTAGAGGACAATAAAAAAGGATAACAAACATATCTGCGTTGAAATTGAAGCATCATTTGCTTTTATTGTTGAATCCCATGCAGAAACATTTTTTAAAAATGACAGTAATTTAGTATTTTCTGAATCATTCATAAAAAGATTTGAATGATTCTAACAGGCCTAGAGGACAATAAAAAAGGATTACAAACATATCTGCGTTGTAATTGAAGCATCATTTGCTTTTATTGTTGAATCCCATGCAGAAACATTTTTCAAAAATGACAGTAATTTAGTATTTTCTGAATCATTCATAAAAGGATTTGAATGATTCTAACAGGCCTAGAGGACAATAAAAAAGGATTACAAACATATCTGCGTTGTAATTGAAGCATCATTTGCTTTTATTGTTGAATCCCATGCAGAAACGTTTTTCAAAAATGACAGTAATTTAGTATTTTCTGAATCATTTATAAAAAGATTTGAATGATTCTAACAGGCCTAGAGGACAATAAAAAAGGATTACAAAAATATCTGCCTTGAAATTGAAGCATCATTTGCTTTTATTGTTGAATCCCATGCAGAAACGTTTTTCAAAAATGACAGTAATTTAGTATTTTCTGAATCATTCATAAAAGGATATAGATGATTCTAACAGGCCTAGAGGACAATAAAAAAGGATTACAAACATATCTGCGTTGTAATTGAAGCATCATTTGCTTTTATTGTTGAATCCCATGCAGAAACGTTTTTCAAAAATGACAGTAATTTAGTATTTTCTGAATCATTCATAAAAAGATTTGAATGATTCTAACAGGCCTAGAGGACAATAAAAAAGGATTACAAACATTTCTGCCTTGAAATTGAAGCATCATTTGCTTTTATTGTTGAATCCCATGCAGAAACGTTTTTCAAAAATGACAGTAATTTAGTATTTTCTGAATCATTCATAAAAGGATATAGATGATTCTAACAGGCCTAGAGGACAATAAAAAAGGATTACAAACATATCTGCGTTGTAATTGAAGCATCATTTGCTTTTATTGTTGAATCCCATGCAGAAACGTTTTTCAAAAATGACAGTAATTTAGTATTTTCTGAATCATTCATAAAAAGATTTGAATGATTCTAACAGGCCTAGAGGACAATAAAAAAGGATTACAAACATTTCTGCCTTGAAATTGAAGCATCATTTGCTTTTATTGTTGAATCCCATGCAGAAACGTTTTTCAAAAATGACAGTAATTTAGTATTTTCTGAATCATTCATAAAAAGATTTGAATGATTCTAACAGGCCTAGAGGACAATAAAAAAGGATTACAAACATATCTGCGTTGAAATTGAAGCATCATTTGCTTTTATTGTTGAATCCCATGCAGAAACATTTTTCAAAAATGACAGTAATTTAGTATTTTCTGAATCATTTATAAAAAGATTTGAATGATTCTAACAGGCCTAGAGGACAATAAAAAAGGATTACAAACATATCTGCGTTGAAATTGAAGCATCATTTGCTTTTATTGTTGAATCTCATGCAGAAACATTTTTCAAAAATGACAGTAATTTAGTATTTTCTGAATCATTCATAAAAGGATTTGAATGATTCTAACAGGCCTAGAGGACAATAAAAAAGGATTACAAACATATCTGCGTTGTAATTGAAGCATCATTTGCTTTTATTGTTGAATCCCATGCAGAAACATTTTTCAAAAATGACAGTAATTTAGTATTTTCTGAATCATTCATAAAAAGATTTGAATGATTCTAACAGGCCTAAAGGACAATAAAAAAGGATTACAAACATATCTGCGTTGAAATTGAAGCATCATTTGCTTTTATTGTTGAATCCCATGCAGAAACATTTTTTAAAAATGACAGTAATTTAGTATTTTCTGAATCATTCATAAAAGGATTTGAATGATTCTAACAGGCCTAGAGGACAATAAAAAAGGATTACAAACATATCTGCGTTGTAATTGAAGCATCATTTGCTTTTATTGTTGAATCCCATGCAGAAACATTTTTCAAAAATGACAGTAATTTAGTATTTTCTGAATCATTCATAAAAAGATTTGAATGATTCTAACAGGCCTAGAGGACAATAAAAAAGGATAACAAACATATCTGCGTTGAAATTGAAGCATCATTTGCTTTTATTGTTGAATCCCATGCAGAAACATTTTTTAAAAATGACAGTAATTTAGTATTTTCTGAATCATTCATAAAAAGATTTGAATGATTCTAACAGGCCTAGAGGACAATAAAAAAGGATTACAAACATATCTGCGTTGTAATTGAAGCATCATTTGCTTTTATTGTTGAATCCCATGCAGAAACATTTTTCAAAAATGACAGTAATTTAGTATTTTCTGAATCATTCATAAAAGGATTTGAATGATTCTAACAGGCCTAGAGGACAATAAAAAAGGATTACAAACATATCTGCGTTGTAATTGAAGCATCATTTGCTTTTATTGTTGAATCCCATGCAGAAACGTTTTTCAAAAATGACAGTAATTTAGTATTTTCTGAATCATTTATAAAAAGATTTGAATGATTCTAACAGGCATAGAGGACAATAAAAAAGGATTACAAAAATATCTGCCTTGAAATTGAAGCATCATTTGCTTTTATTGTTGAATCCCATGCAGAAACGTTTTTCAAAAATGACAGTAATTTAGTATTTTCTGAATCATTCATAAAAGGATATAGATGATTCTAACAGGCCTAGAGGACAATAAAAAAGGATTACAAACATATCTGCGTTGTAATTGAAGCATCATTTGCTTTTATTGTTGAATCCCATGCAGAAACGTTTTTCAAAAATGACAGTAATTTAGTATTTTCTGAATCATTCATAAAAAGATTTGAATGATTCTAACAGGCCTAGAGGACAATAAAAAAGGATTACAAACATTTCTGCCTTGAAATTGAAGCATCATTTGCTTTTATTGTTGAATCCCATGCAGAAACGTTTTTCAAAAATGACAGTAATTTAGTATTTTCTGAATCATTCATAAAAAGATTTGAATGATTCTAACAGGCCTAGAGGACAATAAAAAAGGATTACAAACATATCTGCGTTGAAATTGAAGCATCATTTGCTTTTATTGTTGAATCCCATGCAGAAACATTTTTCAAAAATGACAGTAATTTAGTATTTTCTGAATCATTTATAAAAAGATTTGAATGATTCTAACAGGCCTAGAGGACAATAAAAAAGGATTACAAACATATCTGCGTTGAAATTGAAGCATCATTTGCTTTTATTGTTGAATCCCATGCAGAAACGTTTTTCAAAAATGACAGTAATTTAGTATTTTCTGAATCATTCATAAAAGGATATAGATGATTCTAACAGGCCTAGAGGACAATAAAAAAGGATTACAAACATATCTGCGTTGTAATTGAAGCATCATTTGCTTTTATTGTTGAATCTCATGCAGAAACATTTTTCAAAAATGACAGTAATTTAGTATTTTCTGAATCATTCATAAAAGGATTTGAATGATTCTAACAGGCCTAGAGGACAATAAAAAAGGATTACAAACATATCTGCGTTGTAATTGAAGCATCATTTGCTTTTATTGTTGAATCCCATGCAGAAACATTTTTCAAAAATGACAGTAATTTAGTATTTTCTGAATCATTCATAAAAAGATTTGAATGATTCTAACAGGCCTAGAGGACAATAAAAAAGGATAACAAACATATCTGCGTTGAAATTGAAGCATCATTTGCTTTTATTGTTGAATCCCATGCAGAAACATTTTTTAAAAATGACAGTAATTTAGTATTTTCTGAATCATTCATAAAAGGATTTGAATGATTCTAACAGGCCTAGAGGACAATAAAAAAGGATTACAAACATATCTGCGTTGTAATTGAAGCATCATTTGCTTTTATTGTTGAATCCCATGCAGAAACATTTTTCAAAAATGACAGTAATTTAGTATTTTCTGAATCATTCATAAAAAGATTTGAATGATTCTAACAGGCCTAGAGGACAATAAAAAAGGATAACAAACATATCTGCGTTGAAATTGAAGCATCATTTGCTTTTATTGTTGAATCCCATGCAGAAACATTTTTTAAAAATGACAGTAATTTAGTATTTTCTGAATCATTCATAAAAAGATTTGAATGATTCTAACAGGCCTAGAGGACAATAAAAAAGGATTACAAACATATCTGCGTTGTAATTGAAGCATCATTTGCTTTTATTGTTGAATCCCATGCAGAAACATTTTTCAAAAATGACAGTAATTTAGTATTTTCTGAATCATTCATAAAAGGATTTGAATGATTCTAACAGGCCTAGAGGACAATAAAAAAGGATTACAAACATATCTGCGTTGTAATTGAAGCATCATTTGCTTTTATTGTTGAATCCCATGCAGAAACGTTTTTCAAAAATGACAGTAATTTAGTATTTTCTGAATCATTTATAAAAAGATTTGAATGATTCTAACAGGCCTAGAGGACAATAAAAAAGGATTACAAAAATATCTGCCTTGAAATTGAAGCATCATTTGCTTTTATTGTTGAATCCCATGCAGAAACGTTTTTCAAAAATGACAGTAATTTAGTATTTTCTGAATCATTCATAAAAGGATATAGATGATTCTAACAGGCCTAGAGGACAATAAAAAAGGATTACAAACATATCTGCGTTGTAATTGAAGCATCATTTGCTTTTATTGTTGAATCCCATGCAGAAACGTTTTTCAAAAATGACAGTAATTTAGTATTTTCTGAATCATTTATAAAAAGATTTGAATGATTCTAACAGGCCTAGAGGACAATAAAAAAGGATTACAAAAATATCTGCCTTGAAATTGAAGCATCATTTGCTTTTATTGTTGAATCCCATGCAGAAACATTTTTCAAAAATGACAGTAATTTAGTATTTTCTGAATCATTTATAAAAAGATTTGAATGATTCTAACAGGCCTAGAGGACAATAAAAAAGGATTACAAAAATATCTGCCTTGAAATTGAAGCATCATTTGCTTTTATTGTTGAATCCCATGCAGAAACATTTTTCAAAAATGACAGTAATTTAGTATTTTCTGAATCATTTATAAAAAGATTTGAATGATTCTAACAGGCCTAGAGGACAATAAAAAAGGATTACAAAAATATCTGCCTTGAAATTGAAGCATCATTTGCTTTTATTGTTGAATCCCATGCAGAAACGTTTTTCAAAAATGACAGTAATTTAGTATTTTCTGAATCATTCATAAAAGGATATAGATGATTCTAACAGGCCTAGAGGACAATAAAAAAGGATTACAAACATATCTGCGTTGTAATTGAAGCATCATTTGCTTTTATTGTTGAATCCCATGCAGAAACGTTTTTCAAAAATGACAGTAATTTAGTATTTTCTGAATCATTCATAAAAGGATATAGATGATTCTAACAGGCCTAGAGGACAATAAAAAAGGATTACAAACATATCTGCGTTGTAATTGAAGCATCATTTGCTTTTATTGTTGAATCTCATGCAGAAACATTTTTCAAAAATGACAGTAATTTAGTATTTTCTGAATCATTCATAAAAGGATTTGAATGATTCTAACAGGCCTAGAGGACAATAAAAAAGGATTACAAACATATCTGCGTTGTAATTGAAGCATCATTTGCTTTTATTGTTGAATCTCATGCAGAAACATTTTTCAAAAATGACAGTAATTTAGTATTTTCTGAATCATTCATAAAAGGATTTGAATGATTCTAACAGGCCTAGAGGACAATAAAAAAGGATTACAAACATATCTGCGTTGTAATTGAAGCATCATTTGCTTTTATTGTTGAATCCCATGCAGAAACGTTTTTCAAAAATGACAGTAATTTAGTATTTTCTGAATCATTCATAAAAGGATATAGATGATTCTAACAGGCCTAGAGGACAATAAAAAAGGATTACAAACATATCTGCGTTGTAATTGAAGCATCATTTGCTTTTATTGTTGAATCCCATGCAGAAACGTTTTTCAAAAATGACAGTAATTTAGTATTTTCTGAATCATTCATAAAAGGATATAGATGATTCTAACAGGCCTAGAGGACAATAAAAAAGGATTACAAACATATCTGCGTTGTAATTGAAGCATCATTTGCTTTTATTGTTGAATCTCATGCAGAAACATTTTTCAAAAATGACAGTAATTTAGTATTTTCTGAATCATTCATAAAAGGATTTGAATGATTCTAACAGGCCTAGAGGACAATAAAAAAGGATTACAAACATATCTGCGTTGTAATTGAAGCATCATTTGCTTTTATTGTTGAATCTCATGCAGAAACATTTTTCAAAAATGACAGTAATTTAGTATTTTCTGAATCATTCATAAAAGGATTTGAATGATTCTAACAGGCCTAGAGGACAATAAAAAAGGATTACAAACATATCTGCGTTGTAATTGAAGCATCATTTGCTTTTATTGTTGAATCTCATGCAGAAACATTTTTCAAAAATGACAGTAATTTAGTATTTTCTGAATCATTCATAAAAGGATTTGAATGATTCTAACAGGCCTAGAGGACAATAAAAAAGGATTACAAACATATCTGCGTTGTAATTGAAGCATCATTTGCTTTTATTGTTGAATCCCATGCAGAAACATTTTTCAAAAATGACAGTAATTTAGTATTTTCTGAATCATTCATAAAAGGATTTGAATGATTCTAACAGGCCTAGAGGACAATAAAAAAGGATTACAAACATATCTGCGTTGTAATTGAAGCATCATTTGCTTTTATTGTTGAATCCCATGCAGAAACGTTTTTCAAAAATGACAGTAATTTAGTATTTTCTGAATCATTTATAAAAAGATTTGAATGATTCTAACAGGCCTAGAGGACAATAAAAAAGGATTACAAAAATATCTGCCTTGAAATTGAAGCATCATTTGCTTTTATTGTTGAATCCCATGCAGAAACGTTTTTCAAAAATGACAGTAATTTAGTATTTTCTGAATCATTCATAAAAGGATATAGATGATTCTAACAGGCCTAGAGGACAATAAAAAAGGATTACAAACATATCTGCGTTGTAATTGAAGCATCATTTGCTTTTATTGTTGAATCCCATGCAGAAACGTTTTTCAAAAATGACAGTAATTTAGTATTTTCTGAATCATTCATAAAAGGATATAGATGATTCTAACAGGCCTAGAGGACAATAAAAAAGGATTACAAAAATATCTGCCTTGAAATTGAAGCATCATTTGCTTTTATTGTTGAATCCCATGCAGAAACGTTTTTCAAAAATGACAGTAATTTAGTATTTTCTGAATCATTCATAAAAGGATATAGATGATTCTAACAGGCCTAGAGGACAATAAAAAAGGATTACAAACATATCTGCGTTGTAATTGAAGCATCATTTGCTTTTATTGTTGAATCTCATGCAGAAACATTTTTCAAAAATGACAGTAATTTAGTATTTTCTGAATCATTCATAAAAGGATTTGAATGATTCTAACAGGCCTAGAGGACAATAAAAAAGGATTACAAACATATCTGCGTTGTAATTGAAGCATCATTTGCTTTTATTGTTGAATCTCATGCAGAAACATTTTTCAAAAATGACAGTAATTTAGTATTTTCTGAATCATTCATAAAAGGATTTGAATGATTCTAACAGGCCTAGAGGACAATAAAAAAGGATTACAAACATATCTGCGTTGTAATTGAAGCATCATTTGCTTTTATTGTTGAATCCCATGCAGAAACATTTTTCAAAAATGACAGTAATTTAGTATTTTCTGAATCATTCATAAAAGGATTTGAATGATTCTAACAGGCCTAGAGGACAATAAAAAAGGATTACAAACATATCTGCGTTGTAATTGAAGCATCATTTGCTTTTATTGTTGAATCCCATGCAGAAACGTTTTTCAAAAATGACAGTAATTTAGTATTTTCTGAATCATTTATAAAAAGATTTGAATGATTCTAACAGGCCTAGAGGACAATAAAAAAGGATTACAAAAATATCTGCCTTGAAATTGAAGCATCATTTGCTTTTATTGTTGAATCCCATGCAGAAACGTTTTTCAAAAATGACAGTAATTTAGTATTTTCTGAATCATTTATAAAAAGATTTGAATGATTCTAACAGGCCTAGAGGACAATAAAAAAGGATTACAAACATATCTGCGTTGTAATTGAAGCATCATTTGCTTTTATTGTTGAATCCCATGCAGAAACGTTTTTCAAAAATGACAGTAATTTAGTATTTTCTGAATCATTCATAAAAGGATATAGATGATTCTAACAGGCCTAGAGGACAATAAAAAAGGATTACAAAAATATCTGCCTTGAAATTGAAGCATCATTTGCTTTTATTGTTGAATCCCATGCAGAAACGTTTTTCAAAAATGACAGTAATTTAGTATTTTCTGAATCATTCATAAAAGGATATAGATGATTCTAACAGGCCTAGAGGACAATAAAAAAGGATTACAAACATATCTGCGTTGTAATTGAAGCATCATTTGCTTTTATTGTTGAATCTCATGCAGAAACATTTTTCAAAAATGACAGTAATTTAGTATTTTCTGAATCATTCATAAAAGGATTTGAATGATTCTAACAGGCCTAGAGGACAATAAAAAAGGATTACAAACATATCTGCGTTGTAATTGAAGCATCATTTGCTTTTATTGTTGAATCTCATGCAGAAACATTTTTCAAAAATGACAGTAATTTAGTATTTTCTGAATCATTCATAAAAGGATTTGAATGATTCTAACAGGCCTAGAGGACAATAAAAAAGGATTACAAACATATCTGCGTTGTAATTGAAGCATCATTTGCTTTTATTGTTGAATCCCATGCAGAAACATTTTTCAAAAATGACAGTAATTTAGTATTTTCTGAATCATTCATAAAAGGATTTGAATGATTCTAACAGGCCTAGAGGACAATAAAAAAGGATTACAAACATATCTGCGTTGTAATTGAAGCATCATTTGCTTTTATTGTTGAATCCCATGCAGAAACGTTTTTCAAAAATGACAGTAATTTAGTATTTTCTGAATCATTTATAAAAAGATTTGAATGATTCTAACAGGCCTAGAGGACAATAAAAAAGGATTACAAAAATATCTGCCTTGAAATTGAAGCATCATTTGCTTTTATTGTTGAATCCCATGCAGAAACGTTTTTCAAAAATGACAGTAATTTAGTATTTTCTGAATCATTTATAAAAAGATTTGAATGATTCTAACAGGCCTAGAGGACAATAAAAAAGGATTACAAAAATATCTGCCTTGAAATTGAAGCATCATTTGCTTTTATTGTTGAATCCCATGCAGAAACATTTTTCAAAAATGACAGTAATTTAGTATTTTCTGAATCATTTATAAAAAGATTTGAATGATTCTAACAGGCCTAGAGGACAATAAAAAAGGATTACAAAAATATCTGCCTTGAAATTGAAGCATCATTTGCTTTTATTGTTGAATCCCATGCAGAAACATTTTTCAAAAATGACAGTAATTTAGTATTTTCTGAATCATTTATAAAAAGATTTGAATGATTCTAACAGGCCTAGAGGACAATAAAAAAGGATTACAAAAATATCTGCCTTGAAATTGAAGCATCATTTGCTTTTATTGTTGAATCCCATGCAGAAACGTTTTTCAAAAATGACAGTAATTTAGTATTTTCTGAATCATTCATAAAAGGATATAGATGATTCTAACAGGCCTAGAGGACAATAAAAAAGGATTACAAACATATCTGCGTTGTAATTGAAGCATCATTTGCTTTTATTGTTGAATCCCATGCAGAAACGTTTTTCAAAAATGACAGTAATTTAGTATTTTCTGAATCATTCATAAAAGGATATAGATGATTCTAACAGGCCTAGAGGACAATAAAAAAGGATTACAAACATATCTGCGTTGTAATTGAAGCATCATTTGCTTTTATTGTTGAATCTCATGCAGAAACATTTTTCAAAAATGACAGTAATTTAGTATTTTCTGAATCATTCATAAAAGGATTTGAATGATTCTAACAGGCCTAGAGGACAATAAAAAAGGATTACAAACATATCTGCGTTGTAATTGAAGCATCATTTGCTTTTATTGTTGAATCTCATGCAGAAACATTTTTCAAAAATGACAGTAATTTAGTATTTTCTGAATCATTCATAAAAGGATTTGAATGATTCTAACAGGCCTAGAGGACAATAAAAAAGGATTACAAACATATCTGCGTTGTAATTGAAGCATCATTTGCTTTTATTGTTGAATCTCATGCAGAAACATTTTTCAAAAATGACAGTAATTTAGTATTTTCTGAATCATTCATAAAAAGATTTGAATGATTCTAACAGGCCTAGAGGACAATAAAAAAGGATTACAAAAATATCTGCCTTGAAATTGAAGCATCATTTGCTTTTATTGTTGAATCCCATGCAGAAACATTTTTCAAAAATGACAGTAATTTAGTATTTTCTGAATCATTTATAAAAAGATTTGAATGATTCTAACAGGCCTAGAGGACAATAAAAAAGGATTACAAAAATATCTGCCTTGAAATTGAAGCATCATTTGCTTTTATTGTTGAATCCCATGCAGAAACGTTTTTCAAAAATGACAGTAATTTAGTATTTTCTGAATCATTCATAAAAGGATATAGATGATTCTAACAGGCCTAGAGGACAATAAAAAAGGATTACAAACATATCTGCGTTGTAATTGAAGCATCATTTGCTTTTATTGTTGAATCCCATGCAGAAACGTTTTTCAAAAATGACAGTAATTTAGTATTTTCTGAATCATTCATAAAAGGATATAGATGATTCTAACAGGCCTAGAGGACAATAAAAAAGGATTACAAACATATCTGCGTTGTAATTGAAGCATCATTTGCTTTTATTGTTGAATCTCATGCAGAAACATTTTTCAAAAATGACAGTAATTTAGTATTTTCTGAATCATTCATAAAAGGATTTGAATGATTCTAACAGGCCTAGAGGACAATAAAAAAGGATTACAAACATATCTGCGTTGTAATTGAAGCATCATTTGCTTTTATTGTTGAATCTCATGCAGAAACATTTTTCAAAAATGACAGTAATTTAGTATTTTCTGAATCATTCATAAAAGGATTTGAATGATTCTAACAGGCCTAGAGGACAATAAAAAAGGATTACAAACATATCTGCGTTGAAATTGAAGCATCATTTGCTTTTATTGTTGAATCCCATGCAGAAACATTTTTCAAAAATGACAGTAATTTAGTATTTTCTGAATCATTCATAAAAAGATTTGAATGATTCTAACAGGCCTAGAGGACAATAAAAAAGGATTACAAACATATCTGCGTTGTAATTGAAGCATCATTTGCTTTTATTGTTGAATCCCATGCAGAAACATTTTTCAAAAATGACAGTAATTTAGTATTTTCTGAATCATTCATAAAAAGATTTGAATGATTCTAACAGGCCTAGAGGACAATAAAAAAGGATTACAAACATATCTGCGTTGAAATTGAAGCATCATTTGCTTTTATTGTTGAATCCCATGCAGAAACATTTTTCAAAAATGACAGTAATTTAGTATTTTCTGAATCATTCATAAAAAGATTTGAATGATTCTAACAGGCCTAGAGGACAATAAAAAAGGATTACAAACATATCTGCGTTGAAATTGAAGCATCATTTGCTTTTATTGTTGAATCCCATGCAGAAACATTTTTCAAAAATGACAGTAATTTAGTATTTTCTGAATCATTCATAAAAAGATTTGAATGATTCTAACAGGCCTAGAGGACAATAAAAAAGGATTACAAACATATCTGCGTTGAAATTGAAGCATCATTTGCTTTTATTGTTGAATCCCATGCAGAAACATTTTTCAAAAATGACAGTAATTTAGTATTTTCTGAATCATTCATAAAAAGATTTGAATGATTCTAACAGGCCTAGAGGACAATAAAAAAGGATTACAAACATATCTGCGTTGAAATTGAAGCATCATTTGCTTTTATTGTTGAATCCCATGCAGAAACATTTTTTAAAAATGACAGTAATTTAGTATTTTCTGAATCATTTATAAAAAGATTTGAATGATTCTAACAGGCCTAGAGGACAATAAAAAAGGATTACAAACATATATGCGTTGTAATTGAAGCATCATTTGCTTTTATTGTTGAATCCCATGCAGAAACATTTTTTAAAAATGACAGTAATTTAGTATTTTCTGAATCATTTATAAAAAGATTTGAATGATTCTAACAGGCCTAGAGGACAATAAAAAAGGATTACAAACATATCTGCGTTGTAATTGAAGCATCATTTGCTTTTATTGTTGAATCCCATGCAGAAACATTTTTCAAAAATGACTGTAATTTAGTATTTTCTGAATCATTCATAAAAGGATATAGATGATTCTAACAGGCCTTGAGGACAATAAAAAAGGATTACAAACATATATGCGTTGTAATTGAAGCATCATTTGCTTTTATTGTTGAATCCCAAGCAGAAACATTTTTCAAAAATGACTGTAATTTAGTATTTTCTGAATCATTCATAAAAAGATTTGAATGATTCTAACAGGCCTAGAGGACAATAAAAAAGGATTACAAACATATCTGCGTTGTAATTGAAGCATCATTTGCTTTTATTGTTGAATCCCATGCAGAAACATTTTTCAAAAATGACAGTAATTTAGTATTTTCTGAATCATTCATAAAAAGATTTGAATGATTCTAACAGGCCTAGAGGACAATAAAAAAGGATTACAAACATATCTGCGTTGTAATTGAAGCATCATTTGCTTTTATTGTTGAATCCCATGCAGAAACATTTTTCAAAAATGACTGTAATTTAGTATTTTCTGAATCATTCATAAAAAGATTTGAATGATTCTAACAGGCCTAGAGGACAATAAAAAAGGATTACAAACATATCTGCGTTGTAATTGAAGCATCATTTGCTTTTATTGTTGAATCCCATGCAGAAACATTTTTCAAAAATGACAGTAATTTAGTATTTTCTGAATCATTCATAAAAAGATTTGAATGATTCTAACAGGCCTAGAGGACAATAAAAAAGGATTACAAACATATCTGCGTTGAAATTGAAGCATCATTTGCTTTTATTGTTGAATCCCATGCAGAAACATTTTTCAAAAATGACAGTAATTTAGTATTTTCTGAATCATTCATAAAAAGATTTGAATGATTCTAACAGGCCTAGAGGACAATAAAAAAGGATTACAAACATATCTGCGTTGAAATTGAAGCATCATTTGCTTTTATTGTTGAATCCCATGCAGAAACATTTTTCAAAAATGACCGTAATTTAGTATTTTCTGAATCATTCATAAAAAGATTTGAATGATTCTAACAGGCCTAGAGGACAATAAAAAAGGATTACAAACATATCTGCGTTGTAATTGAAGCATCATTTGCTTTTATTGTTGAATCCCATGCAGAAACATTTTTCAAAAATGACCGTAATTTAGTATTTTCTGAATCATTCATAAAAAGATTTGAATGATTCTAACAGGCCTAGAGGACAATAAAAAAGGATTACAAACATATCTGCGTTGTAATTGAAGCATCATTTGCTTTTATTGTTGAATCCCATGCAGAAACATTTTTCAAAAATGACAGTAATTTAGTATTTTCTGAATCATTCATAAAAAGATTTGAATGATTCTAACAGGCCTAGAGGACAATAAAAAAGGATTACAAACATATCTGCGTTGAAATTGAAGCATCATTTGCTTTTATTGTTGAATCCCATGCAGAAACATTTTTCAAAAATGACAGTAATTTAGTATTTTCTGAATCATTCATAAAAAGATTTGAATGATTCTAACAGGCCTTGAGGACAATAAAAAAGGATTACAAACATATATGCGTTGTAATTGAAGCATCATTTGCTTTTATTGTTGAATCCCATGCAGAAACATTTTTCAAAAATGACTGTAATTTAGTATTTTCTGAATCATTCATAAAAAGATTTGAATGATTCTAACAGGCCTAGAGGACAATAAAAAAGGATTACAAACATATCTGCGTTGTAATTGAAGCATCATTTGCTTTTATTGTTGAATCCCATGCAGAAACATTTTTCAAAAATGACAGTAATTTAGTATTTTCTGAATCATTCATAAAAAGATTTGAATGATTCTAACAGGCCTAGAGGACAATAAAAAAGGATTACAAACATATCTGCGTTGAAATTGAAGCATCATTTGCTTTTATTGTTGAATCCCATGCAGAAACATTTTTCAAAAATGACAGTAATTTAGTATTTTCTGAATCATTCATAAAAAGATTTGAATGATTCTAACACGCCTAGAGGACAATAAAAAAGGATTACAAACATATCTGCGTTGAAATTGAAGCATCATTTGCTTTTATTGTTGAATCCCATGCAGAAACATTTTTCAAAAATGACAGTAATTTAGTATTTTCTGAATCATTTATAAAAAGATTTGAATGATTCTAACAGGCCTAGAGGACAATAAAAAAGGATTACAAACATATCTGCGTTGTAATTGAAGCATCATTTGCTTTTATTGTTGAATCCCATGCAGAAACATTTTTCAAAAATGACAGTAATTTAGTATTTTCTGAATCATTCATAAAAAGATTTGAATGATTCTAACAGGCCTAGAGGACAATAAAAAAGGATTACAAACATATCTGCGTTGTAATTGAAGCATCATTTGCTTTTATTGTTGAATCCCATGCAGAAACATTTTTCAAAAATGACTGTAATTTAGTATTTTCTGAATCATTCATAAAAAGATTTGAATGATTCTAACAGGCCTAGAGGACAATAAAAAAGGATTACAAACATATCTGCGTTGTAATTGAAGCATCATTTGCTTTTATTGTTGAATCCCATGCAGAAACATTTTTCAAAAATGACAGTAATTTAGTATTTTCTGAATCATTCATAAAAAGATTTGAATGATTCTAACAGGCCTAGAGGACAATAAAAAAGGATTACAAACATATCTGCGTTGAAATTGAAGCATCATTTGCTTTTATTGTTGAATCCCATGCAGAAACATTTTTCAAAAATGACAGTAATTTAGTATTTTCTGAATCATTCATAAAAAGATTTGAATGATTCTAACAGGCCTAGAGGACAATAAAAAAGGATTACAAACATATCTGCGTTGAAATTGAAGCATCATTTGCTTTTATTGTTGAATCCCATGCAGAAACATTTTTCAAAAATGACAGTAATTTAGTATTTTCTGAATCATTCATAAAAAGATTTGAATGATTCTAACAGGCCTAGAGGACAATAAAAAAGGATTACAAACATATCTGCGTTGAAATTGAAGCATCATTTGCTTTTATTGTTGAATCCCATGCAGAAACATTTTTTAAAAATGACAGTAATTTAGTATTTTCTGAATCATTTATAAAAAGATTTGAATGATTCTAACAGGCCTAGAGGACAATAAAAAAGGATTACAAACATATCTGCGTTGTAATTGAAGCATCATTTGCTTTTATTGTTGAATCCCATGCAGAAACATTTTTCAAAAATGACTGTAATTTAGTATTTTCTGAATCATTCATAAAAAGATTTGAATGATTCTAACAGGCCTAGAGGACAATAAAAAAGGATTACAAACATATCTGCGTTGTAATTGAAGCATCATTTGCTTTTATTGTTGAATCCCATGCAGAAACATTTTTCAAAAATGACAGTAATTTAGTATTTTCTGAATCATTCATAAAAAGATTTGAATGATTCTAACAGGCCTAGAGGACAATAAAAAAGGATTACAAACATATCTGCGTTGAAATTGAAGCATCATTTGCTTTTATTGTTGAATCCCATGCAGAAACATTTTTCAAAAATGACAGTAATTTAGTATTTTCTGAATCATTCATAAAAAGATTTGAATGATTCTAACAGGCCTAGAGGACAATAAAAAAGGATTACAAACATATCTGCGTTGAAATTGAAGCATCATTTGCTTTTATTGTTGAATCCCATGCAGAAACATTTTTCAAAAATGACAGTAATTTAGTATTTTCTGAATCATTCATAAAAAGATTTGAATGATTCTAACAGGCCTAGAGGACAATAAAAAAGGATTACAAACATATCTGCGTTGAAATTGAAGCATCATTTGCTTTTATTGTTGAATCCCATGCAGAAACATTTTTTAAAAATGACAGTAATTTAGTATTTTCTGAATCATTTATAAAAAGATTTGAATGATTCTAACAGGCCTAGAGGACAATAAAAAAGGATTACAAACATATCTGCGTTGTAATTGAAGCATCATTTGCTTTTATTGTTGAATCCCATGCAGAAACATTTTTCAAAAATGACAGTAATTTAGTATTTTCTGAATCATTCATAAAAGGATATAGATGATTCTAACAGGCCTTGAGGACAATAAAAAAGGATTACAAACATATCTGCGTTGTAATTGAAGCATCATTTGCTTTTATTGTTGAATCCCATGCAGAAACATTTTTCAAAAATGACTGTAATTTAGTATTTTCTGAATCATTCATAAAAAGATTTGAATGATTCTAACAGGCCTAGAGGACAATAAAAAAGGATTACAAACATATCTGCGTTGTAATTGAAGCATCATTTGCTTTTATTGTTGAATCCCATGCAGAAACATTTTTCAAAAATGACAGTAATTTAGTATTTTCTGAATCATTCATAAAAAGATTTGAATGATTCTAACAGGCCTAGAGGACAATAAAAAAGGATTACAAACATATCTGCGTTGAAATTGAAGCATCATTTGCTTTTATTGTTGAATCCCATGCAGAAACATTTTTCAAAAATGACAGTAATTTAGTATTTTCTGAATCATTCATAAAAAGATTTGAATGATTCTAACAGGCCTAGAGGACAATAAAAAAGGATTACAAACATATCTGCGTTGAAATTGAAGCATCATTTGCTTTTATTGTTGAATCCCATGCAGAAACATTTTTTAAAAATGACAGTAATTTAGTATTTTCTGAATCATTTATAAAAAGATTTGAATGATTCTAACAGGCCTAGAGGACAATAAAAAAGGATTACAAACATATCTGCGTTGAAATTGAAGCATCATTTGCTTTTATTGTTGAATCCCATGCAGAAACATTTTTCAAAAATGACAGTAATTTAGTATTTTCTGAATCATTCATAAAAAGATTTGAATGATTCTAACAGGCCTAGAGGACAATAAAAAAGGATTACAAACATATCTGCGTTGAAATTGAAGCATCATTTGCTTTTATTGTTGAATCCCATGCAGAAACATTTTTCAAAAATGACAGTAATTTAGTATTTTCTGAATCATTCATAAAAAGATTTGAATGATTCTAACAGGCCTAGAGGACAATAAAAAAGGATTACAAACATATCTGCGTTGTAATTGAAGCATCATTTGCTTTTATTGTTGAATCCCATGCAGAAACATTTTTCAAAAATGACAGTAATTTAGTATTTTCTGAATCATTCATAAAAAGATTTGAATGATTCTAACAGGCCTAGAGGACAATAAAAAAGGATTACAAACATATCTGCGTTGAAATTGAAGCATCATTTGCTTTTATTGTTGAATCCCATGCAGAAACATTTTTCAAAAATGACAGTAATTTAGTATTTTCTGAATCATTCATAAAAAGATTTGAATGATTCTAACAGGCCTAGAGGACAATAAAAAAGGATTACAAACATATCTGCGTTGAAATTGAAGCATCATTTGCTTTTATTGTTGAATCCCATGCAGAAACATTTTTTAAAAATGACAGTAATTTAGTATTTTCTGAATCATTCATAAAAAGATTTGAATGATTCTAACAGGCCTAGAGGACAATAAAAAAGGATTACAAACATATCTGCGTTGAAATTGAAGCATCATTTGCTTTTATTGTTGAATCCCATGCAGAAACATTTTTCAAAAATGACTGTAATTTAGTATTTTCTGAATCATTCATAAAAGGATATAGATGATTCTAACAGGCCTTGAGGACAATAAAAAAGGATTACAAACATATCTGCGTTGTAATTGAAGCATCATTTGCTTTTATTGTTGAATCCCATGCAGAAACATTTTTCAAAAATGACTGTAATTTAGTATTTTCTGAATCATTCATAAAAAGATTTGAATGATTCTAACAGGCCTAGAGGACAATAAAAAAGGATTACAAACATATCTGCGTTGTAATTGAAGCATCATTTGCTTTTATTGTTGAATCCCATGCAGAAACATTTTTCAAAAATGACAGTAATTTAGTATTTTCTGAATCATTCATAAAAGGATTTGAATGATTCTAACAGGCCTAGAGGACAATAAAAAAGGATTACAAACATATCTGCGTTGAAATTGAAGCATCATTTGCTTTTATTGTTGAATCCCATGCAGAAACATTTTTCAAAAATGACTGTAATTTAGTATTTTCTGAATCATTCATAAAAGGATATAGATGATTCTAACAGGCCTTGAGGACAATAAAAAAGGATTACAAACATATCTGCGTTGTAATTGAAGCATCATTTGCTTTTATTGTTGAATCCCATGCAGAAACATTTTTCAAAAATGACTGTAATTTAGTATTTTCTGAATCATTCATAAAAAGATTTGAATGATTCTAACAGGCCTAGAGGACAATAAAAAAGGATTACAAACATATCTGCGTTGTAATTGAAGCATCATTTGCTTTTATTGTTGAATCCCATGCAGAAACATTTTTCAAAAATGACTGTAATTTAGTATTTTCTGAATCATTCATAAAAGGATTTGAATGATTCTAACAGGCCTAGAGGACAATAAAAAAGGATTACAAACATATCTGCGTTGTAATTGAAGCATCATTTGCTTTTATTGTTGAATCCCATGCAGAAACATTTTTCAAAAATGACTGTAATTTAGTATTTTCTGAATCATTCATAAAAAGATTTGAATGATTCTAACAGGCCTAGAGGACAATAAAAAAGGATTACAAACATATCTGCGTTGTAATTGAAGCATCATTTGCTTTTATTGTTGAATCCCATGCAGAAACATTTTTCAAAAATGACAGTAATTTAGTATTTTCTGAATCATTCATAAAAAGATTTGAATGATTCTAACAGGCCTAGAGGACAATAAAAAAGGATTACAAACATATCTGCGTTGAAATTGAAGCATCATTTGCTTTTATTGTTGAATCCCATGCAGAAACATTTTTCAAAAATGACTGTAATTTAGTATTTTCTGAATCATTCATAAAAGGATTTGAATGATTCTAACAGGCCTAGAGGACAATAAAAAAGGATTACAAACATATCTGCGTTGTAATTGAAGCATCATTTGCTTTTATTGTTGAATCCCATGCAGAAACATTTTTCAAAAATGACAGTAATTTAGTATTTTCTGAATCATTCATAAAAAGATTTGAATGATTCTAACAGGCCTAGAGGACAATAAAAAAGGATTACAAACATATCTGCGTTGAAATTGAAGCATCATTTGCTTTTATTGTTGAATCCCATGCAGAAACATTTTTTAAAAATGACAGTAATTTAGTATTTTCTGAATCATTTATAAAAAGATTTGAATGATTCTAACAGGCCTAGAGGACAATAAAAAAGGATTACAAACATATCTGCGTTGTAATTGAAGCATCATTTGCTTTTATTGTTGAATCCCATGCAGAAACATTTTTCAAAAATGACTATAATTTAGTATTTTCTGAATCATTCATAAAAAGATTTGAATGATTCTAACAGGCCTAGAGGACAATAAAAAAGGATTACAAACATATCTGCGTTGTAATTGAAGCATCATTTGCTTTTATTGTTGAATCCCATGCAGAAACATTTTTCAAAAATGACAGTAATTTAGTATTTTCTGAATCATTCATAAAAGGATATAGATGATTCTAACAGGCCTTGAGGACAATAAAAAAGGATTACAAACATATCTGCGTTGTAATTGAAGCATCATTTGCTTTTATTGTTGAATCCCATGCAGAAACATTTTTCAAAAATGACTGTAATTTAGTATTTTCTGAATCATTCATAAAAAGATTTGAATGATTCTAACAGGCCTAGAGGACAATAAAAAAGGATTACAAACATATCTGCGTTGTAATTGAAGCATCATTTGCTTTTATTGTTGAATCCCATGCAGAAACATTTTTCAAAAATGACAGTAATTTAGTATTTTCTGAATCATTCATAAAAAGATTTGAATGATTCTAACAGGCCTAGAGGACAATAAAAAAGGATTACAAACATATCTGCGTTGAAATTGAAGCATCATTTGCTTTTATTGTTGAATCCTATGCAGAAACATTTTTCAAAAATGACTGTAATTTAGTATTTTCTGAATCATTCATAAAAGGATTTGAATGATTCTAACAGGCCTAGAGGACAATAAAAAAGGATTACAAACATATCTGCGTTGTAATTGAAGCATCATTTGCTTTTATTGTTGAATCCCATGCAGAAACATTTTTCAAAAATGACAGTAATTTAGTATTTTCTGAATCATTCATAAAAAGATTTGAATGATTCTAACAGGCCTAGAGGACAATAAAAAAGGATTACAAACATATCTGCGTTGAAATTGAAGCATCATTTGCTTTTATTGTTGAATCCCATGCAGAAACATTTTTCAAAAATGACAGTAATTTAGTATTTTCTGAATCATTCATAAAAGGATATAGATGATTCTAACAGGCCTTGAGGACAATAAAAAAGGATTACAAACATATCTGCGTTGTAATTGAAGCATCATTTGCTTTTATTGTTGAATCCCATGCAGAAACATTTTTCAAAAATGACAGTAATTTAGTATTTTCTGAATCATTCATAAAAGGATATAGATGATTCTAACAGGCCTTGAGGACAATAAAAAAGGATTACAAACATATCTGCGTTGTAATTGAAGCATCATTTGCTTTTATTGTTGAATCCCATGCAGAAACATTTTTCAAAAATGACTGTAATTTAGTATTTTCTGAATCATTCATAAAAAGATTTGAATGATTCTAACAGGCCTAGAGGACAATAAAAAAGGATTACAAACATATCTGCGTTGTAATTGAAGCATCATTTGCTTTTATTGTTGAATCCCATGCAGAAACATTTTTCAAAAATGACAGTAATTTAGTATTTTCTGAATCATTCATAAAAAGATTTGAATGATTCTAACAGGCCTAGAGGACAATAAAAAAGGATTACAAACATATCTGCGTTGAAATTGAAGCATCATTTGCTTTTATTGTTGAATCCTATGCAGAAACATTTTTCAAAAATGACTGTAATTTAGTATTTTCTGAATCATTCATAAAAGGATTTGAATGATTCTAACAGGCCTAGAGGACAATAAAAAAGGATTACAAACATATCTGCGTTGTAATTGAAGCATCATTTGCTTTTATTGTTGAATCCCATGCAGAAACATTTTTCAAAAA
This sequence comes from Panagrolaimus superbus, assembly GCA_964035985.1. Taxonomy (NCBI): domain Eukaryota; kingdom Metazoa; phylum Nematoda; class Chromadorea; order Rhabditida; family Panagrolaimidae; genus Panagrolaimus; species Panagrolaimus superbus. The sequence continues at coordinate 14,259,907 of OZ038359.1, forward strand.
TGACAGTAATTTAGTATTTTCTGAATCATTCATAAAAAGATTTGAATGATTCTAACAGGCCTAGAGGACAATAAAAAAGGATTACAAACATATCTGCGTTGAAATTGAAGCATCATTTGCTTTTATTGTTGAATCCCATGCAGAAACATTTTTTAAAAATGACAGTAATTTAGTATTTTCTGAATCATTTATAAAAAGATTTGAATGATTCTAACAGGCCTAGAGGACAATAAAAAAGGATTACAAACATATCTGCGTTGTAATTGAAGCATCATTTGCTTTTATTGTTGAATCCCATGCAGAAACATTTTTCAAAAATGACTGTAATTTAGTATTTTCTGAATCATTCATAAAAGGATATAGATGATTCTAACAGGCCTTGAGGACAATAAAAAAGGATTACAAACATATCTGCGTTGTAATTGAAGCATCATTTGCTTTTATTGTTGAATCCCATGCAGAAACATTTTTCAAAAATGACTGTAATTTAGTATTTTCTGAATCATTCATAAAAAGATTTGAATGATTCTAACAGGCCTAGAGGACAATAAAAAAGGATTACAAACATATCTGCGTTGTAATTGAAGCATCATTTGCTTTTATTGTTGAATCCCATGCAGAAACATTTTTCAAAAATGACAGTAATTTAGTATTTTCTGAATCATTCATAAAAGGATTTGAATGATTCTAACAGGCCTAGAGGACAATAAAAAAGGATTACAAACATATCTGCGTTGAAATTGAAGCATCATTTGCTTTTATTGTTGAATCCCATGCAGAAACATTTTTCAAAAATGACTGTAATTTAGTATTTTCTGAATCATTCATAAAAGGATATAGATGATTCTAACAGGCCTTGAGGACAATAAAAAAGGATTACAAACATATCTGCGTTGTAATTGAAGCATCATTTGCTTTTATTGTTGAATCCCATGCAGAAACATTTTTCAAAAATGACTGTAATTTAGTATTTTCTGAATCATTCATAAAAAGATTTGAATGATTCTAACAGGCCTAGAGGACAATAAAAAAGGATTACAAACATATCTGCGTTGTAATTGAAGCATCATTTGCTTTTATTGTTGAATCCCATGCAGAAACATTTTTCAAAAATGACAGTAATTTAGTATTTTCTGAATCACTCATAAAAGGATTTGAATGATTCTAACAGGCCTAGAGGACAATAAAAAAGGATTACAAACATATCTGCGTTGTAATTGAAGCATCATTTGCTTTTATTGTTGAATCCCATGCAGAAACATTTTTCAAAAATGACAGTAATTTAGTATTTTCTGAATCATTCATAAAAAGATTTGAATGATTCTAACAGGCCTAGAGGACAATAAAAAAGGATTACAAACATATCTGCGTTGAAATTGAAGCATCATTTGCTTTTATTGTTGAATCCCATGCAGAAACATTTTTCAAAAATGACTGTAATTTAGTATTTTCTGAATCATTCATAAAAAGATTTGAATGATTCTAACAGGCCTAGAGGACAATAAAAAAGGATTACAAACATATCTGCGTTGTAATTGAAGCATCATTTGCTTTTATTGTTGAATCCCATGCAGAAACATTTTTCAAAAATGACAGTAATTTAGTATTTTCTGAATCACTCATAAAAGGATTTGAATGATTCTAACAGGCCTAGAGGACAATAAAAAAGGATTACAAACATATCTGCGTTGTAATTGAAGCATCATTTGCTTTTATTGTTGAATCCCATGCAGAAACATTTTTCAAAAATGACTGTAATTTAGTATTTTCTGAATCATTCATAAAAGGATATAGATGATTCTAACAGGCCTTGAGGACAATAAAAAAGGATTACAAACATATCTGCGTTGTAATTGAAGCATCATTTGCTTTTATTGTTGAATCCCATGCAGAAACATTTTTCAAAAATGACTGTAATTTAGTATTTTCTGAATCATTCATAAAAAGATTTGAATGATTCTAACAGGCCTAGAGGACAATAAAAAAGGATTACAAACATATCTGCGTTGTAATTGAAGCATCATTTGCTTTTATTGTTGAATCCCATGCAGAAACATTTTTCAAAAATGACAGTAATTTAGTATTTTCTGAATCATTCATAAAAGGATTTGAATGATTCTAACAGGCCTAGAGGACAATAAAAAAGGATTACAAACATATCTGCGTTGAAATTGAAGCATCATTTGCTTTTATTGTTGAATCCCATGCAGAAACATTTTTCAAAAATGACTGTAATTTAGTATTTTCTGAATCATTCATAAAAGGATATAGATGATTCTAACAGGCCTTGAGGACAATAAAAAAGGATTACAAACATATCTGCGTTGTAATTGAAGCATCATTTGCTTTTATTGTTGAATCCCATGCAGAAACATTTTTCAAAAATGACTGTAATTTAGTATTTTCTGAATCATTCATAAAAAGATTTGAATGATTCTAACAGGCCTAGAGGACAATAAAAAAGGATTACAAACATATCTGCGTTGTAATTGAAGCATCATTTGCTTTTATTGTTGAATCCCATGCAGAAACATTTTTCAAAAATGACAGTAATTTAGTATTTTCTGAATCACTCATAAAAGGATTTGAATGATTCTAACAGGCCTAGAGGACAATAAAAAAGGATTACAAACATATCTGCGTTGTAATTGAAGCATCATTTGCTTTTATTGTTGAATCCCATGCAGAAACATTTTTCAAAAATGACAGTAATTTAGTATTTTCTGAATCATTCATAAAAAGATTTGAATGATTCTAACAGGCCTAGAGGACAATAAAAAAGGATTACAAACATATCTGCGTTGAAATTGAAGCATCATTTGCTTTTATTGTTGAATCCCATGCAGAAACATTTTTCAAAAATGACTGTAATTTAGTATTTTCTGAATCATTCATAAAAAGATTTGAATGATTCTAACAGGCCTAGAGGACAATAAAAAAGGATTACAAACATATCTGCGTTGTAATTGAAGCATCATTTGCTTTTATTGTTGAATCCCATGCAGAAACATTTTTCAAAAATGACAGTAATTTAGTATTTTCTGAATCATTCATAAAAAGATTTGAATGATTCTAACAGGCCTAGAGGACAATAAAAAAGGATTACAAACATATCTGCGTTGAAATTGAAGCATCATTTGCTTTTATTGTTGAATCCCATGCAGAAACATTTTTTAAAAATGACAGTAATTTAGTATTTTCTGAATCATTTATAAAAAGATTTGAATGATTCTAACAGGCCTAGAGGACAATAAAAAAGGATTACAAACATATCTGCGTTGTAATTGAAGCATCATTTGCTTTTATTGTTGAATCCCATGCAGAAACATTTTTCAAAAATGACTGTAATTTAGTATTTTCTGAATCATTCATAAAAGGATATAGATGATTCTAACAGGCCTTGAGGACAATAAAAAAGGATTACAAACATATCTGCGTTGTAATTGAAGCATCATTTGCTTTTATTGTTGAATCCCATGCAGAAACATTTTTCAAAAATGACTGTAATTTAGTATTTTCTGAATCATTCATAAAAGGATATAGATGATTCTAACAGGCCTTGAGGACAATAAAAAAGGATTACAAACATATCTGCGTTGTAATTGAAGCATCATTTGCTTTTATTGTTGAATCCCATGCAGAAACATTTTTCAAAAATGACTGTAATTTAGTATTTTCTGAATCATTCATAAAAAGATTTGAATGATTCTAACAGGCCTAGAGGACAATAAAAAAGGATTACAAACATATCTGCGTTGTAATTGAAGCATCATTTGCTTTTATTGTTGAATCCCATGCAGAAACATTTTTCAAAAATGACAGTAATTTAGTATTTTCTGAATCACTCATAAAAGGATTTGAATGATTCTAACAGGCCTAGAGGACAATAAAAAAGGATTACAAACATATCTGCGTTGTAATTGAAGCATCATTTGCTTTTATTGTTGAATCCCATGCAGAAACATTTTTCAAAAATGACAGTAATTTAGTATTTTCTGAATCATTCATAAAAAGATTTGAATGATTCTAACAGGCCTAGAGGACAATAAAAAAGGATTACAAACATATCTGCGTTGTAATTGAAGCATCATTTGCTTTTATTGTTGAATCCCATGCAGAAACATTTTTCAAAAATGACAGTAATTTAGTATTTTCTGAATCATTCATAAAAAGATTTGAATGATTCTAACAGGCCTAGAGGACAATAAAAAAGGATTACAAACATATCTGCGTTGAAATTGAAGCATCATTTGCTTTTATTGTTGAATCCCATGCAGAAACATTTTTCAAAAATGACTGTAATTTAGTATTTTCTGAATCATTCATAAAAGGATTTGAATGATTCTAACAGGCCTAGAGGACAATAAAAAAGGATTACAAACATATCTGCGTTGTAATTGAAGCATCATTCGCTTTTATTGTTGAATCCCATGCAGAAACATTTTTCAAAAATGACTGTAATTTAGTATTTTCTGAATCATTCATAAAAGGATATAGATGATTCTAACAGGCCTAGAGGACAATAAAAAAGGATTACAAACATATCTGCGTTGAAATTGAAGCATCATTTGCTTTTATTGTTGAATCCCATGCAGAAACATTTTTCAAAAATGACAGTAATTTAGTATTTTCTGAATCATTCATAAAAAGATTTGAATGATTCTAACAGGCCTAGAGGACAATAAAAAAGGATTACAAACATATCTGCGTTGTAATTGAAGCATCATTTGCTTTTATTGTTGAATCCCATGCAGAAACATTTTTCAAAAATGACAGTAATTTAGTATTTTCTGAATCATTCATAAAAAGATTTGAATGATTCTAACAGGCCTAGAGGACAATAAAAAAGGATTACAAACATATCTGCGTTGAAATTGAAGCATCATTTGCTTTTATTGTTGAATCCCATGCAGAAACATTTTTCAAAAATGACTGTAATTTAGTATTTTCTGAATCATTCATAAAAGGATTTGAATGATTCTAACAGGCCTAGAGGACAATAAAAAAGGATTACAAACATATCTGCGTTGTAATTGAAGCATCATTTGCTTTTATTGTTGAATCCCATGCAGAAACATTTTTCAAAAATGACAGTAATTTAGTATTTTCTGAATCATTCATAAAAAGATTTGAATGATTCTAACAGGCCTAGAGGACAATAAAAAAGGATTACAAACATATCTGCGTTGAAATTGAAGCATCATTTGCTTTTATTGTTGAATCCCATGCAGAAACATTTTTTAAAAATGACAGTAATTTAGTATTTTCTGAATCATTCATAAAAAGATTTGAATGATTCTAACAGGCCTAGAGGACAATAAAAAAGGATTACAAACATATCTGCGTTGTAATTGAAGCATCATTTGCTTTTATTGTTGAATCCCATGCAGAAACATTTTTCAAAAATGACTGTAATTTAGTATTTTCTGAATCATTCATAAAAGGATTTGAATGATTCTAACAGGCCTAGAGGACAATAAAAAAGGATTACAAACATATCTGCGTTGTAATTGAAGCATCATTCGCTTTTATTGTTGAATCCCATGCAGAAACATTTTTCAAAAATGACTGTAATTTAGTATTTTCTGAATCATTCATAAAAGGATATAGATGATTCTAACAGGCCTAGAGGACAATAAAAAAGGATTACAAACATATCTGCGTTGAAATTGAAGCATCATTTGCTTTTATTGTTGAATCCCATGCAGAAACATTTTTCAAAAATGACAGTAATTTAGTATTTTCTGAATCATTCATAAAAAGATTTGAATGATTCTAACAGGCCTAGAGGACAATAAAAAAGGATTACAAACATATCTGCGTTGTAATTGAAGCATCATTTGCTTTTATTGTTGAATCCCATGCAGAAACATTTTTCAAAAATGACAGTAATTTAGTATTTTCTGAATCATTCATAAAAAGATTTGAATGATTCTAACAGGCCTAGAGGACAATAAAAAAGGATTACAAACATATCTGCGTTGAAATTGAAGCATCATTTGCTTTTATTGTTGAATCCCATGCAGAAACATTTTTCAAAAATGACTGTAATTTAGTATTTTCTGAATCATTCATAAAAGGATTTGAATGATTCTAACAGGCCTAGAGGACAATAAAAAAGGATTACAAACATATCTGCGTTGTAATTGAAGCATCATTTGCTTTTATTGTTGAATCCCATGCAGAAACATTTTTCAAAAATGACAGTAATTTAGTATTTTCTGAATCATTCATAAAAAGATTTGAATGATTCTAACAGGCCTAGAGGACAATAAAAAAGGATTACAAACATATCTGCGTTGAAATTGAAGCATCATTTGCTTTTATTGTTGAATCCCATGCAGAAACATTTTTCAAAAATGACAGTAATTTAGTATTTTCTGAATCATTCATAAAAAGATTTGAATGATTCTAACAGGCCTAGAGGACAATAAAAAAGGATTACAAACATATCTGCGTTGTAATTGAAGCATCATTTGCTTTTATTGTTGAATCCCATGCAGAAACATTTTTCAAAAATGACAGTAATTTAGTATTTTCTGAATCATTCATAAAAAGATTTGAATGATTCTAACAGGCCTAGAGGACAATAAAAAAGGATTACAAACATATCTGCGTTGAAATTGAAGCATCATTTGCTTTTATTGTTGAATCCCATGCAGAAACATTTTTCAAAAATGACTGTAATTTAGTATTTTCTGAATCATTCATAAAAGGATTTGAATGATTCTAACAGGCCTAGAGGACAATAAAAAAGGATTACAAACATATCTGCGTTGTAATTGAAGCATCATTTGCTTTTATTGTTGAATCCCATGCAGAAACATTTTTCAAAAATGACAGTAATTTAGTATTTTCTGAATCATTCATAAAAAGATTTGAATGATTCTAACAGGCCTAGAGGACAATAAAAAAGGATTACAAACATATCTGCGTTGAAATTGAAGCATCATTTGCTTTTATTGTTGAATCCCATGCAGAAACATTTTTTAAAAATGACAGTAATTTAGTATTTTCTGAATCATTTATAAAAAGATTTGAATGATTCTAACAGGCCTAGAGGACAATAAAAAAGGATTACAAACATATCTGCGTTGTAATTGAAGCATCATTTGCTTTTATTGTTGAATCCCATGCAGAAACATTTTTCAAAAATGACTGTAATTTAGTATTTTCTGAATCATTCATAAAAGGATATAGATGATTCTAACAGGCCTTGAGGACAATAAAAAAGGATTACAAACATATCTGCGTTGTAATTGAAGCATCATTTGCTTTTATTGTTGAATCCCATGCAGAAACATTTTTCAAAAATGACTGTAATTTAGTATTTTCTGAATCATTCATAAAAAGATTTGAATGATTCTAACAGGCCTAGAGGACAATAAAAAAGGATTACAAACATATCTGCGTTGTAATTGAAGCATCATTTGCTTTTATTGTTGAATCCCATGCAGAAACATTTTTCAAAAATGACAGTAATTTAGTATTTTCTGAATCATTCATAAAAAGATTTGAATGATTCTAACAGGCCTAGAGGACAATAAAAAAGGATTACAAACATATCTGCGTTGAAATTGAAGCATCATTTGCTTTTATTGTTGAATCCTATGCAGAAACATTTTTCAAAAATGACTGTAATTTAGTATTTTCTGAATCATTCATAAAAGGATTTGAATGATTCTAACAGGCCTAGAGGACAATAAAAAAGGATTACAAACATATCTGCGTTGTAATTGAAGCATCATTTGCTTTTATTGTTGAATCCCATGCAGAAACATTTTTCAAAAATGACAGTAATTTAGTATTTTCTGAATCATTCATAAAAAGATTTGAATGATTCTAACAGGCCTAGAGGACAATAAAAAAGGATTACAAACATATCTGCGTTGAAATTGAAGCATCATTTGCTTTTATTGTTGAATCCCATGCAGAAACATTTTTTAAAAATGACAGTAATTTAGTATTTTCTGAATCATTTATAAAAAGATTTGAATGATTCTAACAGGCCTAGAGGACAATAAAAAAGGATTACAAACATATCTGCGTTGTAATTGAAGCATCATTTGCTTTTATTGTTGAATCCCATGCAGAAACATTTTTCAAAAATGACTGTAATTTAGTATTTTCTGAATCATTCATAAAAGGATATAGATGATTCTAACAGGCCTTGAGGACAATAAAAAAGGATTACAAACATATCTGCGTTGTAATTGAAGCATCATTTGCTTTTATTGTTGAATCCCATGCAGAAACATTTTTCAAAAATGACTGTAATTTAGTATTTTCTGAATCATTCATAAAAAGATTTGAATGATTCTAACAGGCCTAGAGGACAATAAAAAAGGATTACAAACATATCTGCGTTGTAATTGAAGCATCATTTGCTTTTATTGTTGAATCCCATGCAGAAACATTTTTCAAAAATGACTGTAATTTAGTATTTTCTGAATCATTCATAAAAGGATATAGATGATTCTAACAGGCCTTGAGGACAATAAAAAAGGATTACAAACATATCTGCGTTGTAATTGAAGCATCATTTGCTTTTATTGTTGAATCCCATGCAGAAACATTTTTCAAAAATGACTGTAATTTAGTATTTTCTGAATCATTCATAAAAGGATTTGAATGATTCTAACAGGCCTAGAGGACAATAAAAAAGGATTACAAACATATCTGCGTTGTAATTGAAGCATCATTTGCTTTTATTGTTGAATCCCATGCAGAAACATTTTTTAAAAATGACTGTAATTTAGTATTTTCTGAATCATTCATAAAAAGATTTGAATGATTCTAACAGGCCTAGAGGACAATAAAAAAGGATTACAAACATATCTGCGTTGAAATTGAAGCATCATTTGCTTTTATTGTTGAATCCCATGCAGAAACATTTTTCAAAAATGACTGTAATTTAGTATTTTCTGAATCATTCATAAAAGGATTTGAATGATTCTAACAGGCCTAGAGGACAATAAAAAAGGATTACAAACATATCTGCGTTGTAATTGAAGCATCATTTGCTTTTATTGTTGAATCCCATGCAGAAACATTTTTCAAAAATGACAGTAATTTAGTATTTTCTGAATCATTCATAAAAAGATTTGAATGATTCTAACAGGCCTAGAGGACAATAAAAAAGGATTACAAACATATCTGCGTTGAAATTGAAGCATCATTTGCTTTTATTGTTGAATCCCATGCAGAAACATTTTTTAAAAATGACAGTAATTTAGTATTTTCTGAATCATTTATAAAAAGATTTGAATGATTCTAACAGGCCTAGAGGACAATAAAAAAGGATTACAAACATATCTGCGTTGTAATTGAAGCATCATTTGCTTTTATTGTTGAATCCCATGCAGAAACATTTTTCAAAAATGACTGTAATTTAGTATTTTCTGAATCATTCATAAAAGGATATAGATGATTCTAACAGGCCTTGAGGACAATAAAAAAGGATTACAAACATATCTGCGTTGTAATTGAAGCATCATTTGCTTTTATTGTTGAATCCCATGCAGAAACATTTTTCAAAAATGACTGTAATTTAGTATTTTCTGAATCATTCATAAAAAGATTTGAATGATTCTAACAGGCCTAGAGGACAATAAAAAAGGATTACAAACATATCTGCGTTGTAATTGAAGCATCATTTGCTTTTATTGTTGAATCCCATGCAGAAACATTTTTCAAAAATGACAGTAATTTAGTATTTTCTGAATCATTCATAAAAAGATTTGAATGATTCTAACAGGCCTAGAGGACAATAAAAAAGGATTACAAACATATCTGCGTTGAAATTGAAGCATCATTTGCTTTTATTGTTGAATCCTATGCAGAAACATTTTTCAAAAATGACTGTAATTTAGTATTTTCTGAATCATTCATAAAAGGATTTGAATGATTCTAACAGGCCTAGAGGACAATAAAAAAGGATTACAAACATATCTGCGTTGTAATTGAAGCATCATTTGCTTTTATTGTTGAATCCCATGCAGAAACATTTTTCAAAAATGACAGTAATTTAGTATTTTCTGAATCATTCATAAAAAGATTTGAATGATTCTAACAGGCCTAGAGGACAATAAAAAAGGATTACAAACATATCTGCGTTGAAATTGAAGCATCATTTGCTTTTATTGTTGAATCCCATGCAGAAACATTTTTTAAAAATGACAGTAATTTAGTATTTTCTGAATCATTTATAAAAAGATTTGAATGATTCTAACAGGCCTAGAGGACAATAAAAAAGGATTACAAACATATCTGCGTTGTAATTGAAGCATCATTTGCTTTTATTGTTGAATCCCATGCAGAAACATTTTTCAAAAATGACTGTAATTTAGTATTTTCTGAATCATTCATAAAAGGATATAGATGATTCTAACAGGCCTTGAGGACAATAAAAAAGGATTACAAACATATCTGCGTTGTAATTGAAGCATCATTTGCTTTTATTGTTGAATCCCATGCAGAAACATTTTTCAAAAATGACTGTAATTTAGTATTTTCTGAATCATTCATAAAAAGATTTGAATGATTCTAACAGGCCTAGAGGACAATAAAAAAGGATTACAAACATATCTGCGTTGTAATTGAAGCATCATTTGCTTTTATTGTTGAATCCCATGCAGAAACATTTTTCAAAAATGACTGTAATTTAGTATTTTCTGAATCATTCATAAAAGGATATAGATGATTCTAACAGGCCTTGAGGACAATAAAAAAGGATTACAAACATATCTGCGTTGTAATTGAAGCATCATTTGCTTTTATTGTTGAATCCCATGCAGAAACATTTTTCAAAAATGACTGTAATTTAGTATTTTCTGAATCATTCATAAAAAGATTTGAATGATTCTAACAGGCCTAGAGGACAATAAAAAAGGATTACAAACATATCTGCGTTGTAATTGAAGCATCATTTGCTTTTATTGTTGAATCCCATGCAGAAACATTTTTCAAAAATGACAGTAATTTAGTATTTTCTGAATCACTCATAAAAGGATTTGAATGATTCTAACAGGCCTAGAGGACAATAAAAAAGGATTACAAACATATCTGCGTTGTAATTGAAGCATCATTTGCTTTTATTGTTGAATCCCATGCAGAAACATTTTTCAAAAATGACAGTAATTTAGTATTTTCTGAATCATTCATAAAAAGATTTGAATGATTCTAACAGGCCTAGAGGACAATAAAAAAGGATTACAAACATATCTGCGTTGTAATTGAAGCATCATTTGCTTTTATTGTTGAATCCCATGCAGAAACATTTTTCAAAAATGACAGTAATTTAGTATTTTCTGAATCATTCATAAAAAGATTTGAATGATTCTAACAGGCCTAGAGGACAATAAAAAAGGATTACAAACATATCTGCGTTGAAATTGAAGCATCATTTGCTTTTATTGTTGAATCCCATGCAGAAACATTTTTCAAAAATGACTGTAATTTAGTATTTTCTGAATCATTCATAAAAGGATTTGAATGATTCTAACAGGCCTAGAGGACAATAAAAAAGGATTACAAACATATCTGCGTTGTAATTGAAGCATCATTTGCTTTTATTGTTGAATCCCATGCAGAAACATTTTTCAAAAATGACAGTAATTTAGTATTTTCTGAATCATTCATAAAAAGATTTGAATGATTCTAACAGGCCTAGAGGACAATAAAAAAGGATTACAAACATATCTGCGTTGAAATTGAAGCATCATTTGCTTTTATTGTTGAATCCCATGCAGAAACATTTTTTAAAAATGACAGTAATTTAGTATTTTCTGAATCATTTATAAAAAGATTTGAATGATTCTAACAGGCCTAGAGGACAATAAAAAAGGATTACAAACATATCTGCGTTGTAATTGAAGCATCATTTGCTTTTATTGTTGAATCCCATGCAGAAACATTTTTCAAAAATGACTGTAATTTAGTATTTTCTGAATCATTCATAAAAGGATGTAGATGATTCTAACAGGCCTTGAGGACAATAAAAAAGGATTACAAACATATCTGCGTTGTAATTGAAGCATCATTTGCTTTTATTGTTGAATCCCATGCAGAAACATTTTTCAAAAATGACAGTAATTTAGTATTTTCTGAATCATTCATAAAAGGATTTGAATGATTCTAACAGGCCTAGAGGACAATAAAAAAGGATTACAAACATATCTGCGTTGAAATTGAAGCATCATTTGCTTTTATTGTTGAATCCCATGCAGAAACATTTTTCAAAAATGACTGTAATTTAGTATTTTCTGAATCATTCATAAAAGGATATAGATGATTCTAACAGGCCTTGAGGACAATAAAAAAGGATTACAAACATATCTGCGTTGTAATTGAAGCATCATTTGCTTTTATTGTTGAATCCCATGCAGAAACATTTTTCAAAAATGACAGTAATTTAGTATTTTTTGAATCATTCATAAAAGGATTTGAATGATTCTAACAGGCCTAGAGGACAATAAAAAAGGATTACAAACATATCTGCGTTGTAATTGAAGCATCATTTGCTTTTATTGTTGAATCCCATGCAGAAACATTTTTCAAAAATGACTGTAATTTAGTATTTTCTGAATCATTCATAAAAAGATTTGAATGATTCTAACAGGCCTAGAGGACAATAAAAAAGGATTACAAACATATCTGCGTTGTAATTGAAGCATCATTTGCTTTTATTGTTGAATCCCATGCAGAAACATTTTTCAAAAATGACAGTAATTTAGTATTTTTTGAATCATTCATAAAAGGATTTGAATGATTCTAACAGGCCTAGAGGACAATAAAAAAGGATTACAAACATATCTGCGTTGTAATTGAAGCATCATTTGCTTTTATTGTTGAATCCCATGCAGAAACATTTTTCAAAAATGACTGTAATTTAGTATTTTCTGAATCATTCATAAAAGGATATAGATGATTCTAACAGGCCTTGAGGACAATAAAAAAGGATTACAAACATATCTGCGTTGTAATTGAAGCATCATTTGCTTTTATTGTTGAATCCCATGCAGAAACATTTTTCAAAAATGACTGTAATTTAGTATTTTCTGAATCATTCATAAAAAGATTTGAATGATTCTAACAGGCCTAGAGGACAATAAAAAAGGATTACAAACATATCTGCGTTGTAATTGAAGCATCATTTGCTTTTATTGTTGAATCCCATGCAGAAACATTTTTCAAAAATGACTGTAATTTAGTATTTTCTGAATCATTCATAAAAGGATGTAGATGATTCTAACAGGCCTTGAGGACAATAAAAAAGGATTACAAACATATCTGCGTTGTAATTGAAGCATCATTTGCTTTTATTGTTGAATCCCATGCAGAAACATTTTTCAAAAATGACAGTAATTTAGTATTTTCTGAATCATTCATAAAAGGATTTGAATGATTCTAACAGGCCTAGAGGACAATAAAAAAGGATTACAAACATATCTGCGTTGAAATTGAAGCATCATTTGCTTTTATTGTTGAATCCCATGCAGAAACATTTTTCAAAAATGACTGTAATTTAGTATTTTCTGAATCATTCATAAAAGGATATAGATGATTCTAACAGGCCTTGAGGACAATAAAAAAGGATTACAAACATATCTGCGTTGTAATTGAAGCATCATTTGCTTTTATTGTTGAATCCCATGCAGAAACATTTTTCAAAAATGACAGTAATTTAGTATTTTTTGAATCATTCATAAAAGGATTTGAATGATTCTAACAGGCCTAGAGGACAATAAAAAAGGATTACAAACATATCTGCGTTGTAATTGAAGCATCATTTGCTTTTATTGTTGAATCCCATGCAGAAACATTTTTCAAAAATGACTGTAATTTAGTATTTTCTGAATCATTCATAAAAAGATTTGAATGATTCTAACAGGCCTAGAGGACAATAAAAAAGGATTACAAACATATCTGCGTTGTAATTGAAGCATCATTTGCTTTTATTGTTGAATCCCATGCAGAAACATTTTTCAAAAATGACAGTAATTTAGTATTTTTTGAATCATTCATAAAAGGATTTGAATGATTCTAACAGGCCTAGAGGACAATAAAAAAGGATTACAAACATATCTGCGTTGTAATTGAAGCATCATTTGCTTTTATTGTTGAATCCCATGCAGAAACATTTTTCAAAAATGACTGTAATTTAGTATTTTCTGAATCATTCATAAAAGGATATAGATGATTCTAACAGGCCTTGAGGACAATAAAAAAGGATTACAAACATATCTGCGTTGTAATTGAAGCATCATTTGCTTTTATTGTTGAATCCCATGCAGAAACATTTTTCAAAAATGACTGTAATTTAGTATTTTCTGAATCATTCATAAAAAGATTTGAATGATTCTAACAGGCCTAGAGGACAATAAAAAAGGATTACAAACATATCTGCGTTGTAATTGAAGCATCATTTGCTTTTATTGTTGAATCCCATGCAGAAACATTTTTCAAAAATGACAGTAATTTAGTATTTTCTGAATCATTCATAAAAGGATTTGAATGATTCTAACAGGCCTAGAGGACAATAAAAAAGGATTACAAACATATCTGCGTTGAAATTGAAGCATCATTTGCTTTTATTGTTGAATCCCATGCAGAAACATTTTTCAAAAATGACTGTAATTTAGTATTTTCTGAATCATTCATAAAAGGATATAGATGATTCTAACAGGCCTTGAGGACAATAAAAAAGGATTACAAACATATCTGCGTTGTAATTGAAGCATCATTTGCTTTTATTGTTGAATCCCATGCAGAAACATTTTTCAAAAATGACTGTAATTTAGTATTTTCTGAATCATTCATAAAAAGATTTGAATGATTCTAACAGGCCTAGAGGACAATAAAAAAGGATTACAAACATATCTGCGTTGTAACTGAAGCATCATTTGCTTTTATTGTTGAATCCCATGCAGAAACATTTTTCAAAAATGACAGTAATTTAGTATTTTCTGAATCATTCATAAAAGGATTTGAATGATTCTAACAGGCCTAGAGGACAATAAAAAAGGATTACAAACATATCTGCGTTGTAATTGAAGCATCATTTGCTTTTATTGTTGAATCCCATGCAGAAACATTTTTCAAAAATGACAGTAATTTAGTATTTTCTGAATCATTCATAAAAGGATTTGAATGATTCTAACAGGCCTAGAGGACAATAAAAAAGGATTACAAACATATCTGCGTTGAAATTGAAGCATCATTTGCTTTTATTGTTGAATCCCATGCAGAAACATTTTTTAAAAATGACAGTAATTTAGTATTTTCTGAATCATTTATAAAAAGATTTGAATGATTCTAACAGGCCTAGAGGACAATAAAAAAGGATTACAAACATATCTGCGTTGAAATTGAAGCATCATTTGCTTTTATTGTTGAATCCCATGCAGAAACATTTTTCAAAAATGACTGTAATTTAGTATTTTCTGAATCATTCATAAAAAGATTTGAATGATTCTAACAGGCCTAGAGGACAATAAAAAAGGATTACAAACATATCTGCGTTGTAATTGAAGCATCATTTGCTTTTATTGTTGAATCCCATGCAGAAACATTTTTCAAAAATGACAGTAATTTAGTATTTTCTGAATCATTCATAAAAGGATTTGAATGATTCTAACAGGCCTAGAGGACAATAAAAAAGGATTACAAACATATCTGCGTTGAAATTGAAGCATCATTTGCTTTTATTGTTGAATCCCATGCAGAAACATTTTTCAAAAATGACTGTAATTTAGTATTTTCTGAATCATTCATAAAAGGATATAGATGATTCTAACAGGCCTTGAGGACAATAAAAAAGGATTACAAACATATCTGCGTTGTAATTGAAGCATCATTTGCTTTTATTGTTGAATCCCATGCAGAAACATTTTTCAAAAATGACTGTAATTTAGTATTTTCTGAATCATTCATAAAAAGATTTGAATGATTCTAACAGGCCTAGAGGACAATAAAAAAGGATTACAAACATATCTGCGTTGTAATTGAAGCATCATTTGCTTTTATTGTTGAATCCCATGCAGAAACATTTTTCAAAAATGACAGTAATTTAGTATTTTCTGAATCATTCATAAAAGGATTTGAATGATTCTAACAGGCCTAGAGGACAATAAAAAAGGATTACAAACATATCTGCGTTGTAATTGAAGCATCATTTGCTTTTATTGTTGAATCCCATGCAGAAACATTTTTCAAAAATGACAGTAATTTAGTATTTTCTGAATCATTCATAAAAAGATTTGAATGATTCTAACAGGCCTAGAGGACAATAAAAAAGGATTACAAACATATCTGCGTTGAAATTGAAGCATCATTTGCTTTTATTGTTGAATCCCATGCAGAAACATTTTTTAAAAATGACAGTAATTTAGTATTTTCTGAATCATTTATAAAAAGATTTGAATGATTCTAACAGGCCTAGAGGACAATAAAAAAGGATTACAAACATATCTGCGTTGAAATTGAAGCATCATTTGCTTTTATTGTTGAATCCCATGCAGAAACATTTTTCAAAAATGACTGTAATTTAGTATTTTCTGAATCATTCATAAAAAGATTTGAATGATTCTAACAGGCCTAGAGGACAATAAAAAAGGATTACAAACATATCTGCGTTGAAATTGAAGCATCATTTGCTTTTATTGTTGAATCCCATGCAGAAACATTTTTCAAAAATGACAGTAATTTAGTATTTTCTGAATCATTTATAAAAAGATTTGAATGATTCTAACAGGCCTAGAGGACAATAAAAAAGGATTACAAACATATCTGCGTTGTAATTGAAGCATCATTTGCTTTTATTGTTGAATCCCATGCAGAAACATTTTTCAAAAATGACAGTAATTTAGTATTTTCTGAATCATTTATAAAAAGATTTGAATGATTCTAACAGGCCTAGAGGACAATAAAAAAGGATTACAAACATATCTGCGTTGTAATTGAAGCATCATTTGCTTTTATTGTTGAATCCCATGCAGAAACATTTTTCAAAAATGACAGTAATTTAGTATTTTCTGAATCATTCATAAAAAGATTTGAATGATTCTAACAGGCCTAGAGGACAATAAAAAAGGATTACAAACATATCTGCGTTGAAATTGAAGCATCATTTGCTTTTATTGTTGAATCCCATGCAGAAACATTTTTCAAAAATGACTGTAATTTAGTATTTTCTGAATCATTCATAAAAGGATATAGATGATTCTAACAGGCCTTGAGGACAATAAAAAAGGATTACAAACATATCTGCCTTGAAATTGAAGCATCATTTGCTTTTATTGTTGAATCCCATGCAGAAACATTTTTTAAAAATGACAGTAATTTAGTATTTTCTGAATCATTTATAAAAAGATTTGAATGATTCTAACAGGCCTAGAGGACAATAAAAAAGGATTACAAACATATCTGCGTTGTAACTGAAGCATCATTTGCTTTTATTGTTGAATCCCATGCAGAAACATTTTTCAAAAATGACAGTAATTTAGTATTTTCTGAATCATTCATAAAAAGATTTGAATGATTCTAACAGGCCTAGAGGACAATAAAAAAGGATTACAAACATATCTGCCTTGAAATTGAAGCATCATTTGCTTTTTTTGTTGAATCCCATGCAGAAACATTTTTCAAAAATGACAGTAATTTAGTATTTTCTGAATCATTTATAAAAAGATTTGAATGATTCTAACAGGCCTAGAGGACAATAAAAAAGGATTACAAACATATCTGCGTTGAAATTGAAGCATCATTTGCTTTTATTGTTGAATCCCATGCAGAAACATTTTTCAAAAATGACTGTAATTTAGTATTTTCTGAATCATTCATAAAAGGATATAGATGATTCTAACAGGCCTTGAGGACAATAAAAAAGGATTACAAACATATCTGCCTTGAAATTGAAGCATCATTTGCTTTTATTGTTGAATCCCATGCAGAAACATTTTTTAAAAATGACAGTAATTTAGTATTTTCTGAATCATTTATAAAAAGATTTGAATGATTCTAACAGGCCTAGAGGACAATAAAAAAGGATTACAAACATATCTGCCTTGAAATTGAAGCATCATTTGCTTTTATTGTTGAATCCCATGCAGAAACATTTTTCAAAAATGACAGTAATTTAGTATTTTCTGAATCATTCATAAAAAGATTTGAATGATTCTAACAGGCCTAGAGGACAATAAAAAAGGATTACAAACATAGCTGCCTTGAAATTGAAGCATCATTTGCTTTTATTGTTGAATCCCATGCAGAAACATTTTTCAAAAATGACAGTAATTTAGTATTTTCTGAATCATTAATAAAAAGATTTGAATGATTCTAACAGGCCTAGAGGACAATAAAAA
The DNA here is from genome assembly GCA_964035985.1 of Panagrolaimus superbus. Classification (NCBI taxonomy): domain Eukaryota; kingdom Metazoa; phylum Nematoda; class Chromadorea; order Rhabditida; family Panagrolaimidae; genus Panagrolaimus; species Panagrolaimus superbus. The sequence goes on from OZ038359.1 coordinate 14,278,269, forward strand.
AGGATTACAAACATATCTGCGTTGAAATTGAAGCATCATTTGCTTTTATTGTTGAATCCCATGCAGAAACATTTTTCAAAAATGACAGTAATTTAGTATTTTCTGAATCATTCATAAAAAGATTTGAATGATTCTAACAGGCCTAGAGGACAATAAAAAAGGATTACAAACATATCTGCGTTGAAATTGAAGCATCATTTGCTTTTATTGTTGAATCCCATGCAGAAACATTTTTTAAAAATGACAGTAATTTAGTATTTTCTGAATCATTTATAAAAAGATTTGAATGATTCTAACAGGCCTAGAGGACAATAAAAAAGGATTACAAACATATCTGCGTTGTAATTGAAGCATCATTTGCTTTTATTGTTGAATCCCATGCAGAAACATTTTTCAAAAATGACTGTAATTTAGTATTTTCTGAATCATTCATAAAAGGATATAGATGATTCTAACAGGCCTTGAGGACAATAAAAAAGGATTACAAACATATCTGCGTTGTAATTGAAGCATCATTTGCTTTTATTGTTGAATCCCATGCAGAAACATTTTTCAAAAATGACTGTAATTTAGTATTTTCTGAATCATTCATAAAAAGATTTGAATGATTCTAACAGGCCTAGAGGACAATAAAAAAGGATTACAAACATATCTGCGTTGTAATTGAAGCATCATTTGCTTTTATTGTTGAATCCCATGCAGAAACATTTTTCAAAAATGACAGTAATTTAGTATTTTCTGAATCATTCATAAAAAGATTTGAATGATTCTAACAGGCCTAGAGGACAATAAAAAAGGATTACAAACATATCTGCGTTGAAATTGAAGCATGATTTGCTTTTATTGTTGAATCCCATGCAGAAACATTTTTCAAAAATGACTGTAATTTAGTATTTTCTGAATCATTCATAAAAGGATATAGATGATTCTAACAGGCCTTGAGGACAATAAAAAAGGATTACAAACATATCTGCGTTGTAATTGAAGCATCATTTGCTTTTATTGTTGAATCCCATGCAGAAACATTTTTCAAAAATGACTGTAATTTAGTATTTTCTGAATCATTCATAAAAAGATTTGAATGATTCTAACAGGCCTAGAGGACAATAAAAAAGGATTACAAACATATCTGCGTTGTAATTGAAGCATCATTTGCTTTTATTGTTGAATCCCATGCAGAAACATTTTTCAAAAATGACAGTAATTTAGTATTTTCTGAATCATTCATAAAAAGATTTGAATGATTCTAACAGGCCTAGAGGACAATAAAAAAGGATTACAAACATATCTGCGTTGAAATTGAAGCATGATTTGCTTTTATTGTTGAATCCCATGCAGAAACATTTTTCAAAAATGACTGTAATTTAGTATTTTCTGAATCATTCATAAAAGGATTTGAATGATTCTAACAGGCCTAGAGGACAATAAAAAAGGATTACAAACATATCTGCGTTGTAATTGAAGCATCATTTGCTTTTATTGTTGAATCCCATGCAGAAACATTTTTCAAAAATGACAGTAATTTAGTATTTTCTGAATCATTCATAAAAAGATTTGAATGATTCTAACAGGCCTAGAGGACAATAAAAAAGGATTACAAACATATCTGCGTTGAAATTGAAGCATCATTTGCTTTTATTGTTGAATCCCATGCAGAAACATTTTTCAAAAATGACTGTAATTTAGTATTTTCTGAATCATTCATAAAAGGATTTGAATGATTCTAACAGGCCTAGAGGACAATAAAAAAGGATTACAAACATATCTGCGTTGTAATTGAAGCATCATTTGCTTTTATTGTTGAATCCCATGCAGAAACATTTTTCAAAAATGACAGTAATTTAGTATTTTCTGAATCATTCATAAAAAGATTTGAATGATTCTAACAGGCCTAGAGGACAATAAAAAAGGATTACAAACATATCTGCGTTGAAATTGAAGCATCATTTGCTTTTATTGTTGAATCCCATGCAGAAACATTTTTCAAAAATGACAGTAATTTAGTATTTTCTGAATCATTCATAAAAAGATTTGAATGATTCTAACAGGCCTAGAGGACAATAAAAAAGGATTACAAACATATCTGCGTTGAAATTGAAGCATCATTTGCTTTTATTGTTGAATCCCATGCAGAAACATTTTTCAAAAATGACAGTAATTTAGTATTTTCTGAATCATTCATAAAAAGATTTGAATGATTCTAACAGGCCTAGAGGACAATAAAAAAGGATTACAAACATATCTGCGTTGTAATTGAAGCATCATTTGCTTTTATTGTTGAATCCCATGCAGAAACATTTTTCAAAAATGACTGTAATTTAGTATTTTCTGAATCATTCATAAAAGGATATAGATGATTCTAACAGGCCTTGAGGACAATAAAAAAGGATTACAAACATATCTGCGTTGTAATTGAAGCATCATTTGCTTTTATTGTTGAATCCCATGCAGAAACATTTTTCAAAAATGACTGTAATTTAGTATTTTCTGAATCATTCATAAAAAGATTTGAATGATTCTAACAGGCCTAGAGGACAATAAAAAAGGATTACAAACATATCTGCGTTGTAATTGAAGCATCATTTGCTTTTATTGTTGAATCCCATGCAGAAACATTTTTCAAAAATGACAGTAATTTAGTATTTTCTGAATCATTCATAAAAAGATTTGAATGATTCTAACAGGCCTAGAGGACAATAAAAAAGGATTACAAACATATCTGCGTTGTAATTGAAGCATCATTTGCTTTTATTGTTGAATCCCATGCAGAAACATTTTTCAAAAATGACTGTAATTTAGTATTTTCTGAATCATTCATAAAAGGATATAGATGATTCTAACAGGCCTTGAGGACAATAAAAAAGGATTACAAACATATCTGCGTTGTAATTGAAGCATCATTTGCTTTTATTGTTGAATCCCATGCAGAAACATTTTTCAAAAATGACTGTAATTTAGTATTTTCTGAATCATTCATAAAAAGATTTGAATGATTCTAACAGGCCTAGAGGACAATAAAAAAGGATTACAAACATATCTGCGTTGTAATTGAAGCATCATTTGCTTTTATTGTTGAATCCCATGCAGAAACATTTTTCAAAAATGACTGTAATTTAGTATTTTCTGAATCATTCATAAAAGGATATAGATGATTCTAACAGGCCTTGAGGACAATAAAAAAGGATTACAAACATATCTGCGTTGTAATTGAAGCATCATTTGCTTTTATTGTTGAATCCCATGCAGAAACATTTTTCAAAAATGACTGTAATTTAGTATTTTCTGAATCATTCATAAAAAGATTTGAATGATTCTAACAGGCCTAGAGGACAATAAAAAAGGATTACAAACATATCTGCGTTGTAATTGAAGCATCATTTGCTTTTATTGTTGAATCCCATGCAGAAACATTTTTCAAAAATGACAGTAATTTAGTATTTTCTGAATCATTCATAAAAAGATTTGAATGATTCTAACAGGCCTAGAGGACAATAAAAAAGGATTACAAACATATCTGCGTTGAAATTGAAGCATCATTTGCTTTTATTGTTGAATCCCATGCAGAAACATTTTTCAAAAATGACTGTAATTTAGTATTTTCTGAATCATTCATAAAAGGATTTGAATGATTCTAACAGGCCTAGAGGACAATAAAAAAGGATTACAAACATATCTGCGTTGTAATTGAAGCATCATTTGCTTTTATTGTTGAATCCCATGCAGAAACATTTTTCAAAAATGACAGTAATTTAGTATTTTCTGAATCATTCATAAAAAGATTTGAATGATTCTAACAGGCCTAGAGGACAATAAAAAAGGATTACAAACATATCTGCGTTGAAATTGAAGCATCATTTGCTTTTATTGTTGAATCCCATGCAGAAACATTTTTCAAAAATGACTGTAATTTAGTATTTTCTGAATCATTCATAAAAGGATTTGAATGATTCTAACAGGCCTAGAGGACAATAAAAAAGGATTACAAACATATCTGCGTTGTAATTGAAGCATCATTTGCTTTTATTGTTGAATCCCATGCAGAAACATTTTTCAAAAATGACAGTAATTTAGTATTTTCTGAATCATTCATAAAAAGATTTGAATGATTCTAACAGGCCTAGAGGACAATAAAAAAGGATTACAAACATATCTGCGTTGTAATTGAAGCATCATTTGCTTTTATTGTTGAATCCCATGCAGAAACATTTTTCAAAAATGACTGTAATTTAGTATTTTCTGAATCATTCATAAAAGGATTTGAATGATTCTAACAGGCCTAGAGGACAATAAAAAAGGATTACAAACATATCTGCGTTGTAATTGAAGCATCATTTGCTTTTATTGTTGAATCCCATGCAGAAACATTTTTCAAAAATGACTGTAATTTAGTATTTTCTGAATCATTCATAAAAAGATTTGAATGATTCTAACAGGCCTAGAGGACAATAAAAAAGGATTACAAACATATCTGCGTTGTAATTGAAGCATCATTTGCTTTTATTGTTGAATCCCATGCAGAAACATTTTTCAAAAATGACAGTAATTTAGTATTTTCTGAATCATTCATAAAAAGATTTGAATGATTCTAACAGGCCTAGAGGACAATAAAAAAGGATTACAAACATATCTGCGTTGTAATTGAAGCATCATTTGCTTTTATTGTTGAATCCCATGCAGAAACATTTTTCAAAAATGACAGTAATTTAGTATTTTCTGAATCATTCATAAAAGGATTTGAATGATTCTAACAGGCCTAGAGGACAATAAAAAAGGATTACAAACATATCTGCGTTGAAATTGAAGCATCATTTGCTTTTATTGTTGAATCCCATGCAGAAACATTTTTCAAAAATGACTGTAATTTAGTATTTTCTGAATCATTCATAAAAGGATATAGATGATTCTAACAGGCCTTGAGGACAATAAAAAAGGATTACAAACATATCTGCGTTGTAATTGAAGCATCATTTGCTTTTATTGTTGAATCCCATGCAGAAACATTTTTCAAAAATGACAGTAATTTAGTATTTTCTGAATCATTCATAAAAAGATTTGAATGATTCTAACAGGCCTAGAGGACAATAAAAAAGGATTACAAACATATCTGCGTCGTAATTGAAGCATCATTTGCTTTTATTGTTGAATCCCATGCAGAAACATTTTTCAAAAATGACTGTAATTTAGTATTTTCTGAATCATTCATAAAAGGATATAGATGATTCTAACAGGCCTTGAGGACAATAAAAAAGGATTACAAACATATCTGCGTTGTAATTGAAGCATCATTTGCTTTTATTGTTGAATCCCATGCAGAATCATTTTTCAAAAATGACAGTAATTTAGTATTTTCTGAATCATTCATAAAAGGATTTGAATGATTCTAACAGGCCTAGAGGACAATAAAAAAGGATTACAAACATATCTGCGTTGAAATTGAAGCATCATTTGCTTTTATTGTTGAATCCCATGCAGAAACATTTTTCAAAAATGACTGTAATTTAGTATTTTCTGAATCATTCATAAAAGGATATAGATGATTCTAACAGGCCTTGAGGACAATAAAAAAGGATTACAAACATATCTGCGTTGTAATTGAAGCATCATTTGCTTTTATTGTTGAATCCCATGCAGAAACATTTTTCAAAAATGACTGTAATTTAGTATTTTCTGAATCATTCATAAAAAGATTTGAATGATTCTAACAGGCCTAGAGGACAATAAAAAAGGATTACAAACATATCTGCGTTGTAATTGAAGCATCATTTGCTTTTATTGTTGAATCCCATGCAGAAACATTTTTCAAAAATGACAGTAATTTAGTATTTTCTGAATCATTCATAAAAGGATTTGAATGATTCTAACAGGCCTAGAGGACAATAAAAAAGGATTACAAACATATCTGCGTTGTAATTGAAGCATCATTTGCTTTTATTGTTGAATCCCATGCAGAAACATTTTTCAAAAATGACAGTAATTTAGTATTTTCTGAATCATTCATAAAAGGATTTGAATGATTCTAACAGGCCTAGAGGACAATAAAAAAGGATTACAAACATATCTGCGTTGTAATTGAAGCATCATTTGCTTTTATTGTTGAATCCCATGCAGAAACATTTTTCAAAAATGACAGTAATTTAGTATTTTCTGAATCATTCATAAAAAGATTTGAATGATTCTAACAGGCCTAGAGGACAATAAAAAAGGATTACAAACATATCTGCGTTGTAATTGAAGCATCATTTGCTTTTATTGTTGAATCCCATGCAGAAACATTTTTCAAAAATGACAGTAATTTAGTATTTTCTGAATCATTCATAAAAAGATTTGAATGATTCTAACAGGCCTAGAGGACAATAAAAAAGGATTACAAACATATCTGCGTTGTAATTGAAGCATCATTTGCTTTTATTGTTGAATCCCATGCAGAAACATTTTTCAAAAATGACAGTAATTTAGTATTTTCTGAATCATTCATAAAAAGATTTGAATGATTCTAACAGGCCTAGAGGACAATAAAAAAGGATTACAAACATATCTGCGTTGTAATTGAAGCATCATTTGCTTTTATTGTTGAATCCCATGCAGAAACATTTTTCAAAAATGACAGTAATTTAGTATTTTCTGAATCATTCATAAAAAGATTTGAATGATTCTAACAGGCCTAGAGGACAATAAAAAAGGATTACAAACATATCTGCGTTGTAATTGAAGCATCATTTGCTTTTATTGTTGAATCCCATGCAGAAACATTTTTCAAAAATGACTGTAATTTAGTATTTTCTGAATCATTCATAAAAGGATATAGATGATTCTAACAGGCCTTGAGGACAATAAAAAAGGATTACAAACATATCTGCGTTGTAATTGAAGCATCATTTGCTTTTATTGTTGAATCCCATGCAGAAACATTTTTCAAAAATGACAGTAATTTAGTATTTTCTGAATCATTCATAAAAGGATTTGAATGATTCTAACAGGCCTAGAGGACAATAAAAAAGGATTACAAACATATCTGCGTTGAAATTGAAGCATCATTTGCTTTTATTGTTGAATCCCATGCAGAAACATTTTTCAAAAATGACTGTAATTTAGTATTTTCTGAATCATTCATAAAAGGATATAGATGATTCTAACAGGCCTTGAGGACAATAAAAAAGGATTACAAACATATCTGCGTTGAAATTGAAGCATCATTTGCTTTTATTGTTGAATCCCATGCAGAAACATTTTTCAAAAATGACTGTAATTTAGTATTTTCTGAATCATTCATAAAAAGATTTGAATGATTCTAACAGGCCTAGAGGACAATAAAAAAGGATTACAAACATATCTGCGTTGTAATTGAAGCATCATTTGCTTTTATTGTTGAATCCCATGCAGAAACATTTTTCAAAAATGACTGTAATTTAGTATTTTCTGAATCATTCATAAAAAGATTTGAATGATTCTAACAGGCCTAGAGGACAATAAAAAAGGATTACAAACATATCTGCGTTGTAATTGAAGCATCATTTGCTTTTATTGTTGAATCCCATGCAGAAACATTTTTCAAAAATGACAGTAATTTAGTATTTTCTGAATCATTCATAAAAGGATTTGAATGATTCTAACAGGCCTAGAGGACAATAAAAAAGGATTACAAACATATCTGCGTTGTAATTGAAGCATCATTTGCTTTTATTGTTGAATCCCATGCAGAAACATTTTTCAAAAATGACTGTAATTTAGTATTTTCTGAATCATTCATAAAAAGATTTGAATGATTCTAACAGGCCTAGAGGACAATAAAAAAGGATTACAAACATATCTGCGTTGTAATTGAAGCATCATTTGCTTTTATTGTTGAATCCCATGCAGAAACATTTTTCAAAAATGACTGTAATTTAGTATTTTCTGAATCATTCATAAAAAGATTTGAATGATTCTAACAGGCCTAGAGGACAATAAAAAAGGATTACAAACATATCTGCGTTGTAATTGAAGCATCATTTGCTTTTATTGTTGAATCCCATGCAGAAACATTTTTCAAAAATGACAGTAATTTAGTATTTTCTGAATCATTCATAAAAGGATTTGAATGATTCTAACAGGCCTAGAGGACAATAAAAAAGGATTACAAACATATCTGCGTTGTAATTGAAGCATCATTTGCTTTTATTGTTGAATCCCATGCAGAAACATTTTTCAAAAATGACAGTAATTTAGTATTTTCTGAATCATTCATAAAAGGATTTGAATGATTCTAACAGGCCTAGAGGACAATAAAAAAGGATTACAAACATATCTGCGTTGTAATTGAAGCATCATTTGCTTTTATTGTTGAATCCCATGCAGAAACATTTTTCAAAAATGACAGTAATTTAGTATTTTCTGAATCATTCATAAAAGGATTTGAATGATTCTAACAGGCCTAGAGGACAATAAAAAAGGATTACAAACATATCTGCGTTGAAATTGAAGCATCATTTGCTTTTATTGTTGAATCCCATGCAGAAACATTTTTCAAAAATGACTGTAATTTAGTATTTTCTGAATCATTCATAAAAGGATATAGATGATTCTAACAGGCCTTGAGGACAATAAAAAAGGATTACAAACATATCTGCGTTGTAATTGAAGCATCATTTGCTTTTATTGTTGAATCCCATGCAGAAACATTTTTCAAAAATGACTGTAATTTAGTATTTTCTGAATCATTCATAAAAAGATTTGAATGATTCTAACAGGCCTAGAGGACAATAAAAAAGGATTACAAACATATCTGCGTTGTAATTGAAGCATCATTTGCTTTTATTGTTGAATCCCATGCAGAAACATTTTTCAAAAATGACAGTAATTTAGTATTTTCTGAATCATTCATAAAAGGATTTGAATGATTCTAACAGGCCTAGAGGACAATAAAAAAGGATTACAAACATATCTGCGTTGTAATTGAAGCATCATTTGCTTTTATTGTTGAATCCCATGCAGAAACATTTTTCAAAAATGACAGTAATTTAGTATTTTCTGAATCATTCATAAAAAGATTTGAATGATTCTAACAGGCCTAGAGGACAATAAAAAAGGATTACAAACATATCTGCGTTGTAATTGAAGCATCATTTGCTTTTATTGTTGAATCCCATGCAGAAACATTTTTCAAAAATGACAGTAATTTAGTATTTTCTGAATCATTCATAAAAGGATTTGAATGATTCTAACAGGCCTAGAGGACAATAAAAAAGGATTACAAACATATCTGCGTTGAAATTGAAGCATCATTTGCTTTTATTGTTGAATCCCATGCAGAAACATTTTTCAAAAATGACTGTAATTTAGTATTTTCTGAATCATTCATAAAAGGATATAGATGATTCTAACAGGCCTTGAGGACAATAAAAAAGGATTACAAACATATCTGCGTTGTAATTGAAGCATCATTTGCTTTTATTGTTGAATCCCATGCAGAAACATTTTTCAAAAATGACAGTAATTTAGTATTTTCTGAATCATTCATAAAAAGATTTGAATGATTCTAACAGGCCTAGAGGACAATAAAAAAGGATTACAAACATATCTGCGTTGTAATTGAAGCATCATTTGCTTTTATTGTTGAATACCATGCAGAAACATTTTTCAAAAATGACAGTAATTTAGTATTTTCTGAATCATTCATAAAAAGATTTGAATGATTCTAACAGGCCTAGAGGACAATAAAAAAGGATTACAAACATATCTGCGTTGTAATTGAAGCATCATTTGCTTTTATTGTTGAATCCCATGCAGAAACATTTTTCAAAAATGACAGTAATTTAGTATTTTCTGAATCATTCATAAAAGGATTTGAATGATTCTAACAGGCCTAGAGGACAATAAAAAAGGATTACAAACATATCTGCGTTGTAATTGAAGCATCATTTGCTTTTATTGTTGAATCCCATGCAGAAACATTTTTCAAAAATGACAGTAATTTAGTATTTTCTGAATCATTCATAAAAGGATTTGAATGATTCTAACAGGCCTAGAGGACAATAAAAAAGGATTACAAACATATCTGCGTTGAAATTGAAGCATCATTTGCTTTTATTGTTGAATCCCATGCAGAAACATTTTTCAAAAATGACTGTAATTTAGTATTTTCTGAATCATTCATAAAAGGATATAGATGATTCTAACAGGCCTTGAGGACAATAAAAAAGGATTACAAACATATCTGCGTTGTAATTGAAGCATCATTTGCTTTTATTGTTGAATCCCATGCAGAAACATTTTTCAAAAATGACTGTAATTTAGTATTTTCTGAATCATTCATAAAAAGATTTGAATGATTCTAACAGGCCTAGAGGACAATAAAAAAGGATTACAAACATATCTGCGTTGTAATTGAAGCATCATTTGCTTTTATTGTTGAATCCCATGCAGAAACATTTTTCAAAAATGACAGTAATTTAGTATTTTCTGAATCATTCATAAAAGGATTTGAATGATTCTAACAGGCCTAGAGGACAATAAAAAAGGATTACAAACATATCTGCGTTGTAATTGAAGCATCATTTGCTTTTATTGTTGAATCCCATGCAGAAACATTTTTCAAAAATGACAGTAATTTAGTATTTTCTGAATCATTCATAAAAAGATTTGAATGATTCTAACAGGCCTAGAGGACAATAAAAAAGGATTACAAACATATCTGCGTTGTAATTGAAGCATCATTTGCTTTTATTGTTGAATCCCATGCAGAAACATTTTTCAAAAATGACAGTAATTTAGTATTTTCTGAATCATTCATAAAAGGATTTGAATGATTCTAACAGGCCTAGAGGACAATAAAAAAGGATTACAAACATATCTGCGTTGAAATTGAAGCATCATTTGCTTTTATTGTTGAATCCCATGCAGAAACATTTTTCAAAAATGACTGTAATTTAGTATTTTCTGAATCATTCATAAAAGGATATAGATGATTCTAACAGGCCTTGAGGACAATAAAAAAGGATTACAAACATATCTGCGTTGTAATTGAAGCATCATTTGCTTTTATTGTTGAATCCCATGCAGAAACATTTTTCAAAAATGACAGTAATTTAGTATTTTCTGAATCATTCATAAAAAGATTTGAATGATTCTAACAGGCCTAGAGGACAATAAAAAAGGATTACAAACATATCTGCGTTGTAATTGAAGCATCATTTGCTTTTATTGTTGAATACCATGCAGAAACATTTTTCAAAAATGACAGTAATTTAGTATTTTCTGAATCATTCATAAAAAGATTTGAATGATTCTAACAGGCCTAGAGGACAATAAAAAAGGATTACAAACATATCTGCGTTGTAATTGAAGCATCATTTGCTTTTATTGTTGAATCCCATGCAGAAACATTTTTCAAAAATGACTGTAATTTAGTATTTTCTGAATCATTCATAAAAGGATATAGATGATTCTAACAGGCCTAGAGGACAATAAAAAAGGATTACAAACATATCTGCGTTGAAATTGAAGCATCATTTGCTTTTATTGTTGAATCCCATGCAGAAACATTTTTCAAAAATGACTGTAATTTAGTATTTTCTGAATCATTCATAAAAAGATTTGAATGATTCTAACAGGCCTAGAGGACAATAAAAAAGGATTACAAACATATCTGCGTTGTAATTGAAGCATCATTTGCTTTTATTGTTGAATCCCATGCAGAAACATTTTTCAAAAATGACAGTAATTTAGTATTTTCTGAATCATTCATAAAAAGATTTGAATGATTCTAACAGGCCTAGAGGACAATAAAAAAGGATTACAAACATATCTGCGTTGTAATTGAAGCATCATTTGCTTTTATTGTTGAATACCATGCAGAAACATTTTTCAAAAATGACAGTAATTTAGTATTTTCTGAATCATTCATAAAAAGATTTGAATGATTCTAACAGGCCTAGAGGACAATAAAAAAGGATTACAAACATATCTGCGTTGTAATTGAAGCATCATTTGCTTTTATTGTTGAATACCATGCAGAAACATTTTTCAAAAATGACAGTAATTTAGTATTTTCTGAATCATTCATAAAAAGATTTGAATGATTCTAACAGGCCTAGAGGACAATAAAAAAGGATTACAAACATATCTGCGTTGTAATTGAAGCATCATTTGCTTTTATTGTTGAATACCATGCAGAAACATTTTTCAAAAATGACAGTAATTTAGTATTTTCTGAATCATTCATAAAAAGATTTGAATGATTCTAACAGGCCTAGAGGACAATAAAAAAGGATTACAAACATATCTGCGTTGTAATTGAAGCATCATTTGCTTTTATTGTTGAATCCCATGCAGAAACATTTTTCAAAAATGACAGTAATTTAGTATTTTCTGAATCATTCATAAAAAGATTTGAATGATTCTAACAGGCCTAGAGGACAATAAAAAAGGATTACAAACATATCTGCGTTGTAATTGAAGCATCATTTGCTTTTATTGTTGAATCCCATGCAGAAACATTTTTCAAAAATGACAGTAATTTAGTATTTTCTGAATCATTCATAAAAAGATTTGAATGATTCTAACAGGCCTAGAGGACAATAAAAAAGGATTACAAACATATCTGCGTTGTAATTGAAGCATCATTTGCTTTTATTGTTGAATCCCATGCAGAAACATTTTTCAAAAATGACAGTAATTTAGTATTTTCTGAATCATTCATAAAAAGATTTGAATGATTCTAACAGGCCTAGAGGACAATAAAAAAGGATTACAAACATATCTGCGTTGTAATTGAAGCATCATTTGCTTTTATTGTTGAATCCCATGCAGAAACATTTTTCAAAAATGACAGTAATTTAGTATTTTCTGAATCATTCATAAAAAGATTTGAATGATTCTAACAGGCCTAGAGGACAATAAAAAAGGATTACAAACATATCTGCGTTGTAATTGAAGCATCATTTGCTTTTATTGTTGAATCCCATGCAGAAACATTTTTCAAAAATGACAGTAATTTAGTATTTTCTGAATCATTCATAAAAGGATTTGAATGATTCTAACAAGCCTAGAGGACAATAAAAAAGGATTACAAACATATCTGCGTTGAAATTGAAGCATCATTTGCTTTTATTGTTGAATCCCATGCAGAAACATTTTTCAAAAATGACTGTAATTTAGTATTTTCTGAATCATTCATAAAAAGATTTGAATGATTCTAACAGGCCTAGAGGACAATAAAAAAGGATTACAAACATATCTGCGTTGTAATTGAAGCATCATTTGCTTTTATTGTTGAATCCCATGCAGAAACATTTTTCAAAAATGACAGTAATTTAGTATTTTCTGAATCATTTATAAAAAGATTTGAATGATTCTAACAGGCCTAGAGGACAATAAAAAAGGATTACAAACATATCTGCGTTGAAATTGAAGCATCATTTGCTTTTATTGTTGAATCCCATGCAGAAACATTTTTTAAAAATGACAGTAATTTAGTATTTTCTGAATCATTTATAAAAAGATTTGAATGATTCTAACAGGCCTAGAGGACAATAAAAAAGGATTACAAACATATCTGCGTTGTAATTGAAGCATCATTTGCTTTTATTGTTGAATCCCATGCAGAAACATTTTTTAAAAATGACAGTAATTTAGTATTTTCTGAATCATTTATAAAAAGATTTGAATGATTCTAACAGGCCTAGAGGACAATAAAAAAGGATTACAAACATATCTGCGTTGTAATTGAAGCATCATTTGCTTTTATTGTTGAATCCCATGCAGAAACATTTTTTAAAAATGACAGTAATTTAGTATTTTCTGAATCATTTATAAAAAGATTTGAATGATTCTAACAGGCCTAGAGGACAATAAAAAAGGATTACAAACATATCTGCGTTGTAATTGAAGCATCATTTGCTTTTATTGTTGAATCCCATGCAGAAACATTTTTTAAAAATGACAGTAATTTAGTATTTTCTGAATCATTTATAAAAAGATTTGAATGATTCTAACAGGCCTAGAGGACAATAAAAAAGGATTACAAACATATCTGCGTTGTAATTGAAGCATCATTTGCTTTTATTGTTAAATACCATGCAGAAACATTTTTCAAAAATGACAGTAATTTTGTATTTTCTGAATCATTTATAAAAAGATTTGAATGATTCTAACAGGCCTAGAGGACAATAAAAAAGGATTACAAACATATCTGCGTTGAAATTGAAGCATCATTTGCTTTTATTGTTGAATCCCATGCAGAAACATTTTTCAAAAATGACTGTAATTTAGTATTTTCTGAATCATTCATAAAAAGATTTGAATGATTCTAACAGGCCTAGAGGACAATAAAAAAGGATTACAAACATATCTGCGTTGTAATTGAAGCATCATTTGCTTTTATTGTTGAATCCCATGCAGAAACATTTTTCAAAAATGACAGTAATTTAGTATTTTCTGAATCATTCATAAAAGGATTTGAATGATTCTAAGAGGCCTAGAGGACAATAAAAAAGGATTACAAACATATCTGCGTTGAAATTGAAGCATCATTTGCTTTTATTGTTGAATCCCATGCAGAAACATTTTTCAAAAATGACTGTAATTTAGTATTTTCTGAATCATTCATAAAAGGATATAGATGATTCTAACAGGCCTTGAGGACAATAAAAAAGGATTACAAACATATCTGCGTTGTAATTGAAGCATCATTTGCTTTTATTGTTGAATCCCATGCAGAAACATTTTTCAAAAATGACTGTAATTTAGTATTTTCTGAATCATTCATAAAAAGATTTGAATGATTCTAACAGGCCTAGAGGACAATAAAAAAGGATTACAAACATATCTGCGTTGTAATTGAAGCATCATTTGCTTTTATTGTTGAATCCCATGCAGAAACATTTTTCAAAAATGACAGTAATTTAGTATTTTCTGAATCATTCATAAAAGGATTTGAATGATTCTAACAGGCCTAGAGGACAATAAAAAAGGATTACAAACATATCTGCGTTGTAATTGAAGCATCATTTGCTTTTATTGTTGAATCCCATGCAGAAACATTTTTCAAAAATGACAGTAATTTAGTATTTTCTGAATCATTTATAAAAAGATTTGAATGATTCTAACAGGCCTAGAGGACAATAAAAAAGGATTACAAACATATCTGCGTTGAAATTGAAGCATCATTTGCTTTTATTGTTGAATCCCATGCAGAAACATTTTTTAAAAATGACAGTAATTTAGTATTTTCTGAATCATTTATAAAAAGATTTGAATGATTCTAACAGGCCTAGAGGACAATAAAAAAGGATTACAAACATATCTGCGTTGTAATTGAAGCATCATTTGCTTTTATTGTTGAATCCCATGCAGAAACATTTTTTAAAAATGACAGTAATTTAGTATTTTCTGAATCATTTATAAAAAGATTTGAATGATTCTAACAGGCCTAGAGGACAATAAAAAAGGATTACAAACATATCTGCGTTGTAATTGAAGCATCATTTGCTTTTATTGTTGAATCCCATGCAGAAACATTTTTTAAAAATGACAGTAATTTAGTATTTTCTGAATCATTTATAAAAAGATTTGAATGATTCTAACAGGCCTAGAGGACAATAAAAAAGGATTACAAACATATCTGCGTTGTAATTGAAGCATCATTTGCTTTTATTGTTAAATACCATGCAGAAACATTTTTCAAAAATGACAGTAATTTTGTATTTTCTGAATCATTTATAAAAAGATTTGAATGATTCTAACAGGCCTAGAGGACAATAAAAAAGGATTACAAACATATCTGCGTTGAAATTGAAGCATCATTTGCTTTTATTGTTGAATCCCATGCAGAAACATTTTTCAAAAATGACTGTAATTTAGTATTTTCTGAATCATTCATAAAAAGATTTGAATGATTCTAACAGGCCTAGAGGACAATAAAAAAGGATTACAAACATATCTGCGTTGTAATTGAAGCATCATTTGCTTTTATTGTTGAATCCCATGCAGAAACATTTTTCAAAAATGACAGTAATTTAGTATTTTCTGAATCATTCATAAAAGGATTTGAATGATTCTAAGAGGCCTAGAGGACAATAAAAAAGGATTACAAACATATCTGCGTTGAAATTGAAGCATCATTTGCTTTTATTGTTGAATCCCATGCAGAAACATTTTTCAAAAATGACTGTAATTTAGTATTTTCTGAATCATTCATAAAAGGATATAGATGATTCTAACAGGCCTTGAGGACAATAAAAAAGGATTACAAACATATCTGCGTTGTAATTGAAGCATCATTTGCTTTTATTGTTGAATCCCATGCAGAAACATTTTTCAAAAATGACTGTAATTTAGTATTTTCTGAATCATTCATAAAAGGATATAGATGATTCTAACAGGCCTTGAGGACAATAAAAAAGGATTACAAACATATCTGCGTTGTAATTGAAGCATCATTTGCTTTTATTGTTGAATCCCATGCAGAAACATTTTTCAAAAATGACTGTAATTTAGTATTTTCTGAATCATTCATAAAAAGATTTGAATGATTCTAACAGGCCTAGAGGACAATAAAAAAGGATTACAAACATATCTGCGTTGTAATTGAAGCATCATTTGCTTTTATTGTTGAATCCCATGCAGAAACATTTTTCAAAAATGACAGTAATTTAGTATTTTCTGAATCATTCATAAAAAGATTTGAATGATTCTAACAGGCCTAGAGGACAATAAAAAAGGATTACAAACATATCTGCGTTGAAATTGAAGCATCATTTGCTTTTATTGTTGAATCCCATGCAGAAACATTTTTTAAAAATGACAGTAATTTAGTATTTTCTGAATCATTTATAAAAAGATTTGAATGATTCTAACAGGCCTAGAGGACAATAAAAAAGGATTACAAACATATCTGCGTTGAAATTGAAGCATCATTTGCTTTTATTGTTGAATCCCATGCAGAAACATTTTTCAAAAATGACTGTAATTTAGTATTTTCTGAATCATTCATAAAAAGATTTGAATGATTCTAACAGGCCTAGAGGACAATAAAAAAGGATTACAAACATATCTGCGTTGTAATTGAAGCATCATTTGCTTTTATTGTTGAATCCCATGCAGAAACATTTTTTAAAAATGACAGTAATTTAGTATTTTCTGAATCATTTATAAAAAGATTTGAATGATTCTAACAGGCCTAGAGGACAATAAAAAAGGATTACAAACATATCTGCGTTGAAATTGAAGCATCATTTGCTTTTATTGTTGAATCCCATGCAGAAACATTTTTCAAAAATGACAGTAATTTAGTATTTTCTGAATCATTTATAAAAAGATTTGAATGATTCTAACAGGCCTAGAGGACAATAAAAAAGGATTACAAACATATCTGCGTTGAAATTGAAGCATCATTTGCTTTTATTGTTGAATCCCATGCAGAAACATTTTTTAAAAATGACAGTAATTTAGTATTTTCTGAATCATTTATAAAAAGATTTGAATGATTCTAACAGGCCTAGAGGACAATAAAAAAGGATTACAAACATATCTGCGTTGAAATTGAAGCATCATTTGCTTTTATTGTTGAATCCCATGCAGAAACATTTTTTAAAAATGACAGTAATTTAGTATTTTCTGAATCATTTATAAAAAGATTTGAATGATTCTAACAGGCCTAGAGGACAATAAAAAAGGATTACAAACATATCTGCGTTGAAATTGAAGCATCATTTGCTTTTATTGTTGAATCCCATGCAGAAACATTTTTCAAAAATGACAGTAATTTAGTATTTTCTGAATCATTTATAAAAAGATTTGAATGATTCTAACAGGCCTAGAGGACAATAAAAAAGGATTACAAACATATCTGCGTTGAAATTGAAGCATCATTTGCTTTTATTGTTGAATCCCATGCAGAAACATTTTTTAAAAATGACAGTAATTTAGTATTTTCTGAATCATTTATAAAAAGATTTGAATGATTCTAACAGGCCTAGAGGACAATAAAAAAGGATTACAAACATATCTGCGTTGAAATTGAAGCATCATTTGCTTTTATTGTTGAATCCCATGCAGAAACATTTTTCAAAAATGACAGTAATTTAGTATTTTCTGAATCATTTATAAAAAGATTTGAATGATTCTAACAGGCCTAGAGGACAATAAAAAAGGATTACAAACATATCTGCGTTGTAATTGAAGCATCATTTGCTTTTATTGTTGAATCCCATGCAGAAACATTTTTCAAAAATGACAGTAATTTAGTATTTTCTGAATCATTTATAAAAAGATTTGAATGATTCTAACAGGCCTAGAGGACAATAAAAAAGGATTACAAACATATCTGCGTTGTAATTGAAGCATCATTTGCTTTTATTGTTGAATCCCATGCAGAAACATTTTTCAAAAATGACAGTAATTTAGTATTTTCTGAATCATTCATAAAAAGATTTGAATGATTCTAACAGGCCTAGAGGACAATAAAAAAGGATTACAAACATATCTGCGTTGAAATTGAAGCATCATTTGCTTTTATTGTTGAATCCCATGCAGAAACATTTTTCAAAAATGACTGTAATTTAGTATTTTCTGAATCATTCATAAAAGGATATAGATGATTCTAACAGGCCTTGAGGACAATAAAAAAGGATTACAAACATATCTGCCTTGAAATTGAAGCATCATTTGCTTTTATTGTTGAATCCCATGCAGAAACATTTTTTAAAAATGACAGTAATTTAGTATTTTCTGAATCATTTATAAAAAGATTTGAATGATTCTAACAGGCCTAGAGGACAATAAAAAAGGATTACAAACATATCTGCGTTGTAATTGAAGCATCATTTGCTTTTATTGTTGAATCCCATGCAGAAACATTTTTCAAAAATGACAGTAATTTAGTATTTTCTGAATCATTTATAAAAAGATTTGAATGATTCTAACAGGCCTAGAGGACAATAAAAAAGGATTACAAACATATCTGCGTTGAAATTGAAGCATCATTTGCTTTTATTGTTGAATCCCATGCAGAAACATTTTTCAAAAATGACAGTAATTTAGTATTTTCTGAATCATTTATAAAAAGATTTGAATGATTCTAACAGGCCTAGAGGACAATAAAAAAGGATTACAAACATATCTGCGTTGTAATTGAAGCATCATTTGCTTTTATTGTTGAATCCCATGCAGAAACATTTTTCAAAAATGACAGTAATTTAGTATTTTCTGAATCATTTATAAAAAGATTTGAATGATTCTAACAGGCCTAGAGGACAATAAAAAAGGATTACAAACATATCTGCGTTGTAATTGAAGCATCATTTGCTTTTATTGTTGAATCCCATGCAGAAACATTTTTCAAAAATGACAGTAATTTAGTATTTTCTGAATCATTCATAAAAAGATTTGAATGATTCTAACAGGCCTAGAGGACAATAAAAAAGGATTACAAACATATCTGCGTTGAAATTGAAGCATCATTTGCTTTTATTGTTGAATCCCATGCAGAAACATTTTTCAAAAATGACTGTAATTTAGTATTTTCTGAATCATTCATAAAAGGATATAGATGATTCTAACAGGCCTTGAGGACAATAAAAAAGGATTACAAACATATCTGCCTTGAAATTGAAGCATCATTTGCTTTTATTGTTGAATCCCATGCAGAAACATTTTTTAAAAATGACAGTAATTTAGTATTTTCTGAATCATTTATAAAAAGATTTGAATGATTCTAACAGGCCTAGAGGACAATAAAAAAGGATTACAAACATATCTGCGTTGTAATTGAAGCATCATTTGCTTTTATTGTTGAATCCCATGCAGAAACATTTTTCAAAAATGACAGTAATTTAGTATTTTCTGAATCATTTATAAAAAGATTTGAATGATTCTAACAGGCCTAGAGGACAATAAAAAAGGATTACAAACATATCTGCGTTGAAATTGAAGCATCATTTGCTTTTATTGTTGAATCCCATGCAGAAACATTTTTCAAAAATGACTGTAATTTAGTATTTTCTGAATCATTCATAAAAGGATATAGATGATTCTAACAGGCCTTGAGGACAATAAAAAAGGATTACAAACATATCTGCGTTGTAATTGAAGCATCATTTGCTTTTATTGTTGAATCCCATGCAGAAACATTTTTCAAAAATGACAGTAATTTAGTATTTTCTGAATCATTTATAAAAAGATTTGAATGATTCTAACAGGCCTAGAGGACAATAAAAAAGGATTACAAACATATCTGCGTTGAAATTGAAGCATCATTTGCTTTTATTGTTGAATCCCATGCAGAAACATTTTTTAAAAATGACAGTAATTTAGTATTTTCTGAATCATTTATAAAAAGATTTGAATGATTCTAACAGGCCTAGAGGACAATAAAAAAGGATTACAAACATATCTGCCTTGAAATTGAAGCATCATTTGCTTTTATTGTTGAATCCCATGCAGAAACATTTTTCAAAAATGACAGTAATTTAGTATTTTCTGAATCATTCATAAAAAGATTTGAATGATTCTAACAGGCCTAGAGGACAATAAAAAAGGATTACAAACATAGCTGCCTTGAAATTGAAGCATCATTTGCTTTTATTGTTGAATCCCATGCAGAAACATTTTTCAAAAATGACAGTAATTTAGTATTTTCTGAATCATTAATAAAAAGATTTGAATGATTCTAACAGGCCTAGAGGACAATAAAAAAGGATTACAAACATATCTGCGTTGAAATTGAAGCATCATTTGCTTTTATTGTTGAATCCCATGCAGAAACATTTTTCAAAAATGACAGTAATTTAGTATTTTCTGAATCATTTATAAAAAGATTTGAATGATTCTAACAGGCCTAGAGGACAATAAAAAAGGATTACAAACATATCTGCGTTGAAATTGAAGCATCATTTGCATTTATTGTTGAATCCCATGCAGAAACATTTTTCAAAAATGACAGTAATTTAGTATTTTCTGAATCATTCATAAAAAGATTTGAATGATTCTAACAGGCCTAGAGGACAATAAAAAAGGATTACAAACATATCTGCGTTGTAATTGAAGCATCATTTGCTTTTATTGTTGAATCCCATGCAGAAACATTTTTCAAAAATGACAGTAATTTAGTATTTTCTGAATCATTCATAAAAGGATTTGAATGATTCTAACAGGCCTAGAGGACAATAAAAAAGGATTACAAACATATCTGCGTTGAAATTGAAGCATCATTTGCTTTTATTGTTGAATCCCATGCAGAAACATTTTTCAAAAATGACTGTAATTTAGTATTTTCTGAATCATTCATAAAAGGATATAGATGATTCTAACAGGCCTTGAGGACAATAAAAAAGGATTACAAACATATCTGCGTTGTAATTGAAGCATCATTTGCTTTTATTGTTGAATCCCATGCAGAAACATTTTTCAAAAATGACTGTAATTTAGTATTTTCTGAATCATTCATAAAAAGATTTGAATGATTCTAACAGGCCTAGAGGACAATAAAAAAGGATTACAAACATATCTGCGTTGTAATTGAAGCATCATTTGCTTTTATTGTTGAATCCCATGCAGAAACATTTTTCAAAAATGACAGTAATTTAGTATTTTCTGAATCATTCATAAAAGGATTTGAATGATTCTAACAGGCCTAGAGGACAATAAAAAAGGATTACAAACATATCTGCGTTGTAATTGAAGCATCATTTGCTTTTATTGTTGAATACCATGCAGAAACATTTTTCAAAAATGACAGTAATTTAGTATTTTCTGAATCATTCATAAAAAGATTTGAATGATTCTAACAGGCCTAGAGGACAATAAAAAAGGATTACAAACATATCTGCGTTGAAATTGAAGCATCATTTGCTTTTATTGTTGAATCCCATGCAGAAACATTTTTTAAAAATGACAGTAATTTAGTATTTTCTGAATCATTTATAAAAAGATTTGAATGATTCTAACAGGCCTAGAGGACAATAAAAAAGGATTACAAACATATCTGCGTTGTAATTGAAGCATCATTTGCTTTTATTGTTGAATCCCATGCAGAAACATTTTTCAAAAATGACAGTAATTTAGTATTTTCTGAATTATTCATAAAAGGATTTGAATGATTCTAACAGGCCTAGAGGACAATAAAAAAGGATTACAAACATATCTGCGTTGTAATTGAAGCATCATTTGCTTTTATTGTTGAATACCATGCAGAAACATTTTTCAAAAATGACAGTAATTTAGTATTTTCTGAATCATTCATAAAAGGATTTGAATGATTCTAACAGGCCTAGAGGACAATAAAAAAGGATTACAAACATATCTGCGTTGTAATTGAAGCATCATTTGCTTTTATTGTTGAATACCATGCAGAAACATTTTTCAAAAATGACAGTAATTTAGTATTTTCTGAATCATTCATAAAAAGATTTAAATGATTCTAACAG
The DNA here is from genome assembly GCA_964035985.1 of Panagrolaimus superbus. NCBI lineage: Eukaryota > Metazoa > Nematoda > Chromadorea > Rhabditida > Panagrolaimidae > Panagrolaimus > Panagrolaimus superbus. The sequence continues at coordinate 14,300,669 of OZ038359.1, forward strand.
GCCTAGAGGACAATAAAAAAGGATTACAAACATATCTGCGTTGAAATTGAAGCATCATTTGCTTTTATTGTTGAATCCCATGCAGAAACATTTTTTAAAAATGACAGTAATTTAGTATTTTCTGAATCATTTATAAAAGGATTTGAATGATTCTAACAGGCCTAGAGGACAATAAAAAAGGATTACAAACATATCTGCGTTGTAATTGAAGCATCATTTGCTTTTATTGTTGAATACCATGCAGAAACATTTTTCAAAAATGACAGTAATTTAGTATTTTCTGAATCATTCATAAAAAGATTTAAATGATTCTAACAGGCCTAGAGGACAATAAAAAAGGATTACAAACATATCTGCGTTGAAATTGAAGCATCATTTGCTTTTATTGTTGAATCCCATGCAGAAACATTTTTTAAAAATGACAGTAATTTAGTATTTTCTGAATCATTTATAAAAGGATTTGAATGATTCTAACAGGCCTAGAGGACAATAAAAAAGGATTACAAACATATCTGCGTTGTAATTGAAGCATCATTTGCTTTTATTGTTGAATACCATGCAGAAACATTTTTCAAAAATGACAGTAATTTAGTATTTTCTGAATCATTCATAAAAAGATTTAAATGATTCTAACAGGCCTAGAGGACAATAAAAAAGGATTACAAACATATCTGCGTTGAAATTGAAGCATCATTTGCTTTTATTGTTGAATACCATGCAGAAACATTTTTCAAAAATGACAGTAATTTAGTATTTTCTGAATCATTCATAAAAAGATTTAAATGATTCTAACAGGCCTAGAGGACAATAAAAAAGGATTACAAACATATCTGCGTTGAAATTGAAGCATCATTTGCTTTTATTGTTGAATCCCATGCAGAAACATTTTTTAAAAATGACAGTAATTTAGTATTTTCTGAATCATTTATAAAAGGATTTGAATGATTCTAACAGGCCTAGAGGACAATAAAAAAGGATTACAAACATATCTGCGTTGTAATTGAAGCATCATTTGCTTTTATTGTTGAATCCCATGCAGAAACATTTTTCAAAAATGACAGTAATTTAGTATTTTCTGAATTATTCATAAAAGGATTTGAATGATTCTAACAGGCCTAGAGGACAATAAAAAAGGATTACAAACATATCTGCGTTGAAATTGAAGCATCATTTGCTTTTATTGTTGAATCCCATGCAGAAACATTTTTTAAAAATGACAGTAATTTAGTATTTTCTGAATCATTTATAAAAGGATTTGAATGATTCTAACAGGCCTAGAGGACAATAAAAAAGGATTACAAACATATCTGCGTTGTAATTGAAGCATCATTTGCTTTTATTGTTGAATACCATGCAGAAACATTTTTCAAAAATGACAGTAATTTAGTATTTTCTGAATCATTCATAAAAAGATTTAAATGATTCTAACAGGCCTAGAGGACAATAAAAAAGGATTACAAACATATCTGCGTTGAAATTGAAGCATCATTTGCTTTTATTGTTGAATACCATGCAGAAACATTTTTCAAAAATGACAGTAATTTAGTATTTTCTGAATCATTCATAAAAAGATTTAAATGATTCTAACAGGCCTAGAGGACAATAAAAAAGGATTACAAACATATCTGCGTTGAAATTGAAGCATCATTTGCTTTTATTGTTGAATCCCATGCAGAAACATTTTTTAAAAATGACAGTAATTTAGTATTTTCTGAATCATTTATAAAAGGATTTGAATGATTCTAACAGGCCTAGAGGACAATAAAAAAGGATTACAAACATATCTGCGTTGTAATTGAAGCATCATTTGCTTTTATTGTTGAATCCCATGCAGAAACATTTTTCAAAAATGACAGTAATTTAGTATTTTCTGAATTATTCATAAAAGGATTTGAATGATTCTAACAGGCCTAGAGGACAATAAAAAAGGATTACAAACATATCTGCGTTGAAATTGAAGCATCATTTGCTTTTATTGTTGAATCCCATGCAGAAACATTTTTTAAAAATGACAGTAATTTAGTATTTTCTGAATCATTTATAAAAGGATTTGAATGATTCTAACAGGCCTAGAGGACAATAAAAAAGGATTACAAACATATCTGCGTTGTAATTGAAGCATCATTTGCTTTTATTGTTGAATACCATGCAGAAACATTTTTCAAAAATGACAGTAATTTAGTATTTTCTGAATCATTCATAAAAAGATTTAAATGATTCTAACAGGCCTAGAGGACAATAAAAAAGGATTACAAACATATCTGCGTTGAAATTGAAGCATCATTTGCTTTTATTGTTGAATACCATGCAGAAACATTTTTCAAAAATGACAGTAATTTAGTATTTTCTGAATCATTCATAAAAAGATTTAAATGATTCTAACAGGCCTAGAGGACAATAAAAAAGGATTACAAACATATCTGCGTTGAAATTGAAGCATCATTTGCTTTTATTGTTGAATCCCATGCAGAAACATTTTTTAAAAATGACAGTAATTTAGTATTTTCTGAATCATTTATAAAAAGATTTGAATGATTCTAACAGGCCTAGAGGACAATAAAAAAGGATTACAAACATATCTGCGTTGTAATTGAAGCATCATTTGCTTTTATTGTTGAATCCCATGCAGAAACATTTTTCAAAAATGACAGTAATTTAGTATTTTCTGAATTATTCATAAAAGGATTTGAATGATTCTAACAGGCCTAGAGGACAATAAAAAAGGATTACAAACATATCTGCGTTGTAATTGAAGCATCATTTGCTTTTATTGTTGAATACCATGCAGAAACATTTTTCAAAAATGACAGTAATTTAGTATTTTCTGAATCATTCATAAAAGGATTTGAATGATTCTAACAGGCCTAGAGGACAATAAAAAAGGATTACAAACATATCTGCGTTGTAATTGAAGCATCATTTGCTTTTATTGTTGAATACCATGCAGAAACATTTTTCAAAAATGACAGTAATTTAGTATTTTCTGAATCATTCATAAAAAGATTTAAATGATTCTAACAGGCCTAGAGGACAATAAAAAAGGATTACAAACATATCTGCGTTGAAATTGAAGCATCATTTGCTTTTATTGTTGAATCCCATGCAGAAACATTTTTTAAAAATGACAGTAATTTAGTATTTTCTGAATCATTTATAAAAGGATTTGAATGATTCTAACAGGCCTAGAGGACAATAAAAAAGGATTACAAACATATCTGCGTTGTAATTGAAGCATCATTTGCTTTTATTGTTGAATACCATGCAGAAACATTTTTCAAAAATGACAGTAATTTAGTATTTTCTGAATCATTCATAAAAAGATTTAAATGATTCTAACAGGCCTAGAGGACAATAAAAAAGGATTACAAACATATCTGCGTTGAAATTGAAGCATCATTTGCTTTTATTGTTGAATCCCATGCAGAAACATTTTTTAAAAATGACAGTAATTTAGTATTTTCTGAATCATTTATAAAAGGATTTGAATGATTCTAACAGGCCTAGAGGACAATAAAAAAGGATTACAAACATATCTGCGTTGTAATTGAAGCATCATTTGCTTTTATTGTTGAATACCATGCAGAAACATTTTTCAAAAATGACAGTAATTTAGTATTTTCTGAATCATTCATAAAAAGATTTAAATGATTCTAACAGGCCTAGAGGACAATAAAAAAGGATTACAAACATATCTGCGTTGAAATTGAAGCATCATTTGCTTTTATTGTTGAATACCATGCAGAAACATTTTTCAAAAATGACAGTAATTTAGTATTTTCTGAATCATTCATAAAAAGATTTAAATGATTCTAACAGGCCTAGAGGACAATAAAAAAGGATTACAAACATATCTGCGTTGAAATTGAAGCATCATTTGCTTTTATTGTTGAATCCCATGCAGAAACATTTTTTAAAAATGACAGTAATTTAGTATTTTCTGAATCATTTATAAAAGGATTTGAATGATTCTAACAGGCCTAGAGGACAATAAAAAAGGATTACAAACATATCTGCGTTGTAATTGAAGCATCATTTGCTTTTATTGTTGAATACCATGCAGAAACATTTTTCAAAAATGACAGTAATTTAGTATTTTCTGAATCATTCATAAAAAGATTTAAATGATTCTAACAGGCCTAGAGGACAATAAAAAAGGATTACAAACATATCTGCGTTGAAATTGAAGCATCATTTGCTTTTATTGTTGAATCCCATGCAGAAACATTTTTTAAAAATGACAGTAATTTAGTATTTTCTGAATCATTCATAAAAGGATTTGAATGATTCTAACAGGCCTAGAGGACAATAAAAAAGGATTACAAACATATCTGCGTTGTAATTGAAGCATCATTTGCTTTTATTGTTGAATACCATGCAGAAACATTTTTCAAAAATGACAGTAATTTAGTATTTTCTGAATCATTCATAAAAAGATTTAAATGATTCTAACAGGCCTAGAGGACAATAAAAAAGGATTACAAACATATCTGCGTTGAAATTGAAGCATCATTTGCTTTTATTGTTGAATCCCATGCAGAAACATTTTTTAAAAATGACAGTAATTTAGTATTTTCTGAATCATTTATAAAAAGATTTGAATGATTCTAACAGGCCTAGAGGACAATAAAAAAGGATTACAAACATATCTGCGTTGTAATTGAAGCATCATTTGCTTTTATTGTTGAATCCCATGCAGAAACATTTTTCAAAAATGACTGTAATTTAGTATTTTCTGAATCATTCATAAAAAGATTTGAATGATTCTAACAGGCCTAGAGGACAATAAAAAAGGATTACAAACATATCTGCGTTGTAATTGAAGCATCATTTGCTTTTATTGTTGAATCCTATGCAGAAACATTTTTCAAAAATGACTGTAATTTAGTATTTTCTGAATCATTCATAAAAAGATTTGAATGATTCTAACAGGCCTAGAGGACAATAAAAAAGGATTACAAACATATCTGCGTTGTAATTGAAGCATCATTTGCTTTTATTGTTGAATCCCATGCAGAAACATTTTTCAAAAATGACAGTAATTTAGTATTTTCTGAATTATTCATAAAAGGATTTGAATGATTCTAACAGGCCTAGAGGACAATAAAAAAGGATTACAAACATATCTGCGTTGTAATTGAAGCATCATTTGCTTTTATTGTTGAATACCATGCAGAAACATTTTTCAAAAATGACAGTAATTTAGTATTTTCTGAATCATTCATAAAAGGATTTGAATGATTCTAACAGGCCTAGAGGACAATAAAAAAGGATTACAAACATATCTGCGTTGTAATTGAAGCATCATTTGCTTTTATTGTTGAATACCATGCAGAAACATTTTTTAAAAATGACAGTAATTTAGTATTTTCTGAATCATTCATAAAAGGATTTGAATGATTCTAACAGGCCTAGAGGACAATAAAAAAGGATTACAAACATATCTGCGTTGTAATTGAAGCATCATTTGCTTTTATTGTTGAATACCATGCAGAAACATTTTTCAAAAATGACAGTAATTTAGTATTTTCTGAATCATTCATAAAAAGATTTAAATGATTCTAACAGGCCTAGAGGACAATAAAAAAGGATTACAAACATATCTGCGTTGAAATTGAAGCATCATTTGCTTTTATTGTTGAATCCCATGCAGAAACATTTTTTAAAAATGACAGTAATTTAGTATTTTCTGAATCATTTATAAAAAGATTTGAATGATTCTAACAGGCCTAGAGGACAATAAAAAAGGATTACAAACATATCTGCGTTGTAATTGAAGCATCATTTGCTTTTATTGTTGAATCCCATGCAGAAACATTTTTCAAAAATGACTGTAATTTAGTATTTTCTGAATCATTCATAAAAAGATTTGAATGATTCTAACAGGCCTAGAGGACAATAAAAAAGGATTACAAACATATCTGCGTTGTAATTGAAGCATCATTTGCTTTTATTGTTGAATCCTATGCAGAAACATTTTTCAAAAATGACTGTAATTTAGTATTTTCTGAATCATTCATAAAAAGATTTGAATGATTCTAACAGGCCTAGAGGACAATAAAAAAGGATTACAAACATATCTGCGTTGTAATTGAAGCATCATTTGCTTTTATTGTTGAATCCCATGCAGAAACATTTTTCAAAAATGACAGTAATTTAGTATTTTCTGAATTATTCATAAAAGGATTTGAATGATTCTAACAGGCCTAGAGGACAATAAAAAAGGATTACAAACATATCTGCGTTGTAATTGAAGCATCATTTGCTTTTATTGTTGAATACCATGCAGAAACATTTTTCAAAAATGACAGTAATTTAGTATTTTCTGAATCATTCATAAAAGGATTTGAATGATTCTAACAGGCCTAGAGGACAATAAAAAAGGATTACAAACATATCTGCGTTGTAATTGAAGCATCATTTGCTTTTATTGTTGAATACCATGCAGAAACATTTTTTAAAAATGACAGTAATTTAGTATTTTCTGAATCATTCATAAAAGGATTTGAATGATTCTAACAGGCCTAGAGGACAATAAAAAAGGATTACAAACATATCTGCGTTGTAATTGAAGCATCATTTGCTTTTATTGTTGAATACCATGCAGAAACATTTTTCAAAAATGACAGTAATTTAGTATTTTCTGAATCATTCATAAAAAGATTTAAATGATTCTAACAGGCCTAGAGGACAATAAAAAAGGATTACAAACATATCTGCGTTGAAATTGAAGCATCATTTGCTTTTATTGTTGAATCCCATGCAGAAACATTTTTTAAAAATGACAGTAATTTAGTATTTTCTGAATCATTTATAAAAAGATTTGAATGATTCTAACAGGCCTAGAGGACAATAAAAAAGGATTACAAACATATCTGCGTTGTAATTGACGCATCATTTGCTTTTATTGTTGAATCCCATGCAGAAACATTTTTCAAAAATGACAGTAATTTAGTATTTTCTGAATCATTCATAAAAAGATTTAAATGATTCTAACAGGCCTAGAGGACAATAAAAAAGGATTACAAACATATCTGCGTTGAAATTGAAGCATCATTTGCTTTTATTGTTGAATCCCATGCAGAAACATTTTTTAAAAATGACAGTAATTTAGTATTTTCTGAATCATTTATAAAAAGATTTGAATGATTCTAACAGGCCTAGAGGACAATAAAAAAGGATTACAAACATATCTGCCTTGAAATTGAAGCATCATTTGCTTTTATTGTTGAATCCCATGCAGAAACATTTTTCAAAAATGACAGTAATTTAGTATTTTCTGAATCATTCATAAAAAGATTTGAATGATTCTAACAGGCCTAGAGGACAATAAAAAAGGATTACAAACATAGCTGCCTTGAAATTGAAGCATCATTTGCTTTTATTGTTGAATCCCATGCAGAAACATTTTTCAAAAATGACAGTAATTTAGTATTTTCTAAATCATTAATAAAAAGATTTGAATGATTCTAACAGGCCTAGAGGACAATAAAAAAGGATTACAAACATATCTGCGTTGAAATTGAAGCATCATTTGCTTTTATTGTTGAATCCCATGCAGAAACATTTTTCAAAAATGACAGTAATTTAGTATTTTCTGAATCATTTATAAAAAGATTTGAATGATTCTAACAGGCCTAGAGGACAATAAAAAAGGATTACAAACATATCTGCGTTGAAATTGAAGCATCATTTGCATTTATTGTTGAATCCCATGCAGAAACATTTTTCAAAAATGACAGTAATTTAGTATTTTCTGAATCATTCATAAAAAGATTTGAATGATTCTAACAGGCCTAGAGGACAATAAAAAAGGATTACAAACATATCTGCGTTGTAATTGAAGCATCATTTGCTTTTATTGTTGAATCCCATGCAGAAACATTTTTCAAAAATGACAGTAATTTAGTATTTTCTGAATCATTCATAAAAGGATTTGAATGATTCTAACAGGCCTAGAGGACAATAAAAAAGGATTACAAACATATCTGCGTTGAAATTGAAGCATCATTTGCTTTTATTGTTGAATCCCATGCAGAAACATTTTTCAAAAATGACTGTAATTTAGTATTTTCTGAATCATTCATAAAAGGATATAGATGATTCTAACAGGCCTTGAGGACAATAAAAAAGGATTACAAACATATCTGCGTTGAAATTGAAGCATCATTTGCTTTTATTGTTGAATCCCATGCAGAAACATTTTTCAAAAATGACTGTAATTTAGTATTTTCTGAATCATTCATAAAAAGATTTGAATGATTCTAACAGGCCTAGAGGACAATAAAAAAGGATTACAAACATATCTGCGTTGTAATTGAAGCATCATTTGCTTTTATTGTTGAATCCCATGCAGAAACATTTTTCAAAAATGACAGTAATTTAGTATTTTCTGAATCATTCATAAAAGGATTTGAATGATTCTAACAGGCCTAGAGGACAATAAAAAAGGATTACAAACATATCTGCGTTGTAATTGAAGCATCATTTGCTTTTATTGTTGAATACCATGCAGAAACATTTTTCAAAAATGACAGTAATTTAGTATTTTCTGAATCATTCATAAAAAGATTTGAATGATTCTAACAGGCCTAGAGGACAATAAAAAAGGATTACAAACATATCTGCGTTGAAATTGAAGCATCATTTGCTTTTATTGTTGAATCCCATGCAGAAACATTTTTTAAAAATGACAGTAATTTAGTATTTTCTGAATCATTTATAAAAAGATTTGAATGATTCTAACAGGCCTAGAGGACAATAAAAAAGGATTACAAACATATCTGCGTTGTAATTGAAGCATCATTTGCTTTTATTGTTGAATCCCATGCAGAAACATTTTTCAAAAATGACAGTAATTTAGTATTTTCTGAATTATTCATAAAAGGATTTGAATGATTCTAACAGGCCTAGAGGACAATAAAAAAGGATTACAAACATATCTGCGTTGTAATTGAAGCATCATTTGCTTTTATTGTTGAATACCATGCAGAAACATTTTTCAAAAATGACAGTAATTTAGTATTTTCTGAATCATTCATAAAAGGATTTGAATGATTCTAACAGGCCTAGAGGACAATAAAAAAGGATTACAAACATATCTGCGTTGTAATTGAAGCATCATTTGCTTTTATTGTTGAATACCATGCAGAAACATTTTTTAAAAATGACAGTAATTTAGTATTTTCTGAATCATTCATAAAAGGATTTGAATGATTCTAACAGGCCTAGAGGACAATAAAAAAGGATTACAAACATATCTGCGTTGTAATTGAAGCATCATTTGCTTTTATTGTTGAATACCATGCAGAAACATTTTTCAAAAATGACAGTAATTTAGTATTTTCTGAATCATTCATAAAAAGATTTAAATGATTCTAACAGGCCTAGAGGACAATAAAAAAGGATTACAAACATATCTGCGTTGAAATTGAAGCATCATTTGCTTTTATTGTTGAATCCCATGCAGAAACATTTTTTAAAAATGACAGTAATTTAGTATTTTCTGAATCATTTATAAAAAGATTTGAATGATTCTAACAGGCCTAGAGGACAATAAAAAAGGATTACAAACATATCTGCGTTGTAATTGAAGCATCATTTGCTTTTATTGTTGAATCCCATGCAGAAACATTTTTCAAAAATGACTGTAATTTAGTATTTTCTGAATCATTCATAAAAAGATTTGAATGATTCTAACAGGCCTAGAGGACAATAAAAAAGGATTACAAACATATCTGCGTTGTAATTGAAGCATCATTTGCTTTTATTGTTGAATCCTATGCAGAAACATTTTTCAAAAATGACTGTAATTTAGTATTTTCTGAATCATTCATAAAAAGATTTGAATGATTCTAACAGGCCTAGAGGACAATAAAAAAGGATTACAAACATATCTGCGTTGTAATTGAAGCATCATTTGCTTTTATTGTTGAATCCCATGCAGAAACATTTTTCAAAAATGACAGTAATTTAGTATTTTCTGAATTATTCATAAAAGGATTTGAATGATTCTAACAGGCCTAGAGGACAATAAAAAAGGATTACAAACATATCTGCGTTGTAATTGAAGCATCATTTGCTTTTATTGTTGAATACCATGCAGAAACATTTTTCAAAAATGACAGTAATTTAGTATTTTCTGAATCATTCATAAAAGGATTTGAATGATTCTAACAGGCCTAGAGGACAATAAAAAAGGATTACAAACATATCTGCGTTGTAATTGAAGCATCATTTGCTTTTATTGTTGAATACCATGCAGAAACATTTTTTAAAAATGACAGTAATTTAGTATTTTCTGAATCATTCATAAAAGGATTTGAATGATTCTAACAGGCCTAGAGGACAATAAAAAAGGATTACAAACATATCTGCGTTGTAATTGAAGCATCATTTGCTTTTATTGTTGAATCCCATGCAGAAACATTTTTTAAAAATGACAGTAATTTAGTATTTTCTGAATCATTTATAAAAAGATTTGAATGATTCTAACAGGCCTAGAGGACAATAAAAAAGGATTACAAACATATCTGCGTTGTAATTGAAGCATCATTTGCTTTTATTGTTGAATCCCATGCAGAAACATTTTTCAAAAATGACTGTAATTTAGTATTTTCTGAATCATTCATAAAAAGATTTGAATGATTCTAACAGGCCTAGAGGACAATAAAAAAGGATTACAAACATATCTGCGTTGTAATTGAAGCATCATTTGCTTTTATTGTTGAATCCTATGCAGAAACATTTTTCAAAAATGACTGTAATTTAGTATTTTCTGAATCATTCATAAAAAGATTTGAATGATTCTAACAGGCCTAGAGGACAATAAAAAAGGATTACAAACATATCTGCGTTGTAATTGAAGCATCATTTGCTTTTATTGTTGAATCCCATGCAGAAACATTTTTCAAAAATGACAGTAATTTAGTATTTTCTGAATCATTCATAAAAAGATTTGAATGATTCTAACAGGCCTAGAGGACAATAAAAAAGGATTACAAACATATCTGCGTTGAAATTGAAGCATCATTTGCTTTTATTGTTGAATCCCATGCAGAAACATTTTTTAAAAATGACAGTAATTTAGTATTTTCTGAATCATTTATAAAAAGATTTGAATGATTCTAACAGGCCTAGAGGACAATAAAAAAGGATTACAAACATATCTGCGTTGTAATTGAAGCATCATTTGCTTTTATTGTTGAATCCCATGCAGAAACATTTTTCAAAAATGACTGTAATTTAGTATTTTCTGAATCATTCATAAAAAGATTTGAATGATTCTAACAGGCCTAGAGGACAATAAAAAAGGATTACAAACATATCTGCGTTGTAATTGAAGCATCATTTGCTTTTATTGTTGAATCCTATGCAGAAACATTTTTCAAAAATGACTGTAATTTAGTATTTTCTGAATCATTCATAAAAAGATTTGAATGATTCTAACAGGCCTAGAGGACAATAAAAAAGGATTACAAACATATCTGCGTTGTAATTGAAGCATCATTTGCTTTTATTGTTGAATCCCATGCAGAAACATTTTTCAAAAATGACAGTAATTTAGTATTTTCTGAATTATTCATAAAAGGATTTGAATGATTCTAACAGGCCTAGAGGACAATAAAAAAGGATTACAAACATATCTGCGTTGTAATTGAAGCATCATTTGCTTTTATTGTTGAATACCATGCAGAAACATTTTTCAAAAATGACAGTAATTTAGTATTTTCTGAATCATTCATAAAAGGATTTGAATGATTCTAACAGGCCTAGAGGACAATAAAAAAGGATTACAAACATATCTGCGTTGTAATTGAAGCATCATTTGCTTTTATTGTTGAATACCATGCAGAAACATTTTTCAAAAATGACAGTAATTTAGTATTTTCTGAATCATTCATAAAAGGATTTGAATGATTCTAACAGGCCTAGAGGACAATAAAAAAGGATTACAAACATATCTGCGTTGTAATTGAAGCATCATTTGCTTTTATTGTTGAATACCATGCAGAAACATTTTTTAAAAATGACAGTAATTTAGTATTTTCTGAATCATTTATAAAAAGATTTGAATGATTCTAACAGGCCTAGAGGACAATAAAAAAGGATTACAAACATATCTGCGTTGAAATTGAAGCATCATTTGCTTTTATTGTTGAATCCCATGCAGAAACATTTTTTAAAAATGACAGTAATTTAGTATTTTCTGAATCATTTATAAAAAGATTTGAATGATTCTAACAGGCCTAGAGGACAATAAAAAAGGATTACAAACATATCTGCGTTGTAATTGAAGCATCATTTGCTTTTATTGTTGAATCCCATGCAGAAACATTTTTCAAAAATGACAGTAATTTAGTATTTTCTGAATCATTCATAAAAGGATTTGAATGATTCTAACAGGCCTAGAGGACAATAAAAAAGGATTACAAACATATCTGCGTTGTAATTGAAGCATCATTTGCTTTTATTGTTGAATACCATGCAGAAACATTTTTCAAAAATGACTGTAATTTAGTATTTTCTGAATCATTCATAAAAAGATTTGAATGATTCTAACAGGCCTAGAGGACAATAAAAAAGGATTACAAACATATCTGCGTTGTAATTGAAGCATCATTTGCTTTTATTGTTGAATCCCATGCAGAAACATTTTTCAAAAATGACAGTAATTTAGTATTTTCTGAATCATTCATAAAAGGATTTGAATGATTCTAACAGGCCTAGAGGACAATAAAAAAGGATTACAAACATATCTGCGTTGTAATTGAAGCATCATTTGCTTTTATTGTTGAATCCCATGCAGAAACATTTTTCAAAAATGACAGTAATTTAGTATTTTCTGAATCATTCATAAAAAGATTTGAATGATTCTAACAGGCCTAGAGGACAATAAAAAAGGATTACAAACATATCTGCGTTGAAATTGAAGCATCATTTGCTTTTATTGTTGAATCCCATGCAGAAACATTTTTTAAAAATGACAGTAATTTAGTATTTTCTGAATCATTTATAAAAAGATTTGAATGATTCTAACAGGCCTAGAGGACAATAAAAAAGGATTACAAACATATCTGCGTTGTAATTGAAGCATCATTTGCTTTTATTGTTGAATCCCATGCAGAAACATTTTTCAAAAATGACTGTAATTTAGTATTTTCTGAATCATTCATAAAAAGATTTGAATGATTCTAACAGGCCTAGAGGACAATAAAAAAGGATTACAAACATATCTGCGTTGAAATTGAAGCATCATTTGCTTTTATTGTTGAATACCATGCAGAAACATTTTTCAAAAATGACAGTAATTTAGTATTTTCTGAATCATTCATAAAAAGATTTGAATGATTCTAACAGGCCTAGAGGACAATAAAAAAGGATTACAAACATATCTGCGTTGAAATTGAAGCATCATTTGCTTTTATTGTTGAATCCCATGCAGAAACATTTTTTAAAAATGACAGTAATTTAGTATTTTCTGAATCATTTATAAAAAGATTTGAATGATTCTAACAGGCCTAGAGGACAATAAAAAAGGATTACAAACATATCTGCGTTGTAATTGAAGCATCATTTGCTTTTATTGTTGAATCCCATGCAGAAACATTTTTCAAAAATGACTGTAATTTAGTATTTTCTGAATCATTCATAAAAAGATTTGAATGATTCTAACAGGCCTAGAGGACAATAAAAAAGGATTACAAACATATCTGCGTTGTAATTGAAGCATCATTTGCTTTTATTGTTGAATCCCATGCAGAAACATTTTTCAAAAATGACAGTAATTTAGTATTTTCTGAATCATTCATAAAAAGATTTGAATGATTCTAACAGGCCTAGAGGACAATAAAAAAGGATTACAAACATATCTGCGTTGAAATTGAAGCATCATTTGCTTTTATTGTTGAATCCCATGCAGAAACATTTTTTAAAAATGACAGTAATTTAGTATTTTCTGAATCATTTATAAAAAGATTTGAATGATTCTAACAGGCCTAGAGGACAATAAAAAAGGATTACAAACATATCTGCGTTGTAATTGAAGCATCATTTGCTTTTATTGTTGAATCCCATGCAGAAACATTTTTCAAAAATGACTGTAATTTAGTATTTTCTGAATCATTCATAAAAAGATTTGAATGATTCTAACAGGCCTAGAGGACAATAAAAAAGGATTACAAACATATCTGCGTTGAAATTGAAGCATCATTTGCTTTTATTGTTGAATACCATGCAGAAACATTTTTCAAAAATGACAGTAATTTAGTATTTTCTGAATCATTCATAAAAAGATTTGAATGATTCTAACAGGCCTAGAGGACAATAAAAAAGGATTACAAACATATCTGCGTTGAAATTGAAGCATCATTTGCTTTTATTGTTGAATCCCATGCAGAAACATTTTTTAAAAATGACAGTAATTTAGTATTTTCTGAATCATTTATAAAAAGATTTGAATGATTCTAACAGGCCTAGAGGACAATAAAAAAGGATTACAAACATATCTGCGTTGTAATTGAAGCATCATTTGCTTTTATTGTTGAATCCCATGCAGAAACATTTTTCAAAAATGACTGTAATTTAGTATTTTCTGAATCATTCATAAAAAGATTTGAATGATTCTAACAGGCCTAGAGGACAATAAAAAAGGATTACAAACATATCTGCGTTGTAATTGAAGCATCATTTGCTTTTATTGTTGAATCCCATGCAGAAACATTTTTCAAAAATGACAGTAATTTAGTATTTTCTGAATCATTCATAAAAGGATTTGAATGATTCTAACAGGCCTAGAGGACAATAAAAAAGGATTACAAACATATCTGCGTTGTAATTGAAGCATCATTTGCTTTTATTGTTGAATACCATGCAGAAACATTTTTCAAAAATGACAGTAATTTAGTATTTTCTGAATCATTCATAAAAAGATTTGAATGATTCTAACAGGCCTAGAGGACAATAAAAAAGGATTACAAACATATCTGCGTTGTAATTGAAGCATCATTTGCTTTTATTGTTGAATCCCATGCAGAAACATTTTTCAAAAATGACTGTAATTTAGTATTTTCTGAATCATTCATAAAAGGATTTGAATGATTCTAACAGGCCTAGAGGACAATAAAAAAGGATTACAAACATATCTGCGTTGTAATTGAAGCATCATTTGCTTTTATTGTTGAATACCATGCAGAAACATTTTTCAAAAATGACAGTAATTTAGTATTTTCTGAATCATTCATAAAAAGATTTGAATGATTCTAACAGGCCTAGAGGACAATAAAAAAGGATTACAAACATATCTGCGTTGTAATTGAAGCATCATTTGCTTTTATTGTTGAATCCCATGCAGAAACATTTTTCAAAAATGACAGTAATTTAGTATTTTCTGAATCATTCATAAAAGGATTTGAATGATTCTAACAGGCCTAGAGGACAATAAAAAAGGATTACAAACATATCTGCGTTGTAATTGAAGCATCATTTGCTTTTATTGTTGAATACCATGCAGAAACATTTTTCAAAAATGACAGTAATTTAGTATTTTCTGAATCATTCATAAAAAGATTTGAATGATTCTAACAGGCCTAGAGGACAATAAAAAAGGATTACAAACATATCTGCGTTGAAATTGAAGCATCATTTGCTTTTATTGTTGAATCCCATGCAGAAACATTTTTTAAAAATGACAGTAATTTAGTATTTTCTGAATCATTTATAAAAAGATTTGAATGATTCTAACAGGCCTAGAGGACAATAAAAAAGGATTACAAACATATCTGCGTTGTAATTGAAGCATCATTTGCTTTTATTGTTGAATCCCATGCAGAAACATTTTTCAAAAATGACTGTAATTTAGTATTTTCTGAATCATTCATAAAAGGATATAGATGATTCTAACAGGCCTTGAGGACAATAAAAAAGGATTACAAACATATCTGCGTTGTAATTGAAGCATCATTTGCTTTTATTGTTGAATCCCATGCAGAAACATTTTTCAAAAATGACTGTAATTTAGTATTTTCTGAATCATTCATAAAAAGATTTGAATGATTCTAACAGGCCTAGAGGACAATAAAAAAGGATTACAAACATATCTGCGTTGTAATTGAAGCATCATTTGCTTTTATTGTTGAATCCCATGCAGAAACATTTTTCAAAAATGACAGTAATTTAGTATTTTCTGAATCATTCATAAAAGGATTTGAATGATTCTAACAGGCCTAGAGGACAATAAAAAAGGATTACAAACATATCTGCGTTGTAATTGAAGCATCATTTGCTTTTATTGTTGAATCCCATGCAGAAACATTTTTCAAAAATGACAGTAATTTAGTATTTTCTGAATCATTCATAAAAAGATTTGAATGATTCTAACAGGCCTAGAGGACAATAAAAAAGGATTACAAACATATCTGCGTTGTAATTGAAGCATCATTTGCTTTTATTGTTGAATCCCATGCAGAAACATTTTTCAAAAATGACAGTAATTTAGTATTTTCTGAATCATTCATAAAAGGATTTGAATGATTCTAACAGGCCTAGAGGACAATAAAAAAGGATTACAAACATATCTGCGTTGTAATTGAAGCATCATTTGCTTTTATTGTTGAATACCATGCAGAAACATTTTTCAAAAATGACAGTAATTTAGTATTTTCTGAATCATTCATAAAAAGATTTGAATGATTCTAACAGGCCTAGAGGACAATAAAAAAGGATTACAAACATATCTGCGTTGAAATTGAAGCATCATTTGCTTTTATTGTTGAATCCCATGCAGAAACATTTTTTAAAAATGACAATAATTTAGTATTTTCTGAATCATTTATAAAAAGATTAGAATGATTCTAACAGGCCTAGAGGACAATAAAAAAGGATTACAAACATATCTGCGTTGTAATTGAAGCATCATGTGCTTTTATTGTTGAATCCCATGCAGAAACATTTTTCAAAAATGACTGTAATTTAGTATTTTCTGAATCATTCATAAAAAGATTTGAATGATTCTAACAGGCCTAGAGGACAATAAAAAAGGATTACAAACATATCTGCGTTGAAATTGAAGCATCATTTGCTTTTATTGTTGAATCCCATGCAGAAACATTTTTCAAAAATGACAGTAATTTAGTATTTTCTGAATCATTCATAAAAAGATTTGAATGATTCTAACAGGCCTAGAGGACAATAAAAAAGGATTACAAACATATCTGCGTTGTAATTGAAGCATCATGTGCTTTTATTGTTGAATCCCATGCAGAAACATTTTTCAAAAATGACTGTAATTTAGTATTTTCTGAATCATTCATAAAAAGATTTGAATGATTCTAACAGGCCTAGAGGACAATAAAAAAGGATTACAAACATATCTGCGTTGTAATTGAAGCATCATTTGCTTTTATTGTTGAATCCCATGCAGAAACATTTTTCAAAAATGACTGTAATTTAGTATTTTCTGAATCATTCATAAAAAGATTTGAATGATTCTAACAGGCCTAGAGGACAATAAAAAAGGATTACAAACATATCTGCGTTGTAATTGAAGCATCATTTGCTTTTATTGTTGAATCCCATGCAGAAACATTTTTCAAAAATGACAGTAATTTAGTATTTTCTGAATCATTCATAAAAGGATTTGAATGATTCTAACAGGCCTAGAGGACAATAAAAAAGGATTACAAACATATCTGCGTTGTAATTGAAGCATCATTTGCTTTTATTGTTGAATCCCATGCAGAAACATTTTTCAAAAATGACAGTAATTTAGTATTTTCTGAATCATTCATAAAAAGATTTGAATGATTCTAACAGGCCTAGAGGACAATAAAAAAGGATTACAAACATATCTGCGTTGTAATTGAAGCATCATTTGCTTTTATTGTTGAATCCCATGCAGAAACATTTTTCAAAAATGACAGTAATTTAGTATTTTCTGAATCATTCATAAAAGGATTTGAATGATTCTAACAGGCCTAGAGGACAATAAAAAAGGATTACAAACATATCTGCGTTGTAATTGAAGCATCATTTGCTTTTATTGTTGAATACCATGCAGAAACATTTTTCAAAAATGACAGTAATTTAGTATTTTCTGAATCATTCATAAAAAGATTTGAATGATTCTAACAGGCCTAGAGGACAATAAAAAAGGATTACAAACATATCTGCGTTGAAATTGAAGCATCATTTGCTTTTATTGTTGAATCCCATGCAGAAACATTTTTTAAAAATGACAATAATTTAGTATTTTCTGAATCATTTATAAAAAGATTTGAATGATTCTAACAGGCCTAGAGGACAATAAAAAAGGATTACAAACATATCTGCGTTGTAATTGAAGCATCATGTGCTTTTATTGTTGAATCCCATGCAGAAACATTTTTCAAAAATGACTGTAATTTAGTATTTTCTGAATCATTCATAAAAAGATTTGAATGATTCTAACAGGCCTAGAGGACAATAAAAAAGGATTACAAACATATCTGCGTTGTAATTGAAGCATCATTTGCTTTTATTGTTGAATCCCATGCAGAAACATTTTTCAAAAATGACTGTAATTTAGTATTTTCTGAATCATTCATAAAAAGATTTGAATGATTCTAACAGGCCTAGAGGACAATAAAAAAGGATTACAAACATATCTGCGTTGTAATTGAAGCATCATTTGCTTTTATTGTTGAATCCCATGCAGAAACATTTTTCAAAAATGACAGTAATTTAGTATTTTCTGAATCATTCATAAAAGGATTTGAATGATTCTAACAGGCCTAGAGGACAATAAAAAAGGATTACAAACATATCTGCGTTGTAATTGAAGCATCATTTGCTTCTATTGTTGAATCCCATGCAGAAACATTTTTCAAAAATGACAGTAATTTAGTATTTTCTGAATCATTCATAAAAAGATTTGAATGATTCTAACAGGCCTAGAGGACAATAAAAAAGGATTACAAACATATCTGCGTTGAAATTGAAGCATCATTTGCTTTTATTGTTGAATCCCATGCAGAAACATTTTTTAAAAATGACAGTAATTTAGTATTTTCTGAATCATTCATAAAAAGATTTGAATGATTCTAACAGGCCTAGAGGACAATAAAAAAGGATTACAAACATATCTGCGTTGTAATTGAAGCATCATTTGCTTTTATTGTTGAATCCCATGCAGAAACATTTTTTAAAAATGACTGTAATTTAGTATTTTCTGAATCATTCATAAAAAGATTTGAATGATTCTAACAGGCCTAGAGGACAATAAAAAAGGATTACAAACATATCTGCGTTGAAATTGAAGCATCATTTGCTTTTATTGTTGAATCCCATGCAGAAACATTTTTCAAAAATGACAGTAATTTAGTATTTTCTGAATCATTCATAAAAGGATATAGATGATTCTAACAGGCCTTGAGGACAATAAAAAAGGATTACAAACATATCTGCCTTGAAATTGAAGCATCATTTGCTTTTATTGTTGAATCCCATGCAGAAACATTTTTTAAAAATGACAGTAATTTAGTATTTTCTGAATCATTTATAAAAAGATTTGAATGATTCTAACAGGCCTAGAGGACAATAAAAAAGGATTACAAACATATCTGCGTTGTAATTGAAGCATCATTTGCTTTTATTGTTGAATCCCATGCAGAAACATTTTTCAAAAATGACAGTAATTTAGTATTTTCTGAATCATTCATAAAAAGATTTGAATGATTCTAACAGGCCTAGAGGACAATAAAAAAGGATTACAAACATATCTGCGTTGAAATTGAAGCATCATTTGCTTTTATTGTTGAATCCCATGCAGAAACATTTTTTAAAAATGACAGTAATTTAGTATTTTCTGAATCATTCATAAAAAGATTTGAATGATTCTAACAGGCCTAGAGGACAATAAAAAAGGATTACAAACATATCTGCGTTGAAATTGAAGCATCATTTGCTTTTATTGTTGAATCCCATGCAGAAACATTTTTTAAAAATGACTGTAATTTAGTATTTTCTGAATCATTCATAAAAAGATTTGAATGATTCTAACAGGCCTAGAGGACAATAAAAAAGGATTACAAACATATCTGCGTTGAAATTGAAGCATCATTTGCTTTTATTGTTGAATCCCATGCAGAAACATTTTTTAAAAATGACAGTAATTTAGTATTTTCTGAATCATTCATAAAAAGATTTGAATGATTCTAACAGGCCTAGAGGACAATAAAAAAGGATTACAAACATATCTGCGTTGAAATTGAAGCATCATTTGCTTTTATTGTTGAATCCCATGCAGAAACATTTTTTAAAAATGACTGTAATTTAGTATTTTCTGAATCATTCATAAAAAGATTTGAATGATTCTAACAGGCCTAGAGGACAATAAAAAAGGATTACAAACATATCTGCGTTGAAATTGAAGCATCATTTGCTTTTATTGTTGAATCCCATGCAGAAACATTTTTTAAAAATGACAGTAATTTAGTATTTTCTGAATCATTTATAAAAAGATTTGAATGATTCTAACAGGCCTAGAGGACAATAAAAAAGGATTACAAACATATCTGCGTTGTAATTGAAGCATCATTTGCTTTTATTGTTGAATCCCATGCAGAAACATTTTTTAAAAATGACAGTAATTTAGTATTTTCTGAATCATTTATAAAAAGATTTGAATGATTCTAACAGGCCTAGAGGACAATAAAAAAGGATTACAAACATATCTGCGTTGAAATTGAAGCATCATTTGCTTTTATTGTTGAATCCCATGCAGAAACATTTTTCAAAAATGACTGTAATTTAGTATTTTCTGAATCATTCATAAAAAGATTTGAATGATTCTAACAGGCCTAGAGGACAATAAAAAAGGATTACAAACATATCTGCGTTGAAATTGAAGCATCATTTGCTTTTATTGTTGAATCCCATGCAGAAACATTTTTCAAAAATGACAGTAATTTAGTATTTTCTGAATCATTAATAAAAAGATTTGAATGATTCTAACAGGCCTAGAGGACAATAAAAAAGGATTACAAACATATCTGCGTTGAAATTGAAGCATCATTTGCTTTTATTGTTGAATCCCATGCAGAAACATTTTTTAAAAATGACAGTAATTTAGTATTTTCTGAATCATTTATAAAAAGATTTGAATGATTCTAACAGGCCTAGAGGACAATAAAAAAGGATTACAAACATATCTGCGTTGTAATTGAAGCATCATTTGCTTTTATTGTTGAATCCCATGCAGAAACATTTTTTAAAAATGACAGTAATTTAGTATTTTCTGAATCATTTATAAAAAGATTTGAATGATTCTAACAGGCCTAGAGGACAATAAAAAAGGATTACAAACATATCTGCGTTGAAATTGAAGCATCATTTGCTTTTATTGTTGAATCCCATGCAGAAACATTTTTCAAAAATGACTGTAATTTAGTATTTTCTGAATCATTCATAAAAAGATTTGAATGATTCTAACAGGCCTAGAGGACAATAAAAAAGGATTACAAACATATCTGCGTTGAAATTGAAGCATCATTTGCTTTTATTGTTGAATCCCATGCAGAAACATTTTTCAAAAATGACAGTAATTTAGTATTTTCTGAATCATTAATAAAAAGATTTGAATGATTCTAACAGGCCTAGAGGACAATAAAAAAGGATTACAAACATATCTGCGTTGAAATTGAAGCATCATTTGCTTTTATTGTTGAATCCCATGCAGAAACATTTTTCAAAAATGACAGTAATTTAGTATTTTCTGAATCATTTATAAAAAGATTTGAATGATTCTAACAGGCCTAGAGGACAATAAAAAAGGATTACAAACATATCTGCGTTGAAATTGAAGCATCATTTGCATTTATTGTTGAATCCCATGCAGAAACATTTTTCAAAAATGACAGTAATTTAGTATTTTCTGAATCATTCATAAAAGGATATAGATGATTCTAACAGGCCTTGAGGACAATAAAAAAGGATTACAAACATATCTGCCTTGAAATTGAAGCATCATTTGCTTTTATTGTTGAATCCCATGCAGAAACATTTTTTAAAAATGACAGTAATTTAGTATTTTCTGAATCATTTATAAAAAGATTTGAATGATTCTAACAGGCCTAGAGGACAATAAAAAAGGATTACAAACATATCTGCGTTGAAATTGAAGCATCATTTGCTTTTATTGTTGAATCCCATGCAGAAACATTTTTCAAAAATGACAGTAATTTAGTATTTTCTGAATCATTCATAAAAAGATTTGAATGATTCTAACAGGCCTAGAGGACAATAAAAAAGGATTACAAACATATCTGCGTTGAAATTGAAGCATCATTTGCTTTTATTGTTGAATCCCATGCAGAAACATTTTTCAAAAATGACAGTAATTTAGTATTTTCTGAATCATTCATAAAAAGATTTGAATGATTCTAACAGGCCTAGAGGACAATAAAAAAGGATTACAAACATATCTGCGTTGAAATTGAAGCATCATTTGCTTTTATTGTTGAATCCCATGCAGAAACATTTTTCAAAAATGACAGTAATTTAGTATTTTCTGAATCATTCATAAAAAGATTTGAATGATTCTAACAGGCCTAGAGGACAATAAAAAAGGATTACAAACATATCTGCGTTGAAATTGAAGCATCATTTGCTTTTATTGTTGAATCCCATGCAGAAACATTTTTTAAAAATGACAGTAATTTAGTATTTTCTGAATCATTCATAAAAAGATTTGAATGATTCTAACAGGCCTAGAGGACAATAAAAAAGGATTACAAACATATCTGCGTTGAAATTGAAGCATCATTTGCTTTTATTGTTGAATCCCATGCAGAAACATTTTTTAAAAATGACAGTAATTTAGTATTTTCTGAATCATTCATAAAAAGATTTGAATGATTCTAACAGGCCTAGAGGACAATAAAAAAGGATTACAAACATATCTGCGTTGAAATTGAAGCATCATTTGCTTTTATTGTTGAATCCCATGCAGAAACATTTTTTAAAAATGACAGTAATTTAGTATTTTCTGAATCATTCATAAAAAGATTTGAATGATTCTAACAGGCCTAGAGGACAATAAAAAAGGATTACAAACATATCTGCGTTGTAATTGAAGCATCATTTGCTTTTATTGTTGAATCCCATGCAGAAACATTTTTCAAAAATGACAGTAATTTAGTATTTTCTGAATCATTCATAAAAAGATTTGAATGATTCTAACAGGCCTAGAGGACAATAAAAAAGGATTACAAACATATCTGCGTTGAAATTGAAGCATCATTTGCTTTTATTGTTGAATCCCATGCAGAAACATTTTTTAAAAATGACAGTAATTTAGTATTTTCTGAATCATTCATAAAAAGATTTGAATGATTCTAACAGGCCTAGAGGACAATAAAAAAGGATTACAAACATATCTGCGTTGTAATTGAAGCATCATTTGCTTTTATTGTTGAATCCCATGCAGAAACATTTTTTAAAAATGACTGTAATTTAGTATTTTCTGAATCATTCATAAAAAGATTTGAATGATTCTAACAGGCCTAGAGGACAATAAAAAAGGATTACAAACATATCTGCGTTGAAATTGAAGCATCATTTGCTTTTATTGTTGAATCCCATGCAGAAACATTTTTCAAAAATGACAGTAATTTAGTATTTTCTGAATCATTCATAAAAGGATATAGATGATTCTAACAGGCCTTGAGGACAATAAAAAAGGATTACAAACATATCTGCCTTGAAATTGAAGCATCATTTGCTTTTATTGTTGAATCCCATGCAGAAACATTTTTTAAAAATGACAGTAATTTAGTATTTTCTGAATCATTTATAAAAAGATTTGAATGATTCTAACAGGCCTAGAGGACAATAAAAAAGGATTACAAACATATCTGCGTTGTAATTGAAGCATCATTTGCTTTTATTGTTGAATCCCATGCAGAAACATTTTTCAAAAATGACAGTAATTTAGTATTTTCTGAATCATTCATAAAAGGATTTGAATGATTCTAACAGGCCTAGAGGACAATAAAAAAGGATTACAAACATATCTGCGTTGAAATTGAAGCATCATTTGCTTTTATTGTTGAATCCCATGCAGAAACATTTTTTAAAAATGACAGTAATTTAGTATTTTCTGAATCATTCATAAAAAGATTTGAATGATTCTAACAGGCCTAGAGGACAATAAAAAAGGATTACAAACATATCTGCGTTGAAATTGAAGCATCATTTGCTTTTATTGTTGAATCCCATGCAGAAACATTTTTTAAAAATGACTGTAATTTAGTATTTTCTGAATCATTCATAAAAAGATTTGAATGATTCTAACAGGCCTAGAGGACAATAAAAAAGGATTACAAACATATCTGCGTTGAAATTGAAGCATCATTTGCTTTTATTGTTGAATCCCATGCAGAAACATTTTTTAAAAATGACAGTAATTTAGTATTTTCTGAATCATTCATAAAAAGATTTGAATGATTCTAACAGGCCTAGAGGACAATAAAAAAGGATTACAAACATATCTGCGTTGAAATTGAAGCATCATTTGCTTTTATTGTTGAATCCCATGCAGAAACATTTTTTAAAAATGACTGTAATTTAGTATTTTCTGAATCATTCATAAAAAGATTTGAATGATTCTAACAGGCCTAGAGGACAATAAAAAAGGATTACAAACATATCTGCGTTGAAATTGAAGCATCATTTGCTTTTATTGTTGAATCCCATGCAGAAACATTTTTCAAAAATGACAGTAATTTAGTATTTTCTGAATCATTCATAAAAGGATATAGATGATTCTAACAGGCCTTGAGGACAATAAAAAAGGATTACAAACATATCTGCCTTGAAATTGAAGCATCATTTGCTTTTATTGTTGAATCCCATGCAGAAACATTTTTTAAAAATGACAGTAATTTAGTATTTTCTGAATCATTTATAAAAAGATTTGAATGATTCTAACAGGCCTAGAGGACAATAAAAAAGGATTACAAACATATCTGCGTTGTAATTGAAGCATCATTTGCTTTTATTGTTGAATCCCATGCAGAAACATTTTTTAAAAATGACAGTAATTTAGTATTTTCTGAATCATTCATAAAAAGATTTGAATGATTCTAACAGGCCTAGAGGACAATAAAAAAGGATTACAAACATATCTGCGTTGAAATTGAAGCATCATTTGCTTTTATTGTTGAATCCCATGCAGAAACATTTTTTAAAAATGACTGTAATTTAGTATTTTCTGAATCATTCATAAAAAGATTTGAATGATTCTAACAGGCCTAGAGGACAATAAAAAAGGATTACAAACATATCTGCGTTGTAATTGAAGCATCATTTGCTTTTATTGTTGAATCCCATGCAGAAACATTTTTTAAAAATGACAGTAATTTAGTATTTTCTGAATCATTTATAAAAAGATTTGAATGATTCTAACAGGCCTAGAGGACAATAAAAAAGGATTAAAAACATATCTGCGTTGAAATTGAAGCATCATTTGCTTTTATTGTTGAATCCCATGCAGAAACATTTTTTAAAAATGACAGTAATTTAGTATTTTCTGAATCATTCATAAAAAGATTTGAATGATTCTAACAGGCCTAGAGGACAATAAAAAAGGATTACAAACATATCTGCGTTGAAATTGAAGCATCATTTGCTTTTATTGTTGAATCCCATGCAGAAACATTTTTTAAAAATGACTGTAATTTAGTATTTTCTGAATCATTCATAAAAAGATTTGAATGATTCTAACAGGCCTAGAGGACAATAAAAAAGGATTACAAACATATCTGCGTTGAAATTGAAGCATCATTTGCTTTTATTGTTGAATCCCATGCAGAAACATTTTTTAAAAATGACTGTAATTTAGTATTTTCTGAATCATTCATAAAAAGATTTGAATGATTCTAACAGGCCTAGAGGACAATAAAAAAGGATTACAAACATATCTGCGTTGAAATTGAAGCATCATTTGCTTTTATTGTTGAATCCCATGCAGAAACATTTTTTAAAAATGACAGTAATTTAGTATTTTCTGAATCATTCATAAAAAGATTTGAATGATTCTAACAGGCCTAGAGGACAATAAAAAAGGATTACAAACATATCTGCGTTGAAATTGAAGCATCATTTGCTTTTATTGTTGAATCCCATGCAGAAACATTTTTTAAAAATGACTGTAATTTAGTATTTTCTGAATCATTCATAAAAAGATTTGAATGATTCTAACAGGCCTAGAGGACAATAAAAAAGGATTACAAACATATCTGCGTTGAAATTGAAGCATCATTTGCTTTTATTGTTGAATCCCATGCAGAAACATTTTTCAAAAATGACAGTAATTTAGTATTTTCTGAATCATTCATAAAAGGATATAGATGATTCTAACAGGCCTTGAGGACAATAAAAAAGGATTACAAACATATCTGCCTTGAAATTGAAGCATCATTTGCTTTTATTGTTGAATCCCATGCAGAAACATTTTTTAAAAATGACAGTAATTTAGTATTTTCTGAATCATTTATAAAAAGATTTGAATGATTCTAACAGGCCTAGAGGACAATAAAAAAGGATTACAAACATATCTGCGTTGTAATTGAAGCATCATTTGCTTTTATTGTTGAATCCCATGCAGAAACATTTTTTAAAAATGACAGTAATTTAGTATTTTCTGAATCATTCATAAAAAGATTTGAATGATTCTAACAGGCCTAGAGGACAATAAAAAAGGATTACAAACATATCTGCGTTGAAATTGAAGCATCATTTGCTTTTATTGTTGAATCCCATGCAGAAACATTTTTTAAAAATGACTGTAATTTAGTATTTTCTGAATCATTCATAAAAAGATTTGAATGATTCTAACAGGCCTAGAGGACAATAAAAAAGGATTACAAACATATCTGCGTTGAAATTGAAGCATCATTTGCTTTTATTGTTGAATCCCATGCAGAAACATTTTTTAAAAATGACTGTAATTTAGTATTTTCTGAATCATTCATAAAAAGATTTGAATGATTCTAACAGGCCTAGAGGACAATAAAAAAGGATTACAAACATATCTGCGTTGAAATTGAAGCATCATTTGCTTTTATTGTTGAATCCCATGCAGAAACATTTTTTAAAAATGACTGTAATTTAGTATTTTCTGAATCATTCATAAAAAGATTTGAATGATTCTAACAGGCCTAGAGGACAATAAAAAAGGATTACAAACATATCTGCGTTGAAATTGAAGCATCATTTGCTTTTATTGTTGAATCCCATGCAGAAACATTTTTTAAAAATGACAGTAATTTAGTATTTTCTGAATCATTCATAAAAAGATTTGAATGATTCTAACAGGCCTAGAGGACAATAAAAAAGGATTACAAACATATCTGCGTTGAAATTGAAGCATCATTTGCTTTTATTGTTGAATCCCATGCAGAAACATTTTTTAAAAATGACTGTAATTTAGTATTTTCTGAATCATTCATAAAAAGATTTGAATGATTCTAACAGGCCTAGAGGACAATAAAAAAGGATTACAAACATATCTGCGTTGAAATTGAAGCATCATTTGCTTTTATTGTTGAATCCCATGCAGAAACATTTTTTAAAAATGACAGTAATTTAGTATTTTCTGAATCATTCATAAAAAGATTTGAATGATTCTAACAGGCCTAGAGGACAATAAAAAAGGATTACAAACATATCTGCGTTGAAATTGAAGCATCATTTGCTTTTATTGTTGAATCCCATGCAGAAACATTTTTTAAAAATGACTGTAATTTAGTATTTTCTGAATCATTCATAAAAAGATTTGAATGATTCTAACAGGCCTAGAGGACAATAAAAAAGGATTACAAACATATCTGCGTTGAAATTGAAGCATCATTTGCTTTTATTGTTGAATCCCATGCAGAAACATTTTTTAAAAATGACAGTAATTTAGTATTTTCTGAATCATTCATAAAAAGATTTGAATGATTCTAACAGGCCTAGAGGACAATAAAAAAGGATTACAAACATATCTGCGTTGAAATTGAAGCATCATTTGCTTTTATTGTTGAATCCCATGCAGAAACATTTTTTAAAAATGACTGTAATTTAGTATTTTCTGAATCATTCATAAAAAGATTTGAATGATTCTAACAGGCCTAGAGGACAATAAAAAAGGATTACAAACATATCTGCGTTGAAATTGAAGCATCATTTGCTTTTATTGTTGAATCCCATGCAGAAACATTTTTCAAAAATGACAGTAATTTAGTATTTTCTGAATCATTTATAAAAAGATTTGAATGATTCTAACAGGCCTAGAGGACAATAAAAAAGGATTACAAACATATCTGCGTTGAAATTGAAGCATCATTTGCTTTTATTGTTGAATCCCATGCAGAAACATTTTTTAAAAATGACAGTAATTTAGTATTTTCTGAATCATTCATAAAAAGATTTGAATGATTCTAACAGGCCTAGAGGACAATAAAAAAGGATTACAAACATATCTGCGTTGAAATTGAAGCATCATTTGCTTTTATTGTTGAATCCCATGCAGAAACATTTTTTAAAAATGACAGTAATTTAGTATTTTCTGAATCATTCATAAAAAGATTTGAATGATTCTAACAGGCCTAGAGGACAATAAAAAAGGATTACAAACATATCTGCGTTGAAATTGAAGCATCATTTGCTTTTATTGTTGAATCCCATGCAGAAACATTTTTTAAAAATGGCTGTAATTTAGTATTTTCTGAATCATTCATAAAAAGATTTGAATGATTCTAACAGGCCTAGAGGACAATAAAAAAGGATTACAAACATATCTGCGTTGAAATTGAAGCATCATTTGCTTTTATTGTTGAATCCCATGCAGAAACATTTTTTAAAAATGACAGTAATTTAGTATTTTCTGAATCATTCATAAAAAGATTTGAATGATTCTAACAGGCCTAGAGGACAATAAAAAAGGATTACAAACATATCTGCGTTGAAATTGAAGCATCATTTGCTTTTATTGTTGAATCCCATGCAGAAACATTTTTTAAAAATGACTGTAATTTAGTATTTTCTGAATCATTCATAAAAAGATTTGAATGATTCTAACAGGCCTAGAGGACAATAAAAAAGGATTACAAACATATCTGCGTTGAAATTGAAGCATCATTTGCTTTTATTGTTGAATCCCATGCAGAAACATTTTTCAAAAATGACAGTAATTTAGTATTTTCTGAATCATTCATAAAAAGATTTGAATGATTCTAACAGGCCTAGAGGACAATAAAAAAGGATTACAAACATATCTGCGTTGAAATTGAAGCATCATTTGCTTTTATTGTTGAATCCCATGCAGAAACATTTTTTAAAAATGACAGTAATTTAGTATTTTCTGAATCATTCATAAAAAGATTTGAATGATTCTAACAGGCCTAGAGGACAATAAAAAAGGATTACAAACATATCTGCGTTGAAATTGAAGCATCATTTGCTTTTATTGCTGAATCCCATGCAGAAACATTTTTCAAAAATGACAGTAATTTAGTATTTTCTGAATCATTCATAAAAAGATTTGAATGATTCTAACAGGCCTAGAGGACAATAAAAAAGGATTACAAACATATCTGCGTTGAAATTGAAGCATCATTTGCTTTTATTGTTGAATCCCATGCAGAAACATTTTTTAAAAATGACAGTAATTTAGTATTTTCTGAATCATTCATAAAAAGATTTGAATGATTCTAACAGGCCTAGAGGACAATAAAAAAGGATTACAAACATATCTGCGTTGAAATTGAAGCATCATTTGCTTTTATTGTTGAATCCCATGCAGAAACATTTTTTAAAAATGACTGTAATTTAGTATTTTCTGAATCATTCATAAAAAGATTTGAATGATTCTAACAGGCCTAGAGGACAATAAAAAAGGATTACAAACATATCTGCGTTGAAATTGAAGCATCATTTGCTTTTATTGTTGAATCCCATGCAGAAACATTTTTCAAAAATGACAGTAATTTAGTATTTTCTGAATCATTCATAAAAAGATTTGAATGATTCTAACAGGCCTAGAGGACAATAAAAAAGGATTACAAACATATCTGCGTTGAAATTGAAGCATCATTTGCTTTTATTGTTGAATCCCATGCAGAAACATTTTTTAAAAATGACAGTAATTTAGTATTTTCTGAATCATTCATAAAAAGATTTGAATGATTCTAACAGGCCTAGAGGACAATAAAAAAGGATTACAAACAAATATGCGTTGAAATTGAAGCATCATTTGCTTTTATTGTTGAATCCCATGCAGAAACATTTTTTAAAAATGACAGTAATTTAGTATTTTCTGAATCATTCATAAAAAGATTTGAATGATTCTAACAGGCCTAGAGGACAATAAAAAAGGATTACAAACATATCTGCCTTGAAATTGAAGCATCATTTGCTTTTATTGTTGAATCCCATGCAGAAACATTTTTCAAAAATGACAGTAATTTAGTATTTTCTGAATCATTCATAAAAAGATTTGAATGATTCTAACAGGCCTAGAGGACAATAAAAAAGGATTACAAACATATCTGCGTTGAAATTGAAGCATCATTTGCTTTTATTGTTGAATCCCATGCAGAAACATTTTTTAAAAATGACAGTAATTTAGTATTTTCTGAATCATTCATAAAAAGATTTGAATGATTCTAACAGGCCTAGAGGACAATAAAAAAGGATTACAAACAAATATGCGTTGAAATTGAAGCATCATTTGCTTTTATTGTTGAATCCCATGCAGAAACATTTTTTAAAAATGACAGTAATTTAGTATTTTCTGAATCATTCATAAAAAGATTTGAATGATTCTAACAGGCCTAGAGGACAATAAAAAAGGATTACAAACATATCTGCCTTGAAATTGAAGCATCATTTGCTTTTATTGTTGAATCCCATGCAGAAACATTTTTCAAAAATGACAGTAATTTAGTATTTTCTGAATCATTCATAAAAAGATTTGAATGATTCTAACAGGCCTAGAGGACAATAAAAAAGGATTACAAACATATCTGCGTTGAAATTGAAGCATCATTTGCTTTTATTGTTGAATCCCATGCAGAAACATTTTTTAAAAATGACAGTAATTTAGTATTTTCTGAATCATTCATAAAAAGATTTGAATGATTCTAACAGGCCTAGAGGACAATAAAAAAGGATTACAAACATATCTGCGTTGAAATTGAAGCATCATTTGCTTTTATTGTTGAATCCCATGCAGAAACATTTTTCAAAAATGACAGTAATTTAGTATTTTCTGAATCATTCATAAAAAGATTTGAATGATTCTAACAGGCCTAGAGGACAATAAAAAAGGATTACAAACATATCTGCGTTGAAATTGAAGCATCATTTGCTTTTATTGTTGAATCCCATGCAGAAACATTTTTTAAAAATGACAGTAATTTAGTATTTTCTGAATCATTCATAAAAAGATTTGAATGATTCTAACAGGCCTAGAGGACAATAAAAAAGGATTACAAACAAATATGCGTTGAAATTGAAGCATCATTTGCTTTTATTGTTGAATCCCATGCAGAAACATTTTTTAAAAATGACAGTAATTTAGTATTTTCTGAATCATTCATAAAAAGATTTGAATGATTCTAACAGGCCTAGAGGACAATAAAAAAGGATTACAAACATATCTGCCTTGAAATTGAAGCATCATTTGCTTTTATTGTTGAATCCCATGCAGAAACATTTTTCAAAAATGACAGTAATTTAGTATTTTCTGAATCATTCATAAAAAGATTTGAATGATTCTAACAGGCCTAGAGGACAATAAAAAAGGATTACAAACATATCTGCGTTGAAATTGAAGCATCATTTGCTTTTATTGTTGAATCCCATGCAGAAACATTTTTTAAAAATGACAGTAATTTAGTATTTTCTGAATCATTCATAAAAAGATTTGAATGATTCTAACAGGCCTAGAGGACAATAAAAAAGGATTACAAACAAATATGCGTTGAAATTGAAGCATCATTTGCTTTTATTGTTGAATCCCATGCAGAAACATTTTTTAAAAATGACAGTAATTTAGTATTTTCTGAATCATTCATAAAAAGATTTGAATGATTCTAACAGGCCTAGAGGACAATAAAAAAGGATTACAAACATATCTGCCTTGAAATTGAAGCATCATTTGCTTTTATTGTTGAATCCCATGCAGAAACATTTTTCAAAAATGACAGTAATTTAGTATTTTCTGAATCATTCATAAAAAGATTTGAATGATTCTAACAGGCCTAGAGGACAATAAAAAAGGATTACAAACATATCTGCGTTGAAATTGAAGCATCATTTGCTTTTATTGTTGAATCCCATGCAGAAACATTTTTTAAAAATGACAGTAATTTAGTATTTTCTGAATCATTCATAAAAAGATTTGAATGATTCTAACAGGCCTAGAGGACAATAAAAAAGGATTACAAACATATCTGCGTTGAAATTGAAGCATCATTTGCTTTTATTGTTGAATCCCATGCAGAAACATTTTTTAAAAATGACAGTAATTTAGTATTTTCTGAATCATTCATAAAAAGATTTGAATGATTCTAACAGGCCTAGAGGACAATAAAAAAGGATTACAAACAAATATGCGTTGAAATTGAAGCATCATTTGCTTTTATTGTTGAATCCCATGCAGAAACATTTTTTAAAAATGACAGTAATTTAGTATTTTCTGAATCATTCATAAAAAGATTTGAATGATTCTAACAGGCCTAGAGGACAATAAAAAAGGATTACAAACATATCTGCCTTGAAATTGAAGCATCATTTGCTTTTATTGTTGAATCCCATGCAGAAACATTTTTCAAAAATGACAGTAATTTAGTATTTTCTGAATCATTCATAAAAAGATTTGAATGATTCTAACAGGCCTAGAGGACAATAAAAAAGGATTACAAACATATCTGCGTTGAAATTGAAGCATCATTTGCTTTTATTGTTGAATCCCATGCAGAAACATTTTTTAAAAATGACAGTAATTTAGTATTTTCTGAATCATTCATAAAAAGATTTGAATGATTCTAACAGGCCTAGAGGACAATAAAAAAGGATTACAAACATATCTGCGTTGAAATTGAAGCATCATTTGCTTTTATTGTTGAATCCCATGCAGAAACATTTTTTAAAAATGACAGTAATTTAGTATTTTCTGAATCATTCATAAAAAGATTTGAATGATTCTAACAGGCCTAGAGGACAATAAAAAAGGATTACAAACAAATATGCGTTGAAATTGAAGCATCATTTGCTTTTATTGTTGAATCCCATGCAGAAACATTTTTTAAAAATGACAGTAATTTAGTATTTTCTGAATCATTCATAAAAAGATTTGAATGATTCTAACAGGCCTAGAGGACAATAAAAAAGGATTACAAACATATCTGCCTTGAAATTGAAGCATCATTTGCTTTTATTGTTGAATCCCATGCAGAAACATTTTTCAAAAATGACAGTAATTTAGTATTTTCTGAATCATTCATAAAAAGATTTGAATGATTCTAACAGGCCTAGAGGACAATAAAAAAGGATTACAAACATATCTGCGTTGAAATTGAAGCATCATTTGCTTTTATTGTTGAATCCCATGCAGAAACATTTTTTAAAAATGACAGTAATTTAGTATTTTCTGAATCATTCATAAAAAGATTTGAATGATTCTAACAGGCCTAGAGGACAATAAAAAAGGATTACAAACATATCTGCGTTGAAATTGAAGCATCATTTGCTTTTATTGTTGAATCCCATGCAGAAACATTTTTCAAAAATGACAGTAATTTAGTATTTTCTGAATCATTCATAAAAAGATTTGAATGATTCTAACAGGCCTAGAGGACAATAAAAAAGGATTACAAACATATCTGCGTTGAAATTGAAGCATCATTTGCTTTTATTGTTGAATCCCATGCAGAAACATTTTTTAAAAATGACAGTAATTTAGTATTTTCTGAATCATTCATAAAAAGATTTGAATGATTCTAACAGGCCTAGAGGACAATAAAAAAGGATTACAAACAAATATGCGTTGAAATTGAAGCATCATTTGCTTTTATTGTTGAATCCCATGCAGAAACATTTTTTAAAAATGACAGTAATTTAGTATTTTCTGAATCATTCATAAAAAGATTTGAATGATTCTAACAGGCCTAGAGGACAATAAAAAAGGATTACAAACATATCTGCCTTGAAATTGAAGCATCATTTGCTTTTATTGTTGAATCCCATGCAGAAACATTTTTCAAAAATGACAGTAATTTAGTATTTTCTGAATCATTCATAAAAAGATTTGAATGATTCTAACAGGCCTAGAGGACAATAAAAAAGGATTACAAACATATCTGCGTTGAAATTGAAGCATCATTTGCTTTTATTGTTGAATCCCATGCAGAAACATTTTTTAAAAATGACAGTAATTTAGTATTTTCTGAATCATTCATAAAAAGATTTGAATGATTCTAACAGGCCTAGAGGACAATAAAAAAGGATTACAAACATATCTGCCTTGAAATTGAAGCATCATTTGCTTTTATTGTTGAATCCCATGCAGAAACATTTTTCAAAAATGACAGTAATTTAGTATTTTCTGAATCATTCATAAAAAGATTTGAATGATTCTAACAGGCCTAGAGGACAATAAAAAAGGATTACAAACATATCTGCGTTGAAATTGAAGCATCATTTGCTTTTATTGTTGAATCCCATGCAGAAACATTTTTTAAAAATGACAGTAATTTAGTATTTTCTGAATCATTCATAAAAAGATTTGAATGATTCTAACAGGCCTAGAGGACAATAAAAAAGGATTACAAACAAATATGCGTTGAAATTGAAGCATCATTTGCTTTTATTGTTGAATCCCATGCAGAAACATTTTTTAAAAATGACAGTAATTTAGTATTTTCTGAATCATTCATAAAAAGATTTGAATGATTCTAACAGGCCTAGAG
Source organism: Panagrolaimus superbus (assembly GCA_964035985.1). NCBI lineage: Eukaryota > Metazoa > Nematoda > Chromadorea > Rhabditida > Panagrolaimidae > Panagrolaimus > Panagrolaimus superbus. The sequence goes on from OZ038359.1 coordinate 14,335,657, forward strand.
GACAATAAAAAAGGATTACAAACATATCTGCCTTGAAATTGAAGCATCATTTGCTTTTATTGTTGAATCCCATGCAGAAACATTTTTCAAAAATGACAGTAATTTAGTATTTTCTGAATCATTCATAAAAAGATTTGAATGATTCTAACAGGCCTAGAGGACAATAAAAAAGGATTACAAACATATCTGCGTTGAAATTGAAGCATCATTTGCTTTTATTGTTGAATCCCATGCAGAAACATTTTTTAAAAATGACAGTAATTTAGTATTTTCTGAATCATTCATAAAAAGATTTGAATGATTCTAACAGGCCTAGAGGACAATAAAAAAGGATTACAAACATATCTGCGTTGAAATTGAAGCATCATTTGCTTTTATTGTTGAATCCCATGCAGAAACATTTTTCAAAAATGACAGTAATTTAGTATTTTCTGAATCATTCATAAAAAGATTTGAATGATTCTAACAGGCCTAGAGGACAATAAAAAAGGATTACAAACATATCTGCGTTGAAATTGAAGCATCATTTGCTTTTATTGTTGAATCCCATGCAGAAACATTTTTTAAAAATGACAGTAATTTAGTATTTTCTGAATCATTCATAAAAAGATTTGAATGATTCTAACAGGCCTAGAGGACAATAAAAAAGGATTACAAACAAATATGCGTTGAAATTGAAGCATCATTTGCTTTTATTGTTGAATCCCATGCAGAAACATTTTTTAAAAATGACAGTAATTTAGTATTTTCTGAATCATTCATAAAAAGATTTGAATGATTCTAACAGGCCTAGAGGACAATAAAAAAGGATTACAAACATATCTGCCTTGAAATTGAAGCATCATTTGCTTTTATTGTTGAATCCCATGCAGAAACATTTTTCAAAAATGACAGTAATTTAGTATTTTCTGAATCATTCATAAAAAGATTTGAATGATTCTAACAGGCCTAGAGGACAATAAAAAAGGATTACAAACATATCTGCGTTGAAATTGAAGCATCATTTGCTTTTATTGTTGAATCCCATGCAGAAACATTTTTTAAAAATGACAGTAATTTAGTATTTTCTGAATCATTCATAAAAAGATTTGAATGATTCTAACAGGCCTAGAGGACAATAAAAAAGGATTACAAACATATCTGCGTTGTAATTGAAGCATCATTTGCTTTTATTGTTGAATCCCATGCAGAAACATTTTTCAAAAATGACAGTAATTTAGTATTTTCTGAATCATTCATAAAAAGATTTGAATGATTCTAACAGGCCTAGAGGACAATAAAAAAGGATTACAAACATATCTGCGTTGTAATTGAAGCATCATTTGCTTTTATTGTTGAATCCCATGCAGAAACATTTTTCAAAAATGACAGTAATTTAGTATTTTCTGAATCATTCATAAAAAGATTTGAATGATTCTAACAGGCCTAGAGGACAATAAAAAAGGATTACAAACATATCTGCGTTGAAATTGAAGCATCATTTGCTTTTATTGTTGAATCCCATGCAGAAACATTTTTTAAAAATGACAGTAATTTAGTATTTTCTGAATCATTCATAAAAAGATTTGAATGATTCTAACAGGCCTAGAGGACAATAAAAAAGGATTACAAACAAATATGCGTTGAAATTGAAGCATCATTTGCTTTTATTGTTGAATCCCATGCAGAAACATTTTTTAAAAATGACAGTAATTTAGTATTTTCTGAATCATTCATAAAAAGATTTGAATGATTCTAACAGGCCTAGAGGACAATAAAAAAGGATTACAAACATATCTGCCTTGAAATTGAAGCATCATTTGCTTTTATTGTTGAATCCCATGCAGAAACATTTTTCAAAAATGACAGTAATTTAGTATTTTCTGAATCATTCATAAAAAGATTTGAATGATTCTAACAGGCCTAGAGGACAATAAAAAAGGATTACAAACATATCTGCGTTGAAATTGAAGCATCATTTGCTTTTATTGTTGAATCCCATGCAGAAACATTTTTTAAAAATGACAGTAATTTAGTATTTTCTGAATCATTCATAAAAAGATTTGAATGATTCTAACAGGCCTAGAGGACAATAAAAAAGGATTACAAACATATCTGCGTTGAAATTGAAGCATCATTTGCTTTTATTGTTGAATCCCATGCAGAAACATTTTTTAAAAATGACAGTAATTTAGTATTTTCTGAATCATTCATAAAAAGATTTGAATGATTCTAACAGGCCTAGAGGACAATAAAAAAGGATTACAAACAAATATGCGTTGAAATTGAAGCATCATTTGCTTTTATTGTTGAATCCCATGCAGAAACATTTTTTAAAAATGACAGTAATTTAGTATTTTCTGAATCATTCATAAAAAGATTTGAATGATTCTAACAGGCCTAGAGGACAATAAAAAAGGATTACAAACATATCTGCCTTGAAATTGAAGCATCATTTGCTTTTATTGTTGAATCCCATGCAGAAACATTTTTCAAAAATGACAGTAATTTAGTATTTTCTGAATCATTCATAAAAAGATTTGAATGATTCTAACAGGCCTAGAGGACAATAAAAAAGGATTACAAACATATCTGCGTTGAAATTGAAGCATCATTTGCTTTTATTGTTGAATCCCATGCAGAAACATTTTTTAAAAATGACAGTAATTTAGTATTTTCTGAATCATTCATAAAAAGATTTGAATGATTCTAACAGGCCTAGAGGACAATAAAAAAGGATTACAAACATATCTGCGTTGAAATTGAAGCATCATTTGCTTTTATTGTTGAATCCCATGCAGAAACATTTTTCAAAAATGACAGTAATTTAGTATTTTCTGAATCATTCATAAAAAGATTTGAATGATTCTAACAGGCCTAGAGGACAATAAAAAAGGATTACAAACATATCTGCGTTGAAATTGAAGCATCATTTGCTTTTATTGTTGAATCCCATGCAGAAACATTTTTTAAAAATGACAGTAATTTAGTATTTTCTGAATCATTCATAAAAAGATTTGAATGATTCTAACAGGCCTAGAGGACAATAAAAAAGGATTACAAACAAATATGCGTTGAAATTGAAGCATCATTTGCTTTTATTGTTGAATCCCATGCAGAAACATTTTTTAAAAATGACAGTAATTTAGTATTTTCTGAATCATTCATAAAAAGATTTGAATGATTCTAACAGGCCTAGAGGACAATAAAAAAGGATTACAAACATATCTGCCTTGAAATTGAAGCATCATTTGCTTTTATTGTTGAATCCCATGCAGAAACATTTTTCAAAAATGACAGTAATTTAGTATTTTCTGAATCATTCATAAAAAGATTTGAATGATTCTAACAGGCCTAGAGGACAATAAAAAAGGATTACAAACATATCTGCGTTGAAATTGAAGCATCATTTGCTTTTATTGTTGAATCCCATGCAGAAACATTTTTTAAAAATGACAGTAATTTAGTATTTTCTGAATCATTCATAAAAAGATTTGAATGATTCTAACAGGCCTAGAGGACAATAAAAAAGGATTACAAACAAATATGCGTTGAAATTGAAGCATCATTTGCTTTTATTGTTGAATCCCATGCAGAAACATTTTTTAAAAATGACAGTAATTTAGTATTTTCTGAATCATTCATAAAAAGATTTGAATGATTCTAACAGGCCTAGAGGACAATAAAAAAGGATTACAAACATATCTGCCTTGAAATTGAAGCATCATTTGCTTTTATTGTTGAATCCCATGCAGAAACATTTTTCAAAAATGACAGTAATTTAGTATTTTCTGAATCATTCATAAAAAGATTTGAATGATTCTAACAGGCCTAGAGGACAATAAAAAAGGATTACAAACATATCTGCGTTGAAATTGAAGCATCATTTGCTTTTATTGTTGAATCCCATGCAGAAACATTTTTTAAAAATGACAGTAATTTAGTATTTTCTGAATCATTCATAAAAAGATTTGAATGATTCTAACAGGCCTAGAGGACAATAAAAAAGGATTACAAACATATCTGCGTTGAAATTGAAGCATCATTTGCTTTTATTGTTGAATCCCATGCAGAAACATTTTTTAAAAATGACTGTAATTTAGTATTTTCTGAATCATTCATAAAAAGATTTGAATGATTCTAACAGGCCTAGAGGACAATAAAAAAGGATTACAAACATATCTGCGTTGAAATTGAAGCATCATTTGCTTTTATTGTTGAATCCCATGCAGAAACATTTTTCAAAAATGACAGTAATTTAGTATTTTCTGAATCATTCATAAAAAGATTTGAATGATTCTAACAGGCCTAGAGGACAATAAAAAAGGATTACAAACATATCTGCCTTGAAATTGAAGCATCATTTGCTTTTATTGTTGAATCCCATGCAGAAACATTTTTCAAAAATGACAGTAATTTAGTTTTTTCTGAATCATTCATAAAAAGATTTGAATGATTCTAACAGGCCTAGAGGACAATAAAAAAGGATTACAAACATATCTGCGTTGAAATTGAAGCATCATTTGCTTTTATTGTTGAATCCCATGCAGAAACATTTTTTAAAAATGACAGTAATTTAGTATTTTCTGAATCATTCATAAAAAGATTTGAATGATTCTAACAGGCCTAGAGGACAATAAAAAAGGATTACAAACATATCTGCGTTGAAATTTAAGCATCATTTGCTTTTATTGTTGAATCCCATGCAGAAACATTTTTTAAAAATGACAGTAATTTAGTTTTTTCTGAATCATTCATAAAAAGATTTGAATGATTCTAACAGGCCTAGAGGACAATAAAAAAGGATTACAAACATATCTGCGTTGAAATTGAAGCATCATTTGCTTTTATTGTTGAATCCCATGCAGAAACATTTTTTAAAAATGACAGTAATTTAGTATTTTCTGAATCATTCATAAAAAGATTTGAATGATTCTAACAGGCCTAGAGGACAATAAAAAAGGATTACAAACATATCTGCGTTGAAATTGAAGCATCATTTGCTTTTATTGTTGAATCCCATGCAGAAACATTTTTTAAAAATGACAGTAATTTAGTATTTTCTGAATCATTCATAAAAAGATTTGAATGATTCTAACAGGCCTAGAGGACAATAAAAAAGGATTACAAACATATCTGCGTTGAAATTGAAGCATCATTTGCTTTTATTGTTGAATCCCATGCAGAAACATTTTTTAAAAATGACTGTAATTTAGTATTTTCTGAATCATTCATAAAAAGATTTGAATGATTCTAACAGGCCTAGAGGACAATAAAAAAGGATTACAAACATATCTGCGTTGAAATTGAAGCATCATTTGCTTTTATTGTTGAATCCCATGCAGAAACATTTTTCAAAAATGACAGTAATTTAGTATTTTCTGAATCATTCATAAAAAGATTTGAATGATTCTAACAGGCCTAGAGGACAATAAAAAAGGATTACAAAAATATCTGCCTTGAAATTGAAGCATCATTTGCTTTTATTGTTGAATCCCATGCAGAAACATTTTTCAAAAATGACAGTAATTTAGTATTTTCTGAATCATTTATAAAAAGATTTGAATGATTCTAACAGGCCTAGAGGACAATAAAAAAGGATTACAAACATATCTGCGTTGAAATTGAAGCATCATTTGCTTTTATTGTTGAATCCCATGCAGAAACATTTTTCAAAAATGACAGTAATTTAGTATTTTCTGAATCATTTATAAAAAGATTTGAATGATTCTAACAGGCCTAGAGGACAATAAAAAAGGATTACAAACATATCTGCGTTGAAATTGAAGCATCATTTGCTTTTATTGTTGAATCCCATGCAGAAACATTTTTCAAAAATGACAGTAATTTAGTATTTTCTGAATCATTCATAAAAAGATTTGAATGATTCTAACAGGCCTAGAGGACAATAAAAAAGGATTACAAACATATCTGCGTTGAAATTGAAGCATCATTTGCTTTTATTGTTGAATCCCATGCAGAAACATTTTTTAAAAATGACAGTAATTTAGTATTTTCTGAATCATTCATAAAAAGATTTGAATGATTCTAACAGGCCTAGAGGACAATAAAAAAGGATTACAAACATATCTGCGTTGAAATTGAAGCATCATTTGCTTTTATTGTTGAATCCCATGCAGAAACATTTTTTAAAAATGACTGTAATTTAGTATTTTCTGAATCATTCATAAAAAGATTTGAATGATTCTAACAGGCCTAGAGGACAATAAAAAAGGATTACAAACATATCTGCGTTGAAATTGAAGCATCATTTGCTTTTATTGTTGAATCCCATGCAGAAACATTTTTTAAAAATGACTGTAATTTAGTATTTTCTGAATCATTCATAAAAAGATTTGAATGATTCTAACAGGCCTAGAGGACAATAAAAAAGGATTACAAACATATCTGCGTTGAAATTGAAGCATCATTTGCTTTTATTGTTGAATCCCATGCAGAAACATTTTTCAAAAATGACAGTAATTTAGTATTTTCTGAATCATTCATAAAAAGATTTGAATGATTCTAACAGGCCTAGAGGACAATAAAAAAGGATTACAAAAATATCTGCGTTGAAATTGAAGCATCATTTGCTTTTATTGTTGAATCCCATGCAGAAACATTTTTTAAAAATGACAGTAATTTAGTATTTTCTGAATCATTCATAAAAAGATTTGAATGATTCTAACAGGCCTAGAGGACAATAAAAAAGGATTACAAACATATCTGCGTTGAAATTGAAGCATCATTTGCTTTTATTGTTGAATCCCATGCAGAAACATTTTTTAAAAATGACTGTAATTTAGTATTTTCTGAATCATTCATAAAAAGATTTGAATGATTCTAACAGGCCTAGAGGACAATAAAAAAGGATTACAAACATATCTGCGTTGAAATTGAAGCATCATTTGCTTTTATTGTTGAATCCCATGCAGAAACATTTTTCAAAAATGACAGTAATTTAGTATTTTCTGAATCATTCATAAAAAGATTTGAATGATTCTAACAGGCCTAGAGGACAATAAAAAAGGATTACAAACATATCTGCGTTGAAATTGAAGCATCATTTGCTTTTATTGTTGAATCCCATGCAGAAACATTTTTTAAAAATGACAGTAATTTAGTATTTTCTGAATCATTCATAAAAAGATTTGAATGATTCTAACAGGCCTAGAGGACAATAAAAAAGGATTACAAACATATCTGCGTTGAAATTGAAGCATCATTTGCTTTTATTGTTGAATCCCATGCAGAAACATTTTTTAAAAATGACTGTAATTTAGTATTTTCTGAATCATTCATAAAAAGATTTGAATGATTCTAACAGGCCTAGAGGACAATAAAAAAGGATTACAAACATATCTGCGTTGAAATTGAAGCATCATTTGCTTTTATTGTTGAATCCCATGCAGAAACATTTTTTAAAAATGACTGTAATTTAGTATTTTCTGAATCATTCATAAAAAGATTTGAATGATTCTAACAGGCCTAGAGGACAATAAAAAAGGATTACAAACATATCTGCGTTGAAATTGAAGCATCATTTGCTTTTATTGTTGAATCCCATGCAGAAACATTTTTTAAAAATGACTGTAATTTAGTATTTTCTGAATCATTCATAAAAAGATTTGAATGATTCTAACAGGCCTAGAGGACAATAAAAAAGGATTACAAAAATATCTGCCTTGAAATTGAAGCATCATTTGCTTTTATTGTTGAATCCCATGCAGAAACATTTTTCAAAAATGACAGTAATTTAGTATTTTCTGAATCATTTATAAAAAGATTTGAATGATTCTAACAGGCCTAGAGGACAATAAAAAAGGATTACAAACATATCTGCGTTGAAATTGAAGCATCATTTGCTTTTATTGTTGAATCCCATGCAGAAACATTTTTCAAAAATGACAGTAATTTAGTATTTTCTGAATCATTTATAAAAAGATTTGAATGATTCTAACAGGCCTAGAGGACAATAAAAAAGGATTACAAACATATCTGCGTTGAAATTGAAGCATCATTTGCTTTTATTGTTGAATCCCATGCAGAAACATTTTTCAAAAATGACAGTAATTTAGTATTTTCTGAATCATTCATAAAAAGATTTGAATGATTCTAACAGGCCTAGAGGACAATAAAAAAGGATTACAAACATATCTGCGTTGAAATTGAAGCATCATTTGCTTTTATTGTTGAATCCCATGCAGAAACATTTTTTAAAAATGAAAGTAATTTAGTATTTTCTGAATCATTCATAAAAAGATTTGAATGATTCTAACAGGCCTAGAGGACAATAAAAAAGGATTACAAACATATCTGCCTTGAAATTGAAGCATCATTTGCTTTTATTGTTGAATCCCATGCAGAAACATTTTTCAAAAATGACAGTAATTTAGTATTTTCTGAATCATTCATAAAAAGATTTGAATGATTCTAACAGGCCTAGAGGACAATAAAAAAGGATTACAAACATATCTGCGTTGAAATTGAAGCATCATTTGCTTTTATTGTTGAATCCCATGCAGAAACATTTTTTAAAAATGACAGTAATTTAGTATTTTCTGAATCATTCATAAAAAGATTTGAATGATTCTAACAGGCCTAGAGGACAATAAAAAAGGATTACAAACATATCTGCGTTGAAATTGAAGCATCATTTGCTTTTATTGTTGAATCCCATGCAGAAACATTTTTTAAAAATGACTGTAATTTAGTATTTTCTGAATCATTCATAAAAAGATTTGAATGATTCTAACAGGCCTAGAGGACAATAAAAAAGGATTACAAACATATCTGCGTTGAAATTGAAGCATCATTTGCTTTTATTGTTGAATCCCATGCAGAAACATTTTTCAAAAATGACAGTAATTTAGTATTTTCTGAATCATTCATAAAAAGATTTGAATGATTCTAACAGGCCTAGAGGACAATAAAAAAGGATTACAAACATATCTGCGTTGAAATTGAAGCATCATTTGCTTTTATTGTTGAATCCCATGCAGAAACATTTTTCAAAAATGACAGTAATTTAGTATTTTCTGAATCATTCATAAAAAGATTTGAATGATTCTAACAGGCCTAGAGGACAATAAAAAAGGATTACAAACATATCTGCGTTGAAATTGAAGCATCATTTGCTTTTATTGTTGAATCCCATGCAGAAACATTTTTTAAAAATGACAGTAATTTAGTATTTTCTGAATCATTCATAAAAAGATTTGAATGATTCTAACAGGCCTAGAGGACAATAAAAAAGGATTACAAACATATCTGCGTTGAAATTTAAGCATCATTTGCTTTTATTGTTGAATCCCATGCAGAAACATTTTTTAAAAATGACAGTAATTTAGTATTTTCTGAATCATTCATAAAAAGATTTGAATGATTCTAACAGGCCTAGAGGACAATAAAAAAGGATTACAAACATATCTGCGTTGAAATTGAAGCATCATTTGCTTTTATTGTTGAATCCCATGCAGAAACATTTTTTAAAAATGACTGTAATTTAGTATTTTCTGAATCATTCATAAAAAGATTTGAATGATTCTAACAGGCCTAGAGGACAATAAAAAAGGATTACAAACATATCTGCGTTGAAATTGAAGCATCATTTGCTTTTATTGTTGAATCCCATGCAGAAACATTTTTCAAAAATGACAGTAATTTAGTATTTTCTGAATCATTCATAAAAAGATTTGAATGATTCTAACAGGCCTAGAGGACAATAAAAAAGGATTACAAACATATCTGCGTTGAAATTGAAGCATCATTTGCTTTTATTGTTGAATCCCATGCAGAAACATTTTTTAAAAATGACAGTAATTTAGTATTTTCTGAATCATTCATAAAAAGATTTGAATGATTCTAACAGGCCTAGAGGACAATAAAAAAGGATTACAAACATATCTGCGTTGAAATTGAAGCATCATTTGCTTTTATTGTTGAATCCCATGCAGAAACATTTTTCAAAAATGACAGTAATTTAGTATTTTCTGAATCATTCATAAAAAGATTTGAATGATTCTAACAGGCCTAGAGGACAATAAAAAAGGATTACAAACATATCTGCGTTGTAATTGAAGCATCATTTGCTTTTATTGTTGAATCCCATGCAGAAACATTTTTCAAAAATGACAGTAATTTAGTATTTTCTGAATCATTCATAAAAAGATTTGAATGATTCTAACAGGCCTAGAGGACAATAAAAAAGGATTACAAACATATCTGCGTTGAAATTGAAGCATCATTTGCTTTTATTGTTGAATCCCATGCAGAAACATTTTTTAAAAATGACAGTAATTTAGTATTTTCTGAATCATTCATAAAAAGATTTGAATGATTCTAACAGGCCTAGAGGACAATAAAAAAGGATTACAAACATATCTGCGTTGAAATTGAAGCATCATTTGCTTTTATTGTTGAATCCCATGCAGAAACATTTTTTAAAAATGACAGTAATTTAGTATTTTCTGAATCATTCATAAAAAGATTTGAATGATTCTAACAGGCCTAGAGGACAATAAAAAAGGATTACAAACATATCTGCGTTGAAATTGAAGCATCATTTGCTTTTATTGTTGAATCCCATGCAGAAACATTTTTTAAAAATGACTGTAATTTAGTATTTTCTGAATCATTCATAAAAAGATTTGAATGATTCTAACAGGCCTAGAGGACAATAAAAAAGGATTACAAACATATCTGCGTTGAAATTGAAGCATCATTTGCTTTTATTGTTGAATCCCATGCAGAAACATTTTTTAAAAATGACTGTAATTTAGTATTTTCTGAATCATTCATAAAAAGATTTGAATGATTCTAACAGGCCTAGAGGACAATAAAAAAGGATTACAAACATATCTGCGTTGAAATTGAAGCATCATTTGCTTTTATTGTTGAATCCCATGCAGAAACATTTTTTAAAAATGACAGTAATTTAGTATTTTCTGAATCATTCATAAAAAGATTTGAATGATTCTAACAGGCCTAGAGGACAATAAAAAAGGATTACAAACATATCTGCGTTGAAATTGAAGCATCATTTGCTTTTATTGTTGAATCCCATGCAGAAACATTTTTTAAAAATGACTGTAATTTAGTATTTTCTGAATCATTCATAAAAAGATTTGAATGATTCTAACAGGCCTAGAGGACAATAAAAAAGGATTACAAACATATCTGCGTTGAAATTGAAGCATCATTTGCTTTTATTGTTGAATCCCATGCAGAAACATTTTTTAAAAATGACAGTAATTTAGTATTTTCTGAATCATTCATAAAAAGATTTGAATGATTCTAACAGGCCTAGAGGACAATAAAAAAGGATTACAAACATATCTGCGTTGAAATTGAAGCATCATTTGCTTTTATTGTTGAATCCCATGCAGAAACATTTTTTAAAAATGACTGTAATTTAGTATTTTCTGAATCATTCATAAAAAGATTTGAATGATTCTAACAGGCCTAGAGGACAATAAAAAAGGATTACAAACATATCTGCGTTGAAATTGAAGCATCATTTGCTTTTATTGTTGAATCCCATGCAGAAACATTTTTCAAAAATGACAGTAATTTAGTATTTTCTGAATCATTCATAAAAAGATTTGAATGATTCTAACAGGCCTAGAGGACAATAAAAAAGGATTACAAACATATCTGCGTTGAAATTGAAGCATCATTTGCTTTTATTGTTGAATCCCATGCAGAAACATTTTTCAAAAATGACAGTAATTTAGTATTTTCTGAATCATTCATAAAAAGATTTGAATGATTCTAACAGGCCTAGAGGACAATAAAAAAGGATTACAAACATATCTGCGTTGAAATTGAAGCATCATTTGCTTTTATTGTTGAATCCCATGCAGAAACATTTTTTAAAAATGACAGTAATTTAGTATTTTCTGAATCATTCATAAAAAGATTTGAATGATTCTAACAGGCCTAGAGGACAATAAAAAAGGATTACAAACATATCTGCGTTGAAATTTAAGCATCATTTGCTTTTATTGTTGAATCCCATGCAGAAACATTTTTTAAAAATGACAGTAATTTAGTATTTTCTGAATCATTCATAAAAAGATTTGAATGATTCTAACAGGCCTAGAGGACAATAAAAAAGGATTACAAACATATCTGCGTTGAAATTGAAGCATCATTTGCTTTTATTGTTGAATCCCATGCAGAAACATTTTTTAAAAATGACTGTAATTTAGTATTTTCTGAATCATTCATAAAAAGATTTGAATGATTCTAACAGGCCTAGAGGACAATAAAAAAGGATTACAAACATATCTGCGTTGAAATTGAAGCATCATTTGCTTTTATTGTTGAATCCCATGCAGAAACATTTTTTAAAAATGACAGTAATTTAGTATTTTCTGAATCATTCATAAAAAGATTTGAATGATTCTAACAGGCCTAGAGGACAATAAAAAAGGATTACAAACATATCTGCGTTGAAATTGAAGCATCATTTGCTTTTATTGTTGAATCCCATGCAGAAACATTTTTTAAAAATGACTGTAATTTAGTATTTTCTGAATCATTCATAAAAAGATTTGAATGATTCTAACAGGCCTAGAGGACAATAAAAAAGGATTACAAACATATCTGCGTTGAAATTGAAGCATCATTTGCTTTTATTGTTGAATCCCATGCAGAAACATTTTTCAAAAATGACAGTAATTTAGTATTTTCTGAATCATTCATAAAAAGATTTGAATGATTCTAACAGGCCTAGAGGACAATAAAAAAGGATTACAAACATATCTGCGTTGTAATTGAAGCATCATTTGCTTTTATTGTTGAATCCCATGCAGAAACATTTTTCAAAAATGACAGTAATTTAGTATTTTCTGAATCATTCATAAAAAGATTTGAATGATTCTAACAGGCCTAGAGGACAATAAAAAAGGATTACAAACATATCTGCCTTGAAATTGAAGCATCATTTGCTTTTATTGTTGAATCCCATGCAGAAACATTTTTCAAAAATGACAGTAATTTAGTATTTTCTGAATCATTTATAAAAAGATTTGAATGATTCTAACAGGCCTAGAGGACAATAAAAAAGGATTACAAACATATCTGCGTTGAAATTGAAGCATCATTTGCTTTTATTGTTGAATCCCATGCAGAAACATTTTTTAAAAATGACTGTAATTTAGTATTTTCTGAATCATTCATAAAAAGATTTGAATGATTCTAACAGGCCTAGAGGACAATAAAAAAGGATTACAAACATATCTGCGTTGAAATTGAAGCATCATTTGCTTTTATTGTTGAATCCCATGCAGAAACATTTTTTAAAAATGACAGTAATTTAGTATTTTCTGAATCATTCATAAAAAGATTTGAATGATTCTAACAGGCCTAGAGGACAATAAAAAAGGATTACAAAAATATCTGCCTTGAAATTGAAGCATCATTTGCTTTTATTGTTGAATCCCATGCAGAAACATTTTTTAAAAATGACTGTAATTTAGTATTTTCTGAATCATTCATAAAAAGATTTGAATGATTCTAACAGGCCTAGAGGACAATAAAAAAGGATTACAAAAATATCTGCCTTGAAATTGAAGCATCATTTGCTTTTATTGTTGAATCCCATGCAGAAACATTTTTTAAAAATGACAGTAATTTAGTATTTTCTGAATCATTTATAAAAAGATTTGAATGATTCTAACAGGCCTAGAGGACAATAAAAAAGGATTACAAACATATCTGCCTTGAAATTGAAGCATCATTTGCTTTTATTGTTGAATCCCATGCAGAAACATTTTTTAAAAATGACAGTAATTTAGTATTTTCTGAATCATTTATAAAAAGATTTGAATGATTCTAACAGGCCTAGAGGACAATAAAAAAGGATTACAAAAATATCTGCCTTGAAATTGAAGCATCATTTGCTTTTATTGTTGAATCCCATGCAGAAACATTTTTCAAAAATGACAGTAATTTAGTATTTTCTGAATCATTTATAAAAAGATTTGAATGATTCTAACAGGCCTAGAGGACAATAAAAAAGGATTACAAAAATATCTGCCTTGAAATTGAAGCATCATTTGCTTTTATTGTTGAATCCCATGCAGAAACATTTTTCAAAAATGACAGTAATTTAGTATTTTCTGAATCATTTATAAAAAGATTTGAATGATTCTAACAGGCCTAGAGGACAATAAAAAAGGATTACAAACATATCTACGTTGAAATTGAAGCATCATTTGCTTTTATTGTTGAATCCCATGCAGAAACATTTTTCAAAAATGACAGTAATTTAGTATTTTCTGAATCATTCATAAAAAGATTTGAATGATTCTAACAGGCCTAGAGGACAATAAAAAAGGATTACAAACATATCTGCCTTGAAATTGAAGCATCATTTGCTTTTATTGTTGAATCCCATGCAGAAACATTTTTCAAAAATGACAGTAATTTAGTATTTTCTGAATCATTTATAAAAAGATTTGAATGATTCTAACAGGCCTAGAGGACAATAAAAAAGGATTACAAACATATCTACGTTGAAATTGAAGCATCATTTGCTTTTATTGTTGAATCCCATGCAGAAACATTTTTCAAAAATGACAGTAATTTAGTATTTTCTGAATCATTCATAAAAAGATTTGAATGATTCTAACAGGCCTAGAGGACAATAAAAAAGGATTACAAAAATATCTGCCTTGAAATTGAAGCATCATTTGCTTTTATTGTTGAATCCCATGCAGAAACATTTTTCAAAAATGACAGTAATTTAGTATTTTCTGAATCATTCATAAAAAGATTTGAATGATTCTAACAGGCCTAGAGGACAATAAAAAAGGATTACAAAAATATCTGCCTTGAAATTGAAGCATCATTTGCTTTCATTGTTGAATCCCATGCAGAAACATTTTTTAAAAATGACAGTAATTTAGTATTTTCTGAATCATTCATAAAAAGATTTGAATGATTCTAACAGGCCTAGAGGACAATAAAAAAGGATTACAAAAATATCTGCCTTGAAATTGAAGCATCATTTGCTTTTATTGTTGAATCCCATGCAGAAACATTTTTCAAAAATGACAGTAATTTAGTATTTTCTGAATCATTTATAAAAAGATTTGAATGATTCTAACAGGCCTAGAGGACAATAAAAAAGGATTACAAAAATATCTGCCTTGAAATTGAAGCATCATTTGCTTTTATTGTTGAATCCCATGCAGAAACATTTTTCAAAAATGACAGTAATTTAGTATTTTCTGAATCATTTATAAAAAGATTTGAATGATTCTAACAGGCCTAGAGGACAATAAAAAAGGATTACAAACATATCTGCGTTGAAATTGAAGCATCATTTGCTTTTATTGTTGAATCCCATGCAGAAACATTTTTCAAAAATGACAGTAATTTAGTATTTTCTGAATCATTCATAAAAAGATTTGAATGATTCTAACAGGCCTAGAGGACAATAAAAAAGGATTACAAACATATCTGCCTTGAAATTGAAGCATCATTTGCTTTTATTGTTGAATCCCATGCAGAAACATTTTTTAAAAATGACAGTAATTTAGTATTTTCTGAATCATTCATAAAAAGATTTGAATGATTCTAACACGCCTAGAGGACAATAAAAAAGGATTACAAACATATCTGCGTTGAAATTGAAGCATCATTTGCTTTTATTGTTGAATCCCATGCAGAAACATTTTTCAAAAATGACAGTAATTTAGTATTTTCTGAATCATTTATAAAAAGATTTGAATGATTCTAACAGGCCTAGAGGACAATAAAAAAGGATTACAAACATATCTGCGTTGAAATTGAAGCATCATTTGCTTTTATTGTTTAATCCCATGCAGAAACATTTTTCAAAAATGACAGTAATTTAGTATTTTCTGAATCATTCATAAAAAGATTTGAATGATTCTAACAGGCCTAGAGGACAATAAAAAAGGATTACAAAAATATCTGCCTTGAAATTGAAGCATCATTTGCTTTTATTGTTGAATCCCATGCAGAAACATTTTTCAAAAATGACAGTAATTTAGTATTTTCTGAATCATTTATAAAAAGATTTGAATGATTCTAACAGGCCTAGAGGACAATAAAAAAGGATTACAAACATATCTGCGTTGAAATTGAAGCATCATTTGCTTTTATTGTTGAATCCCATGCAGAAACATTTTTCAAAAATGACAGTAATTTAGTATTTTCTGAATCATTTATAAAAAGATTTGAATGATTCTAACAGGCCTAGAGGACAATAAAAAAGGATTACAAACATATCTGCGTTGAAATTGAAGCATCATTTGCTTTTATTGTTGAATCCCATGCAGAAACATTTTTCAAAAATGACAGTAATTTAGTATTTTCTGAATCATTTATAAAAAGATTTGAATGATTCTAACAGGCCTAGAGGACAATAAAAAAGGATTACAAACATATCTGCGTTGAAATTGAAGCATCATTTGCTTTTATTGTTGAATCCCATGCAGAAACATTTTTCAAAAATGACAGTAATTTAGTATTTTCTGAATCATTCATAAAAAGATTTGAATGATTCTAACAGGCCTAGAGGACAATAAAAAAGGATTACAAAAATATCTGCCTTGAAATTGAAGCATCATTTGCTTTTATTGTTGAATCCCATGCAGAAACATTTTTCAAAAATGACAGTAATTTAGTATTTTCTGAATCATTTATAAAAAGATTTGAATGATTCTAACAGGCCTAGAGGACAATAAAAAAGGATTACAAACATATCTGCGTTGAAATTGAAGCATCATTTGCTTTTATTGTTGAATCCCATGCAGAAACATTTTTCAAAAATGACAGTAATTTAGTATTTTCTGAATCATTTATAAAAAGATTTGAATGATTCTAACAGGCCTAGAGGACAATAAAAAAGGATTACAAACATATCTGCGTTGAAATTGAAGCATCATTTGCTTTTATTGTTGAATCCCATGCAGAAACATTTTTCAAAAATGACAGTAATTTAGTATTTTCTGAATCATTCATAAAAAGATTTGAATGATTCTAACAGGCCTAGAGGACAATAAAAAAGGATTACAAACATATCTGCCTTGAAATTGAAGCATCATTTGCTTTTATTGTTGAATCCCATGCAGAAACATTTTTCAAAAATGACAGTAATTTAGTATTTTCTGAATCATTTATAAAAAGATTTGAATGATTCTAACAGGCCTAGAGGACAATAAAAAAGGATTACAAAAATATCTGCCTTGAAATTGAAGCATCATTTGCTTTTATTGTTGAATCCCATGCAGAAACATTTTTCAAAAATGACAGTAATTTAGTATTTTCTGAATCATTCATAAAAAGATTTGAATGATTCTAACAGGCCTAGAGGACAATAAAAAAGGATTACAAACATATCTGCCTTGAAATTGAAGCATCATTTGCTTTTATTGTTGAATCCCATGCAGAAACATTTTTTAAAAATGACAGTAATTTAGTATTTTCTGAATCATTCATAAAAAGATTTGAATGATTCTGACACGCCTAGAGGACAATAAAAAAGGATTACAAACATATCTGCGTTGAAATTGAAGCATCATTTGCTTTTATTGTTGAATCCCATGCAGAAACATTTTTCAAAAATGACAGTAATTTAGTATTTTCTGAATCATTTATAAAAAGATTTGAATGATTCTAACAGGCCTAGAGGACAATAAAAAAGGATTACAAACATATCTGCGTTGAAATTGAAGCATCATTTGCTTTTATTGTTGAATCCCATGCAGAAACATTTTTCAAAAATGACAGTAATTTAGTATTTTCTGAATCATTCATAAAAAGATTTGAATGATTCTAACAGGCCTAGAGGACAATAAAAAAGGATTACAAAAATATCTGCCTTGAAATTGAAGCATCATTTGCTTTTATTGTTGAATCCCATGCAGAAACATTTTTCAAAAATGACAGTAATTTAGTATTTTCTGAATCATTTATAAAAAGATTTGAATGATTCTAACAGGCCTAGAGGACAATAAAAAAGGATTACAAACATATCTGCGTTGAAATTGAAGCATCATTTGCTTTTATTGTTGAATCCCATGCAGAAACATTTTTCAAAAATGACAGTAATTTAGTATTTTCTGAATCATTTATAAAAAGATTTGAATGATTCTAACAGGCCTAGAGGACAATAAAAAAGGATTACAAACATATCTGCGTTGAAATTGAAGCATCATTTGCTTTTATTGTTGAATCCCATGCAGAAACATTTTTCAAAAATGACAGTAATTTAGTATTTTCTGAATCATTCATAAAAAGATTTGAATGATTCTAACAGGCCTAGAGGACAATAAAAAAGGATTACAAACATATCTGCCTTGAAATTGAAGCATCATTTGCTTTTATTGTTGAATCCCATGCAGAAACATTTTTCAAAAATGACAGTAATTTAGTATTTTCTGAATCATTTATAAAAAGATTTGAATGATTCTAACAGGCCTAGAGGACAATAAAAAAGGATTACAAAAATATCTGCCTTGAAATTGAAGCATCATTTGCTTTTATTGTTGAATCCCATGCAGAAACATTTTTCAAAAATGACAGTAATTTAGTATTTTCTGAATCATTCATAAAAAGATTTGAATGATTCTAACAGGCCTAGAGGACAATAAAAAAGGATTACAAACATATCTGCCTTGAAATTGAAGCATCATTTGCTTTTATTGTTGAATCCCATGCAGAAACATTTTTTAAAAATGACAGTAATTTAGTATTTTCTGAATCATTCATAAAAAGATTTGAATGATTCTGACACGCCTAGAGGACAATAAAAAAGGATTACAAACATATCTGCGTTGAAATTGAAGCATCATTTGCTTTTATTGTTGAATCCCATGCAGAAACATTTTTCAAAAATGACAGTAATTTAGTATTTTCTGAATCATTTATAAAAAGATTTGAATGATTCTAACAGGCCTAGAGGACAATAAAAAAGGATTACAAACATATCTGCGTTGAAATTGAAGCATCATTTGCTTTTATTGTTGAATCCCATGCAGAAACATTTTTCAAAAATGACAGTAATTTAGTATTTTCTGAATCATTCATAAAAAGATTTGAATGATTCTAACAGGCCTAGAGGACAATAAAAAAGGATTACAAAAATATCTGCCTTGAAATTGAAGCATCATTTGCTTTTATTGTTGAATCCCATGCAGAAACATTTTTCAAAAATGACAGTAATTTAGTATTTTCTGAATCATTTATAAAAAGATTTGAATGATTCTAACAGGCCTAGAGGACAATAAAAAAGGATTACAAACATATCTGCGTTGAAATTGAAGCATCATTTGCTTTTATTGTTGAATCCCATGCAGAAACATTTTTCAAAAATGACAGTAATTTAGTATTTTCTGAATCATTTATAAAAAGATTTGAATGATTCTAACAGGCCTAGAGGACAATAAAAAAGGATTACAAACATATCTGCGTTGAAATTGAAGCATCATTTGCTTTTATTGTTGAATCCCATGCAGAAACATTTTTCAAAAATGACAGTAATTTAGTATTTTCTGAATCATTCATAAAAAGATTTGAATGATTCTAACAGGCCTAGAGGACAATAAAAAAGGATTACAAACATATCTGCCTTGAAATTGAAGCATCATTTGCTTTTATTGTTGAATCCCATGCAGAAACATTTTTCAAAAATGACAGTAATTTAGTATTTTCTGAATCATTTATAAAAAGATTTGAATGATTCTAACAGGCCTAGAGGACAATAAAAAAGGATTACAAAAATATCTGCCTTGAAATTGAAGCATCATTTGCTTTTATTGTTGAATCCCATGCAGAAACATTTTTAAAAAATTACAGTAATTTAGTATTTTCTGAATCATTCATAAAAAGATTTGAATGATTCTAACAGGCCTAGAGGACAATAAAAAAGGATTACAAACATATCTGCCTTGAAATTGAAGCATCATTTGCTTTTATTGTTGAATCCCATGCAGAAACATTTTTCAAAAATGACAGTAATTTAGTATTTTCTGAATCATTCATAAAAAGATTTGAATGATTCTAACAGGCCTAGAGGACAATAAAAAAGGATTACAAACATATCTGCCTTGAAATTGAAGCATCATTTGCTTTTATTGTTGAATCCCATGCAGAAACATTTTTCAAAAATGACTGTAATTTAGTATTTTCTGAATCATTCATAAAAGGATATAGATGATTCTAACAGGCCTTGAGGACAATAAAAAAGGATTACAAACATATCTGCCTTGAAATTGAAGCATCATTTGCTTTTATTGTTGAATCCCATGCAGAAACATTTTTCAAAAATGACAGTAATTTAGTATTTTCTGAATCATTTATAAAAAGATTTGAATGATTCTAACAGGCCTAGAGGACAATAAAAAAGGATTACAAACATATCTGCCTTGAAATTGAAGCATCATTTGCTTTTATTGTTGAATCCCATGCAGAAACATTTTTCAAAAATGACTGTAATTTAGTATTTTCTGAATCATTCATAAAAGGATATAGATGATTCTAACAGGCCTTGAGGACAATAAAAAAGGATTACAAACATATCTGCCTTGAAATTGAAGCATCATTTGCTTTTATTGTTGAATCCCATGCAGAAACATTTTTCAAAAATGACAGTAATTTAGTATTTTCTGAATCATTTATAAAAAGATTTGAATGATTCTAACAGGCCTAGAGGACAATAAAAAAGGATTACAAACATATCTGCCTTGAAATTGAAGCATCATTTGCTTTTATTGTTGAATCCCATGCAGAAACATTTTTCAAAAATGACAGTAATTTAGTATTTTCTGAATCATTTATAAAAAGATTTGAATGATTCTAACAGGCCTAGAGGACAATAAAAAAGGATTACAAACATATCTGCCTTGAAATTGAAGCATCATTTGCTTTTATTGTTGAATCCCATGCAGAAACATTTTTCAAAAATGACAGTAATTTAGTATTTTCTGAATCATTCATAAAAAGATTTGAATGATTCTAACAGGCCTAGAGGACAATAAAAAAGGATTACAAACATATCTGCCTTGAAATTGAAGCATCATTTGCTTTTATTGTTGAATCCCATGCAGAAACATTTTTCAAAAATGACTGTAATTTAGTATTTTCTGAATCATTCATAAAAGGATATAGATGATTCTAACAGGCCTTGAGGACAATAAAAAAGGATTACAAACATATCTGCCTTGAAATTGAAGCATCATTTGCTTTTATTGTTGAATCCCATGCAGAAACATTTTTCAAAAATGACTGTAATTTAGTATTTTCTGAATCATTCATAAAAGGATATAGATGATTCTAACAGGCCTTGAGGACAATAAAAAAGGATTACAAACATATCTGCCTTGAAATTGAAGCATCATTTGCTTTTATTGTTGAATCCCATGCAGAAACATTTTTCAAAAATGACAGTAATTTAGTATTTTCTGAATCATTTATAAAAAGATTTGAATGATTCTAACAGGCCTAGAGGACAATAAAAAAGGATTACAAACATATCTGCCTTGAAATTGAAGCATCATTTGCTTTTATTGTTGAATCCCATGCAGAAACATTTTTCAAAAATGACTGTAATTTAGTATTTTCTGAATCATTCATAAAAGGATATAGATGATTCTAACAGGCCTTGAGGACAATAAAAAAGGATTACAAACATATCTGCCTTGAAATTGAAGCATCATTTGCTTTTATTGTTGAATCCCATGCAGAAACATTTTTCAAAAATGACAGTAATTTAGTATTTTCTGAATCATTTATAAAAAGATTTGAATGATTCTAACAGGCCTAGAGGACAATAAAAAAGGATTACAAACATATCTGCCTTGAAATTGAAGCATCATTTGCTTTTATTGTTGAATCCCATGCAGAAACATTTTTCAAAAATGACAGTAATTTAGTATTTTCTGAATCATTTATAAAAAGATTTGAATGATTCTAACAGGCCTAGAGGACAATAAAAAAGGATTACAAACATATCTGCCTTGAAATTGAAGCATCATTTGCTTTTATTGTTGAATCCCATGCAGAAACATTTTTCAAAAATGACTGTAATTTAGTATTTTCTGAATCATTCATAAAAGGATATAGATGATTCTAACAGGCCTTGAGGACAATAAAAAAGGATTACAAACATATCTGCCTTGAAATTGAAGCATCATTTGCTTTTATTGTTGAATCCCATGCAGAAACATTTTTCAAAAATGACTGTAATTTAGTATTTTCTGAATCATTCATAAAAGGATATAGATGATTCTAACAGGCCTTGAGGACAATAAAAAAGGATTACAAACATATCTGCCTTGAAATTGAAGCATCATTTGCTTTTATTGTTGAATCCCATGCAGAAACATTTTTCAAAAATGACTGTAATTTAGTATTTTCTGAATCATTCATAAAAGGATATAGATGATTCTAACAGGCCTTGAGGACAATAAAAAAGGATTACAAACATATCTGCCTTGAAATTGAAGCATCATTTGCTTTTATTGTTGAATCCCATGCAGAAACATTTTTCAAAAATGACAGTAATTTAGTATTTTCTGAATCATTTATAAAAAGATTTGAATGATTCTAACAGGCCTAGAGGACAATAAAAAAGGATTACAAACATATCTGCCTTGAAATTGAAGCATCATTTGCTTTTATTGTTGAATCCCATGCAGAAACATTTTTCAAAAATGACAGTAATTTAGTATTTTCTGAATCATTTATAAAAAGATTTGAATGATTCTAACAGGCCTAGAGGACAATAAAAAAGGATTACAAACATATCTGCCTTGAAATTGAAGCATCATTTGCTTTTATTGTTGAATCCCATGCAGAAACATTTTTCAAAAATGACTGTAATTTAGTATTTTCTGAATCATTCATAAAAGGATATAGATGATTCTAACAGGCCTTGAGGACAATAAAAAAGGATTACAAACATATCTGCCTTGAAATTGAAGCATCATTTGCTTTTATTGTTGAATCCCATGCAGAAACATTTTTCAAAAATGACTGTAATTTAGTATTTTCTGATTCATTCATAAAAAGATTTGAATGATTCTAACAGGCCTAGAGGACAATAAAAAAGGATTACAAACATATCTGCCTTGAAATTGAAGCATCATTTGCTTTTATTGTTGAATCCCATGCAGAAACATTTTTCAAAAATGACTGTAATTTAGTATTTTCTGATTCATTCATAAAAAGATTTGAATGATTCTAACAGGCCTAGAGGACAATAAAAAAGGATTACAAACATATCTGCCTTGAAATTGAAGCATCATTTGCTTTTATTGTTGAATCCCATGCAGAAACATTTTTCAAAAATGACAGTAATTTAGTATTTTCTGAATCATTTATAAAAAGATTTGAATGATTCTAACAGGCCTAGAGGACAATAAAAAAGGATTACAAACATATCTGCCTTGAAATTGAAGCATCATTTGCTTTTATTGTTGAATCCCATGCAGAAACATTTTTCAAAAATGACAGTAATTTAGTATTTTCTGAATCATTTATAAAAAGATTTGAATGATTCTAACAGGCCTAGAGGACAATAAAAAAGGATTACAAACATATCTGCCTTGAAATTGAAGCATCATTTGCTTTTATTGTTGAATCCCATGCAGAAACATTTTTCAAAAATGACTGTAATTTAGTATTTTCTGAATCATTCATAAAAGGATATAGATGATTCTAACAGGCCTTGAGGACAATAAAAAAGGATTACAAACATATCTGCCTTGAAATTGAAGCATCATTTGCTTTTATTGTTGAATCCCATGCAGAAACATTTTTCAAAAATGACTGTAATTTAGTATTTTCTGAATCATTCATAAAAGGATATAGATGATTCTAACAGGCCTTGAGGACAATAAAAAAGGATTACAAACATATCTGCCTTGAAATTGAAGCATCATTTGCTTTTATTGTTGAATCCCATGCAGAAACATTTTTCAAAAATGACTGTAATTTAGTATTTTCTGAATCATTCATAAAAGGATATAGATGATTCTAACAGGCCTTGAGGACAATAAAAAAGGATTACAAACATATCTGCCTTGAAATTGAAGCATCATTTGCTTTTATTGTTGAATCCCATGCAGAAACATTTTTCAAAAATGACTGTAATTTAGTATTTTCTGAATCATTCATAAAAGGATATAGATGATTCTAACAGGCCTTGAGGACAATAAAAAAGGATTACAAACATATCTGCCTTGAAATTGAAGCATCATTTGCTTTTATTGTTGAATCCCATGCAGAAACATTTTTCAAAAATGACTGTAATTTAGTATTTTCTGAATCATTTATAAAAAGATTTGAATGATTCTAACAGGCCTAGAGGACAATAAAAAAGGATTACAAACATATCTGCCTTGAAATTGAAGCATCATTTGCTTTTATTGTTGAATCCCATGCAGAAACATTTTTCAAAAATGACTGTAATTTAGTATTTTCTGAATCATTCATAAAAGGATATAGATGATTCTAACAGGCCTTGAGGACAATAAAAAAGGATTACAAACATATCTGCCTTGAAATTGAAGCATCATTTGCTTTTATTGTTGAATCCCATGCAGAAACATTTTTCAAAAATGACAGTAATTTAGTATTTTCTGAATCATTCATAAAAAGATTTGAATGATTCTAACAGGCCTAGAGGACAATAAAAAAGGATTACAAACATATCTGCCTTGAAATTGAAGCATCATTTGCTTTTATTGTTGAATCCCATGCAGAAACATTTTTCAAAAATGACTGTAATTTAGTATTTTCTGAATCATTCATAAAAGGATATAGATGATTCTAACAGGCCTTGAGGACAATAAAAAAGGATTACAAACATATCTGCCTTGAAATTGAAGCATCATTTGCTTTTATTGTTGAATCCCATGCAGAAACATTTTTCAAAAATGACAGTAATTTAGTATTTTCTGAATCATTTATAAAAAGATTTGAATGATTCTAACAGGCCTAGAGGACAATAAAAAAGGATTACAAACATATCTGCCTTGAAATTGAAGCATCATTTGCTTTTATTGTTGAATCCCATGCAGAAACATTTTTCAAAAATGACAGTAATTTAGTATTTTCTGAATCATTTATAAAAAGATTTGAATGATTCTAACAGGCCTAGAGGACAATAAAAAAGGATTACAAACATATCTGCCTTGAAATTGAAGCATCATTTGCTTTTATTGTTGAATCCCATGCAGAAACATTTTTCAAAAATGACTGTAATTTAGTATTTTCTGAATCATTCATAAAAGGATATAGATGATTCTAACAGGCCTTGAGGACAATAAAAAAGGATTACAAACATATCTGCCTTGAAATTGAAGCATCATTTGCTTTTATTGTTGAATCCCATGCAGAAACATTTTTCAAAAATGACTGTAATTTAGTATTTTCTGAATCATTCATAAAAGGATATAGATGATTCTAACAGGCCTTGAGGACAATAAAAAAGGATTACAAACATATCTGCCTTGAAATTGAAGCATCATTTGCTTTTATTGTTGAATCCCATGCAGAAACATTTTTCAAAAATGACTGTAATTTAGTATTTTCTGAATCATTCATAAAAGGATATAGATGATTCTAACAGGCCTTGAGGACAATAAAAAAGGATTACAAACATATCTGCCTTGAAATTGAAGCATCATTTGCTTTTATTGTTGAATCCCATGCAGAAACATTTTTCAAAAATGACTGTAATTTAGTATTTTCTGAATCATTCATAAAAGGATATAGATGATTCTAACAGGCCTTGAGGACAATAAAAAAGGATTACAAACATATCTGCCTTGAAATTGAAGCATCATTTGCTTTTATTGTTGAATCCCATGCAGAAACATTTTTCAAAAATGACTGTAATTTAGTATTTTCTGAATCATTCATAAAAGGATATAGATGATTCTAACAGGCCTTGAGGACAAT
This sequence comes from Panagrolaimus superbus, assembly GCA_964035985.1. NCBI lineage: Eukaryota > Metazoa > Nematoda > Chromadorea > Rhabditida > Panagrolaimidae > Panagrolaimus > Panagrolaimus superbus. Next base: position 14,361,580 of record OZ038359.1, read on the forward strand.
AAAAAAGGATTACAAACATATCTGCCTTGAAATTGAAGCATCATTTGCTTTTATTGTTGAATCCCATGCAGAAACATTTTTCAAAAATGACAGTAATTTAGTATTTTCTGAATCATTCATAAAAAGATTTGAATGATTCTAACAGGCCTAGAGGACAATAAAAAAGGATTACAAACATATCTGCGTTGAAATTGAAGCATCATTTGCTTTTATTGTTGAATACCATGCAGAAACATTTTTAAAAAATTACAGTAATTTAGTATTTTCTGAATCATTTATAAAAAGATTTGAATGATTCTAACAGGCCTAGAGGACAATAAAAAAGGATTACAAACATATCTGCGTTGAAATTGAAGCATCATTTGCTTTTATTGTTGAATACCATGCAGAAACATTTTTAAAAAATTACAGTAATTTTGTATTTTCTGAATCATTCATAAAAAGATTTGAATGATTCTAACAGGCCTAGAGGACAATAAAAAAGGATTACAAACATATCTGCGTTGAAATTGAAGCATCATTTGCTTTTATTGTTGAATACCATGCAGAAACATTTTTAAAAAATTACAGTAATTTAGTATTTTCTGAATCATTTATAAAAAGATTTGAATGATTCTAACAGGCCTAGAGGACAATAAAAAAGGATTACAAACATATCTGCGTTGAAATTGAAGCATCATTTGCTTTTATTGTTGAATCCCATGCAGAAACATTTTTCAAAAATGACAGTAATTTAGTATTTTCTGAATCATTCATAAAAAGATTTGAATGATTCTAACAGGCCTAGAGGACAATAAAAAAGGATTACAAACATATCTGCCTTGAAATTGAAGCATCATTTGCTTTTATTGTTGAATCCCATGCAGAAACATTTTTCAAAAATGACAGTAATTTAGTATTTTCTGAATCATTCATAAAAAGATTTGAATGATTCTAACAGGCCTAGAGGACAATAAAAAAGGATTACAAACATATCTGCGTTGAAATTGAAGCATCATTTGCTTTTATTGTTGAATCCCATGCAGAAACATTTTTCAAAAATGACAGTAATTTAGTATTTTCTGAATCATTCATAAAAAGATTTGAATGATTCTAACAGGCCTAGAGGACAATAAAAAAGGATTACAAACATATCTGCCTTGAAATTGAAGCATCATTTGCTTTTATTGTTGAATCCCATGCAGAAACATTTTTCAAAAATGACAGTAATTTAGTATTTTCTGAATCATTTATAAAAAGATTTGAATGATTCTAACAGGCCTAGAGGACAATAAAAAAGGATTACAAACATATCTGCGTTGAAATTGAAGCATCATTTGCTTTTATTGTTGAATCCCATGCAGAAACATTTTTCAAAAATGACAGTAATTTAGTATTTTCTGAATCATTCATAAAAAGATTTGAATGATTCTAACAGGCCTAGAGGACAATAAAAAAGGATTACAAACATATCTGCCTTGAAATTGAAGCATCATTTGCTTTTATTGCTGAATCCCATGCAGAAACATTTTTCAAAAATGACAGTAATTTAGTATTTTCTGAATCATTTATAAAAAGATTTGAATGATTCTAACAGGCCTAGAGGACAATAAAAAAGGATTACAAACATATCTGCCTTGAAATTGAAGCATCATTTGCTTTTATTGTTGAATCCCATGCAGAAACATTTTTCAAAAATGACAGTAATTTAGTATTTTCTGAATCATTCATAAAAAGATTTGAATGATTCTAACAGGCCTAGAGGACAATAAAAAAGGATTACAAACATATCTGCCTTGAAATTGAAGCATCATTTGCTTTTATTGTTGAATACCATGCAGAAACATTTTTCAAAAATGACATTAATTTAGTATTTTCTGAATCATTCATAAAAAGATTTGAATGATTCTAACAGGCCTAGAGGACAATAAAAAAGGATTACAAACATATCTGCCTTGAAATTGAAGCATCATTTGCTTTTATTGTTGAATCCCATGCAGAAACATTTTTCAAAAATGACAGTAATTTAGTATTTTCTGAATCATTCATAAAAAGATTTGAATGATTCTAACAGGCCTAGAGGACAATAAAAAAGGATTACAAACATATCTGCCTTGAAATTGAAGCATCATTTGCTTTTATTGTTGAATACCATGCAGAAACATTTTTAAAAAATTACAGTAATTTAGTATTTTCTGAATCATTTATAAAAAGATTTGAATGATTCTAACAGGCCTAGAGGACAATAAAAAAGGATTACAAACATATCTGCGTTGAAATTGAAGCATCATTTGCTTTTATTGTTGAATCCCATGCAGAAACATTTTTCAAAAATGACAGTAATTTAGTATTTTCTGAATCATTCATAAAAAGATTTGAATGATTCTAACAGGCCTAGAGGACAATAAAAAAGGATTACAAACATATCTGCCTTGAAATTGAAGCATCATTTGCTTTTATTGTTGAATACAATGCAGAAACATTTTTAAAAAATTACAGTAATTTTGTATTTTCTGAATCATTTATAAAAAGATTTGAATGATTCTAACAGGCCTAGAGGACAATAAAAAAGGATTACAAACATATCTGCGTTGAAATTGAAGCATCATTTGCTTTTATTGTTGAATCCCATGCAGAAACATTTTTCAAAAATGACAGTAATTTAGTATTTTCTGAATCATTCATAAAAAGATTTGAATGATTCTAACAGGCCTAGAGGACAATAAAAAAGGATTACAAACATATCTGCCTTGAAATTGAAGCATCATTTGCTTTTATTGTTGAATACCATGCAGAAACATTTTTCAAAAATGACATTAATTTAGTATTTTCTGAATCATTCATAAAAAGATTTGAATGATTCTAACAGGCCTAGAGGACAATAAAAAAGGATTACAAACATATCTGCCTTGAAATTGAAGCATCATTTGCTTTTATTGTTGAATACCATGCAGAAACATTTTTCAAAAATGACAGTAATTTAGTATTTTCTGAATCATTCATAAAAAGATTTGAATGATTCTAACAGGCCTAGAGGACAATAAAAAAGGATTACAAACATATCTGCCTTGAAATTGAAGCATCATTTGCTTTTATTGTTGAATCCCATGCAGAAACATTTTTCAAAAATGACAGTAATTTAGTATTTTCTGAATCATTCATAAAAAGATTTGAATGATTCTAACAGGCCTAGAGGACAATAAAAAAGGATTACAAACATATCTGCCTTGAAATTGAAGCATCATTTGCTTTTATTGTTGAATACCATGCAGAAACATTTTTCAAAAATGACATTAATTTAGTATTTTCTGAATCATTCATAAAAAGATTTGAATGATTCTAACAGGCCTAGAGGACAATAAAAAAGGATTACAAACATATCTGCCTTGAAATTGAAGCATCATTTGCTTTTATTGTTGAATACCATGCAGAAACATTTTTCAAAAATGACAGTAATTTAGTATTTTCTGAATCATTCATAAAAAGATTTGAATGATTCTAACAGGCCTAGAGGACAATAAAAAAGGATTACAAACATATCTGCCTTGAAATTGAAGCATCATTTGCTTTTATTGTTGAATCCCATGCAGAAACATTTTTCAAAAATGACAGTAATTTAGTATTTTCTGAATCATTCATAAAAAGATTTGAATGATTCTAACAGGCCTAGAGGACAATAAAAAAGGATTACAAACATATCTGCCTTGAAATTGAAGCATCATTTGCTTTTATTGTTGAATACCATGCAGAAACATTTTTCAAAAATGACAGTAATTTAGTATTTTCTGAATCATTCATAAAAAGATTTGAATGATTCTAACAGGCCTAGAGGACAATAAAAAAGGATTACAAACATATCTGCCTTGAAATTGAAGCATCATTTGCTTTTATTGTTGAATCCCATGCAGAAACATTTTTCAAAAATGACAGTAATTTAGTATTTTCTGAATCATTCATAAAAAGATTTGAATGATTCTAACAGGCCTAGAGGACAATAAAAAAGGATTACAAACATATCTGCCTTGAAATTGAAGCATCATTTGCTTTTATTGTTGAATACCATGCAGAAACATTTTTAAAAAATTACAGTAATTTAGTATTTTCTGAATCATTTATAAAAAGATTTGAATGATTCTAACAGGCCTAGAGGACAATAAAAAAAGATTACAAACATATCTGCGTTGAAATTGAAGCATCATTTGCTTTTATTGTTGAATCCCATGCAGAAACATTTTTCAAAAATGACAGTAATTTAGTATTTTCTGAATCATTCATAAAAAGATTTGAATGATTCTAACAGGCCTAGAGGACAATAAAAAAGGATTACAAACATATCTGCCTTGAAATTGAAGCATCATTTGCTTTTATTGTTGAATACAATGCAGAAACATTTTTAAAAAATTACAGTAATTTTGTATTTTCTGAATCATTTATAAAAAGATTTGAATGATTCTAACAGGCCTAGAGGACAATAAAAAAGGATTACAAACATATCTGCGTTGAAATTGAAGCATCATGTGCTTTTATTGTTGAATCCCATGCAGAAACATTTTTCAAAAATGACAGTAATTTAGTATTTTCTGAATCATTCATAAAAAGATTTGAATGATTCTAACAGGCCTAGAGGACAATAAAAAAGGATTACAAACATATCTGCCTTGAAATTGAAGCATCATTTGCTTTTATTGTTGAATCCCATGCAGAAACATTTTTCAAAAATGACAGTAATTTAGTATTTTCTGAATCATTCATAAAAAGATTTGAATGATTCTAACAGGCCTAGAGGACAATAAAAAAGGATTACAAACATATCTGCGTTGAAATTGAAGCATCATTTGCTTTTATTGTTGAATCCCATGCAGAAACATTTTTCAAAAATGACAGTAATTTAGTATTTTCTGAATCATTCATAAAAAGATTTGAATGATTCTAACAGGCCTAGAGGACAATAAAAAAGGATTACAAACATATCTGCCTTGAAATTGAAGCATCATTTGCTTTTATTGTTGAATCCCATGCAGAAACATTTTTCAAAAATGACAGTAATTTAGTATTTTCTGAATCATTTATAAAAAGATTTGAATGATTCTAACAGGCCTAGAGGACAATAAAAAAGGATTACAAACATATCTGCCTTGAAATTGAAGCATCATTTGCTTTTATTGTTGAATACCATGCAGAAACATTTTTAAAAAATTACAGTAATTTAGTATTTTCTGAATCATTTATAAAAAGATTTGAATGATTCTAACAGGCCTAGAGGACAATAAAAAAGGATTACAAACATATCTGCGTTGAAATTGAAGCATCATTTGCTTTTATTGTTGAATCCCATGCAGAAACATTTTTCAAAAATGACAGTAATTTAGTATTTTCTGAATCATTCATAAAAAGATTTGAATGATTCTAACAGGCCTAGAGGACAATAAAAAAGGATTACAAACATATCTGCCTTGAAATTGAAGCATCATTTGCTTTTATTGTTGAATACCATGCAGAAACATTTTTAAAAAATTACAGTAATTTTGTATTTTCTGAATCATTTATAAAAAGATTTGAATGATTCTAACAGGCCTAGAGGACAATAAAAAAGGATTACAAACATATCTGCGTTGAAATTGAAGCATCATTTGCTTTTATTGTTGAATCCCATGCAGAAACATTTTTCAAAAATGACAGTAATTTAGTATTTTCTGAATCATTCATAAAAAGATTTGAATGATTCTAACAGGCCTAGAGGACAATAAAAAAGGATTACAAACATATCTGCCTTGAAATTGAAGCATCATTTGCTTTTATTGTTGAATCCCATGCAGAAACATTTTTCAAAAATGACAGTAATTTAGTATTTTCTGAATCATTCATAAAAAGATTTGAATGATTCTAACAGGCCTAGAGGACAATAAAAAAGGATTACAAACATATCTGCGTTGAAATTGAAGCATCATTTGCTTTTATTGTTGAATCCCATGCAGAAACATTTTTCAAAAATGACAGTAATTTAGTATTTTCTGAATCATTCATAAAAAGATTTGAATGATTCTAACAGGCCTAGAGGACAATAAAAAAGGATTACAAACATATCTGCCTTGAAATTGAAGCATCATTTGCTTTTATTGTTGAATCCCATGCAGAAACATTTTTCAAAAATGACAGTAATTTAGTATTTTCTGAATCATTTATAAAAAGATTTGAATGATTCTAACAGGCCTAGAGGACAATAAAAAAGGATTACAAACATATCTGCCTTGAAATTAAAGCATCATTTGCTTTTATTGTTGAATACCATGCAGAAACATTTTTAAAAAATTACAGTAATTTAGTATTTTCTGAATCATTTATAAAAAGATTTGAATGATTCTAACAGGCCTAGAGGACAATAAAAAAGGATTACAAACATATCTGCCTTGAAATTGAAGCATCATTTGCTTTTATTGTTGAATCCCATGCAGAAACATTTTTCAAAAATGACAGTAATTTAGTATTTTTTGAATCATTCATAAAAAGAAATGAATGATTCTAACAGGCCTAGAGGACAATAAAAAAGGATTACAAACATATCTGCCTTGAAATTGAAGCATCATTTGCTTTTATTGTTGAATCCCATGCAGAAACATTTTTCAAAAATGACAGTAATTTAGTATTTTCTGAATCATTCATAAAAAGATTTGAATGATTCTAACAGGCCTAGAGGACAATAAAAAAGGATTACAAACATATCTGCCTTGAAATTGAAGCATCATTTGCTTTTATTGTTGAATCCCATGCAGAAACATTTTTCAAAAATGACAGTAATTTAGTATTTTCTGAATCATTCATAAAAAGATTTGAATGATTCTAACAGGCCTAGAGGACAATAAAAAAGGATTACAAACATATCTGCCTTGAAATTGAAGCATCATTTGCTTTTATTGTTGAATCCCATGCAGAAACATTTTTCAAAAATGACAGTAATTTAGTATTTTTTGAATCATTCATAAAAAGAAATGAATGATTCTAACAGGCCTAGAGGACAATAAAAAAGGATTACAAACATATCTGCCTTGAAATTGAAGCATCATTTGCTTTTATTGTTGAATCCCATGCAGAAACATTTTTCAAAAATGACAGTAATTTAGTATTTTCTGAATCATTCATAAAAAGATTTGAATGATTCTAACAGGCCTAGAGGACAATAAAAAAGGATTACAAACATATCTGCCTTGAAATTGAAGCATCATTTGCTTTTATTGTTGAATCCCATGCAGAAACATTTTTCAAAAATGACAGTAATTTAGTATTTTCTGAATCATTCATAAAAAGATTTGAATGATTCTAACAGGCCTAGAGGACAATAAAAAAGGATTACAAACATATCTGCCTTGAAATTGAAGCATCATTTGCTTTTATTGTTGAATCCCATGCAGAAACATTTTTCAAAAATGACAGTAATTTAGTATTTTCTGAATCATTCATAAAAAGATTTGAATGATTCTAACAGGCCTAGAGGACAATAAAAAAGGATTACAAACATATCTGCCTTGAAATTGAAGCATCATTTGCTTTTATTGTTGAATCCCATGCAGAAACATTTTTCAAAAATGACAGTAATTTAGTATTTTCTGAATCATTCAAAAAAGATTTGAATGATTCTAACAGGCCTAGAGGACAATAAAAAAGGATTACAAACATATCTGCCTTGAAATTGAAGCATCATTTGCTTTTATTGTTGAATACCATGCAGAAACATTTTTCAAAAATGACAGTAATTTAGTATTTTCTGAATCATTCATAAAAAGATTTGAATGATTCTAACAGGCCTAGAGGACAATAAAAAAGGATTACAAACATATCTGCCTTGAAATTGAAGCATCATTTGCTTTTATTGTTGAATCCCATGCAGAAACATTTTTCAAAAATGACAGTAATTTAGTATTTTCTGAATCATTCATAAAAAGATTTGAATGATTCTAACAGGCCTAGAGGACAATAAAAAAGGATTACAAACATATCTGCCTTGAAATTGAAGCATCATTTGCTTTTATTGTTGAATACCATGCAGAAACATTTTTAAAAAATTACAGTAATTTAGTATTTTCTGAATCATTTATAAAAAGATTTGAATGATTCTAACAGGCCTAGAGGACAATAAAAAAGGATTACAAACATATCTGCGTTGAAATTGAAGCATCATTTGCTTTTATTGTTGAATCCCATGCAGAAACATTTTTCAAAAATGACAGTAATTTAGTATTTTCTGAATCATTCATAAAAAGATTTGAATGATTCTAACAGGCCTAGAGGACAATAAAAAAGGATTACAAACATATCTGCCTTGAAATTGAAGCATCATTTGCTTTTATTGTTGAATACCATGCAGAAACATTTTTAAAAAATTACAGTAATTTTGTATTTTCTGAATCATTTATAAAAGGATTTGAATGATTCTAACAGGCCTAGAGGACAATAAAAAAGGATTACAAACATATCTGCCTTGAAATTGAAGCATCATTTGCTTTTATTGTTGAATCCCATGCAGAAACATTTTTCAAAAATGACAGTAATTTAGTATTTTCTGAATCATTCATAAAAAGATTTGAATGATTCTAACAGGCCTAGAGGACAATAAAAAAGGATTACAAACATATCTGCCTTGAAATTGAAGCATCATTTGCTTTTATTGTTGAATCCCATGCAGAAACATTTTTCAAAAATGACAGTAATTTAGTATTTTCTGAATCATTCATAAAAAGATTTGAATGATTCTAACAGGCCTAGAGGACAATAAAAAAGGATTACAAACATATCTGCCTTGAAATTGAAGCATCATTTGCTTTTATTGTTGAATCCCATGCAGAAACATTTTTCAAAAATGACAGTAATTTAGTATTTTTTGAATCATTCATAAAAAGATTTGAATGATTCTAACAGGCCTAGAGGACAATAAAAAAGGATTACAAACATATCTGCCTTGAAATTGAAGCATCATTTGCTTTTATTGTTGAATCCCATGCAGAAACATTTTTCAAAAATGACAGTAATTTAGTATTTTTTGAATCATTCATAAAAAGATTTGAATGATTCTAACAGGCCTAGAGGACAATAAAAAAGGATTACAAACATATCTGCCTTGAAATTGAAGCATCATTTGCTTTTATTGTTGAATCCCATGCAGAAACATTTTTCAAAAATGACAGTAATTTAGTATTTTCTGAATCATTCATAAAAAGATTTGAATGATTCTAACAGGCCTAGAGGACAATAAAAAAGGATTACAAACATATCTGCCTTGAAATTGAAGCATCATTTGCTTTTATTGTTGAATCCCATGCAGAAACATTTTTCAAAAATGACAGTAATTTAGTATTTTTTGAATCATTCATAAAAAGATTTGAATGATTCTAACAGGCCTAGAGGACAATAAAAAAGGATTACAAACATATCTGCCTTGAAATTGAAGCATCATTTGCTTTTATTGTTGAATCCCATGCAGAAACATTTTTCAAAAATGACAGTAATTTAGTATTTTCTGAATCATTCATAAAAAAATTTGAATGATTCTAACAGGCCTAGAGGACAATAAAAAAGGATTACAAACATATCTGCCTTGAAATTGAAGCATCATTTGCTTTTATTGTTGAATCCCATGCAGAAACATTTTTCAAAAATGACAGTAATTTAGTATTTTCTGAATCATTCATAAAAAGATTTGAATGATTCTAACAGGCCTAGAGGACAATAAAAAAGGATTACAAACATATCTGCCTTGAAATTGAAGCATCATTTGCTTTTATTGTTGAATACCATGCAGAAACATTTTTAAAAAATTACAGTAATTTAGTATTTTCTGAATCATTTATAAAAAGATTTGAATGATTCTAACAGGCCTAGAGGACAATAAAAAAGGATTACAAACATATCTGCGTTGAAATTGAAGCATCATTTGCTTTTATTGTTGAATCCCATGCAGAAACATTTTTCAAAAATGACAGTAATTTAGTATTTTCTGAATCATTCATAAAAAGATTTGAATGATTCTAACAGGCCTAGAGGACAATAAAAAAGGATTACAAACATATCTGCCTTGAAATTGAAGCATCATTTGCTTTTATTGTTGAATACCATGCAGAAACATTTTTAAAAAATTACAGTAATTTTGTATTTTCTGAATCATTTATAAAAAGATTTGAATGATTCTAACAGGCCTAGAGGACAATAAAAAAGGATTACAAACATATCTGCGTTGAAATTGAAGCATCATTTGCTTTTATTGTTGAATCCCATGCAGAAACATTTTTCAAAAATGACAGTAATTTAGTATTTTCTGAATCATTCATAAAAAGATTTGAATGATTCTAACAGGCCTAGAGGACAATAAAAAAGGATTACAAACATATCTGCCTTGAAATTGAAGCATCATTTGCTTTTATTGTTGAATACCATGCAGAAACATTTTTAAAAAATTACAGTAATTTTGTATTTTCTGAATCATTTATAAAAAGATTTGAATGATTCTAACAGGCCTAGAGGACAATAAAAAAGGATTACAAACATATCTGCGTTGAAATTGAAGCATCATTTGCTTTTATTGTTGAATCCCATGCAGAAACATTTTTCAAAAATGACAGTAATTTAGTATTTTCTGAATCATTTATAAAAAGATTTGAATGATTCTAACAGGCCTAGAGGACAATAAAAAAGGATTACAAACATATCTGCCTTGAAATTGAAGCATCATTTGCTTTTATTGTTGAATCCCATGCAGAAACATTTTTCAAAAATGACAGTAATTTAGTATTTTCTGAATCATTCATAAAAAGATTTGAATGATTCTAACAGGCCTAGAGGACAATAAAAAAGGATTACAAACATATCTGCCTTGAAATTGAAGCATCATTTGCTTTTATTGTTGAATACCATGCAGAAACATTTTTAAAAAATTACAGTAATTTTGTATTTTCTGAATCATTTATAAAAAGATTTGAATGATTCTAACAGGCCTAGAGGACAATAAAAAAGGATTACAAACATATCTGCCTTGAAATTGAAGCATCATTTGCTTTTATTGTTGAATCCCATGCAGAAACATTTTTCAAAAATGACAGTAATTTAGTATTTTCTGAATCATTCATAAAAAGATTTGAATGATTCTAACAGGCCTAGAGGACAATAAAAAAGGATTACAAACATATCTGCCTTGAAATTGAAGCATCATTTGCTTTTATTGTTGAATACCATGCAGAAACATTTTTAAAAAATTACAGTAATTTTGTATTTTCTGAATCATTTATAAAAAGATTTGAATGATTCTAACAGGCCTAGAGGACAATAAAAAAGGATTACAAACATATCTGCGTTGAAATTGAAGCATCATTTGCTTTTATTGTTGAATACCATGCAGAAACATTTTTCAAAAATGACAGTAATTTAGTAATTTCTGAATCATTCATAAAAAGATTTGAATGATTCTAACAGGCCTAGAGGACAATAAAAAAGGATTACAAACATATCTGCCTTGAAATTGAAGCATCATTTGCTTTTATTGTTGAATCCCATGCAGAAACATTTTTCAAAAATGACAGTAATTTAGTATTTTCTGAATCATTCATAAAAAGATTTGAATGATTCTAACAGGCCTAGAGGACAATAAAAAAGGATTACAAACATATCTGCCTTGAAATTGAAGCATCATTTGCTTTTATTGTTGAATACCATGCAGAAACATTTTTAAAAAATTACAGTAATTTTGTATTTTCTGAATCATTTATAAAAAGATTTGAATGATTCTAACAGGCCTAGAGGACAATAAAAAAGGATTACAAACATATCTGCGTTGAAATTGAAGCATCATTTGCTTTTATTGTTGAATACCATGCAGAAACATTTTTCAAAAATGACAGTAATTTAGTATTTTCTGAATCATTCATAAAAAGATTTGAATGATTCTAACAGGCCTAGAGGACAATAAAAAAGGATTACAAACATATCTGCCTTGAAATTGAAGCATCATTTGCTTTTATTGTTGAATACCATGCAGAAACATTTTTAAAAAATTACAGTAATTTTGTATTTTCTGAATCATTTATAAAAAGATTTGAATGATTCTAACAAGCCTAGAGGACAATAAAAAAGGATTACAAACATATCTGCGTTGAAATTGAAGCATCATTTGCTTTTATTGTTGAATACCATGCAGAAACATTTTTAAAAAATTACAGTAATTTTGTATTTTCTGAATCATTTATAAAAAGATTTGAATGATTCTAACAGGCCTAGAGGACAATAAAAAAGGATTACAAACATATCTGCCTTGAAATTGAAGCATCATTTGCTTTTATTGTTGAATCCCATGCAGAAACATTTTTCAAAAATGACAGTAATTTAGTATTTTCTGAATCATTCATAAAAAGATTTGAATGATTCTAACAGGCCTAGAGGACAATAAAAAAGGATTACAAACATATCTGCCTTGAAATTGAAGCATCATTTGCTTTTATTGTTGAATACCATGCAGAAACATTTTTAAAAAATTACAGTAATTTTGTATTTTCTGAATCATTTATAAAAAGATTTGAATGATTCTAACAGGCCTAGAGGACAATAAAAAAGGATTACAAACATATCTGCGTTGAAATTGAAGCATCATTTGCTTTTATTGTTGAATACCATGCAGAAACATTTTTCAAAAATGACAGTAATTTAGTATTTTCTGAATCATTCATAAAAAGATTTGAATGATTCTAACAGGCCTAGAGGACAATAAAAAAGGATTACAAACATATCTGCCTTGAAATAGAAGCATCATTTGCTTTTATTGTTGAATACCATGCAGAAACATTTTTAAAAAATTACAGTAATTTTGTATTTTCTGAATCATTTATAAAAAGATTTGAATGATTCTAACAGGCCTAGAGGACAATAAAAAAGGATTACAAACATATCTGCGTTGAAATTGAAGCATCATTTGCTTTTATTGTTGAATCCCATGCAGAAACATTTTTCAAAAATGACAGTAACTTAGTATTTTCTGAATCATTCATAAAAAGATTTGAATGATTCTAACAGGCCTAGAGGACAATAAAAAAGGATTACAAACATATCTGCCTTGAAATTGAAGCATCATTTGCTTTTATTGTTGAATCCCATGCAGAAACATTTTTCAAAAATGACAGTAATTTAGTATTTTCTGAATCATTCATAAAAAGATTTGAATGATTCTAACAGGCCTAGAGGACAATAAAAAAGGATTACAAACATATCTGCCTTGAAATTGAAGCATCATTTGCTTTTATTGTTGAATACCATACAGAAACATTTTTCAAAAATGACAGTAATTTAGTATTTTCTGAATCATTCATAAAAAGATTTGAATGATTCTAACAGGCCTAGAGGACAATAAAAAAGGATTACAAACATATCTGCCTTGAAATTGAAGCATCATTTGCTTTTATTGTTGAATCCCATGCAGAAACATTTTTCAAAAATGACAGTAATTTGGTATTTTCTGAATCATTTATAAAAAGATTTGAATGATTCTAACAGGCCTAGAGGACAATAAAAAAGGATTACAAACATATCTGCCTTGAAATTGAAGCATCATTTGCTTTTATTGTTGAATCCCATGCAGAAACATTTTTCAAAAATGACAGTAATTTGGTATTTTCTGAATCATTTATAAAAAGATTTGAATGATTCTAACAGGCCTAGAGGACAATAAAAAAGGATTACAAACATATCTGCCTTGAAATTGAAGCATCATTTGCTTTTATTGTTGAATACCATACAGAAACATTTTTCAAAAATGACAGTAATTTAGTATTTTCTGAATCATTCATAAAAAGATTTGAATGATTCTAACAGGCCTAGAGGACAATAAAAAAGGATTACAAACATATCTGCCTTGAAATTGAAGCATCATTTGCTTTTATTGTTGAATCCCATGCAGAAACATTTTTCAAAAATGACAGTAATTTGGTATTTTCTGAATCATTTATAAAAAGATTTGAATGATTCTAACAGGCCTAGAGGACAATAAAAAAGGATTACAAACATATCTGCCTTGAAATTGAAGCATCATTTGCTTTTATTGTTGAATCCCATGCAGAAACATTTTTAAAAAATTACAGTAATTTTGTATTTTCTGAATCATTTATAAAAAGATTTGAATGATTCTAACAGGCCTAGAGGACAATAAAAAAGGATTACAAACATATCTGCGTTGAAATTGAAGCATCATTTGCTTTTATTGTTGAATCCCATGCAGAAACATTTTTCAAAAATGACAGTAATTTAGTATTTTCTGAATCGTTCATAAAAAGATTTGAATGATTCTAACAGGCCTAGAGGACAATAAAAAAGGATTACAAACATATCTGCGTTTAAATTAGTGCATCATTTGCTTTCATTGTTGAATCCCATGCAGAAACATTTTTCAAAAATGACAGTAATTTAGTATTTTCTGAATCATTTATAAAAAGATTTGAATGATTCTAACAGGCCTAGAGGACAATAAAAAAGGATTACAAACATATCTGCGTTGAAATTGAAGCATCATTTGCTTATATTGTTGAATACCATGCAGAAACATTTTTCAAAAATGACAGTAATTTTGTATTTTCTGAATCATTTATAAAAAGATTTGAATGATTCTAACAGGCTTAGAGGACAATAAAAAAGGATTACAAACATATCTGCGTTGAAATTAAAGCATCATTTGCTTTTATTGTTGAATACCATGCAGAAACATTTTTCAAAAATGACAGTAATTTAGTATTTTCTGAATCATTCATAAAAAGATTTGAATGATTCTAACAGGCCTAGAGGACAATAAAAAAGGATTACAAACATATCTGCGTTGAAATTGAAGCATCATTTGCTTTTATTGTTGAATACCATGCAGAAACATTTTTCAAAAATGACAGTAATTTTGTATTTTCTGAATCATTTATAAAAAGATTTGAATGATTCTAACAGGCCTAGAGGACAATAAAAAAGGATTACAAACATATCTGCGTTGAAATTGAAGCATCATTTGCTTTTATTGTTGAATACCATGCAGAAACATTTTTCAAAAATGACAGTAATTTTGTATTTTCTGAATCATTTATAAAAAGATTTGAATGATTCTAACAGGCCTAGAGGACAATAAAAAAGGATTACAAACATATCTGCGTTGAAATTGAAGCATCATTTGCTTTTATTGTTGAATACCATGCAGAAACATTTTTCAAAAATGACAGTAATTTTGTATTTTCTGAATCATTTATAAAAAGATTTGAATGATTCTAACAGGCCTAGAGGACAATAAAAAAGGATTACAAACATATCTGCGTTGAAATTGAAGCATCATTTGCTTTTATTGTTGAATACCATGCAGAAACATTTTTCAAAAATGACAGTAATTTTGTATTTTCTGAATCATTTATAAAAAGATTTGAATGATTCTAACAGGCCTAGAGGACAATAAAAAAGGATTACAAACATATCTGCGTTGAAATTGAAGCATCATTTGCTTTTATTGTTGAATACCATGCAGAAACATTTTTCAAAAATGACAGTAATTTAGTATTTTCTGAATCATTCATAAAAAGATTTGAATGATTCTAACAGGCCTAGAGGACAATAAAAAAGGATTACAAACATATTTGCGTTGAAATTGAAGCATCATTTGCTTTTATTGTTGAATACCATGCAGAAACATTTTTCAAAAATGACAGTAATTTTGTATTTTCTGAATCATTTATAAAAAGATTTGAATGATTCTAACAGGCCTAGAGGACAATAAAAAAGGATTACAAACATATCTGCGTTGAAATTGAAGCATCATTTGCTTTTATTGTTGAATACCATGCAGAAACATTTTTCAAAAATGACAGTAATTTTGTATTTTCTGAATCATTTATAAAAAGATTTGAATGATTCTAACAGGCCTAGAGGACAATAAAAAAGGATTACAAACATATCTGCGTTGAAATTGAAGCATCATTTGCTTTTATTGTTGAATACCATGCAGAAACATTTTTCAAAAATGACAGTAATTTTGTATTTTCTGAATCATTTATAAAAAGATTTGAATGATTCTAACAGGCCTAGAGGACAATAAAAAAGGATTACAAACATATCTGCGTTGAAATTGAAGCATCATTTGCTTTTATTGTTGAATCCCATGCAGAAACATTTTTCAAAAATGACAGTAATTTAGTATTTTCTGAATCATTCATAAAAAGATTTGAATGATTCTAACAGGCCTAGAGGACAATAAAAAAGGATTACAAACTTATCTGCGTTGAAATTGAAGCATCATTTGCTTTTATTGTTGAATACAATGCAGAAACATTTTTCAAAAATGACAGTAATTTTGTATTTTCTGAATCATTTATAAAAAGATTTGAATGATTCTAACAGGCCTAGAGGACAATAAAAAAGGATTACAAACATATCTGCGTTGAAATTGAAGCATCATTTGCTTTTATTGTTGAATACCATGCAGAAACATTTTTCAAAAATGACAGTAATTTAGTATTTTCTGAATCATTCATAAAAAGATTTGAATGATTCTAACAGGCCTAGAGGACAATAAAAAAGGATTACAAACATATCTGCGTTGAAATTGAAGCATCATTTGCTTTTATTGTTGAATACCATGCAGAAACATTTTTCAAAAATGACAGTAATTTAGTATTTTCTGAATCATTTATAAAAAGATTTGAATGATTCTAACAGGCCTAGAGGACAATAAAAAAGGATTACAAACATATCTGCGTTGAAATTGAAGCATCATTTGCTTTTATTGTTGAATACCATGCAGAAACATTTTTCAAAAATGACAGTAATTTTGTATTTTCTGAATCATTTATAAAAAGATTTGAATGATTCTAACAGGCCTAGAGGACAATAAAAAAGGATTACAAACATATCTGCGTTGAAATTGAAGCATCATTTGCTTTTATTGTTGAATACCATGCAGAAACATTTTTCAAAAATGACAGTAATTTTGTATTTTCTGAATCATTTATAAAAAGATTTGAATGATTCTAACAGGCCTAGAGGACAATAAAAAAGGATTACAAACATATCTGCGTTGAAATTGAAGCATCATTTGCTTTTATTGTTGAATACCATGCAGAAACATTTTTCAAAAATGACAGTAATTTTGTATTTTCTGAATCATTTATAAAAAGATTTGAATGATTCTAACAGGCCTAGAGGACAATAAAAAAGGATTACAAACATATCTGCGTTGAAATTGAAGCATCATTTGCTTTTATTGTTGAATACCATGCAGAAACATTTTTCAAAAATGACAGTAATTTAGTATTTTCTGAATCATTTATAAAAAGATTTGAATGATTCTAACAGGCCTAGAGGACAAAAAAAAAGGATTACAAACATATCTGCGTTGAAATTGAAGCATCATTTGCTTTTATTGTTGAATCCCATGCAGAAACATTTTTCAAAAATGACAGTAATTTAGTATTTTCTGAATCATTCATAAAAAGAAATGAATGACTCTAACAGGCCTTGAGGACAATAAAAAAGGGTAACAAACATATCTGCGTTTAAATTAGTGCATCATTTGCTTTTATTGTTGAATACCATGCAGAAACATTTTTCAAAAATGACAGTAATTTTGTATTTTCTGAATCATTTATAAAAAGATTTGAATGATTCTAACAGGCCTAGAGGACAAAAAAAAAGGATTACAAACATATCTGCGTTGAAATTGAAGCATCATTTGCTTTTATTGTTGAATACCATGCAGAAACATTTTTCAAAAATGACAGTAATTTTGTATTTTCTGAATCATTCATAAAAAGAAATGAATGACTCTAACAGGCCTTGAGGACAATAAAAAAGGGTAACAAACATATCTGCGTTTAAATTAGTGCATCATTTGCTTTCATTGTTGAATCCCATGCAGAAACATTTTTCAAAAATGACAGTAATTTAGTATTTTCTGAATCATTCATAAAAAGATTTGAATGATTCTAACAGGCCTAGAGGACAATAAAAAAGGATTACAAACTTATCTGCGTTGAAATTGAAGCATCATTTGCTTTTATTGTTGAATACCATGCAGAAACATTTTTCAAAAATGACAGTAATTTTGTATTTTCTGAATCATTTATAAAAAGATTTGAATGATTCTAACAGGCCTAGAGGACAATAAAAAAGGATTACAAACATATCTGCGTTGAAATTGAAGCATCATTTGCTTTCATTGTTGAATCCCATGCAGAAACATTTTTCAAAAATGACAGTAATTTAGTATTTTCTGAATCATTTATAAAAAGATTTGAATGATTCTAACAGGCCTAGAGGACAATAAAAAAGGATTACAAACATATCTGCGTTGAAATTGAAGCATCATTTGCTTTTATTGTTGAATACCATGCAGAAACATTTTTCAAAAATGACAGTAATTTTGTATTTTCTGAATCATTTATAAAAAGATTTGAATGATTCTAACAGGCCTAGAGGACAATAAAAAAGGATTACAAACATATCTGCGTTGAAATTGAAGCATCATTTGCTTATATTGTTGAATACCATGCAGAAACATTTTTCAAAAATGACAGTAATTTAGTATTTTCTGAATCATTTAAAAAAAGATTTGAATGATTCTAACAGGCCTAGAGGACAATAAAAAAGGATTACAAACATATCTGCGTTGAAATTGAAGCATCATTTGCTTTTATTGTTGAATACCATGCAGAAACATTTTTCAAAAATGACAGTAATTTTGTATTTTCTGAATCATTTATAAAAAGATTTGAATGATTCTAACAGGCCTAGAGGACAATAAAAAAGGATTACAAACATATCTGCGTTGAAATTGAAGCATCATTTGCTTTCATTGTTGAATCCCATGCAGAAACATTTTTCAAAAATGACAGTAATTTAGTATTTTCTGAATCATTTATAAAAAGATTTGAATGATTCTAACAGGCCTAGAGGACAATAAAAAAGGATTACAAACATATCTGCGTTGAAATTGAAGCATCATTTGCTTATATTGTTGAATACCATGCAGAAACATTTTTCAAAAATGACAGTAATTTAGTATTTTCTGAATCATTTATAAAAAGATTTGAATGATTCTAACAGGCCTAGAGGACAATAAAAAAGGATTACAAACATATCTGCGTTGAAATTGAAGCATCATTTGCTTTTATTGTTGAATACCATGCAGAAACATTTTTCAAAAATGACAGTAATTTTGTATTTTCTGAATCATTTATAAAAAGATTTGAATGATTCTAACAGGCCTAGAGGACAATAAAAAAGGATTACAAACATATCTGCGTTTAAATTAGTGCATCATTTGCTTTCATTGTTGAATCCCATGCAGAAACATTTTTCAAAAATGACAGTAATTTAGTATTTTCTGAATCATTTATAAAAAGATTTGAATGATTCTAACAGGCCTAGAGGACAATAAAAAAGGATTACAAACATATCTGCGTTTAAATTAGTGCATCATTTGCTTTCATTGTTGAATCCCATGCAGAAACATTTTTCAAAAATGACAGTAATTTAGTATTTTCTGAATCATTTATATAAAGATTTGAATGATTCTAACAGGCCTAGAGGACAATAAAAAAGGATTACAAACATATCTGCGTTGAAATTGAAGCATCATTTGCTTATATTGTTGAATACCATGCAGAAACATTTTTCAAAAATGACAGTAATTTAGTATTTTCTGAATCATTTATAAAAAGATTTGAATGATTCTAACAGGCCTAGAGGACAATAAAAAAGGATTACAAACATATCTGCGTTGAAATTGAAGCATCATTTGCTTTTATTGTTGAATACCATGCAGAAACATTTTTCAAAAATGACAGTAATTTTGTATTTTCTGAATCATTTATAAAAAGATTTGAATGATTCTAACAGGCCTAGAGGACAATAAAAAAGGATTACAAACATATCTGCGTTTAAATTAGTGCATCATTTGCTTTCATTGTTGAATCCCATGCAGAAACATTTTTCAAAAATGACAGTAATTTAGTATTTTCTGAATCATTTATAAAAAGATTTGAATGATTCTAACAGGCCTAGAGGACAATAAAAAAGGATTACAAACATATCTGCGTTGAAATTGAAGCATCATTTGCTTTTATTGTTGAATACCATGCAGAAACATTTTTCAAAAATGACAGTAATTTTGTATTTTCTGAATCATTTATAAAAAGATTTGAATGATTCTAACAGGCCTAGAGGACAATAAAAAAGGATTACAAACATATCTGCGTTGAAATTGAAGCATCATTTGCTTATATTGTTGAATACCATGCAGAAACATTTTTCAAAAATGACAGTAATTTAGTATTTTCTGAATCATTTATAAAAAGATTTGAATGATTCTAACAGGCCTAGAGGACAATAAAAAAGGATTACAAACATATCTGCGTTGAAATTGAAGCATCATTTGCTTTTATTGTTGAATACCATGCAGAAACATTTTTCAAAAATGACAGTAATTTTGTATTTTCTGAATCATTTATAAAAAGATTTGAATGATTCTAACAGGCCTAGAGGACAATAAAAAAGGATTACAAACATATCTGCGTTGAAATTGAAGCATCATTTGCTTTTATTGTTGAATACCATGCAGAAACATTTTTCAAAAATGACAGTAATTTTGTATTTTCTGAATCATTTATAAAAAGATTTGAATGATTCTAACAGGCCTAGAGGACAATAAAAAAGGATTACAAACATATCTGCGTTGAAATTGAAGCATCATTTGCTTTTATTGTTGAATACCATGCAGAAACATTTTTCAAAAATGACAGTAATTTTGTATTTTCTGAATCATTTATAAAAAGATTTGAATGATTCTAACAGGCCTAGAGGACAATAAAAAAGGATTACAAACATATCTGCGTTGAAATTGAAGCATCATTTGCTTTCATTGTTGAATACCATGCAGAAACATTTTTCAAAAATGACAGTAATTTAGTATTTTCTGAATCATTTATAAAAAGATTTGAATGATTCTAACAGGCCTAGAGGACAATAAAAAAGGATTACAAACATATCTGCGTTGAAATTGAAGCATCATTTGCTTATATTGTTGAATACCATGCAGAAACATTTTTCAAAAATGACAGTAATTTAGTATTTTCTGAATCATTTATAAAAAGATTTGAATGATTCTAACAGGCCTAGAGGACAATAAAAAAGGATTACAAACATATCTGCGTTGAAATTGAAGCATCATTTGCTTTTATTGTTGAATACCATGCAGAAACATTTTTCAAAAATGACAGTAATTTTGTATTTTCTGAATCATTTATAAAAAGATTTGAATGATTCTAACAGGCCTAGAGGACAATAAAAAAGGATTACAAACATATCTGCGTTTAAATTAGTGCATCATTTGCTTTCATTGTTGAATCCCATGCAGAAACATTTTTCAAAAATGACAGTAATTTAGTATTTTCTGAATCATTTATAAAAAGATTTGAATGATTCTAACAGGCCTAGAGGACAATAAAAAAGGATTACAAACATATCTGCGTTGAAATTGAAGCATCATTTGCTTTTATTGTTGAATACCATGCAGAAACATTTTTCAAAAATGACAGTAATTTTGTATTTTCTGAATCATTTATAAAAAGATTTGAATGATTCTAACAGGCCTAGAGGACAATAAAAAAGGATTACAAACATATCTGCGTTGAAATTGAAGCATCATTTGCTTATATTGTTGAATACCATGCAGAAACATTTTTCAAAAATGACAGTAATTTAGTATTTTCTGAATCATTTATAAAAAGATTTGAATGATTCTAACAGGCCTAGAGGACAATAAAAAAGGATTACAAACATATCTGCGTTGAAATTGAAGCATCATTTGCTTTTATTGTTGAATACCATGCAGAAACATTTTTCAAAAATGACAGTAATTTAGTATTTTCTGAATCATTTATAAAAAGATTTGAATGATTCTAACAGGCCTAGAGGACAATAAAAAAGGATTACAAACATATCTGCGTTGAAATTGAAGCATCATTTGCTTTTATTGTTGAATACCATGCAGAAACATTTTTCAAAAATGACAGTAATTTTGTATTTTCTGAATCATTTATAAAAAGATTTGAATGATTCTAACAGGCCTAGAGGACAATAAAAAAGGATTACAAACATATCTGCGTTGAAATTGAAGCATCATTTGCTTTTATTGTTGAATACCATGCAGAAACATTTTTCAAAAATGACAGTAATTTTGTATTTTCTGAATCATTTATAAAAAGATTTGAATGATTCTAACAGGCCTAGAGGACAATAAAAAAGGATTACAAACATATCTGCGTTGAAATTGAAGCATCATTTGCTTTTATTGTTGAATACCATGCAGAAACATTTTTCAAAAATGACAGTAATTTTGTATTTTCTGAATCATTTATAAAAAGATTTGAATGATTCTAACAGGCCTAGAGGACAATAAAAAAGGATTACAAACATATCTGCGTTGAAATTGAAGCATCATTTGCTTTTATTGTTGAATACCATGCAGAAACATTTTTCAAAAATGACAGTAATTTAGTATTTTCTGAATCATTTATAAAAAGATTTGAATGATTCTAACAGGCCTAGAGGACAAAAAAAAAGGATTACAAACATATCTGCGTTGAAATTGAAGCATCATTTGCTTTTATTGTTGAATCCCATGCAGAAACATTTTTCAAAAATGACAGTAATTTAGTATTTTCTGAATCATTCATAAAAAGAAATGAATGACTCTAACAGGCCTTGAGGACAATAAAAAAGGGTAACAAACATATCTGCGTTTAAATTAGTGCATCATTTGCTTTCATTGTTGAATCCCATGCAGAAACATTTTTCAAAAATGACAGTAATTTAGTATTTTCTGAATCATTTATAAAAAGATTTGAATGATTCTAACAGGCCTAGAGGACAATAAAAAAGGATTACAAACATATCTGCGTTGAAATTGAAGCATCATTTGCTTTTATTGTTGAATACCATGCAGAAACATTTTTCAAAAATGACAGTAATTTTGTATTTTCTGAATCATTTATAAAAAGATTTGAATGATTCTAACAGGCCTAGAGGACAATAAAAAAGGATTACAAACATATCTGCGTTGAAATTGAAGCATCATTTGCTTATATTGTTGAATACCATGCAGAAACATTTTTCAAAAATGACAGTAATTTAGTATTTTCTGAATCATTTAAAAAAAGATTTGAATGATTCTAACAGGCCTAGAGGACAATAAAAAAGGATTACAAACATATCTGCGTTGAAATTGAAGCATCATTTGCTTTTATTGTTGAATACCATGCAGAAACATTTTTCAAAAATGACAGTAATTTAGTATTTTCTGAATCATTTATAAAAAGATTTGAATGATTCTAACAGGCCTAGAGGACAATAAAAAAGGATTACAAACATATCTGCGTTGAAATTGAAGCATCATTTGCTTTTATTGTTGAATACCATGCAGAAACATTTTTCAAAAATGACAGTAATTTTGTATTTTCTGAATCATTTATAAAAAGATTTGAATGATTCTAACAGGCCTAGAGGACAATAAAAAAGGATTACAAACATATCTGCGTTGAAATTGAAGCATCATTTGCTTATATTGTTGAATACCATGCAGAAACATTTTTCAAAAATGACAGTAATTTAGTATTTTCTGAATCATTTAAAAAAAGATTTGAATGATTCTAACAGGCCTAGAGGACAATAAAAAAGGATTACAAACATATCTGCGTTGAAATTGAAGCATCATTTGCTTTTATTGTTGAATACCATGCAGAAACATTTTTCAAAAATGACAGTAATTTTGTATTTTCTGAATCATTTATAAAAAGATTTGAATGATTCTAACAGGCCTAGAGGACAATAAAAAAGGATTACAAACATATCTGCGTTGAAATTGAAGCATCATTTGCTTTCATTGTTGAATCCCATGCAGAAACATTTTTCAAAAATGACAGTAATTTAGTATTTTCTGAATCATTTATAAAAAGATTTGAATGATTCTAACAGGCCTAGAGGACAATAAAAAAGGATTACAAACATATCTGCGTTGAAATTGAAGCATCATTTGCTTATATTGTTGAATACCATGCAGAAACATTTTTCAAAAATGACAGTAATTTAGTATTTTCTGAATCATTTATAAAAAGATTTGAATGATTCTAACAGGCCTAGAGGACAATAAAAAAGGATTACAAACATATCTGCGTTGAAATTGAAGCATCATTTGCTTTTATTGTTGAATACCATGCAGAAACATTTTTCAAAAATGACAGTAATTTTGTATTTTCTGAATCATTTATAAAAAGATTTGAATGATTCTAACAGGCCTAGAGGACAATAAAAAAGGATTACAAACATATCTGCGTTTAAATTAGTGCATCATTTGCTTTCATTGTTGAATCCCATGCAGAAACATTTTTCAAAAATGACAGTAATTTAGTATTTTCTGAATCATTTATAAAAAGATTTGAATGATTCTAACAGGCCTAGAGGACAATAAAAAAGGATTACAAACATATCTGCGTTGAAATTGAAGCATCATTTGCTTTTATTGTTGAATACCATGCAGAAACATTTTTCAAAAATGACAGTAATTTTGTATTTTCTGAATCATTTATAAAAAGATTTGAATGATTCTAACAGGCCTAGAGGACAATAAAAAAGGATTACAAACATATCTGCGTTGAAATTGAAGCATCATTTGCTTATATTGTTGAATACCATGCAGAAACATTTTTCAAAAATGACAGTAATTTAGTATTTTCTGAATCATTTATAAAAAGATTTGAATGATTCTAACAGGCCTAGAGGACAATAAAAAAGGATTACAAACATATCTGCGTTGAAATTGAAGCATCATTTGCTTATATTGTTGAATACCATGCAGAAACATTTTTCAAAAATGACAGTAATTTAGTATTTTCTGAATCATTTATAAAAAGATTTGAATGATTCTAACAGGCCTAGAGGACAATAAAAAAGGATTACAAACATATCTGCGTTGAAATTGAAGCATCATTTGCTTTTATTGTTGAATCCCATGCAGAAACATTTTTCAAAAATGACAGTAATTTAGTATTTTCTGAATCATTTATAAAAAGATTTGAATGATTCTAACAGGCCTAGAGGACAATAAAAAAGGATTACAAACATATCTGCCTTGAAATTGAAGCATCATTTGCTTTTATTGTTGAATCCCATGCAGAAACATTTTTCAAAAATGACAGTAATTTGGTATTTTCTGAATCATTTATAAAAAGATTTGAATGATTCTAACAGGCCTAGAGGACAATAAAAAAGGATTACAAACATATCTGCCTTGAAATTGAAGCATCATTTGCTTTTATTGTTGAATCCCATACAGAAACATTTTTCAAAAATGACAGTAATTTGGTATTTTCTGAATCATTTATAAAAAGATTTGAATGATTCTAACAGGCCTAGAGGACAATAAAAAAGGATTACAAACATATCTGCCTTGAAATTGAAGCATCATTTGCTTTTATTGTTGAATACCATACAGAAACATTTTTCAAAAATGACAGTAATTTAGTATTTTCTGAATCATTCATAAAAAGATTTGAATGATTCTAACAGGCCTAGAGGACAATAAAAAAGGATTACAAACATATCTGCCTTGAAATTGAAGCATCATTTGCTTTTATTGTTGAATCCCATGCAGAAACATTTTTCAAAAATGACAGTAATTTGGTATTTTCTGAATCATTTATAAAAAGATTTGAATGATTCTAACAGGCCTAGAGGACAATAAAAAAGGATTACAAACATATCTGCCTTGAAATTGAAGCATCATTTGCTTTTATTGTTGAATCCCATGCAGAAACATTTTTAAAAAATTACAGTAATTTTGTATTTTCTGAATCATTTATAAAAAGATTTGAATGATTCTAACAGGCCTAGAGGACAATAAAAAAGGATTACAAACATATCTGCGTTGAAATTGAAGCATCATTTGCTTTTATTGTTGAATCCCATGCAGAAACATTTTTCAAAAATGACAGTAATTTAGTATTTTCTGAATCGTTCATAAAAAGATTTGAATGATTCTAACAGGCCTAGAGGACAATAAAAAAGGATTACAAACATATCTGCGTTTAAATTAGTGCATCATTTGCTTTCATTGTTGAATCCCATGCAGAAACATTTTTCAAAAATGACAGTAATTTAGTATTTTCTGAATCATTTATAAAAAGATTTGAATGATTCTAACAGGCCTAGAGGACAATAAAAAAGGATTACAAACATATCTGCGTTGAAATTGAAGCATCATTTGCTTATATTGTTGAATACCATGCAGAAACATTTTTCAAAAATGACAGTAATTTTGTATTTTCTGAATCATTTATAAAAAGATTTGAATGATTCTAACAGGCCTAGAGGACAATAAAAAAGGATTACAAACATATCTGCGTTGAAATTGAAGCATCATTTGCTTTTATTGTTGAATCCCATGCAGAAACATTTTTCAAAAATGACAGTAATTTAGTATTTTCTGAATCATTTATAAAAAGATTTGAATGATTCTAACAGGCTTAGAGGACAATAAAAAAGGATTACAAACATATCTGCGTTGAAATTAAAGCATCATTTGCTTTTATTGTTGAATACCATGCAGAAACATTTTTCAAAAATGACAGTAATTTAGTATTTTCTGAATCATTCATAAAAAGATTTGAATGATTCTAACAGGCCTAGAGGACAATAAAAAAGGATTACAAACATATCTGCGTTGAAATTGAAGCATCATTTGCTTTTATTGTTGAATACCATGCAGAAACATTTTTCAAAAATGACAGTAATTTTGTATTTTCTGAATCATTTATAAAAAGATTTGAATGATTCTAACAGGCCTAGAGGACAATAAAAAAGGATTACAAACATATCTGCGTTGAAATTGAAGCATCATTTGCTTTTATTGTTGAATACCATGCAGAAACATTTTTCAAAAATGACAGTAATTTTGTATTTTCTGAATCATTTATAAAAAGATTTGAATGATTCTAACAGGCCTAGAGGACAATAAAAAAGGATTACAAACATATCTGCGTTGAAATTGAAGCATCATTTGCTTTTATTGTTGAATACCATGCAGAAACATTTTTCAAAAATGACAGTAATTTTGTATTTTCTGAATCATTTATAAAAAGATTTGAATGATTCTAACAGGCCTAGAGGACAATAAAAAAGGATTACAAACATATCTGCGTTGAAATTGAAGCATCATTTGCTTTTATTGTTGAATACCATGCAGAAACATTTTTCAAAAATGACAGTAATTTAGTATTTTCTGAATCATTCATAAAAAGATTTGAATGATTCTAACAGGCCTAGAGGACAATAAAAAAGGATTACAAACATATTTGCGTTGAAATTGAAGCATCATTTGCTTTTATTGTTGAATACCATGCAGAAACATTTTTCAAAAATGACAGTAATTTTGTATTTTCTGAATCATTTATAAAAAGATTTGAATGATTCTAACAGGCCTAGAGGACAATAAAAAAGGATTACAAACATATCTGCGTTGAAATTGAAGCATCATTTGCTTTTATTGTTGAATACCATGCAGAAACATTTTTCAAAAATGACAGTAATTTTGTATTTTCTGAATCATTTATAAAAAGATTTGAATGATTCTAACAGGCCTAGAGGACAAT
Source organism: Panagrolaimus superbus (assembly GCA_964035985.1). Classification (NCBI taxonomy): domain Eukaryota; kingdom Metazoa; phylum Nematoda; class Chromadorea; order Rhabditida; family Panagrolaimidae; genus Panagrolaimus; species Panagrolaimus superbus. Next base: position 14,389,245 of record OZ038359.1, read on the forward strand.
AAAAAAGGATTACAAACATATCTGCGTTGAAATTGAAGCATCATTTGCTTTTATTGTTGAATACCATGCAGAAACATTTTTCAAAAATGACAGTAATTTTGTATTTTCTGAATCATTTATAAAAAGATTTGAATGATTCTAACAGGCCTAGAGGACAATAAAAAAGGATTACAAACATATCTGCGTTGAAATTGAAGCATCATTTGCTTTTATTGTTGAATCCCATGCAGAAACATTTTTCAAAAATGACAGTAATTTAGTATTTTCTGAATCATTCATAAAAAGATTTGAATGATTCTAACAGGCCTAGAGGACAATAAAAAAGGATTACAAACTTATCTGCGTTGAAATTGAAGCATCATTTGCTTTTATTGTTGAATACAATGCAGAAACATTTTTCAAAAATGACAGTAATTTTGTATTTTCTGAATCATTTATAAAAAGATTTGAATGATTCTAACAGGCCTAGAGGACAATAAAAAAGGATTACAAACATATCTGCGTTGAAATTGAAGCATCATTTGCTTTTATTGTTGAATACCATGCAGAAACATTTTTCAAAAATGACAGTAATTTAGTATTTTCTGAATCATTCATAAAAAGATTTGAATGATTCTAACAGGCCTAGAGGACAATAAAAAAGGATTACAAACATATCTGCGTTGAAATTGAAGCATCATTTGCTTTTATTGTTGAATACCATGCAGAAACATTTTTCAAAAATGACAGTAATTTAGTATTTTCTGAATCATTTATAAAAAGATTTGAATGATTCTAACAGGCCTAGAGGACAATAAAAAAGGATTACAAACATATCTGCGTTGAAATTGAAGCATCATTTGCTTTTATTGTTGAATACCATGCAGAAACATTTTTCAAAAATGACAGTAATTTTGTATTTTCTGAATCATTTATAAAAAGATTTGAATGATTCTAACAGGCCTAGAGGACAATAAAAAAGGATTACAAACATATCTGCGTTGAAATTGAAGCATCATTTGCTTTTATTGTTGAATACCATGCAGAAACATTTTTCAAAAATGACAGTAATTTTGTATTTTCTGAATCATTTATAAAAAGATTTGAATGATTCTAACAGGCCTAGAGGACAATAAAAAAGGATTACAAACATATCTGCGTTGAAATTGAAGCATCATTTGCTTTTATTGTTGAATACCATGCAGAAACATTTTTCAAAAATGACAGTAATTTTGTATTTTCTGAATCATTTATAAAAAGATTTGAATGATTCTAACAGGCCTAGAGGACAATAAAAAAGGATTACAAACATATCTGCGTTGAAATTGAAGCATCATTTGCTTTTATTGTTGAATACCATGCAGAAACATTTTTCAAAAATGACAGTAATTTAGTATTTTCTGAATCATTTATAAAAAGATTTGAATGATTCTAACAGGCCTAGAGGACAATAAAAAAGGATTACAAACATATCTGCGTTGAAATTGAAGCATCATTTGCTTTTATTGTTGAATACCATGCAGAAACATTTTTCAAAAATGACAGTAATTTTGTATTTTCTGAATCATTTATAAAAAGATTTGAATGATTCTAACAGGCCTAGAGGACAATAAAAAAGGATTACAAACATATCTGCGTTGAAATTGAAGCATCATTTGCTTTTATTGTTGAATACCATGCAGAAACATTTTTCAAAAATGACAGTAATTTTGTATTTTCTGAATCATTTATAAAAAGATTTGAATGATTCTAACAGGCCTAGAGGACAATAAAAAAGGATTACAAACATATCTGCGTTGAAATTGAAGCATCATTTGCTTTTATTGTTGAATACCATGCAGAAACATTTTTCAAAAATGACAGTAATTTTGTATTTTCTGAATCATTTATAAAAAGATTTGAATGATTCTAACAGGCCTAGAGGACAATAAAAAAGGATTACAAACATATCTGCGTTGAAATTGAAGCATCATTTGCTTTTATTGTTGAATACCATGCAGAAACATTTTTCAAAAATGACAGTAATTTAGTATTTTCTGAATCATTCATAAAAAGATTTGAATGATTCTAACAGGCCTAGAGGACAATAAAAAAGGATTACAAACATATTTGCGTTGAAATTGAAGCATCATTTGCTTTTATTGTTGAATACCATGCAGAAACATTTTTCAAAAATGACAGTAATTTTGTATTTTCTGAATCATTTATAAAAAGATTTGAATGATTCTAACAGGCCTAGAGGACAATAAAAAAGGATTACAAACATATCTGCGTTGAAATTGAAGCATCATTTGCTTTTATTGTTGAATACCATGCAGAAACATTTTTCAAAAATGACAGTAATTTTGTATTTTCTGAATCATTTATAAAAAGATTTGAATGATTCTAACAGGCCTAGAGGACAATAAAAAAGGATTACAAACATATCTGCGTTGAAATTGAAGCATCATTTGCTTTTATTGTTGAATACCATGCAGAAACATTTTTCAAAAATGACAGTAATTTTGTATTTTCTGAATCATTTATAAAAAGATTTGAATGATTCTAACAGGCCTAGAGGACAATAAAAAAGGATTACAAACATATCTGCGTTGAAATTGAAGCATCATTTGCTTTTATTGTTGAATCCCATGCAGAAACATTTTTCAAAAATGACAGTAATTTAGTATTTTCTGAATCATTCATAAAAAGATTTGAATGATTCTAACAGGCCTAGAGGACAATAAAAAAGGATTACAAACTTATCTGCGTTGAAATTGAAGCATCATTTGCTTTTATTGTTGAATACAATGCAGAAACATTTTTCAAAAATGACAGTAATTTTGTATTTTCTGAATCATTTATAAAAAGATTTGAATGATTCTAACAGGCCTAGAGGACAATAAAAAAGGATTACAAACATATCTGCGTTGAAATTGAAGCATCATTTGCTTTTATTGTTGAATACCATGCAGAAACATTTTTCAAAAATGACAGTAATTTAGTATTTTCTGAATCATTCATAAAAAGATTTGAATGATTCTAACAGGCCTAGAGGACAATAAAAAAGGATTACAAACATATCTGCGTTGAAATTGAAGCATCATTTGCTTTTATTGTTGAATACCATGCAGAAACATTTTTCAAAAATGACAGTAATTTTGTATTTTCTGAATCATTTATAAAAAGATTTGAATGATTCTAACAGGCCTAGAGGACAATAAAAAAGGATTACAAACATATCTGCGTTGAAATTGAAGCATCATTTGCTTTCATTGTTGAATCCCATGCAGAAACATTTTTCAAAAATGACAGTAATTTTGTATTTTCTGAATCATTTATAAAAAGATTTGAATGATTCTAACAGGCCTAGAGGACAATAAAAAAGGATTACAAACATATCTGCGTTGAAATTGAAGCATCATTTGCTTTTATTGTTGAATACCATGCAGAAACATTTTTCAAAAATGACAGTAATTTTGTATTTTCTGAATCATTTATAAAAAGATTTGAATGATTCTAACAGGCCTAGAGGACAATAAAAAAGGATTACAAACATATCTGCGTTGAAATTGAAGCATCATTTGCTTTTATTGTTGAATACCATGCAGAAACATTTTTCAAAAATGACAGTAATTTAGTATTTTCTGAATCATTTATAAAAAGATTTGAATGATTCTAACAGGCCTAGAGGACAATAAAAAAGGATTACAAACATATCTGCGTTGAAATTGAAGCATCATTTGCTTTTATTGTTGAATACCATGCAGAAACATTTTTCAAAAATGACAGTAATTTTGTATTTTCTGAATCATTTATAAAAAGATTTGAATGATTCTAACAGGCCTAGAGGACAATAAAAAAGGATTACAAACATATCTGCGTTGAAATTGAAGCATCATTTGCTTTTATTGTTGAATACCATGCAGAAACATTTTTCAAAAATGACAGTAATTTTGTATTTTCTGAATCATTTATAAAAAGATTTGAATGATTCTAACAGGCCTAGAGGACAATAAAAAAGGATTACAAACATATCTGCGTTGAAATTGAAGCATCATTTGCTTTCATTGTTGAATCCCATGCAGAAACATTTTTCAAAAATGACAGTAATTTTGTATTTTCTGAATCATTTATAAAAAGATTTGAATGATTCTAACAGGCCTAGAGGACAATAAAAAAGGATTACAAACATATCTGCGTTGAAATTGAAGCATCATTTGCTTTTATTGTTGAATACCATGCAGAAACATTTTTCAAAAATGACAGTAATTTTGTATTTTCTGAATCATTTATAAAAAGATTTGAATGATTCTAACAGGCCTAGAGGACAATAAAAAAGGATTACAAACATATCTGCGTTGAAATTGAAGCATCATTTGCTTTTATTGTTGAATACCATGCAGAAACATTTTTCAAAAATGACAGTAATTTAGTATTTTCTGAATCATTTATAAAAAGATTTGAATGATTCTAACAGGCCTAGAGGACAATAAAAAAGGATTACAAACATATCTGCGTTGAAATTGAAGCATCATTTGCTTTTATTGTTGAATACCATGCAGAAACATTTTTCAAAAATGACAGTAATTTTGTATTTTCTGAATCATTTATAAAAAGATTTGAATGATTCTAACAGGCCTAGAGGACAATAAAAAAGGATTACAAACATATCTGCGTTGAAATTGAAGCATCATTTGCTTTTATTGTTGAATCCCATGCAGAAACATTTTTCAAAAATGACAGTAATTTAGTATTTTCTGAATCATTCATAAAAAGAAATGAATGACTCTAACAGGCCTTGAGGACAATAAAAAAGGGTAACAAACATATCTGCGTTTAAATTAGTGCATCATTTGCTTTCATTGTTGAATCCCATGCAGAAACATTTTTCAAAAATGACAGTAATTTTGTATTTTCTGAATCATTTATAAAAAGATTTGAATGATTCTAACAGGCCTAGAGGACAATAAAAAAGGATTACAAACATATCTGCGTTGAAATTGAAGCATCATTTGCTTTTATTGTTGAATACCATGCAGAAACATTTTTCAAAAATGACAGTAATTTTGTATTTTCTGAATCATTTATAAAAAGATTTGAATGATTCTAACAGGCCTAGAGGACAATAAAAAAGGATTACAAACATATCTGCGTTGAAATTGAAGCATCATTTGCTTTTATTGTTGAATACCATGCAGAAACATTTTTCAAAAATGACAGTAATTTAGTATTTTCTGAATCATTTATAAAAAGATTTGAATGATTCTAACAGGCCTAGAGGACAATAAAAAAGGATTACAAACATATCTGCGTTGAAATTGAAGCATCATTTGCTTTCATTGTTGAATCCCATGCAGAAACATTTTTCAAAAATGACAGTAATTTAGTATTTTCTGAATCATTTATAAAAAGATTTGAATGATTCTAACAGGCCTAGAGGACAATAAAAAAGGATTACAAACATATCTGCGTTGAAATTGAAGCATCATTTGCTTTTATTGTTGAATACCATGCAGAAACATTTTTCAAAAATGACAGTAATTTTGTATTTTCTGAATCATTTATAAAAAGATTTGAATGATTCTAACAGGCCTAGAGGACAATAAAAAAGGATTACAAACATATCTGCGTTGAAATTGAAGCATCATTTGCTTTCATTGTTGAATCCCATGCAGAAACATTTTTCAAAAATGACAGTAATTTTGTATTTTCTGAATCATTTATAAAAAGATTTGAATGATTCTAACAGGCCTAGAGGACAATAAAAAAGGATTACAAACATATCTGCGTTGAAATTGAAGCATCATTTGCTTTCATTGTTGAATCCCATGCAGAAACATTTTTCAAAAATGACAGTAATTTAGTATTTTCTGAATCATTTATAAAAAGATTTGAATGATTCTAACAGGCCTAGAGGACAATAAAAAAGGATTACAAACATATCTGCGTTGAAATTGAAGCATCATTTGCTTTTATTGTTGAATACCATGCAGAAACATTTTTCAAAAATGACAGTAATTTTGTATTTTCTGAATCATTTATAAAAAGATTTGAATGATTCTAACAGGCCTAGAGGACAATAAAAAAGGATTACAAACATATCTGCGTTGAAATTGAAGCATCATTTGCTTTCATTGTTGAATCCCATGCAGAAACATTTTTCAAAAATGACAGTAATTTTGTATTTTCTGAATCATTTATAAAAAGATTTGAATGATTCTAACAGGCCTAGAGGACAATAAAAAAGGATTACAAACATATCTGCGTTGAAATTGAAGCATCATTTGCTTTTATTGTTGAATACCATGCAGAAACATTTTTCAAAAATGACAGTAATTTAGTATTTTCTGAATCATTTATAAAAAGATTTGAATGATTCTAACAGGCCTAGAGGACAATAAAAAAGGATTACAAACATATCTGCGTTGAAATTGAAGCATCATTTGCTTTTATTGTTGAATACCATGCAGAAACATTTTTCAAAAATGACAGTAATTTAGTATTTTCTGAATCATTTATAAAAAGATTTGAATGATTCTAACAGGCCTAGAGGACAATAAAAAAGGATTACAAACATATCTGCGTTGAAATTGAAGCATCATTTGCTTTTATTGTTGAATACCATGCAGAAACATTTTTCAAAAATGACAGTAATTTTGTATTTTCTGAATCATTTATAAAAAGATTTGAATGATTCTAACAGGCCTAGAGGACAATAAAAAAGGATTACAAACATATCTGCGTTGAAATTGAAGCATCATTTGCTTTTATTGTTGAATACCATGCAGAAACATTTTTCAAAAATGACAGTAATTTTGTATTTTCTGAATCATTTATAAAAAGATTTGAATGATTCTAACAGGCCTAGAGGACAATAAAAAAGGATTACAAACATATCTGCGTTGAAATTGAAGCATCATTTGCTTTTATTGTTGAATACCATGCAGAAACATTTTTCAAAAATGACAGTAATTTTGTATTTTCTGAATCATTTATAAAAAGATTTGAATGATTCTAACAGGCCTAGAGGACAATAAAAAAGGATTACAAACATATCTGCGTTGAAATTGAAGCATCATTTGCTTTTATTGTTGAATCCCATGCAGAAACATTTTTCAAAAATGACAGTAATTTTGTATTTTCTGAATCATTTATAAAAAGATTTGAATGATTCTAACAGGCCTAGAGGACAATAAAAAAGGATTACAAACATATCTGCGTTGAAATTGAAGCATCATTTGCTTTTATTGTTGAATACCATGCAGAAACATTTTTCAAAAATGACAGTAATTTTGTATTTTCTGAATCATTTATAAAAAGATTTGAATGATTCTAACAGGCCTAGAGGACAATAAAAAAGGATTACAAACATATCTGCGTTGAAATTGAAGCATCATTTGCTTTTATTGTTGAATACCATGCAGAAACATTTTTCAAAAATGACAGTAATTTAGTATTTTCTGAATCATTTATAAAAAGATTTGAATGATTCTAACAGGCCTAGAGGACAATAAAAAAGGATTACAAACATATCTGCGTTGAAATTGAAGCATCATTTGCTTTTATTGTTGAATACCATGCAGAAACATTTTTCAAAAATGACAGTAATTTTGTATTTTCTGAATCATTTATAAAAAGATTTGAATGATTCTAACAGGCCTAGAGGACAATAAAAAAGGATTACAAACATATCTGCGTTGAAATTGAAGCATCATTTGCTTTTATTGTTGAATACCATGCAGAAACATTTTTCAAAAATGACAGTAATTTTGTATTTTCTGAATCATTTATAAAAAGATTTGAATGATTCTAACAGGCCTAGAGGACAATAAAAAAGGATTACAAACATATCTGCGTTGAAATTGAAGCATCATTTGCTTTTATTGTTGAATCCCATGCAGAAACATTTTTCAAAAATGACAGTAATTTAGTATTTTCTGAATCATTCATAAAAAGAAATGAATGACTCTAACAGGCCTTGAGGACAATAAAAAAGGGTAACAAACATATCTGCGTTTAAATTAGTGCATCATTTGCTTTCATTGTTGAATCCCATGCAGAAACATTTTTCAAAAATGACAGTAATTTAGTATTTTCTGAATCATTTATAAAAAGATTTGAATGATTCTAACAGGCCTAGAGGACAATAAAAAAGGATTACAAACATATCTGCGTTGAAATTAGTGCATCATTTGCTTATATTGTTGAATACCATGCAGAAACATTTTTCAAAAATGACAGTAATTTAGTATTTTCTGAATCATTTATAAAAAGATTTGAATGATTCTAACAGGCCTAGAGGACAATAAAAAAGGATTACAAACATATCTGCGTTGAAATTGAAGCATCATTTGCTTTCATTGTTGAATCCCATGCAGAAACATTTTTCAAAAATGACAGTAATTTAGTATTTTCTGAATCATTTATAAAAAGATTTGAATGATTCTAACAGGCCTAGAGGACAATAAAAAAGGATTACAAACATATCTGCGTTGAAATTGAAGCATCATTTGCTTTTATTGTTGAATCCCATGCAGAAACATTTTTCAAAAATGACAGTAATTTTGTATTTTCTGAATCATTTATAAAAAGATTTGAATGATTCTAACAGGCCTAGAGGACAATAAAAAAGGATTACAAACATATCTGCGTTGAAATTGAAGCATCATTTGCTTTTATTGTTGAATCCCATGCAGAAACATTTTTCAAAAATGACAGTAATTTTGTATTTTCTGAATCATTTATAAAAAGATTTGAATGATTCTAACAGGCCTAGAGGACAATAAAAAAGGATTACAAACATATCTGCGTTGAAATTGAAGCATCATTTGCTTTTATTGTTGAATCCCATGCAGAAACATTTTTCAAAAATGACAGTAATTTTGTATTTTCTGAATCATTTATAAAAAGATTTGAATGATTCTTACAGGCCTAGAGGACAATAAAAAAGGATTACAAACATATCTGCGTTGAAATTGAAGCATCATTTGCTTTCATTGTTGAATCCCATGCAGAAACATTTTTCAAAAATGACAGTAATTTTGTATTTTCTGAATCATTTATAAAAAGATTTGAATGATTCTAACAGGCCTAGAGGACAATAAAAAAGGATTACAAACATATCTGCGTTGAAATTGAAGCATCATTTGCTTTTATTGTTGAATCCCATGCAGAAACATTTTTCAAAAATGACAGTAATTTTGTATTTTCTGAATCATTTATAAAAAGATTTGAATGATTCTAACAGGCCTAGAGGACAATAAAAAAGGATTACAAACATATCTGCGTTGAAATTGAAGCATCATTTGCTTTCATTGTTGAATCCCATGCAGAAACATTTTTCAAAAATGACAGTAATTTTGTATTTTCTGAATCATTTATAAAAAGATTTGAATGATTCTAACAGGCCTAGAGGACAATAAAAAAGGATTACAAACATATCTGCGTTGAAATTGAAGCATCATTTGCTTTTATTGTTGAATACCATGCAGAAACATTTTTCAAAAATGACAGTAATTTAGTATTTTCTGAATGATTTATAAAAAGATTTGAATGATTCTAACAGGCCTAGAGGACAATAAAAAAGGATTACAAACATATCTGCGTTGAAATTGAAGCATCATTTGCTTTTATTGTTGAATACCATGCAGAAACATTTTTCAAAAATGACAGTAATTTTGTATTTTCTGAATCATTTATAAAAAGATTTGAATGATTCTAACAGGCCTAGAGGACAATAAAAAAGGATTACAAACATATCTGCGTTGAAATTGAAGCATCATTTGCTTTCATTGTTGAATCCCATGCAGAAACATTTTTCAAAAATGACAGTAATTTTGTATTTTCTGAATCATTTATAAAAAGATTTGAATGATTCTAACAGGCCTAGAGGACAATAAAAAAGGATTACAAACATATCTGCGTTGAAATTGAAGCATCATTTGCTTTTATTGTTGAATACCATGCAGAAACATTTTTCAAAAATGACAGTAATTTAGTATTTTCTGAATCATTTATAAAAAGATTGGAATGATTCTAACAGGCCTAGAGGACAATAAAAAAGGATTACAAACATATCTGCGTTGAAATTGAAGCATCATTTGCTTTTATTGTTGAATACCATGCAGAAACATTTTTCAAAAATGACAGTAATTTAGTATTTTCTGAATCATTTATAAAAAGATTTGAATGATTCTAACAGGCCTAGAGGACAATAAAAAAGGATTACAAACATATCTGCGTTGAAATTGAAGCATCATTTGCTTTTATTGTTGAATACCATGCAGAAACATTTTTCAAAAATGACAGTAATTTAGTATTTTCTGAATCATTTATAAAAAGATTTGAATGATTCTAACAGGCCTAGAGGACAATAAAAAAGGATTACAAACATATCTGCGTTGAAATTGAAGCATCATTTGCTTTTATTGTTGAATCCCATGCAGAAACATTTTTCAAAAATGACAGTAATTTTGTATTTTCTGAATCATTTATAAAAAGATTGGAATGATTCTAACAGGCCTAGAGGACAATAAAAAAGGATTACAAACATATCTGCGTTGAAATTGAAGCATCATTTGCTTTTATTGTTGAATACCATGCAGAAACATTTTTCAAAAATGACAGTAATTTAGTATTTTCTGAATCATTTATAAAAAGATTTGAATGATTCTAACAGGCCTAGAGGACAATAAAAAAGGATTACAAACATATCTGCGTTGAAATTGAAGCATCATTTGCTTTTATTGTTGAATACCATGCAGAAACATTTTTCAAAAATGACAGTAATTTTGTATTTTCTGAATCATTTATAAAAAGATTTGAATGATTCTAACAGGCCTAGAGGACAATAAAAAAGGATTACAAACATATCTGCGTTGAAATTGAAGCATCATTTGCTTTTATTGTTGAATACCATGCAGAAACATTTTTCAAAAATGACAGTAATTTAGTATTTTCTGAATCATTTATAAAAAGATTTGAATGATTCTAACAGGCCTAGAGGACAATAAAAAAGGATTACAAACATATCTGCGTTGAAATTGAAGCATCATTTGCTTTTATTGTTGAATCCCATGCAGAAACATTTTTCAAAAATGACAGTAATTTTGTATTTTCTGAATCATTTATAAAAAGATTTGAATGATTCTAACAGGCCTAGAGGACAATAAAAAAGGATTACAAACATATCTGCGTTGAAATTGAAGCATTATTTGCTTATATTGTTGAATCCCATGCAGAAACATTTTTCAAAAATGACAGTAATTTTGTATTTTCTGAATCATTTATAAAAAGATTTGAATGATTCTAACAGGCCTAGAGGACAATAAAAAAGGATTACAAACATATCTGCGTTGAAATTGAAGCATCATTTGCTTTTATTGTTGAATCCCATGCAGAAACATTTTTCAAAAATGACAGTAATTTTGTATTTTCTGAATCATTTATAAAAAGATTTGAATGATTCTAACAGGCCTAGAGGACAATAAAAAAGGATTACAAACATATCTGCGTTGAAATTGAAGCATCATTTGCTTTTATTGTTGAATCCCATGCAGAAACATTTTTCAAAAATGACAGTAATTTTGTATTTTCTGAATCATTTATAAAAAGATTTGAATGATTCTAACAGGCCTAGAGGACAATAAAAAAGGATTACAAACATATCTGCGTTGAAATTGAAGCATCATTTGCTTTTATTGTTGAATCCCATGCAGAAACATTTTTCAAAAATGACAGTAATTTAGTATTTTCTGAATCATTTATAAAAAGATTGGAATGATTCTAACAGGCCTAGAGGACAATAAAAAAGGATTACAAACATATCTGCGTTGAAATTGAAGCATCATTTGCTTTTATTGTTGAATACCATGCAGAAACATTTTTCAAAAATGACAGTAATTTAGTATTTTCTGAATCATTTATAAAAAGATTTGAATGATTCTAACAGGCCTAGAGGACAATAAAAAAGGATTACAAACATATCTGCGTTGAAATTGAAGCATCATTTGCTTTTATTGTTGAATACCATGCAGAAACATTTTTCAAAAATGACAGTAATTTAGTATTTTCTGAATCATTTATAAAAAGATTTGAATGATTCTAACAGGCCTAGAGGACAATAAAAAAGGATTACAAACATATCTGCGTTGAAATTGAAGCATCATTTGCTTTTATTGTTGAATACCATGCAGAAACATTTTTCAAAAATGACAGTAATTTTGTATTTTCTGAATCATTTATAAAAAGATTTGAATGATTCTAACAGGCCTAGAGGACAATAAAAAAGGATTACAAACATATCTGCGTTGAAATTGAAGCATCATTTGCTTTTATTGTTGAATACCATGCAGAAACATTTTTCAAAAATGACAGTAATTTAGTATTTTCTGAATCATTTATAAAAAGATTTGAATGATTCTAACAGGCCTAGAGGACAATAAAAAAGGATTACAAACATATCTGCGTTGAAATTGAAGCATCATTTGCTTTTATTGTTGAATCCCATGCAGAAACATTTTTCAAAAATGACAGTAATTTTGTATTTTCTGAATCATTTATAAAAAGATTTGAATGATTCTAACAGGCCTAGAGGACAATAAAAAAGGATTACAAACATATCTGCGTTGAAATTGAAGCATTATTTGCTTATATTGTTGAATACCATGCAGAAACATTTTTCAAAAATGACAGTAATTTAGTATTTTCTGAATCATTTATAAAAAGATTTGAATGATTCTAACAGGCCTAGAGGACAATAAAAAAGGATTACAAACATATCTGCGTTGAAATTGAAGCATCATTTGCTTTTATTGTTGAATACCATGCAGAAACATTTTTCAAAAATGACAGTAATTTAGTATTTTCTGAATCATTTATAAAAAGATTTGAATGATTCTAACAGGCCTAGAGGACAATAAAAAAGGATTACAAACATATCTGCGTTGAAATTGAAGCATCATTTGCTTTTATTGTTGAATACCATGCAGAAACATTTTTCAAAAATGACAGTAATTTTGTATTTTCTGAATCATTTATAAAAAGATTTGAATGATTCTAACAGGCCTAGAGGACAATAAAAAAGGATTACAAACATATCTGCGTTGAAATTGAAGCATCATTTGCTTTTATTGTTGAATACCATGCAGAAACATTTTTCAAAAATGACAGTAATTTAGTATTTTCTGAATCATTTATAAAAAGATTTGAATGATTCTAACAGGCCTAGAGGACAATAAAAAAGGATTACAAACATATCTGCGTTGAAATTGAAGCATCATTTGCTTTTATTGTTGAATACCATGCAGAAACATTTTTCAAAAATGACAGTAATTTTGTATTTTCTGAATCATTTATAAAAAGATTTGAATGATTCTAACAGGCCTAGAGGACAATAAAAAAGGATTACAAACATATCTGCGTTGAAATTGAAGCATCATTTGCTTTTATTGTTGAATACCATGCAGAAACATTTTTCAAAAATGACAGAAATTTTGTATTTTCTGAATCATTTATAAAAAGATTTGAATGATTCTAACAGGCCTAGAGGACAATAAAAAAGGATTACAAACATATCTGCGTTGAAATTGAAGCATCATTTGCTTTTATTGTTGAATCCCATGCAGAAACATTTTTCAAAAATGACAGTAATTTAGTATTTTCTGAATCATTCATAAAAAGAAATGAATGACTCTAACAGGCCTTGAGGACAATAAAAAAGGGTAACAAACATATCTGCGTTTAAATTAGTGCATCATTTGCTTTCATTGTTGAATCCCATGCAGAAACATTTTTCAAAAATGACAGTAATTTAGTATTTTCTGAATCATTTATAAAAAGATTTGAATGATTCTAACAGGCCTAGAGGACAATAAAAAAGGATTACAAACATATCTGCGTTGAAATTAGTGCATCATTTGCTTATATTGTTGAATACCATGCAGAAACATTTTTCAAAAATGACAGTAATTTAGTATTTTCTGAATCATTTATAAAAAGATTTGAATGATTCTAACAGGCCTAGAGGACAATAAAAAAGGATTACAAACATATCTGCGTTGAAATTGAAGCATCATTTGCTTTCATTGTTGAATCCCATGCAGAAACATTTTTCAAAAATGACAGTAATTTAGTATTTTCTGAATCATTTATAAAAAGATTTGAATGATTCTAACAGGCCTAGAGGACAATAAAAAAGGATTACAAACATATCTGCGTTGAAATTGAAGCATCATTTGCTTTCATTGTTGAATCCCATGCAGAAACATTTTTCAAAAATGACAGTAATTTAGTATTTTCTGAATCATTTATAAAAAGATTTGAATGATTCTAACAGGCCTAGAGGACAATAAAAAAGGATTACAAACATATCTGCGTTGAAATTGAAGCATCATTTGCTTTTATTGTTGAATACCATGCAGAAACATTTTTCAAAAATGACAGTAATTTTGTATTTTCTGAATCATTTATAAAAAGATTTGAATGATTCTAACAGGCCTAGAGGACAATAAAAAAGGATTACAAACATATCTGCGTTGAAATTGAAGCATCATTTGCTTTTATTGTTGAATACCATGCAGAAACATTTTTCAAAAATGACAGTAATTTTGTATTTTCTGAATCATTTATAAAAAGATTTGAATGATTCTAACAGGCCTAGAGGACAATAAAAAAGGATTACAAACATATCTGCGTTGAAATTGAAGCATCATTTGCTTTTATTGTTGAATCCCATGCAGAAACATTTTTCAAAAATGACAGTAATTTAGTATTTTCTGAATCATTCATAAAAAGAAATGAATGACTCTAACAGGCCTTGAGGACAATAAAAAAGGGTAACAAACATATCTGCGTTTAAATTAGTGCATCATTTGCTTTCATTGTTGAATCCCATGCAGAAACATTTTTCAAAAATGACAGTAATTTAGTATTTTCTGAATCATTTATAAAAAGATTTGAATGATTCTAACAGGCCTAGAGGACAATAAAAAAGGATTACAAACATATCTGCGTTGAAATTAGTGCATCATTTGCTTATATTGTTGAATACCATGCAGAAACATTTTTCAAAAATGACAGTAATTTAGTATTTTCTGAATCATTTATAAAAAGATTTGAATGATTCTAACAGGCCTAGAGGACAATAAAAAAGGATTACAAACATATCTGCGTTGAAATTGAAGCATCATTTGCTTTCATTGTTGAATCCCATGCAGAAACATTTTTCAAAAATGACAGTAATTTAGTATTTTCTGAATCATTTATAAAAAGATTTGAATGATTCTAACAGGCCTAGAGGACAATAAAAAAGGATTACAAACATATCTGCGTTGAAATTGAAGCATCATTTGCTTTCATTGTTGAATCCCATGCAGAAACATTTTTCAAAAATGACAGTAATTTAGTATTTTCTGAATCATTTATAAAAAGATTTGAATGATTCTAACAGGCCTAGAGGACAATAAAAAAGGATTACAAACATATCTGCGTTGAAATTGAAGCATCATTTGCTTTTATTGTTGAATCCCATGCAGAAACATTTTTCAAAAATGACAGTAATTTAGTATTTTCTGAATCATTCATAAAAAGAAATGAATGACTCTAACAGGCCTTGAGGACAATAAAAAAGGGTAACAAACATATCTGCGTTTAAATTAGTGCATCATTTGCTTTCATTGTTGAATCCCATGCAGAAACATTTTTCAAAAATGACAGTAATTTAGTATTTTCTGAATCATTTATAAAAAGATTTGAATGATTCTAACAGGCCTAGAGGACAATAAAAAAGGATTACAAACATATCTGCGTTGAAATTAGTGCATCATTTGCTTATATTGTTGAATACCATGCAGAAACATTTTTCAAAAATGACAGTAATTTAGTATTTTCTGAATCATTTATAAAAAGATTTGAATGATTCTAACAGGCCTAGAGGACAATAAAAAAGGATTACAAACATATCTGCGTTGAAATTGAAGCATCATTTGCTTTCATTGTTGAATCCCATGCAGAAACATTTTTCAAAAATGACAGTAATTTAGTATTTTCTGAATCATTTATAAAAAGATTTGAATGATTCTAACAGGCCTAGAGGACAATAAAAAAGGATTACAAACATATCTGCGTTGAAATTGAAGCATCATTTGCTTTCATTGTTGAATCCCATGCAGAAACATTTTTCAAAAATGACAGTAATTTAGTATTTTCTGAATCATTTATAAAAAGATTTGAATGATTCTAACAGGCCTAGAGGACAATAAAAAAGGATTACAAACATATCTGCGTTGAAATTGAAGCATCATTTGCTTTTATTGTTGAATACCATGCAGAAACATTTTTCAAAAATGACAGTAATTTAGTATTTTCTGAATCATTTATAAAAAGATTTGAATGATTCTAACAGGCCTAGAGGACAATAAAAAAGGATTACAAACATATCTGCGTTGAAATTGAAGCATCATTTGCTTTCATTGTTGAATCCCATGCAGAAACATTTTTCAAAAATGACAGTAATTTTGTATTTTCTGAATCATTCATAAAAAGAAATGAATGACTCTAACAGGCCTTGAGGACAATAAAAAAGGGTAACAAACATATCTGCGTTGAAATTGAAGCATCATTTGCTTTCATTGTTGAATCCCATGCAGAAACATTTTTCAAAAATGACAGTAATTTAGTATTTTCTGAATCATTTATAAAAAGATTTGAATGATTCTAACAGGCCTAGAGGACAATAAAAAAGGATTACAAACATATCTGCGTTGAAATTGAAGCATCATTTGCTTTCATTGTTGAATCCCATGCAGAAACATTTTTCAAAAATGACAGTAATTTAGTATTTTCTGAATCATTTATAAAAAGATTTGAATGATTCTAACAGGCCTAGAGGACAATAAAAAAGGATTACAAACATATCTGCGTTGAAATTGAAGCATCATTTGCTTTTATTGTTGAATCCCATGCAGAAACATTTTTCAAAAATGACAGTAATTTAGTATTTTCTGAATCATTTATAAAAAGATTTGAATGATTCTAACAGGCCTAGAGGACAATAAAAAAGGATTACAAACATATCTGCGTTGAAATTGAAGCATCATTTGCTTTTATTGTTGAATCCCATGCAGAAACATTTTTCAAAAATGACAGTAATTTAGTATTTTCTGAATCATTCATAAAAAGAAATGAATGACTCTAACAGGCCTTGAGGACAATAAAAAAGGGTAACAAACATATCTGCGTTTAAATTAGTGCATCATTTGCTTTCATTGTTGAATCCCATGCAGAAACATTTTTCAAAAATGACAGTAATTTAGTATTTTCTGAATCATTTATAAAAAGATTTGAATGATTCTAACAGGCCTAGAGGACAATAAAAAAGGATTACAAACATATCTGCGTTGAAATTGAAGCATCATTTGCTTTTATTGTTGAATCCCATGCAGAAACATTTTTCAAAAATGACAGTAATTTAGTATTTTCTGAATCATTTATAAAAAGATTTGAATGATTCTAACTGGCCTAGAGGACAATAAAAAAGGATTACAAAAATATCTGCCTTGAAATTGAAGCATCATTTGCTTTTATTGTAGAATCCCATGCAGAAACATTTTTCAAAAATGACAGTAATTTTGTATTTTCTGAATCATTTATAAAAAGATTTGAATGATTCTAACAGGCCTAGAGGACAATAAAAAAGGATTACAAACATATCTGCGTTGAAATTGAAGCATCATTTGCTTTTATTGTTGAATCCCATGCAGAAACATTTTTCAAAAATGACAGTAATTTAGTATTTTCTGAATCATTTATAAAAAGATTTGAATGATTCTAACAGGCCTAGAGGACAATAAAAAAGGATTACAAACATATCTGCGTTGAAATTGAAGCATCATTTGCTTTTATTGTTGAATCCCATGCAGAAACATTTTTCAAAAATGACAGTAATTTAGTATTTTCTGAATCATTTATAAAAAGATTTGAATGATTCTAACAGGCCTAGAGGACAATAAAAAAGGATTACAAACATATCTGCGTTGAAATTGAAGCATCATTTGCTTTTATTGTTGAATCCCATGCAGAAACATTTTTCAAAAATGACAGTAATTTAGTATTTTCTGAATCATTCATAAAAAGAAATGAATGACTCTAACAGGCCTTGAGGACAATAAAAAAGGGTAACAAACATATCTGCGTTTAAATTAGTGCATCATTTGCTTTCATTGTTGAATCCCATGCAGAAACATTTTTCAAAAATGACAGTAATTTAGTATTTTCTGAATCATTTATAAAAAGATTTGAATGATTCTAACAGGCCTAGAGGACAATAAAAAAGGATTACAAACATATCTGCGTTGAAATTGAAGCATCATTTGCTTTTATTGTTGAATCCCATGCAGAAACATTTTTCAAAAATGACAGTAATTTAGTATTTTCTGAATCATTTATAAAAAGATTTGAATGATTCTAACTGGCCTAGAGGACAATAAAAAAGGATTACAAACATATCTGCGTTGAAATTGAAGCATCATTTGCTTTTATTGTTGAATCCCATGCAGAAACATTTTTCAAAAATGACAGTAATTTAGTATTTTCTGAATCATTTATAAAAAGATTTGAATGATTCTAACAGGCCTAGAGGACAATAAAAAAGGATTACAAACATATCTGCGTTGAAATTGAAGCATCATTTGCTTTTATTGTTGAATCCCATGCAGAAACATTTTTCAAAAATGACAGTAATTTAGTATTTTCTGAATCATTTATAAAAAGATTTGAATGATTCTAACTGGCCTAGAGGACAATAAAAAAGGATTACAAAAATATCTGCCTTGAAATTGAAGCATCATTTGCTTTTATTGTAGAATCCCATGCAGAAACATTTTTCAAAAATGACAGTAATTTAGTATTTTCTGAATCATTTATAAAAAGATTTGAATGATTCTAACAGGCCTAGAGGACAATAAAAAAGGATTACAAACATATCTGCGTTGAAATTGAAGCATCATTTGCTTTTATTGTTGAATCCCATGCAGAAACATTTTTCAAAAATGACAGTAATTTAGTATTTTCTGAATCATTCATAAAAAGAAATGAATGACTCTAACAGGCCTTGAGGACAATAAAAAAGGGTAACAAACATATCTGCGTTTAAATTAGTGCATCATTTGCTTTCATTGTTGAATCCCATGCAGAAACATTTTTCAAAAATGACAGTAATTTAGTATTTTCTGAATCATTTATAAAAAGATTTGAATGATTCTAACAGGCCTAGAGGACAATAAAAAAGGGTAACAAACATATCTGCGTTGAAATTGAAGCATCATTTGCTTTCATTGTTGAATCCCATGCAGAAACATTTTTCAAAAATGACAGTAATTTAGTATTTTCTGAATCATTTATAAAAAGATTTGAATGATTCTAACAGGCCTAGAGGACAATAAAAAAGGATTACAAACATATCTGCGTTGAAATTGAAGCATCATTTGCTTTCATTGTTGAATCCCATGCAGAAACATTTTTCAAAAATGACAGTAATTTAGTATTTTCTGAATCATTTATAAAAAGATTTGAATGATTCTAACAGGCCTAGAGGACAATAAAAAAGGATTACAAACATATCTGCGTTGAAATTGAAGCATCATTTGCTTTTATTGTTGAATCCCATGCAGAAACATTTTTCAAAAATGACAGTAATTTAGTATTTTCTGAATCATTTATAAAAAGATTTGAATGATTCTAACAGGCCTAGAGGACAATAAAAAAGGATTACAAACATATCTGCGTTGAAATTGAAGCATCATTTGCTTTTATTGTTGAATCCCATGCAGAAACATTTTTCAAAAATGACAGTAATTTAGTATTTTCTGAATCATTTATAAAAAGATTTGAATGATTCTAACAGGCCTAGAGGACAATAAAAAAGGATTACAAACATATCTGCGTTGAAATTGAAGCATCATTTGCTTTCATTGTTGAATCCCATGCAGAAACATTTTTCAAAAATGACAGTAATTTAGTATTTTCTGAATCATTTATAAAAAGATTTGAATGATTCTAACAGGCCTAGAGGACAATAAAAAAGGATTACAAACATATCTGCGTTGAAATTGAAGCATCATTTGCTTTTATTGTTGAATCCCATGCAGAAACATTTTTCAAAAATGACAGTAATTTAGTATTTTCTGAATCATTTATAAAAAGATTTGAATGATTCTAACAGGCCTAGAGGACAATAAAAAAGGATTACAAACATATCTGCGTTGAAATTGAAGCATCATTTGCTTTTATTGTTGAATCCCATGCAGAAACATTTTTCAAAAATGACAGTAATTTAGTATTTTCTGAATCATTCATAAAAAGAAATGAATGACTCTAACAGGCCTTGAGGACAATAAAAAAGGGTAACAAACATATCTGCGTTTAAATTAGTGCATCATTTGCTTTCATTGTTGAATCCCATGCAGAAACATTTTTCAAAAATGACAGTAATTTAGTATTTTCTGAATCATTTATAAAAAGATTTGAATGATTCTAACAGGCCTAGAGGACAATAAAAAAGGATTACAAACATATCTGCGTTGAAATTGAAGCATCATTTGCTTTTATTGTTGAATCCCATGCAGAAACATTTTTCAAAAATGACAGTAATTTAGTATTTTCTGAATCATTCATAAAAAGAAATGAATGACTCTAACAGGCCTTGAGGACAATAAAAAAGGGTAACAAACATATCTGCGTTTAAATTAGTGCATCATTTGCTTTCATTGTTGAATCCCATGCAGAAACATTTTTCAAAAATGACAGTAATTTAGTATTTTCTGAATCATTTATAAAAAGATTTGAATGATTCTAACAGGCCTAGAGGACAATAAAAAAGGGTAACAAACATATCTGCGTTGAAATTGAAGCATCATTTGCTTTCATTGTTGAATCCCATGCAGAAACATTTTTCAAAAATGACAGTAATTTAGTATTTTCTGAATCATTTATAAAAAGATTTGAATGATTCTAACAGGCCTAGAGGACAATAAAAAAGGATTACAAACATATCTGCGTTGAAATTGAAGCATCATTTGCTTTTATTGTTGAATCCCATGCAGAAACATTTTTCAAAAATGACAGTAATTTAGTATTTTCTGAATCATTTATAAAAAGATTTGAATGATTCTAACAGGCCTAGAGGACAATAAAAAAGGATTACAAACATATCTGCGTTGAAATTGAAGCATCATTTGCTTTCATTGTTGAATCCCATGCAGAAACATTTTTCAAAAATGACAGTAATTTAGTATTTTCTGAATCATTTATAAAAAGATTTGAATGATTCTAACAGGCCTAGAGGACAATAAAAAAGGATTACAAACATATCTGCGTTGAAATTGAAGCATCATTTGCTTTTATTGTTGAATCCCATGCAGAAACATTTTTCAAAAATGACAGTAATTTAGTATTTTCTGAATCATTTATAAAAAGATTTGAATGATTCTAACAGGCCTAGAGGACAATAAAAAAGGATTACAAACATATCTGCGTTGAAATTGAAGCATCATTTGCTTTTATTGTTGAATCCCATGCAGAAACATTTTTCAAAAATGACAGTAATTTAGTATTTTCTGAATCATTCATAAAAAGAAATGAATGACTCTAACAGGCCTTGAGGACAATAAAAAAGGGTAACAAACATATCTGCGTTTAAATTAGTGCATCATTTGCTTTCATTGTTGAATCCCATGCAGAAACATTTTTCAAAAATGACAGTAATTTAGTATTTTCTGAATCATTTATAAAAAGATTTGAATGATTCTAACAGGCCTAGAGGACAATAAAAAAGGATTACAAACATATCTGCGTTGAAATTGAAGCATCATTTGCTTTTATTGTTGAATCCCATGCAGAAACATTTTTCAAAAATGACAGTAATTTAGTATTTTCTGAATCATTTATAAAAAGATTTGAATGATTCTAACAGGCCTAGAGGACAATAAAAAAGGATTACAAACATATCTGCGTTGAAATTGAAGCATCATTTGCTTTTATTGTTGAATCCCATGCAGAAACATTTTTCAAAAATGACAGTAATTTAGTATTTTCTGAATCATTCATAAAAAGAAATGAATGACTCTAACAGGCCTTGAGGACAATAAAAAAGGGTAACAAACATATCTGCGTTTAAATTAGTGCATCATTTGCTTTCATTGTTGAATCCCATGCAGAAACATTTTTCAAAAATGACAGTAATTTAGTATTTTCTGAATCATTTATAAAAAGATTTGAATGATTCTAACAGGCCTAGAGGACAATAAAAAAGGGTAACAAACATATCTGCGTTGAAATTGAAGCATCATTTGCTTTCATTGTTGAATCCCATGCAGAAACATTTTTCAAAAATGACAGTAATTTAGTATTTTTTGAATCATTCATAAAAAGAAATGAATGATTCTAACAGGCCTAGAGGACAATAAAAAAGGGTAACAAACATATCTGCGTTTAAATTAGTGCATCATTTGCTTTCATTGTTGAATCCCATGCAGAAACATTTTTCAAAAATGACAGTAATTTAGTATTTTCTGAATCATTTATAAAAAGATTTGAATGATTCTAACAGGCCTAGAGGACAATAAAAAAGGATTACAAACATATCTGCGTTGAAATTGAAGCATCATTTGCTTTCATTGTTGAATCCCATGCAGAAACATTTTTCAAAAATGACAGTAATTTAGTATTTTCTGAATCATTTATAAAAAGATTTGAATGATTCTAACAGGCCTAGAGGACAATAAAAAAGGATTACAAACATATCTGCGTTGAAATTGAAGCATCATTTGCTTTTATTGTTGAATCCCATGCAGAAACATTTTTCAAAAATGACAGTAATTTAGTATTTTCTGAATCATTTATAAAAAGATTTGAATGATTCTAACAGGCCTAGAGGACAATAAAAAAGGATTACAAACATATCTGCGTTGAAATTGAAGCATCATTTGCTTTCATTGTTGAATCCCATGCAGAAACATTTTTCAAAAATGACAGTAATTTAGTATTTTCTGAATCATTTATAAAAAGATTTGAATGATTCTAACAGGCCTAGAGGACAATAAAAAAGGATTACAAACATATCTGCGTTGAAATTGAAGCATCATTTGCTTTCATTGTTGAATCCCATGCAGAAACATTTTTCAAAAATGACAGTAATTTAGTATTTTCTGAATCATTTATAAAAAGATTTGAATGATTCTAACAGGCCTAGAGGACAATAAAAAAGGATTACAAACATATCTGCGTTGAAATTGAAGCATCATTTGCTTTTATTGTTGAATCCCATGCAGAAACATTTTTCAAAAATGACAGTAATTTAGTATTTTCTGAATCATTTATAAAAAGATTTGAATGATTCTAACAGGCCTAGAGGACAATAAAAAAGGATTACAAACATATCTGCGTTGAAATTGAAGCATCATTTGCTTTCATTGTTGAATCCCATGCAGAAACATTTTTCAAAAATGACAGTAATTTAGTATTTTCTGAATCATTTATAAAAAGATTTGAATGATTCTAACAGGCCTAGAGGACAATAAAAAAGGATTACAAACATATCTGCGTTGAAATTGAAGCATCATTTGCTTTTATTGTTGAATCCCATGCAGAAACATTTTTCAAAAATGACAGTAATTTAGTATTTTCTGAATCATTTATAAAAAGATTTGAATGATTCTAACAGGCCTAGAGGACAATAAAAAAGGATTACAAACATATCTGCGTTGAAATTGAAGCATCATTTGCTTTTATTGTTGAATCCCATGCAGAAACATTTTTCAAAAATGACAGTAATTTAGTATTTTCTGAATCATTCATAAAAAGAAATGAATGACTCTAACAGGCCTTGAGGACAATAAAAAAGGGTAACAAACATATCTGCGTTTAAATTAGTGCATCATTTGCTTTCATTGTTGAATCCCATGCAGAAACATTTTTCAAAAATGACAGTAATTTAGTATTTTCTGAATCATTTATAAAAAGATTTGAATGATTCTAACAGGCCTAGAGGACAATAAAAAAGGATTACAAACATATCTGCGTTGAAATTGAAGCATCATTTGCTTTTATTGTTGAATCCCATGCAGAAACATTTTTCAAAAATGACAGTAATTTAGTATTTTCTGAATCATTCATAAAAAGAAATGAATGACTCTAACAGGCCTTGAGGACAATAAAAAAGGGTAACAAACATATCTGCGTTTAAATTAGTGCATCATTTGCTTTCATTGTTGAATCCCATGCAGAAACATTTTTCAAAAATGACAGTAATTTAGTATTTTCTGAATCATTTATAAAAAGATTTGAATGATTCTAACAGGCCTAGAGGACAATAAAAAAGGGTAACAAACATATCTGCGTTGAAATTGAAGCATCATTTGCTTTCATTGTTGAATCCCATGCAGAAACATTTTTCAAAAATGACAGTAATTTAGTATTTTCTGAATCATTTATAAAAAGATTTGAATGATTCTAACAGGCCTAGAGGACAATAAAAAAGGATTACAAACATATCTGCGTTGAAATTGAAGCATCATTTGCTTTTATTGTTGAATCCCATGCAGAAACATTTTTCAAAAATGACAGTAATTTAGTATTTTCTGAATCATTTATAAAAAGATTTGAATGATTCTAACAGGCCTAGAGGACAATAAAAAAGGATTACAAACATATCTGCGTTGAAATTGAAGCATCATTTGCTTTCATTGTTGAATCCCATGCAGAAACATTTTTCAAAAATGACAGTAATTTAGTATTTTCTGAATCATTTATAAAAAGATTTGAATGATTCTAACAGGCCTAGAGGACAATAAAAAAGGATTACAAACATATCTGCGTTGAAATTGAAGCATCATTTGCTTTTATTGTTGAATCCCATGCAGAAACATTTTTCAAAAATGACAGTAATTTAGTATTTTCTGAATCATTCATAAAAAGAAATGAATGACTCTAACAGGCCTTGAGGACAATAAAAAAGGGTAACAAACATATCTGCGTTTAAATTAGTGCATCATTTGCTTTCATTGTTGAATCCCATGCAGAAACATTTTTCAAAAATGACAGTAATTTAGTATTTTCTGAATCATTTATAAAAAGATTTGAATGATTCTAACAGGCCTAGAGGACAATAAAAAAGGATTACAAACATATCTGCGTTGAAATTGAAGCATCATTTGCTTTTATTGTTGAATCCCATGCAGAAACATTTTTCAAAAATGACAGTAATTTAGTATTTTCTGAATCATTTATAAAAAGATTTGAATGATTCTAACAGGCCTAGAGGACAATAAAAAAGGATTACAAACATATCTGCGTTGAAATTGAAGCATCATTTGCTTTCATTGTTGAATCCCATGCAGAAACATTTTTCAAAAATGACAGTAATTTAGTATTTTCTGAATCATTTATAAAAAGATTTGAATGATTCTAACAGGCCTAGAGGACAATAAAAAAGGATTACAAACATATCTGCGTTGAAATTGAAGCATCATTTGCTTTTATTGTTGAATCCCATGCAGAAACATTTTTCAAAAATGACAGTAATTTAGTATTTTCTGAATCATTCATAAAAAGAAATGAATGACTCTAACAGGCCTTGAGGACAATAAAAAAGGGTAACAAACATATCTGCGTTTAAATTAGTGCATCATTTGCTTTCATTGTTGAATCCCATGCAGAAACATTTTTCAAAAATGACAGTAATTTAGTATTTTCTGAATCATTTATAAAAAGATTTGAATGATTCTAACAGGCCTAGAGGACAATAAAAAAGGATTACAAACATATCTGCGTTGAAATTGAAGCATCATTTGCTTTTATTGTTGAATCCCATGCAGAAACATTTTTCAAAAATGACAGTAATTTAGTATTTTCTGAATCATTCATAAAAAGAAATGAATGACTCTAACAGGCCTTGAGGACAATAAAAAAGGGTAACAAACATATCTGCGTTTAAATTAGTGCATCATTTGCTTTCATTGTTGAATCCCATGCAGAAACATTTTTCAAAAATGACAGTAATTTAGTATTTTCTGAATCATTTATAAAAAGATTTGAATGATTCTAACAGGCCTAGAGGACAATAAAAAAGGATTACAAACATATCTGCGTTGAAATTGAAGCATCATTTGCTTTTATTGTTGAATCCCATGCAGAAACATTTTTCAAAAATGACAGTAATTTAGTATTTTCTGAATCATTTATAAAAAGATTTGAATGATTCTAACAGGCCTAGAGGACAATAAAAAAGGATTACAAACATATCTGCGTTGAAATTGAAGCATCATTTGCTTTTATTGTTGAATCCCATGCAGAAACATTTTTCAAAAATGACAGTAATTTAGTATTTTCTGAATCATTCATAAAAAGAAATGAATGACTCTAACAGGCCTTGAGGACAATAAAAAAGGGTAACAAACATATCTGCGTTTAAATTAGTGCATCATTTGCTTTCATTGTTGAATCCCATGCAGAAACATTTTTCAAAAATGACAGTAATTTAGTATTTTCTGAATCATTTATAAAAAGATTTGAATGATTCTAACAGGCCTAGAGGACAATAAAAAAGGGTAACAAACATATCTGCGTTGAAATTGAAGCATCATTTGCTTTCATTGTTGAATCCCATGCAGAAACATTTTTCAAAAATGACAGTAATTTAGTATTTTTTGAATCATTCATAAAAAGAAATGAATGATTCTAACAGGCCTAGAGGACAATAAAAAAGGGTAACAAACATATCTGCGTTTAAATTAGTGCATCATTTGCTTTCATTGTTGAATCCCATGCAGAAACATTTTTCAAAAATGACAGTAATTTAGTATTTTCTGAATCATTTATAAAAAGATTTGAATGATTCTAACAGGCCTAGAGGACAATAAAAAAGGATTACAAACATATCTGCGTTGAAATTGAAGCATCATTTGCTTTCATTGTTGAATCCCATGCAGAAACATTTTTCAAAAATGACAGTAATTTAGTATTTTCTGAATCATTTATAAAAAGATTTGAATGATTCTAACAGGCCTAGAGGACAATAAAAAAGGATTACAAACATATCTGCGTTGAAATTGAAGCATCATTTGCTTTTATTGTTGAATCCCATGCAGAAACATTTTTCAAAAATGACAGTAATTTAGTATTTTCTGAATCATTTATAAAAAGATTTGAATGATTCTAACAGGCCTAGAGGACAATAAAAAAGGATTACAAACATATCTGCGTTGAAATTGAAGCATCATTTGCTTTCATTGTTGAATCCCATGCAGAAACATTTTTCAAAAATGACAGTAATTTAGTATTTTCTGAATCATTTATAAAAAGATTTGAATGATTCTAACAGGCCTAGAGGACAATAAAAAAGGATTACAAACATATCTGCGTTGAAATTGAAGCATCATTTGCTTTTATTGTTGAATCCCATGCAGAAACATTTTTCAAAAATGACAGTAATTTAGTATTTTCTGAATCATTTATAAAAAGATTTGAATGATTCTAACAGGCCTAGAGGACAATAAAAAAGGGTAACAAACATATCTGCGTTGAAATTGAAGCATC
This sequence comes from Panagrolaimus superbus, assembly GCA_964035985.1. Classification (NCBI taxonomy): domain Eukaryota; kingdom Metazoa; phylum Nematoda; class Chromadorea; order Rhabditida; family Panagrolaimidae; genus Panagrolaimus; species Panagrolaimus superbus. The sequence continues at coordinate 14,416,794 of OZ038359.1, forward strand.
ATTTGCTTTCATTGTTGAATCCCATGCAGAAACATTTTTCAAAAATGACAGTAATTTAGTATTTTTTGAATCATTCATAAAAAGAAATGAATGATTCTAACAGGCCTAGAGGACAATAAAAAAGGGTAACAAACATATCTGCGTTTAAATTAGTGCATCATTTGCTTTCATTGTTGAATCCCATGCAGAAACATTTTTCAAAAATGACAGTAATTTAGTATTTTCTGAATCATTTATAAAAAGATTTGAATGATTCTAACAGGCCTAGAGGACAATAAAAAAGGATTACAAACATATCTGCGTTGAAATTGAAGCATCATTTGCTTTCATTGTTGAATCCCATGCAGAAACATTTTTCAAAAATGACAGTAATTTAGTATTTTCTGAATCATTTATAAAAAGATTTGAATGATTCTAACAGGCCTAGAGGACAATAAAAAAGGGTAACAAACATATCTGCGTTTAAATTAGTGCATCATTTGCTTTCATTGTTGAATCCCATGCAGAAACATTTTTCAAAAATGACAGTAATTTAGTATTTTCTGAATCATTTATAAAAAGATTTGAATGATTCTAACAGGCCTAGAGGACAATAAAAAAGGGTAACAAACATATCTGCGTTGAAATTGAAGCATCATTTGCTTTCATTGTTGAATCCCATGCAGAAACATTTTTCAAAAATGACAGTAATTTAGTATTTTTTGAATCATTCATAAAAAGAAATGAATGATTCTAACAGGCCTAGAGGACAATAAAAAAGGGTAACAAACATATCTGCGTTTAAATTAGTGCATCATTTGCTTTCATTGTTGAATCCCATGCAGAAACATTTTTCAAAAATGACAGTAATTTAGTATTTTCTGAATCATTTATAAAAAGATTTGAATGATTCTAACAGGCCTAGAGGACAATAAAAAAGGATTACAAACATATCTGCGTTGAAATTGAAGCATCATTTGCTTTCATTGTTGAATCCCATGCAGAAACATTTTTCAAAAATGACAGTAATTTAGTATTTTCTGAATCATTTATAAAAAGATTTGAATGATTCTAACAGGCCTAGAGGACAATAAAAAAGGATTACAAACATATCTGCGTTGAAATTGAAGCATCATTTGCTTTCATTGTTGAATCCCATGCAGAAACATTTTTCAAAAATGACAGTAATTTAGTATTTTCTGAATCATTTATAAAAAGATTTGAATGATTCTAACAGGCCTAGAGGACAATAAAAAAGGATTACAAACATATCTGCGTTGAAATTGAAGCATCATTTGCTTTTATTGTTGAATCCCATGCAGAAACATTTTTCAAAAATGACAGTAATTTAGTATTTTCTGAATCATTTATAAAAAGATTTGAATGATTCTAACAGGCCTAAAAGACAATAAAAAAGGATTACAAACATATCTGCGTTGAAATTGAAGCATCATTTGCTTTTATTGTTGAATCCCATGCAGAAACATTTTTCAAAAATGACAGTAATTTAGTATTTTCTGAATCATTCATAAAAAGAAATGAATGACTCTAACAGGCCTTGAGGACAATAAAAAAGGGTAACAAACATATCTGCGTTTAAATTAGTGCATCATTTGCTTTCATTGTTGAATCCCATGCAGAAACATTTTTCAAAAATGACAGTAATTTAGTATTTTCTGAATCATTTATAAAAAGATTTGAATGATTCTAACAGGCCTAGAGGACAATAAAAAAGGATTACAAACATATCTGCGTTGAAATTGAAGCATCATTTGCTTTTATTGTTGAATACCATGCAGAAACATTTTTCAAAAATGACAGTAATTTAGTATTTTCTGAATCATTTATAAAAAGATTTGAATGATTCTAACAGGCCTAGAGGACAATAAAAAAGGATTACAAACATATCTGCGTTGAAATTGAAGCATCATTTGCTTTTATTGTTGAATCCCATGCAGAAACATTTTTCAAAAATGACAGTAATTTAGTATTTTCTGAATCATTCATAAAAAGATTTGAATGATTCTAACAGGCCTAGAGGACAATAAAAAAGGATTGCAAAAATATCTGCCTTGAAATTGAAGCATCATTTGCTTTTATTGTTGAATCCCATGCAGAAACATTTTTCAAAAATGACAGTAATTTAGTATTTTCTGAATCATTTATAAAAAGATTTGAATGATTCTAACAGGCCTAGAGGACAATAAAAAAGGATTACAAACATATCTGCCTTGAAATTGAAGCATCATTTGCTTTTATTGTTGAATACCATGCAGAAACATTTTTAAAAAATGACAGTAATTTAGTATTTTCTGAATCATTTATAAAAAGATTTGAATGATTCTAACAGGCCTAGAGGACAATAAAAAAGGATTACAAACATATCTGCCTTGAAATTGAAGCATCATTTGCTTTTATTGTTGAATCCCATGCAGAAACATTTTTCAAAAATGACAGTAATTTAGTATTTTCTGAATCATTCATAAAAAGATTTGAATGATTCTAACAGGCCTAGAGGACAATAAAAAAGGATTGCAAAAATATCTGCCTTGAAATTGAAGCATCATTTGCTTTTATTGTTGAATCCCATGCAGAAACATTTTTCAAAAATGACAGTAATTTAGTATTTTCTGAATCATTTATAAAAAGATTTGAATGATTCTAACAGGCCTAGAGGACAATAAAAAAGGATTACAAACATATCTGCCTTGAAATTGAAGCATCATTTGCTTTTATTGTTGAATACCATGCAGAAACATTTTTAAAAAATGACAGTAATTTAGTATTTTCTGAATCATTTATAAAAAGATTTGAATGATTCTAACAGGCCTAGAGGACAATAAAAAAGGATTGCAAAAATATCTGCCTTGAAATTGAAGCATCATTTGCTTTTATTGTTGAATCCCATGCAGAAACATTTTTCAAAAATGACAGTAATTTTGTATTTTCTGAATCATTTATAAAAAGATTTGAATGATTCTAACAGGCCTAGAGGACAATAAAAAAGGATTACAAACATATCTGCGTTGAAATTGAAGCATCATTTGCTTTTATTGTTGAATACCATGCAGAAACATTTTTCAAAAATGACAGTAATTTTGTATTTTCTGAATCATTTATAAAAAGATTTGAATGATTCTAACAGGCCTAGAGGACAATAAAAAAGGATTACAAACATATCTGCGTTGAAATTGAAGCATCATTTGCTTTTATTGTTGAATCCCATGCAGAAACATTTTTCAAAAATGACAGTAATTTAGTATTTTCTGAATCATTTATAAAAAGATTTGAATGATTCTAACTGGCCTAGAGGACAATAAAAAAGGATTACAAAAATATCTGCCTTGAAATTGAAGCATCATTTGCTTTTATTGTAGAATCCCATGCAGAAACATTTTTCAAAAATGACAGTAATTTAGTATTTTCTGAATCATTTATAAAAAGATTTGAATGATTCTAACAGGCCTAGAGGACAATAAAAAAGGATTACAAACATATCTGCCTTGAAATTGAAGCATCATTTGCTTTTATTGTAGAATCCCATGCAGAAACATTTTTCAAAAATGACAGTAATTTAGTATTTTCTGAATCATTTATAAAAAGATTTGAATGATTCTAACAGGCCTAGAGGACAATAAAAAAGGATTACAAACATATCTGCCTTGAAATTGAAGCATCATTTGCTTTTATTGTTGAATACCATGCAGAAACATTTTTAAAAAATGACAGTAATTTAGTATTTTCTGAATCATTTATAAAAAGATTTGAATGATTCTAACAGGCCTAGAGGACAATAAAAAAGGATTGCAAAAATATCTGCCTTGAAATTGAAGCATCATTTGCTTTTATTGTTGAATCCCATGCAGAAACGTTTTTCAAAAATGACAGTAATTTAGTATTTTCTGAATCATTCATAAAAAGATTTGAATGATTCTAACAGGCCTAGAGGACAATAAAAAAGGATTACAAACATATCTGCCTTGAAATTGAAGCATCATTTGCTTTTATTGTTGAATACCATGCAGAAACATTTTTAAAAAATTACAGTAATTTTGTATTTTCTGAATCATTTATAAAAAGATTTGAATGATTCTAACAGGCCTAGAGGACAATAAAAAAGGATTACAAACATATCTGCCTTGAAATTGAAGCATCATTTGCTTTTATTGTTGAATCCCATGCAGAAACATTTTTCAAAAATGACAGTAATTTAGTATTTTCTGAATCATTTAAAAAAAGATTTGAATGATTCTAACAGGCCTAGAGGACAATAAAAAAGGATTACAAAAATATCTGCCTTGAAATTAAAGCATCATTTGCTTTTATTGTTGAATCCCATGCAGAAACATTTTTCAAAAATGACAGTAATTTAGTATTTTCTGAATCATTTATAAAAAGATTTGAATGATTCTAACAGGCCTAGAGGACAATAAAAAAGGATTACAAACATATCTGCCTTGAAATTGAAGCATCATTTGCTTTTATTGTTGAATCCCATGCAGAAACATTTTTAAAAAATGACAGTAATTTAGTATTTTCTGAATCATTTATAAAAAGATTTGAATGATTCTAACAGGCCTAGAGGACAATAAAAAAGGATTGCAAAAATATCTGCCTTGAAATTGAAGCATCATTTGCTTTTATTGTTGAATCCCATGCAGAAACGTTTTTCAAAAATGACAGTAATTTAATATTTTCTGAATCATTTATAAAAAGATTTGAATGATTCTAACAGGCCTAGAGGACAATAAAAAAGGATTACAAAAATATCTGCCTTGAAATTAAAGCATCATTTGCTTTTATTGTTGAATCCCATGCAGAAACATTTTTAAAAAATGACAGTAATTTAGTATTTTCTGAATCATTTATAAAAAGATTTGAATGATTCTAACAGGCCTAGAGGACAATAAAAAAGGATTGCAAAAATATCTGCCTTGAAATTGAAGCATCATTTGCTTTTATTGTTGAATCCCATGCAGAAACATTTTTCAAAAATGACAGTAATTTAGTATTTTCTGAATCATTTATAAAAAGATTTGAATGATTCTAACAGGCCTAGAGGACAATAAAAAAGGATTACAAAAATATCTGCCTTGAAATTAAAGCATCATTTGCTTTTATTGTTGAATCCCATGCAGAAACATTTTTAAAAAATGACAGTAATTTAGTATTTTCTGAATCATTTATAAAAAGATTTGAATGATTCTAACAGGCCTAGAGGACAATAAAAAAGGATTGCAAAAATATCTGCCTTGAAATTGAAGCATCATTTGCTTTTATTGTTGAATCCCATGCAGAAACGTTTTTCAAAAATGACAGTAATTTAATATTTTCTGAATCATTTATAAAAAGATTTGAATGATTCTAACAGGCCTAGAGGACAATAAAAAAGGATTACAAAAATATCTGCCTTGAAATTAAAGCATCATTTGCTTTTATTGTTGAATCCCATGCAGAAACATTTTTAAAAAATGACAGTAATTTAGTATTTTCTGAATCATTTATAAAAAGATTTGAATGATTCTAACAGGCCTAGAGGACAATAAAAAAGGATTGCAAAAATATCTGCCTTGAAATTGAAGCATCATTTGCTTTTATTGTTGAATCCCATGCAGAAACATTTTTCAAAAATGACAGTAATTTAGTATTTTCTGAATCATTTATAAAAAGATTTGAATGATTCTAACAGGCCTAGAGGACAATAAAAAAGGATTACAAAAATATCTGCCTTGAAATTAAAGCATCATTTGCTTTTATTGTTGAATCCCATGCAGAAACATTTTTAAAAAATGACAGTAATTTAGTATTTTCTGAATCATTTATAAAAAGATTTGAATGATTCTAACAGGCCTAGAGGACAATAAAAAAGGATTGCAAAAATATCTGCCTTGAAATTGAAGCATCATTTGCTTTTATTGTTGAATCCCATGCAGAAACGTTTTTCAAAAATGACAGTAATTTAGTATTTTCTGAATCATTCATAAAAAGATTTGAATGATTCTAACAGGCCTAGAGGACAATAAAAAAGGATTGCAAAAATATCTGCCTTGAAATTGAAGCATCATTTGCTTTTATTGTTGAATCCCATGCAGAAACGTTTTTCAAAAATGACAGTAATTTAGTATTTTCTGAATCATTTATAAAAAGATTTGAATGATTCTAACAGGCCTAGAGGACAATAAAAAAGGATTGCAAAAATATCTGCCTTGAAATTGAAGCATCATTTGCTTTTATTGTTGAATCCCATGCAGAAACATTTTTCAAAAATGACAGTAATTTTGTATTTTCTGAATCATTTATAAAAAGATTTGAATGATTCTAACAGGCCTAGAGGACAATAAAAAAGGATTACAAACATATCTGCCTTGAAATTGAAGCATCATTTGCTTTTATTGTTGAATCCCATGCAGAAACGTTTTTCAAAAATGACAGTAATTTAGTATTTTCTGAATCATTTATAAAAAGATTTGAATGATTCTAACAGGCCTAGAGGACAATAAAAAAGGATTGCAAAAATATCTGCCTTGAAATTGAAGCATCATTTGCTTTTATTGTTGAATCCCATGCAGAAACATTTTTCAAAAATGACAGTAATTTTGTATTTTCTGAATCATTTATAAAAAGATTTGAATGATTCTAACAGGCCTAGAGGACAATAAAAAAGGATTACAAACATATCTGCGTTGAAATTGAAGCATCATTTGCTTTTATTGTTGAATACCATGCAGAAACATTTTTCAAAAATGACAGTAATTTTGTATTTTCTGAATCATTTATAAAAAGATTTGAATGATTCTAACAGGCCTAGAGGACAATAAAAAAGGATTACAAACATATCTGCGTTGAAATTGAAGCATCATTTGCTTTTATTGTTGAATCCCATGCAGAAACATTTTTCAAAAATGACAGTAATTTAGTATTTTCTGAATCATTTATAAAAAGATTTGAATGATTCTAACTGGCCTAGAGGACAATAAAAAAGGATTACAAAAATATCTGCCTTGAAATTGAAGCATCATTTGCTTTTATTGTAGAATCCCATGCAGAAACATTTTTCAAAAATGACAGTAATTTAGTATTTTCTGAATCATTCATAAAAAAATTTGAATGATTCTAACAGGCCTAGAGGACAATAAAAAAGGATTACAAACATATCTGCGTTGAAATTGAAGCATCATTTGCTTTTATTGTTGAATCCCATGCAGAAACATTTTTCAAAAATGACCGTAATTTAGTATTTTCTGAATCATTTATAAAAAGATTTGAATGATTCTAACAGGCCTAGAGGACAATAAAAAAGGATTACAAACATATCTGCCTTGAAATTGAAGCATCATTTGCTTTTATTGTTGAATCCCATGCAGAAACATTTTTCAAAAATGACAGTAATTTAGTATTTTCTGAATCATTTATAAAAAGATTTGAATGATTCTAACAGGCCTAGAGGACAATAAAAAAGGATTACAAAAATATCTGCCTTGAAATTGAAGCATCATTTGCTTTTATTGTAGAATCCCATGCAGAAACATTTTTCAAAAATGACAGTAATTTAGTATTTTCTGAATCATTCATAAAAAGATTTGAATGATTCTAACAGGCCTAGAGGACAATAAAAAAGGATTACAAACATATCTGCGTTGAAATTGAAGCATCATTTGCTTTTATTGTTGAATCCCATGCAGAAACATTTTTCAAAAATGACCGTAATTTAGTATTTTCTGAATCATTTATAAAAAGATTTGAATGATTCTAACAGGCCTAGAGGACAATAAAAAAGGATTACAAACATATCTGCCTTGAAATTGAAGCATCATTTGCTTTTATTGTAGAATCCCATGCAGAAACATTTTTCAAAAATGACAGTAATTTAGTATTTTCTGAATCATTCATAAAAAGATTTGAATGATTCTAACAGGCCTAGAGGACAATAAAAAAGGATTACAAACATATCTGCCTTGAAATTGAAGCATCATTTGCTTTTATTGTTGAATCCCATGCAGAAACATTTTTCAAAAATGACCGTAATTTAGTATTTTCTGAATCATTCATAAAAAGATTTGAATGATTCTAACAGGCCTAGAGGACAATAAAAAAGGATTACAAACATATCTGCCTTGAAATTGAAGCATCATTTGCTTTTATTGTAGAATCCCATGCAGAAACATTTTTCAAAAATGACAGTAATTTAGTATTTTCTGAATCATTTATAAAAAGATTTGAATGATTCTAACAGGCCTAGAGGACAATAAAAAAGGATTACAAAAATATCTGCCTTGAAATTGAAGCATCATTTGCTTTTATTGTAGAATCCCATGCAGAAACATTTTTCAAAAATGACAGTAATTTAGTATTTTCTGAATCATTCATAAAAAGATTTGAATGATTCTAACAGGCCTAGAGGACAATAAAAAAGGATTACAAACATATCTGCGTTGAAATTGAAGCATCATTTGCTTTTATTGTTGAATCCCATGCAGAAACATTTTTCAAAAATGACCGTAATTTAGTATTTTCTGAATCATTCATAAAAAGATTTGAATGATTCTAACAGGCCTAGAGGACAATAAAAAAGGATTACAAACATATCTGCCTTGAAATTGAAGCATCATTTGCTTTTATTGTTGAATACCATTCAGAAACATTTTTCAAAAATGACAGTAATTTAGTATTTTCTGAATCATTTATAAAAAGATTTGAATGATTCTAACAGGCCTAGAGGACAATAAAAAAGGATTACAAAAATATCTGCCTTGAAATTGAAGCATCATTTGCTTTTATTGTAGAATCCCATGCAGAAACATTTTTCAAAAATGACAGTAATTTAGTATTTTCTGAATCATTCATAAAAAGATTTGAATGATTCTAACAGGCCTAGAGGACAATAAAAAAGGATTACAAACATATCTGCGTTGAAATTGAAGCATCATTTGCTTTTATTGTTGAATCCCATGCAGAAACATTTTTCAAAAATGACCGTAATTTAGTATTTTCTGAATCATTCATAAAAAGATTTGAATGATTCTAACAGGCCTAGAGGACAATAAAAAAGGATTACAAACATATCTGCGTTGAAATTGAAGCATCATTTGCTTTTATTGTTGAATCCCATGCAGAAACATTTTTCAAAAATGACCGTAATTTAGTATTTTCTGAATCATTCATAAAAAGATTTGAATGATTCTAACAGGCCTAGAGGACAATAAAAAAGGATTACAAACATATCTGCCTTGAAATTGAAGCATCATTTGCTTTTATTGTTGAATCCCATGCAGAAACATTTTTCAAAAATGACCGTAATTTAGTATTTTCTGAATCATTCATAAAAAGATTTGAATGATTCTAACAGGCCTAGAGGACAATAAAAAAGGATTACAAACATATCTGCCTTGAAATTGAAGCATCATTTGCTTTTATTGTAGAATCCCATGCAGAAACATTTTTCAAAAATGACAGTAATTTAGTATTTTCTGAATCATTTATAAAAAGATTTGAATGATTCTAACAGGCCTAGAGGACAATAAAAAAGGATTACAAAAATATCTGCCTTGAAATTGAAGCATCATTTGCTTTTATTGTAGAATCCCATGCAGAAACATTTTTCAAAAATGACAGTAATTTAGTATTTTCTGAATCATTCATAAAAAGATTTGAATGATTCTAACAGGCCTAGAGGACAATAAAAAAGGATTACAAACATATCTGCGTTGAAATTGAAGCATCATTTGCTTTTATTGTTGAATCCCATGCAGAAACATTTTTCAAAAATGACCGTAATTTAGTATTTTCTGAATCATTCATAAAAAGATTTGAATGATTCTAACAGGCCTAGAGGACAATAAAAAAGGATTACAAACATATCTGCCTTGAAATTGAAGCATCATTTGCTTTTATTGTTGAATACCATGCAGAAACATTTTTCAAAAATGACAGTAATTTAGTATTTTCTGAATCATTTATAAAAAGATTTGAATGATTCTAACAGGCCTAGAGGACAATAAAAAAGGATTACAAAAATATCTGCCTTGAAATTGAAGCATCATTTGCTTTTATTGTAGAATCCCATGCAGAAACATTTTTCAAAAATGACAGTAATTTAGTATTTTCTGAATCATTCATAAAAAGATTTGAATGATTCTAACAGGCCTAGAGGACAATAAAAAAGGATTACAAACATATCTGCGTTGAAATTGAAGCATCATTTGCTTTTATTGTTGAATCCCATGCAGAAACATTTTTCAAAAATGACCGTAATTTAGTATTTTCTGAATCATTCATAAAAAGATTTGAATGATTCTAACAGGCCTAGAGGACAATAAAAAAGGATTACAAACATATCTGCCTTGAAATTGAAGCATCATTTGCTTTTATTGTTGAATCCCATGCAGAAACATTTTTCAAAAATGACCGTAATTTAGTATTTTCTGAATCATTCATAAAAAGATTTGAATGATTCTAACAGGCCTAGAGGACAATAAAAAAGGATTACAAACATATCTGCCTTGAAATTGAAGCATCATTTGCTTTTATTGTAGAATCCCATGCAGAAACATTTTTCAAAAATGACAGTAATTTAGTATTTTCTGAATCATTTATAAAAAGATTTGAATGATTCTAACAGGCCTAGAGGACAATAAAAAAGGATTACAAAAATATCTGCCTTGAAATTGAAGCATCATTTGCTTTTATTGTAGAATCCCATGCAGAAACATTTTTCAAAAATGACAGTAATTTAGTATTTTCTGAATCATTCATAAAAAGATTTGAATGATTCTAACAGGCCTAGAGGACAATAAAAAAGGATTACAAACATATCTGCGTTGAAATTGAAGCATCATTTGCTTTTATTGTAGAATCCCATGCAGAAACATTTTTCAAAAATGACAGTAATTTAGTATTTTCTGAATCATTTATAAAAAGATTTGAATGATTCTAACAGGCCTAGAGGACAATAAAAAAGGATTACAAAAATATCTGCCTTGAAATTGAAGCATCATTTGCTTTTATTGTAGAATCCCATGCAGAAACATTTTTCAAAAATGACAGTAATTTAGTATTTTCTGAATCATTCATAAAAAGATTTGAATGATTCTAACAGGCCTAGAGGACAATAAAAAAGGATTACAAACATATCTGCGTTGAAATTGAAGCATCATTTGCTTTTACTGTTGAATCCCATGCAGAAACATTTTTCAAAAATGACCGTAATTTAGTATTTTCTGAATCATTCATAAAAAGATTTGAATGATTCTAACAGGCCTAGAGGACAATAAAAAAGGATTACAAACATATCTGCCTTGAAATTGAAGCATCATTTGCTTTTATTGTTGAATACCATGCAGAAACATTTTTCAAAAATGACAGTAATTTAGTATTTTCTGAATCATTTATAAAAAGATTTGAATGATTCTAACAGGCCTAGAGGACAATAAAAAAGGATTACAAACATATCTGCCTTGAAATTGAAGCATCATTTGCTTTTATTGTTGAATCCCATGCAGAAACATTTTTCAAAAATGACAGTAATTTAGTATTTTCTGAATCATTTATAAAAAGATTTGAATGATTCTAACAGGCCTAGAGGACAATAAAAAAGGATTACAAACATATCTGCCTTGAAATTGAAGCATCATTTGCTTTTATTGTTGAATACCATGCAGAAACATTTTTAAAAAATGACAGTAATTTAGTATTTTCTGAATCATTTATAAAAAGATTTGAATGATTCTAACAGGCCTAGAGGACAATAAAAAAGGATTGCAAAAATATCTGCCTTGAAATTGAAGCATCATTTGCTTTTATTGTTGAATCCCATGCAGAAACATTTTTCAAAAATGACAGTAATTTAGTATTTTCTGAATCATTTATAAAAAGATTTGAATGATTCTAACAGGCCTAGAGGACAATAAAAAAGGATTACAAACATATCTGCCTTGAAATTGAAGCATCATTTGCTTTTATTGTTGAATCCCATGCAGAAACATTTTTCAAAAATGACAGTAATTTAGTATTTTCTGAATCATTTATAAAAAGATTTGAATGATTCTAACAGGCCTAGAGGACAATAAAAAAGGATTGCAAAAATATCTGCCTTGAAATTGAAGCATCATTTGCTTTTATTGTTGAATCCCATGCAGAAACGTTTTTCAAAAATGACAGTAATTTAGTATTTTCTGAATCATTCATAAAAAGATTTGAATGATTCTAACAGGCCTAGAGGACAATAAAAAAGGATTACAAACATATCTGCCTTGAAATTGAAGCATCATTTGCTTTTATTGTTGAATCCCATGCAGAAACGTTTTTCAAAAATGACAGTAATTTAGTATTTTCTGAATCATTCATAAAAAGATTTGAATGATTCTAACAGGCCTAGAGGACAATAAAAAAGGATTACAAACATATCTGCCTTGAAATTGAAGCATCATTTGCTTTTATTGTAGAATCCCATGCAGAAACATTTTTCAAAAATGACAGTAATTTAGTATTTTCTGAATCATTTATAAAAAGATTTGAATGATTCTAACAGGCCTAGAGGACAATAAAAACGATTACAAACATATCTGCCTTGAAATTGAAGCATCATTTGCTTTTATTGTTGAATCCCATGCAGAAACATTTTTCAAAAATGACAGTAATTTAGTATTTTCTGAATCATTTATAAAAAGATTTGAATGATTCTAACAGGCCTAGAGGACAATAAAAAAGGATTACAAAAATATCTGCCTTGAAATTAAAGCATCATTTGCTTTTATTGTTGAATCCCATGCAGAAACATTTTTCAAAAATGACAGTAATTTAGTATTTTCTGAATCATTTATAAAAAGATTTGAATGATTCTAACAGGCCTAGAGGACAATAAAAAAGGATTACAAACATATCTGCCTTGAAATTGAAGCATCATTTGCTTTTATTGTTGAATCCCATGCAGAAACATTTTTCAAAAATGACAGTAATTTAGTATTTTCTGAATCATTTATAAAAAGATTTGAATGATTCTAACAGGCCTAGAGGACAATAAAAAAGGATTACAAACATATCTGCTTTGAAATTGAAGCATCATTTGCTTTTATTGTTGAATCCCATGCAGAAACATTTTTCAAAAATGACAGTAATTTAGTATTTTCTGAATCATTCATAAAAAGATTTGAATGATTCTAACAGGCCTAGAGGACAATAAAAAAGGATTACAAACATATCTGCCTTGAAATTGAAGCATCATTTGCTTTTATTGTAGAATCCCATGCAGAAACATTTTTCAAAAATGACAGTAATTTAGTATTTTCTGAATCATTTATAAAAAGATTTGAATGATTCTAACAGGCCTAGAGGACAATAAAAAAGGATTACAAACATATCTGCCTTGAAATTGAAGCATCATTTGCTTTTATTGTTGAATCCCATGCAGAAACATTTTTCAAAAATGACAGTAATTTAGTATTTTCTGAATCATTTATAAAAAGATTTGAATGATTCTAACAGGCCTAGAGGACAATAAAAAAGGATTACAAACATATCTGCCTTGAAATTGAAGCATCATTTGCTTTTATTGTTGAATCCCATGCAGAAACATTTTTCAAAAATGACAGTAATTTAGTATTTTCTGAATCATTCATAAAAAGATTTGAATGATTCTAACAGGCCTAGAGGACAATAAAAAAGGATTACAAACATATCTGCCTTGAAATTGAAGCATCATTTGCTTTTATTGTAGAATCCCATGCAGAAACATTTTTCAAAAATGACAGTAATTTAGTATTTTCTGAATCATTCATAAAAAGATTTGAATGATTCTAACAGGCCTAGAGGACAATAAAAAAGGATTACAAACATATCTGCCTTGAAATTGAAGCATCATTTGCTTTTTTTGTTGAATCCCATGCAGAAACATTTTTCAAAAATGACAGTAATTTAGTATTTTCTGAATCATTTATAAAAAGATTTGAATGATTCTAACAGGCCTAGAGGACAATAAAAAAGGATTACAAACATATCTGCCTTGAAATTGAAGCATCATTTGCTTTTATTGTTGAATCCCATGCAGAAACATTTTTCAAAAATGACAGTAATTTAGTATTTTCTGAATCATTTATAAAAAGATTTGAATGATTCTAACAGGCCTAGAGGATTCTAACAGGCCTAGAGGACAATAAAAAAGGATTACAAAAATATCTGCCTTGAAATTGAAGCATCATTTGCTTTTATTGTAGAATCCCATGCAGAAACATTTTTCAAAAATGACAGTAATTTAGTATTTTCTGAATCATTCATAAAAAGATTTGAATGATTCTAACAGGCCTAGAGGACAATAAAAAAGGATTACAAACATATCTGCCTTGAAATTGAAGCATCATTTGCTTTTATTGTTGAATCCCATGCAGAAACATTTTTCAAAAATGACAGTAATTTAGTATTTTCTGAATCATTTATAAAAAGATTTGAATGATTCTAACAGGCCTAGAGGATTCTAACAGGCCTAGAGGACAATAAAAAAGGATTACAAACATATCTGCCTTGAAATTGAAGCATCATTTGCTTTTATTGTTGAATCCCATGCAGAAACATTTTTCAAAAATGACAGTAATTTAGTATTTTCTGAATCATTTATAAAAAGATTTGAATGATTCTAACAGGCCTAGAGGATTCTAACAGGCCTAGAGGACAATAAAAAAGGATTACAAAAATATCTGCCTTGAAATTGAAGCATCATTTGCTTTTATTGTAGAATCCCATGCAGAAACATTTTTCAAAAATGACAGTAATTTAGTATTTTCTGAATCATTCATAAAAAGATTTGAATGATTCTAACAGGCCTAGAGGACAATAAAAAAGGATTACAAACATATCTGCCTTGAAATTGAAGCATCATTTGCTTTTATTGTTGAATCCCATGCAGAAACATTTTTCAAAAATGACAGTAATTTAGTATTTTCTGAATCATTTATAAAAAGATTTGAATGATTCTAACAGGCCTAGAGGACAATAAAAAAGGATTACAAAAATATCTGCCTTGAAATTGAATCATCATTTGCTTTTATTGTTGAATCCCATGCAGAAACATTTTTCAAAAATGACAGTAATTTAGTATTTTCTGAATCATTTATAAAAAGATTTGAATGATTCTAACAGGCCTAGAGGACAATAAAAAAGGATTACAAAAATATCTGCCTTGAAATTGAAGCATCATTTGCTTTTATTGTAGAATCCCATGCAGAAACATTTTTCAAAAATGACAGTAATTTAGTATTTTCTGAATCATTCATAAAAAGATTTGAATGATTCTAACAGGCCTAGAGGACAATAAAAAAGGATTACAAACATATCTGCGTTGAAATTGAAGCATCATTTGCTTTTATTGTAGAATCCCATGCAGAAACATTTTTCAAAAATGACAGTAATTTAGTATTTTCTGAATCATTTATAAAAAGATTTGAATGATTCTAACAGGCCTAGAGGACAATAAAAAAGGATTACAAACATATCTGCGTTGAAATTGAAGCATCATTTGCTTTTATTGTTGAATCCCATGCAGAAACATTTTTCAAAAATGACAGTAATTTAGTATTTTCTGAATCATTCATAAAAAGATTTGAATGATTCTAACAGGCCTAGAGGACAATAAAAAAGGATTACAAACATATCTGCCTTGAAATTGAAGCATCATTTGCTTTTATTGTAGAATCCCATGCAGAAACATTTTTCAAAAATGACAGTAATTTAGTATTTTCTGAATCATTTATAAAAAGATTTGAATGATTCTAACAGGCCTAGAGGACAATAAAAAAGGATTACAAAAATATCTGCCTTGAAATTGAAGCATCATTTGCTTTTATTGTAGAATCCCATGCAGAAACATTTTTCAAAAATGACAGTAATTTAGTATTTTCTGAATCATTCATAAAAAGATTTGAATGATTCTAACAGGCCTAGAGGACAATAAAAAAGGATTACAAACATATCTGCCTTGAAATTGAAGCATCATTTGCTTTTATTGTTGAATCCCATGCAGAAACATTTTTCAAAAATGACAGTAATTTAGTATTTTCTGAATCATTCATAAAAAGATTTGAATGATTCTAACAGGCCTAGAGGACAATAAAAAAGGATTACAAACATATCTGCCTTGAAATTGAAGCATCATTTGCTTTTATTGTTGAATCCCATGCAGAAACATTTTTCAAAAATGACAGTAATTTAGTATTTTCTGAATCATTCATAAAAAGATTTAAATGATTCTAACAGGCCTAGAGGACAATAAAAAAGGATTACAAACATATCTGCCTTGAAATTGAAGCATCATTTGCTTTTATTGTTGAATCCCATGCAGAAACATTTTTCAAAAATGACAGTAATTTAGTATTTTCTGAATCATTTATAAAAAGATTTGAATGATTCTAACAGGCCTAGAGGACAATAAAAAAGGATTACAAAAATATCTGCCTTGAAATTGAAGCATCATTTGCTTTTATTGTAGAATCCCATGCAGAAACATTTTTCAAAAATGACAGTAATTTAGTATTTTCTGAATCATTCATAAAAAGATTTGAATGATTCTAACAGGCCTAGAGGACAATAAAAAAGGATTACAAACATATCTGCCTTGAAATTGAAGCATCATTTGCTTTTATTGTAGAATCCCATGCAGAAACATTTTTCAAAAATGACAGTAATTTAGTATTTTCTGAATCATTTATAAAAAGATTTGAATGATTCTAACAGGCCTAGAGGACAATAAAAAAGGATTACAAACATATCTGCGTTGAAATTGAAGCATCATTTGCTTTTATTGTTGAATCCCATGCAGAAACATTTTTCAAAAATGACCGTAATTTAGTATTTTCTGAATCATTCATAAAAAGATTTAAATGATTCTAACAGGCCTAGAGGACAATAAAAAAGGATTACAAACATATCTGCCTTGAAATTGAAGCATCATTTGCTTTTATTGTTGAATACCATGCAGAAACATTTTTAAAAAATGACAGTAATTTAGTATTTTCTGAATCATTTATAAAAAGATTTGAATGATTCTAACAGGCCTAGAGGACAATAAAAAAGGATTACAAACATATCTGCCTTGAAATTGAAGCATCATTTGCTTTTATTGTTGAATCCCATGCAGAAACATTTTTCAAAAATGACAGTAATTTAGTATTTTCTGAATCATTTATAAAAAGATTTGAATGATTCTAACAGGCCTAGAGGACAATAAAAAAGGATTACAAACATATCTGCCTTGAAATTGAAGCATCATTTGCTTTTATTGTTGAATACCATGCAGAAACATTTTTAAAAAATGACAGTAATTTAGTATTTTCTGAATCATTTATAAAAAGATTTGAATGATTCTAACAGGCCTAGAGGACAATAAAAAAGGATTGCAAAAATATCTGCCTTGAAATTGAAGCATCATTTGCTTTTATTGTTGAATCCCATGCAGAAACGTTTTTCAAAAATGACAGTAATTTAGTATTTTCTGAATCATTCATAAAAAGATTTGAATGATTCTAACAGGCCTAGAGGACAATAAAAAAGGATTACAAACATATCTGCCTTGAAATTGAAGCATCATTTGCTTTTATTGTTGAATACCATGCAGAAACATTTTTAAAAAATTACAGTAATTTTGTATTTTCTGAATCATTTATAAAAAGATTTGAATGATTCTAACAGGCCTAGAGGACAATAAAAAAGGATTACAAAAATATCTGCCTTGAAATTGAAGCATCATTTGCTTTTATTGTAGAATCCCATGCAGAAACATTTTTCAAAAATGACCGTAATTTAGTATTTTCTGAATCATTCATAAAAAGATTTAAATGATTCTAACAGGCCTAGAGGACAATAAAAAAGGATTACAAACATATCTGCCTTGAAATTGAAGCATCATTTGCTTTTATTGTTGAATACCATGCAGAAACATTTTTAAAAAATGACAGTAATTTAGTATTTTCTGAATCATTTATAAAAAGATTTGAATGATTCTAACAGGCCTAGAGGACAATAAAAAAGGATTGCAAAAATATCTGCCTTGAAATTGAAGCATCATTTGCTTTTATTGTTGAATCCCATGCAGAAACGTTTTTCAAAAATGACAGTAATTTAGTATTTTCTGAATCATTCATAAAAAGATTTGAATGATTCTAACAGGCCTAGAGGACAATAAAAAAGGATTACAAACATATCTGCCTTGAAATTGAAGCATCATTTGCTTTTATTGTTGAATACCATGCAGAAACATTTTTAAAAAATTACAGTAATTTTGTATTTTCTGAATCATTTATAAAAAGATTTGAATGATTCTAACAGGCCTAGAGGACAATAAAAAAGGATTACAAACATATCTGCCTTGAAATTGAAGCATCATTTGCTTTTATTGTTGAATCCCATGCAGAAACGTTTTTCAAAAATGACAGTAATTTAGTATTTTCTGAATCATTCATAAAAAGATTTGAATGATTCTAACAGGCCTAGAGGACAATAAAAAAGGATTACAAACATATCTGCCTTGAAATTGAAGCATCATTTGCTTTTATTGTAGAATCCCATGCAGAAACATTTTTCAAAAATGACAGTAATTTAGTATTTTCTGAATCATTTATAAAAAGATTTGAATGATTCTAACAGGCCTAGAGGACAATAAAAACGATTACAAACATATCTGCCTTGAAATTGAAGCATCATTTGCTTTTATTGTTGAATCCCATGCAGAAACATTTTTCAAAAATGACAGTAATTTAGTATTTTCTGAATCATTTATAAAAAGATTTGAATGATTCTAACAGGCCTAGAGGACAATAAAAAAGGATTACAAAAATATCTGCCTTGAAATTAAAGCATCATTTGCTTTTATTGTAGAATCCCATGCAGAAACATTTTTCAAAAATGACAGTAATTTAGTATTTTCTGAATCATTTATAAAAAGATTTGAATGATTCTAACAGGCCTAGAGGACAATAAAAACGATTACAAACATATCTGCCTTGAAATTGAAGCATCATTTGCTTTTATTGTTGAATCCCATGCAGAAACATTTTTCAAAAATGACAGTAATTTAGTATTTTCTGAATCATTTATAAAAAGATTTGAATGATTCTAACAGGCCTAGAGGACAATAAAAAAGGATTACAAACATATCTGCCTTGAAATTGAAGCATCATTTGCTTTTATTGTTGAATCCCATGCAGAAACATTTTTCAAAAATGACAGTAATTTAGTATTTTCTGAATCATTTATAAAAAGATTTGAATGATTCTAACAGGCCTAGAGGACAATAAAAAAGGATTACAAACATATCTGCCTTGAAATTGAAGCATCATTTGCTTTTATTGTTGAATCCCATGCAGAAACATTTTTCAAAAATGACAGTAATTTAGTATTTTCTGAATCATTTATAAAAAGATTTGAATGATTCTAACAGGCCTAGAGGACAATAAAAAAGGATTACAAACATATCTGCCTTGAAATTGAAGCATCATTTGCTTTTATTGTTGAATCCCATGCAGAAACATTTTTCAAAAATGACAGTAATTTAGTATTTTCTGAATCATTCATAAAAAGATTTGAATGATTCTAACAGGCCTAGAGGACAATAAAAAAGGATTACAAACATATCTGCCTTGAAATTGAAGCATCATTTGCTTTTATTGTAGAATCCCATGCAGAAACATTTTTCAAAAATGACAGTAATTTAGTATTTTCTGAATCATTTATAAAAAGATTTGAATGATTCTAACAGGCCTAGAGGACAATAAAAACGATTACAAACATATCTGCCTTGAAATTGAAGCATCATTTGCTTTTATTGTTGAATCCCATGCAGAAACATTTTTCAAAAATGACAGTAATTTAGTATTTTCTGAATCATTTATAAAAAGATTTGAATGATTCTAACAGGCCTAGAGGACAATAAAAACGATTACAAACATATCTGCCTTGAAATTAAAGCATCATTTGCTTTTATTGTAGAATCCCATGCAGAAACATTTTTCAAAAATGACAGTAATTTAGTATTTTCTGAATCATTTATAAAAAGATTTGAATGATTCTAACAGGCCTAGAGGACAATAAAAACGATTACAAACATATCTGCCTTGAAATTGAAGCATCATTTGCTTTTATTGTTGAATCCCATGCAGAAACATTTTTCAAAAATGACAGTAATTTAGTATTTTCTGAATCATTTATAAAAAGATTTGAATGATTCTAACAGGCCTAGAGGACAATAAAAAAGGATTACAAACATATCTGCCTTGAAATTGAAGCATCATTTGCTTTTATTGTTGAATCCCATGCAGAAACATTTTTCAAAAATGACAGTAACTTAGTATTTTCTGAATCATTCATAAAAAGATTTGAATGATTCTAACAGGCCTAGAGGACAATAAAAAAGGATTACAAACATATCTGCCTTGAAATTGAAGCATCATTTGCTTTTATTGTTGAATCCCATGCAGAAACATTTTTCAAAAATGACAGTAACTTAGTATTTTCTGAATCATTCATAAAAAGATTTGAATGATTCTAACAGGCCTAGAGGACAATAAAAAAGGATTACAAACATATCTGCCTTGAAATTGAAGCATCATTTGCTTTTATTGTTGAATCCCATGCAGAAACATTTTTCAAAAATGACAGTAATTTAGTATTTTCTGAATCATTTATAAAAAGATTTGAATGATTCTAACAGGCCTAGAGGACAATAAAAAAGGATTACAAACATATCTGCCTTGAAATTAAAGCATCATTTGCTTTTATTGTTGAATCCCATGCAGAAACATTTTTCAAAAATGACAGTAATTTAGTATTTTCTGAATCATTCATAAAAAGATTTGAATGATTCTAACAGGCCTAGAGGACAATAAAAAAGGATTACAAACATATCTGCCTTGAAATTAAAGCATCATTTGCTTTTATTGTAGAATCCCATGCAGAAACATTTTTCAAAAATGACAGTAATTTAGTATTTTCTGAATCATTCATAAAAAGATTTGAATGATTCTAACAGGCCTAGAGGACAATAAAAAAGGATTACAAACATATCTGCCTTGAAATTGAAGCATCATTTGCTTTTATTGTTGAATCCCATGCAGAAACATTTTTCAAAAATGACAGTAATTTAGTATTTTCTGAATCATTTATAAAAAGATTTGAATGATTCTAACAGGCCTAGAGGACAAAAAAAAAGGATTACAAAAATATCTGCCTTGAAAGTGAAGCATCATTTGCTTTTATTGTTGAATCCCATGCAGAAACATTTTTCAAAAATGACAGTAATTTAGTATTTTCTGAATCATTCATAAAAAGATTTGAATGATTCTAACAGGCCTAGAGGACAATAAAAAAGGATTACAAACATATCTGCGTTGAAATTGAAGCATCATTTGCTTTTATTGTTGAATCCCATGCAGAAACATTTTTCAAAAATGACAGTAATTTAGTATTTTCTGAATCATTCATAAAAAGATTTGAATGATTCTAACAGGCCTAGAGGACAATAAAAAAGGATTACAAACATATCTGCGTTGAAATTGAAGCATCATTTGCTTTTATTGTAGAATCCCATGCAGAAACATTTTTCAAAAATGACAGTAATTTAGTATTTTCTGAATCATTCATAAAAAGATTTGAATGATTCTAACAGGCCTAGAGGACAATAAAAAAGGATTACAAACATATCTGCCTTGAAATTGAAGCATCATTTGCTTTTATTGTTGAATCCCATGCAGAAACATTTTTCAAAAATGACAGTAATTTAGTATTTTCTGAATCATTCATAAAAAGATTTGAATGATTCTAACAGGCCTAGAGGACAATAAAAAAGGATTACAAACATATCTGCCTTGAAATTGAAGCATCATTTGCTTTTATTGTTGAATCCCATGCAGAAACATTTTTCAAAAATGACCGTAATTTAGTATTTTCTGAATCATTTATAAAAAGATTTGAATGATTCTAACAGGCCTAGAGGACAATAAAAAAGGATTACAAACATATCTGCGTTGAAATTGAAGCATCATTTGCTTTTATTGTAGAATCCCATGCAGAAACATTTTTCAAAAATGACAGTAATTTAGTATTTTCTGAATCATTCATAAAAAGATTTGAATGATTCTAACAGGCCTAGAGGACAATAAAAAAGGATTACAAACATATCTGCCTTGAAATTGAAGCATCATTTGCTTTTATTGTTGAATCCCATGCAGAAACATTTTTCAAAAATGACAGTAATTTAGTATTTTCTGAATCATTTATAAAAAGATTTGAATGATTCTAACAGGCCTAGAGGACAATAAAAAAGGATTACAAACATATCTGCCTTGAAATTAAAGCATCATTTGCTTTTATTGTTGAATCCCATGCAGAAACATTTTTCAAAAATGACAGTAATTTAGTATTTTCTGAATCATTTATAAAAAGATTTGAATGATTCTAACAGGCCTAGAGGACAAAAAAAAAGGATTACAAAAATATCTGCCTTGAAAGTGAAGCATCATTTGCTTTTATTGTTGAATCCCATGCAGAAACATTTTTCAAAAATGACAGTAATTTAGTATTTTCTGAATCATTCATAAAAAGATTTGAATGATTCTAACAGGCCGAGAGGACAATAAAAAAGGATTACAAACATATCTGCGTTGAAATTGAAGCATCATTTGCTTTTATTGTTGAATCCCATGCAGAAACATTTTTCAAAAATGACCGTAATTTAGTATTTTCTGAATCTTTCATAAAAAGATTTGAATGATTCTAACAGGCCTAGAGGACAATAAAAAAGGATTACAAACATATCTGCGTTGAAATTGAAGCATCATTTGCTTTTATTGTTGAATCCCATGCAGAAACATTTTTCAAAAATGACAGTAATTTAGTATTTTCTGAATCATTCATAAAAAGATTTGAATGATTCTAACAGGCCTAGAGGACAATAAAAAAGGATTACAAACATATCTGCGTTGAAATTGAAGCATCATTTGCTTTTATTGTTGAATCCCATGCAGAAACATTTTTCAAAAATGACCGTAATTTAGTATTTTCTGAATCATTTATAAAAAGATATGAATGATTCTAACAGGCCTAGAGGACAATAAAAAAGGATTACAAACATATCTGCGTTGAAATTGAAGCATCATTTGCTTTTATTGTTGAATCCCATGCAGAAACATTTTTCAAAAATGACAGTAATTTAGTATTTTCTGAATCATTCATAAAAAGATTTGAATGATTCTAACAGGCCTAGAGGACAATAAAAAAGGATTACAAACATATCTGCCTTGAAATTGAAGCATCATTTGCTTTTATTGTTGAATCCCATGCAGAAACATTTTTCAAAAATGACAGTAACTTAGTATTTTCTGAATCATTCATAAAAAGATTTGAATGATTCTAACAGGCCTAGAGGACAATAAAAAAGGATTACAAACATATCTGCCTTGAAATTGAAGCATCATTTGCTTTTTTTGTTGAATCCCATGCAGAAACATTTTTCAAAAATGACAGTAATTTAGTATTTTCTGAATCATTCATAAAAAGATTTGAATGATTCTAACAGGCCTAGAGGACAATAAAAAAGGATTACAAACATATCTGCCTTGAAATTGAAGCATCATTTGCTTTTTTTGTTGAATCCCATGCAGAAACATTTTTCAAAAATGACAGTAATTTAGTATTTTCTGAATCATTTATAAAAAGATTTGAATGATTCTAACAGGCCTAGAGGACAATAAAAAAGGATTACAAACATATCTGCCTTGAAATTGAAGCATCATTTGCTTTTATTGTTGAATCCCATGCAGAAACATTTTTCAAAAATGACAGTAATTTAGTATTTTCTGAATCATTCATAAAAAGATTTGAATGATTCTAACAGGCCTAGAGGACAATAAAAAAGGATTACAAACATATCTGCCTTGAAATTGAAGCATCATTTGCTTTTATTGTTGAATCCCATGCAGAAACATTTTTCAAAAATGACAGTAATTTAGTATTTTCTGAATCATTCATAAAAAGATTTGAATGATTCTAACAGGCCTAGAGGACAATAAAAAAGGATTACAAACATATCTGCCTTGAAATTGAAGCATCATTTGCTTTTATTGTTGAATCCCATGCAGAAACATTTTTCAAAAATGACAGTAACTTAGTATTTTCTGAATCATTCATAAAAAGATTTGAATGATTCTAACAGGCCTAGAGGACAATAAAAAAGGATTACAAACATATCTGCCTTGAAATTGAAGCATCATTTGCTTTTTTTGTTGAATCCCATGCAGAAACATTTTTCAAAAATGACAGTAATTTAGTATTTTCTGAATCATTCATAAAAAGATTTGAATGATTCTAACAGGCCTAGAGGACAATAAAAAAGGATTACAAACATATCTGCCTTGAAATTGAAGCATCATTTGCTTTTTTTGTTGAATCCCATGCAGAAACATTTTTCAAAAATGACAGTAATTTAGTATTTTCTGAATCATTTATAAAAAGATTTGAATGATTCTAACAGGCCTAGAGGACAATAAAAAAGGATTACAAACATATCTGCCTTGAAATTGAAGCATCATTTGCTTTTATTGTTGAATCCCATGCAGAAACATTTTTCAAAAATGACAGTAATTTAGTATTTTCTGAATCATTCATAAAAAGATTTGAATGATTCTAACAGGCCTAGAGGACAATAAAAAAGGATTACAAACATATCTGCCTTGAAATTGAAGCATCATTTGCTTTTTTTGTTGAATCCCATGCAGAAACATTTTTCAAAAATGACAGTAATTTAGTATTTTCTGAATCATTTATAAAAAGATTTGAATGATTCTAACAGGCCTAGAGGACAATAAAAAAGGATTACAAACATATCTGCCTTGAAATTGAAGCATCATTTGCTTTTATTGTTGAATCCCATGCAGAAACATTTTTCAAAAATGACAGTAATTTAGTATTTTCTGAATCATTCATAAAAAGATTTGAATGATTCTAACAGGCCTAGAGGACAATAAAAAAGGATTACAAACATATCTGCCTTGAAATTGAAGCATCATTTGCTTTTTTTGTTGAATCCCATGCAGAAACATTTTTCAAAAATGACCGTAATTTAGTATTTTCTGAATCTTTCATAAAAAGATTTGAATGATTCTAACAGGCCTAGAGGACAATAAAAAAGGATTACAAACATATCTGCGTTGAAATTGAAGCATCATTTGCTTTTATTGTTGAATCCCATGCAGAAACATTTTTCAAAAATGACAGTAATTTAGTATTTTCTGAATCATTCATAAAAAGATTTGAATGATTCTAACAGGCCTAGAGGACAATAAAAAAGGATTACAAACATATCTGCCTTGAAATTGAAGCATCATTTGCTTTTATTGTTGAATCCCATGCAGAAACATTTTTCAAAAATGACAGTAACTTAGTATTTTCTGAATCATTTATAAAAAGATATGAATGATTCTAACAGGCCTAGAGGACAATAAAAAAGGATTACAAACATATCTGCGTTGAAATTGAAGCATCATTTGCTTTTATTGTTGAATCCCATGCAGAAACATTTTTCAAAAATGACAGTAATTTAGTATTTTCTGAATCATTCATAAAAAGATTTGAATGATTCTAACAGGCCTAGAGGACAATAAAAAAGGATTACAAACATATCTGCCTTGAAATTGAAGCATCATTTGCTTTTATTGTTGAATCCCATGCAGAAACATTTTTCAAAAATGACAGTAATTTAGTATTTTCTGAATCATTCATAAAAAGATTTGAATGATTCTAACAGGCCTAGAGGACAATAAAAAAGGATTACAAACATATCTGCCTTGAAATTGAAGCATCATTTGCTTTTTTTGTTGAATCCCATGCAGAAACATTTTTCAAAAATGACAGTAATTTAGTATTTTCTGAATCATTCATAAAAAGATTTGAATGATTCTAACAGGCCTAGAGGACAATAAAAAAGGATTACAAACATATCTGCCTTGAAATTGAAGCATCATTTGCTTTTTTTGTTGAATCCCATGCAGAAACATTTTTCAAAAATGACAGTAATTTAGTATTTTCTGAATCATTTATAAAAAGATTTGAATGATTCTAACAGGCCTAGAGGACAATAAAAAAGGATTACAAACATATCTGCCTTGAAATTGAAGCATCATTTGCTTTTATTGTTGAATCCCATGCAGAAACATTTTTCAAAAATGACAGTAATTTAGTATTTTCTGAATCATTTATAAAAAGATTTGAATGATTCTAACAGGCCTAGAGGACAATAAAAAAGGATTACAAACATATCTGCCTTGAAATTAAAGCATCATTTGCTTTTATTGTTGAATCCCATGCAGAAACATTTTTCAAAAATGACAGTAATTTAGTATTTTCTGAATCATTTATAAAAAGATATGAATGATTCTAACAGGCCTAGAGGACAATAAAAAAGGATTACAAACATATCTGCGTTGAAATTGAAGCATCATTTGCTTTTATTGTTGAATCCCATGCAGAAACATTTTTCAAAAATGACAGTAATTTAGTATTTTCTGAATCATTCATAAAAAGATTTGAATGATTCTAACAGGCCTAGAGGACAATAAAAAAGGATTACAAACATATCTGCCTTGAAATTGAAGCATCATTTGCTTTTTTTGTTGAATCCCATGCAGAAACATTTTTCAAAAATGACAGTAATTTAGTATTTTCTGAATCATTTATAAAAAGATTTGAATGATTCTAACAGGCCTAGAGGACAATAAAAAAGGATTACAAACATATCTGCCTTGAAATTGAAGCATCATTTGCTTTTATTGTTGAATCCCATGCAGAAACATTTTTCAAAAATGACAGTAATTTAGTATTTTCTGAATCATTTATAAAAAGATTTGAATGATTCTAACAGGCCTAGAGGACAATAAAAAAGGATTACAAACATATCTGCCTTGAAATTAAAGCATCATTTGCTTTTATTGTTGAATCCCATGCAGAAACATTTTTCAAAAATGACCGTAATTTAGTATTTTCTGAATCATTTATAAAAAGATATGAATGATTCTAACAGGCCTAGAGGACAATAAAAAAGGATTACAAACATATCTGCGTTGAAATTGAAGCATCATTTGCTTTTATTGTTGAATCCCATGCAGAAACATTTTTCAAAAATGACAGTAATTTAGTATTTTCTGAATCATTCATAAAAAGATTTGAATGATTCTAACAGGCCTAGAGGACAATAAAAAAGGATTACAAACATATCTGCGTTGAAATTGAAGCATCATTTGCTTTTATTGTTGAATCCCATGCAGAAACATTTTTCAAAAATGACAGTAACTTAGTATTTTCTGAATCATTCATAAAAAGATTTGAATGATTCTAACAGGCCTAGAGGACAATAAAAAAGGATTACAAACATATCTGCCTTGAAATTGAAGCATCATTTGCTTTTATTGTTGAATCCCATGCAGAAACATTTTTCAAAAATGACAGTAACTTAGTATTTTCTGAATCATTCATAAAAAGATTTGAATGATTCTAACAGGCCTAGAGGACAATAAAAAAAGATTACAAACATATCTGCCTTGAAATTGAAGCATCATTTGCTTTTATTGTTGAATCCCATGCAGAAACATTTTTCAAAAATGACAGTAACTTAGTATTTTCTGAATCATTCATAAAAAGATTTGAATGATTCTAACAGGCCTAGAGGACAATAAAAAAGGATTACAAACATATCTGCCTTGAAATTGAAGCATCATTTGCTTTTATTGTTGAATCCCATGCAGAAACATTTTTCAAAAATGACAGTAACTTAGTATTTTCTGAATCATTCATAAAAAGATTTGAATGATTCTAACAGGCCTAGAGGACAATAAAAAAGGATTACAAACATATCTGCCTTGAAATTGAAGCATCATTTGCTTTTATTGTTGAATCCCATGCAGAAACATTTTTCAAAAATGACAGTAACTTAGTATTTTCTGAATCATTCATAAAAAGATTTGAATGATTCTAACAGGCCTAGAGGACAATAAAAAAGGATTACAAACATATCTGCGTTGAAATTGAAGCATCATTTGCTTTTATTGTTGAATCCCATGCAGAAACATTTTTCAAAAATGACAGTAATTTAGTATTTTCTGAATCATTCATAAAAAGATTTGAATGATTCTAACAGGCCTAGAGGACAATAAAAAAGGATTACAAACATATCTGCCTTGAAATTGAAGCATCATTTGCTTTTATTGTTGAATCCCATGCAGAAACATTTTTCAAAAATGACAGTAATTTAGTATTTTCTGAATCATTCATAAAAAGATTTGAATGATTCTAACAGGCCTAGAGGACAATAAAAAAGGATTACAAACATATCTGCCTTGAAATTGAAGCATCATTTGCTTTTATTGTTGAATCCCATGCAGAAACATTTTTCAAAAATGACAGTAACTTAGTATTTTCTGAATCATTCATAAAAAGATTTGAATGATTCTAACAGGCCTAGAGGACAATAAAAAAGGATTACAAACATATCTGCCTTGAAATTGAAGCATCATTTGCTTTTTTTGTTGAATCCCATGCAGAAACATTTTTCAAAAATGACAGTAATTTAGTATTTTCTGAATCATTTATAAAAAGATTTGAATGATTCTAACAGGCCTAGAGGACAATAAAAAAGGATTACAAACATATCTGCCTTGAAATTGAAGCATCATTTGCTTTTATTGTTGAATCCCATGCAGAAACATTTTTCAAAAATGACAGTAATTTAGTATTTTCTGAATCATTTATAAAAAGATTTGAATGATTCTAACAGGCCTAGAGGACAATAAAAAAGGATTACAAACATTTCTGCCTTGAAATTGAAGCATCATTTGCTTTTATTGTTGAATCCCATGCAGAAACATTTTTCAAAAATGACAGTAATTTAGTATTTTCTGAATCATTTATAAAAAGATATGAATGATTCTAACAGGCCTAGAGGACAATAAAAAAGGATTACAAACATATCTGCGTTGAAATTGAAGCATCATTTGCTTTTATTGTTGAATCCCATGCAGAAACATTTTTCAAAAATGACAGTAATTTAGTATTTTCTGAATCATTCATAAAAAGATTTGAATGATTCTAACAGGCCTAGAGGACAATAAAAAAGGATTACAAACATATCTGCCTTGAAATTGAAGCATCATTTGCTTTTATTGTTGAATCCCATGCAGAAACATTTTTCAAAAATGACAGTAACTTAGTATTTTCTGAATCATTCATAAAAAGATTTGAATGATTCTAACAGGCCTAGAGGACAATAAAAAAGGATTACAAACATATCTGCCTTGAAATTGAAGCATCATTTGCTTTTATTGTTGAATCCCATGCAGAAACATTTTTCAAAAATGACAGTAATTTAGTATTTTCTGAATCATTCATAAAAAGATTTGAATGATTCTAACAGGCCTAGAGGACAATAAAAAAGGATTACAAACATTTCTGCCTTGAAATTGAAGCATCATTTGCTTTTATTGTTGAATCCCATGCAGAAACATTTTTCAAAAATGACCGTAATTTAGTATTTTCTGAATCATTCATAAAAAGATTTGAATGATTCTAACAGGCCTAGAGGACAATAAAAAAGGATTACAAACATATCTGCCTTGAAATTGAAGCATCATTTGCTTTTATTGTTGAATCCCATGCAGAAACATTTTTCAAAAATGACAGTAACTTAGTATTTTCTGAATCATTCATAAAAAGATTTGAATGATTCTAACAGGCCTAGAGGACAATAAAAAAGGATTACAAACATTTCTGCCTTGAAATTGAAGCATCATTTGCTTTTATTGTTGAATCCCATGCAGAAACATTTTTCAAAAATGACCGTAATTTAGTATTTTCTGAATCATTCATAAAAAGATTTGAATGATTCTAACAGGCCTAGAGGACAATAAAAAAGGATTACAAACATATCTGCCTTGAAATTGAAGCATCATTTGCTTTTATTGTTGAATCCCATGCAGAAACATTTTTCAAAAATGACAGTAACTTAGTATTTTCTGAATCATTCATAAAAAGATTTGAATGATTCTAACAGGCCTAGAGGACAATAAAAAAGGATTACAAACATATCTGCCTTGAAATTGAAGCATCATTTGCTTTTATTGTTGAATCCCATGCAGAAACATTTTTCAAAAATGACAGTAATTTAGTATTTTCTGAATCATTCATAAAAAGATTTGAATGATTCTAACAGGCCTAGAGGACAATAAAAAAGGATTACAAACATATCTGCGTTGAAATTGAAGCATCATTTGCTTTTATTGTTGAATCCCATGCAGAAACATTTTTCAAAAATGACAGTAATTTAGTATTTTCTGAATCATTCATAAAAAGATTTGAATGATTCTAACAGGCCTAGAGGACAATAAAAAAAGATTACAAACATATCTGCGTTGAAATTGAAGCATCATTTGCTTTTATTGTTGAATCCCATGCAGAAACATTTTTCAAAAATGACAGTAATTTAGTATTTTCTGAATCATTCATAAAAAGATTTGAATGATTCTAACAGGCCTAGAGGACAATAAAAAAGGATTACAAACATATCTGCCTTGAAATTGAAGCATCATTTGCTTTTATTGTTGAATCCCATGCAGAAACATTTTTCAAAAATGACAGTAATTTAGTATTTTCTGAATCATTCATAAAAAGATTTGAATGATTCTAACAGGCCTAGAGGACAATAAAAAAGGATTACAAACATTTCTGCCTTGAAATTGAAGCATCATTTGCTTTTATTGTTGAATCCCATGCAGAAACATTTTTCAAAAATGACCGTAATTTAGTATTTTCTGAATCATTCATAAAAAGATTTGAATGATTCTAACAGGCCTAGAGGACAATAAAAAAGGATTACAAACATATCTGCCTTGAAATTGAAGCATCATTTGCTTTTATTGTTGAATCCCATGCAGAAACATTTTTCAAAAATGACAGTAATTTAGTATTTTCTGAATCATTCATAAAAAGATTTGAATGATTCTAACAGGCCTAGAGGACAATAAAAAAGGATTACAAACATATCTGCGTTGAAATTGAAGCATCATTTGCTTTTATTGTTGAATCCCATGCAGAAACATTTTTCAAAAATGACAGTAATTTAGTATTTTCTGAATCATTCATAAAAAGATTTGAATGATTCTAACAGGCCTAGAGGACAATAAAAAAGGATTACAAACATATCTGCCTTGAAATTGAAGCATCATTTGCTTTTATTGTTGAATCCCATGCAGAAACATTTTTCAAAAATGACAGTAACTTAGTATTTTCTGAATCATTCATAAAAAGATTTGAATGATTCTAACAGGCCTAGAGGACAATAAAAAAGGATTACAAACATATCTGCGTTGAAATTGAAGCATCATTTGCTTTTATTGTTGAATCCCATGCAGAAACATTTTTCAAAAATGACAGTAACTTAGTATTTTCTGAATCATTCATAAAAAGATTTGAATGATTCTAACAGGCCTAGAGGACAATAAAAAAGGATTACAAACATATCTGCCTTGAAATTGAAGCATCATTTGCTTTTATTGTTGAATCCCATGCAGAAACATTTTTCAAAAATGACAGTAACTTAGTATTTTCTGAATCATTCATAAAAAGATTTGAATGATTCTAACAGGCCTAGAGGACAATAAAAAAAGATTACAAACATATCTGCCTTGAAATTGAAGCATCATTTGCTTTTATTGTTGAATCCCATGCAGAAACATTTTTCAAAAATGACAGTAACTTAGTATTTTCTGAATCATTCATAAAAAGATTTGAATGATTCTAACAGGCCTAGAGGACAATAAAAAAGGATTACAAACATATCTGCCTTGAAATTGAAGCATCATTTGCTTTTATTGTTGAATCCCATGCAGAAACATTTTTCAAAAATGACAGTAACTTAGTATTTTCTGAATCATTCATAAAAAGATTTGAATGATTCTAACAGGCCTAGAGGACAATAAAAAAGGATTACAAACATATCTGCCTTGAAATTGAAGCATCATTTGCTTTTATTGTTGAATCCCATGCAGAAACATTTTTCAAAAATGACAGTAACTTAGTATTTTCTGAATCATTCATAAAAAGATTTGAATGATTCTAACAGGCCTAGAGGACAATAAAAAAGGATTACAAACATATCTGCGTTGAAATTGAAGCATCATTTGCTTTTATTGTTGAATCCCATGCAGAAACATTTTTCAAAAATGACAGTAATTTAGTATTTTCTGAATCATTCATAAAAAGATTTGAATGATTCTAACAGGCCTAGAGGACAATAAAAAAGGATTACAAACATATCTGCCTTGAAATTGAAGCATCATTTGCTTTTATTGTTGAATCCCATGCAGAAACATTTTTCAAAAATGACAGTAACTTAGTATTTTCTGAATCATTCATAAAAAGATTTGAATGATTCTAACAGGCCTAGAGGACAATAAAAAAGGATTACAAACATATCTGCGTTGAAATTGAAGCATCATTTGCTTTTATTGTTGAATCCCATGCAGAAACATTTTTCAAAAATGACAGTAACTTAGTATTTTCTGAATCATTCATAAAAAGATTTGAATGATTCTAACAGGCCTAGAGGACAATAAAAAAGGATTACAAACATATCTGCCTTGAAATTGAAGCATCATTTGCTTTTATTGTTGAATCCCATGCAGAAACATTTTTCAAAAATGACAGTAACTTAGTATTTTCTGAATCATTCATAAAAAGATTTGAATGATTCTAACAGGCCTAGAGGACAATAAAAAAGGATTACAAACATATCTGCCTTGAAATTGAAGCATCATTTGCTTTTATTGTTGAATCCCATGCAGAAACATTTTTCAAAAATGACAGTAATTTAGTATTTTCTGAATCATTCATAAAAAGATTTGAATGATTCTAACAGGCCTAGAGGACAATAAAAAAAGATTACAAACATATCTGCGTTGAAATTGAAGCATCATTTGCTTTTATTGTTGAATCCCATGCAGAAACATTTTTCAAAAATGACAGTAATTTAGTATTTTCTGAATCATTCATAAAAAGATTTGAATGATTCTAACAGGCCTAGAGGACAATAAAAAAGGATTACAAACATTTCTGCCTTGAAATTGAAGCATCATTTGCTTTTATTGTTGAATCCCATGCAGAAACATTTTTCAAAAATGACAGTAATTTAGTATTTTCTGAATCATTCATAAAAAGATTTGAATGATTCTAACAGGCCTAGAGGACAATAAAAAAGGATTACAAACATTTCTGCCTTGAAATTGAAGCATCATTTGCTTTTATTGTTGAATCCCATGCAGAAACATTTTTCAAAAATGACAGTAACTTAGTATTTTCTGAATCATTCATAAAAAGATTTGAATGATTCTAACAGGCCTAGAGGACAATAAAAAAGGATTACAAACATATCTGCCTTGAAATTGAAGCATCATTTGCTTTTATTGTTGAATCCCATGCAGAAACATTTTTCAAAAATGACAGTAACTTAGTATTTTCTGAATCATTCATAAAAAGATTTGAATGATTCTAACAGGCCTAGAGGACAATAAAAAAGGATTACAAACATATCTGCCTTGAAATTGAAGCATCATTTGCTTTTATTGTTGAATCCCATGCAGAAACATTTTTCAAAAATGACAGTAATTTAGTATTTTCTGAATCATTCATAAAAAGATTTGAATGATTCTAACAGGCCTAGAGGACAATAAAAAAGGATTACAAACATTTCTGCCTTGAAATTGAAGCATCATTTGCTTTTATTGTTGAATCCCATGCAGAAACATTTTTCAAAAATGACCGTAATTTAGTATTTTCTGAATCATTCATAAAAAGATTTGAATGATTCTAACAGGCCTAGAGGACAATAAAAAAGGATTACAAACATATCTGCGTTGAAATTGAAGCATCATTTGCTTTTATTGTTGAATCCCATGCAGAAACATTTTTCAAAAATGACAGTAATTTAGTATTTTCTGAATCATTCATAAAAAGATTTGAATGATTCTAACAGGCCTAGAGGACAATAAAAAAGGATTACAAACATATCTGCGTTGAAATTGAAGCATCATTTGCTTTTATTGTTGAATCCCATGCAGAAACATTTTTCAAAAATGACAGTAATTTAGTATTTTCTGAATCATTCATAAAAAGATTTGAATGATTCTAACAGGCCTAGAGGACAATAAAAAAGGATTACAAACATATCTGCGTTGAAATTGAAGCATCATTTGCTTTTATTGTTGAATCCCATGCAGAAACATTTTTCAAAAATGACAGTAATTTAGTATTTTCTGAATCATTCATAAAAAGATTTGAATGATTCTAACAGGCCTAGAGGACAATAAAAAAGGATTACAAACATTTCTGCCTTGAAATTGAAGCATCATTTGCTTTTATTGTTGAATCCCATGCAGAAACATTTTTCAAAAATGACAGTAATTTAGTATTTTCTGAATCATTCATAAAAAGATTTGAATGATTCTAACAGGCCTAGAGGACAATAAAAAAGGATTACAAACATTTCTGCCTTGAAATTAAAGCATCATTTGCTTTTATTGTTGAATCCCATGCAGAAACATTTTTCAAAAATGACCGTAATTTAGTATTTTCTGAATCATTCATAAAAAGATTTGAATGATTCTAACAGGCCTAGAGGACAATAAAAAAGGATTACAAACATTTCTGCCTTGAAATTGAAGCATCATTTGCTTTTATTGTTGAATCCCATGCAGAAACATTTTTCAAAAATGACAGTAATTTAGTATTTTCTGAATCATTCTTAAAAAGATTTGAATGATTCTAACAGGCCTAGAGGACAATAAAAAAGGATTACAAAAATATCTGCCTTGAAATTGAAGCATCATTTGCTTTTATTGTTGAATCCCATGCAGAAACATTTTTCAAAAATGACAGTAATTTAGTATTTTCTGAATCATTTATAAAAAGATTTGAATGATTCTAACAGGCCTAGAGGACAATAAAAAAGGATTACAAAAATATCTGCCTTGAAATTGAAGCATCATTTGCTTTTATTGTTGAATCCCATGCAGAAACATTTTTCAAAAATGACAGTAATTTAGTATTTTCTGAATCATTTATAAAAAGATTTGAATGATTCTAACAGGCCTAGAGGACAATAAAAAAGGATTACAAACATATCTGCGTTGAAATTGAAGCATCATTTGCTTTTATTGTTGAATCCCATGCAGAAACATTTTTCAAAAATGACCGTAATTTAGTATTTTCTGAATCATTCATAAAAAGATTTGAATGATTCTAACAGGCCTAGAGGACAATAAAAAAGGATTACAAACATTTCTGCCTTGAAATTGAAGCATCATTTGCTTTTATTGTTGAATCCCATGCAGAAACATTTTTCAAAAATGACAGTAATTTAGTATTTTCTGAATCATTTATAAAAAGATTTGAATGATTCTAACAGGCCTAGAGGACAATAAAAAAGGATTACAAACATATCTGCGTTGAAATTGAAGCATCATTTGCTTTTATTGTTGAATCCCATGCAGAAACATTTTTCAAAAATGACCGTAATTTAGTATTTTCTGAATCATTCATAAAAAGATTTGAATGATTCTAACAGGCCTAGAGGACAATAAAAAAGGATTACAAACATTTCTGCCTTGAAATTGAAGCATCATTTGCTTTTATTGTTGAATCCCATGCAGAAACATTTTTCAAAAATGACAGTAATTTAGTATTTTCTGAATCATTTATAAAAAGATTTGAATGATTCTAACAGGCCTAGAGGACAATAAAAAAGGATTACAAACATATCTGCGTTGAAATTGAAGCATCATTTGCTTTTATTGTTGAATCCCATGCAGAAACATTTTTCAAAAATGACAGTAATTTAGTATTTTCTGAATCATTTATAAAAAGATTTGAATGATTCTAACAGGCCTAGAGGACAATAAAAAAGGATTACAAACATATCTGCCTTGAAATTGAAGCATCATTTGCTTTTATTGTTGAATCCCATGCAGAAACATTTTTCAAAAATGACAGTAATTTAGTATTTTCTGAATCATTCATAAAAAGATTTGAATGATTCTAACAGGCCTAGAGGACAATAAAAAAGGATTACAAACATATCTGCCTTGAAATTGAAGCATCATTTGCTTTTATTGTTGAATCCCATGCAGAAACATTTTTCAAAAATGACAGTAATTTAGTATTTTCTGAATCATTCATAAAAAGATTTGAATGATTCTAACAGGCCTAGAGGACAATAAAAAAGGATTACAAACATATCTGCCTTGAAATTGAAGCATCATTTGCTTTTATTGTTGAATCCCATGCAGAAACATTTTTCAAAAATGACAGTAATTTAGTATTTTCTGAATCATTTATAAAAAGATTTGAATGATTCTAACAGGCCTAGAGGACAATAAAAAAGGATTACAAAAATATCTGCCTTGAAATTGAAGCATCATTTGCTTTTATTGTTGAATCCCATGCAGAAACATTTTTCAAAAATGACAGTAATTTAGTATTTTCTGAATCATTTATAAAAAGATTTGAATGATTCTAACAGGCCTAGAGGACAATAAAAAAGGATTACAAACATATATGCGTTGAAATTGAAGCATCATTTGCTTTTATTGTTGAATCCCATGCAGAAACATTTTTCAAAAATGACCGTAATTTAGTATTTTCTGAATCATTCATAAAAAGATTTGAATGATTCTAACAGGCCTAGAGGACAATAAAAAAGGATTACAAACATTTCTGCCTTGAAATTGAAGCATCATTTGCTTTTATTGTTGAATCCCATGCAGAAACATTTTTCAAAAATGACAGTAATTTAGTATTTTCTGAATCATTCATAAAAAGATTTGAATGATTCTAACAGGCCTAGAGGACAATAAAAAAGGATAAAAAACATATCTGCCTTGAAATTGAACCATCATTTGCTTTCATTGTTGAATCCCATGCAGAAACATTTTTCAAAAATGATAGTAATTTAGTATTTTTTGAATCATTCATAAAAAGAAATGAATGATTCTAACAGGCCTTGAGGACAATAAAAAAGGGTAACAAACATATCTGCGTTTAAGTTAGTGCATCATTTGCTTTCATTGTTGAATCCCATGCAGAAACATTTTTCAAAAATGATAGTAATTTAGTATTTTTTGAATCATTCATAAAAAGAAATGAATGATTCTAACAGGCCTTGAGGACAATAAAAAAGGGTAACAAACATATCTGCGTTTAAGTTAGTGCATCATTTGCTTTCATTGTTGAATCCCATGCAGAAACATTTTTCAAAAATGATAGTAATTTAGTATTTTTTGAATCATTCATAAAAAGAAATGAATGATTCTAACAGGCCTTGAGGACAATAAAAAAGGGTAACAAACATATCTGCGTTTAAGTTAGTGCATCATTTGCTTTCATTGTTGAATCCCATGCAGAAACATTTTTCAAAAATGATAGTAATTTAGTATTTTTTGAATCATTCATAAAAAGAAATGAATGATTCTAACAGGCCTAGAGGACAATAAAAAAGGGTAACAAACATATCTGCGTTTAAGTTAGTGCATCATTTGCTTTCATTGTTGAATCCCATGCAGAAACATTTTTCAAAAATGATAGTAATTTAGTATTTTTTGAATCATTCATAAAAAGAAATGAATGATTCTAACAGGCCTTGAGGACAATAAAAAAGGGTAACAAACATATCTGCGTTTAAGTTAGTGCATCATTTGCTTTCATTGTTGAATCCCATGCAGAAACATTTTTCAAAAATGATAGTAATTTAGTATTTTTTGAATCATTCATAAAAAGAAATGAATGATTCTAACAGGCCTTGAGGACAATAAAAAAGGGTAACAAACATATCTGCGTTTAAGTTAGTGCATCATTTGCTTTCATTGTTGAATCCCATGCAGAAACATTTTTCAAAAATGATAGTAATTTAGTATTTTTTGAATCATTCATAAAAAGAAATGAATGATTCTAACAGGCCTTGAGGACAATAAAAAAGGGTAACAAACATATCTGCGTTTAAGTTAGTGCATCATTTGCTTTCATTGTTGAATCCCATGCAGAAACATTTTTCAAAAATGATAGTAATTTAGTATTTTTTGAATCATTCATAAAAAGAAATGAATGATTCTAACAGGCCTAGAGGACAATAAAAAAGGGTAACAAACATATCTGCGTTTAAATTAGTGCATCATTTGCTTTCATTGTTGAATCCCATGCAGAAACATTTTTCAAAAATGATAGTAATTTAGTATTTTTTGAATCATTCCTAAAAAGAAATGAATGATTCTAACAGGCCTTGAGGACAATAAAAAAGGGTAACAAACATATCTGCGTTTAAATTAGTGCATCATTTGCTTTCATTGTTGAATTCCATGCAGAAACATTTTTCAAAAATGACAGTAATTTAGTATTTTTTGAATCATTCATAAAAAGAAATGAATGACTCTAACAGGCCTAGAGGACAATAAAAAAGGGTAACAAACATATCTGCGTTTAAATTAGTGCATCATTTGCTTTCATTGTTGAATCCCATGCAGAAACATTTTTCAAAAATGATAGTAATTTAGTATTTTTTGAATCATTCATAAAAAGAAATGAATGATTCTAACAGGCCTTGAGGACAATAAAAAAGGGTAACAAACATATCTGCGTTTAAGTTAGTGCATCATTTGCTTTCATTGTTGAATCCCATGCAGAAACATTTTTCAAAAATGATAGTATTTTAGTATTTTTTGAATCATTCATAAAAAGAAATGAATGACTCTAACAGGCCTAGAGGACAATAAAAAAGGGTAACAAACATATCTGCGTTTAAATTAGTGCATCATTTGCTTTCATTGTTGAATTCCATGCAGAAACATTTTTCAAAAATGACAGTAATTTAGTATTTTTTGAATCATTCCTAAAAAGAAATGAATGACTCTAACAGGCCTTGAGGACAATAAAAAAGGGTAACAAACATATCTGCGTTTAAATTAGTGCATCATTTGCTTTCATTGTTGAATCCCATGCAGAAACATTTTTCAAAAATGATAGTAATTTAGTATTTTTTGAATCATTCATAAAAAGAAATGAATGATTCTAACAGGCCTTGAGGACAATAAAAAAGGGTAACAAACATATCTGCGTTTAAGTTAGTGCATCATTTGCTTTCATTGTTGAATCCCATGCAGAAACATTTTTCGAAAATGACAGTAATTTAGTATTTTTTGAATCATTCATAAAAAGAAATGAATGACTCTAACAGGCCTAGAGGACAATAAAAAAGGGTAACAAACATATCTGCGTTTAAATTAGTGCGTCAATTGCTTTCATTGTTGAATCCCATGCAGAAACATTTTTCAAAAATGATAGTAATTTAGTATTTTTTGAATCATTCATAAAAAGAAATGAATGACTCTAACAGGCCTAGAGGACAATAAAAAAGGGTAACAAACATATCTGCGTTTAAATTAGTGCATCATTTGCTTTCATTGTTGAATCCCATGCAGAAACATTTTTCAAAAATGACAGTAATTTAGTATTTTTTGAATCATTCATAAAAAGAAATGAATGACTCTAACAGGCCTAGAGGACAATAAAAAAGGGTAACAAACATATCTGCGTTTAAATTAGTGCATCATTTGCTTTCATTGTTGAATCCCATGCAGAAACATTTTTCAAAAATGACAGTAATTTAGTATTTTTTGAATCATTCATAAAAAGAAATGAATGACTCTAACAGGCCTAGAGGACAATAAAAAAGGGTAACAAACATATCTGCGTTTAAGTTAGTGCATCATTTGCTTTCATTGTTGAATCCCATGCAGAAACATTTTTCAAAAATGACAGTAATTTAGTATTTTTTGAATCATTCCTAAAAAGAAATGAATGACTCTAACAGGCCTTGAGGACAATAAAAAAGGGTAACAAACATATCTGCGTTTAAATTAGTGCATCATTTGCTTTCATTGTTGAATCCCATGCAGAAACATTTTTCAAAAATGACAGTAATTTAGTATTTTTTGAATCATTCATAAAAAGAAATGAATGACTCTAACAGGCCTAGAGGACAATAAAAAAGGGTAACAAACATATCTGCGTTTAAGTTAGTGCATCATTTGCTTTCATTGTTGAATCCCATGCAGAAACATTTTTCAAAAATGACAGTAATTTAGTATTTTTTGAATCATTCCTAAAAAGAAATGAATGACTCTAACAGGCCTTGAGGACAATAAAAAAGGGTAACAAACATATCTGCGTTTAAATTAGTGCATCATTTGCTTTCATTGTTGAATCCCATGCAGAAACATTTTTCAAAAATGATAGTAATTTAGTATTTTTTGAATCATTCATAAAAAGAAATGAATGATTCTAACAGGCCTTGAGGACAATAAAAAAGGGTAACAAACATATCTGCGTTTAAATTAGTGCATCATTTGCTTTCATTGTTGAATCCCATGCAGAAACATTTTTCAAAAATGATAGTAATTTAGTATTTTTTGAATCATTCATAAAAAGAAATGAATGATTCTAACAGGCCTAGAGGACAATAAAAAAGGGTAACAAACATATCTGCGTTTAAATTAGTGCATCATTTGCTTTCATTGTTGAATCCCATGCAGAAACATTTTTCAAAAATGATAGTAATTTAGTATTTTTTGAATCATTCCTAAAAAGAAATGAATGATTCTAACAGGCCTTGAGGACAATAAAAAAGGGTAACAAACATATCTGCGTTTAAATTAGTGCATCATTTGCTTTCATTGTTGAATTCCATGCAGAAACATTTTTCAAAAATGACAGTAATTTAGTATTTTTTGAATCATTCATAAAAAGAAATGAATGACTCTAACAGGCCTAGAGGACAATAAAAAAGGGTAACAAACATATCTGCGTTTAAATTAGTGCATCATTTGCTTTCATTGTTGAATCCCATGCAGAAACATTTTTCAAAAATGATAGTAATTTAGTATTTTTTGAATCATTCATAAAAAGAAATGAATGATTCTAACAGGCCTTGAGGACAATAAAAAAGGGTAACAAACATATCTGCGTTTAAGTTAGTGCATCATTTGCTTTCATTGTTGAATCCCATGCAGAAACATTTTTCAAAAATGATAGTATTTTAGTATTTTTTGAATCATTCATAAAAAGAAATGAATGACTCTAACAGGCCTAGAGGACAATAAAAAAGGGTAACAAACATATCTGCGTTTAAATTAGTGCATCATTTGCTTTCATTGTTGAATCCCATGCAGAAACATTTTTCAAAAATGATAGTAATTTAGTATTTTTTGAATCATTCATAAAAAGAAATGAATGATTCTAACAGGCCTTGAGGACAATAAAAAAGGGTAACAAACATATCTGCGTTTAAGTTAGTGCATCATTTGCTTTCATTGTTGAATCCCATGCAGAAACATTTTTCGAAAATGACAGTAATTTAGTATTTTTTGAATCATTCATAAAAAGAAATGAATGACTCTAACAGGCCTAGAGGACAATAAAAAAGGGTAACAAACATATCTGCGTTTAAATTAGTGCGTCATTTGCTTTCATTGTTGAATCCCATGCAGAAACATTTTTCAAAAATGATAGTAATTTAGTATTTTTTGAATCATTCCTAAAAAGAAATGAATGACTCTAACAGGCCTAGAGGACAATAAAAAAGGGTAACAAACATATCTGCGTTTAAATTAGTGCATCATTTGCTTTCATTGTTGAATCCCATGCAGAAACATTTTTCAAAAATGACAGTAATTTAGTATTTTTTGAATCATTCATAAAAAGAAATGAATGACTCTAACAGGCCTAGAGGACAATAAAAAAGGGTAACAAACATATCTGCGTTTAAATTAGTGCATCATTTGCTTTCATTGTTGAATCCCATGCAGAAACATTTTTCAAAAATGACAGTAATTTAGTATTTTTTGAATCATTCATAAAAAGAAATGAATGACTCTAACAGGCCTAGAGGACAATAAAAAAGGGTAACAAACATATCTGCGTTTAAGTTAGTGCATCATTTGCTTTCATTGTTGAATCCCATGCAGAAACATTTTTCAAAAATGACAGTAATTTAGTATTTTTTGAATCATTCC
This sequence comes from Panagrolaimus superbus, assembly GCA_964035985.1. Taxonomy (NCBI): domain Eukaryota; kingdom Metazoa; phylum Nematoda; class Chromadorea; order Rhabditida; family Panagrolaimidae; genus Panagrolaimus; species Panagrolaimus superbus. Next base: position 14,458,898 of record OZ038359.1, read on the forward strand.
TAAAAAGAAATGAATGACTCTAACAGGCCTTGAGGACAATAAAAAAGGGTAACAAACATATCTGCGTTTAAATTAGTGCATCATTTGCTTTCATTGTTGAATCCCATGCAGAAACATTTTTCAAAAATGATAGTAATTTAGTATTTTTTGAATCATTCATAAAAAGAAATGAATGATTCTAACAGGCCTTGAGGACAATAAAAAAGGGTAACAAACATATCTGCGTTTAAATTAGTGCATCATTTGCTTTCATTGTTGAATCCCATGCAGAAACATTTTTCAAAAATGATAGTAATTTAGTATTTTTTGAATCATTCATAAAAAGAAATGAATGATTCTAACAGGCCTAGAGGACAATAAAAAAGGGTAACAAACATATCTGCGTTTAAATTAGTGCATCATTTGCTTTCATTGTTGAATCCCATGCAGAAACATTTTTCAAAAATGATAGTAATTTAGTATTTTTTGAATCATTCCTAAAAAGAAATGAATGACTCTAACAGGCCTTGAGGACAATAAAAAAGGGTAACAAACATATCTGCGTTTAAATTAGTGCATCATTTGCTTTCATTGTTGAATCCCATGCAGAAACATTTTTCAAAAATGATAGTAATTTAGTATTTTTTGAATCATTCATAAAAAGAAATGAATGATTCTAACAGGCCTAGAGGACAATAAAAAAGGGTAACAAACATATCTGCGTTTAAATTAGTGCATCATTTGCTTTCATTGTTGAATCCCATGCAGAAACATTTTTCAAAAATGATAGTAATTTAGTATTTTTTGAATCATTCATAAAAAGAAATGAATGATTCTAACAGGCCTTGAGGACAATAAAAAAGGGTAACAAACATATCTGCGTTTAAGTTAGTGCATCATTTGCTTTCATTGTTGAATCCCATGCAGAAACATTTTTCGAAAATGACAGTAATTTAGTATTTTTTGAATCATTCATAAAAAGAAATGAATGACTCTAACAGGCCTAGAGGACAATAAAAAAGGGTAACAAACATATCTGCGTTTAAATTAGTGCATCATTTGCTTTCATTGTTGAATCCCATGCAGAAACATTTTTCAAAAATGATAGTAATTTAGTATTTTTTGAATCATTCCTAAAAAGAAATGAATGACTCTAACAGGCCTAGAGGACAATAAAAAAGGGTAACAAACATATCTGCGTTTAAATTAGTGCATCATTTGCTTTCATTGTTGAATCCCATGCAGAAACATTTTTCAAAAATGACAGTCATTTAGTATTTTTTGAATCATTCATAAAAAGAAATGAATGATTCTAACAGGCCTTGAGGACAATAAAAAAGGGTAACAAACATATCTGCGTTTAAGTTAGTGCATCATTTGCTTTCATTGTTGAATCCCATGCAGAAACATTTTTCAAAAATGACAGTAATTTAGTATTTTTTGAATCATTCATAAAAAGAAATGAATGACTCTAACAGGCCTAGAGGACAATAAAAAAGGGTAACAAACATATCTGCGTTAAAAATAGTGCACCATTTGCTTTCATTGTTGAATCCCATGCAGAAACATTTTTCAAAAATGACAGTAATTTAGTATTTTTTGAATCATTCCTAAAAAGAAATGAATGACTCTAACAGGCCTAGAGGACAATAAAAAAGGGTAACAAACATATCTGCGTTTAAATTAGTGCATCATTTGCTTTCATTGTTGAATCCAATGCAGAAACATTTTTCAAAAATGATAGTAATTTAGTATTTTTTGAATCATTCATAAAAAGAAATGAATGATTCTAACAGGCCTTGAGGACAATAAAAAAGGGTAACAAACATATCTGCGTTTAAGTTAGTGCATCATTTGCTTTCATTGTTGAATTCCATGCAGAAACATTTTTCAAAAATGACAGTAATTTAGTATTTTTTGAATCATTCATAAAAAGAAATGAATGACTCTAACAGGCCTAGAGGACAATAAAAAAGGGTAACAAACATATCTGCGTTTAAATTAGTGCATCATTTGCTTTCATTGTTGAATCCCATGCAGAAACATTTTTCAAAAATGACAGTAATTTAGTATTTTTCGAATCATTCATAAAAAGAAATGAATGATTCTAACAGGCCTTGAGGACAATAAAAAAGGGTAACAAACATATCTGCGTTTAAGTTAGTGCATCATTTGCTTTCATTGTTGAATCCCATGCAGAAACATTTTTCAAAAATGACAGTAATTTAGTATTTTTCGAATCATTCATAAAAAGAAATGAATGATTCTAACAGGCCTTGAGGACAATAAAAAAGGGTAACAAACATATCTGCGTTTAAGTTAGTGCATCATTTGCTTTCATTGTTGAATCCCATGCAGAAACATTTTTCAAAAATGACAGTAATTTAGTATTTTTCGAATCATTCATAAAAAGAAATGAATGACTCTAACAGGCCTAGAGGACAATAAAAAAGGGTAACAAACATATCTGCGTTTAAATTAGTGCATCATTTGCTTTCATTGTTGAATCCCATGCAGAAACATTTTTCAAAAATGACAGTAATTTAGTATTTTTCGAATCATTCATAAAAAGAAATGAATGATTCTAACAGGCCTAGAGGACAATAAAAAAGGGTAACAAACATATCTGCGTTTAAATTAGTACATCATTTGCTTTCATTGTTAAATCCCATGCAGAAACATTTTTCAAAAATGACAGTAATTTAGTATTTTTCGAATCATTCATAAAAAGAAATGAATGATTCTAACAGGCCTAGAGGACAATAAAAAAGGGTAACAAACATATCTGCGTTTAAGTTAGTGCATCATTTGCTTTCATTGTTGAATCCCATGCAGAAACATTTTTCAAAAATGACAGTAATTTAGTATTTTTCGAATCATTCATAAAAAGAAATGAATGATTCTAACAGGCCTTGAGGACAATAAAAAAGGGTAACAAACATATCTGCGTTTAAGTTAGTGCATCATTTGCTTTCATTGTTGAATCCCATGCAGAAACATTTTTCAAAAATGACAGTAATTTAGTATTTTTCGAATCATTCATAAAAAGAAATGAATGACTCTAACAGGCCTAGAGGACAATAAAAAAGGGTAACAAACATATCTGCGTTTAAATTAGTGCATCATTTGCTTTCATTGTTGAATCCCATGCAGAAACATTTTTCAAAAATGACAGTAATTTAGTATTTTTCGAATCATTCATAAAAAGAAATGAATGATTCTAACAGGCCTAGAGGACAATAAAAAAGGGTAACAAACATATCTGCGTTTAAATTAGTACATCATTTGCTTTCATTGTTAAATCCCATGCAGAAACATTTTTCAAAAATGACAGTAATTTAGTATTTTTCGAATCATTCATAAAAAGAAATGAATGATTCTAACAGGCCTAGAGGACAATAAAAAAGGGTAACAAACATATCTGCGTTTAAGTTAGTGCATCATTTGCTTTCATTGTTGAATCCCATGCAGAAACATTTTTCAAAAATGACAGTAATTTAGTATTTTTCGAATCATTCATAAAAAGAAATGAATGATTCTAACAGGCCTTGAGGACAATAAAAAAGGGTAACAAACATATCTGCGTTTAAGTTAGTGCATCATTTGCTTTCATTGTTGAATCCCATGCAGAAACATTTTTCAAAAATGACAGTAATTTAGTATTTTTCGAATCATTCATAAAAAGAAATGAATGACTCTAACAGGCCTAGAGGACAATAAAAAAGGGTAACAAACATATCTGCGTTTAAATTAGTGCATCATTTGCTTTCATTGTTGAATCCCATGCAGAAACATTTTTCAAAAATGACAGTAATTTAGTATTTTTCGAATCATTCATAAAAAGAAATGAATGATTCTAACAGGCCTAGAGGACAATAAAAAAGGGTAACAAACATATCTGCGTTTAAATTAGTACATCATTTGCTTTCATTGTTAAATCCCATGCAGAAACATTTTTCAAAAATGACAGTAATTTAGTATTTTTCGAATCATTCATAAAAAGAAATGAATGATTCTAACAGGCCTAGAGGACAATAAAAAAGGGTAACAAACATATCTGCGTTTAAATTAGTGCATCATTTGCTTTCATTGTTGAATCCCATGCAAAAACATTTTTCAAAAATGACAGTAATTTAGTATTTTTCGAATCATTCATAAAAAGAAATGAATGATTCTAACAGGCCTTGAGGACAATAAAAAAGGGTAACAAACATATCTGCGTTTAAATTAGTGCATCATTTGCTTTCATTGTTGAATCCCATGCAGAAACATTTTTCAAAAATGACAGTAATTTAGTATTTTTCGAATCATTCATAAAAAGAAATGAATGATTCTAACAGGCCTAGAGGACAATAAAAAAGGGTAACAAACATATCTGCGTTTAAATTAGTACATCATTTGCTTTCATTGTTAAATCCCATGCAGAAACATTTTTCAAAAATGACAGTAATTTAGTATTTTTCGAATCATTCATAAAAAGAAATGAATGATTCTAACAGGCCTAGAGGACAATAAAAAAGGGTAACAAACATATCTGCGTTTAAGTTAGTGCATCATTTGCTTTCATTGTTGAATCCCATGCAGAAACATTTTTCAAAAATGACAGTAATTTAGTATTTTTCGAATCATTCATAAAAAGAAATGAATGATTCTAACAGGCCTTGAGGACAATAAAAAAGGGTAACAAACATATCTGCGTTTAAGTTAGTGCATCATTTGCTTTCATTGTTGAATCCCATGCAGAAACATTTTTCAAAAATGACAGTAATTTAGTATTTTTCGAATCATTCATAAAAAGAAATGAATGATTCTAACAGGCCTTGAGGACAATAAAAAAGGGTAACAAACATATCTGCGTTTAAGTTAGTGCATCATTTGCTTTCATTGTTGAATCCCATGCAGAAACATTTTTCAAAAATGACAGTAATTTAGTATTTTTCGAATCATTCATAAAAAGAAATGAATGACTCTAACAGGCCTAGAGGACAATAAAAAAGGGTAACAAACATATCTGCGTTTAAATTAGTGCATCATTTGCTTTCATTGTTGAATCCCATGCAGAAACATTTTTCAAAAATGACAGTAATTTAGTATTTTTCGAATCATTCATAAAAAGAAATGAATGATTCTAACAGGCCTAGAGGACAATAAAAAAGGGTAACAAACATATCTGCGTTTAAATTAGTACATCATTTGCTTTCATTGTTAAATCCCATGCAGAAACATTTTTCAAAAATGACAGTAATTTAGTATTTTTCGAATCATTCATAAAAAGAAATGAATGATTCTAACAGGCCTAGAGGACAATAAAAAAGGGTAACAAACATATCTGCGTTTAAGTTAGTGCATCATTTGCTTTCATTGTTGAATCCCATGCAGAAACATTTTTCAAAAATGACAGTAATTTAGTATTTTTCGAATCATTCATAAAAAGAAATGAATGATTCTAACAGGCCTTGAGGACAATAAAAAAGGGTAACAAACATATCTGCGTTTAAGTTAGTGCATCATTTGCTTTCATTGTTGAATCCCATGCAGAAACATTTTTCAAAAATGACAGTAATTTAGTATTTTTCGAATCATTCATAAAAAGAAATGAATGACTCTAACAGGCCTAGAGGACAATAAAAAAGGGTAACAAACATATCTGCGTTTAAATTAGTGCATCATTTGCTTTCATTGTTGAATCCCATGCAGAAACATTTTTCAAAAATGACAGTAATTTAGTATTTTTCGAATCATTCATAAAAAGAAATGAATGATTCTAACAGGCCTAGAGGACAATAAAAAAGGGTAACAAACATATCTGCGTTTAAATTAGTACATCATTTGCTTTCATTGTTAAATCCCATGCAGAAACATTTTTCAAAAATGACAGTAATTTAGTATTTTTCGAATCATTCATAAAAAGAAATGAATGATTCTAACAGGCCTAGAGGACAATAAAAAAGGGTAACAAACATATCTGCGTTTAAGTTAGTGCATCATTTGCTTTCATTGTTGAATCCCATGCAGAAACATTTTTCAAAAATGACAGTAATTTAGTATTTTTCGAATCATTCATAAAAAGAAATGAATGATTCTAACAGGCCTTGAGGACAATAAAAAAGGGTAACAAACATATCTGCGTTTAAGTTAGTGCATCATTTGCTTTCATTGTTGAATCCCATGCAGAAACATTTTTCAAAAATGACAGTAATTTAGTATTTTTCGAATCATTCATAAAAAGAAATGAATGACTCTAACAGGCCTAGAGGACAATAAAAAAGGGTAACAAACATATCTGCGTTTAAATTAGTGCATCATTTGCTTTCATTGTTGAATCCCATGCAGAAACATTTTTCAAAAATGACAGTAATTTAGTATTTTTCGAATCATTCATAAAAAGAAATGAATGATTCTAACAGGCCTAGAGGACAATAAAAAAGGGTAACAAACATATCTGCGTTTAAATTAGTACATCATTTGCTTTCATTGTTAAATCCCATGCAGAAACATTTTTCAAAAATGACAGTAATTTAGTATTTTTCGAATCATTCATAAAAAGAAATGAATGATTCTAACAGGCCTAGAGGACAATAAAAAAGGGTAACAAACATATCTGCGTTTAAATTAGTGCATCATTTGCTTTCATTGTTGAATCCCATGCAAAAACATTTTTCAAAAATGACAGTAATTTAGTATTTTTCGAATCATTCATAAAAAGAAATGAATGATTCTAACAGGCCTTGAGGACAATAAAAAAGGGTAACAAACATATCTGCGTTTAAATTAGTGCATCATTTGCTTTCATTGTTGAATCCCATGCAGAAACATTTTTCAAAAATGACAGTAATTTAGTATTTTTCGAATCATTCATAAAAAGAAATGAATGACTCTAACAGGCCTAGAGGACAATAAAAAAGGGTAACAAACATATCTGCGTTTAAATTAGTGCATCATTTGCTTTCATTGTTGAATCCCATGCAGAAACATTTTTCAAAAATGACAGTAATTTAGTATTTTTTGAATCATTCATAAAAAGAAATGAATGACTCTAACAGGCCTAGAGGACAATAAAAAAGGGTAACAAACATATCTGCGTTTAAATTAATGCATCAATTGCTTTCATTGTTGAATCCCATGCAGAAACATTTTTCAAAAATGACAGTAATTTAGTATTTTTCGAATCAATCATAAAAAGAAATGAATGACTCTAACAGGCCTAGAGGACAATAAAAAAGGGTAACAAACATATCTGCGTTTAAGTTAGTGCATCATTTGCTTTCATTGTTGAATCCCATGCAGAAACATTTTTCAAAAATGACAGTAATTTAGTATTTTTTGAATCATTCATAAAAAGAAATGAATGACTCTAACAGGCCTAGAGGACAATAAAAAAGGGTAACAAACATATCTGCGTTTAAGTTAGTGCATCATTTGCTTTCATTGTTGAATCCCATGCAGAAACATTTTTCAAAAATGACAGTAATTTAGTATTTTTCGAATCATTCATAAAAAGAAATGAATGACTCTAACAGGCCTAGAGGACAATAAAAAAGGGTAACAAACATATCTGCGTTTAAATTAGTGCATCATTTGCTTTCATTGTTGAATCCCATGCAGAAACATTTTTCAAAAATGACAGTAATTTAGTATTTTTCGAATCAATCATAAAAAGAAATGAATGACTCTAACAGGCCTAGAGGACAATAAAAAAGGGTAACAAACATATCTGCGTTTAAATTAATGCATCAATTGCTTTCATTGTTGAATCCCATGCAGAAACATTTTTCAAAAATGACAGTAATTTAGTATTTTTCGAATCATTCATAAAAAGAAATGAATGACTCTAACAGGCCTAGAGGACAATAAAAAAGGGTAACAAACATATCTGCGTTTAAATTAATGCATCAATTGCTTTCATTGTTGAATCCCATGCAGAAACATTTTTCAAAAATGACAGTAATTTAGTATTTTTCGAATCAATCATAAAAAGAAATGAATGACTCTAACAGGCCTAGAGGACAATAAAAAAGGGTAACAAACATATCTGCGTTTAAGTTAGTGCATCATTTGCTTTCATTGTTGAATCCCATGCAGAAACATTTTTCAAAAATGACAGTAATTTAGTATTTTTTGAATCATTCATAAAAAGAAATGAATGACTCTAACAGGCCTAGAGGACAATAAAAAAGGGTAACAAACATATCTGCGTTTAAGTTAGTGCATCATTTGCTTTCATTGTTGAATCCCATGCAGAAACATTTTTCAAAAATGACAGTAATTTAGTATTTTTCGAATCATTCATAAAAAGAAATGAATGACTCTAACAGGCCTAGAGGACAATAAAAAAGGGTAACAAACATATCTGCGTTTAAGTTAGTGCATCATTTGCTTTCATTGTTGAATCCCATGCAGAAACATTTTTCAAAAATGACAGTAATTTAGTATTTTTCGAATCATTCATAAAAAGAAATGAATGACTCTAACAGGCCTAGAGGACAATAAAAAAGGGTAACAAACATATCTGCGTTTAAATTAATGCATCAATTGCTTTCATTGTTGAATCCCATGCAGAAACATTTTTCAAAAATGACAGTAATTTAGTATTTTTTGAATCATTCATAAAAAGAAATGAATGACTCTAACAGGCCTAGAGGACAATAAAAAAGGGTAACAAACATATCTGCGTTTAAGATAGTGCATCATTTGCTTTCATTGTTGAATCCCATGCAGAAACATTTTTCAAAAATGACAGTAATTTAGTATTTTTCGAATCATTCATAAAAAGAAATGAATGACTCTAACAGGCCTAGAGGACAATAAAAAAGGGTAACAAACATATCTGCGTTTAAGTTAGTGCATCATTTGCTTTCATTGTTGAATCCCATGCAGAAACATTTTTTAAAAATGACAGTAATTTAGTATTTTTCGAATCATTCATAAAAAGAAATGAATGACTCTAACAGGCCTAGAGGACAATAAAAAAGGGTAACAAACATATCTGCGTTTAAGTTAGTGCATCATTTGCTTTCATTGTTGAATCCCATGCAGAAACATTTTTCAAAAATGACAGTAATTTAGTATTTTTCGAATCAATCATAAAAAGAAATGAATGACTCTAACAGGCCTAGAGGACAATAAAAAAGGGTAACAAACATATCTGCGTTTAAGTTAGTGCATCATTTGCTTTCATTGTTGAATCCCATGCAGAAACATTTTTCAAAAATGACAGTAATTTAGTATTTTTTGAATCATTCATAAAAAGAAATGAATGACTCTAACAGGCCTAGAGGACAATAAAAAAGGGTAACAAACATATCTGCGTTTAAGTTAGTGCATCATTTGCTTTCATTGTTGAATCCCATGCAGAAACATTTTTCAAAAATGACAGTAATTTAGTATTTTTCGAATCATTCATAAAAAGAAATGAATGACTCTAACAGGCCTAGAGGACAATAAAAAAGGGTAACAAACATATCTGCGTTTAAGTTAGTGCATCATTTGCTTTCATTGTTGAATCCCATGCAGAAACATTTTTCAAAAATGACAGTAATTTAGTATTTTTCGAATCATTCATAAAAAGAAATGAATGACTCTAACAGGCCTAGAGGACAATAAAAAAGGGTAACAAACATATCTGCGTTTAAATTAATGCATCAATTGCTTTCATTGTTGAATCCCATGCAGAAACATTTTTCAAAAATGACAGTAATTTAGTATTTTTCGAATCAATCATAAAAAGAAATGAATGACTCTAACAGGCCTAGAGGACAATAAAAAAGGGTAACAAACATATCTGCGTTTAAGTTAGTGCATCATTTGCTTTCATTGTTGAATCCCATGCAGAAACATTTTTCAAAAATGACAGTAATTTAGTATTTTTTGAATCATTCATAAAAAGAAATGAATGACTCTAACAGGCCTAGAGGACAATAAAAAAGGGTAACAAACATATCTGCGTTTAAGTTAGTGCATCATTTGCTTTCATTGTTGAATCCCATGCAGAAACATTTTTCAAAAATGACAGTAATTTAGTATTTTTCGAATCATTCATAAAAAGAAATGAATGACTCTAACAGGCCTAGAGGACAATAAAAAAGGGTAACAAACATATCTGCGTTTAAGTTAGTGCATCATTTGCTTTCATTGTTGAATCCCATGCAGAAACATTTTTCAAAAATGACAGTAATTTAGTATTTTTCGAATCATTCATAAAAAGAAATGAATGACTCTAACAGGCCTAGAGGACAATAAAAAAGGGTAACAAACATATCTGCGTTTAAATTAATGCATCAATTGCTTTCATTGTTGAATCCCATGCAGAAACATTTTTCAAAAATGACAGTAATTTAGTATTTTTTGAATCATTCATAAAAAGAAATGAATGACTCTAACAGGCCTAGAGGACAATAAAAAAGGGTAACAAACATATCTGCGTTTAAGATAGTGCATCATTTGCTTTCATTGTTGAATCCCATGCAGAAACATTTTTCAAAAATGACAGTAATTTAGTATTTTTCGAATCATTCATAAAAAGAAATGAATGACTCTAACAGGCCTAGAGGACAATAAAAAAGGGTAACAAACATATCTGCGTTTAAGTTAGTGCATCATTTGCTTTCATTGTTGAATCCCATGCAGAAACATTTTTTAAAAATGACAGTAATTTAGTATTTTTCGAATCATTCATAAAAAGAAATGAATGACTCTAACAGGCCTAGAGGACAATAAAAAAGGGTAACAAACATATCTGCGTTTAAGATAGTGCATCATTTGCTTTCATTGTTGAATCCCATGCAGAAACATTTTTCAAAAATGACAGTAATTTAGTATTTTTCGAATCATTCATAAAAAGAAATGAATGACTCTAACAGGCCTAGAGGACAATAAAAAAGGGTAACAAACATATCTGCGTTTAAGATAGTGCATCATTTGCTTTCATTGTTGAATCCCATGCAGAAACATTTTTCAAAAATGACAGTAATTTAGTATTTTTCGAATCATTCATAAAAAGAAATGAATGACTCTAACAGGCCTAGAGGACAATAAAAAAGGGTAACAAACATATCTGCGTTTAAGTTAGTGCATCATTTGCTTTCATTGTTGAATCCCATGCAGAAACATTTTTCAAAAATGACAGTAATTTAGTATTTTTCGAATCATTCATAAAAAGAAATGAATGACTCTAACAGGCCTAGAGGACAATAAAAAAGGGTAACAAACATATCTGCGTTTAAATTAATGCATCAATTGCTTTCATTGTTGAATCCCATGCAGAAACATTTTTCAAAAATGACAGTAATTTAGTATTTTTTGAATCATTCATAAAAAGAAATGAATGACTCTAACAGGCCTAGAGGACAATAAAAAAGGGTAACAAACATATCTGCGTTTAAATTAGTGCATCATTTGCTTTCATTGTTGAATCCCATGCAGAAACATTTTTCAAAAATGACAGTAATTTAGTATTTTTCGAATCATTCATAAAAAGAAATGAATGACTCTAACAGGCCTAGAGGACAATAAAAAAGGGTAACAAACATATCTGCGTTTAAGTTAGTGCATCATTTGCTTTCATTGTTGAATCCCATGCAGAAACATTTTTTAAAAATGACAGTAATTTAGTATTTTTCGAATCATTCATAAAAAGAAATGAATGACTCTAACAGGCCTAGAGGACAATAAAAAAGGTTAACAAACATATCTGCGTTTAAATTAGTGCATCATTTGCTTTCATTGTTGAATCCCATGCAGAAACATTTTTCAAAAATGACAGTAATTTAGTATTTTTCGAATCATTCATAAAAAGAAATGAATGACTCTAACAGGCCTAGAGGACAATAAAAAAGGGTAACAAACATATCTGCGTTTAAGATAGTGCATCATTTGCTTTCATTGTTGAATCCCATGCAGAAACATTTTTCAAAAATGACAGTAATTTAGTATTTTTCGAATCATTCATAAAAAGAAATGAATGACTCTAACAGGCCTAGAGGACAATAAAAAAGGGTAACAAACATATCTGCGTTTAAGTTAGTGCATCATTTGCTTTCATTGTTGAATCCCATGCAGAAACATTTTTCAAAAATGACAGTAATTTAGTATTTTTCGAATCATTCATAAAAAGAAATGAATGACTCTAACAGGCCTAGAGGACAATAAAAAAGGGTAACAAACATATCTGCGTTTAAATTAATGCATCAATTGCTTTCATTGTTGAATCCCATGCAGAAACATTTTTCAAAAATGACAGTAATTTAGTATTTTTTGAATCATTCATAAAAAGAAATGAATGACTCTAACAGGCCTAGAGGACAATAAAAAAGGGTAACAAACATATCTGCGTTTAAGTTAGTGCATCATTTGCTTTCATTGTTGAATCCCATGCAGAAACATTTTTCAAAAATGACAGTAATTTAGTATTTTTCGAATCATTCATAAAAAGAAATGAATGATTCTAACAGGCCTTGAGGACAATAAAAAAGGGTAACAAACATATCTGCGTTTAAATTAGTGCATCATTGTTGAATCCCATGCAGAAACATTTTTCAAAAATGATAGTAATTTAGTATTTTTTGAATCATTCATAAAAAGAAATGAATGACTCTAACAGGCCTAGAGGACAATAAAAAAGGGTAACAAACATATCTGCGTTTAAGTTAGTGCATCATTTGCTTTCATTGTTGAATCCCATGCAGAAACATTTTTCAAAAATGACAGTAATTTAGTATTTTTCGAATCATTCATAAAAAGAAATGAATGACTCTAACAGGCCTAGAGGACAATAAAAAAGGGTAACAAACATATCTGCGTTTAAGTTAGTGCATCATTTGCTTTCATTGTTGAATCCCATGCAGAAACATTTTTCAAAAATGACAGTAATTTAGTATTTTTCGAATCATTCATAAAAAGAAATGAATGATTCTAACAGGCCTTGAGGACAATAAAAAAGGGTAACAAACATATCTGCGTTTAAATTAGTGCATCATTGTTGAATCCCATGCAGAAACATTTTTCAAAAATGATAGTAATTTAGTATTTTTTGAATCATTCATAAAAAGAAATGAATGACTCTAACAGGCCTAGAGGACAATAAAAAAGGGTAACAAACATATCTGCGTTTAAGTTAGTGCATCATTTGCTTTCATTGTTGAATCCCATGCAGAAACATTTTTCAAAAATGACAGTAATTTAGTATTTTTCGAATCATTCATAAAAAGAAATGAATGATTCTAACAGGCCTTGAGGACAATAAAAAAGGGTAACAAACATATCTGCGTTTAAATTAGTGCATCATTGTTGAATCCCATGCAGAAACATTTTTCAAAAATGATAGTAATTTAGTATTTTTTGAATCATTCATAAAAAGAAATGAATGACTCTAACAGGCCTAGAGGACAATAAAAAAGGGTAACAAACATATCTGCGTTTAAGTTAGTGCATCATTTGCTTTCATTGTTGAATCCCATGCAGAAACATTTTTCAAAAATGACAGTAATTTAGTATTTTTCGAATCATTCATAAAAAGAAATGAATGATTCTAACAGGCCTTGAGGACAATAAAAAAGGGTAACAAACATATCTGCGTTTAAGTTAGTGCATCATTTGCTTTCATTGTTGAATCCCATGCAGAAACATTTTTCAAAAATGACAGTAATTTAGTATTTTTCGAATCATTCATAAAAAGAAATGAATGACTCTAACAGGCCTAGAGGACAATAAAAAAGGGTAACAAACATATCTGCGTTTAAGTTAGTGCATCATTTGCTTTCATTGTTGAATCCCATGCAGAAACATTTTTCAAAAATGACAGTAATTTAGTATTTTTCGAATCATTCATAAAAAGAAATGAATGATTCTAACAGGCCTTGAGGACAATAAAAAAGGGTAACAAACATATCTGCGTTTAAATTAGTGCATCATTGTTGAATCCCATGCAGAAACATTTTTCAAAAATGATAGTAATTTAGTATTTTTTGAATCATTCATAAAAAGAAATGAATGACTCTAACAGGCCTAGAGGACAATAAAAAAGGGTAACAAACATATCTGCGTTTAAGTTAGTGCATCATTTGCTTTCATTGTTGAATCCCATGCAGAAACATTTTTCAAAAATGACAGTAATTTAGTATTTTTCGAATCATTCATAAAAAGAAATGAATGATTCTAACAGGCCTTGAGGACAATAAAAAAGGGTAACAAACATATCTGCGTTTAAGTTAGTGCATCATTTGCTTTCATTGTTGAATCCCATGCAGAAACATTTTTCAAAAATGACAGTAATTTAGTATTTTTCGAATCATTCATAAAAAGAAATGAATGACTCTAACAGGCCTAGAGGACAATAAAAAAGGGTAACAAACATATCTGCGTTTAAGTTAGTGCATCATTTGCTTTCATTGTTGAATCCCATGCAGAAACATTTTTCAAAAATGACAGTAATTTAGTATTTTTCGAATCATTCATAAAAAGAAATGAATGATTCTAACAGGCCTTGAGGACAATAAAAAAGGGTAACAAACATATCTGCGTTTAAATTAGTGCATCATTGTTGAATCCCATGCAGAAACATTTTTCAAAAATGATAGTAATTTAGTATTTTTTGAATCATTCATAAAAAGAAATGAATGACTCTAACAGGCCTAGAGGACAATAAAAAAGGGTAACAAACATATCTGCGTTTAAGTTAGTGCATCATTTGCTTTCATTGTTGAATCCCATGCAGAAACATTTTTCAAAAATGACAGTAATTTAGTATTTTTCGAATCATTCATAAAAAGAAATGAATGATTCTAACAGGCCTTGAGGACAATAAAAAAGGGTAACAAACATATCTGCGTTTAAGTTAGTGCATCATTTGCTTTCATTGTTGAATCCCATGCAGAAACATTTTTCAAAAATGACAGTAATTTAGTATTTTTCGAATCATTCATAAAAAGAAATGAATGACTCTAACAGGCCTAGAGGACAATAAAAAAGGGTAACAAACATATCTGCGTTTAAGTTAGTGCATCATTTGCTTTCATTGTTGAATCCCATGCAGAAACATTTTTCAAAAATGACAGTAATTTAGTATTTTTCGAATCATTCATAAAAAGAAATGAATGACTCTAACAGGCCTAGAGGACAATAAAAAAGGGTAACAAACATATCTGCGTTTAAGTTAGTGCATCATTTGCTTTCATTGTTGAATCCCATGCAGAAACATTTTTCAAAAATGACAGTAATTTAGTATTTTTCGAATCATTCATAAAAAGAAATGAATGATTCTAACAGGCCTTGAGGACAATAAAAAAGGGTAACAAACATATCTGCGTTTAAATTAGTGCATCATTGTTGAATCCCATGCAGAAACATTTTTCAAAAATGATAGTAATTTAGTATTTTTTGAATCATTCATAAAAAGAAATGAATGACTCTAACAGGCCTAGAGGACAATAAAAAAGGGTAACAAACATATCTGCGTTTAAATTAGTGCATCATTGTTGAATCCCATGCAGAAACATTTTTCAAAAATGATAGTAATTTAGTATTTTTTGAATCATTCATAAAAAGAAATGAATGACTCTAACAGGCCTAGAGGACAATAAAAAAGGGTAACAAACATATCTGCGTTTAAGTTAGTGCATCATTTGCTTTCATTGTTGAATCCCATGCAGAAACATTTTTCAAAAATGACAGTAATTTAGTATTTTTCGAATCATTCATAAAAAGAAATGAATGACTCTAACAGGCCTAGAGGACAATAAAAAAGGGTAACAAACATATCTGCGTTTAAGTTAGTGCATCATTTGCTTTCATTGTTGAATCCCATGCAGAAACATTTTTCAAAAATGACAGTAATTTAGTATTTTTCGAATCATTCATAAAAAGAAATGAATGATTCTAACAGGCCTTGAGGACAATAAAAAAGGGTAACAAACATATCTGCGTTTAAATTAGTGCATCATTGTTGAATCCCATGCAGAAACATTTTTCAAAAATGACAGTAATTTAGTATTTTTCGAATCATTCATAAAAAGAAATGAATGATTCTAACAGGCCTTGAGGACAATAAAAAAGGGTAACAAACATATCTGCGTTTAAATTAGTGCATCATTGTTGAATCCCATGCAGAAACATTTTTCAAAAATGATAGTAATTTAGTATTTTTTGAATCATTCATAAAAAGAAATGAATGACTCTAACAGGCCTAGAGGACAATAAAAAAGGGTAACAAACATATCTGCGTTTAAGTTAGTGCATCATTTGCTTTCATTGTTGAATCCCATGCAGAAACATTTTTCAAAAATGACAGTAATTTAGTATTTTTCGAATCATTCATAAAAAGAAATGAATGATTCTAACAGGCCTTGAGGACAATAAAAAAGGGTAACAAACATATCTGCGTTTAAGTTAGTGCATCATTTGCTTTCATTGTTGAATCCCATGCAGAAACATTTTTCAAAAATGACAGTAATTTAGTATTTTTCGAATCATTCATAAAAAGAAATGAATGACTCTAACAGGCCTAGAGGACAATAAAAAAGGGTAACAAACATATCTGCGTTTAAGTTAGTGCATCATTTGCTTTCATTGTTGAATCCCATGCAGAAACATTTTTCAAAAATGACAGTAATTTAGTATTTTTCGAATCATTCATAAAAAGAAATGAATGATTCTAACAGGCCTTGAGGACAATAAAAAAGGGTAACAAACATATCTGCGTTTAAATTAGTGCATCATTGTTGAATCCCATGCAGAAACATTTTTCAAAAATGACAGTAATTTAGTATTTTTCGAATCATTCATAAAAAGAAATGAATGATTCTAACAGGCCTTGAGGACAATAAAAAAGGGTAACAAACATATCTGCGTTTAAATTAGTGCATCATTGTTGAATCCCATGCAGAAACATTTTTCAAAAATGATAGTAATTTAGTATTTTTTGAATCATTCATAAAAAGAAATGAATGACTCTAACAGGCCTAGAGGACAATAAAAAAGGGTAACAAACATATCTGCGTTTAAGTTAGTGCATCATTTGCTTTCATTGTTGAATCCCATGCAGAAACATTTTTCAAAAATGACAGTAATTTAGTATTTTTCGAATCATTCATAAAAAGAAATGAATGATTCTAACAGGCCTTGAGGACAATAAAAAAGGGTAACAAACATATCTGCGTTTAAGTTAGTGAGTCATTTGCTTTCATTGTTGAATCCCATGCAGAAACATTTTTCAAAAATGACAGTAATTTAGTATTTTTCGAATCATTCATAAAAAGAAATGAATGACTCTAACAGGCCTAGAGGACAATAAAAAAGGGTAACAAACATATCTGCGTTTAAGTTAGTGCATCATTTGCTTTCATTGTTGAATCCCATGCAGAAACATTTTTCAAAAATGACAGTAATTTAGTATTTTTCGAATCATTCATAAAAAGAAATGAATGATTCTAACAGGCCTTGAGGACAATAAAAAAGGGTAACAAACATATCTGCGTTTAAATTAGTGCATCATTGTTGAATCCCATGCAGAAACATTTTTCAAAAATGACAGTAATTTAGTATTTTTCGAATCATTCATAAAAAGAAATGAATGATTCTAACAGGCCTTGAGGACAATAAAAAAGGGTAACAAACATATCTGCGTTTAAATTAGTGCATCATTGTTGAATCCCATGCAGAAACATTTTTCAAAAATGATAGTAATTTAGTATTTTTTGAATCATTCATAAAAAGAAATGAATGACTCTAACAGGCCTAGAGGACAATAAAAAAGGGTAACAAACATATCTGCGTTTAAGTTAGTGCATCATTTGCTTTCATTGTTGAATCCCATGCAGAAACATTTTTCAAAAATGACAGTAATTTAGTATTTTTCGAATCATTCATAAAAAGAAATGAATGATTCTAACAGGCCTTGAGGACAATAAAAAAGGGTAACAAACATATCTGCGTTTAAATTAGTGCATCATTGTTGAATCCCATGCAGAAACATTTTTCAAAAATGACAGTAATTTAGTATTTTTCGAATCATTCATAAAAAGAAATGAATGACTCTAACAGGCCTAGAGGACAATAAAAAAGGGTAACAAACATATCTGCGTTTAAGTTAGTGCATCATTTGCTTTCATTGTTGAATCCCATGCAGAAACATTTTTCAAAAATGACAGTAATTTAGTATTTTTCGAATCATTCATAAAAAGAAATGAATGATTCTAACAGGCCTTGAGGACAATAAAAAAGGGTAACAAACATATCTGCGTTTAAGTTAGTGCATCATTTGCTTTCATTGTTGAATCCCATGCAGAAACATTTTTCAAAAATGATAGTAATTTAGTATTTTTTGAATCATTCATAAAAAGAAATGAATGACTCTAACAGGCCTAGAGGACAATAAAAAAGGGTAACAAACATATCTGCGTTTAAGTTAGTGCATCATTTGCTTTCATTGTTGAATCCCATGCAGAAACATTTTTCAAAAATGACAGTAATTTAGTATTTTTCGAATCATTCATAAAAAGAAATGAATGATTCTAACAGGCCTTGAGGACAATAAAAAAGGGTAACAAACATATCTGCGTTTAAGTTAGTGCATCATTTGCTTTCATTGTTGAATCCCATGCAGAAACATTTTTCAAAAATGACAGTAATTTAGTATTTTTCGAATCATTCATAAAAAGAAATGAATGACTCTAACAGGCCTAGAGGACAATAAAAAAGGGTAACAAACATATCTGCGTTTAAGTTAGTGCATCATTTGCTTTCATTGTTGAATCCCATGCAGAAACATTTTTCAAAAATGACAGTAATTTAGTATTTTTCGAATCATTCATAAAAAGAAATGAATGATTCTAACAGGCCTTGAGGACAATAAAAAAGGGTAACAAACATATCTGCGTTTAAATTAGTGCATCATTGTTGAATCCCATGCAGAAACATTTTTCAAAAATGACAGTAATTTAGTATTTTTCGAATCATTCATAAAAAGAAATGAATGATTCTAACAGGCCTTGAGGACAATAAAAAAGGGTAACAAACATATCTGCGTTTAAATTAGTGCATCATTGTTGAATCCCATGCAGAAACATTTTTCAAAAATGATAGTAATTTAGTATTTTTTGAATCATTCATAAAAAGAAATGAATGACTCTAACAGGCCTAGAGGACAATAAAAAAGGGTAACAAACATATCTGCGTTTAAGTTAGTGCATCATTTGCTTTCATTGTTGAATCCCATGCAGAAACATTTTTCAAAAATGACAGTAATTTAGTATTTTTCGAATCATTCATAAAAAGAAATGAATGATTCTAACAGGCCTTGAGGACAATAAAAAAGGGTAACAAACATATCTGCGTTTAAATTAGTGCATCATTGTTGAATCCCATGCAGAAACATTTTTCAAAAATGACAGTAATTTAGTATTTTTCGAATCATTCATAAAAAGAAATGAATGACTCTAACAGGCCTAGAGGACAATAAAAAAGGGTAACAAACATATCTGCGTTTAAGTTAGTGCATCATTTGCTTTCATTGTTGAATCCCATGCAGAAACATTTTTCAAAAATGACAGTAATTTAGTATTTTTCGAATCATTCATAAAAAGAAATGAATGATTCTAACAGGCCTTGAGGACAATAAAAAAGGGTAACAAACATATCTGCGTTTAAGTTAGTGCATCATTTGCTTTCATTGTTGAATCCCATGCAGAAACATTTTTCAAAAATGACAGTAATTTAGTATTTTTCGAATCATTCATAAAAAGAAATGAATGACTCTAACAGGCCTAGAGGACAATAAAAAAGGGTAACAAACATATCTGCGTTTAAGTTAGTGCATCATTTGCTTTCATTGTTGAATCCCATGCAGAAACATTTTTCAAAAATGACAGTAATTTAGTATTTTTCGAATCATTCATAAAAAGAAATGAATGATTCTAACAGGCCTTGAGGACAATAAAAAAGGGTAACAAACATATCTGCGTTTAAATTAGTGCATCATTGTTGAATCCCATGCAGAAACATTTTTCAAAAATGATAGTAATTTAGTATTTTTTGAATCATTCATAAAAAGAAATGAATGACTCTAACAGGCCTAGAGGACAATAAAAAAGGGTAACAAACATATCTGCGTTTAAGTTAGTGCATCATTTGCTTTCATTGTTGAATCCCATGCAGAAACATTTTTCAAAAATGACAGTAATTTAGTATTTTTCGAATCATTCATAAAAAGAAATGAATGATTCTAACAGGCCTTGAGGACAATAAAAAAGGGTAACAAACATATCTGCGTTTAAGTTAGTGCATCATTTGCTTTCATTGTTGAATCCCATGCAGAAACATTTTTCAAAAATGACAGTAATTTAGTATTTTTCGAATCATTCATAAAAAGAAATGAATGATTCTAACAGGCCTTGAGGACAATAAAAAAGGGTAACAAACATATCTGCGTTTAAGTTAGTGCATCATTTGCTTTCATTGTTGAATCCCATGCAGAAACATTTTTCAAAAATGACAGTAATTTAGTATTTTTCGAATCATTCATAAAAAGAAATGAATGACTCTAACAGGCCTAGAGGACAATAAAAAAGGGTAACAAACATATCTGCGTTTCAGTTAGTGCATCATTTGCTTTCATTGTTGAATCCCATGCAGAAACATTTTTCAAAAATGACAGTAATTTAGTATTTTTCGAATCATTCATAAAAAGAAATGAATGATTCTAACAGGCCTTGAGGACAATAAAAAAGGGTAACAAACATATCTGCGTTTAAATTAGTGCATCATTGTTGAATCCCATGCAGAAACATTTTTCAAAAATGATAGTAATTTAGTATTTTTTGAATCATTCATAAAAAGAAATGAATGACTCTAACAGGCCTAGAGGACAATAAAAAAGGGTAACAAACATATCTGCGTTTAAGTTAGTGCATCATTTGCTTTCATTGTTGAATCCCATGCAGAAACATTTTTCAAAAATGACAGTAATTTAGTATTTTTCGAATCATTCATAAAAAGAAATGAATGACTCTAACAGGCCTAGAGGACAATAAAAAAGGGTAACAAACATATCTGCGTTTAAGTTAGTGCATCATTTGCTTTCATTGTTGAATCCCATGCAGAAACATTTTTCAAAAATGACAGTAATTTAGTATTTTTCGAATCATTCATAAAAAGAAATGAATGATTCTAACAGGCCTTGAGGACAATAAAAAAGGGTAACAAACATATCTGCGTTTAAATTAGTGCATCATTGTTGAATCCCATGCAGAAACATTTTTCAAAAATGATAGTAATTTAGTATTTTTTGAATCATTCATAAAAAGAAATGAATGACTCTAACAGGCCTAGAGGACAATAAAAAAGGGTAACAAACATATCTGCGTTTAAGTTAGTGCATCATTTGCTTTCATTGTTGAATCCCATGCAGAAACATTTTTCAAAAATGACAGTAATTTAGTATTTTTCGAATCATTCATAAAAAGAAATGAATGATTCTAACAGGCCTTGAGGACAATAAAAAAGGGTAACAAACATATCTGCGTTTAAGTTAGTGCATCATTTGCTTTCATTGTTGAATCCCATGCAGAAACATTTTTCAAAAATGACAGTAATTTAGTATTTTTCGAATCATTCATAAAAAGAAATGAATGACTCTAACAGGCCTAGAGGACAATAAAAAAGGGTAACAAACATATCTGCGTTTAAGTTAGTGCATCATTTGCTTTCATTGTTGAATCCCATGCAGAAACATTTTTCAAAAATGACAGTAATTTAGTATTTTTCGAATCATTCATAAAAAGAAATGAATGATTCTAACAGGCCTTGAGGACAATAAAAAAGGGTAACAAACATATCTGCGTTTAAATTAGTGCATCATTGTTGAATCCCATGCAGAAACATTTTTCAAAAATGATAGTAATTTAGTATTTTTTGAATCATTCATAAAAAGAAATGAATGACTCTAACAGGCCTAGAGGACAATAAAAAAGGGTAACAAACATATCTGCGTTTAAGTTAGTGCATCATTTGCTTTCATTGTTGAATCCCATGCAGAAACATTTTTCAAAAATGACAGTAATTTAGTATTTTTCGAATCATTCATAAAAAGAAATGAATGACTCTAACAGGCCTAGAGGACAATAAAAAAGGGTAACAAACATATCTGCGTTTAAGTTAGTGCATCATTTGCTTTCATTGTTGAATCCCATGCAGAAACATTTTTCAAAAATGACAGTAATTTAGTATTTTTCGAATCATTCATAAAAAGAAATGAATGATTCTAACAGGCCTTGAGGACAATAAAAAAGGGTAACAAACATATCTGCGTTTAAATTAGTGCATCATTGTTGAATCCCATGCAGAAACATTTTTCAAAAATGATAGTAATTTAGTATTTTTTGAATCATTCATAAAAAGAAATGAATGACTCTAACAGGCCTAGAGGACAATAAAAAAGGGTAACAAACATATCTGCGTTTAAATTAGTGCATCATTGTTGAATCCCATGCAGAAACATTTTTCAAAAATGATAGTAATTTAGTATTTTTTGAATCATTCATAAAAAGAAATGAATGACTCTAACAGGCCTAGAGGACAATAAAAAAGGGTAACAAACATATCTGCGTTTAAGTTAGTGCATCATTTGCTTTCATTGTTGAATCCCATGCAGAAACATTTTTCAAAAATGACAGTAATTTAGTATTTTTCGAATCATTCATAAAAAGAAATGAATGACTCTAACAGGCCTAGAGGACAATAAAAAAGGGTAACAAACATATCTGCGTTTAAGTTAGTGCATCATTTGCTTTCATTGTTGAATCCCATGCAGAAACATTTTTCAAAAATGACAGTAATTTAGTATTTTTCGAATCATTCATAAAAAGAAATGAATGATTCTAACAGGCCTTGAGGACAATAAAAAAGGGTAACAAACATATCTGCGTTTAAATTAGTGCATCATTGTTGAATCCCATGCAGAAACATTTTTCAAAAATGATAGTAATTTAGTATTTTTTGAATCATTCATAAAAAGAAATGAATGACTCTAACAGGCCTAGAGGACAATAAAAAAGGGTAACAAACATATCTGCGTTTAAGTTAGTGCATCATTTGCTTTCATTGTTGAATCCCATGCAGAAACATTTTTCAAAAATGACAGTAATTTAGTATTTTTCGAATCATTCATAAAAAGAAATGAATGACTCTAACAGGCCTAGAGGACAATAAAAAAGGGTAACAAACATATCTGCGTTTAAGTTAGTGCATCATTTGCTTTCATTGTTGAATCCCATGCAGAAACATTTTTCAAAAATGACAGTAATTTAGTATTTTTCGAATCATTCATAAAAAGAAATGAATGATTCTAACAGGCCTTGAGGACAATAAAAAAGGGTAACAAACATATCTGCGTTTAAATTAGTGCATCATTGTTGAATCCCATGCAGAAACATTTTTCAAAAATGATAGTAATTTAGTATTTTTTGAATCATTCATAAAAAGAAATGAATGACTCTAACAGGCCTAGAGGACAATAAAAAAGGGTAACAAACATATCTGCGTTTAAGTTAGTGCATCATTTGCTTTCATTGTTGAATCCCATGCAGAAACATTTTTCAAAAATGACAGTAATTTAGTATTTTTCGAATCATTCATAAAAAGAAATGAATGATTCTAACAGGCCTTGAGGACAATAAAAAAGGGTAACAAACATATCTGCGTTTAAATTAGTGCATCATTGTTGAATCCCATGCAGAAACATTTTTCAAAAATGATAGTAATTTAGTATTTTTTGAATCATTCATAAAAAGAAATGAATGACTCTAACAGGCCTAGAGGACAATAAAAAAGGGTAACAAACATATCTGCGTTTAAGTTAGTGCATCATTTGCTTTCATTGTTGAATCCCATGCAGAAACATTTTTCAAAAATGACAGTAATTTAGTATTTTTCGAATCATTCATAAAAAGAAATGAATGATTCTAACAGGCCTTGAGGACAATAAAAAAGGGTAACAAACATATCTGCGTTTAAATTAGTGCATCATTGTTGAATCCCATGCAGAAACATTTTTCAAAAATGATAGTAATTTAGTATTTTTTGAATCATTCATAAAAAGAAATGAATGACTCTAACAGGCCTAGAGGACAATAAAAAAGGGTAACAAACATATCTGCGTTTAAGTTAGTGCATCATTTGCTTTCATTGTTGAATCCCATGCAGAAACATTTTTCAAAAATGACAGTAATTTAGTATTTTTCGAATCATTCATAAAAAGAAATGAATGATTCTAACAGGCCTTGAGGACAATAAAAAAGGGTAACAAACATATCTGCGTTTAAATTAGTGCATCATTGTTGAATCCCATGCAGAAACATTTTTCAAAAATGATAGTAATTTAGTATTTTTCGAATCATTCATAAAAAGAAATGAATGACTCTAACAGGCCTAGAGGACAATAAAAAAGGGTAACAAACATATCTGCGTTTAAGTTAGTGCATCATTTGCTTTCATTGTTGAATCCCATGCAGAAACATTTTTCAAAAATGACAGTAATTTAGTATTTTTCGAATCATTCATAAAAAGAAATGAATGATTCTAACAGGCCTTGAGGACAATAAAAAAGGGTAACAAACATATCTGCGTTTAAGTTAGTGCATCATTTGCTTTCATTGTTGAATCCCATGCAGAAACATTTTTCAAAAATGACAGTAATTTAGTATTTTTCGAATAATTCATAAAAAGAAATGAATGACTCTAACAGGCCTTGAGGACAATAAAAAAGGGTAACAAACATATCTGCGTTTAAGTTAGTGCATCATTTGCTTTCATTGTTGAATCCCATGCAGAAACATTTTTCAAAAATGACAGTAATTTAGTATTTTTCGAATCATTCATAAAAAGAAATGAATGACTCTAACAGGCCTAGAGGACAATAAAAAAGGGTAACAAACATATCTGCGTTTAAGTTAGTGCATCATTTGCTTTCATTGTTGAATCCCATGCAGAAACATTTTTCAAAAATGACAGTAATTTAGTATTTTTCGAATCATTCATAAAAAGAAATGAATGATTCTAACAGGCCTTGAGGACAATAAAAAAGGGTAACAAACATATCTGCGTTTAAGTTAGTGCATCATTTGCTTTCATTGTTGAATCCCATGCAGAAACATTTTTCAAAAATGACAGTAATTTAGTATTTTTCGAATCATTCATAAAAAGAAATGAATGACTCTAACAGGCCTAGAGGACAATAAAAAAGGGTAACAAACATATCTGCGTTTAAGTTAGTGCATCATTTGCTTTCATTGTTGAATCCCATGCAGAAACATTTTTCAAAAATGACAGTAATTTAGTATTTTTCGAATCATTCATAAAAAGAAATGAATGACTCTAACAGGCCTAGAGGACAATAAAAAAGGGTAACAAACATATCTGCGTTTAAGTTAGTGCATCATTTGCTTTCATTGTTGAATCCCATGCAGAAACATTTTTCAAAAATGACAGTAATTTAGTATTTTTCGAATCATTCATAAAAAGAAATGAATGATTCTAACAGGCCTTGAGGACAATAAAAAAGGGTAACAAACATATCTGCGTTTAAATTAGTGCATCATTGTTGAATCCCATGCAGAAACATTTTTCAAAAATGATAGTAATTTAGTATTTTTTGAATCATTCATAAAAAGAAATGAATGACTCTAACAGGCCTAGAGGACAATAAAAAAGGGTAACAAACATATCTGCGTTTAAGTTAGTGCATCATTTGCTTTCATTGTTGAATCCCATGCAGAAACATTTTTCAAAAATGACAGTAATTTAGTATTTTTCGAATCATTCATAAAAAGAAATGAATGATTCTAACAGGCCTTGAGGACAATAAAAAAGGGTAACAAACATATCTGCGTTTAAGTTAGTGCATCATTTGCTTTCATTGTTGAATCCCATGCAGAAACATTTTTCAAAAATGACAGTAATTTAGTATTTTTCGAATCATTCATAAAAAGAAATGAATGACTCTAACAGGCCTAGAGGACAATAAAAAAGGGTAACAAACATATCTGCGTTTAAGTTAGTGCATCATTTGCTTTCATTGTTGAATCCCATGCAGAAACATTTTTCAAAAATGACAGTAATTTAGTATTTTTCGAATCATTCATAAAAAGAAATGAATGACTCTAACAGGCCTAGAGGACAATAAAAAAGGGTAACAAACATATCTGCGTTTAAGTTAGTGCATCATTTGCTTTCATTGTTGAATCCCATGCAGAAACATTTTTCAAAAATGACAGTAATTTAGTATTTTTCGAATCATTCATAAAAAGAAATGAATGATTCTAACAGGCCTTGAGGACAATAAAAAAGGGTAACAAACATATCTGCGTTTAAATTAGTGCATCATTGTTGAATCCCATGCAGAAACATTTTTCAAAAATGATAGTAATTTAGTATTTTTTGAATCATTCATAAAAAGAAATGAATGACTCTAACAGGCCTAGAGGACAATAAAAAAGGGTAACAAACATATCTGCGTTTAAGTTAGTGCATCATTTGCTTTCATTGTTGAATCCCATGCAGAAACATTTTTCAAAAATGACAGTAATTTAGTATTTTTCGAATCATTCATAAAAAGAAATGAATGACTCTAACAGGCCTAGAGGACAATAAAAAAGGGTAACAAACATATCTGCGTTTAAGTTAGTGCATCATTTGCTTTCATTGTTGAATCCCATGCAGAAACATTTTTCAAAAATGACAGTAATTTAGTATTTTTCGAATCATTCATAAAAAGAAATGAATGATTCTAACAGGCCTTGAGGACAATAAAAAAGGGTAACAAACATATCTGCGTTTAAGTTAGTGCATCATTTGCTTTCATTGTTGAATCCCATGCAGAAACATTTTTCAAAAATGACAGTAATTTAGTATTTTTCGAATCATTCATAAAAAGAAATGAATGACTCTAACAGGCCTTGAGGACAATAAAAAAGGGTAACAAACATATCTGCGTTTAAGTTAGTGCATCATTTGCTTTCATTGTTGAATCCCATGCAGAAACATTTTTCAAAAATGACAGTAATTTAGTATTTTTCGAATCATTCATAAAAAGAAATGAATGACTCTAACAGGCCTAGAGGACAATAAAAAAGGGTAACAAACATATCTGCGTTTAAGTTAGTGCATCATTTGCTTTCATTGTTGAATCCCATGCAGAAACATTTTTCAAAAATGACAGTAATTTAGTATTTTTCGAATCATTCATAAAAAGAAATGAATGATTCTAACAGGCCTTGAGGACAATAAAAAAGGGTAACAAACATATCTGCGTTTAAATTAGTGCATCATTGTTGAATCCCATGCAGAAACATTTTTCAAAAATGATAGTAATTTAGTATTTTTTGAATCATTCATAAAAAGAAATGAATGACTCTAACAGGCCTAGAGGACAATAAAAAAGGGTAACAAACATATCTGCGTTTAAGTTAGTGCATCATTTGCTTTCATTGTTGAATCCCATGCAGAAACATTTTTCAAAAATGACAGTAATTTAGTATTTTTCGAATCATTCATAAAAAGAAATGAATGATTCTAACAGGCCTTGAGGACAATAAAAAAGGGTAACAAACATATCTGCGTTTAAGTTAGTGCATCATTTGCTTTCATTGTTGAATCCCATGCAGAAACATTTTTCAAAAATGACAGTAATTTAGTATTTTTCGAATCATTCATAAAAAGAAATGAATGACTCTAACAGGCCTTGAGGACAATAAAAAAGGGTAACAAACATATCTGCGTTTAAGTTAGTGCATCATTTGCTTTCATTGTTGAATCCCATGCAGAAACATTTTTCAAAAATGACAGTAATTTAGTATTTTTCGAATCATTCATAAAAAGAAATGAATGACTCTAACAGGCCTAGAGGACAATAAAAAAGGGTAACAAACATATCTGCGTTTAAGTTAGTGCATCATTTGCTTTCATTGTTGAATCCCATGCAGAAACATTTTTCAAAAATGACAGTAATTTAGTATTTTTCGAATCATTCATAAAAAGAAATGAATGATTCTAACAGGCCTTGAGGACAATAAAAAAGGGTAACAAACATATCTGCGTTTAAATTAGTGCATCATTGTTGAATCCCATGCAGAAACATTTTTCAAAAATGATAGTAATTTAGTATTTTTTGAATCATTCATAAAAAGAAATGAATGACTCTAACAGGCCTAGAGGACAATAAAAAAGGGTAACAAACATATCTGCGTTTAAGTTAGTGCATCATTTGCTTTCATTGTTGAATCCCATGCAGAAACATTTTTCAAAAATGACAGTAATTTAGTATTTTTCGAATCATTCATAAAAAGAAATGAATGATTCTAACAGGCCTTGAGGACAATAAAAAAGGGTAACAAACATATCTGCGTTTAAGTTAGTGCATCATTTGCTTTCATTGTTGAATCCCATGCAGAAACATTTTTCAAAAATGACAGTAATTTAGTATTTTTCGAATCATTCATAAAAAGAAATGAATGACTCTAACAGGCCTAGAGGACAATAAAAAAGGGTAACAAACATATCTGCGTTTAAGTTAGTGCATCATTTGCTTTCATTGTTGAATCCCATGCAGAAACATTTTTCAAAAATGACAGTAATTTAGTATTTTTCGAATCATTCATAAAAAGAAATGAATGACTCTAACAGGCCTAGAGGACAATAAAAAAGGGTAACAAACATATCTGCGTTTAAGTTAGTGCATCATTTGCTTTCATTGTTGAATCCCATGCAGAAACATTTTTCAAAAATGACAGTAATTTAGTATTTTTCGAATCATTCATAAAAAGAAATGAATGATTCTAACAGGCCTTGAGGACAATAAAAAAGGGTAACAAACATATCTGCGTTTAAATTAGTGCATCATTGTTGAATCCCATGTAGAAACATTTTTCAAAAATGATAGTAATTTAGTATTTTTTGAATCATTCATAAAAAGAAATGAATGACTCTAACAGGCCTAGAGGACAATAAAAAAGGGTAACAAACATATCTGCGTTTAAGTTAGTGCATCATTTGCTTTCATTGTTGAATCCCATGCAGAAACATTTTTCAAAAATGACAGTAATTTAGTATTTTTCGAATCATTCATAAAAAGAAATGAATGACTCTAACAGGCCTAGAGGACAATAAAAAAGGGTAACAAACATATCTGCGTTTAAGTTAGTGCATCATTTGCTTTCATTGTTGAATCCCATGCAGAAACATTTTTCAAAAATGACAGTAATTTAGTATTTTTCGAATCATTCATAAAAAGAAATGAATGATTCTAACAGGCCTTGAGGACAATAAAAAAGGGTAACAAACATATCTGCGTTTAAATTAGTGCATCATTGTTGAATCCCATGCAGAAACATTTTTCAAAAATGATAGTAATTTAGTATTTTTTGAATCATTCATAAAAAGAAATGAATGACTCTAACAGGCCTAGAGGACAATAAAAAAGGGTAACAAACATATCTGCGTTTAAGTTAGTGCATCATTTGCTTTCATTGTTGAATCCCATGCAGAAACATTTTTCAAAAATGACAGTAATTTAGTATTTTTCGAATCATTCATAAAAAGAAATGAATGACTCTAACAGGCCTAGAGGACAATAAAAAAGGGTAACAAACATATCTGCGTTTAAGTTAGTGCATCATTTGCTTTCATTGTTGAATCCCATGCAGAAACATTTTTCAAAAATGACAGTAATTTAGTATTTTTCGAATCATTCATAAAAAGAAATGAATGATTCTAACAGGCCTTGAGGACAATAAAAAAGGGTAACAAACATATCTGCGTTTAAATTAGTGCATCATTGTTGAATCCCATGCAGAAACATTTTTCAAAAATGATAGTAATTTAGTATTTTTTGAATCATTCATAAAAAGAAATGAATGACTCTAACAGGCCTAGAGGACAATAAAAAAGGGTAACAAACATATCTGCGTTTAAGTTAGTGCATCATTTGCTTTCATTGTTGAATCCCATGCAGAAACATTTTTCAAAAATGACAGTAATTTAGTATTTTTCGAATCATTCATAAAAAGAAATGAATGACTCTAACAGGCCTAGAGGACAATAAAAAAGGGTAACAAACATATCTGCGTTTAAGTTAGTGCATCATTTGCTTTCATTGTTGAATCCCATGCAGAAACATTTTTCAAAAATGACAGTAATTTAGTATTTTTCGAATCATTCATAAAAAGAAATGAATGACTCTAACAGGCCTAGAGGACAATAAAAAAGGGTAACAAACATATCTGCGTTTAAGTTAGTGCATCATTTGCTTTCATTGTTGAATCCCATGCAGAAACATTTTTCAAAAATGACAGTAATTTAGTATTTTTTGAATCATTCATAAAAAGAAATGAATGACTCTAATAGGCCTAGAGGACAATAAAAAAGGGTAACAAACATATCTGCGTTTAAGTTAGTGCATCATTTGCTTTCATTGTTGAATCCCATGCAGAAACATTTTTCAAAAATGACAGTAATTTAGTATTTTTTGAATCATTCATAAAAAGAAATGAATGACTCTAACAGGCCTAGAGGACAATAAAAAAGGGTAACAAACATATCTGCGTTTAAGTTAGTGCATCATTTGCTTTCATTGTTGAATCCCATGCAGAAACATTTTTCAAAAATGACAGTAATTTAGTATTTTTTGAATCATTCATAAAAAGAAATGAATGACTCTAACAGGCCTAGAGGACAATAAAAAAGGGTAACAAACATATCTGCGTTTAAATTAGTGCATCATTGTTGAATCCCATGCAGAAACATTTTTCAAAAATGATAGTAATTTAGTATTTTTTGAATCATTCATAAAAAGAAATGAATGACTCTAACAGGCCTAGAGGACAATAAAAAAGGGTAACAAACATATCTGCGTTTAAGTTAGTGCATCATTTGCTTTCATTGTTGAATCCCATGCAGAAACATTTTTCAAAAATGACAGTAATTTAGTATTTTTCGAATCATTCATAAAAAGAAATGAATGATTCTAACACGCCTTGAGGACAATAAAAAAGGGTAACAAACATATCTGCGTTTAAATTAGTGCATCATTGTTGAATCCCATGCAGAAACATTTTTCAAAAATGACAGTAATTTAGTATTTTTTGAATCATTCATAAAAAGAAATGAATGACTCTAACAGGCCTAGAGGACAATAAAAAAGGGTAACAAACATATCTGCGTTTAAGTTAGTGCATCATTTGCTTTCATTGTTGAATCCCATGCAGAAACATTTTTCAAAAATGACAGTAATTTAGTATTTTTTGAATCATTCATAAAAAGAAATGAATGACTCTAACAGGCCTAGAGGACAATAAAAAAGGGTAACAAACATATCTGCGTTTAAGTTAGTGCATCATTTGCTTTCATTGTTGAATCCCATGCAGAAACATTTTTCAAAAATGACAGTAATTTAGTATTTTTTGAATCATTCATAAAAAGAAATGAATGACTCTAACAGGCCTAGAGGACAATAAAAAAGGGTAACAAACATATCTGCGTTTAAGTTAGTGCATCATTTGCTTTCATTGTTGAATCCCATGCAGAAACATTTTTCAAAAATGACAGTAATTTAGTATTTTTTGAATCATTCATAAAAAGAAATGAATGACTCTAACAGGCCTAGAGGACAATAAAAAAGGGTAACAAACATATCTGCGTTTAAGTTAGTGCATCATTTGCTTTCATTGTTGAATCCCATGCAGAAACATTTTTCAAAAATGACAGTAATTTAGTATTTTTTGAATCATTCATAAAAAGAAATGAATGATTCTAACAGGCCTTGAGGACAATAAAAAAGGGTAACAAACATATCTGCGTTAAAACCAGTGCACCATTTGCTTTCATTGTTGAATCCCATGCAGAAACATTTTTCAAAAATGACAGTAATTTTGTATTTTTTGAATCATTCATAAAAAGAAATGAATGATTCTAACAGGCCTTGAGGACAATAAAAAACAAACATATCTGCGTTTAAGTTAGTGCATCATTTGCTTTCATTGTTGAATCCCATGCAGAAACATTTTTCAAAAATGACAGTAATTTAGTATTTTTTGAATCATTCATAAAAAGAAATGAATGACTCTAACAGGCCTAGAGGACAATAAAAAAGGGTAACAAACATATCTGCGTTTAAGTTAGTGCATCATTTGCTTTCATTGTTGAATCCCATGCAGAAACATTTTTCAAAAATGACAGTAATTTAGTATTTTTCGAATCATTCATAAAAAGAAATGAATGACTCTAACAGGCCTAGAGGACAATAAAAAAGGGTAACAAACATCTCTGCGTTTAAATTAGTGCATCATTTGCTTTCATTGTTGAATCCCATGCAGAAACATTTTTCAAAAATGACAGTAATTTAGTATTTTTCGAATCATTCATAAAAAGAAATGAATGACTCTAACAGGCCTAGAGGACAATAAAAAAGGGTAACAAACATATCTGCGTTTAAGATAGTGCATCATTTGCTTTCATTGTTGAATCCCATGCAGAAACATTTTTCAAAAATGACAGTAATTTAGTATTTTTCGAATCATTCATAAAAAGAAATGAATGACTCTAACAGGCCTAGAGGACAATAAAAAAGGGTAACAAACATATCTGCGTTTAAGTTAGTGCATCATTTGCTTTCATTGTTGAATCCCATGCAGAAACATTTTTCAAAAATGACAGTAATTTAGTATTTTTCGAATCATTCATAAAAAGAAATGAATGACTCTAACAGGCCTAGAGGACAATAAAAAAGGGTAACAAACATATCTGCGTTTAAATTAGTGCATCATTGTTGAATCCCATGCAGAAACATTTTTCAAAAATGATAGTAATTTAGTATTTTTTGAATCATTCATAAAAAGAAATGAATGACTCTAACAGGCCTAGAGGACAATAAAAAAGGGTAACAAACATATCTGCGTTTAAGTTAGTGCATCATTTGCTTTCATTGTTGAATCCCATGCAGAAACATTTTTCAAAAATGACAGTAATTTAGTATTTTTCGAATCATTCATAAAAAGAAATGAATGACTCTAACAGGCCTAGAGGACAATAAAAAAGGGTAACAAACATATCTGCGTTTAAGTTAGTGCATCATTTGCTTTCATTGTTGAATCCCATGCAGAAACATTTTTCAAAAATGACAGTAATTTAGTATTTTTCGAATCATTCATAAAAAGAAATGAATGATTCTAACAGGCCTTGAGGACAATAAAAAAGGGTAACAAACATATCTGCGTTTAAGTTAGTGCATCATTTGCTTTCATTGTTGAATCCCATGCAGAAACATTTTTCAAAAATGACAGTAATTTAGTATTTTTCGAATCATTCATAAAAAGAAATGAATGACTCTAACAGGCCTAGAGGACAATAAAAAAGGGTAACAAACATATCTGCGTTTAAGTTAGTGCATCATTTGCTTTCATTGTTGAATCCCATGCAGAAACATTTTTCAAAAATGACAGTAATTTAGTATTTTTCGAATCATTCATAAAAAGAAATGAATGATTCTAACAGGCCTTGAGGACAATAAAAAAGGGTAACAAACATATCTGCGTTTAAGTTAGTGCATCATTTGCTTTCATTGTTGAATCCCATGCAGAAACATTTTTCAAAAATGACAGTAATTTAGTATTTTTCGAATCATTCATAAAAAGAAATGAATGACTCTAACAGGCCTAGAGGACAATAAAAAAGGGTAACAAACATATCTGCGTTTAAGTTAGTGCATCATTTGCTTTCATTGTTGAATCCCATGCAGAAACATTTTTCAAAAATGACAGTAATTTAGTATTTTTCGAATCATTCATAAAAAGAAATGAATGATTCTAACAGGCCTAGAGGACAATAAAAAAGGGTAACAAACATATCTGCGTTTAAATTAGTGCATCATTGTTGAATCCCATGCAGAAACATTTTTCAAAAATGATAGTAATTTAGTATTTTTTGAATCATTCATAAAAAGAAATGAATGACTCTAACAGGCCTTGAGGACAATAAAAAACAAACATATCTGCGTTTAAGTTAGTGCATCATTTGCTTTCATTGTTGAATCCCATGCAGAAACATTTTTCAAAAATGACAGTAATTTAGTATTTTTTGAATCATTCATAAAAAGAAATGAATGACTCTAACAGGCCTAGAGGACAATAAAAAAGGGTAACAAACATATCTGCGTTTAAGTTAGTGCATCATTTGCTTTCATTGTTGAATCCCATGCAGAAACATTTTTCAAAAATGACAGTAATTTAGTATTTTTCGAATCATTCATAAAAAGAAATGAATGATTCTAACAGGCCTAGAGGACAATAAAAAAGGGTAACAAACATATCTGCGTTTTAATTAATGCACCATTTGCTTTCATTGTTGAATCCCATGCAGAAACATTTTTCAAAAATGACAGTAATTTTGTATTTTTTGAATCATTCATAAAAAGAAATGAATGATTCTAACAGGCCTTGAGGACAATAAAAAACAAACATATCTGCGTTTAAGTTAGTGCATCATTTGCTTTCATTGTTGAATCCCATGCAGAAACATTTTTCAAAAATGACAGTAATTTAGTATTTTTTGAATCATTCATAAAAAGAAATGAATGACTCTAACAGGCCTAGAGGACAATAAAAAAGGGTAACAAACATATCTGCGTTTAAGTTAGTGCATCATTTGCTTTCATTGTTGAATCCCATGCAGAAACATTTTTCAAAAATGACAGTAATTTAGTATTTTTCGAATCATTCATAAAAAGAAATGAATGACTCTAACAGGCCTAGAGGACAATAAAAAAGGGTAACAAACATATCTGCGTTTAAGTTAGTGCATCATTTGCTTTCATTGTTGAATCCCATGCAGAAACATTTTTCAAAAATGACAGTAATTTAGTATTTTTCGAATCATTCATAAAAAGAAATGAATGACTCTAACAGGCCTAGAGGACAATAAAAAAGGGTAACAAACATATCTGCGTTTAAGATAGTGCATCATTTGCTTTCATTGTTGAATCCCATGCAGAAACATTTTTCAAAAATGACAGTAATTTAGTATTTTTTGAATCATTCATAAAAAGAAATGAATGACTCTAACAGGCCTAGAGGACAATAAAAAAGGGTAACAAACATATCTGCGTTTAAGTTAGTGCATCATTTGCTTTCATTGTTGAATCCCATGCAGAAACATTTTTCAAAAATGACAGTAATTTAGTATTTTTCGAATCATTCATAAAAAGAAATGAATGACTCTAACAGGCCTAGAGGACAATAAAAAAGGGTAACAAACATATCTGCGTTTAAATTAGTGCATCATTTGCTTTCATTGTTGAATCCCATGCAGAAACATTTTTCAAAAATGACAGTAATTTAGTATTTTTCGAATCATTCATAAAAAGAAATGAATGACTCTAACAGGCCTAGAGGACAATAAAAAAGGGTAACAAACATATCTGCGTTTAAGTTAGTGCATCATTTGCTTTCATTGTTGAATCCCATGCAGAAACATTTTTCAAAAATGACAGTAATTTAGTATTTTTCGAATCATTCATAAAAAGAAATGAATGACTCTAACAGGCCTAGAGGACAATAAAAAAGGGTAACAAACATATCTGCGTTTAAGTTAGTGCATCATTTGCTTTCATTGTTGAATCCCATGCAGAAACATTTTTCAAAAATGACAGTAATTTAGTATTTTTCGAATCATTCATAAAAAGAAATGAATGACTCTAACAGGCCTAGAGGACAATAAAAAAGGGTAACAAACATATCTGCGTTTAAGATAGTGCATCATTTGCTTTCATTGTTGAATCCCATGCAGAAACATTTTTCAAAAATGACAGTAATTTAGTATTTTTCGAATCATTCATAAAAAGAAATGAATGACTCTAACAGGCCTTGAGGACAATAAAAAAGGGTAACAAACATATCTGCGTTTAAGTTAGTGCATCATTTGCTTTCATTGTTGAATCCCATGCAGAAACATTTTTCAAAAATGATAGTAATTTAGTATTTTTTGAATCATTCATAAAAAGAAATGAATGACTCTAACAGGCCTAGAGGACAATAAAAAAGGGTAACAAACATATCTGCGTTTAAGTTAGTGCATCATTTGCTTTCATTGTTGAATCCCATGCAGAAACATTTTTCAAAAATGACAGTAATTTAGTATTTTTCGAATCATTCATAAAAAGAAATGAATGACTCTAACAGGCCTAGAGGACAATAAAAAAGGGTAACAAACATATCTGCGTTTAAGATAGTGCATCATTTGCTTTCATTGTTGAATCCCATGCAGAAACATTTTTCAAAAATGACAGTAATTTAGTATTTTTTGAATCATTCATAAAAAGAAATGAATGACTCTAACAGGCCTAGAGGACAATAAAAAAGGGTAACAAACATATCTGCGTTTAAGTTAGTGCATCATTTGCTTTCATTGTTGAATCCCATGCAGAAACATTTTTCAAAAATGACAGTAATTTAGTATTTTTCGAATCATTCATAAAAAGAAATGAATGATTCTAACAGGCCTAGAGGACAATAAAAAAGGGTAACAAACATATCTGCGTTTTAATTAATGCACCATTTGCTTTCATTGTTGAATCCCATGCAGAAACATTTTTCAAAAATGACAGTAATTTTGTATTTTTTGAATCATTCATAAAAAGAAATGAATGATTCTAACAGGCCTTGAGGACAATAAAAAACAAACATATCTGCGTTTAAGTTAGTGCATCATTTGCTTTCATTGTTGAATCCCATGCAGAAACATTTTTCAAAAATGACAGTAATTTAGTATTTTTTGAATCATTCATAAAAAGAAATGAATGACTCTAACAGGCCTAGAGGACAATAAAAAAGGGTAACAAACATATCTGCGTTTAAGTTAGTGCATCATTTGCTTTCATTGTTGAATCCCATGCAGAAACATTTTTCAAAAATGACAGTAATTTAGTATTTTTCGAATCATTCATAAAAAGAAATGAATGATTCTAACAGGCCTTGAGGACAATAAAAAAGGGTAACAAACATATCTGCGTTTAAGTTAGTGCATCATTTGCTTTCATTGTTGAATCCCATGCAGAAACATTTTTCAAAAATGACAGTAATTTAGTATTTTTCGAATCATTCATAAAAAGAAATGAATGACTCTAACAGGCCTAGAGGACAATAAAAAAGGGTAACAAACATATCTGCGTTTAAGTTAGTGCATCATTTGCTTTCATTGTTGAATCCCATGCAGAAACATTTTTCAAAAATGACAGTAATTTAGTATTTTTCGAATCATTCATAAAAAGAAATGAATGACTCTAACAGGCCTAGAGGACAATAAAAAAGGGTAACAAACATATCTGCGTTTAAGATAGTGCATCATTTGCTTTCATTGTTGAATCCCATGCAGAAACATTTTTCAAAAATGACAGTAATTTAGTATTTTTTGAATCATTCATAAAAAGAAATGAATGACTCTAACAGGCCTAGAGGACAATAAAAAAGGGTAACAAACATATCTGCGTTTAAGTTAGTGCATCATTTGCTTTCATTGTTGAATCCCATGCAGAAACATTTTTCAAAAATGACAGTAATTTAGTATTTTTCGAATCATTCATAAAAAGAAATGAATGACTCTAACAGGCCTAGAGGACAATAAAAAAGGGTAACAAACATATCTGCGTTTAAATTAGTGCATCATTGTTGAATCCCATGCAGAAACATTTTTCAAAAATGATAGTAATTTAGTATTTTTTGAATCATTCATAAAAAGAAATGAATGACTCTAACAGGCCTAGAGGACAATAAAAAAGGGTAACAAACATATCTGCGTTTTAGTTAGTGCATCATTTGCTTTCATTGTTGAATCCCATGCAGAAACATTTTTCAAAAATGACAGTAATTTAGTATTTTTCGAATCATTCATAAAAAGAAATGAATGACTCTAACAGGCCTAGAGGACAATAAAAAAGGGTAACAAACATATCTGCGTTTAAGTTAGTGCATCATTTGCTTTCATTGTTGAATCCCATGCAGAAACATTTTTCAAAAATGACAGTAATTTAGTATTTTTCGAATCATTCATAAAAAGAAATGAATGACTCTAACAGGCCTAGAGGACAATAAAAAAGGGTAACAAACATATCTGCGTTTAAGATAGTGCATCAATTGCTTTCATTGTTGAATCCCATGCAGAAACATTTTTCAAAAATGACAGTAATTTAGTATTTTTCGAATCATTCATAAAAAGAAATGAATGACTCTAACAGGCCTTGAGGACAATAAAAAAGGGTAACAAACATATCTGCGTTTAAGTTAGTGCATCATTTGCTTTCATTGTTGAATCCCATGCAGAAACATTTTTCAAAAATGATAGTAATTTAGTATTTTTTGAATCATTCATAAAAAGAAATGAATGACTCTAACAGGCCTAGAGGACAATAAAAAAGGGTAACAAACATATCTGCGTTTAAGTTAGTGCATCATTTGCTTTCATTGTTGAATCCCATGCAGAAACATTTTTCAAAAATGACAGTAATTTAGTATTTTTCGAATCATTCATAAAAAGAAATGAATGACTCTAACAGGCCTAGAGGACAATAAAAAAGGGTAACAAACATATCTGCGTTTAAGTTAGTGCATCATTTGCTTTCATTGTTGAATCCCATGCAGAAACATTTTTCAAAAATGACAGTAATTTAGTATTTTTCGAATCATTCATAAAAAGAAATGAATGACTCTAACAGGCCTAGAGGACAATAAAAAAGGGTAACAAACATATCTGCGTTTAAATTAGTGCATCATTGTTGAATCCCATGCAGAAACATTTTTCAAAAATGATAGTAATTTAGTATTTTTTGAATCATTCATAAAAAGAAATGAATGACTCTAACAGGCCTAGAGGACAATAAAAAAGGGTAACAAACATATCTGCGTTTAAGTTAGTGCATCATTTGCTTTCATTGTTGAATCCCATGCAGAAACATTTTTCAAAAATGACAGTAATTTAGTATTTTTCGAATCATTCATAAAAAGAAATGAATGACTCTAACAGGCCTAGAGGACAATAAAAAAGGGTAACAAACATATCTGCGTTTAAGTTAGTGCATCATTTGCTTTCATTGTTGAATCCCATGCAGAAACATTTTTCAAAAATGACAGTAATTTAGTATTTTTCGATTCATTCATAAAAAGAAATGAATGATTCTAACAGGCCTTGAGGACAATAAAAAAGGGTAACAAACATATCTGCGTTTAAATTAGTGCATCATTGTTGAATCCCATGCAGAAACATTTTTCAAAAATGATAGTAATTTAGTATTTTTTGAATCATTCATAAAAAGAAATGAATGACTCTAACAGGCCTAGAGGACAATAAAAAAGGGTAGCAAACATATCTGCGTTTAAGTTAGTGCATCATTTGCTTTCATTGTTGAATCCCATGCAGAAACATTTTTCAAAAATGACAGTAATTTAGTATTTTTCGAATCATTCATAAAAAGAAATGAATGACTCTAACAGGCCTAGAGGACAATAAAAAAGGGTAACAAACATATCTGCGTTTAAGTTAGTGCATCATTTGCTTTCATTGTTTAATCCCATGCAGAAACATTTTTCAAAAATGATAGTAATTTAGTATTTTTTGAATCATTCATAAAAAGAAATGAATGACTCTAACAGGCCTAGAGGACAATAAAAAAGGGTAACAAACATATCTGCGTTTAAGTTAGTGCATCATTTGCTTTCATTGTTGAATCCCATGCAGAAACATTTTTCAAAAATGATAGTAATTTAGTATTTTTTGAATCATTCATAAAAAGAAATGAATGACTCTAACAGGCCTAGAGGACAATAAAAAAGGGTAACAAACATATCTGCGTTTAAGTTAGTGCATCATTTGCTTTCATTGTTGAATCCCATGCAGAAACATTTTTCAAAAATGATAGTAATTTAGTATTTTTTGAATCATTCATAAAAAGAAATGAATGACTCTAACAGGCCTAGAGGACAATAAAAAAGGGTAACAAACATATCTGCGTTTAAGTTAGTGCATCATTTGCTTTCATTGTTGAATCCCATGCAGAAACATTTTTCAAAAATGATAGTAATTTAGTATTTTTTGAATCATTCATAAAAAGAAATGAATGACTCTAACAGGCCTAGAGGACAATAAAAAAGGGTAACAAACATATCTGCGTTTAAGTTAGTGCATCATTTGCTTTCATTGTTGAATCCCATGCAGAAACATTTTTCAAAAATGATAGTAATTTAGTATTTTTTGAATCATTCATAAAAAGAAATGAATGACTCTAACAGGCCTAGAGGACAATAAAAAAGGGTAACAAACATATCTGCGTTTAAGTTAGTGCATCATTTGCTTTCATTGTTGAATCCCATGCAGAAACATTTTTCAAAAATGATAGTAATTTAGTATTTTTTGAATCATTCATAAAAAGAAATGAATGACTCTAACAGGCCTAGAGGACAATAAAAAAGGGTAACAAACATATCTGCGTTTAAGTTAGTGCATCATTTGCTTTCATTGTTGAATCCCATGCAGAAACATTTTTCAAAAATGATAGTAATTTAGTATTTTTTGAATCATTCATAAAAAGAAATGAATGACTCTAACAGGCCTAGAGGACAATAAAAAAGGGTAACAAACATATCTGCGTTTAAGTTAGTGCATCATTTGCTTTCATTGTTGAATCCCATGCAGAAACATTTTTCAAAAATGATAGTAATTTAGTATTTTTTGAATCATTCATAAAAAGAAATGAATGACTCTAACAGGCCTAGAGGACAATAAAAAAGGGTAACAAACATATCTGCGTTTAAGTTAGTGCATCATTTGCTTTCATTGTTGAATCCCATGCAGAAACATTTTTCAAAAATGACAGTAATTTAGTATTTTTTGAATCATTCATAAAAAGAAATGAATGACTCTAACAGGCCTAGAGGACAATAAAAAAGGGTAACAAACATATCTGCGTTTAAGTTAGTGCATCATTTGCTTTCATTGTTGAATCCCATGCAGAAACATTTTTCAAAAATGACAGTAATTTAGTATTTTTCGAATCATTCATAAAAAGAAATGAATGACTCTAACAGGCCTAGAGGACAATAAAAAAGGGTAACAAACATATCTGCGTTTAAGTTAGTGCATCATTTGCTTTCATTGTTGAATCCCATGCAGAAACATTTTTCAAAAATGATAGTAATTTAGTATTTTTTGAATCATTCATAAAAAGAAATGAATGACTCTAACAGGCCTAGAGGACAATAAAAAAGGGTAACAAACATATCTGCGTTTAAGTTAGTGCATCATTTGCTTTCATTGTTGAATCCCATGCAGAAACATTTTTCAAAAATGACAGTAATTTAGTATTTTTCGAATCATTCATAAAAAGAAATGAATGACTCTAACAGGCCTAGAGGACAATAAAAAAGGGTAACAAACATATCTGCGTTTAAGTTAGTGCATCATTTGCTTTCATTGTTGAATCCCATGCAGAAACATTTTTCAAAAATGATAGTAATTTAGTATTTTTTGAATCATTCATAAAAAGAAATGAATGACTCTAACAGGCCTAGAGGACAATAAAAAAGGGTAACAAACATATCTGCGTTTAAGTTAGTGCATCATTTGCTTTCATTGTTGAATCCCATGCAGAAACATTTTTCAAAAATGATAGTAATTTAGTATTTTTTGAATCATTCATAAAAAGAAATGAATGACTCTAACAGGCCTAGAGGACAATAAAAAAGGGTAACAAACATATCTGCGTTTAAGTTAGTGCATCATTTGCTTTCATTGTTGAATCCCATGCAGAAACATTTTTCAAAAATGATAGTAATTTAGTATTTTTTGAATCATTCATAAAAAGAAATGAATGATTCTAACAGGCCTTGAGGACAATAAAAAACAAACATATCTGCGTTTAAGTTAGTGCATCATTTGCTTTCATTGTTGAATCCCATGCAGAAACATTTTTCAAAAATGACAGTAATTTAGTATTTTTTGAATCATTCATAAAAAGAAATGAATGACTCTAACAGGCCTAGAGGACAATAAAAAAGGGTAACAAACATATCTGCGTTTAAGTTAGTGCATCATTTGCTTTCATTGTTGAATCCCATGCAGAAACATTTTTCAAAAATGACAGTAATTTAGTATTTTTTGAATCATTCATAAAAAGAAATGAATGACTCTAACAGGCCTAGAGGACAATAAAAAAGGGTAGCAAACATATCTGCGTTTAAGATAGTGCATCATTTGCTTTCATTGTTGAATCCCATGCAGAAACATTTTTCAAAAATGACAGTAATTTAGTATTTTTCGAATCATTCATAAAAAGAAATGAATGACTCTAACAGGCCTAGAGGACAATAAAAAAGGGTAACAAACATATCTGCGTTTAAGTTAGTGCATCATTTGCTTTCATTGTTGAATCCCATGCAGAAACATTTTTCAAAAATGACAGTAATTTAGTATTTTTCGATTCATTCATAAAAAGAAATGAATGATTCTAACAGGCCTTGAGGACAATAAAAAAGGGTAACAAACATATCTGCGTTTAAATTAGTGCATCATTGTTGAATCCCATGCAGAAACATTTTTCAAAAATGATAGTAATTTAGTATTTTTTGAATCATTCATAAAAAGAAATGAATGACTCTAACAGGCCTAGAGGACAATAAAAAAGGGTAACAAACATATCTGCGTTTAAGTTAGTGCATCATTTGCTTTCATTGTTGAATCCCATGCAGAAACATTTTTCAAAAATGACAGTAATTTAGTATTTTTCGAATCATTCATAAAAAGAAATGAATGACTCTAACA
This sequence comes from Panagrolaimus superbus, assembly GCA_964035985.1. Classification (NCBI taxonomy): domain Eukaryota; kingdom Metazoa; phylum Nematoda; class Chromadorea; order Rhabditida; family Panagrolaimidae; genus Panagrolaimus; species Panagrolaimus superbus. The sequence goes on from OZ038359.1 coordinate 14,501,711, forward strand.
GGCCTAGAGGACAATAAAAAAGGGTAACAAACATATCTGCGTTTAAGTTAGTGCATCATTTGCTTTCATTGTTTAATCCCATGCAGAAACATTTTTCAAAAATGATAGTAATTTAGTATTTTTTGAATCATTCATAAAAAGAAATGAATGACTCTAACAGGCCTAGAGGACAATAAAAAAGGGTAACAAACATATCTGCGTTTAAGTTAGTGCATCATTTGCTTTCATTGTTGAATCCCATGCAGAAACATTTTTCAAAAATGACAGTAATTTAGTATTTTTCGAATCATTCATAAAAAGAAATGAATGACTCTAACAGGCCTAGAGGACAATAAAAAAGGGTAACAAACATATCTGCGTTTAAGTTAGTGCATCATTTGCTTTCATTGTTGAATCCCATGCAGAAACATTTTTCAAAAATGATAGTAATTTAGTATTTTTTGAATCATTCATAAAAAGAAATGAATGACTCTAACAGGCCTAGAGGACAATAAAAAAGGGTAACAAACATATCTGCGTTTAAGTTAGTGCATCATTTGCTTTCATTGTTGAATCCCATGCAGAAACATTTTTCAAAAATGATAGTAATTTAGTATTTTTTGAATCATTCATAAAAAGAAATGAATGACTCTAACAGGCCTAGAGGACAATAAAAAAGGGTAACAAACATATCTGCGTTTAAGTTAGTGCATCATTTGCTTTCATTGTTGAATCCCATGCAGAAACATTTTTCAAAAATGATAGTAATTTAGTATTTTTTGAATCATTCATAAAAAGAAATGAATGACTCTAACAGGCCTAGAGGACAATAAAAAAGGGTAACAAACATATCTGCGTTTAAGTTAGTGCATCATTTGCTTTCATTGTTGAATCCCATGCAGAAACATTTTTCAAAAATGACAGTAATTTAGTATTTTTCGAATCATTCATAAAAAGAAATGAATGACTCTAACAGGCCTAGAGGACAATAAAAAAGGGTAACAAACATATCTGCGTTTAAGTTAGTGCATCATTTGCTTTCATTGTTGAATCCCATGCAGAAACATTTTTCAAAAATGATAGTAATTTAGTATTTTTTGAATCATTCATAAAAAGAAATGAATGACTCTAACAGGCCTAGAGGACAATAAAAAAGGGTAACAAACATATCTGCGTTTAAGTTAGTGCATCATTTGCTTTCATTGTTGAATCCCATGCAGAAACATTTTTCAAAAATGATAGTAATTTAGTATTTTTTGAATCATTCATAAAAAGAAATGAATGACTCTAACAGGCCTAGAGGACAATAAAAAAGGGTAACAAACATATCTGCGTTTAAGTTAGTGCATCATTTGCTTTCATTGTTGAATCCCATGCAGAAACATTTTTCAAAAATGATAGTAATTTAGTATTTTTTGAATCATTCATAAAAAGAAATGAATGACTCTAACAGGCCTAGAGGACAATAAAAAAGGGTAACAAACATATCTGCGTTTAAGTTAGTGCATCATTTGCTTTCATTGTTGAATCCCATGCAGAAACATTTTTCAAAAATGATAGTAATTTAGTATTTTTTGAATCATTCATAAAAAGAAATGAATGACTCTAACAGGCCTAGAGGACAATAAAAAAGGGTAACAAACATATCTGCGTTTAAGTTAGTGCATCATTTGCTTTCATTGTTGAATCCCATGCAGAAACATTTTTCAAAAATGATAGTAATTTAGTATTTTTTGAATCATTCATAAAAAGAAATGAATGACTCTAACAGGCCTAGAGGACAATAAAAAAGGGTAACAAACATATCTGCGTTTAAGTTAGTGCATCATTTGCTTTCATTGTTGAATCCCATGCAGAAACATTTTTCAAAAATGACAGTAATTTAGTATTTTTTGAATCATTCATAAAAAGAAATGAATGACTCTAACAGGCCTAGAGGACAATAAAAAAGGGTAACAAACATATCTGCGTTTAAGTTAGTGCATCATTTGCTTTCATTGTTGAATCCCATGCAGAAACATTTTTCAAAAATGACAGTAATTTAGTATTTTTCGAATCATTCATAAAAAGAAATGAATGACTCTAACAGGCCTAGAGGACAATAAAAAAGGGTAACAAACATATCTGCGTTTAAGTTAGTGCATCATTTGCTTTCATTGTTGAATCCCATGCAGAAACATTTTTCAAAAATGATAGTAATTTAGTATTTTTTGAATCATTCATAAAAAGAAATGAATGACTCTAACAGGCCTAGAGGACAATAAAAAAGGGTAACAAACATATCTGCGTTTAAGTTAGTGCATCATTTGCTTTCATTGTTGAATCCCATGCAGAAACATTTTTCAAAAATGACAGTAATTTAGTATTTTTCGAATCATTCATAAAAAGAAATGAATGACTCTAACAGGCCTAGAGGACAATAAAAAAGGGTAACAAACATATCTGCGTTTAAGTTAGTGCATCATTTGCTTTCATTGTTGAATCCCATGCAGAAACATTTTTCAAAAATGATAGTAATTTAGTATTTTTTGAATCATTCATAAAAAGAAATGAATGACTCTAACAGGCCTAGAGGACAATAAAAAAGGGTAACAAACATATCTGCGTTTAAGTTAGTGCATCATTTGCTTTCATTGTTGAATCCCATGCAGAAACATTTTTCAAAAATGATAGTAATTTAGTATTTTTTGAATCATTCATAAAAAGAAATGAATGACTCTAACAGGCCTAGAGGACAATAAAAAAGGGTAACAAACATATCTGCGTTTAAGTTAGTGCATCATTTGCTTTCATTGTTGAATCCCATGCAGAAACATTTTTCAAAAATGATAGTAATTTAGTATTTTTTGAATCATTCATAAAAAGAAATGAATGATTCTAACAGGCCTTGAGGACAATAAAAAACAAACATATCTGCGTTTAAGTTAGTGCATCATTTGCTTTCATTGTTGAATCCCATGCAGAAACATTTTTCAAAAATGACAGTAATTTAGTATTTTTTGAATCATTCATAAAAAGAAATGAATGACTCTAACAGGCCTAGAGGACAATAAAAAAGGGTAACAAACATATCTGCGTTTAAGTTAGTGCATCATTTGCTTTCATTGTTGAATCCCATGCAGAAACATTTTTCAAAAATGACAGTAATTTAGTATTTTTTGAATCATTCATAAAAAGAAATGAATGATTCTAACAGGCCTTGAGGACAATAAAAAACAAACATATCTGCGTTTAAGTTAGTGCATCATTTGCTTTCATTGTTGAATCCCATGCAGAAACATTTTTCAAAAATGACAGTAATTTTGTATTTTTTGAATCATTCATAAAAAGAAATGAATGATTCTAACAGGCCTTGAGGACAATAAAAAACAAACATATCTGCGTTTAAGTTAGTGCATCATTTGCTTTCATTGTTGAATCCCATGCAGAAACATTTTTCAAAAATGACAGTAATTTTGTATTTTTTGAATCATTCATAAAAAGAAATGAATGATTCTAACAGGCCTTGAGGACAATAAAAAACAAACATATCTGCGTTTAAGTTAGTGCATCATTTGCTTTCATTGTTGAATCCTATGCAGAAACATTTTTCAAAAATGACAGTAATTTAGTATTTTTTGAATCATTCATAAAAAGAAATGAATGATTCTAACAGGCCTTGAGGACAATAAAAAAGGGTAACAAACATATCTGCGTTTAAGTTAGTGCATCATTTGCTTTCATTGTTGAATCCCATGCAGAAACATTTTTCAAAAATGACAGTAATTTAGTATTTTTTGAATCATTCATAAAAAGAAATGAATGACTCTAACAGGCCTAGAGGACAATAAAAAAGGGTAACAAACATATCTGCGTTTAAGTTAGTGCATCATTTGCTTTCATTGTTGAATCCTATGCAGAAACATTTTTCAAAAATGACAGTAATTTAGTATTTTTTGAATCATTCATAAAAAGAAATGAATGATTCTAACAGGCCTTGAGGACAATAAAAAACAAACATATCTGCGTTTAAGTTAGTGCATCATTTGCTTTCATTGTTGAATCCCATGCAGAAACATTTTTCAAAAATGACAGTAATTTAGTATTTTTTGAATCATTCATAAAAAGAAATGAATGACTCTAACAGGCCTAGAGGACAATAAAAAAGGGTAACAAACATATCTGCGTTTAAGTTAGTGCATCATTTGCTTTCATTGTTGAATCCTATGCAGAAACATTTTTCAAAAATGACAGTAATTTAGTATTTTTTGAATCATTCATAAAAAGAAATGAATGATTCTAACAGGCCTTGAGGACAATAAAAAAGGGTAACAAACATATCTGCGTTTAAGTTAGTGCATCATTTGCTTTCATTGTTGAATCCCATGCAGAAACATTTTTCAAAAATGACAGTAATTTAGTATTTTTTGAATCATTCATAAAAAGAAATGAATGATTCTAACAGGCCTTGAGGACAATAAAAAACAAACATATCTGCGTTTAAGTTAGTGCATCATTTGCTTTCATTGTTGAATCCCATGCAGAAACATTTTTCAAAAATGACAGTAATTTAGTATTTTTTGAATCATTCATAAAAAGAAATGAATGACTCTAACAGGCCTAGAGGACAATAAAAAAGGGTAACAAACATATCTGCGTTTAAGTTAGTGCATCATTTGCTTTCATTGTTGAATCCCATGCAGAAACATTTTTCAAAAATGACAGTAATTTAGTATTTTTTGAATCATTCATAAAAAGAAATGAATGATTCTAACAGGCCCTGAGGACAATAAAAAACAAACATATCTGCGTTTAAGTTAGTGCATCATTTGCTTTCATTGTTGAATCCCATGCAGAAACATTTTTCAAAAATGACAGTAATTTAGTATTTTTTGAATCATTCATAAAAAGAAATGAATGACTCTAACAGGCCTAGAGGACAATAAAAAAGGGTAACAAACATATCTGCGTTTAAGTTAGTGCATCATTTGCTTTCATTGTTGAATCCCATGCAGAAACATTTTTCAAAAATGACAGTAATTTTGTATTTTTTGAATCATTCATAAAAAGAAATGAATGATTCTAACAGGCCCTGAGGACAATAAAAAACAAACATATCTGCGTTTAAGTTAGTGCACCATTTGCTTTCATTGTTGAATCCCATGCAGAAACATTTTTCAAAAATGACAGTAATTTAGTATTTTTTGAATCATTCATAAAAAGAAATGAATGACTCTAACAGGCCTAGAGGACAATAAAAAAGGGTAACAAACATATCTGCGTTTAAGTTAGTGCATCATTTGCTTTCATTGTTGAATCCCATGCAGAAACATTTTTCAAAAATGACAGTAATTTTGTATTTTTTGAATCATTCATAAAAAGAAATGAATGATTCTAACAGGCCCTGAGGACAATAAAAAACAAACATATCTGCGTTTAAGTTAGTGCATCATTTGCTTTCATTGTTGAATCCCATGCAGAAACATTTTTCAAAAATGACAGTAATTTAGTATTTTTTGAATCATTCATAAAAAGAAATGAATGACTCTAACAGGCCTAGAGGACAATAAAAAAGGGTAACAAACATATCTGCGTTTAAGTTAGTGCATCATTTGCTTTCATTGTTGAATCCCATGCAGAAACATTTTTCAAAAATGACAGTAATTTAGTATTTTTTGAATCATTCATAAAAAGAAATGAATGATTCTAACAGGCCCTGAGGACAATAAAAAACAAACATATCTGCGTTTAAGTTAGTGCATCATTTGCTTTCATTGTTGAATCCCATGCAGAAACATTTTTCAAAAATGACAGTAATTTAGTATTTTTTGAATCATTCATAAAAAGAAATGAATGACTCTAACAGGCCTAGAGGACAATAAAAAAGGGTAACAAACATATCTGCGTTTAAGTTAGTGCATCATTTGCTTTCATTGTTGAATCCCATGCAGAAACATTTTTCAAAAATGACAGTAATTTTGTATTTTTTGAATCATTCATAAAAAGAAATGAATGATTCTAACAGGCCCTGAGGACAATAAAAAACAAACATATCTGCGTTTAAGTTAGTGCATCATTTGCTTTCATTGTTGAATCCCATGCAGAAACATTTTTCAAAAATGACAGTAATTTAGTATTTTTTGAATCATTCATAAAAAGAAATGAATGACTCTAACAGGCCTAGAGGACAATAAAAAAGGGTAACAAACATATCTGCGTTTAAGTTAGTGCATCATTTGCTTTCATTGTTGAATCCCATGCAGAAACATTTTTCAAAAATGACAGTAATTTAGTATTTTTTGAATCATTCATAAAAAGAAATGAATGATTCTAACAGGCCCTGAGGACAATAAAAAACAAACATATCTGCGTTTAAGTTAGTGCATCATTTGCTTTCATTGTTGAATCCCATGCAGAAACATTTTTCAAAAATGACAGTAATTTAGTATTTTTTGAATCATTCATAAAAAGAAATGAATGACTCTAACAGGCCTAGAGGACAATAAAAAAGGGTAACAAACATATCTGCGTTTAAGTTAGTGCATCATTTGCTTTCATTGTTGAATCCCATGCAGAAACATTTTTCAAAAATGACAGTAATTTTGTATTTTTTGAATCATTCATAAAAAGAAATGAATGATTCTAACAGGCCCTGAGGACAATAAAAAACAAACATATCTGCGTTTAAGTTAGTGCATCATTTGCTTTCATTGTTGAATCCCATGCAGAAACATTTTTCAAAAATGACAGTAATTTAGTATTTTTTGAATCATTCATAAAAAGAAATGAATGACTCTAACAGGCCTAGAGGACAATAAAAAAGGGTAACAAACATATCTGCGTTTAAGTTAGTGCATCATTTGCTTTCATTGTTGAATCCCATGCAGAAACATTTTTCAAAAATGACAGTAATTTAGTATTTTTTGAATCATTCATAAAAAGAAATGAATGATTCTAACAGGCCTTGAGGACAATAAAAAAGGGTAACAAACATATCTGCGTTAAAAACAGTGCACCATTTGCTTTCATTGTTGAATCCCATGCAGAAACATTTTTCAAAAATGACAGTAATTTAGTATTTTTTGAATCATTCATAAAAAGAAATGAATGACTCTAACAGGCCTAGAGGACAATAAAAAAGGGTAACAAACATATCTGCGTTTAAGTTAGTGCATCATTTGCTTTCATTGTTGAATCCCATGCAGAAACATTTTTCAAAAATGACAGTAATTTAGTATTTTTTGAATCATTCATAAAAAGAAATGAATGACTCTAACAGGCCTAGAGGACAATAAAAAAGGGTAACAAACATATCTGCGTTTAAGTTAGTGCATCATTTGCTTTCATTGTTGAATCCCATGCAGAAACATTTTTCAAAAATGACAGTAATTTTGTATTTTTTGAATCATTCATAAAAAGAAATGAATGATTCTAACAGGCCTAGAGGACAATAAAAAAGGGTAACAAACATATCTGCGTTTAAGTTAGTGCATCATTTGCTTTCATTGTTGAATCCCATGCAGAAACATTTTTCAAAAATGACAGTAATTTAGTATTTTTTGAATCATTCATAAAAAGAAATGAATGACTCTAACAGGCCTAGAGGACAATAAAAAAGGGTAACAAACATATCTGCGTTTAAGTTAGTGCATCATTTGCTTTCATTGTTGAATCCCATGCAGAAACATTTTTCAAAAATGACAGTAATTTAGTATTTTTTGAATCATTCATAAAAAGAAATGAATGATTCTAACAGGCCTTGAGGACAATAAAAAAGGGTAACAAACATATCTGCGTTAAAAACAGTGCACCATTTGCTTTCATTGTTGAATCCCATGCAGAAACATTTTTCAAAAATGACAGTAATTTAGTATTTTTTGAATCATTCATAAAAAGAAATGAATGACTCTAACAGGCCTAGAGGACAATAAAAAAGGGTAACAAACATATCTGCGTTTAAGTTAGTGCATCATTTGCTTTCATTGTTGAATCCCATGCAGAAACATTTTTCAAAAATGACAGTAATTTAGTATTTTTTGAATCATTCATAAAAAGAAATGAATGATTCTAACAGGCCCTGAGGACAATAAAAAACAAACATATCTGCGTTTAAGTTAGTGCATCATTTGCTTTCATTGTTGAATCCCATGCAGAAACATTTTTCAAAAATGACAGTAATTTAGTATTTTTTGAATCATTCATAAAAAGAAATGAATGACTCTAACAGGCCTAGAGGACAATAAAAAAGGGTAACAAACATATCTGCGTTTAAGTTAGTGCATCATTTGCTTTCATTGTTGAATCCCATGCAGAAACATTTTTCAAAAATGACAGTAATTTAGTATTTTTTGAATCATTCATAAAAAGAAATGAATGATTCTAACAGGCCCTGAGGACAATAAAAAACAAACATATCTGCGTTTAAGTTAGTGCATCATTTGCTTTCATTGTTGAATCCCATGCAGAAACATTTTTCAAAAATGACAGTAATTTAGTATTTTTTGAATCATTCATAAAAAGAAATGAATGACTCTAACAGGCCTAGAGGACAATAAAAAAGGGTAACAAACATATCTGCGTTTAAGTTAGTGCATCATTTGCTTTCATTGTTGAATCCCATGCAGAAACATTTTTCAAAAATGACAGTAATTTAGTATTTTTTGAATCATTCATAAAAAGAAATGAATGATTCTAACAGGCCCTGAGGACAATAAAAAACAAACATATCTGCGTTTAAGTTAGTGCATCATTTGCTTTCATTGTTGAATCCCATGCAGAAACATTTTTCAAAAATGACAGTAATTTAGTATTTTTTGAATCATTCATAAAAAGAAATGAATGACTCTAACAGGCCTAGAGGACAATAAAAAAGGGTAACAAACATATCTGCGTTTAAGTTAGTGCATCATTTGCTTTCATTGTTGAATCCCATGCAGAAACATTTTTCAAAAATGACAGTAATTTTGTATTTTTTGAATCATTCATAAAAAGAAATGAATGATTCTAACAGGCCCTGAGGACAATAAAAAACAAACATATCTGCGTTTAAGTTAGTGCATCATTTGCTTTCATTGTTGAATCCCATGCAGAAACATTTTTCAAAAATGACAGTAATTTTGTATTTTTTGAATCATTCATAAAAAGAAATGAATGATTCTAACAGGCCCTGAGGACAATAAAAAACAAACATATCTGCGTTTAAGTTAGTGCATCATTTGCTTTCATTGTTGAATCCCATGCAGAAACATTTTTCAAAAATGACAGTAATTTAGTATTTTTTGAATCATTCATAAAAAGAAATGAATGACTCTAACAGGCCTAGAGGACAATAAAAAAGGGTAACAAACATATCTGCGTTTAAGTTAGTGCATCATTTGCTTTCATTGTTGAATCCCATGCAGAAACATTTTTCAAAAATGACAGTAATTTAGTATTTTTTGAATCATTCATAAAAAGAAATGAATGATTCTAACAGGCCCTGAGGACAATAAAAAACAAACATATCTGCGTTTAAGTTAGTGCATCATTTGCTTTCATTGTTGAATCCCATGCAGAAACATTTTTCAAAAATGACAGTAATTTAGTATTTTTTGAATCATTCATAAAAAGAAATGAATGACTCTAACAGGCCTAGAGGACAATAAAAAAGGGTAACAAACATATCTGCGTTTAAGTTAGTGCATCATTTGCTTTCATTGTTGAATCCCATGCAGAAACATTTTTCAAAAATGACAGTAATTTTGTATTTTTTGAATCATTCATAAAAAGAAATGAATGATTCTAACAGGCCCTGAGGACAATAAAAAACAAACATATCTGCGTTTAAGTTAGTGCATCATTTGCTTTCATTGTTGAATCCCATGCAGAAACATTTTTCAAAAATGACAGTAATTTAGTATTTTTTGAATCATTCATAAAAAGAAATGAATGACTCTAACAGGCCTAGAGGACAATAAAAAAGGGTAACAAACATATCTGCGTTTAAGTTAGTGCATCATTTGCTTTCATTGTTGAATCCCATGCAGAAACATTTTTCAAAAATGACAGTAATTTAGTATTTTTTGAATCATTCATAAAAAGAAATGAATGATTCTAACAGGCCCTGAGGACAATAAAAAACAAACATATCTGCGTTTAAGTTAGTGCATCATTTGCTTTCATTGTTGAATCCCATGCAGAAACATTTTTCAAAAATGACAGTAATTTAGTATTTTTTGAATCATTCATAAAAAGAAATGAATGACTCTAACAGGCCTAGAGGACAATAAAAAAGGGTAACAAACATATCTGCGTTTAAGTTAGTGCATCATTTGCTTTCATTGTTGAATCCCATGCAGAAACATTTTTCAAAAATGACAGTAATTTTGTATTTTTTGAATCATTCATAAAAAGAAATGAATGACTCTAACAGGCCTAGAGGACAATAAAAAAGGGTAACAAACATATCTGCGTTTAAGTTAGTGCATCATTTGCTTTCATTGTTGAATCCCATGCAGAAACATTTTTCAAAAATGACAGTAATTTAGTATTTTTTGAATCATTCATAAAAAGAAATGAATGATTCTAACAGGCCTTGAGGACAATAAAAAAGGGTAACAAACATATCTGCGTTAAAAACAGTGCACCATTTGCTTTCATTGTTGAATCCCATGCAGAAACATTTTTCAAAAATGACAGTAATTTAGTATTTTTTGAATCATTCATAAAAAGAAATGAATGACTCTAACAGGCCTAGAGGACAATAAAAAAGGGTAACAAACATATCTGCGTTTAAGTTAGTGCATCATTTGCTTTCATTGTTGAATCCCATGCAGAAACATTTTTCAAAAATGACAGTAATTTTGTATTTTTTGAATCATTCATAAAAAGAAATGAATGATTCTAACAGGCCCTGAGGACAATAAAAAACAAACATATCTGCGTTTAAGTTAGTGCATCATTTGCTTTCATTGTTGAATCCCATGCAGAAACATTTTTCAAAAATGACAGTAATTTAGTATTTTTTGAATCATTCATAAAAAGAAATGAATGACTCTAACAGGCCTAGAGGACAATAAAAAAGGGTAACAAACATATCTGCGTTTAAGTTAGTGCATCATTTGCTTTCATTGTTGAATCCCATGCAGAAACATTTTTCAAAAATGACAGTAATTTAGTATTTTTTGAATCATTCATAAAAAGAAATGAATGACTCTAACAGGCCTAGAGGACAATAAAAAAGGGTAACAAACATATCTGCGTTTAAGTTAGTGCATCATTTGCTTTCATTGTTGAATCCCATGCAGAAACATTTTTCAAAAATGACAGTAATTTTGTATTTTTTGAATCATTCATAAAAAGAAATGAATGATTCTAACAGGCCCTGAGGACAATAAAAAACAAACATATCTGCGTTTAAGTTAGTGCATCATTTGCTTTCATTGTTGAATCCCATGCAGAAACATTTTTCAAAAATGACAGTAATTTAGTATTTTTTGAATCATTCATAAAAAGAAATGAATGACTCTAACAGGCCTAGAGGACAATAAAAAAGGGTAACAAACATATCTGCGTTTAAGTTAGTGCATCATTTGCTTTCATTGTTGAATCCCATGCAGAAACATTTTTCAAAAATGACAGTAATTTAGTATTTTTTGAATCATTCATAAAAAGAAATGAATGATTCTAACAGGCCTTGAGGACAATAAAAAAGGGTAACAAACATATCTGCGTTAAAAACAGTGCACCATTTGCTTTCATTGTTGAATCCCATGCAGAAACATTTTTCAAAAATGACAGTAATTTTGTATTTTTTGAATCATTCATAAAAAGAAATGAATGACTCTAACAGGCCTAGAGGACAATAAAAAAGGGTAACAAACATATCTGCGTTTAAGTTAGTGCATCATTTGCTTTCATTGTTGAATCCCATGCAGAAACATTTTTCAAAAATGACAGTAATTTTGTATTTTTTGAATCATTCATAAAAAGAAATGAATGATTCTAACAGGCCCTGAGGACAATAAAAAACAAACATATCTGCGTTTAAGTTAGTGCATCATTTGCTTTCATTGTTGAATCCCATGCAGAAACATTTTTCAAAAATGACAGTAATTTAGTATTTTTTGAATCATTCATAAAAAGAAATGAATGACTCTAACAGGCCTAGAGGACAATAAAAAAGGGTAACAAACATATCTGCGTTTAAGTTAGTGCATCATTTGCTTTCATTGTTGAATCCCATGCAGAAACATTTTTCAAAAATGACAGTAATTTAGTATTTTTTGAATCATTCATAAAAAGAAATGAATGACTCTAACAGGCCTAGAGGACAATAAAAAAGGGTAACAAACATATCTGCGTTTAAGTTAGTGCATCATTTGCTTTCATTGTTGAATCCCATGCAGAAACATTTTTCAAAAATGACAGTAATTTAGTATTTTTTGAATCATTCATAAAAAGAAATGAATGACTCTAACAGGCCTAGAGGACAATAAAAAAGGGTAACAAACATATCTGCGTTTAAGTTAGTGCATCATTTGCTTTCATTGTTGAATCCCATGCAGAAACATTTTTCAAAAATGACAGTAATTTTGTATTTTTTGAATCATTCATAAAAAGAAATGAATGATTCTAACAGGCCCTGAGGACAATAAAAAACAAACATATCTGCGTTTAAGTTAGTGCATCATTTGCTTTCATTGTTGAATCCCATGCAGAAACATTTTTCAAAAATGACAGTAATTTAGTATTTTTTGAATCATTCATAAAAAGAAATGAATGACTCTAACAGGCCTAGAGGACAATAAAAAAGGGTAACAAACATATCTGCGTTTAAGTTAGTGCATCATTTGCTTTCATTGTTGAATCCCATGCAGAAACATTTTTCAAAAATGACAGTAATTTTGTATTTTTTGAATCATTCATAAAAAGAAATGAATGATTCTAACAGGCCTTGAGGACAATAAAAAAGGGTAACAAACATATCTGCGTTAAAAACAGTGCACCATTTGCTTTCATTGTTGAATCCCATGCAGAAACATTTTTCAAAAATGACAGTAATTTAGTATTTTTTGAATCATTCATAAAAAGAAATGAATGATTCTAACAGGCCTTGAGGACAATAAAAAAGGGTAACAAACATATCTGCGTTAAAAACAGTGCACCATTTGCTTTCATTGTTGAATCCCATGCAGAAACATTTTTCAAAAATGACAGTAATTTAGTATTTTTTGAATCATTCATAAAAAGAAATGAATGACTCTAACAGGCCTAGAGGACAATAAAAAAGGGTAACAAACATATCTGCGTTTAAGTTAGTGCATCATTTGCTTTCATTGTTGAATCCTATGCAGAAACATTTTTCAAAAATGACAGTAATTTAGTATTTTTTGAATCATTCATAAAAAGAAATGAATGATTCTAACAGGCCTTGAGGACAATAAAAAAGGGTAACAAACATATCTGCGTTAAAGCAGTGCACCATTTGCTTTCATTGTTGAATCCCATGCAGAAACATTTTTCAAAAATGACAGTAATTTAGTATTTTTTGAATCATTCATAAAAAGAAATGAATGATTCTAACAGGCCTTGAGGACAATAAAAAAGGGTAACAAACATATCTGCGTTAAAAACAGTGCACCATTTGCTTTCATTGTTGAATCCCATGCAGAAACATTTTTCAAAAATGACAGTAATTTAGTATTTTTTGAATCATTCATAAAAAGAAATGAATGACTCTAACAGGCCTAGAGGACAATAAAAAAGGGTAACAAACATATCTGCGTTTAAGTTAGTGCATCATTTGCTTTCATTGTTGAATCCTATGCAGAAACATTTTTCAAAAATGACAGTAATTTTGTATTTTTTGAATCATTCATAAAAAGAAATGAATGATTCTAACAGGCCTTGAGGACAATAAAAAAGGGTAACAAACATATCTGCGTTAAAAACAGTGCACCATTTGCTTTCATTGTTGAATCCCATGCAGAAACATTTTTCAAAAATGACAGTAATTTAGTATTTTTTGAATCATTCATAAAAAGAAATGAATGATTCTAACAGGCCTTGAGGACAATAAAAAAGGGTAACAAACATATCTGCGTTAAAAACAGTGCACCATTTGCTTTCATTGTTGAATCCCATGCAGAAACATTTTTCAAAAATGACAGTAATTTAGTATTTTTTGAATCATTCATAAAAAGAAATGAATGACTCTAACAGGCCTAGAGGACAATAAAAAAGGGTAACAAACATATCTGCGTTTAAGTTAGTGCATCATTTGCTTTCATTGTTGAATCCTATGCAGAAACATTTTTCAAAAATGACAGTAATTTAGTATTTTTTGAATCATTCATAAAAAGAAATGAATGATTCTAACAGGCCCTGAGGACAATAAAAAACAAACATATCTGCGTTTAAGTTAGTGCATCATTTGCTTTCATTGTTGAATCCCATGCAGAAACATTTTTCAAAAATGACAGTAATTTAGTATTTTTTGAATCATTCATAAAAAGAAATGAATGATTCTAACAGGCCTTGAGGACAATAAAAAAGGGTAACAAACATATCTGCGTTAAAAACAGTGCACCATTTGCTTTCATTGTTGAATCCCATGCAGAAACATTTTTCAAAAATGACAGTAATTTAGTATTTTTTGAATCATTCATAAAAAGAAATGAATGACTCTAACAGGCCTAGAGGACAATAAAAAAGGGTAACAAACATATCTGCGTTTAAGTTAGTGCATCATTTGCTTTCATTGTTGAATCCTATGCAGAAACATTTTTCAAAAATGACAGTAATTTAGTATTTTTTGAATCATTCATAAAAAGAAATGAATGATTCTAACAGGCCTTGAGGACAATAAAAAAGGGTAACAAACATATCTGCGTTTAAGTTAGTGCATCATTTGCTTTCATTGTTGAATCCCATGCAGAAACATTTTTCAAAAATGACAGTAATTTAGTATTTTTTGAATCATTCATAAAAAGAAATGAATGACTCTAACAGGCCTAGAGGACAATAAAAAAGGGTAACAAACATATCTGCGTTTAAGTTAGTGCATCATTTGCTTTCATTGTTGAATCCTATGCAGAAACATTTTTCAAAAATGACAGTAATTTAGTATTTTTTGAATCATTCATAAAAAGAAATGAATGATTCTAACAGGCCTTGAGGACAATAAAAAACAAACATATCTGCGTTTAAGTTAGTGCATCATTTGCTTTCATTGTTGAATCCCATGCAGAAACATTTTTCAAAAATGACAGTAATTTAGTATTTTTTGAATCATTCATAAAAAGAAATGAATGACTCTAACAGGCCTAGAGGACAATAAAAAAGGGTAACAAACATATCTGCGTTTAAGTTAGTGCATCATTTGCTTTCATTGTTGAATCCCATGCAGAAACATTTTTCAAAAATGACAGTAATTTAGTATTTTTTGAATCATTCATAAAAAGAAATGAATGACTCTAACAGGCCTAGAGGACAATAAAAAAGGGTAACAAACATATCTGCGTTTAAGTTAGTGCATCATTTGCTTTCATTGTTGAATCCCATGCAGAAACATTTTTCAAAAATGACAGTAATTTAGTATTTTTTGAATCATTCATAAAAAGAAATGAATGATTCTAACAGGCCTTGAGGACAATAAAAAAGGGTAACAAACATATCTGCGTTTAAGTTAGTGCATCATTTGCTTTCATTGTTGAATCCCATGCAGAAACATTTTTCAAAAATGACAGTAATTTAGTATTTTTTGAATCATTCATAAAAAGAAATGAATGATTCTAACAGGCCTTGAGGACAATAAAAAACAAACATATCTGCGTTTAAGTTAGTGCATCATTTGCTTTCATTGTTGAATCCCATGCAGAAACATTTTTCAAAAATGACAGTAATTTTGTATTTTTTGAATCATTCATAAAAAGAAATGAATGATTCTAACAGGCCTTGAGGACAATAAAAAAGGGTAACAAACATATCTGCGTTAAAAACAGTGCACCATTTGCTTTCATTGTTGAATCCCATGCTGAAACATTTTTCAAAAATGACAGTAATTTAGTATTTTTTGAATCATTCATAAAAAGAAATGAATGACTCTAACAGGCCTAGAGGACAATAAAAAAGGGTAACAAACATATCTGCGTTTAAGTTAGTGCATCATTTGCTTTCATTGTTGAATCCTATGCAGAAACATTTTTCAAAAATGACAGTAATTTAGTATTTTTTGAATCATTCATAAAAAGAAATGAATGATTCTAACAGGCCTTGAGGACAATAAAAAAGGGTAACAAACATATCTGCGTTTAAGTTAGTGCATCATTTGCTTTCATTGTTGAATCCCATGCAGAAACATTTTTCAAAAATGACAGTAATTTAGTATTTTTTGAATCATTCATAAAAAGAAATGAATGACTCTAACAGGCCTAGAGGACAATAAAAAAGGGTAACAAACATATCTGCGTTTAAGTTAGTGCATCATTTGCTTTCATTGTTGAATCCCATGCAGAAACATTTTTCAAAAATGACAGTAATTTAGTATTTTTTGAATCATTCATAAAAAGAAATGAATGATTCTAACAGGCCTTGAGGACAATAAAAAACAAACATATCTGCGTTTAAGTTAGTGCATCATTTGCTTTCATTGTTGAATCCCATGCAGAAACATTTTTCAAAAATGACAGTAATTTTGTATTTTTTGAATCATTCATAAAAAGAAATGAATGATTCTAACAGGCCTTGAGGACAATAAAAAAGGGTAACAAACATATCTGCGTTAAAAACAGTGCACCATTTGCTTTCATTGTTGAATCCCATGCAGAAACATTTTTCAAAAATGACAGTAATTTAGTATTTTTTGAATCATTCATAAAAAGAAATGAATGACTCTAACAGGCCTAGAGGACAATAAAAAAGGGTAACAAACATATCTGCGTTTAAGTTAGTGCATCATTTGCTTTCATTGTTGAATCCCATGCAGAAACATTTTTCAAAAATGACAGTAATTTAGTATTTTTTGAATCATTCATAAAAAGAAATGAATGACTCTAACAGGCCTAGAGGACAATAAAAAAGGGTAACAAACATATCTGCGTTTAAGTTAGTGCATCATTTGCTTTCATTGTTGAATCCCATGCAGAAACATTTTTCAAAAATGACAGTAATTTAGTATTTTTTGAATCATTCATAAAAAGAAATGAATGATTCTAACAGGCCTTGAGGACAATAAAAAAGGGTAACAAACATATCTGCGTTAAAAACAGTGCACCATTTGCTTTCATTGTTGAATCCCATGCAGAAACATTTTTCAAAAATGACAGTAATTTAGTATTTTTTGAATCATTCATAAAAAGAAATGAATGACTCTAACAGGCCTAGAGGACAATAAAAAAGGGTAACAAACATATCTGCGTTTAAGTTAGTGCATCATTTGCTTTCATTGTTGAATCCTATGCAGAAACATTTTTCAAAAATGACAGTAATTTAGTATTTTTTGAATCATTCATAAAAAGAAATGAATGATTCTAACAGGCCTTGAGGACAATAAAAAAGGGTAACAAACATATCTGCGTTTAAGTTAGTGCATCATTTGCTTTCATTGTTGAATCCCATGCAGAAACATTTTTCAAAAATGACAGTAATTTAGTATTTTTTGAATCATTCATAAAAAGAAATGAATGACTCTAACAGGCCTAGAGGACAATAAAAAAGGGTAACAAACATATCTGCGTTTAAGTTAGTGCATCATTTGCTTTCATTGTTGAATCCCATGCAGAAACATTTTTCAAAAATGACAGTAATTTAGTATTTTTTGAATCATTCATAAAAAGAAATGAATGACTCTAACAGGCCTAGAGGACAATAAAAAAGGGTAACAAACATATCTGCGTTTAAGTTAGTGCATCATTTGCTTTCATTGTTGAATCCCATGCAGAAACATTTTTCAAAAATGACAGTAATTTAGTATTTTTTGAATCATTCATAAAAAGAAATGAATGATTCTAACAGGCCTTGAGGACAATAAAAAAGGGTAACAAACATATCTGCGTTAAAAACAGTGCACCATTTGCTTTCATTGTTGAATCCCATGCAGAAACATTTTTCAAAAATGACAGTAATTTAGTATTTTTTGAATCATTCATAAAAAGAAATGAATGACTCTAACAGGCCTAGAGGACAATAAAAAAGGGTAACAAACATATCTGCGTTTAAGTTAGTGCATCATTTGCTTTCATTGTTGAATCCTATGCAGAAACATTTTTCAAAAATGACAGTAATTTAGTATTTTTTGAATCATTCATAAAAAGAAATGAATGATTCTAACAGGCCTTGAGGACAATAAAAAAGGGTAACAAACATATCTGCGTTTAAGTTAGTGCATCATTTGCTTTCATTGTTGAATCCTATGCAGAAACATTTTTCAAAAATGACAGTAATTTAGTATTTTTTGAATCATTCATAAAAAGAAATGAATGACTCTAACAGGCCTAGAGGACAATAAAAAAGGGTAACAAACATATCTGCGTTTAAGTTAGTGCATCATTTGCTTTCATTGTTGAATCCCATGCAGAAACATTTTTCAAAAATGACAGTAATTTAGTATTTTTTGAATCATTCATAAAAAGAAATGAATGATTCTAACAGGCCTTGAGGACAATAAAAAAGGGTAACAAACATATCTGCGTTTAAGTTAGTGCATCATTTGCTTTCATTGTTGAATCCCATGCAGAAACATTTTTCAAAAATGACAGTAATTTAGTATTTTTTGAATCATTCATAAAAAGAAATGAATGACTCTAACAGGCCTAGAGGACAATAAAAAAGGGTAACAAACATATCTGCGTTTAAGTTAGTGCATCATTTGCTTTCATTGTTGAATCCCATGCAGAAACATTTTTCAAAAATGACAGTAATTTAGTATTTTTTGAATCATTCATAAAAAGAAATGAATGATTCTAACAGGCCTTGAGGACAATAAAAAAGGGTAACAAACATATCTGCGTTTAAGTTAGTGCATCATTTGCTTTCATTGTTGAATCCCATGCAGAAACATTTTTCAAAAATGACAGTAATTTAGTATTTTTTGAATCATTCATAAAAAGAAATGAATGATTCTAACAGGCCTTGAGGACAATAAAAAACAAACATATCTGCGTTTAAGTTAGTGCATCATTTGCTTTCATTGTTGAATCCCATGCAGAAACATTTTTCAAAAATGACAGTAATTTTGTATTTTTTGAATCATTCATAAAAAGAAATGAATGATTCTAACAGGCCTTGAGGACAATAAAAAAGGGTAACAAACATATCTGCGTTAAAAACAGTGCACCATTTGCTTTCATTGTTGAATCCCATGCTGAAACATTTTTCAAAAATGACAGTAATTTAGTATTTTTTGAATCATTCATAAAAAGAAATGAATGACTCTAACAGGCCTAGAGGACAATAAAAAAGGGTAACAAACATATCTGCGTTTAAGTTAGTGCATCATTTGCTTTCATTGTTGAATCCTATGCAGAAACATTTTTCAAAAATGACAGTAATTTAGTATTTTTTGAATCATTCATAAAAAGAAATGAATGATTCTAACAGGCCTTGAGGACAATAAAAAAGGGTAACAAACATATCTGCGTTTAAGTTAGTGCATCATTTGCTTTCATTGTTGAATCCCATGCAGAAACATTTTTCAAAAATGACAGTAATTTAGTATTTTTTGAATCATTCATAAAAAGAAATGAATGACTCTAACAGGCCTAGAGGACAATAAAAAAGGGTAACAAACATATCTGCGTTTAAGTTAGTGCATCATTTGCTTTCATTGTTGAATCCCATGCAGAAACATTTTTCAAAAATGACAGTAATTTAGTATTTTTTGAATCATTCATAAAAAGAAATGAATGATTCTAACAGGCCTTGAGGACAATAAAAAACAAACATATCTGCGTTTAAGTTAGTGCATCATTTGCTTTCATTGTTGAATCCCATGCAGAAACATTTTTCAAAAATGACAGTAATTTTGTATTTTTTGAATCATTCATAAAAAGAAATGAATGATTCTAACAGGCCTTGAGGACAATAAAAAAGGGTAACAAACATATCTGCGTTAAAAACAGTGCACCATTTGCTTTCATTGTTGAATCCCATGCAGAAACATTTTTCAAAAATGACAGTAATTTAGTATTTTTTGAATCATTCATAAAAAGAAATGAATGACTCTAACAGGCCTAGAGGACAATAAAAAAGGGTAACAAACATATCTGCGTTTAAGTTAGTGCATCATTTGCTTTCATTGTTGAATCCCATGCAGAAACATTTTTCAAAAATGACAGTAATTTAGTATTTTTTGAATCATTCATAAAAAGAAATGAATGACTCTAACAGGCCTAGAGGACAATAAAAAAGGGTAACAAACATATCTGCGTTTAAGTTAGTGCATCATTTGCTTTCATTGTTGAATCCCATGCAGAAACATTTTTCAAAAATGACAGTAATTTAGTATTTTTTGAATCATTCATAAAAAGAAATGAATGATTCTAACAGGCCTTGAGGACAATAAAAAAGGGTAACAAACATATCTGCGTTAAAAACAGTGCACCATTTGCTTTCATTGTTGAATCCCATGCAGAAACATTTTTCAAAAATGACAGTAATTTAGTATTTTTTGAATCATTCATAAAAAGAAATGAATGACTCTAACAGGCCTAGAGGACAATAAAAAAGGGTAACAAACATATCTGCGTTTAAGTTAGTGCATCATTTGCTTTCATTGTTGAATCCTATGCAGAAACATTTTTCAAAAATGACAGTAATTTAGTATTTTTTGAATCATTCATAAAAAGAAATGAATGATTCTAACAGGCCTTGAGGACAATAAAAAAGGGTAACAAACATATCTGCGTTTAAGTTAGTGCATCATTTGCTTTCATTGTTGAATCCCATGCAGAAACATTTTTCAAAAATGACAGTAATTTAGTATTTTTTGAATCATTCATAAAAAGAAATGAATGACTCTAACAGGCCTAGAGGACAATAAAAAAGGGTAACAAACATATCTGCGTTTAAGTTAGTGCATCATTTGCTTTCATTGTTGAATCCCATGCAGAAACATTTTTCAAAAATGACAGTAATTTAGTATTTTTTGAATCATTCATAAAAAGAAATGAATGACTCTAACAGGCCTAGAGGACAATAAAAAAGGGTAACAAACATATCTGCGTTTAAGTTAGTGCATCATTTGCTTTCATTGTTGAATCCCATGCAGAAACATTTTTCAAAAATGACAGTAATTTAGTATTTTTTGAATCATTCATAAAAAGAAATGAATGATTCTAACAGGCCTTGAGGACAATAAAAAAGGGTAACAAACATATCTGCGTTAAAAACAGTGCACCATTTGCTTTCATTGTTGAATCCCATGCAGAAACATTTTTCAAAAATGACAGTAATTTAGTATTTTTTGAATCATTCATAAAAAGAAATGAATGACTCTAACAGGCCTAGAGGACAATAAAAAAGGGTAACAAACATATCTGCGTTTAAGTTAGTGCATCATTTGCTTTCATTGTTGAATCCTATGCAGAAACATTTTTCAAAAATGACAGTAATTTAGTATTTTTTGAATCATTCATAAAAAGAAATGAATGATTCTAACAGGCCTTGAGGACAATAAAAAAGGGTAACAAACATATCTGCGTTTAAGTTAGTGCATCATTTGCTTTCATTGTTGAATCCTATGCAGAAACATTTTTCAAAAATGACAGTAATTTAGTATTTTTTGAATCATTCATAAAAAGAAATGAATGACTCTAACAGGCCTAGAGGACAATAAAAAAGGGTAACAAACATATCTGCGTTTAAGTTAGTGCATCATTTGCTTTCATTGTTGAATCCCATGCAGAAACATTTTTCAAAAATGACAGTAATTTAGTATTTTTTGAATCATTCATAAAAAGAAATGAATGATTCTAACAGGCCTTGAGGACAATAAAAAAGGGTAACAAACATATCTGCGTTTAAGTTAGTGCATCATTTGCTTTCATTGTTGAATCCCATGCAGAAACATTTTTCAAAAATGACAGTAATTTAGTATTTTTTGAATCATTCATAAAAAGAAATGAATGACTCTAACAGGCCTAGAGGACAATAAAAAAGGGTAACAAACATATCTGCGTTTAAGTTAGTGCATCATTTGCTTTCATTGTTGAATCCCATGCAGAAACATTTTTCAAAAATGACAGTAATTTAGTATTTTTTGAATCATTCATAAAAAGAAATGAATGATTCTAACAGGCCTTGAGGACAATAAAAAAGGGTAACAAACATATCTGCGTTAAAAACAGTGCACCATTTGCTTTCATTGTTGAATCCCATGCAGAAACATTTTTCAAAAATGACAGTAATTTAGTATTTTTTGAATAATTCATAAAAAGAAATGAATGACTCTAACAGGCCTAGAGGACAATAAAAAAGGGTAACAAACATATCTGCGTTTAAGTTAGTGCATCATTTGCTTTCATTGTTGAATCCTATGCAGAAACATTTTTCAAAAATGACAGTAATTTAGTATTTTTTGAATCATTCATAAAAAGAAATGAATGATTCTAACAGGCCTTGAGGACAATAAAAAAGGGTAACAAACATATCTGCGTTTAAGTTAGTGCATCATTTGCTTTCATTGTTGAATCCTATGCAGAAACATTTTTCAAAAATGACAGTAATTTAGTATTTTTTGAATCATTCATAAAAAGAAATGAATGACTCTAACAGGCCTAGAGGACAATAAAAAAGGGTAACAAACATATCTGCGTTTAAGTTAGTGCATCATTTGCTTTCATTGTTGAATCCCATGCAGAAACATTTTTCAAAAATGACAGTAATTTAGTATTTTTTGAATCATTCATAAAAAGAAATGAATGATTCTAACAGGCCTTGAGGACAATAAAAAAGGGTAACAAACATATCTGCGTTTAAGTTAGTGCATCATTTGCTTTCATTGTTGAATCCCATGCAGAAACATTTTTCAAAAATGACAGTAATTTAGTATTTTTTGAATCATTCATAAAAAGAAATGAATGACTCTAACAGGCCTAGAGGACAATAAAAAAGGGTAACAAACATATCTGCGTTTAAGTTAGTGCATCATTTGCTTTCATTGTTGAATCCTATGCAGAAACATTTTTCAAAAATGACAGTAATTTAGTATTTTTTGAATCATTCATAAAAAGAAATGAATGATTCTAACAGGCCTTGAGGACAATAAAAAACAAACATATCTGCGTTTAAGTTAGTGCATCATTTGCTTTCATTGTTGAATCCCATGCAGAAACATTTTTCAAAAATGACAGTAATTTAGTATTTTTTGAATCATTCATAAA
The DNA here is from genome assembly GCA_964035985.1 of Panagrolaimus superbus. Classification (NCBI taxonomy): domain Eukaryota; kingdom Metazoa; phylum Nematoda; class Chromadorea; order Rhabditida; family Panagrolaimidae; genus Panagrolaimus; species Panagrolaimus superbus. The sequence continues at coordinate 14,525,029 of OZ038359.1, forward strand.
AAGAAATGAATGATTCTAACAGGCCTTGAGGACAATAAAAAAGGGTAACAAACATATCTGCGTTAAAAACAGTGCACCATTTGCTTTCATTGTTGAATCCCATGCAGAAACATTTTTCAAAAATGACAGTAATTTAGTATTTTTTGAATCATTCATAAAAAGAAATGAATGACTCTAACAGGCCTAGAGGACAATAAAAAAGGGTAACAAACATATCTGCGTTTAAGTTAGTGCATCATTTGCTTTCATTGTTGAATCCTATGCAGAAACATTTTTCAAAAATGACAGTAATTTAGTATTTTTTGAATCATTCATAAAAAGAAATGAATGATTCTAACAGGCCTTGAGGACAATAAAAAAGGGTAACAAACATATCTGCGTTTAAGTTAGTGCATCATTTGCTTTCATTGTTGAATCCCATGCAGAAACATTTTTCAAAAATGACAGTAATTTAGTATTTTTTGAATCATTCATAAAAAGAAATGAATGACTCTAACAGGCCTAGAGGACAATAAAAAAGGGTAACAAACATATCTGCGTTTAAGTTAGTGCATCATTTGCTTTCATTGTTGAATCCTATGCAGAAACATTTTTCAAAAATGACAGTAATTTAGTATTTTTTGAATCATTCATAAAAAGAAATGAATGATTCTAACAGGCCTTGAGGACAATAAAAAAGGGTAACAAACATATCTGCGTTTAAGTTAGTGCATCATTTGCTTTCATTGTTGAATCCCATGCAGAAACATTTTTCAAAAATGACAGTAATTTAGTATTTTTTGAATCATTCATAAAAAGAAATGAATGACTCTAACAGGCCTAGAGGACAATAAAAAAGGGTAACAAACATATCTGCGTTTAAGTTAGTGCATCATTTGCTTTCATTGTTGAATCCCATGCAGAAACATTTTTCAAAAATGACAGTAATTTAGTATTTTTTGAATCATTCATAAAAAGAAATGAATGATTCTAACAGGCCTTGAGGACAATAAAAAACAAACATATCTGCGTTTAAGTTAGTGCATCATTTGCTTTCATTGTTGAATCCCATGCAGAAACATTTTTCAAAAATGACAGTAATTTTGTATTTTTTGAATCATTCATAAAAAGAAATGAATGATTCTAACAGGCCTTGAGGACAATAAAAAACAAACATATCTGCGTTTAAGTTAGTGCATCATTTGCTTTCATTGTTGAATCCCATGCAGAAACATTTTTCAAAAATGACAGTAATTTTGTATTTTTTGAATCATTCATAAAAAGAAATGAATGATTCTAACAGGCCTTGAGGACAATAAAAAAGGGTAACAAACATATCTGCGTTAAAAACAGTGCACCATTTGCTTTCATTGTTGAATCCCATGCAGAAACATTTTTCAAAAATGACAGTAATTTAGTATTTTTTGAATCATTCATAAAAAGAAATGAATGACTCTAACAGGCCTAGAGGACAATAAAAAAGGGTAACAAACATATCTGCGTTTAAGTTAGTGCATCATTTGCTTTCATTGTTGAATCCCATGCAGAAACATTTTTCAAAAATGACAGTAATTTAGTATTTTTTGAATCATTCATAAAAAGAAATGAATGACTCTAACAGGCCTAGAGGACAATAAAAAAGGGTAACAAACATATCTGCGTTTAAGTTAGTTCATCATTTGCTTTCATTGTTGAATCCCATGCAGAAACATTTTTCAAAAATGACAGTAATTTAGTATTTTTTGAATCATTCATAAAAAGAAATGAATGATTCTAACAGGCCTTGAGGACAATAAAAAAGGGTAACAAACATATCTGCGTTAAAAACAGTGCACCATTTGCTTTCATTGTTGAATCCCATGCAGAAACATTTTTCAAAAATGACAGTAATTTAGTATTTTTTGAATCATTCATAAAAAGAAATGAATGACTCTAACAGGCCTAGAGGACAATAAAAAAGGGTAACAAACATATCTGCGTTTAAGTTAGTGCATCATTTGCTTTCATTGTTGAATCCTATGCAGAAACATTTTTCAAAAATGACAGTAATTTAGTATTTTTTGAATCATTCATAAAAAGAAATGAATGATTCTAACAGGCCTTGAGGACAATAAAAAAGGGTAACAAACATATCTGCGTTAAAAACAGTGCACCATTTGCTTTCATTGTTGAATCCCATGCAGAAACATTTTTCAAAAATGACAGTAATTTAGTATTTTTTGAATCATTCATAAAAAGAAATGAATGACTCTAACAGGCCTAGAGGACAATAAAAAAGGGTAACAAACATATCTGCGTTTAAGTTAGTGCATCATTTGCTTTCATTGTTGAATCCCATGCAGAAACATTTTTCAAAAATGACAGTAATTTAGTATTTTTTGAATCATTCATAAAAAGAAATGAATGATTCTAACAGGCCTTGAGGACAATAAAAAAGGGTAACAAACATATCTGCGTTAAAAACAGTGCACCATTTGCTTTCATTGTTGAATCCCATGCAGAAACATTTTTCAAAAATGACAGTAATTTAGTATTTTTTGAATCATTCATAAAAAGAAATGAATGACTCTAACAGGCCTAGAGGACAATAAAAAAGGGTAACAAACATATCTGCGTTTAAGTTAGTGCATCATTTGCTTTCATTGTTGAATCCTATGCAGAAACATTTTTCAAAAATGACAGTAATTTAGTATTTTTTGAATCATTCATAAAAAGAAATGAATGATTCTAACAGGCCTTGAGGACAATAAAAAAGGGTAACAAACATATCTGCGTTTAAGTTAGTGCATCATTTGCTTTCATTGTTGAATCCCATGCAGAAACATTTTTCAAAAATGACAGTAATTTAGTATTTTTTGAATCATTCATAAAAAGAAATGAATGACTCTAACAGGCCTAGAGGACAATAAAAAAGGGTAACAAACATATCTGCGTTTAAGTTAGTGCATCATTTGCTTTCATTGTTGAATCCTATGCAGAAACATTTTTCAAAAATGACAGTAATTTAGTATTTTTTGAATCATTCATAAAAAGAAATGAATGATTCTAACAGGCCTTGAGGACAATAAAAAACAAACATATCTGCGTTTAAGTTAGTGCATCATTTGCTTTCATTGTTGAATCCCATGCAGAAACATTTTTCAAAAATGACAGTAATTTAGTATTTTTTGAATCATTCATAAAAAGAAATGAATGACTCTAACAGGCCTAGAGGACAATAAAAAAGGGTAACAAACATATCTGCGTTTAAGTTAGTGCATCATTTGCTTTCATTGTTGAATCCTATGCAGAAACATTTTTCAAAAATGACAGTAATTTAGTATTTTTTGAATCATTCATAAAAAGAAATGAATGATTCTAACAGGCCTTGAGGACAATAAAAAAGGGTAACAAACATATCTGCGTTTAAGTTAGTGCATCATTTGCTTTCATTGTTGAATCCCATGCAGAAACATTTTTCAAAAATGACAGTAATTTAGTATTTTTTGAATCATTCATAAAAAGAAATGAATGACTCTAACAGGCCTAGAGGACAATAAAAAAGGGTAACAAACATATCTGCGTTTAAGTTAGTGCATCATTTGCTTTCATTGTTGAATCCCATGCAGAAACATTTTTCAAAAATGACAGTAATTTAGTATTTTTTGAATCATTCATAAAAAGAAATGAATGATTCTAACAGGCCTTGAGGACAATAAAAAACAAACATATCTGCGTTTAAGTTAGTGCATCATTTGCTTTCATTGTTGAATCCCATGCAGAAACATTTTTCAAAAATGACAGTAATTTTGTATTTTTTGAATCATTCATAAAAAGAAATGAATGATTCTAACAGGCCTTGAGGACAATAAAAAACAAACATATCTGCGTTTAAGTTAGTGCATCATTTGCTTTCATTGTTGAATCCCATGCAGAAACATTTTTCAAAAATGACAGTAATTTAGTATTTTTTGAATCATTCATAAAAAGAAATGAATGATTCTAACAGGCCTTGAGGACAATAAAAAACAAACATATCTGCGTTTAAGTTAGTGCATCATTTGCTTTCATTGTTGAATCCCATGCAGAAACATTTTTCAAAAATGACAGTAATTTAGTATTTTTTGAATCATTCATAAAAAGAAATGAATGACTCTAACAGGCCTAGAGGACAATAAAAAAGGGTAACAAACATATCTGCGTTTAAGTTAGTGCATCATTTGCTTTCATTGTTGAATCCCATGCAGAAACATTTTTCAAAAATGACAGTAATTTAGTATTTTTTGAATCATTCATAAAAAGAAATGAATGACTCTAACAGGCCTAGAGGACAATAAAAAAGGGTAACAAACATATCTGCGTTTAAGTTAGTGCATCATTTGCTTTCATTGTTGAATCCCATGCAGAAACATTTTTCAAAAATGACAGTAATTTAGTATTTTTTGAATCATTCATAAAAAGAAATGAATGACTCTAACAGGCCTAGAGGACAATAAAAAAGGGTAACAAACATATCTGCGTTAAAAACAGTGCACCATTTGCTTTCATTGTTGAATCCCATGCAGAAACATTTTTCAAAAATGACAGTAATTTAGTATTTTTTGAATCATTCATAAAAAGAAATGAATGACTCTAACAGGCCTAGAGGACAATAAAAAAGGGTAACAAACATATCTGCGTTAAAAACAGTGCACCATTTGCTTTCATTGTTGAATCCCATGCAGAAACATTTTTCAAAAATGACAGTAATTTAGTATTTTTTGAATCATTCATAAAAAGAAATGAATGATTCTAACAGGCCTTGAGGACAATAAAAAAGGGTAACAAACATATCTGCGTTTAAGTTAGTGCATCATTTGCTTTCATTGTTGAATCCTATGCAGAAACATTTTTCAAAAATGACAGTAATTTAGTATTTTTTGAATCATTCATAAAAAGAAATGAATGATTCTAACAGGCCTTGAGGACAATAAAAAAGGGTAACAAACATATCTGCGTTTAAGTTAGTGCATCATTTGCTTTCATTGTTGAATCCCATGCAGAAACATTTTTCAAAAATGACAGTAATTTAGTATTTTTTGAATCATTCATAAAAAGAAATGAATGACTCTAACAGGCCTAGAGGACAATAAAAAAGGGTAACAAACATATCTGCGTTTAAGTTAGTGCATCATTTGCTTTCATTGTTGAATCCCATGCAGAAACATTTTTCAAAAATGACAGTAATTTAGTATTTTTTGAATCATTCATAAAAAGAAATGAATGATTCTAACAGGCCTTGAGGACAATAAAAAACAAACATATCTGCGTTTAAGTTAGTGCATCATTTGCTTTCATTGTTGAATCCCATGCAGAAACATTTTTCAAAAATGACAGTAATTTAGTATTTTTTGAATCATTCATAAAAAGAAATGAATGATTCTAACAGGCCTTGAGGACAATAAAAAACAAACATATCTGCGTTTAAGTTAGTGCATCATTTGCTTTCATTGTTGAATCCCATGCAGAAACATTTTTCAAAAATGACAGTAATTTAGTATTTTTTGAATCATTCATAAAAAGAAATGAATGACTCTAACAGGCCTAGAGGACAATAAAAAAGGGTAACAAACATATCTGCGTTTAAGTTAGTGCATCATTTGCTTTCATTGTTGAATCCCATGCAGAAACATTTTTCAAAAATGACAGTAATTTAGTATTTTTTGAATCATTCATAAAAAGAAATGAATGATTCATACAGGCCTAGAGGACAATAAAAAAGGGTAACAAACATATCTGCGTTTAAGTTAGTGCATCATTTGCTTTCATTGTTGAATCCTATGCAGAAACATTTTTCAAAAATGACAGTAATTTAGTATTTTTTGAATCATTCATAAAAAGAAATGAATGATTCTAACAGGCCTTGAGGACAATAAAAAAGGGTAACAAACATATCTGCGTTTAAGTTAGTGCATCATTTGCTTTCATTGTTGAATCCTATGCAGAAACATTTTTCAAAAATGACAGTAATTTAGTATTTTTTGAATCATTCATAAAAAGAAATGAATGATTCTAACAGGCCTTGAGGACAATAAAAAAGGGTAACAAACATATCTGCGTTTAAGTTAGTGCATCATTTGCTTTCATTGTTGAATCCCATGCAGAAACATTTTTCAAAAATGACAGTAATTTAGTATTTTTTGAATCATTCATAAAAAGAAATGAATGACTCTAACAGGCCTAGAGGACAATAAAAAAGGGTAACAAACATATCTGCGTTTAAGTTAGTGCATCATTTGCTTTCATTGTTGAATCCCATGCAGAAACATTTTTCAAAAATGACAGTAATTTAGTATTTTTTGAATCATTCATAAAAAGAAATGAATGATTCTAACAGGCCTTGAGGACAATAAAAAACAAACATATCTGCGTTTAAGTTAGTGCATCATTTGCTTTCATTGTTGAATCCCATGCAGAAACATTTTTCAAAAATGACAGTAATTTAGTATTTTTTGAATCATTCATAAAAAGAAATGAATGATTCTAACAGGCCTTGAGGACAATAAAAAACAAACATATCTGCGTTTAAGTTAGTGCATCATTTGCTTTCATTGTTGAATCCCATGCAGAAACATTTTTCAAAAATGACAGTAATTTAGTATTTTTTGAATCATTCATAAAAAGAAATGAATGACTCTAACAGGCCTAGAGGACAATAAAAAAGGGTAACAAACATATCTGCGTTTAAGTTAGTGCATCATTTGCTTTCATTGTTGAATCCCATGCAGAAACATTTTTCAAAAATGACAGTAATTTAGTATTTTTTGAATCATTCATAAAAAGAAATGAATGATTCATACAGGCCTAGAGGACAATAAAAAAGGGTAACAAACATATCTGCGTTTAAGTTAGTGCATCATTTGCTTTCATTGTTGAATCCTATGCAGAAACATTTTTCAAAAATGACAGTAATTTAGTATTTTTTGAATCATTCATAAAAAGAAATGAATGATTCTAACAGGCCTTGAGGACAATAAAAAAGGGTAACAAACATATCTGCGTTTAAGTTAGTGCATCATTTGCTTTCATTGTTGAATCCTATGCAGAAACATTTTTCAAAAATGACAGTAATTTAGTATTTTTTGAATCATTCATAAAAAGAAATGAATGACTCTAACAGGCCTAGAGGACAATAAAAAAGGGTAACAAACATATCTGCGTTTAAGTTAGTGCATCATTTGCTTTCATTGTTGAATCCCATGCAGAAACATTTTTCAAAAATGACAGTAATTTAGTATTTTTTGAATCATTCATAAAAAGAAATGAATGATTCTAACAGGCCTTGAGGACAATAAAAAACAAACATATCTGCGTTTAAGTTAGTGCATCATTTGCTTTCATTGTTGAATCCCATGCAGAAACATTTTTCAAAAATGACAGTAATTTTGTATTTTTTGAATCATTCATAAAAAGAAATGAATGATTCTAACAGGCCTTGAGGACAATAAAAAACAAACATATCTGCGTTTAAGTTAGTGCATCATTTGCTTTCATTGTTGAATCCCATGCAGAAACATTTTTCAAAAATGACAGTAATTTAGTATTTTTTGAATCATTCATAAAAAGAAATGAATGATTCTAACAGGCCTTGAGGACAATAAAAAACAAACATATCTGCGTTTAAGTTAGTGCATCATTTGCTTTCATTGTTGAATCCCATGCAGAAACATTTTTCAAAAATGACAGTAATTTAGTATTTTTTGAATCATTCATAAAAAGAAATGAATGACTCTAACAGGCCTAGAGGACAATAAAAAAGGGTAACAAACATATCTGCGTTTAAGTTAGTGCATCATTTGCTTTCATTGTTGAATCCCATGCAGAAACATTTTTCAAAAATGACAGTAATTTAGTATTTTTTGAATCATTCATAAAAAGAAATGAATGACTCTAACAGGCCTAGAGGACAATAAAAAAGGGTAACAAACATATCTGCGTTTAAGTTAGTGCATCATTTGCTTTCATTGTTGAATCCCATGCAGAAACATTTTTCAAAAATGACAGTAATTTAGTATTTTTTGAATCATTCATAAAAAGAAATGAATGACTCTAACAGGCCTAGAGGACAATAAAAAAGGGTAACAAACATATCTGCGTTAAAAACAGTGCACCATTTGCTTTCATTGTTGAATCCCATGCAGAAACATTTTTCAAAAATGACAGTAATTTAGTATTTTTTGATTCATTCATAAAAAGAAATGAATGACTCTAACAGGCCTAGAGGACAATAAAAAAGGGTAACAAACATATCTGCGTTAAAAACAGTGCACCATTTGCTTTCATTGTTGAATCCCATGCAGAAACATTTTTCAAAAATGACAGTAATTTAGTATTTTTTGAATCATTCATAAAAAGAAATGAATGATTCTAACAGGCCTTGAGGACAATAAAAAAGGGTAACAAACATATCTGCGTTTAAGTTAGTGCATCATTTGCTTTCATTGTTGAATCCCATGCAGAAACATTTTTCAAAAATGACAGTAATTTTGTATTTTTTGAATCATTCATAAAAAGAAATGAATGACTCTAACAGGCCTAGAGGACAATAAAAAAGGGTAACAAACATATCTGCGTTTAAGTTAGTGCATCATTTGCTTTCATTGTTGAATCCCATGCAGAAACATTTTTCAAAAATGACAGTAATTTAGTATTTTTTGAATCATTCATAAAAAGAAATGAATGACTCTAACAGGCCTAGAGGACAATAAAAAAGGGTAACAAACATATCTGCGTTTAAGTTAGTGCATCATTTGCTTTCATTGTTGAATCCCATGCAGAAACATTTTTCAAAAATGACAGTAATTTAGTATTTTTTGAATCATTCATAAAAAGAAATGAATGACTCTAACAGGCCTAGAGGACAATAAAAAAGGGTAACAAACATATCTGCGTTAAAAACAGTGCACCATTTGCTTTCATTGTTGAATCCCATGCAGAAACATTTTTCAAAAATGACAGTAATTTAGTATTTTTTGAATCATTCATAAAAAGAAATGAATGACTCTAACAGGCCTAGAGGACAATAAAAAAGGGTAACAAACATATCTGCGTTAAAAACAGTGCACCATTTGCTTTCATTGTTGAATCCCATGCAGAAACATTTTTCAAAAATGACAGTAATTTAGTATTTTTTGAATCATTCATAAAAAGAAATGAATGACTCTAACAGGCCTAGAGGACAATAAAAAAGGGTAACAAACATATCTGCGTTAAAAACAGTGCACCATTTGCTTTCATTGTTGAATCCCATGCAGAAACATTTTTCAAAAATGACAGTAATTTAGTATTTTTTGAATCATTCATAAAAAGAAATGAATGACTCTAACAGGCCTAGAGGACAATAAAAAAGGGTAACAAACATATCTGCGTTTAAGTTAGTGCATCATTTGCTTTCATTGTTGAATCCCATGCAGAAACATTTTTCAAAAATGACAGTAATTTAGTATTTTTTGAATCATTCATAAAAAGAAATGAATGATTCTAACAGGCCTTGAGGACAATAAAAAACAAACATATCTGCGTTTAAGTTAGTGCATCATTTGCTTTCATTGTTGAATCCCATGCAGAAACATTTTTCAAAAATGACAGTAATTTTGTATTTTTTGAATCATTCATAAAAAGAAATGAATGATTCTAACAGGCCTAGAGGACAATAAAAAAGGGTAACAAACATATCTGCGTTTAAGTTAGTGCATCATTTGCTTTCATTGTTGAATCCCATGCAGAAACATTTTTCAAAAATGACAGTAATTTAGTATTTTTTGAATCATTCATAAAAAGAAATGAATGACTCTAACAGGCCTAGAGGACAATAAAAAAGGGTAACAAACATATCTGCGTTTAAGTTAGTGCATCATTTGCTTTCATTGTTGAATCCCATGCAGAAACATTTTTCAAAAATGACAGTAATTTAGTATTTTTTGAATCATTCATAAAAAGAAATGAATGACTCTAACAGGCCTAGAGGACAATAAAAAAGGGTAACAAACATATCTGCGTTAAAAACAGTGCACCATTTGCTTTCATTGTTGAATCCCATGCAGAAACATTTTTCAAAAATGATAGTAATTTAGTATTTTTTAAATCATTCATAAAAAGAAATGAATGACTCTAACAGGCCTAGAGGACAATAAAAAAGGGTAACAAACATATCTGCGTTTAAGTTAGTGCATCATTTGCTTTCATTGTTGAATCCCATGCAGAAACATTTTTCAAAAATGACAGTAATTTAGTATTTTTTGAATCATTCATAAAAAGAAATGAATGATTCTAACAGGCCTAGAGGACAATAAAAAAGGGTAACAAACATATCTGCGTTTAAGTTAGTGCATCATTTGCTTTCATTGTTGAATCCCATGCAGAAACATTTTTCAAAAATGACAGTAATTTAGTATTTTTTGAATCATTCATAAAAAGAAATGAATGATTCTAACAGGCCTAGAGGACAATAAAAAAGGGTAACAAACATATCTGCGTTAAAAACAGTGCACCATTTGCTTTCATTGTTGAATCCCATGCAGAAACATTTTTCAAAAATGACAGTAATTTAGTATTTTTTGAATCATTCATAAAAAGAAATGAATGACTCTAACAGGCCTAGAGGACAATAAAAAAGGGTAACAAACATATCTGCGTTTAAGTTAGTGCATCATTTGCTTTCATTGTTGAATCCCATGCAGAAACATTTTTCAAAAATGACAGTAATTTAGTATTTTTTGAATCATTCATAAAAAGAAATGAATGACTCTAACAGGCCTAGAGGACAATAAAAAAGGGTAACAAACATATCTGCGTTAAAAACAGTGCACCATTTGCTTTCATTGTTGAATCCCATGCAGAAACATTTTTCAAAAATGACAGTAATTTAGTATTTTTTGAATCATTCATAAAAAGAAATGAATGACTCTAACAGGCCTAGAGGACAATAAAAAAGGGTAACAAACATATCTGCGTTTAAGTTAGTGCATCATTTGCTTTCATTGTTGAATCCCATGCAGAAACATTTTTCAAAAATGACAGTAATTTAGTATTTTTTGAATCATTCATAAAAAGAAATGAATGACTCTAACAGGCCTAGAGGACAATAAAAAAGGGTAACAAACATATCTGCGTTAAAAACAGTGCACCATTTGCTTTCATTGTTGAATCCCATGCAGAAACATTTTTCAAAAATGACAGTAATTTAGTATTTTTTGAATCATTCATAAAAAGAAATGAATGACTCTAACAGGCCTAGAGGACAATAAAAAAGGGTAACAAACATATCTGCGTTTAAGTTAGTGCATCATTTGCTTTCATTGTTGAATCCCATGCAGAAACATTTTTCAAAAATGACAGTAATTTTGTATTTTTTGAATCATTCATAAAAAGAAATGAATGATTCTAACAGGCCTTGAGGACAATAAAAAACAAACATATCTGCGTTTAAGTTAGTGCATCATTTGCTTTCATTGTTGAATCCCATGCAGAAACATTTTTCAAAAATGACAGTAATTTAGTATTTTTTGAATCATTCATAAAAAGAAATGAATGACTCTAACAGGCCTAGAGGACAATAAAAAAGGGTAACAAACATATCTGCGTTTAAGTTAGTGCATCATTTGCTTTCATTGTTGAATCCCATGCAGAAACATTTTTCAAAAATGACAGTAATTTAGTATTTTTTGAATCATTCATAAAAAGAAATGAATGACTCTAACAGGCCTAGAGGACAATAAAAAAGGGTAACAAACATATCTGCGTTAAAAACAGTGCACCATTTGCTTTCATTGTTGAATCCCATGCAGAAACATTTTTCAAAAATGACAGTAATTTAGTATTTTTTGAATCATTCATAAAAAGAAATGAATGACTCTAACAGGCCTAGAGGACAATAAAAAAGGGTAACAAACATATCTGCGTTTAAGTTAGTGCATCATTTGCTTTCATTGTTGAATCCCATGCAGAAACATTTTTCAAAAATGACAGTAATTTTGTATTTTTTGAATCATTCATAAAAAGAAATGAATGACTCTAACAGGCCTAGAGGACAATAAAAAAGGGTAACAAACATATCTGCGTTTAAGTTAGTGCATCATTTGCTTTCATTGTTGAATCCCATGCAGAAACATTTTTCAAAAATGACAGTAATTTAGTATTTTTTGAATCATTCATAAAAAGAAATGAATGACTCTAACAGGCCTAGAGGACAATAAAAAAGGGTAACAAACATATCTGCGTTTAAGTTAGTGCATCATTTGCTTTCATTGTTGAATCCCATGCAGAAACATTTTTCAAAAATGACAGTAATTTAGTATTTTTTGAATCATTCATAAAAAGAAATGAATGACTCTAACAGGCCTAGAGGACAATAAAAAAGGGTAACAAACATATCTGCGTTAAAAACAGTGCACCATTTGCTTTCATTGTTGAATCCCATGCAGAAACATTTTTCAAAAATGACAGTAATTTAGTATTTTTTGAATCATTCATAAAAAGAAATGAATGACTCTAACAGGCCTAGAGGACAATAAAAAAGGGTAACAAACATATCTGCGTTTAAGTTAGTGCATCATTTGCTTTCATTGTTGAATCCCATGCAGAAACATTTTTCAAAAATGACAGTAATTTAGTATTTTTTGAATCATTCATAAAAAGAAATGAATGACTCTAACAGGCCTAGAGGACAATAAAAAAGGGTAACAAACATATCTGCGTTAAAAACAGTGCACCATTTGCTTTCATTGTTGAATCCCATGCAGAAACATTTTTCAAAAATGACAGTAATTTAGTATTTTTTGAATCATTCATAAAAAGAAATGAATGACTCTAACAGGCCTAGAGGACAATAAAAAAGGGTAACAAACATATCTGCGTTTAAGTTAGTGCATCATTTGCTTTCATTGTTGAATCCCATGCAGAAACATTTTTCAAAAATGACAGTAATTTTGTATTTTTTGAATCATTCATAAAAAGAAATGAATGATTCTAACAGGCCTTGAGGACAATAAAAAACAAACATATCTGCGTTTAAGTTAGTGCATCATTTGCTTTCATTGTTGAATCCCATGCAGAAACATTTTTCAAAAATGACAGTAATTTAGTATTTTTTGAATCATTCATAAAAAGAAATGAATGACTCTAACAGGCCTAGAGGACAATAAAAAAGGGTAACAAACATATCTGCGTTTAAGTTAGTGCATCATTTGCTTTCATTGTTGAATCCCATGCAGAAACATTTTTCAAAAATGACAGTAATTTAGTATTTTTTGAATCATTCATAAAAAGAAATGAATGACTCTAACAGGCCTAGAGGACAATAAAAAAGGGTAACAAACATATCTGCGTTTAAGTTAGTGCATCATTTGCTTTCATTGTTGAATCCCATGCAGAAACATTTTTCAAAAATGACAGTAATTTAGTATTTTTTGAATCATTCATAAAAAGAAATGAATGACTCTAACAGGCCTAGAGGACAATAAAAAAGGGTAACAAACATATCTGCGTTAAAAACAGTGCACCATTTGCTTTCATTGTTGAATCCCATGCAGAAACATTTTTCAAAAATGACAGTAATTTAGTATTTTTTGAATCATTCATAAAAAGAAATGAATGACTCTAACAGGCCTAGAGGACAATAAAAAAGGGTAACAAACATATCTGCGTTTAAGTTAGTGCATCATTTGCTTTCATTGTTGAATCCCATGCAGAAACATTTTTCAAAAATGACAGTAATTTAGTATTTTTTGAATCATTCATAAAAAGAAATGAATGACTCTAACAGGCCTAGAGGACAATAAAAAAGGGTAACAAACATATCTGCGTTAAAAACAGTGCACCATTTGCTTTCATTGTTGAATCCCATGCAGAAACATTTTTCAAAAATGACAGTAATTTAGTATTTTTTGAATCATTCATAAAAAGAAATGAATGACTCTAACAGGCCTAGAGGACAATAAAAAAGGGTAACAAACATATCTGCGTTAAAAACAGTGCACCATTTGCTTTCATTGTTGAATCCCATGCAGAAACATTTTTCAAAAATGACAGTAATTTAGTATTTTTTGAATCATTCATAAAAAGAAATGAATGACTCTAACAGGCCTAGAGGACAATAAAAAAGGGTAACAAACATATCTGCGTTTAAGTTAGTGCATCATTTGCTTTCATTGTTGAATCCCATGCAGAAACATTTTTCAAAAATGACAGTAATTTAGTATTTTTTGAATCATTCATAAAAAGAAATGAATGACTCTAACAGGCCTAGAGGACAATAAAAAAGGGTAACAAACATATCTGCGTTTAAGTTAGTGCATCATTTGCTTTCATTGTTGAATCCCATGCAGAAACATTTTTCAAAAATGACAGTAATTTAGTATTTTTTGAATCATTCATTAAAAGAAATGAATGATTCTAACAGGCCTTGAGGACAATAAAAAAGGGTAACAAACATATCTGCGTTAAAAACAGTGCACCATTTGCTTTCATTGTTGAATCCCATGCAGAAACATTTTTCAAAAATGACAGTAATTTTGTATTTTTTGAATCATTCATAAAAAGAAATGAATGATTCTAACAGGCCTTGAGGACAATAAAAAACAAACATATCTGCGTTTAAGTTAGTGCATCATTTGCTTTCATTGTTGAATCCCATGCAGAAACATTTTTCAAAAATGACAGTAATTTAGTATTTTTTGAATCATTCATAAAAAGAAATGAATGACTCTAACAGGCCTAGAGGACAATAAAAAAGGGTAACAAACATATCTGCGTTTAAGTTAGTGCATCATTTGCTTTCATTGTTGAATCCCATGCAGAAACATTTTTCAAAAATGACAGTAATTTAGTATTTTTTGAATCATTCATAAAAAGAAATGAATGATTCTAACAGGCCTTGAGGACAATAAAAAAGGGTAACAAACATATCTGCGTTTAAGTTAGTGCATCATTTGCTTTCATTGTTGAATCCTTTGCAGAAACATTTTTCAAAAATGACAGTAATTTAGTATTTTTTGAATCATTCATAAAAAGAAATGAATGACTCTAACAGGCCTAAAGGACAATAAAAAAGGGCAACAAACATATCTGCGTTTAAATTTATGCATCAATTGCTTTCATTGTTGAATCCCATGCAGAAACATTTTTCAAAAATGATAGTAATTTAGTATTTTTTGAATCATTCATAAAAAGAAATGAATGATTCTAACAGGCCTTGAGAACAATAAAAAAGGGTAACAAACATATCTGCGTTTAAATTAATGCATCAATTGCTTTCATTGTTGAATCCCATGCAGAAACATTTTTCAAAAATGATAGTAATTTAGTATTTTTTGAATCATTCATAAAAAGATAAGAATGATTCTAACAGGCCTAAAGGACAATAAAAAAGGGCAACAAACATATCTGCGTTTAAATTTATGCATCAATTGCTTTCATTGTTGAATCCCATGCAGAAATATTTTTCAAAAATGATAGTAATTTAGTATTTTTTGAATCATTCATAAAAAGATAAGAATGATTCTAACAGGCCTAAAGGACAATAAAAAAGGGCAACAAACATATCTGCGTTTAAATTTATGCATCAATTGCTTTCATTGTTGAATCCCATGCAGAAACATTTTTCAAAAATGATAGTAATGTAGTATTTTTTGAATCATTCATAAAAAGAAATGAATGATTCTAACAGGCCTTGAGAACAATAAAAAAGGGTAACAAACATATCTGCGTTTAAATTAATGCATCAATTGCTTTCATTGTTGAATCCCATGCAGAAACATTTTTCAAAAATGATAGTAATGTAGTATTTTTTGAATCATTCATAAAAAGAAATGAATGATTCTAACAGGCCTTGAGGACAATAAAAAAGGGTAACAAACATATCTGCGTTTAAATTTATGCATCAATTGCTTTCATTGTTGAATCCCATGCAGAAACATTTTTCAAAAATGATAGTAATTTAGTATTTTTTGAATCATTCATAAAAAGAAATGAATGATTCTAACAGGCCTTGAGGACAATAAAAAAGGGTAACAAACATATCTGCGTTTAAATTTATGCATCAATTGCTTTCATTGTTGAATCCCATGCAGAAACATTTTTCAAAAATGATAGTAATTTAGTATTTTTTGAATCATTCATAAAAAGAAATGAATGATTCTAACAGGCCTTGAGAACAATAAAAAAGGGTAACAAACATATCTGCGTTTAAATTAATGCATCAATTGCTTTCATTGTTGAATCCCATGCAGAAACATTTTTCAAAAATGATAGTAATGTAGTATTTTTTGAATCATTCATAAAAAGAAATGAATGATTCTAACAGGCCTTGAGGACAATAAAAAAGGGTAACAAACATATCTGCGTTTAAATTTATGCATCAATTGCTTTCATTGTTGAATCCCATGCAGAAACATTTTTCAAAAATGATAGTAATTTAGTATTTTTTGAATCATTCATAAAAAGAAATGAATGATTCTAACAGGCCTTGAGGACAATAAAAAAGGGTAACAAACATATCTGCGTTTAAATTAATGCATCAATTGCTTTCATTGTTGAATCCCATGCAGAAACATTTTTCAAAAATGATAGTAATTTAGTATTTTTTGAATCATTCATAAAAAGAAATGAATGATTCTAACAGGCCTTGAGGACAATAAAAAAGGGTAACAAACATATCTGCGTTTAAATTTATGCATCAATTGCTTTCATTGTTGAATCCCATGCAGAAACATTTTTCAAAAATGATAGTAATTTAGTATTTTTTGAATCATTCATAAAAAGAAATGAATGATTCTAACAGGCCTTGAGGACAATAAAAAAGGGTAACAAACATATCTGCGTTTAAATTAATGCATCAATTGCTTTCATTGTTGAATCCCATGCAGAAACATTTTTCAAAAATGATAGTAATTTAGTATTTTTTGAATCATTCATAAAAAGAAATGAATGATTCTAACAGGCCTTGAGGACAATAAAAAAGGGTAACAAACATATCTGCGTTTAAATTAATGCATCAATTGCTTTCATTGTTGAATCCCATGCAGAAACATTTTTCAAAAATGATAGTAATTTAGTATTTTTTGAATCATTCATAAAAAGATAAGAATGATTCTAACAGGCCTAAAGGACAATAAAAAAGGGCAACAAACATATCTGCGTTTAAATTTATGCATCAATTGCTTTCATTGTTGAATCCCATGCAGAAACATTTTTCAAAAATGATAGTAATTTAGTATTTTTTGAATCATTCATAAAAAGAAATGAATGATTCTAACAGGCCTTGAGGACAATAAAAAAGGGTAACAAACATATCTGCGTTTAAATTAATGCATCAATTGCTTTCATTGTTGAATCCCATGCAGAAACATTTTTCAAAAATGATAGTAATTTAGTATTTTTTGAATCATTCATAAAAAGATAAGAATGATTCTAACAGGCCTAAAGGACAATAAAAAAGGGCAACAAACATATCTGCGTTTAAATTTATGCATCAATTGCTTTCATTGTTGAATCCCATGCAGAAACATTTTTCAAAAATGATAGTAATTTAGTATTTTTTGAATCATTCATAAAAAGATAAGAATGATTCTAACAGGCCTAAAGGACAATAAAAAAGGGCAACAAACATATCTGCGTTTAAATTAGTGCATCATTTGCTTTCATTGTTGAATCCCATGCAGAAACATTTTTCAAAAATGATAGTAATGTAGTATTTTTTGAATCATTCATAAAAAGATAAGAATGATTCTAACAGGCCTTGAGGACAATAAAAAAGGGTAACAAACATATCTGCGTTTAAATTAATGCATCATTTGCTTTCATTGTTGAATCCCATGCAGAAACATTTTTCAAAAATGACAGTAATTTAGTATTTTTTGAATCATTCATAAAAAGATAAGAATGATTCTAACAGGCCTTGAGGACAATAAAAAAGGGTAACAAACATATCTGCGTTTTAATTAATGCATCAATTGCTTTCATTGTTGAATCCCATGCAGAAACATTTTTCAAAAATGATAGTAATTAAGTATTTTTTGAATCATTCATAAAAAGATAAGAATGATTCTAACAGGCCTTGAGGACAATAAAAAAGGGTAACAAACATATCTGCGTTTTAATTAATGCATCAATTGCTTTCATTGTTGAATCCCATGCAGAAACATTTTTCAAAAATGATAGTAATTAAGTATTTTTTGAATCATTCATAAAAAGATAAGAATGATTCTAACAGGCCTTGAGGACAATAAAAAAGGGTAACAAACATATCTGCGTTTTAATTAATGCATCAATTGCTTTCATTGTTGAATCCCATGCAGAAACATTTTTCAAAAATGACAGTAATTTAGTATTTTTTGAATCATTCATAAAAAGAAATGAATGATTCTAACAGGCCTTGAGGACAATAAAAAAGGGTAACAAACATATCTGCGTTTTAATTAATGCATCAATTGCTTTCATTGTTGAATCCCATGCAGAAACATTTTTCAAAAATGATAGTAATTAAGTATTTTTTGAATCATTCATAAAAAGATAAGAATGATTCTAACAGGCCTTGAGGACAATAAAAAAGGGTAACAAACATATCTGCGTTTTAATTAATGCATCAATTGCTTTCATTGTTGAATCCCATGCAGAAACATTTTTCAAAAATGATAGTAATTAAGTATTTTTTGAATCATTCATAAAAAGATAAGAATGATTCTAACAGGCCTTGAGGACAATAAAAAAGGGTAACAAACATATCTGCGTTTAAATTAGTGCATCATTTGCTTTCATTGTTGAATCCCATGCAGAAACATTTTTCAAAAATGACAGTAATTTAGTATTTTTTGAATCATTCATAAAAAGAAATGAATGATTCTAACAGGCCTTGAGGACAATAAAAAAGGGTAACAAACATATCTGCGTTTTAATTAATGCATCAATTGCTTTCATTGTTGAATCCCATGCAGAAACATTTTTCAAAAATGACAGTAATTTAGTATTTTTTGAATCATTCATAAAAAGATAAGAATGATTCTAACAGGCCTTGAGGACAATAAAAAAGGGTAACAAACATATCTGCGTTTTAATTAATGCATCAATTGCTTTCATTGTTGAATCCCATGCAGAAACATTTTTCAAAAATGATAGTAATTAAGTATTTTTTGAATCATTCATAAAAAGATAAGAATGATTCTAACAGGCCTTGAGGACAATAAAAAAGGGTAACAAACATATCTGCGTTTTAATTAATGCATCAATTGCTTTCATTGTTGAATCCCATGCAGAAACATTTTTCAAAAATGATAGTAATTAAGTATTTTTTGAATCATTCATAAAAAGATAAGAATGATTCTAACAGGCCTTGAGGACAATAAAAAAGGGTAACAAACATATCTGCGTTTTAATTAATGCATCAATTGCTTTCATTGTTGAATCCCATGCAGAAACATTTTTCAAAAATGACAGTAATTTAGTATTTTTTGAATCATTCATAAAAAGATAAGAATGATTCTAACAGGCCTTGAGGACAATAAAAAAGGGTAACAAACATATCTGCGTTTTAATTAATGCATCAATTGCTTTCATTGTTGAATCCCATGCAGAAACATTTTTCAAAAATGATAGTAATTAAGTATTTTTTGAATCATTCATAAAAAGATAAGAATGATTCTAACAGGCCTTGAGGACAATAAAAAAGGGTAACAAACATATCTGCGTTTTAATTAATGCATCAATTGCTTTCATTGTTGAATCCCATGCAGAAACATTTTTCAAAAATGATAGTAATTAAGTATTTTTTGAATCATTCATAAAAAGATAAGAATGATTCTAACAGGCCTTGAGGACAATAAAAAAGGGTAACAAACATATCTGCGTTTTAATTAATGCATCAATTGCTTTCATTGTTGAATCCCATGCAGAAACATTTTTCAAAAATGATAGTAATTAAGTATTTTTTGAATCATTCATAAAAAGATAAGAATGATTCTAACAGGCCTTGAGGACAATAAAAAAGGGTAACAAACATATCTGCGTTTTAATTAATGCATCAATTGCTTTCATTGTTGAATCCCATGCAGAAACATTTTTCAAAAATGATAGTAATTAAGTATTTTTTGAATCATTCATAAAAAGATAAGAATGATTCTAACAGGCCTTGAGGACAATAAAAAAGGGTAACAAACATATCTGCGTTTTAATTAATGCATCAATTGCTTTCATTGTTGAATCCCATGCAGAAACATTTTTCAAAAATGATAGTAATTAAGTATTTTTTGAATCATTCATAAAAAGATAAGAATGATTCTAACAGGCCTTGAGGACAATAAAAAAGGGTAACAAACATATCTGCGTTTTAATTAATGCATCAATTGCTTTCATTGTTGAATCCCATGCAGAAACATTTTTCAAAAATGATAGTAATTAAGTATTTTTTGAATCATTCATAAAAAGATAAGAATGATTCTAACAGGCCTTGAGGACAATAAAAAAGGGTAACAAACATATCTGCGTTTTAATTAATGCATCAATTGCTTTCATTGTTGAATCCCATGCAGAAACATTTTTCAAAAATGATAGTAATTAAGTATTTTTTGAATCATTCATAAAAAGATAAGAATGATTCTAACAGGCCTTGAGGACAATAAAAAAGGGTAACAAACATATCTGCGTTTAAATTAATGCATCATTTGCTTTCATTGTTGAATCCCATGCAGAAACATTTTTCAAAAATGACAGTAATTTAGTATTTTTTGAATCATTCATAAAAAGATAAGAATGATTCTAACAGGCCTTGAGGACAATAAAAAAGGGTAACAAACATATCTGCGTTTTAATTAATGCATCAATTGCTTTCATTGTTGAATCCCATGCAGAAACATTTTTCAAAAATGATAGTAATTAAGTATTTTTTGAATCATTCATAAAAAGATAAGAATGATTCTAACAGGCCTTGAGGACAATAAAAAAGGGTAACAAACATATCTGCGTTTTAATTAATGCATCAATTGCTTTCATTGTTGAATCCCATGCAGAAACATTTTTCAAAAATGATAGTAATTAAGTATTTTTTGAATCATTCATAAAAAGATAAGAATGATTCTAACAGGCCTTGAGGACAATAAAAAAGGGTAACAAACATATCTGCGTTTTAATTAATGCATCAATTGCTTTCATTGTTGAATCCCATGCAGAAACATTTTTCAAAAATGACAGTAATTTAGTATTTTTTGAATCATTCATAAAAAGAAATGAATGATTCTAACAGGCCTTGAGGACAATAAAAAAGGGTAACAAACATATCTGCGTTTTAATTAATGCATCAATTGCTTTCATTGTTGAATCCCATGCAGAAACATTTTTCAAAAATGATAGTAATTAAGTATTTTTTGAATCATTCATAAAAAGATAAGAATGATTCTAACAGGCCTTGAGGACAATAAAAAAGGGTAACAAACATATCTGCGTTTTAATTAATGCATCAATTGCTTTCATTGTTGAATCCCATGCAGAAACATTTTTCAAAAATGATAGTAATTAAGTATTTTTTGAATCATTCATAAAAAGATAAGAATGATTCTAACAGGCCTTGAGGACAATAAAAAAGGGTAACAAACATATCTGCGTTTTAATTAATGCATCAATTGCTTTCATTGTTGAATCCCATGCAGAAACATTTTTCAAAAATGACAGTAATTTAGTATTTTTTGAATCATTCATAAAAAGAAATGAATGATTCTAACAGGCCTTGAGGACAATAAAAAAGGGTAACAAACATATCTGCGTTTTAATTAATGCATCAATTGCTTTCATTGTTGAATCCCATGCAGAAACATTTTTCAAAAATGATAGTAATTAAGTATTTTTTGAATCATTCATAAAAAGATAAGAATGATTCTAACAGGCCTTGAGGACAATAAAAAAGGGTAACAAACATATCTGCGTTTAAATTAGTGCATCATTTGCTTTCATTGTTGAATCCCATGCAGAAACATTTTTCAAAAATGACAGTAATTTAGTATTTTTTGAATCATTCATAAAAAGAAATGAATGATTCTAACAGGCCTTGAGGACAATAAAAAAGGGTAACAAACATATCTGCGTTTTAATTAATGCATCAATTGCTTTCATTGTTGAATCCCATGCAGAAACATTTTTCAAAAATGACAGTAATTTAGTATTTTTTGAATCATTCATAAAAAGATAAGAATGATTCTAACAGGCCTTGAGGACAATAAAAAAGGGTAACAAACATATCTGCGTTTTAATTAATGCATCAATTGCTTTCATTGTTGAATCCCATGCAGAAACATTTTTCAAAAATGATAGTAATTAAGTATTTTTTGAATCATTCATAAAAAGATAAGAATGATTCTAACAGGCCTTGAGGACAATAAAAAAGGGTAACAAACATATCTGCGTTTTAATTAATGCATCAATTGCTTTCATTGTTGAATCCCATGCAGAAACATTTTTCAAAAATGATAGTAATTAAGTATTTTTTGAATCATTCATAAAAAGATAAGAATGATTCTAACAGGCCTTGAGGACAATAAAAAAGGGTAACAAACATATCTGCGTTTTAATTAATGCATCAATTGCTTTCATTGTTGAATCCCATGCAGAAACATTTTTCAAAAATGACAGTAATTTAGTATTTTTTGAATCATTCATAAAAAGAAATGAATGATTCTAACAGGCCTTGAGGACAATAAAAAAGGGTAACAAACATATCTGCGTTTTAATTAATGCATCAATTGCTTTCATTGTTGAATCCCATGCAGAAACATTTTTCAAAAATGATAGTAATTAAGTATTTTTTGAATCATTCATAAAAAGATAAGAATGATTCTAACAGGCCTTGAGGACAATAAAAAAGGGTAACAAACATATCTGCGTTTTAATTAATGCATCAATTGCTTTCATTGTTGAATCCCATGCAGAAACATTTTTCAAAAATGATAGTAATTAAGTATTTTTTGAATCATTCATAAAAAGATAAGAATGATTCTAACAGGCCTTGAGGACAATAAAAAAGGGTAACAAACATATCTGCGTTTAAATTAGTGCATCATTTGCTTTCATTGTTGAATCCCATGCAGAAACATTTTTCAAAAATGACAGTAATTTAGTATTTTTTGAATCATTCATAAAAAGAAATGAATGATTCTAACAGGCCTTGAGGACAATAAAAAAGGGTAACAAACATATCTGCGTTTTAATTAATGCATCAATTGCTTTCATTGTTGAATCCCATGCAGAAACATTTTTCAAAAATGATAGTAATTAAGTATTTTTTGAATCATTCATAAAAAGATAAGAATGATTCTAACAGGCCTTGAGGACAATAAAAAAGGGTAACAAACATATCTGCGTTTTAATTAATGCATCAATTGCTTTCATTGTTGAATCCCATGCAGAAACATTTTTCAAAAATGATAGTAATTAAGTATTTTTTGAATCATTCATAAAAAGATAAGAATGATTCTAACAGGCCTTGAGGACAATAAAAAAGGGTAACAAACATATCTGCGTTTAAATTAGTGCATCATTTGCTTTCATTGTTGAATCCCATGCAGAAACATTTTTCAAAAATGACAGTAATTTAGTATTTTTTGAATCATTCATAAAAAGATAAGAATGATTCTAACAGGCCTTGAGGACAATAAAAAAGGGTAACAAACATATCTGCGTTTAAATTAATGCATCAATTGCTTTCATTGTTGAATCCCATGCAGAAACATTTTTCAAAAATGATAGTAATTTAGTATTTTTTGAATCATTCATAAAAAGAAATGAATGATTCTAACAGGCCTTGAGGACAATAAAAAAGGGTAACAAACATATCTGCGTTTAAATTAGTGCATCATTTGCTTTCATTGTTGAATCCCATGCAGAAACATTTTTCAAAAATGATAGTAATGTAGTATTTTTTGAATCATTCATAAAAAGATAAGAATGATTCTAACAGGCCTTGAGGACAATAAAAAAGGGTAACAAACATATCTGCGTTTAAATTAATGCATCAATTGCTTTCATTGTTGAATCCCATGCAGAAACATTTTTCAAAAATGATAGTAATTAAGTATTTTTTGAATCATTCATAAAAAGATAAGAATGATTCTAACAGGCCTTGAGGACAATAAAAAAGGGTAACAAACATATCTGCGTTTAAATTAGTGCATCATTTGCTTTCATTGTTGAATCCCATGCAGAAACATTTTTCAAAAATGACAGTAATTTAGTATTTTTTGAATCATTCATAAAAAGATAAGAATGATTCTAACAGGCCTTGAGGACAATAAAAAAGGGTAACAAACATATCTGCGTTTAAATTAATGCATCAATTGCTTTCATTGTTGAATCCCATGCAGAAACATTTTTCAAAAATGATAGTAATTTAGTATTTTTTGAATCATTCATAAAAAGAAATGAATGATTCTAACAGGCCTTGAGGACAATAAAAAAGGGTAACAAACATATCTGCGTTTAAATTAGTGCATCATTTGCTTTCATTGTTGAATCCCATGCAGAAACATTTTTCAAAAATGATAGTAATGTAGTATTTTTTGAATCATTCATAAAAAGATAAGAATGATTCTAACAGGCCTTGAGGACAATAAAAAAGGGTAACAAACATATCTGCGTTTAAATTAATGCATCAATTGCTTTCATTGTTGAATCCCATGCAGAAACATTTTTCAAAAATGATAGTAATTAAGTATTTTTTGAATCATTCATAAAAAGATAAGAATGATTCTAACAGGCCTTGAGGACAATAAAAAAGGGTAACAAACATATCTGCGTTTAAATTAGTGCATCATTTGCTTTCATTGTTGAATCCCATGCAGAAACATTTTTCAAAAATGACAGTAATTTAGTATTTTTTGAATCATTCATAAAAAGAAATGAATGATTCTAACAGGCCTTGAGGACAATAAAAAAGGGTAACAAACATATCTGCGTTTTAATTAATGCATCAATTGCTTTCATTGTTGAATCCCATGCAGAAACATTTTTCAAAAATGATAGTAATTAAGTATTTTTTGAATCATTCATAAAAAGATAAGAATGATTCTAACAGGCCTTGAGGACAATAAAAAAGGGTAACAAACATATCTGCGTTTAAATTAATGCATCAATTGCTTTCATTGTTGAATCCCATGCAGAAACATTTTTCAAAAATGATAGTAATTAAGTATTTTTTGAATCATTCATAAAAAGATAAGAATGATTCTAACAGGCCTTGAGGACAATAAAAAAGGGTAACAAACATATCTGCGTTTAAATTAGTGCATCATTTGCTTTCATTGTTGAATCCCATGCAGAAACATTTTTCAAAAATGACAGTAATTTAGTATTTTTTGAATCATTCATAAAAAGAAATGAATGATTCTAACAGGCCTTGAGGACAATAAAAAAGGGTAACAAACATATCTGCGTTTAAATTAGTGCATCATTTGCTTTCATTGTTGAATCCCATGCAGAAACATTTTTCAAAAATGACAGTAATTTAGTATTTTTTGAATCATTCATAAAAAGATAAGAATGATTCTAACAGGCCTTGAGGACAATAAAAAAGGGTAACAAACATATCTGCGTTTTAATTAATGCATCAATTGCTTTCATTGTTGAATCCCATGCAGAAACATTTTTCAAAAATGATAGTAATTAAGTATTTTTTGAATCATTCATAAAAAGATAAGAATGATTCTAACAGGCCTTGAGGACAATAAAAAAGGGTAACAAACATATCTGCGTTTAAATTAGTGCATCATTTGCTTTCATTGTTGAATCCCATGCAGAAACATTTTTCAAAAATGACAGTAATTTAGTATTTTTTGAATCATTCATAAAAAGATAAGAATGATTCTAACAGGCCTAGAGGACAATAAAAAAGGGCAACAAACATATCTGCGTTTAAATTAGTGCATCATTTGCTTTCATTGTTGAATCCCATGCAGAAACATTTTTCAAAAATGACAGTATTTTAGTATTTTTTGAATCATTCATAAAAAGATAAGAATGATTCTAACAGGCCTTGAGGACAATAAAAAAGGGTAACAAACATATCTGCGTTTAAATTAATGCATCAATTGCTTTCATTGTTGAATCCCATGCAGAAACATTTTTCAAAAATGATAGTAATTTAGTATTTTTTGAATCATTCATAAAAAGATAAGAATGATTCTAACAGGCCTAGAGGACAATAAAAAAGGGCAACAAACATATCTGCGTTTAAATTAATGCATCAATTGCTTTCATTGTTGAATCCCATGCAGAAACATTTTTCAAAAATGATAGTAATTTAGTATTTTTTGAATCATTCATAAAAAGAAATGAATGACTCTAACAGGCCTAGAGGACAATAAAAAAGGGTAACAAACATATCTGCGTTTAAATTAATGCATCAATTGCTTTCATTGTTGAATCCCATGCAGAAACATTTTTCAAAAATGATAGTAATTTAGTATTTTTTGAATCATTCATAAAAAGATAAGAATGATTCTAACAGGCCTTGAGGACAATAAAAAAGGGTAACAAACATATCTGCGTTTAAATTAATGCATCATTTGCTTTCATTGTTGAATCCCATGCAGAAACATTTTTCAAAAATGACAGTAATTTAGTATTTTTTGAATCATTCATAAAAAGAAATGAATGACTCTAACAGGCCTAGAGGACAATAAAAAAGAGTAACAAACATATCTGCGTTTAAGTTAGTGCATCATTTGCTTTCATTGTTGAATCCCATGCAGAAACATTTTTCAAAAATGACAGTAATTTTGTATTTTTTGAATCATTCATAAAAAGATAAGAATGACTCTAACAGGCCTAGAGGACAATAAAAAAGGGTAACAAACATATCTGCGTTTAAATTAATGCATCAATTGCTTTCATTGTTGAATCCCATGCAGAAACATTTTTCAAAAATGATAGTAATTTAGTATTTTTTGAATCATTCATAAAAAGATAAGAATGATTCTAACAGGCCTTGAGGACAATAAAAAAGGGTAACAAACATATCTGCGTTTAAATTAATGCATCAATTGCTTTCATTGTTGAATCCCATGCAGAAACATTTTTCAAAAATGATAGTAATTTAGTATTTTTTGAATCATTCATAAAAAGATAAGAATGATTCTAACAGGCCTTGAGGACAATAAAAAAATGTAACAAACATATCTGCGTTTAAATTAATGCATCAATTGCTTTCATTGTTGAATCCCATGCAGAAACATTTTTCAAAAATGATAGTAATTTAGTATTTTTTGAATCATTCATAAAAAGATAAGAATGATTCTAACAGGCCTTGAGGACAATAAAAAAGGGTAACAAACATATCTGCGTTTAAATTAGTGCATCATTTGCTTTCATTGTTGAATCCCATGCAGAAACATTTTTCAAAAATGACAGTAATTCTGAATTTTTTGAATCATTCATAAAAAGATAAGAATGACTCTAACAGGCCTAGAGGACAATAAAAAAGGGTAACAAACATATCTGCGTTTAAATTAATGCATCAATTGCTTTCATTGTTGAATCCCATGCAGAAACATTTTTCAAAAATGATAGTAATTTAGTATTTTTTGAATCATTCATAAAAAGATAAGAATGATTCTAACAGGCCTTGAGGACAATAAAAAAGGGTAACAAACATATCTGCGTTTAAATTAATGCATCAATTGCTTTCATTGTTGAATCCCATGCAGAAACATTTTTCAAAAATGATAGTAATTTAGTATTTTTTGAATCATTCATAAAAAGATAAGAATGATTCTAACAGGCCTTGAGGACAATAAAAAAATGTAACAAACATATCTGCGTTTAAATTAATGCATCAATTGCTTTCATTGTTGAATCCCATGCAGAAACATTTTTCAAAAATGATAGTAATTTAGTATTTTTTGAATCATTCATAAAAAGATAAGAATGATTCTAACAGGCCATGAGGACAATAAAAAAGGGTAACAAACATATCTGCGTTTAAATTAGTGCATCATTTGCTTTCATTGTTGAATCCCATGCAGAAACATTTTTCAAAAATGACAGTAATTTAGTATTTTTTGAATCATTCATAAAAAGAAATGAATGACTCTAACAGGCCTAGAGGACAATAAAAAAGGGTAACAAACATATCTGCGTTTAAATTAGTGCATCATTTGCTTTCATTGTTGAATCCCATGCAGAAACATTTTTCAAAAATGACAGTAATTTTGTATTTTTTGAATCATTCATAAAAAGAAATGAATGACTCTAACAGGCCTAGAGGACAATAAAAAAGGGTAACAAACATATCTGCGTTTAAATTAGTGCATCATTTGCTTTCATTGTTGAATCCCATGCAGAAACATTTTTCAAAAATGACAGTAATTTTGTATTTTTTGAATCATTCATAAAAAGAAATGAATGACTCTAACAGGCCTAGAGGACAATAAAAAAGGGTAACAAACATATCTGCGTTTAAATTAGTGCATCATTTGCTTTCATTGTTGAATCCCATGCAGAAACATTTTTCAAAAATGACAGTAATTTTGTATTTTTTGAATCATTCATAAAAAGAAATGAATGACTCTAACAGGCCTAGAGGACAATAAAAAAGGGTAACAAACATATCTGCGTTTAAATTAGTGCATCATTTGCTTTCATTGTTGAATCCCATGCAGAAACATTTTTCAAAAATGACAGTAATTTTGTATTTTTTGAATCATTCATAAAAAGAAATGAATGACTCTAACAGGCCTAGAGGACAATAAAAAAGGGTAACAAACATATCTGCGTTTAAATTAGTGCATCATTTGCTTTCATTGTTGAATCCCATGCAGAAACATTTTTCAAAAATGACAGTAATTTTGTATTTTTTGAATCATTCATAAAAAGAAATGAATGACTCTAACAGGCCTAGAGGACAATAAAAAAGGGTAACAAACATATCTGCGTTTAAATTAGTGCATCATTTGCTTTCATTGTTGAATCCCATGCAGAAACATTTTTCAAAAATGACAGTAATTTAGTATTTTTTGAATCATTCATAAAAAGAAATGAATGACTCTAACAGGCCTAGAGGACAATAAAAAAGGGTAACAAACATATCTGCGTTTAAATTAGTGCATCATTTGCTTTCATTGTTGAATCCCATGCAGAAACATTTTTCAAAAATGACAGTAATTTAGTATTTTTTGAATCATTCATAAAAAGAAATGAATGACTCTAACAGGCCTAGAGGACAATAAAAAAGGGTAACAAACATATCTGCGTTTAAATTAGTGCATCATTTGCTTTCATTGTTGAATCCCATGCAGAAACATTTTTCAAAAATGACAGTAATTTTGTATTTTTTGAATCATTCATAAAAAGAAATGAATGACTCTAACAGGCCTAGAGGACAATAAAAAAGGGTAACAAACATATCTGCGTTTAAATTAGTGCATCATTTGCTTTCATTGTTGAATCCCATGCAGAAACATTTTTCAAAAATGACAGTAATTTAGTATTTTTTGAATCATTCATAAAAAGAAATGAATGACTCTAACAGGCCTAGAGGACAATAAAAAAGGGTAACAAACATATCTGCGTTTAAATTAGTGCAACATTTGCTTTCATTGTTGAATCCCATGCAGAAACATTTTTCAAAAATGACAGTAATTTTGTATTTTTTGAATCATTCATAAAAAGAAATGAATGACTCTAACAGGCCTAGAGGACAATAAAAAAGGGTAACAAACATATCTGCGTTTAAATTAGTGCATCATTTGCTTTCATTGTTGAATCCCATGCAGAAACATTTTTCAAAAATGACAGTAATTTAGTATTTTTTGAATCATTCATAAAAAGAAATGAATGACTCTAACAGGCCTAGAGGACAATAAAAAAGGGTAACAAACATATCTGCGTTTAAATTAGTGCATCATTTGCTTTCATTGTTGAATCCCATGCAGAAACATTTTTCAAAAATGACAGTAATTTTGTATTTTTTGAATCATTCATAAAAAGAAATGAATGACTCTAACAGGCCTAGAGGACAATAAAAAAGGGTAACAAACATATCTGCGTTTAAATTAGTGCATCATTTGCTTTCATTGTTGAATCCCATGCAGAAACATTTTTCAAAAATGACAGTAATTTTGTATTTTTTGAATCATTCATAAAAAGAAATGAATGACTCTAACAGGCCTAGAGGACAATAAAAAAGGGTAACAAACATATCTGCGTTTAAATTAGTGCATCATTTGCTTTCATTGTTGAATCCCATGCAGAAACATTTTTCAAAAATGACAGTAATTTTGTATTTTTTGAATCATTCATAAAAAGAAATGAATGACTCTAACAGGCCTAGAGGACAATAAAAAAGGGTAACAAACATATCTGCGTTTAAATTAGTGCATCATTTGCTTTCATTGTTGAATCCCATGCAGAAACATTTTTCAAAAATGACAGTAATTTAGTATTTTTTGAATCATTCATAAAAAGAAATGAATGACTCTAACAGGCCTAGAGGACAATAAAAAAGGGTAACAAACATATCTGCGTTTAAATTAGTGCATCGTTTGCTTTCATTGTTGAATCCCATGCAGAAACATTTTTCAAAAATGACAGTAATTTTGTATTTTTTGAATCATTCATAAAAAGAAATGAATGACTCTAACAGGCCTAGAGGACAATAAAAAAGGGTAACAAACATATCTGCGTTTAAATTAGTGCATCATTTGCTTTCATTGTTGAATCCCATGCAGAAACATTTTTCAAAAATGACAGTAATTTTGTATTTTTTGAATCATTCATAAAAAGAAATGAATGACTCTAACAGGCCTAGAGGACAATAAAAAAGGGTAACAAACATATCTGCGTTTAAATTAGTGCATCATTTGCTTTCATTGTTGAATCCCATGCAGAAACATTTTTCAAAAATGACAGTAATTTTGTATTTTTTGAATCATTCATAAAAAGAAATGAATGACTCTAACAGGCCTAGAGGACAATAAAAAAGGGTAACAAACATATCTGCGTTTAAATTAATGCATCAATTGCTTTCATTGTTGAATCCCATGCAGAAACATTTTTCAAAAATGACAGTAATTTAGTATTTTTTGAATCATTCATAAAAAGAAATGAATGACTCTAACAGGCCTAGAGGACAATAAAAAAGGGTAACAAACATATCTGCGTTTAAATTAGTGCATCATTTGCTTTCATTGTTGAATCCCATGCAGAAACATTTTTCAAAAATGACAGTAATTTTGTATTTTTTGAATCATTCATAAAAAGATAAGAATGATTCTAACAGGCCTAAAGGACAATAAAAAAGGGCAACAAACATATCTGCGTTTAAATTTATGCATCAATTGCTTTCATTGTTGAATCCCATGCAGAAACATTTTTCAAAAATGATAGTAATTTAGTATTTTTTGAATCATTCATAAAAAGAAATGAATGATTCTAACAGGCCTTGAGGACAATAAAAAAGGGTAACAAACATATCTGCGTTTAAATTAATGCATCAATTGCTTTCATTGTTGAATCCCATGCAGAAACATTTTTCAAAAATGATAGTAATTTAGTATTTTTTGAATCATTCATAAAAAGATAAGAATGATTCTAACAGGCCTAGAGGACAATAAAAAAGGGTAACAAACATATCTGCGTTTAAATTAATGCATCAATTGCTTTCATTGTTGAATCCCATGCAGAAACATTTTTCAAAAATGACAGTAATTTAGTATTTTTTGAATCATTCATAAAAAGAAATGAATGACTCTAACAGGCCTAGAGGACAATAAAAAAGGGTAACAAACATATCTGCGTTTAAATTAATGCATCAATTGCTTTCATTGTTGAATCCCATGCAGAAACATTTTTCAAAAATGATAGTAATTTAGTATTTTTTGAATCATTCATAAAAAGATAAGAATGATTCTAACAGGCCTAGAGGACAATAAAAAAGGGTAACAAACATATCTGCGTTTAAATTAATGCATCAATTGCTTTCATTGTTGAATCCCATGCAGAAACATTTTTCAAAAATGACAGTAATTTTGTATTTTTTGAATCATTCATAAAAAGATAAGAATGATTCTAACAGGCCTAAAGGACAATAAAAAAGGGCAACAAACATATCTGCGTTTAAATTTATGCATCAATTGCTTTCATTGTTGAATCCCATGCAGAAACATTTTTCAAAAATGATAGTAATTTAGTATTTTTTGAATCATTCATAAAAAGAAATGAATGATTCTAACAGGCCTTGAGGACAATAAAAAAGGGTAACAAACATATCTGCGTTTAAATTAATGCATCAATTGCTTTCATTGTTGAATCCCATGCAGAAACATTTTTCAAAAATGATAGTAATTTAGTATTTTTTGAATCATTCATAAAAAGATAAGAATGATTCTAACAGGCCTAGAGGACAATAAAAAAGGGTAACAAACATATCTGCGTTTAAATTAATGCATCAATTGCTTTCATTGTTGAATCCCATGCAGAAACATTTTTCAAAAATGACAGTAATTTAGTATTTTTTGAATCATTCATAAAAAGAAATGAATGACTCTAACAGGCCTAGAGGACAATAAAAAAGGGTAACAAACATATCTGCGTTTAAATTAATGCATCAATTGCTTTCATTGTTGAATCCCATGCAGAAACATTTTTCAAAAATGATAGTAATTTAGTATTTTTTGAATCATTCATAAAAAGATAAGAATGATTCTAACAGGCCTAGAGGACAATAAAAAAGGGTAACAAACATATCTGCGTTTAAATTAATGCATCAATTGCTTTCATTGTTGAATCCCATGCAGAAACATTTTTCAAAAATGACAGTAATTTTGTATTTTTTGAATCATTCATAAAAAGATAAGAATGATTCTAACAGGCCTAAAGGACAATAAAAAAGGGCAACAAACATATCTGCGTTTAAATTTATGCATCATTTGCTTTCATTGTTGAATCCCATGCAGAAACATTTTTCAAAAATGATAGTAATTTAGTATTTTTTGAATCATTCATAAAAAGAAATGAATGATTCTAACAGGCCTTGAGGACAATAAAAAAGGGTAACAAACATATCTGCGTTTAAATTAATGCATCAATTGCTTTCATTGTTGAATCCCATGCAGAAACATTTTTCAAAAATGATAGTAATTTAGTATTTTTTGAATCATTCATAAAAAGATAAGAATGATTCTAACAGGCCTAGAGGACAATAAAAAAGGGCAACAAACATATCTGCGTTTAAATTTATGCATCAATTGCTTTCATTGTTGAATCCCATGCAGAAACATTTTTCAAAAATGATAGTAATTTAGTATTTTTTGAATCATTCATAAAAAGATAAGAATGATTCTAACAGGCCTTGAGGACAATAAAAAAGGGTAACAAACATATCTGCGTTTAAATTAATGCATCAATTGCTTTCATTGTTGAATCCCATGCAGAAACATTTTTCAAAAATGATAGTAATTTAGTATTTTTTGAATCATTCATAAAAAGATAAGAATGATTCTAACAGGCCTAGAGGACAATAAAAAAGGGCAACAAACATATCTGCGTTTAAATTTATGCATCAATTGCTTTCATTGTTGAATCCCATGCAGAAACATTTTTCAAAAATGATAGTAATTTAGTATTTTTTGAATCATTCATAAAAAGAAATGAATGATTCTAACAGGCCTTGAGGACAATAAAAAAGGGTAACAAACATATCTGCGTTTAAATTAATGCATCAATTGCTTTCATTGTTGAATCCCATGCAGAAACATTTTTCAAAAATGATAGTAATTTAGTATTTTTTGAATCATTCATAAAAAGATAAGAATGATTCTAACAGGCCTAAAGGACAATAAAAAAGGGCAACAAACATATCTGCGTTTAAATTTATGCATCAATTGCTTTCATTGTTGAATCCCATGCAGAAACATTTTTCAAAAATGATAGTAATTTAGTATTTTTTGAATCATTCATAAAAAGATAAGAATGATTCTAACAGGCCTAGAGGACAATAAAAAAGGGTAACAAACATATCTGCGTTTAAATTTATGCATCAATTGCTTTCATTGTTGAATCCCATGCAGAAACATTTTTCAAAAATGATAGTAATTTAGTATTTTTTGAATCATTCATAAAAAGATAAGAATGATTCTAACAGGCCTAAAGGACAATAAAAAAGGGCAACAAACATATCTGCGTTTAAATTTATGCATCAATTGCTTTCATTGTTGAATCCCATGCAGAAACATTTTTCAAAAATGATAGTAATTTAGTATTTTTTGAATCATTCATAAAAAGATAAGAATGATTCTAACAGGCCTAAAGGACAATAAAAAAGGGTAACAAACATATCTGCGTTTAAATTTATGCATCAATTGCTTTCATTGTTGAATCCCATGCAGAAACATTTTTCAAAAATGATAGTAATTTAGTATTTTTTGAATCATTCATAAAAAGATAAGAATGATTCTAACAGGCCTAAAGGACAAT
The DNA here is from genome assembly GCA_964035985.1 of Panagrolaimus superbus. Taxonomy (NCBI): domain Eukaryota; kingdom Metazoa; phylum Nematoda; class Chromadorea; order Rhabditida; family Panagrolaimidae; genus Panagrolaimus; species Panagrolaimus superbus. The sequence continues at coordinate 14,559,466 of OZ038359.1, forward strand.
AAAAAAGGGCAACAAACATATCTGCGTTTAAATTAATGCATCAATTGCTTTCATTGTTGAATCCCATGCAGAAACATTTTTCAAAAATGATAGTAATTTAGTATTTTTTGAATCATTCATAAAAAGAAATGAATGATTCTAACAGGCCTTGAGGACAATAAAAAAGGGCAACAAACATATCTGCGTTTAAATTTATGCATCAATTGCTTTCATTGTTGAATCCCATGCAGAAACATTTTTCAAAAATGATAGTAATTTAGTATTTTTTGAATCATTCATAAAAAGATAAGAATGATTCTAACAGGCCTAGAGGACAATAAAAAAGGGCAACAAACATATCTGCGTTTAAATTTATGCATCAATTGCTTTCATTGTTGAATCCCATGCAGAAACATTTTTCAAAAATGATAGTAATTTAGTATTTTTTGAATCATTCATAAAAAGAAATGAATGATTCTAACAGGCCTTGAGGACAATAAAAAAGGGTAACAAAAATATCTGCGTTTAAATTAATGCATCAATTGCTTTCATTGTTGAATCCCATGCAGAAACATTTTTCAAAAATGATAGTAATTTAGTATTTTTTGAATCATTCATAAAAAGATAAGAATGATTCTAACAGGCCTAAAGGACAATAAAAAAGGGCAACAAACATATCTGCGTTTAAATTTATGCATCATTTGCTTTCATTGTTGAATCCCATGCAGAAACATTTTTCAAAAATGATAGTAATTTAGTATTTTTTGAATCATTCATAAAAAGAAATGAATGATTCTAACAGGCCTTGAGGACAATAAAAAAGGGTAACAAACATATCTGCGTTTAAATTAATGCATCAATTGCTTTCATTGTTGAATCCCATGCAGAAACATTTTTCAAAAATGATAGTAATTTAGTATTTTTTGAATCATTCATAAAAAGATAAGAATGATTCTAACAGGCCTAGAGGACAATAAAAAAGGGCAACAAACATATCTGCGTTTAAATTTATGCATCAATTGCTTTCATTGTTGAATCCCATGCAGAAACATTTTTCAAAAATGATAGTAATTTAGTATTTTTTGAATCATTCATAAAAAGATAAGAATGATTCTAACAGGCCTAAAGGACAATAAAAAAGGGTAACAAACATATCTGCGTTTAAATTAATGCATCAATTGCTTTCATTGTTGAATCCCATGCAGAAACATTTTTCAAAAATGATAGTAATTTAGTATTTTTTGAATCATTCATAAAAAGATAAGAATGATTCTAACAGGCCTAAAGGACAATAAAAAAGGGCAACAAACATATCTGCGTTTAAATTTATGCATCATTTGCTTTCATTGTTGAATCCCATGCAGAAACATTTTTCAAAAATGATAGTAATTTAGTATTTTTTGAATCATTCATAAAAAGAAATGAATGATTCTAACAGGCCTTGAGGACAATAAAAAAGGGTAACAAACATATCTGCGTTTAAATTAATGCATCAATTGCTTTCATTGTTGAATCCCATGCAGAAACATTTTTCAAAAATGATAGTAATTTAGTATTTTTTGAATCATTCATAAAAAGATAAGAATGATTCTAACAGGCCTAGAGGACAATAAAAAAGGGCAACAAACATATCTGCGTTTAAATTTATGCATCAATTGCTTTCATTGTTGAATCCCATGCAGAAACATTTTTCAAAAATGATAGTAATTTAGTATTTTTTGAATCATTCATAAAAAGATAAGAATGATTCTAACAGGCCTAAAGGACAATAAAAAAGGGCAACAAACATATCTGCGTTTAAATTTATGCATCATTTGCTTTCATTGTTGAATCCCATGCAGAAACATTTTTCAAAAATGATAGTAATTTAGTATTTTTTGAATCATTCATAAAAAGAAATGAATGATTCTAACAGGCCTTGAGGACAATAAAAAAGGGTAACAAACATATCTGCGTTTAAATTAATGCATCAATTGCTTTCATTGTTGAATCCCATGCAGAAACATTTTTCAAAAATGATAGTAATTTAGTATTTTTTGAATCATTCATAAAAAGATAAGAATGATTCTAACAGGCCTAGAGGACAATAAAAAAGGGCAACAAACATATCTGCGTTTAAATTTATGCATCAATTGCTTTCATTGTTGAATCCCATGCAGAAACATTTTTCAAAAATGATAGTAATTTAGTATTTTTTGAATCATTCATAAAAAGATAAGAATGATTCTAACAGGCCTTGAGGACAATAAAAAAGGGTAACAAACATATCTGCGTTTAAATTAATGCATCAATTGCTTTCATTGTTGAATCCCATGCAGAAACATTTTTCAAAAATGATAGTAATTTAGTATTTTTTGAATCATTCATAAAAAGATAAGAATGATTCTAACAGGCCTAAAGGACAATAAAAAAGGGCAACAAACATATCTGCGTTTAAATTTATGCATCAATTGCTTTCATTGTTGAATCCCATGCAGAAACATTTTTCAAAAATGATAGTAATTTAGTATTTTTTGAATCATTCATAAAAAGATAAGAATGATTCTAACAGGCCTAGAGGACAATAAAAAAGGGCAACAAACATATCTGCGTTTAAATTTATGCATCAATTGCTTTCATTGTTGAATCCCATGCAGAAACATTTTTCAAAAATGATAGTAATTTAGTATTTTTTGAATCATTCATAAAAAGAAATGAATGATTCTAACAGGCCTTGAGGACAATAAAAAAGGGTAACAAACATATCTGCGTTTAAATTAATGCATCAATTGCTTTCATTGTTGAATCCCATGCAGAAACATTTTTCAAAAATGATAGTAATTTAGTATTTTTTGAATCATTCATAAAAAGATAAGAATGATTCTAACAGGCCTAGAGGACAATAAAAAAGGGCAACAAACATATCTGCGTTTAAATTTATGCATCAATTGCTTTCATTGTTGAATCCCATGCAGAAACATTTTTCAAAAATGATAGTAATTTAGTATTTTTTGAATCATTCATAAAAAGATAAGAATGATTCTAACAGGCCTTGAGGACAATAAAAAAGGGTAACAAACATATCTGCGTTTAAATTAATGCATCAATTGCTTTCATTGTTGAATCCCATGCAGAAACATTTTTCAAAAATGATAGTAATTTAGTATTTTTTGAATCATTCATAAAAAGATAAGAATGATTCTAACAGGCCTAAAGGACAATAAAAAAGGGCAACAAACATATCTGCGTTTAAATTTATGCATCAATTGCTTTCATTGTTGAATCCCATGCAGAAACATTTTTCAAAAATGATAGTAATTTAGTATTTTTTGAATCATTCATAAAAAGATAAGAATGATTCTAACAGGCCTAGAGGACAATAAAAAAGGGCAACAAACATATCTGCGTTTAAATTTATGCATCAATTGCTTTCATTGTTGAATCCCATGCAGAAACATTTTTCAAAAATGATAGTAATTTAGTATTTTTTGAATCATTCATAAAAAGATAAGAATGATTCTAACAGGCCTTGAGGACAATAAAAAAGGGTAACAAACATATCTGCGTTTAAATTAATGCATCAATTGCTTTCATTGTTGAATCCCATGCAGAAACATTTTTCAAAAATGATAGTAATTTAGTATTTTTTGAATCATTCATAAAAAGATAAGAATGATTCTAACAGGCCTAAAGGACAATAAAAAAGGGCAACAAACATATCTGCGTTTAAATTTATGCATCAATTGCTTTCATTGTTGAATCCCATGCAGAAACATTTTTCAAAAATGATAGTAATTTAGTATTTTTTGAATCATTCATAAAAAGATAAGAATGATTCTAACAGGCCTAGAGGACAATAAAAAAGGGCAACAAACATATCTGCGTTTAAATTTATGCATCAATTGCTTTCATTGTTGAATCCCATGCAGAAACATTTTTCAAAAATGATAGTAATTTAGTATTTTTTGAATCATTCATAAAAAGAAATGAATGATTCTAACAGGCCTTGAGGACAATAAAAAAGGGTAACAAACATATCTGCGTTTAAATTAATGCATCAATTGCTTTCATTGTTGAATCCCATGCAGAAACATTTTTCAAAAATGATAGTAATTTAGTATTTTTTGAATCATTCATAAAAAGATAAGAATGATTCTAACAGGCCTAGAGGACAATAAAAAAGGGCAACAAACATATCTGCGTTTAAATTTATGCATCAATTGCTTTCATTGTTGAATCCCATGCAGAAACATTTTTCAAAAATGATAGTAATTTAGTATTTTTTGAATCATTCATAAAAAGATAAGAATGATTCTAACAGGCCTTGAGGACAATAAAAAAGGGTAACAAACATATCTGCGTTTAAATTAATGCATCAATTGCTTTCATTGTTGAATCCCATGCAGAAACATTTTTCAAAAATGATAGTAATTTAGTATTTTTTGAATCATTCATAAAAAGATAAGAATGATTCTAACAGGCCTAAAGGACAATAAAAAAGGGTAACAAACATATCTGCGTTTAAATTAATGCATCAATTGCTTTCATTGTTGAATCCCATGCAGAAACATTTTTCAAAAATGATAGTAATTTAGTATTTTTTGAATCATTCATAAAAAGATAAGAATGATTCTAACAGGCCTAAAGGACAATAAAAAAGGGCAACAAACATATCTGCGTTTAAATTTATGCATCATTTGCTTTCATTGTTGAATCCCATGCAGAAACATTTTTCAAAAATGATAGTAATTTAGTATTTTTTGAATCATTCATAAAAAGATAAGAATGATTCTAACAGGCCTAGAGGACAATAAAAAAGGGCAACAAACATATCTGCGTTTAAATTTATGCATCAATTGCTTTCATTGTTGAATCCCATGCAGAAACATTTTTCAAAAATGATAGTAATTTAGTATTTTTTGAATCATTCATAAAAAGATAAGAATGATTCTAACAGGCCTAGAGGACAATAAAAAAGGGCAACAAACATATCTGCGTTTAAATTTATGCATCAATTGCTTTCATTGTTGAATCCCATGCAGAAACATTTTTCAAAAATGATAGTAATTTAGTATTTTTTGAATCATTCATAAAAAGATAAGAATGATTCTAACAGGCCTAGAGGACAATAAAAAAGGGCAACAAACATATCTGCGTTTAAATTTATGCATCAATTGCTTTCATTGTTGAATCCCATGCAGAAACATTTTTCAAAAATGATAGTAATTTAGTATTTTTTGAATCATTCATAAAAAGATAAGAATGATTCTAACAGGCCTTGAGGACAATAAAAAAGGGCAACAAACATATCTGCGTTTAAATTTATGCATCATTTGCTTTCATTGTTGAATCCCATGCAGAAACATTTTTCAAAAATGATAGTAATTTAGTATTTTTTGAATCATTCATAAAAAGAAATGAATGATTCTAACAGGCCTTGAGGACAATAAAAAAGGGTAACAAACATATCTGCGTTTAAATTAATGCATCAATTGCTTTCATTGTTGAATCCCATGCAGAAACATTTTTCAAAAATGATAGTAATTTAGTATTTTTTGAATCATTCATAAAAAGATAAGAATGATTCTAACAGGCCTAGAGGACAATAAAAAAGGGCAACAAACATATCTGCGTTTAAATTAATGCATCAATTGCTTTCATTGTTGAATCCCATGCAGAAACATTTTTCAAAAATGATAGTAATTTAGTATTTTTTGAATCATTCATAAAAAGATAAGAATGATTCTAACAGGCCTAAAGGACAATAAAAAAGGGCAACAAACATATCTGCGTTTAAATTTATGCATCATTTGCTTTCATTGTTGAATCCCATGCAGAAACATTTTTCAAAAATGATAGTAATTTAGTATTTTTTGAATCATTCATAAAAAGAAATGAATGATTCTAACAGGCCTTGAGGACAATAAAAAAGGGTAACAAACATATCTGCGTTTAAATTAATGCATCAATTGCTTTCATTGTTGAATCCCATGCAGAAACATTTTTCAAAAATGATAGTAATTTAGTATTTTTTGAATCATTCATAAAAAGATAAGAATGATTCTAACAGGCCTAGAGGACAATAAAAAAGGGCAACAAACATATCTGCGTTTAAATTTATGCATCAATTGCTTTCATTGTTGAATCCCATGCAGAAACATTTTTCAAAAATGATAGTAATTTAGTATTTTTTGAATCATTCATAAAAAGATAAGAATGATTCTAACAGGCCTTGAGGACAATAAAAAAGGGTAACAAACATATCTGCGTTTAAATTAATGCATCAATTGCTTTCATTGTTGAATCCCATGTAGAAACATTTTTCAAAAATGATAGTAATTTAGTATTTTTTGAATCATTCATAAAAAGAAATGAATGATTCTAACAGGCCTTGAGGACAATAAAAAAGGGTAACAAACATATCTGCGTTTAAATTAATGCATCAATTGCTTTCATTGTTGAATCCCATGCAGAAACATTTTTCAAAAATGATAGTAATTTAGTATTTTTTGAATCATTCATAAAAAGATAAGAATGATTCTAACAGGCCTAGAGGACAATAAAAAAGGGCAACAAACATATCTGCGTTTAAATTTATGCATCAATTGCTTTCATTGTTGAATCCCATGCAGAAACATTTTTCAAAAATGATAGTAATTTAGTATTTTTTGAATCATTCATAAAAAGATAAGAATGATTCTAACAGGCCTTGAGGACAATAAAAAAGGGTAACAAACATATCTGCGTTTAAATTAATGCATCAATTGCTTTCATTGTTGAATCCCATGCAGAAACATTTTTCAAAAATGATAGTAATTTAGTATTTTTTGAATCATTCATAAAAAGAAATGAATGATTCTAACAGGCCTTGAGGACAATAAAAAAGGGTAACAAACATATCTGCGTTTAAATTAATGCATCAATTGCTTTCATTGTTGAATCCCATGCAGAAACATTTTTCAAAAATGATAGTAATTTAGTATTTTTTGAATCATTCATAAAAAGATAAGAATGATTCTAACAGGCCTAGAGGACAATAAAAAAGGGCAACAAACATATCTGCGTTTAAATTTATGCATCAATTGCTTTCATTGTTGAATCCCATGCAGAAACATTTTTCAAAAATGATAGTAATTTAGTATTTTTTGAATCATTCATAAAAAGATAAGAATGATTCTAACAGGCCTAAAGGACAATAAAAAAGGGCAACAAACATATCTGCGTTTAAATTTATGCATCATTTGCTTTCATTGTTGAATCCCATGCAGAAACATTTTTCAAAAATGATAGTAATTTAGTATTTTTTGAATCATTCATAAAAAGAAATGAATGATTCTAACAGGCCTTGAGGACAATAAAAAAGGGTAACAAACATATCTGCGTTTAAATTAATGCATCAATTGCTTTCATTGTTGAATCCCATGCAGAAACATTTTTCAAAAATGATAGTAATTTAGTATTTTTTGAATCATTCATAAAAAGATAAGAATGATTCTAACAGGCCTAGAGGACAATAAAAAAGGGCAACAAACATATCTGCGTTTAAATTTATGCATCAATTGCTTTCATTGTTGAATCCCATGCATAAACATTTTTCAAAAATGATAGTAATTTAGTATTTTTTGAATCATTCATAAAAAGAAATGAATGATTCTAACAGGCCTTGAGGACAATAAAAAAGGGTAACAAACATATCTGCGTTTAAATTAATGCATCAATTGCTTTCATTGTTGAATCCCATGCAGAAACATTTTTCAAAAATGATAGTAATTTAGTATTTTTTGAATCATTCATAAAAAGATAAGAATGATTCTAACAGGCCTAGAGGACAATAAAAAAGGGCAACAAACATATCTGCGTTTAAATTTATGCATCAATTGCTTTCATTGTTGAATCCCATGCAGAAACATTTTTCAAAAATGATAGTAATTTAGTATTTTTTGAATCATTCATAAAAAGATAAGAATGATTCTAACAGGCCTAAAGGACAATAAAAAAGGGCAACAAACATATCTGCGTTTAAATTTATGCATCATTTGCTTTCATTGTTGAATCCCATGCAGAAACATTTTTCAAAAATGATAGTAATTTAGTATTTTTTGAATCATTCATAAAAAGAAATGAATGATTCTAACAGGCCTTGAGGACAATAAAAAAGGGTAACAAACATATCTGCGTTTAAATTAATGCATCAATTGCTTTCATTGTTGAATCCCATGCAGAAACATTTTTCAAAAATGATAGTAATTTAGTATTTTTTGAATCATTCATAAAAAGATAAGAATGATTCTAACAGGCCTAAAGGACAATAAAAAAGGGCAACAAACATATCTGCGTTTAAATTTATGCATCATTTGCTTTCATTGTTGAATCCCATGCAGAAACATTTTTCAAAAATGATAGTAATTTAGTATTTTTTGAATCATTCATAAAAAGAAATGAATGATTCTAACAGGCCTTGAGGACAATAAAAAAGGGTAACAAACATATCTGCGTTTAAATTAATGCATCAATTGCTTTCATTGTTGAATCCCATGCAGAAACATTTTTCAAAAATGATAGTAATTTAGTATTTTTTGAATCATTCATAAAAAGATAAGAATGATTCTAACAGGCCTAGAGGACAATAAAAAAGGGCAACAAACATATCTGCGTTTAAATTTATGCATCAATTGCTTTCATTGTTGAATCCCATGCATAAACATTTTTCAAAAATGATAGTAATTTAGTATTTTTTGAATCATTCATAAAAAGAAATGAATGATTCTAACAGGCCTTGAGGACAATAAAAAAGGGTAACAAACATATCTGCGTTTAAATTAATGCATCAATTGCTTTCATTGTTGAATCCCATGCAGAAACATTTTTCAAAAATGATAGTAATTTAGTATTTTTTGAATCATTCATAAAAAGATAAGAATGATTCTAACAGGCCTAAAGGACAATAAAAAAGGGTAACAAACATATCTGCGTTTAAATTAATGCATCATTTGCTTTCATTGTTGAATCCCATGCAGAAACATTTTTCAAAAATGATAGTAATTTAGTATTTTTTGAATCATTCATAAAAAGATAAGAATGATTCTAACAGGCCTAGAGGACAATAAAAAAGGGCAACAAACATATCTGCGTTTAAATTTATGCATCAATTGCTTTCATTGTTGAATCCCATGCAGAAACATTTTTCAAAAATGATAGTAATTTAGTATTTTTTGAATCATTCATAAAAAGATAAGAATGATTCTAACAGGCCTAAAGGACAATAAAAAAGGGCAACAAACATATCTGCGTTTAAATTTATGCATGAATTGCTTTCATTGTTGAATCCCATGCAGAAACATTTTTCAAAAATGATAGTAATTTAGTATTTTTTGAATCATTCATAAAAAGATAAGAATGATTCTAACAGGCCTAAAGGACAATAAAAAAGGGCAACAAACATATCTGCGTTTAAATTTATGCATCAATTGCTTTCATTGTTGAATCCCATGCAGAAACATTTTTCAAAAATGATAGTAATTTAGTATTTTTTGAATCATTCATAAAAAGATAAGAATGATTCTAACAGGCCTAAAGGACAATAAAAAAGGGCAACAAACATATCTGCGTTTAAATTTATGCATCATTTGCTTTCATTGTTGAATCCCATGCAGAAACATTTTTCAAAAATGATAGTAATTTAGTATTTTTTGAATCATTCATAAAAAGAAATGAATGATTCTAACAGGCCTAGAGGACAATAAAAAAGGGCAACAAACATATCTGCGTTTAAATTTATGCATCAATTGCTTTCATTGTTGAATCCCATGCAGAAACATTTTTCAAAAATGATAGTAATTTAGTATTTTTTGAATCATTCATAAAAAGATAAGAATGATTCTAACAGGCCTAGAGGACAATAAAAAAGGGCAACAAACATATCTGCGTTTAAATTTATGCATCAATTGCTTTCATTGTTGAATCCCATGCATAAACATTTTTCAAAAATGATAGTAATTTAGTATTTTTTGAATCATTCATAAAAAGAAATGAATGATTCTAACAGGCCTTGAGGACAATAAAAAAGGGTAACAAACATATCTGCGTTTAAATTAATGCATCAATTGCTTTCATTGTTGAATCCCATGCAGAAACATTTTTCAAAAATGATAGTAATTTAGTATTTTTTGAATCATTCATAAAAAGATAAGAATGATTCTAACAGGCCTAGAGGACAATAAAAAAGGGCAACAAACATATCTGCGTTTAAATTTATGCATCAATTGCTTTCATTGTTGAATCCCATGCAGAAACATTTTTCAAAAATGATAGTAATTTAGTATTTTTTGAATCATTCATAAAAAGATAAGAATGATTCTAACAGGCCTAGAGGACAATAAAAAAGGGCAACAAACATATCTGCGTTTAAATTTATGCATCATTTGCTTTCATTGTTGAATCCCATGCAGAAACATTTTTCAAAAATGATAGTAATTTAGTATTTTTTGAATCATTCATAAAAAGAAATGAATGATTCTAACAGGCCTTGAGGACAATAAAAAAGGGTAACAAACATATCTGCGTTTAAATTAATGCATCAATTGCTTTCATTGTTGAATCCCATGCAGAAACATTTTTCAAAAATGACAGTAATTTTGTATTTTTTGAATCATTCATAAAAAGATAAGAATGATTCTAACAGGCCTAGAGGACAATAAAAAAGGGTAACAAACATATCTGCGTTTAAATTAATGCATCAATTGCTTTCAGTGTTGAATCCCATGCATAAACATTTTTCAAAAATGATAGTAATTTAGTATTTTTTGAATCATTCATAAAAAGATAAGAATGATTCTAACAGGCCTTGAGGACAATAAAAAAGGGTAACAAACATATCTGCGTTTAAATTAATGCATCAATTGCTTTCATTGTTGAATCCCATGCATAAACATTTTTCAAAAATGATAGTAATTTAGTATTTTTTGAATCATTCATAAAAAGATAAGAATGATTCTAACAGGCCTAAAGGACAATAAAAAAGGGTAACAAACATATCTGCGTTTAAATTAATGCATCAATTGCTTTCATTGTTGAATCCCATGCAGAAACATTTTTCAAAAATGATAGTAATTTAGTATTTTTTGAATCATTCATAAAAAGAAATGAATGATTCTAACAGGCCTTGAGGACAATAAAAAAGGGTAACAAACATATCTGCGTTTAAATTAATGCATCAATTGCTTTCATTGTTGAATCCCATGCAGAAACATTTTTCAAAAATGATAGTAATTTAGTATTTTTTGAATCATTCATAAAAAGATAAGAATGATTCTAACAGGCCTAGAGGACAATAAAAAAGGGCAACAAACATATCTGCGTTTAAATTTATGCATCAATTGCTTTCATTGTTGAATCCCATGCAGAAACATTTTTCAAAAATGATAGTAATTTAGTATTTTTTGAATCATTCATAAAAAGATAAGAATGATTCTAACAGGCCTAGAGGACAATAAAAAAGGGCAACAAACATATCTGCGTTTAAATTTATGCATCAATTGCTTTCATTGTTGAATCCCATGCAGAAACATTTTTCAAAAATGATAGTAATTTAGTATTTTTTGAATCATTCATAAAAAGAAATGAATGATTCTAACAGGCCTTGAGGACAATAAAAAAGGGTAACAAACATATCTGCGTTTAAATTAATGCATCAATTGCTTTCATTGTTGAATCCCATGCAGAAACATTTTTCAAAAATGATAGTAATTTAGTATTTTTTGAATCATTCATAAAAAGATAAGAATGATTCTAACAGGCCTAGAGGACAATAAAAAAGGGCAACAAACATATCTGCGTTTAAATTTATGCATCAATTGCTTTCATTGTTGAATCCCATGCAGAAACATTTTTCAAAAATGATAGTAATTTAGTATTTTTTGAATCATTCATAAAAAGATAAGAATGATTCTAACAGGCCTAAAGGACAATAAAAAAGGGCAACAAACATATCTGCGTTTAAATTTATGCATCATTTGCTTTCATTGTTGAATCCCATGCAGAAACATTTTTCAAAAATGATAGTAATTTAGTATTTTTTGAATCATTCATAAAAAGAAATGAATGATTCTAACAGGCCTTGAGGACAATAAAAAAGGGTAACAAACATATCTGCGTTTAAATTAATGCATCAATTGCTTTCATTGTTGAATCCCATGCATAAACATTTTTCAAAAATGATAGTAATTTAGTATTTTTTGAATCATTCATAAAAAGAAATGAATGATTCTAACAGGCCTTGAGGACAATAAAAAAGGGCAACAAACATATCTGCGTTTAAATTTATGCATCAATTGCTTTCATTGTTGAATCCCATGCATAAACATTTTTCAAAAATGATAGTAATTTAGTATTTTTTGAATCATTCATAAAAAGATAAGAATGATTCTAACAGGCCTAAAGGACAATAAAAAAGGGTAACAAACATATCTGCGTTTAAATTTATGCATCATTTGCTTTCATTGTTGAATCCCATGCAGAAACATTTTTCAAAAATGATAGTAATTTAGTATTTTTTGAATCATTCATAAAAAGAAATGAATGATTCTAACAGGCCTTGAGGACAATAAAAAAGGGTAACAAACATATCTGCGTTTAAATTAATGCATCAATTGCTTTCATTGTTGAATCCCATGCATAAACATTTTTCAAAAATGATAGTAATTTAGTATTTTTTGAATCATTCATAAAAAGATAAGAATGATTCTAACAGGCCTAAAGGACAATAAAAAAGGGTAACAAACATATCTGCGTTTAAATTTATGCATCATTTGCTTTCATTGTTGAATCCCATGCAGAAACATTTTTCAAAAATGATAGTAATTTAGTATTTTTTGAATCATTCATAAAAAGATAAGAATGATTCTAACAGGCCTAAAGGACAATAAAAAAGGGTAACAAACATATCTGCGTTTAAATTTATGCATCATTTGCTTTCATTGTTGAATCCCATGCAGAAACATTTTTCAAAAATGATAGTAATTTAGTATTTTTTGAATCATTCATAAAAAGAAATGAATGATTCTAACAGGCCTTGAGGACAATAAAAAAGGGTAACAAACATATCTGCGTTTAAATTAATGCATCAATTGCTTTCATTGTTGAATCCCATGCATAAACATTTTTCAAAAATGATAGTAATTTAGTATTTTTTGAATCATTCATAAAAAGAAATGAATGATTCTAACAGGCCTTGAGGACAATAAAAAAGGGTAACAAACATATCTGCGTTTAAATTAATGCATCAATTGCTTTCATTGTTGAATCCCATGCATAAACATTTTTCAAAAATGATAGTAATTTAGTATTTTTTGAATCATTCATAAAAAGAAATGAATGATTCTAACAGGCCTTGAGGACAATAAAAAAGGGCAACAAACATATCTGCGTTTAAATTTATGCATCAATTGCTTTCATTGTTGAATCCCATGCATAAACATTTTTCAAAAATGATAGTAATTTAGTATTTTTTGAATCATTCATAAAAAGATAAGAATGATTCTAACAGGCCTAAAGGACAATAAAAAAGGGTAACAAACATATCTGCGTTTAAATTTATGCATCATTTGCTTTCATTGTTGAATCCCATGCAGAAACATTTTTCAAAAATGATAGTAATTTAGTATTTTTTGAATCATTCATAAAAAGAAATGAATGATTCTAACAGGCCTTGAGGACAATAAAAAAGGGTAACAAACATATCTGCGTTTAAATTAATGCATCAATTGCTTTCATTGTTGAATCCCATGCATAAACATTTTTCAAAAATGATAGTAATTTAGTATTTTTTGAATCATTCATAAAAAGAAATGAATGATTCTAACAGGCCTTGAGGACAATAAAAAAGGGTAACAAACATATCTGCGTTTAAATTAATGCATCAATTGCTTTCATTGTTGAATCCCATGCATAAACATTTTTCAAAAATGATAGTAATTTAGTATTTTTTGAATCATTCATAAAAAGAAATGAATGATTCTAACAGGCCTTGAGGACAATAAAAAAGGGCAACAAACATATCTGCGTTTAAATTTATGCATCAATTGCTTTCATTGTTGAATCCCATGCATAAACATTTTTCAAAAATGATAGTAATTTAGTATTTTTT